>CM038051.1:28952424-31352424 GCA_021397845.1 Areca catechu
TTTATAATGGTTGAAGTGAAATTGATGAATTGCCTTTATTTGCTTTTAAGTAGCAAAGTAGTTGCTGTAGCATTAGTATAGTCTTCATCAGATTCTAATTTAGACTCTACTAGCTTATAGCATATGTGCTTGAGTCATATGAGTGAAAAATGTATGACAACATTGACCCATTGAGGTTTATTGGATGGTTTGAAAATTGCTAAGCTTGACTTTTATGAGTATTTTATCTTTGGCAAGCAAACTATAGTTAAGTTTAATTCAGCTGTTCAAAAGACTATGAGCATAGTGAATTACATTCATTCATATCCCTGGGGACCTTCTATTGTTCTATCCAAGGCTGGTTCTCAGGGTTTGTTGATGTTTATTTTTAACTATTCAAGAATGGTTTGGGTGTATCTTGTGAAGTAAAAGAGTGATGTGTTTCACCTTTAAGCAATGAAAGATACTTATTAAAAGCATATTGGTAAGAAGATTAAGCATTTAAGGATAAATAATGGTCTAAAATTTTGCAAATCCAAATTTGATGAGTTTTGCAAGAATAAAAAAATAGTTAGACACAGCATTATGATAAAAATACAGTAGTAGAATAAAATTACAAAATGTAGGAATAGAACTCTTTTGAAAAGGGTTTGTTCTACTTTATGTAACTCAATGCTAGTTTGTTTAAGAATTTTTGCAGTTAATATGGCCTACTATGAATAGGTCACCATCAACTGCTATTAATTATAAGACTCTTTGAGTTATGGTCTAGCTCTCCTATTGATTACTCTAGTCGTTGGGTATCCTACTTATACTAATGTGAATGATGGTACACTTGAGCCAAAGGCAAAAAGAAATGCATATTCCTAGGCTAAGCATTAGGGGTTAAGGGTAATAGGTTGTGGTGTATGGAATCATCTTTCCTTAGTTTGATTATTAGTAGAAATATAAAATTTAATAAGTTTTGCAAATAGAGTTTCAAAAGCAAGTAAAGATCATGATGTCAGTAAGCTGGTTGTTGCCGCCAAGATCGTCATGGTCCATAGCTGCTGCCGGCGTCGGAGTGCGCTCCCTTCGCTGCCTGGCGGTCCTCTGCTCCTGGGCCTGCGAAACAGGGATTAGTGACCCGGGCCGGGGTTTCCGGTGGGGGCACTCTGATGATCAAGTCGGTGACGATCCAGGGGTACAGATCCTCCTGGTCAGGCCCCTCTTGATAGACTCCGCACTAGGAGGAGTAAAAGATGTGTGTGAAGGCAAAAACATAGCAAGGAAAGAATTATAGCGGGGACAGAGGGGTTCCCTGTTCCTCCGCCTCTCCTTGTTTCCCTCATTTTTCTTCAACTGTGGTGGTGGTGGTAACGCTTCGCCCTCTTGGTCGAGCTTGTGCTTGTGTTGGTAGTGGATTGTTGTTGTTACCTCCCCCCTTTCGGGGGTGCCGATCGTTCTTTGTAGTTGAAAAATAGTCGTTAGACGCTTGCCTTGGGATCTTCGCTGGGCTGGCAAGCGCGTGCGGCAGGATTCCGTGCCATGGACGGGACGTCTTTCCTGACATATGGTAGGGAAAGCTTACATTTGCTCTGACATCCTCTCCGGTCGTCCCATTTCGGAAAGTTTAGTAGAGCCTCGATACGGGGGTCGCCGCCCTAGGGGTTCATGCTTTCTGGCTGGCCCATCCTCCTAGAAGTACGGGCGGATAGGTAGTTATGGCGGTATGGAAGGCACCGTTCCGCAGTTCTCGGGGGCTCGCCGGCGTCCCAGGATGGCAGGGCTTGCTCCGGCCTGGACGCTCCGATCTCGTGTGGTTGCCTTGGTGGAGGAGGGAAGAGTGCGGGCCTGGTCCAGAGGGCGCACGCTTGGAGAGGCTCCACGTGGCGGAGGAGTGCTGAGCTTGACTCCGACCACATGGCTCAAACCTCCGAGGGTCTCACTCTGGAGGGCGGAGTGCGGGCCCGGTCCAGAGGGCGCGCGCTCGGAGAGGCTCCACGTTGGCGGAGGACTGCTGAGCTCGACTCTGACCACAGGGCTCAAACCTCCGAGGGTCTCGCTCTGGAGGGCAGAGGGCAGAGGGCGGGCCCGGTCCGAAGGGCGCATGCTCGGAGAGGCTCCACGTTGGCGGAGGAGTGCTGGGCTCGACTCCGACCACAGGGCTCAAACCTCCGAGGGTCTCGCTCCGGAGGGCAGAGTGCGGGCCCGATCCAGAGGGTGCGCGCTCGGAGAGGCTCCATGTGGCGGAGGAGTGCTGAGCTTGACTCCAACCACAAGGCTCAAACCTCCGAGGGTCTCGCTTCGGAGAGCGGAGTGCTGACCCAGTCCAGAGGGCGCACGCTCGGAGAGGCTCCATGTTGGCAGAGGAGTGCTGAGCTCGACTCCAACCACAGGGCTCAAACCTCCAAGGGTCTCGCTCTGGAGGGCAGAGGGTGGGCCCGGTCCGGAGGGTGCACGCTCGGAGAGGCTTCACGTTGGCGGAGGACTGCTGAGCTCAACTCCGATCGCAGGGCTCAAACCTTCGAGGGTCTCGCTCCGGAGGGAAGAAGGCGGCTCCGGCCTAGGCATCCCGAGCTCGCGGGCCCGACCTGGCAGAGGACGGAGCTCGGCTCGCTGCCTCGAGAGAGCTCAGCTCAGCTCGGTAGTGGAGTCCGGGCTGTAGAATTGACGCAGCGTTCGACGCGGCGTCTTTCCTTGACGTGGTGCCTATCGGTTCCCCCACGTCAGTGATCCCGCCACATCATTTGTCCCCCACTCCCGAGGCTCGTTAGTGCATGGCGCTCGGGCCGAAGGGAGTAATTGCGGTGCTGACATGGAAAGGCGAAAATCTGGTACGATGATGGCCATAATTGCTGGTGCTTCGAGAGACGGCCCTGCGAACCAATGCGGGGATGCCACGTGGCCACGTCCGAGGAGTAGTTAATGTTGGCGCAGAATCCAGAGCGGTCGGGATGCCGTTTTCGTCGATGGGCATCACGTGACGTGGATTCGTTGGCGGAGGGGTTGGATCGATACGAATCCATTGGGTCATTTCGAAATGGAAGGAGGGCCTTTCCCGAAACATCTATTCTTTTAAATTCTCCATGCCTGCTGCTGCTGCGCCCAAGCTTTCTTCTTCCTCATAGTTGCCTCAGGTTTTCTAAGGAATCAGGTCGGTCTCTTCTTCCTTCTCCCCCCGCTAGAGTAGGGTTCTTCCTCCGGGTCTGGGGTCTTCTTTGAGTTGAGTCTGTTCTTCCGTCCCTCACTTCGAGTCCTTCATTCCCCTTATTCTTGAGGATGTCCCATTTTGGTCCGGGCTTCCACCCTTCCATTGATCAGGGCAAGGCCGGTCCTTGCGAGCGGAGGCCGGCATCTTCTTCTTCTGGTGGGGAGGAAGATGTAACTCTCTTCGAGCTCAGTAGGAGGCGTCCTCCCGGTCCGGTACTTATCAGGGAACCAAGATCCGGCCCTTCTCTCCCTCCTCCTTCTGTTCCTGTTTCTGAGTCTGCCTGGTCCATAGGTCCTGGCGGGGTTGCCTCGACGATCACCGCCGAGGAACTAAGGACCGTTCGGGATGTCTATGGCATTTCTCCTTCTGTTCGGCTCATGATCCCTCGTCCGGGGGAACGGGTCACTTCCAGTGGCCCGGGCTATCTTGCTTTTTATGAGGAGACCTTCGCCGGGGGTCTCCGGTTTCCTTTTCATCCTTTCTTTCTGTCCATCTTGGACAACTACCATTTGGTCCCTGCATAGTTTGTGTCAAACGCTATTAGGGTTATCTTTTCCTTCATTATGCTCTGCCACCTCCACGGGTTTGTTGCCCGGTTTTCCTTGTTCAGGGCCTTCTTCACCCTGAAGCATCACCCAACTGAGGATGGGTGGTGGTCCTTGTCCTCCCGCCCAAAGGGCATCAGCTTCGAGCTTCCCTCTTCCATCAGGGGATGGAAGAATAAGTTTTTCTTTGTTGAGGTTGAGGGGGTCGACTGGGTCTGGAGCGATCCGGACAAGTCCCCCAACTGAAATTCTGTGGTTGATGCGGCTGACCGGGATAACTACGAGCAGCGCCGCACCATCCAGATTCCTCCTCTTGAGGTCCTGTTATCTGAGCAGAACCTCACCGACTCTGGGGTCGACCCAACGAATGGGTTGAGTGAGTTCGACCTGAACTTTCCTCTTTCTTTTTCTTGCATTTCTTGCACTGCTTCCCACGGACTCTGACTGTTGTGTAACTTACATACATGGATGATTTTCTCCAAGAGCGATCTACTGGCGATCACTCGAAAGAGGCCGCCAACTAGGCTAGCTGGGGAGCCTTCATCGAGGTGAGTCCAAGGCGAGAGCGCTCCTGCAGCTGCCCCCACTGCAGTGGTTGGTCTGAGCTCGGATGCTCCAGCTGGTCCTAGCTCGGAGGTGGCTCGAGCTGCTCCTGCACCGGTGGAGAGGGTGGCATCCGCGGGGCTGAGGTGGGCCCAACAGGAGGCTCGGCAGGTTCCCGAGCAGAGCGGTCGTCAAGGGGCGGCCCCTACTATGGAGCCTGAAGTAGTGGTCCGGGCAAGGGCTGCAGCTGCTACCGCTGCACCTTGCCATCCTCCGAGTCCGCCTGTCGTCGAGATCAAGGATGGGGAGGTTCGGGCCGTGACCAGGGCCACGACTGAGGCGCTGCCTGTGCCGGTGCTAGCTTCTCAGCCTGCCCCCCAGGGTTCTTCAGCCAGCGGGGCAAGGCCGCCCACTCCCGGAGAGGGTAGGAGGGAGGAGGCACGACGCCGACTCCCCTTCAAAATGGGGCCGGAAAGCTCGTTCCTCCAGAACCCCAAACTGGCCAAGCGCATGATGGACTTCTCGGTCCAAACATGCGACCAGCAAGAAATGGCCGGAATGCAGCTGGGCGACGTTATCAGTGCCATCTTTTCCCAGCTCTACTCGGTGAGCCATCTCTTTCTTCATTTTTCTTTCTTCTTTCTTTTCTTTCTTCTTCCTTTTTTTTTTGAGCTGACCTCTTCTCATGGTGCAGATCGGTGCCGAGGCCCTCTTCATCAAGGGTTACTATCAGAATTGGAAGCATCTCGAGTGGCAACAGGCGGTCAAGATCGAATCCCTGAAAGTCGACCTGAAGGAGAAGGTCGGGGCAAATGGGGCACTTGAACTGAAGGTCAAGGACCTGGAGCAATAGCTCGCCGACACTGAGGGACGAGCGAAGAGACTTCTGGAGGCCTGTGACCTGGAGCGCAGCCGCTCGAAGAAAGCCATCGACGATCTCTCCTCCATTGAGAAAAAGTTGAATTGGTATACTGTCGAGGCTGATCGGCACAAGGAGGCCTCCCGGTCTGCCCAAGTGGAGCTGGCAGCAGGGAGGGAGAAACTGGCCGTAGTTGAGAGGGCGGCAGAGGTAGCGGCCAAGTCGACGGAGGCTACCAGGGTGGAGGTCATCGAGGTAAGGAAGGTGGCTGCCGAGGCCAAGAAGGGTGCCGAGGATACCATGGCGAAGTTCAAGGCTTCGGAGAAGTTTGTCACCGAGATTCATCAGATGGCATCGGACTCCTTCTAGAAGGGCTTTATGTTCTTGCGCTGCCGAGTCGAAGCACTCGTTCCCGAGGAGAGCGTAGCTGTCTCAGGTATCCTTCGGCTTCAGACACGGAGCCCGACAAGGAGGTTGTCGCAGAAGCTGTGGCCTCAGAGCCTTCGATGCCAGCCGAGGCTGAACCATCCGAGACTAGAGCTGCCCAGCCGAAGATTCTTGAAGGCAGGAACTCTCAGCCTCAAGGCTCAACAGGGAGGCCGGCCGGCGTGGAGTAGCCCCTTTTCTTTTTTTGTTTTGTATTTTTGTTTTTGTACTTAGTCAGGGTCGCCCGGCATGTCGGGGGCCCGTAGAATACTTATAACTTGTATTTGATCAATGAAACTTGAGTTTCCTTGCCATCTGTCTCTTGCCTGGCTCTTCCCTTCTTTCTCTCTTTCTTTCACTCCCCTTTCTTCTTTTTCTTTCTCTTTTTGGTGAGTGGGGAGATCAGAGAAGAGGGCCTCACCTCGCCTGAGGTTGAGTTATTAGACTTCAACGTCAGCAAGTTGGGCACAGGGTCATGACACTTGAGTGCTACTGTGCTCGAAGGTGTTGTTGACTGAGAGCCGTGTAGCTCGAAGGTCCCTTGGCTGGAGATCTGAGCTCCGATCTTGGGCTGGCATCCTGGAGCTGGGCTCGGGGATGTTTATGACTGAGAGCTGCATGGCTCGAAGGTCCCTTGACCAGAGATCTGAGCTCCGATCTTGGGCTGGCATCCTGGAGCTGGGCTCGGGGACATGGATGACTGAGAGCTGCGTGGCTCGAAGGTCCCTTGGCTGGAGATCTGAGCTCCGATCTTGGGCTGGCATCATGGAGCTGGGCTCGAGGACGTGGATGACTGAGAGCTGCATGGCTCAAATGTCCCTTGGCTAGAGATCTGAGCTCCAGTCTTGGGCTGGCATCCTGGAGCTGGGCTCGGGGACGTTGATGACTGAGAGCTGCATGGCTCGAAGGTCCCTTGGCTGAAGATCTGAGCTCCGGTCTTAGGCTAAGAAGTGGTAGCTTTATCGTCGTGTTTCCCTCTTGTTCTCTTTCTTTCCTTTCCCTCTCTTCTTCTTTTTGAGTGGAGAGATCAGAGAAGAGGGTCACAGGACTTGATTGCCTTGGAGCTAGGCTCGAGGCCTTCCTGGACGAGGAGCTAGGCTCGGGTCCAAGGGTTGCCTGAGGGCTTGGCTCAGGTCTTTGGCACATTGGAGCTGGGCTCGAGGCGTTGATAGGAGCTGCTTGGCTCCAAGATCCCTTGGCATCTCGGAGCTGGGCTCGGAGACGTTTGAGATTAAGAGCGGCATGGCTCAATGATCCCTTGACGTCCTAGAGTTGGGCTCGGGGATGCTTTGAGACTGGGAGCTGCATGGCTCGAAGACCCTTTGACATCCTGGAGCTGGGCTCGGGGGTGCTTGAGGTTGAGAGCAGCATGGCTCGAGGATCCCTTGACGTCCTGGAGCTGGGCTCGGGGATGCTTTGAGACTGGGAGCTACATAGCTCGAAGATCCCTTGACATCCTAGAGCTAGGCTTGGGGATGCTTTGAGACTGGGAGCGGCGTGGCTCGAAGATCCTTTGATGTCCTGGACTTGGGCCCAGGGATGCTTTGAGACTAGGAGCTACATGGCTCGAAGATCCCTTGACATCCTGGAGCTAGGCTCGAGGATGCTTGAGATTGAGAGTGGCGTGGCTCGAAGATCCTTTGACATCCTGGAGCTGGGTTCGGGGATGCTTTGAGACTGGGAGCTGCATGGCTTGAAGACCCTCTGACATCCTGGAGCTGGGCTCGGGGGTGCTTGAGGTTGAGAGCGACATGGCTCAAGGATCCCTTGACGTCCTGGAGCTGGGCCCGGGGATGCTTTGAGACTGGGAGCGGGGTGGCTCGAAGATCCCTTGACATCCTGGAGTTGGGCTCGAGGGTGCTTGAGGTTTAGAGTGGCGTGGCTCAAAGATCCTTTGACGTCCTGGAGCTGGGCTCGGGGATGCTTTGAGACTAGGAACTGCATGGCTCGAAGATCCCTTGACATCCTGGAGCTAGGCTCGGGGATGCTTGAGATTGAGAGCGGCGTGGCTCGAAGATCCTTTGACATCTTGGAGCTGGGCTCGGGGATGCCTGATATTGTTCCCTGTAAGACATATAGATACTCGTGCAAGAAAAAAGTCGTTATCATTATTATCGATAAGAAACCTTACATCATAGGTGGCGTCTTCACGGATTGCGGGCACTCCATGTCCGGGGGAGCCTAACACCATCGAGATCTTCGAGGTGATAAGCCCCTCGTGATGGGGCTTCGGTCGCCTTGTAAGGACCTTCCCAGTTTGGTGGGAGATTGTCGCGTTCTCGGGACTGATTTGCCTCTGCCCGGTGCAGCACCAGATTTCCGGGCCCAAAGGTTCTTAGCCAAACCCGAGCGCTGTAATGCCGGGGTTGCTCGTTGTCGACGAGTTTTATTGAGGCCGGCGTTGAGCGGGTTGGGCCTAAGTCAGTCTCAGGACGACGTTGTGAGCCATAGGAAGCCCGTCGACAACAAAAGTCGTCATAGTGGCACTTTTGGAGGGGGCGTCATAAGGAAGCACATCCGCGGAGCTTCTGTTATCGAATGTGGTGCACTTTTTCGGGATGGTTCGCGATCGTCATCCTGACGACCGCGGCATCTTTATTTACCTTTCTTCCTCGCTTTCTCCTTCCCGCACAGTGAGGAGTACATTCTCAGAGTTCCCTACCCCCCGGGTCTTCTTGGGTGCATGCGCAGCTCCCCAGGAGATCATGCCCACCGGCTTCTCGGTGGGGTGGTTGTCGATGGTTGGAGCTGGCAGGAGAGCGACGAGCGCCTGAGACTCCACTTGAGGTCTGCCCCCCACGAACCTTTTGAGGTAGCCTTCTTGATAAGTTCCTCAATCTCCCACTTAAGGTTGCGGCATTCCTCGGTGTCGTGGCCGTGGTCGCGGTGAAAGCGATAATACTTTATTTTATCACGGTCGGTGGAAGGCCTCAACGGAGGCGGGCATCTCAGGTATTCCTCGCCTTCGATCTCCATGAGGATTTTTGTCCTCGGGACGAGGAGAGGGGTGTAACCTTCCTCGAGAACGGGGGTCCCTCTCAGTCTCGGCCGGTCCCTCCGGGAGCTCGAAGCCTGGGGTGCGGGCTTCCGGGTCTCGGACGCCTCAGTGGGGGCCGGCTTCTTCAGGGGTCCTCCGTCGAGCTCTCGCCTCGCACGATCCGCCTCCTCGATGCTGATGTACTTTTGGACCCGGAGAAGGAGCTCGGAGTAGGTCTTCGGGGGCTTCTTATCCAACGAATAGGTCAGGCGGGAGATCCTGGGTCCTCGCTTCAATGCCAGCATGGTGACTGGCTCATCAAGATTGTAGATCTCCAATGCGGCGGCCTTGAAGCAGGCCACGTAGTCTCGCAAGGGCTTGCGGTCCTATTGCCGGATGGAGAAGAGGCTGTCTGCCTCTCATGGCAACTTCCTGCAAGCGTCGAAGTGATCCACGAACTTTTGCCCTAGCTGAGCGAAGGAGCTGATGCTCTCCGGCTCCAAACAGGTGAACCATACCCAGGCTGCTTTCTGGAGAGTGGCAGGAAAAGCAACGTAGAGAAAAGCGTCGGTGGCCCCCTGGATCCTCATGAGGGTCTGGTAGCTTTCCAGGTGGTTGGTGGTCCCATCGTAAGGATCCACCTGCGGCATCCGGAACTGGTGCAGAATCAGCTCCGCTTGGATTTCTTGGGAGAATGGGAGACGGGCATCGTAGCTCGTTGGCTCACTAGCGGAGCCCTGCATGCTGGCAAACCAGCGGGCAAACTCTGCTAGCTTGCGTTCATGTTCCTCCAGGCGCCTTTCCGTCGCGTGCCTGACGGCTTCATCAATGGACCCCTCCACCGAAGGAGACGGAGAAGGTGACATGGATGCATGGCACCCATGGCAAGGGGTCTTGCCTCTTCTGTCTCGGTGGGGTCTGGGCACCTCCCGCCCGAGGTTTGGCGAGCGGCTCTCTCTGTCAGCAGAGCTGACTCGTTGCCTTTTCACCGGAGCTTGAAGGCTGCCCCGGTTATCGGTGGTCGCCCGTGGCTGCGACGGCCTTCCTTGGAAGGAGCGCAGGCTATCGCGGGGAGCTGCGACGTGGGCCGCTGGAGTCCCTGGCTGCTGGTGGGTAGCCACAGACCGGTGCTGGTGCTGAAGCTGGCGCACTGCCATGGCGAGGACTTGCATCTGCTGGGCGAGTGCAGCCAATTGGGCCTCCGACGGAGGTGGCTGGACCAGAATGGATGGCTCCGCTTCTTGGCGGTGGGGGTTCCCCCGGGAGGGGGAGTCTCCCGCACGACTGGTGGAAGCCTCTGTGCCCTTATTATCACCATCCTCTCACCTGGCTTGCCTGTGAAGAGATGGAGGGTTCGACTTGGATCAAAGATCGTTCACAATGTTGCTGCCCCCCCTACTTGGCATGCCAATCTGTTGCCGCCAAGATTGCCATGGCCCGTAGCTGCTGCCGGTGCCGGAGTGCGCTCCCTTCACTGCCTGGCGATCCTCTACTCCTGGGCCTGCGAAACAGGAGTTAGTGATCCGGGCCGGGGTTTCCGATGGGGGCACTCCGACGATCAAGTCAGTGACGATCCAGGGGAACAGATCCTCCTGGTCGGGCCCCTCTTGATAGACTCCACACTAAGAGGAGTAAAAGATGTGTGTGAAGGCAAAAACATAGCAGGGGGAGAATGATAGCGGGGACAGAGGGGTTCCTTGTTCCTCCGCCTCTCCTTGTTTCCCTCATTTTCCTTCAACTGTGGTGGTGGTGGTGGTGCTTCGCCCTCTTGGTCGAGCTTGCACTTGTACTGGTAGTGGATTGTTGTTGTTACCTCCCCCCTTTCGAGGGTACCGATCGTTCTTTGTAGATAAAAAATGGATGTTAGACGCTTGCCTAGGGATCTTCGCTGGGCTGGCAGGCGCGTGCGGCAGGATTTCGTGCCGTGGACGGAACATCTTTCCTGACATATGGTAGGGGAAGCTTTCATTCGCTCTGACATCCTCTCCGGTCGCCCCATTCCGGGAAGCTTGGCAGAGCCTCGATCCGGGGGTCGCCACCCTAGGGGTTCGTGCTTTCTGGCTGGCCCATCCTCCTGGAAGTATGGGTAGACAGGTAGTTATGGCGATATGGGGGGCGCCGTTCCACAGTCCTCGGGCGACTCGCCAGCATTCCAGGATGGTAGGGCTTGCTCCGGCCTGGATGCTCCGAGCTCGTGTGGTTGCCTTGGTGGAGGAGGGAAGAGTGCGGGCCCAGTCTAGAGGGTGCGCGCTCGGATAGGCTCCACATGACAGAGGAGTGCTGAGCTCGACTCCGATCACAGGGCTCAAAACTTTGAGGGTCTTGCTCTAGAGGGAGGAGTGCAGGCCCGATCCAGAGGGTGCGCGCTCGAAGAGGCTCCATGTTGGCGGAGGAGTGCTGAGCTCGACTTTGACCATAGTGCTCAAACCTCCGAGGGTCTCGCTCTGGAGGGCAGAGGGCAGGCCCGGTCCGGAGGGCGCGCGCTCGGAGAGGCTCCATGTTGGCGGAGGAGTGCTGAGCTCGACTTCGACCATAGGGCTCAAACCTCCGAGGGTCTCGCTCTGGAGGGCAGAGGGCAGGCCCGGTCCGGAGGGCGTGCGCTCGGAGAGGCTCCACGTTGGCGAAGGAGTGCTGAGCTCGACTCCGACCACAGGGCTCAAACCTCCGAGGGTCTCGCTCCGGAGGGCAGAGTGCAGGCCCGTTCTAGAGGGCGCACGCTCAGAGAGGCTCCACGTGGCGGAGGAGTGCTGAGCTCGACTCTGACCACAAGGCTCAAACCTCCGAGGGTCTCGCTCTGGAGGGTGGAGTGCTGACCCGGTCCAGAGGGCACGCGCTCGGAGAGGCTCCACATTGGCGAAAGAGTGCTGAGCTCGACTCCAACCACAGGGCTCAAACCTCCGAGGGTCTCGCTCTGGAGTGCAGAGGGGGGGCCCGGTCCGGAGGGCGTGCGCTCGGAGAGGCTCCACGTTGGCAGAGGAGTGCTGAGCTCGACTCCGACCACAGGGCTCAAACCTCCGAGGGTCTCGCTCCGAAGGGCAGAAGGCGGCTCCGGCCTAGGCATCCCGATCTCGCGGGCCCGACCTGGCGAAGGATGGAGCTCGGCTCGCCGTCTCGAGAGAGCTCAGCTCAGCTCGGCAGTGGAGTCCGGGCTGGAGAATTGACGCGGCGTCCGATGCGGTGTCTTTCCTTGACGTGGCGCCTGTCAGTTCTCCCACGTCAGCGATCCCGCCACATCACTGATGAAGCTTGAGTGTAAAACTTCTAGTAAAATACAACATAGCACTTCAATTTAGCCATTACGGAAATGGTGCATGATTCTTCTATTGATGTATTGGATGAACCACAAAAACAGCAGTAGTATAGTATTGCCATTAGTAGGGAGAAGAGACAGATTGAGCCTCCACAAAGATACAGATGTCTAATCTTATGTCTTATACATTATCCATGTAAGAGAGTATTGACATTCATGAGTCTTTTTGTTATTAGTGGGCTATTACTAGCAATGATTCTTCTCAGCAGTTAATTGTTGTGGAAGACAAGATTCTCTTCATAAGAACTATACTTAAGAATTGGTGAAACCATCAAAGGTTCAAAAGATTGTTATAGTTGTGAATGAATCTTGAAGAAAAAAGAAAAAACCTCAAAGGGTTGAAGCACTAAGGTTCAAGGTATGTTTAGTGGCAAAGGGCCATATTCAGAGTAAAAGTATCCTCTCATGTTGTAAAGCATAACTCTATTTGCATGTTGCATTCTATAGTTGCATTGTTTAACTTAGAGCTTAAGGAACGTGATATCAATACAACTTTTATAGAGTTTGAGAAAAATATTTATATACATCAACCAGAGGGTTTTGTTGTTCAGGAAAAAAAAAAAAATATTTGCTTATTGAAGAAATTCTTATATGATTTGAAGCAATCTCCTAGGTAGTAATACAAGTAGTTTAATACCTTTATGGTTGGGCATAGTTATTCTAGAAGTGTCTATAATAGTTGTGTATCATAGGAAACTCTCAGATGGTTTTTTTGTGTACTTGTTGTTATATATTGATGGCATACTCAATGTTTCTAAAAACATGATTGAGATCAATAGCTTAAAAGCTTAGCTTGGTAGTGAATTTAAGATAAAATATTTGGATGCAGTTAATAAAAATTTGGGCATAAAAATCCATAGAGACCAGAAAGTGGGCATGTTAATTATTTTTATCATAAGGTATTTGAAAACTTTGATATACAGAGATGCAAGCTTATGAATACCCCACTTGCTGCACATTTTAAACATTCAATAGAATTGTTAATATAGTTTGAGGAGGTAGAGGAGTACTACATGTCACATGTTTCTTATACTAATATAGCTAAAAGTATCATGTATGTTATAGTTTGCACCCATCTAAATATCTCACATGCTATTAGTATAGATACATGGTTTGTCCTGGTAAAAAGCACCAGCAAGCTAGAAAATGGATCCTTTGGCATTTGAGAGGAACTACTAGCCAGTATTTGATTGGGGTATGATAGGAGTTCTAGCAATAATGCCATTGTTATTAGATTTGTCAATTCTAACTATGCAAGTAATTTGGATAAGAGGAGATCTATATCAAGTTATGTCTTCACTCTTTATTATTATCATTAACCAGAAAGTAACTCTACAGTCTACAATTACTTTGCCTATTACTAAGACAGCGTATATATGGAAGCAATAAAAGGAGCTATTTGGTTGAAATATTTAATTAATGATCAGAGTTAAATTGAGACTATATATTTTATGATAGCTAGATTACTCTACATCTAACATCATATGTATCATAAGAGGACCAATTGCATTAATATCGGATATCACTTCATTTGAAAAATTATATCATAAGTATTATTTTACTTAGAAAAGTTGTTACGATGAACTAGTATAGATATAATGACCAAGTCTAATACTAATTCCAAGTTCAAGCATTGCTTGGACTTAATTGGTATTTGCAGTTGTGAGATGCCCTTGGAGAATTTGTGGTAGCAAAGGAGTTTTTCCATTTGGTCTTGATTGACTAGGTTGGTGTGGTATATCATGAGCATTGCTTAATTTAATTCAAGTCTTGATAAAAATTTGTTATGATGTGGCATGAATTATTGAATAGGTTGGTGTATGCTAGTTTGGTGCACACTAAATTAATTATTTTTTTAGATACATATACGTGGTTTTAGTTAGGACACGTAACCCACTTTTGTTAAAAATATTTTAAACCTTTATTTGGCCACATGAGAGAAGGGAGTTGACGCCACCTTTTCTTGGAAATTATTATTTTTTGATGAAACGATGTATTCATTGCACTGAATGGGGATGAATACAACCTAAAAAGTCTGTCAACATGAGATCCCTAAGCTGTACAGAAACATTATGCCAGTCCGACCAAAGAACAAAACCCGAGTGCCGAGCAACAAAGGATGCCACTCAGTCAGCAACTGAGTTGGCCTCCCTGTAAATATGCCTAATAAGTATCGAGGAGCAACCCTACAGAAGCAGCCTGATATCCCGGACAATGGGGTGAGCCACCGGGTCTGTCGAGGAGTGTGAGATCCAGGATATGACCGTGGCAGAATCGTCCTCAATGATCAGACGATCAAGGTGAAGAACCTACCGGGCATACCTGATCCCTGCCCAAGCTGTATATAACTCAACGGCAGGAACCGAAGAGTCCAGTAGGGGTAGTCCTCCAGCAGCCAGGAATCCAAGATGGGAGTCCCGAACAACAAAACCCATCCCACCCAACCTGCAGTGAAGGCTCCCATCAAAGCTAACGGTAATGAACGACGGAGGAGGGGGTTCCCAGGTAATAAAAACCCTATAGGATGCTCTACGAGCAAAAGGGAAACCCCAGGTCTCCGAAGATGTTACCGTCGTCCTCCAGAACTCCATTGCAGCGCTCTTGGCTCTCTCCACCACCATCCTGGGAGAGCTCCTCACGGATGCGAATATACACTCATTCCTGGATATCCATATGTGATAAGCCAGGTAAGCAATGAAGGAAGTTTGAATAGTCGAAGACCTCATGAGGCAAGTATAGAAGGAGTCGAGACTATGATCCGGCTGGGAGGATAAGTTGAAGAAGCCTGCCAATCTCCAAATCATGATAGCCTGACTGCACTGAAATATAGCATGCAGCTGCGACTCCCCGGGAGTCTGACAAAAAGGGCAGTCAGAGATAATGTGAATACCTTTAGATATCAGAAACTCGCGAGTAGGGAGCATGTGCCACGCGAGTTTCTAAATGAACAGAGAAATCCTGGGATGAACTGGTAGAGTCCAGATCCACAGGTAGCTCCGATCCATATCAGCCTCCAAGGAGGGAGATCCAATCAGGTTCGCAATCGGCACACGGGAAGATGTGGTACGATGCCATACTCTGGTGTCCGAGCACAAGTGGACTAGAAGGGCGATGGAAAGGACCCTGAATCCGAGTATATCTCTAAATATAGATAGAACAGCATCCCGATCCCAGGTGGTCTGTCCCGGCTGAAGAAGCTGAGCTATAGTGGTATTGGGAGGCAGAAGAACTGATATGAAAGTGGGTCATTGAATCAAAAAAATATCCGATATCCACGGATCATGCAAGACTCTGATCGATCGGCCATCACCAATCACCCAGGACAGATGAGGGGAAATGAGTGGTGCCCTTGCAAGCATCTCACGCCAAATAATTGAAGATCTTCTAGGGGGAGGAGGGAGGTCCCCAGGATCCCTCGGAATATCACCATATTTGGCCCTCATGAAAGAAGACCACATACTATCCGGGCATAATAAAAACCTGGCAACATGTCTAGATAGCAATGCCTCTCTCCTATCAATGAGTGAGGGAACTCCCAACCCTCCAATTTGCATCGGCCGGCAGACAATCTCCAATCTCATCAGATGTACTCTCCTCCGGGCCGCAGATGAATCCCACAGAAAAGAATGAATCATCTGCTCGATCTTGCTAATAACACCCTTGGGGATGAAGGCGTTAGAAAGCATATAAATGGGTAGAGAGATAAGAACCGAGTGAATGAGAGTAAGCCTGCCCATAGCCGATAGAGATCGAGCCTGCCAGTTCGCAATCGTATCCATCACCGATGCCAGTAACGGAGCACACTCATTTCTGGAGAGCCTGGCTCCAGATATGGGAATGCTGAGATAATGGAGGGGGCCTTGGCACTCCTGAATACCCAAAATATGAAGGATCCTACCCCGGAGAATAGAAGGCATTTTAGGACTAAAATGAACTCTAGATTTGTTGAAGTTCACCCTCTGACCAGAAGCATAGCAGTAGTGTTCGACAACTCTCCTGAATCCCCAGGCATTAGTGAGGGATGCCCGACCAAGAAGTAAACAATCATCCTCAAATAGGAGATGCGAAATAGGGGGAGCACCTAGAGCAGGGATATAAGGATAGATATCCGATGCCCGCGCAGCTTCCGAGAAAGATCTGGAAAGGTAGTCAGCACAAATAATAAATAAATATGGGGATAGGGGACAACCTTGTCGGAGGCCATGAGTGGATTGAAAGAAATCCAAAGGAGAGCCATTGAGCATAATAGAAAAAGATGGTTTCGTAATGCAAGCCATGATTTTCGAGATCCATATATGGTAGAAACCAAAGTCCTCCAAGGCTTTGTAGAGGATGGTCCAATCAACACAATCATAAGCCCTTTCCATATCCAGCTTGATAGCCATGAGACAGTGTCGCTGAGATGCTCGGTGGAGATCATGCATAAATTCCTAAGCAATAAGAATATTATCTGATATACTGTGACCCCCAATAAAAGCACCATGCTCCGGGCTAATTAGTTGAGGAAGAATAATTTTCATTCTGTTCGTCAATAATTTGGCACACACTTTATATAAGTGTTGCAGAGGCTGATCGGCCAAAAATGAGATGGCTGGGTTGGATCAGCACTCTTGGAAATAAGGACGATATAAGTTTGCTTCCAGTTAGAAGGCATAGTAGTCGTATTAAGGAAAAGTTGAATAGCAGCAACCATATTAGTCCGAATAATATCTCAGAAGGCCTGAAAGGAAAAAGGAGGGAAGCTGTCAGGACTAGAAGTTTTATCCTCCGTAAGGGACCAGAGCGCCGATTTTACTTTCGTCTCAAGTACCTGAGTCAGAAGTAAATAATTCTGGATAGCAGAAACTGAGGTCCGAGGAGGAAAGGAAGAAGTAAAAGACAAGATGGTAGAAGGAACAGTCCACCTGGCGGCGAAGTAATTTAGAAATTCTCTTCTTATATCAGCTTTATCCTCCGTCCACCCCGTCTGATCGGAGTAAAGAGCCCGTATCCTTTTAGTATGTCTCTTGATAATAGTGCCATTATGGAAATAGTGGGTGTTCCTGTCCCCCTCCCGCAGCCTCTGAACCCTGGATTTTTGTCTCCAGAGCAACTCCTGATTTTGTAATAGAGAATGATGACGAGCTAGGAGGCCCCGTAGTACTTCCAAGTCTGCATCAGACAATAAGCCATCAGTGTCCTCCTTAACCTGCAAAGAAAGAATGGAAGCTTCTACCGTTTTGATATGGTTCATAAGATTGCCGACCTCTACCCTATTCCACTTGATCAGTCGTCTCTTGAGAAGATCCAGTCTCTTGGTGATCTTATAGGCTGCATCACCCGGCACAGGAATTGCCCAGACCTCTCTAGCAATATCTTTCGCTTTAGGATAGGAGAGCCAGAACTTCTCGAATCTAAAAGGCACCGATCTTCTGGGAGAGGTATTCGATGAAAGAAGAATAGGAGTATGATCGGAAGATATCCGACTAAGATGGCAAACCTTATGCTCAGGATAGATGGAGATCCAAGAAGGGGTAGCATAATATATGTCCAGTCTCTCCTACACTCTAGCCTGACTAGAGCGGTTATTACACCAGGTATAGCAAGGACCTAGGAACCCTAAGTCTATCGAACCATTATCCTGGATGAAACTGGAAAGCTCCTTAGTGCCCACATCCTGGACGAAGGGTTTACCTCCCCGCTTGTCCTTCGGTCTATCAATAGAGTTGAAGTCCCCAGCTATCACCATCGGGATCCCTTGTTCAATCAATACTGATGCTTCCTCCCGACCGTCCTCTATGTACGACGTACTTGCATGGACGCCACAGAGGAGCCAAGAGGACCGGTGAGGCTCAGTAACAACAATAGCTACAAGTTGAGTGGAGCAGCGAAAAACATCAACCCTCACCAAAGCCTTGTCCCAACTGACTATAATACCCCCAGCAAGCCCTTGAGAAGGCACAGAGAAAAAACCCCACTCCCTAGGGAAACGACGCCAGAGGCCATCGAGACTTGGACCAGCAATCCTTGTCTCCAGCAACATAGATCCGAGGATTGTACAACTGAAGATACCTATGATAAGTAGATAGAGAGGAGGGTTTTTTAGCCCCCCTTACATTCCATACAAATATATTCATAATAAAGAGTCAAACATGAGAATCGGACCCCTATCCGACCTCCTCCCTTGCACAACAACCAAGGTCTTCGAGCTCCCAGAAGTCTTTTCCACATCTTTCCCAGCTTCATTGATGTGACCATTCCTTCCTGTGTTAGCCCCTACCGAGGCAAGAGCATTTTTTACCTTGTCACAAAGCTGCCCATGATCCATCTGAGAGCTATCACCCGATCCAAAAAGACCCCCAGTTTTGTTAGGTTCTGGAGACTAAAGGACAACAGGATTCTATCCTGAGACTGCAGCACTCCCTGTGGACAGAACCTCAGCCTTCCGGGGTCCCCCTCCCTCCCCTCGAAATTTCTTTACTCCCCCTAACACCCCCTTTAGTTTCAGTTCTCCCCTTCGGACAGCAGAACCCAGTTGGGCAGACCCTGCAGAAGACCCCTTCGACAAGGCCAGTTGCTTCCCTGAACCAGGCAACAGTCCATCCTCCTTTCCATATCCCCTCCGTGAGTCAGAGCCTTGCAGACTAGGAGTGAAACCCCCGCTTTCCCCACCCCCCTTCGCAGCAAGTTGCACTGCACCCCCAGCAACGGCAGGTTGCTCCCCTACTCCCAACAAGACCCCAGGGGGCACAACACCAACCAGCTACCGGATGCCCCCTTCTTCCCCCACATCTCGAGAGTGCCCTATCCCCATGAGAGACTGCAGGACAGCAACCATGGCCCCCTTCCCCTCATCCATATACAGATTCAGAGACTGGCAGGAGCCCAGAAGTGTTGACCTATAAAGAACCCCCCCTCAGAGAGCATCGAGCCCTTGGTAATGTGCACAAAGACCTCCCTCTCCAACCCCAGTTTCCCCTCCACCTTCCGTCATTCTTTTTTAACCTCCCTCTTCCTTCCATCAGGGGACCCCGTTGGTGCAAAAGTAGACGGACCACCCTGTTTCCCCCCCTTATTCACATTCATAGTAAGGGTAGGGGTGCTAACCTAGTCTGCCAGTGCTAAGGAAGACTTGATAGAGGAGGGAGAAGAAGACCTGGATGGGCTCCTGCTTCGCTTGAGGGAGACAGCGCCTACTTCAACCACTGTTGGTCCTTGTGGCCCTCCTCAGGCGGGACGAGTTGCATGCTATCCGCCAAGGCTGCAAAGAAGCTCCCCGAATCTTTTTGAGAGCCCCCACCCTCGGACAGGTCCGAGGCAGAGGCTTCCGGCGATCTCCTACGGGCAACTTTAGAGGGCTTTTGCCACCCCTCTGAGTCAGGTGGCGAGCTCGAGGTAGAGGAGAGGCGAGTAGGAGAAGACCTGGTGGGGGAGAATGACAGAGGATCAGACGAGGACACCGGGGCCTTACCTCGGTCTGAAAACACTGATGCCCTCTCAGCCGTGCCCTCAGGACAAGGTTGGTGCATCCTCGCCGTAACTAGCCAAGGTCCAAATGGGAGATTCTCCTCCTCCCCCAGAATTTTGGGCCCCTGAGCACATGAGTCACCGCCCAGATCGGCTGCCACCTCCTGCTCCACCACCAGGTTGTCGTGGCACAGAGCAGAGGGCCGAGAAGCTGACCTCTTATTTTCCTCCCACAACTTGCAGGCTTCCAGCAGGCGTCCCATTCTCCCGCAGCGGAAGCACACCGGCGGCAGGTTCTCGTAAACGAACTGCTGCCAGAAAGTGGTGCTCCTCTCCTTAATCAACACCCCTGGGAGCAGCGGCTTGGTGGCATCAATCTTCAGGTAGACCCTCATGAAATTATTTTAAAACTTTTTTCTTCTTCATATTTATAAGCCTCTCCTGTAATCTCTCCCCTTGTTATAACGAAATTAATTTCCTCTTTTTATTACCGGTTAACCTAAGATAAAGGCCAAATCATCTTAAATTTTTGTGTCTCCTATTAAATTTTTTAAATTTATTCTATCCTTAATTTTGAGATTTGCTAGTAAAATTAGTTGCACACATAATTAATATAATGTCTAAAGAATGAAAACAAATAGAGAGAGGGTTAATTATGGGATGTTATATATACAAAATTAATGCCACGTCAAGTATAATCATCTTAACACACATGCTTAATCATCTCAAGATACTGCTGTCATTTTTTTTCATTGATTGTGGTTGCGTCATTATTTATGGTAGGCTAAGTCTATGAATTTCCATCATTATGAGGGCTTTTGGCTTGCGCTGCTTTATATTAAGTAAGAGATAATGCGTACGTGCGTGCGAGAAAGAGAAAGAGAGAGCGGCGTGGGTTATTTTTGTTTTTTTCTGAAAAACGTGGATACATTAAACACACTTTGATAAAAAGTAGAGGTCCGGGGTGTGGTTCTGGGGAGGGGGAGAGAACCAGCGTGACCAAGCACCAGTCTTGTCTCTGGTGATGGTGGAGCGATACCAACAACAAGAATAACACCCAAGTACCGAGCCATCCGCCCAGCATGACCGTCGAGGAGATCATATCGTGGTTCGAAGGGGTGGCCGAGAATGCCGGGCCGGTCCAGACGCAGACGCTCCGCCGCATCATCGAGCTCAACCACGGCACCGAGTACCTCCAGAAGTGGCTCGGCCGCGACCTCCAGGTCCAAGACCTGGACCCCGAGGCGCTGGAGTCCCTCTTCATCTCCTCCGTCCCTCTCGCCTGCCACGCCGACCACGAGCCCTACATCCAGAGAATCGCCGACGGGGACACCTCTCCCCTCCTCACCCAGGAGCCCATCACCACGCTCTCCCTCAGGTGCCCCTCTCAGATGTCCCATCTTTTCTTTTTATATTTGTACTAGTATTTTATTCTCTCTGTTTCAAGTCAACTTCATTTTGCTAATATATATATATATATATATTTACAAGAATGAAACAGGAGTACTCAAGGACTACTTGTACAGTGGTATATAACGATATCAGCTATCTGCTCCTCTTTAATCAATCAACTACCCACCCATATGAGTTCGTATATTTGTTGACCTAGGTTTCACTCTCTGTTATACTAGATCTAATCTTTTCTCCGTTGTCTCCCTTGTTTGTTTATCAAACCTGTCTTGTTTCACGTGGTAATAATTTAATATAAATAACATAAAACATAACTTGACATACAGCTCGGGAACCACGGATGGGAGGCCCAAGTATGTGCCCTTTACGCGCTTCAGCTCTCAGTCGACTCTTCAAATCTTTAGGTTGGGAGCTGCCTACAGATCAAGGTATCCAACTTCAGCATGAAACCATGGCCTTTCTTTCTAAAGAATAGAATATATTGATTGCAGTTTTTTTTCGCTTCTGAGCTTAAAATTGTACACCGAGAAAACCCTGTTTGTTATTCCACCGAATTGTGCTCCATGTATAGGGTGTTTCCAATAAGGGATGGAGGAAGGATTCTGGAGTTCATCTACAGCAGCAAGCAGTTCCAGACCAAGGGAGGCCTCACGGCTGGCACGGCCACCACCCACTACTTCGCAAGCGAGGAGTTCAAGACCAAGCAGAAGAAAACCAAGTGCTTCACCTGCAGTCCCTACGAGGTGATCGCGGCGGGAGACTACAAGCAGTCCACCTACTGCCACCTCCTCCTCGGCCTCGCCTTCAGTGACCAGGTCGAGTTCGTCACGTCCACCTTCGCCTACAGCATCGTCCAGGCCTTCGCGGCCTTCGAGGAGATGTGGGAGGAGCTCTGCGGCGACCTCAGGGGAGGGACCCTCAGCCCCAGGATCACCTCGCCGGAGATGAGGAGGGCCGTGATAGACTGCCTCTCCCCCAACCCTTCTCTGGCTTCTAAGGTCGAGAAGAAGTGTAGAGAGCTCGAGGGCTCGGACTGGGGAAGCCTGATACCTAATCTGTGGCCCAACGCCAAGTACATCTACTCCATCATGACAGGGTCGATGCAACCCTACCTGAAGAAGTTGAGGCACTATGCAGGGAACTTGGCATTGGTCTGTGCGGATTATGGATCCACTGAGAGCTGGATTGGGGTAAATTTGGAACCGCATGATCCCCCGGAGAGAGTTACTTTCACGGTGATCCCCACCTTCTCTTATTTTGAGTTCATCCCTCTCTACACGCGGAACAAGCAAGACAACAGAAATTTAGTGGTCACTGATGACTTCGTGGAGGGTGAACCATTGCCGCTGTCCCAAGTCAAGGTTGGGCAGCAGTATGAGATTGTTCTCACTACTTTCACAGGTACCTCTATCGCTCTCTCTCACACCTTTTTTCTCACACGAGTACGCTTATAAAATGAAAGCAAAAAGGAAAGAGGACACCCCTGATTGAAACCGTCCGACTTTTAGGCCTTTGCTCCACTTCGTCAAGTTTGAAAAGAAGCGGGGCATTACTCGCTTGCATTTAATGTGCATGCTAGATTTTGTGAAGACCAACGTGTTGTGTCATGGCCTAGAATTCCTAGTCTCACGATGTAACATGTGAAGGAAATTTTCTAGCACCTCCAATATAATCCTTCCTCTCATTTCTTAGTTTTTCGTCTGATAAGAGTACTCGTCATGATTTTTTAGTTGAGCAGACGTATATCACGACATGGTTGACCATAATCTTTTCTAATGTTATTACAAAGAGTAGTTACGTCTTTAGAAAAACTGGATTGGTTTGAATCACCGGCCCCAAAATATAAGACTTATTCCTTTTTTTGTGATTCATCTACAATTTTTTTCTACATGCGTGGTGCACTTAACGTACCACAGGCACGCGCACGAGATCGATGTTTCCTGCCAGATTTCGGAAGGGAGAATGGGAATGTTATTTTTGGGGCTACAACGGTCGTGTAAGTTGGCCACAAGATCTTTATGATCCTTGGATGTCATGTGTTATCTCCTTTGATTCCGCTGTAGGCTGGTGCACCTCCCATGTCATGACCTCCTGTTCTAAGCTAGACTATTTCTCCCTGAAGTAATGTCATAATTAATGTTAATACATGCAGTTAGTATCTCGACTACTGGGCATTCTTCTGTTATAATATTACATCAATCGTGGACCAATATAAAAATAACGTTGAGCTGTTGAATTTGAATTTCTTTGAGTAATTAATTTAACATTTTGTCATAGAAGATATCTAAATTTTGTTTATCAAGATAATTATTGACATTGATTTCACACTTTGAAGCTCTTAAGTTTAGCATCTTCAATGATGTTTCTGTATTAATATTGGAGTTGAAAGAACCTGTCTCAAAAGTGATGATTAATGATCGAGATAGTTTCTCTTTGGTTAGGATATGAGAGGGAAGATGGATGGGATTAGAAGGATAGCTGGTCCCCCTCCACAATTTAGTTTAAAAAATTTTAAAGAGAATGGATAAAAAGAAGAGATTGTCAACCATTCTATACCACTAATTTGTATTCTTTTAAAATAAAAGAATATAAGAAAGGGTGGATGGAGCATATGAGAGGTAGGTTCTATATTGATAAAATTATCCTATATTAATTTTTTTGATAAAACAATAAAACATCTTTACTTTTTCATTCATTTTATTTATATTTTTTTATTTTATCTAAATATAGATCCTATATAATTAAATTTTATTATTAATTATTTAAATTTTGATACATAATTTTGATAATTATAAGTGAATAATTATAATTTTTATTTTCTAATTATATTTACTATTTATTATTAATTTAATCAACTATTTAAATTAAATTATAAATTTATTATTTATTTATGTAATTAATATAAAATAAATTAACTCATATATAATTACTTTACAAAATTATTTATTTAATTAAACTAAATTAAAATTAAATATTTATATATAATTTTTTATATAATTATAAATTATAAAAATTATAAATAGACATTGCTCTATTTCTTTAATATAAATAAATATTATAATTAATTAAAATAATATTTCTCATAAAAAATGATTTAGTAAAAATATTATACAAATATCATTCATCCTTGTTTTCATTTTTTTAATATCAAATAGATAAGAAAATTAGTCACATCCATCTTTCTATGTTTTATCAAATATATAAAATGACGATTATAATATTTATTCAATCTCTTTCTCATCTATCCCTCCTTTTTCTTATTCTTTATTTTATTTTATCGTCCATATTAAAGAGCGGAAGAATTTACGATGATAGTGTCAAAACCTCATCCACATCCATACCCAACCAACTAGGACGCAGCCTGTTTATCCGACCATCATCTTTTGTGGTTCTCATCTTTCCTATCCTGCTAGCCATACCTGTCAACCACCCTCCAAAAAAGAAAAATGGAGTATTATCGAGTTGGTACAATGATAGCTTTGATGAAGCAATTGTTTTCTTTCTTTTGTTTGTACGGTTTCATAGCACAGGACCACCTTTGTTTGTCGTTACTTCCTCCATACCAGGTACCTTCTAATCCACGCAATTTAGTTTCCTTATCCTTTACCCGGACCCCTGGTTAGTGAGCCACCATCTTTCTAGATTAATTTTACTGTCTTCCATCCTTGTTTCTACCGAGGTTTTCCTGCCTACCTTCATTTAATTGGAAGCTAATGAGAGGATATCATATCCTTTTCCCCGGTAGTAATATTCATACTATCCTTAAACAAGGCATGCCCTGACTTCAAAGAGACCCCCCTCTTTCAGGCCTCTACAGATACAGGCTTGGAGACGTGGTGGAGGTGGCGGGATTTTACAAAGGAGCCCCAAAATTAACATTTATTTGCAGGCGTAAGCTAATACTGACCGTGAACATCGACAAGAACACGGAGAGGGACCTCCAGATAGTGGTGGAGAAGGGGTCCAGGCTCCTAAGCCAGACCAGGGCCGAGCTGGTCGACTTCACCAGCCATGCGGACGTCGCAGCGCATCCAGGCCACTACGTGATCTACTGGGAGGTCAAGGGCGTGGCCGCGGACGGCGTCCTGGAGGCGTGCTGCCGGGAAATGGATGCGCACTTCGCGGACCACGGCTACGTGGTCTCGAGGAAGACTGGCTCCATCGGGCCCCTGGAGCTCCGGATCGTGGAGAGCGGCACGTTCGGGAAGATACTGGAGTACTTCATTGGCAACGGTGCTGCCATGAGCCAGTTCAAGACCCCCAGGTGCACCGCCAACAAGGCGTTGCTGAGGATCCTGGACCGGTGCACGGTCAGGCGATTCAGGAGCTCGGCCTATGGGTGAATGATCGAGGTGGTCCCCTCCCTCCCATGTACCTATGAGGAGGATGTAAGATTTGGACCACATAAATAGGACGCTTTTGGTTGCTAGAATTCTTAACCCATGTGCATGTCATGCTAGGCTTGCTTGCTATTGGCCCAACTTATTTAGGGTTTCTCGTTTTTCAGGGCTAACACCCGACACAGCTGAGCCTATACTAGCTAGGTGCAGCAAGTCAACATACACTCGTAAACCAACGTTTGACTTACCGTAGAGAAGCATGGGTCGATCTTGTTCTAGTGATTTATGGAATGTACGGAATCGGTTGCATTTTAATGTTTCTGTAAACTTTTTAAATCATGAAATTGGTGTGCTAAGGCTTCTGTGAATGCACTTGTGATGACTTTTGGTTGTTTTGAGGATGATGGGATTTGGGTAAAAATAATTTTCTAATTGAAAAGAAACAGAAACTACATCCGAAGGGCATTTGCTACATGAAGTTGGAAGTGTGTGAAAGGAAGACGTGGATTGCCACAACAGAGCCATGCAACCTTAGGGTTTTGGAAAATCATTTCGCATGCCATATGAAAAGACGATTTATTCTTTTACCGGTGGTAACTCATGAATGCGCAATGTCAAGATTCTTTTCAAGGCGTCGTGGAAGTCCATTTGAAAGAAAAGTTTCCATGTAAATGCGATCATGCATGCGGGACAAGTTGTCAGAACTTGATATACCATGCTCCAGTCCGAGATCTAGGTATATGATAGGCGATCATAACTTCTTTTAGAATCTGATCCCATCAAACATACAAGATTTATTTTAATAATAATAATAAGATAGTAGTAGAATGCAAATTTACTAATCATTTCATTCAACAATGAAATTTTTCATCAAGTCTGATAAGTTAAAAAGTAAAATTTCATTAAAAATCCAATATTAAATATAACTAACTAAGAAAACAACACCTGAACTGTAAGCTTTTTACTGACCGGTTCCAATATCCATATGACCTTCTGGATTTGTAACACAAATATAAAAAATATAAAATAAGCTTTATAGACTCAGTAATTTATCATAACTTCTAATTCATGCATTATATATTTCAATAATAAACTATATATAAGATAATATATATAGTAAAACAATTAATACCATTTTTTGATATATATATTTGAATACCATGTGTTACAATAATAAAAAAAATCTATTCGGCCTTGACACAGCATCCTCTTTGGTGGCTGACGTGGCCACGTGCTTCATGGGTACTCCCAAGTCTCCCATCAAAAGAAGATGGTGGGTCTGTTTCTTCTAAAGGAAAGATCGGCCCCTGCGATGGATAAGACGGCACCTCGGCCAGCCCACTTCGGCCATGCATGGAATCCGATTTCTTGGCGGCTCGGCCCGCATCTCAGTCCGGCGAGCCATTTTCGGTGTGGAATGCCTCGCGAGCCTCCAAGTGTAGCATCCTCCGCCAACGTAAAGTCCCCCGTGAGCATCCAGCGTGGCGGCCTCTGCCCGCGTGGAGTCCATTCACTCATCTCCAGTCGCCCGCAAAGGCGTGGCACGGGTCAACTCCAGTCCGCCCCAAGTTTGGCACGCTCACGCCCAGTTCGGCGCACCCGCGCCCCAAGTTCGGCATGCCCCGCTCTAGTCCGCCCCAAGTTCGGCACGCCCTGCACGCCCCAAGTTCTGCATGCTTGTGCCAGTCCGGCATGCCTGCGTAGGTCCGGCGCTCCTGTGCCCACGGTCCGGCTTAGCTCGGCATGCGGATGGGTGGGTCCAGCTTCGTCCCAGTGCCCTCCGCACGACTCCGCCAGCATGAAGGCCAGCCTCGTCTGGCGCGCTTCGGCGTGGAGTCCTCCCAGCATCCTCTCCCGGCCGGCACCTCCCCGGTCAGCCTCCAAGCGTGGCATCCTCCGCCCGCGTGGGGACCGACCGTTCCCGCTCCGATCCACTCACGGCTCGCCCGTCCAGAGGCACGTCCACAGCAGCCGGTGCCTAGTCGACTTCGCCCGCTCCTGGTCCGGCTTCGTCCGCTCCGGCTCCGTCTTCTCCGGCTCCGGCCGCTTCAGTTTCGGCTCTGCCCAGGCCGGCAATGCCCAGCATGGCGTTCTCCCCCCCCGGAGAGTCCAACCCCAAGCTGGCTCCGCCCGTGGCCTGGCTCCTCCCATCTCAGGGCAGCCCCACGGTCCAACAGGCCTTTCTCATCCGGCTCGAGTGTGCTCCGGTAGATGGCCCACCTCGATCTCCGCACATGCAAGGAGCAGCGCTGCTCCACCCCGGTCCGGCATGGAGTTGTGCCCCAGCTCGCATGTCGCCATAGCTAGAGAAGAGGGGTACCTCTGCCAGCTTCGTGCATGTCCGGGCATACCTGCTTCAATCTGGCTCTGCCCGGGCATGTCCGCGCCTCAGCCCGGCATCAACCTAGGGCCCCGCTCCAATCCGGCTCCACCCTGCGCTTGCATCTCCACCCGGTGCAGTCTTGGCTCCGCCTGCATGGAGTCTGTTTGCCCAACCAGCCAGGAACGCTTCCCTCACCTCGGTTTGCATGCATGAGGAACCACAATCCGCTCACCCCAGTCCACGTGCATGAGGAGCCTTTGCAGGCCTAGCCTCACCACGGGGCACCTCGAACCATGTGCAGGAGAGCCCCCGCCTACCTCGTCTTGGTCCGCATGCCACGGTCCGTCTGATTCCATCCCACGTATGCTTCTTAAAATGCAGGTACGGAGGAAGCTTGGATGGCAGCCCCCGACACGTAAAATCACCATCCCTGCCATACTTGCTACAGGTCCTGTAGCGCGCCGCCTACAAGGAGGGCTGTATTAAAGCCCCTAGGTCACAGTTTACACCAATCATGAAGGAGTGCCCCATCCGAGACGCTGTGCTCCTTCACCGACCTCCTGAACCACCCAGAAGGAGAAGATTCATCAACCTATCTTAGCCTAAGGCCTACATAAGCCTCGTAGGTCTATACCAAGACCAACACGCCTCTCCAAACGACATAGGCCACTTATCTACATAAGACCAGCATGAAAAGGTAAGGGGAGGTAAGAGATGATAGACTCTCTTCAGTCCTCCATTATCTTCCATTCTTGTCACCCTCTGGAAGAGGAGAGTTTTCCAAGCTCTCCACCTCAGAGGTCTTCTGTTCCCCTCGATCGTCCTACTAACTTGATCGTCGGAGTGTCTTCGCCAGATTCCCCAGCCAAGGTCTTCCCAGTTTTGCAGGTCCGCTCGATGGAGGGAGTCGATTCATGAGGTCGAAGGCCGAGGGCCCGACGGGAGGGACCCGACATGCCAGAGCTACGGGCCATAATGATCCAGGTGGCAACAAATTGGCATGCCAGGTAGAGGGCAGATCAAAGCTCCTCAACTGGTGGACAATGGTAGCCACCTTCATCCTCTACCCCGAGGGGCAAACAGGGGACACGAGGATGAGGGCACGGGAGCTCCTATACTACCATCAAGGGTAAGCACTACAATCCGCCAGAGCCTGTCACTGCTCGCAAGGTTTCTTGGTAAGAGCCAAAGCCCAGAAACTTTCAAAGCCCGACACTCAAGCCGCGAAACTTCTATAGCCCCGCATCTACCGCTTGACTCTCAATTCAGCTCTTACCTTACTTACAGTCCGGAGATATCCGTGGAGACTCCAAGAAGTCCCGCCATCTATCGAGAAACTCAGTTTGGCATCTGCTATACTCACAGTCCGGGGATATCCATAAGAAGCTTCGGAGGTCCCACCGTCTACAGCTCGCCTCTTGGCATGGCGAACCAACAGGTCTGCCACCTTATCAAGGATGTAAGAATCCCTCCTCAATAATTAAAGTTCCCTTTGGTACAACTTTGCTCTTCACTAGTATAGGAGCCCGTCCGTCCGACTCCAAGTCTAGCGAAGTAAGCCCAGAACCGAAAATCCCAGCACCTCAAGACCGGAAGCTCCTGAAGCCCAGCACCTAAAGATCGAAAATCCTGGCACCTAAAGACCATAAGCTCATGAAGCCCAGCACCTAAAGACCGAAACTCCTGAAGTTGGCACCTTAAGACCGGAAATCCCGGCACCTTAAGACTGGATTCCCAGCACTTTAAGATCGGAAACCTCGGCACCAAAAACTCCTGAAGCCTGAGAATTTAAGACCAGAAACCCTGGCACCTCAAGATCGGAAACCCCGGCACCTCAAGACCGGAAACCCTGGCACCTCAAGATGGGAAATGCCAGAAGTCCCAAACCAAAGCCAGGAAGCTTCCGAATTTCCTCAATCAAGCTGAGCTAAATTCAAGCTCCTTTTCAAGTCGAGCTGAAGTCAAATTCCTTGGTGAAGCCGAGCTGAAGTCAAGCTCCTTCTCAAGCCAAGCTAAAGTCAAACTCTTTGGTGAAGATGAGCTGAAGTCAAGCTCCTTCTCAAGTCAAGCTGAATTCAAGCTCCTTAATCAAGCCGAGCTGAATTCAAGCTCCTTCTCAAGCCGAGTTGAAGTCAAACTCATTGGTGAAGCTGAGCTGAAGTCAAGCTCCTCAATCAAGTCGAGCTGAATTCTAGCTCCTTCTCAAGCCGAACTGAAGTAAAACTCCTTGGTGAAGCCGAGCTGAAGTCAAGCTCCTTCTCAAGCTGAGTTGAAGTCAAACTCCTTGGTGAAGCCGAGCTGAAGTCAAGCTCCTTCTCAAGTCAAGCTAAAGTCAAACTCCTTGGTGAAGCCGAGCAGAAGTCAAGCTTCTCACTAGGCCTAGCTCCTCACTGAAGCCAAGCTTCTCACTGAGACCAAGCTCCCTGCTAAGGTCAAACTCCCATTTGAAATGAAGAGTACCAACCCCCACCATGGTCGAGGAAGGCAACGACGAGGTGCGACTCCTAAAAGGTGGAAGAAGGGAAGGCCCCGTCACCTCATGCACACTATGCAAAGAATATGAGTGGGATTTCATCCTCCACTCCATGCAAACCTGATGCAAATGGTGATCCAGTCACTCCATGCAATGCAGGCATTGGATGGTACAAAGCTCACAAATGCATGCACTATACTGCTCCCCTCCTGAGGGCTTCCACAATACCATCGTCACCAACCTTATTAAACATTCTCGGCCACTAGAATACACAAGGCCAACCACCGTAGAAGCTTGTGATGGCTGCGCCTCCACCAACTGGAGTTTGCGACGATGGTGCATGCGCTAGTGAACCTTCTCTCCTTGAGTTCCTCCGTCGGGATGGCTCCCCCGAGGTTGAGCATCTGGCCAAAGTCGAACTCCTGCTCCTTGAGTTCCTCCGCCAAGATGGCTCCCCCGAGGTCGAGCATCTGGCTGGAGTCGAACTCCTGCTCCTTGAGATCCTCCACCAGGATGGCTCCCTCGAGGTCGAGCATCTAGCCGGAGTCGAACTCTCTCTCTCCTTGAGTTCTTCCGCCAGGATAGCTCCTACCTTCCAGCAACTTCAATGCCTTCATCAAAGTTTTCGAGGGGTACTCTGAGCTTGGCCATGTCAACTATATGCCGGGTCATGTATGTGTGCATCCAAGTTATGCACCTCACCAACCTCTTCCTCCTCGGCACCACCTTCTATCTGGTCAAAGAGGAGTCAGAATGAAGTGCTAGCACCATCACAATGCAACTAACCTTCGGTGGAAGTACCTACAGGCAAGTAAGTTTCAGAAACATCACCTTCTACTTTGTTTTGTAGGCCACTTCCTGTTCATGAAAAGGATAGCCAGACTTGATGCCTCCATCTAGGCCTTCAAAGACCAACGGCAAACCTCCGGCAAGTTCAGTTCCATCTAGCGACTGACTTCTTGCAACCAGTACAAAGCCCGCTAAGATGCAGAGCCGAATGGATAATGGTACTTCCTTTATCCAAAACATTGACATTTTGGACTCAGGGAGTGGGGGCATCTGTTATAGTAGTAAAAAAAATCCATTCGGCCCTAACACAGCATCCTCCTTGGTGGTTGACATGGCCACGTGCTTCATGGGTACTCCCAAGTCTCCCAACAAAAGAAGATAGTGGGTCCGTTTCTTCTAAAGGAAAGATTGGCCCTTGCGGCGGATAAGACGACACCTCGGCCAGCCCACTTCAGCCGTGCATGGAATCCAATTTCTTGGCGGCTCAGCCCGCATCTCAGTTCGGTGAGCCATTTTCGATGTGGAATGCCGTGCGAGCCTCCAAGCGCAGCATCCTCCGCCAACGTAAAGTCCCTCGTGAGCCTCCAACGTGGTGCACATCGTCCGTGTGGAGTCCGTCCGCTTAGCTCCAGTCGCTCGTAGAGGCGTGGCACGGGTCAGCTCCAGTCTGCCCCAAGTTCGGCATGCCCGTGCCCAGTTCGGTGTGCCCGTGCCCTAGGTTCGGCATGCCCCGCTCCAGTCCGCCCCAAGTTTGGCATGCCCTGCGTGCCCTAAGTTCGGCACGCCTGTGCCAGTCCGGCGTGCCTATGCAGGTCCAGCGCTCCCACGTGCCCGGTCCGGCTCAACCCGGCATGCGGATGGATGGGTCGAGCTCCGTCCAAGCACCCTCTACATGGCTCCGCCAGTGTGAAGGCCGGCCCAGTCCGGCGCGCTTCGACGTGGAGTCCTCCCGGTGTCCTCTCCCGTCGTCACCTCCCCGGTCAGCCTCCAAGCGTGGCGTCCTCCGCCTGTATGGGGACCAACCATTCCCGCTCTGATCCACTCGCGGCTCGCCCATCCGGAGGCATGTTCACAGCAGCCAGTGCCCAGTCGACTCCACCCGCTACCGATCCAGCTCCGTCCGCTCTGGCTTCATCTTCTCCGGCTCTGACAGCTTCAGCTTCGGCTCAGCCCAGTCCAGTAACAACTGGCATGGCGTTCTCCCCCGTGAAGAGTATCGCCCCAAGCTGGCTTCGCCTGTGGCCTGGCTCCTCCCATCTCAGGGTAGCCCCACGGTCCAGCAGGCCTTTCTCATCCGACTCAAGTGTGCTCCGGTGGATGGCCCACCTCGATCTCCACACGTGTAGGGAGCAGCGTGGCTCCACCCCGATCTGGCATGGAGTCATGCCCCGGCTCGCACGTCGCCATAGCAAGAGAAGAGGGGCACCTCTACCAGCTTCGTGCATGCCCAAGCATGCCCGCTTCAGTCTGGCTCTACCCGGGCACGTCCACGCATGTCCGCGACTCAGCCCGACATCGACCTGGGGCCCCGCTCCAGTCCGGCTCCACCCTGTACCCGCATCTTCACTTGGCACGGTCTTGGCTCTGCCTGCATGGAGTCCATTCGCCCAACCAGCCAGGCATGCTCCCCTCACCTCGATCCACATGCATGAGGAACCGTTGTCCGCTCACCCCGGTCCACGTTCACAAGGAGCCTCTATAGGCCTAGCCTCGCCACGAGGCACCTCGAACCGTGTGCACAGAGAGCCCCTGCCTGCCTCATCTCGGTCCGCATGCCATGGTCCGTCTGACTCCATCCCATGTACGCTTCTTAAAATGTAGGTATGGAAGAAACCTGGATGGCAGCCCCCGACACATAAAATCACCATCCTTCCATACTTGCTATAGGTCCTGTAGCGCGCCGCCTACAAGGAGGGCTATATTAAAGCCCCTAGGTCACAGTTTACACTAATCAGGAAGGAGTGCCCCATCATAGGCGCTGTGCTCCTTCACCGACCTCCTGAACCACTGAGAAGGAGAAGATTCGTCAACCTATCCTAGCCTCAGGCCTACATAAGCCTCATAGGTCTATACCAAGACCAACGCACCTCCCTAAACGACATATGCCACTCATCTACATAAGACCAGCATGAAAAGGTAAGGGAAGTAAGAGACGACAGACTCTCTTCAGTCCTACATTATGTTCCATTCTTATCACCCTCTAGAAGTGAAGAGTTCCCCAAGCTCTCCACCTCAGAAGTCTATTCCCCTCGATCATCCCACTGACTTGATCTTTGGAGTGTCTTCGTCGAAATCCCCGGTCCAGGTCTTCCCTATTTTGCAGGTCTGCTCGACGGAGGGAGCAAATTCACGAGACTGGAGGCCGAGCACCCGGCTGGAGGGACCCAACGTGTCGGAGCTATGGGCCATGACGATCCAGGTGGCAACACCATGTATTCCAAACAAATACAACCATATATGGCTATCTATTTTTACTTTACTCTCTTAATTTCTTTGACTACAGCTATGATTGGCCCGTGGCTAGTTCCAAAAGAGACTAAATCCTGACTACATATACCGTCCATCAGTCATGTACTGGTGATTGTCCCACTGGAGATCCAGAAGAATACTAGCTCTGATATCATACGAGAAAATATGTATCCTAAGCATGTACCAGCGATCATCCCACTTGACTAGGCCCAGAAGGAAACTAGCTCTTAACTATACATACCGTCCATTGATCATATACCAGTAATCATTCCATTGGAAGCCCAGAAAGAGTCTAGGTCCTAATTCATATGATCATAGTTAGACCAGAGAGCGTTAATAGCAATAAACATCATATTTTTATACAATTCAATACAACTTATCTTAAGGTATGGATGTTCAACATTCCATAACACTTATAACATAAACATAACATATTAATAATTTAATCTTTTAAACAGAATCAGCTTGGCACAGAATACTAGAGATCAAGATAATTTATCAGAAATAATTCTACCAATATATTACAAATTCGAATCCTAACTCTGATACTCTACCAATAAAGGAGATCAAAATCCTGATAAAATAAATTAATTATATAATTAATCTTTTATTTAAAAAATGAATTAAAATAGAAAAAGAGACTCTTGGTCAGGTCTAGACTCAGTCTAAATCATGGAAAGGGTCAGTCTAGATTTTATTATTTACTTGTTTATTTATTTTACTCTCTCTTTCTCTCTTTTCTTCTCACTCCTCATCTCTCTTCTTCTCTCTTCTCTTTCTCTCTCCTCTTCTCTCCCATCCCCCTCTCTCTCTCTTTTTCTCTCTCTTCTTTTTTCTATTCTTTCTCTCTCTTTTCTCCTATCCCTTTTCTTTTTTTTTCTTCTTTCCATGTTCTCTTTTTTCTTTCTTTGGCTCGATCTGAACAGGCTTTCTACAGCCCTAAAAAATCAAGAAAAAAAGAAAAAGGGAGAGGGGATTCAATATGATAGCTAGCCAAAGCATGGCCAAGATGGAATGGGGGTCGGGATGGTGTAACTAATGGCAGTTCAATAGGGAAATCGATTGAAAGAGAAAACGGATGGGGCTCCATTGTTGTTGCAACACCAGAAAAATAATTAAGAGAAAGAAAAATTTTACCAGTGATGGTAAGGATGCAGCCGACCATCGGAGATGGAGAAGAGAGAGATGGATGCTGAATTTTTGCTCAATGAAAGATGATGTGGAAAAGAATTTAAAGAGTAGATTCAGAGAAGATAACTTCATATTATAGTGGATAAATCCAGTCATTCGGGAGTCTAGCCAATTCTCGTTGCTCCGCCGATCATTTTTCATGCTTTCATGATACTTTATTTTTTTTATAAATTTCTTGCTTGATCGAATAGAAAATAAAATTTTATATTTTATATTTTTTAATTTAAATTTAAATTTATAAATCTTGTTAATTTCAATCCAAAATGATACAAATAGGACGGGTTTCACATAATCTTACCACCCATCTTTGACTTTCTTTCTTCATCATATCTCGATGAACGTGGAGCATGTCAATGGAATCTAGTTGTCAGACATCTCTTATCTCGAGCATCAAGCAATTAACGCAAACAATGAACGATAAAATCATGCAATGATGCCACCTATGAGCTCGACAATCCATTAGTTTTTTTAAAAAAAAATATTTTTTAAAAATAAAATTACTAAACTAATGTAACTTTAAAGAATATTACCATGTTACCGTTTGGCTAGCTACCGATTTTTTTTAATTTTTTGGCCATGCGTTGCTGCACTTGGCCGGACAGCCACCATACCCAAAAGATGCAGCTTGTATCTGCATCTTTTGGCAAAAAAGATGCAGCTTGTACTTTCATCTTTTTGACTAAAAACACAGATAAAAATCACATTTTTAATAAAAAATTATAATTTTAAAATAACATAATTAAATATTTAAAATATTTAAATTAATATAATAAAATTAAAAATATTTAAAATAATATAATAAAATTAAAATCAAAAAAAAATTAAAAGAAGCTATAGATAAAGTGAAGCTACAGGCCACACTGGCAACTTCATCTTATTCCTGCACCTTAATTTTTAAAATAAAAAATTAAAAAAATAAAACATATATAAGTAAAGTCATGAATAGTTACCTTAATAATAATATAAAATATTAACATTATAAAATAAAATTTAATATAATACATGTTAAATATTATAAATATTATAATAAACATAATAAATATATTATAATATATTAAATTATAAATTATATTAGAAAATATAATAAATATTTTATAATTTAGTCGATGCCAGTCTAGTCGCTAGTCCGATCATCAGGCTAGTTGCTAATTCACTTGTCGAGTCAGTGCTAATCCGACTGTCAACCCGGTACTAATCGGTCGCCAATCCAAGGGTCATCAGGTTGATACTATGCTAATTTGCCAACCCGATGCTAGTTTGATCAACGGACTGGTGCCAATCCGATTCCCTGCCCGGTACTAGTTCGATCGCTAGTTCGGTCAAACTGTCACTGTCCTAGAAACTAGACTCGTTGTCATACTGGTGGCCGGACTGGCGACCGGACTGGTGATCGGATAAATTACCGGTCACCAGACCAGTGACTGGATAGGCTACCTGACCGACGGCCGGATAGATGACCAGATTGGTGGCTAGACCGATGGCCGGACCTGTGGCCAGATGGTGAGGACACTAGAACAGACCAAGATGGCAAAACCCCATTTGGATCTCTGATTAATGTATTAGGAAGTTTGTCAATTTTTTCAAGAGTCACTTGAGTCTTGTAATAAAAATTGAGTCCTGTAATAAAGTGAGCCAATTGAGTCTACTTAGTCAATTGAGTTAAGTGAGTCCATTTGTTTCAGTCCAAGCATATGAGTCCAGTTATTCCAGTCCAGTCCACAGAGTTCAAGTGAGTCCTGTACTTTTCATTCAAGTCAACATCAAGAGGAGAGTCACCAAACCCCCACTCAGGCCACCCCAGCTCATGCACCTGGGCCTCTACTCAAGTCCACCAGCATTGGCACCCCAAGCCTCTCAGGAATCAGGGCCTAAGCCCCATTCATGCCGTCCAAGTCCAAGCCCAGGCCCACAAAGGAGTGCCGCCCAAGTCAAGCCCAAGCCTTGGCACCCCAGTCCACCAAGTAGTTGGCACCCCTCCTAGCCCAACAAGGATTGGCGCCCCTCCCAGCCCAACAAGCAGTTGACACCCAGCCCAACAAGGAGTCAAGCAGTCCAAGCCCAAAAGGAGTCAACTTTCCAAGTCCAATAAGGAGTCAAGTCTCATTCTCCTACTCAAACTTTGTTCTCCTAATCCCACTCAAATCTTGTACTCCCTATCCCACTCAAACTTATAATCCAACTCTGACAGGGAGACTGGTGAATCTATAAATACCCCACCCCTCCTCTTGTAATGATGAATGATGATGAATGAAATTATGAGAGTTTTTCTTCTTATTTCTGTGCTTAGGCATTGACACTCCGTGAGGGAGAGGGCACGTGAGGTGCAACCCCAGCAATCCGCCCCAACCTTCATCTCCATAAGCCCTAGGCCGCCCCCTCCCATCTCCCATCTAGGCCGCCCCATCCACCTACATCCAAACCCTAGGACGCCCAACTTTCCAAGCCTCTGGCCACCAACTTTCCTCTAAGTTCCAAGCCGCCAGCCCCAGGCATCCTCATCCTTCCCCAGGCCGCCAAGTCTTCTCCAAGCCACCCCTCCAAAGGCTCCAAGCAACCTCCTCTGCCAGGCCGCTAGCCATCTCAGTGCCCCTCTCCTACCATCTCCACTTCCAACTAATTTTTTAATATTTTTTCTATTTTCTACATCCCTAATCCTAAGTGTTTGCAGGATCCCTCCAATGCCATGAGCCTTGGAGGAAGTCTTCCTTGCCCCCGAAACCAGCTGATAAAAAGTCGGCGCATCCGCTGGAACGAGGCTTCATCATCCAGGCGCCGATCCGAGAAGTGTGACCCCTTCTACAACGAGAGGAGATCATTGCAAGGTAAACTAACCATCCCTTCTCTGTTTTTCTGATTTCTTGAAAACTGAGCATGTCCTAATAGTGATTTTTAACCCTATGATCCTGTCTTTCTTTATTAGTTTATTAGTCTTAATATACAGGTAAAGTTTAGTCTTTACATGAAAACCCTAGTTGCTCTTAGTCTTTTTTGGGAACCAAACCAAATAAAAATCTAAAAATCTTGCTCACATAATCTACAATTTCTTTATGCTCATCCCTAGCATGTTCGTTCCGCATCAATTTTGGTATCAGAGCTCAGTTTAGGACATGTTCATGCATCATAGTTAGAAAATTCTGCATGCTGAATTCTGCATAGTAGTCAAAACCTAGGGCTTGTTTTTCATTAAAACCTTGTTGTTTTTCACCAATTTTTGCACCCATCAATCACATATTTAGTCCTATTATTTTTGAAAATTATTTTAATTTTCAGATATGAAAATAAAACAAAATTCTGCATAAAAACCTAGAGTATACATTGCTGAAATTTCTGCACACCTAGTTTAGGGCTGAAATTTGCTTGCTTTAAAACCTTCAAAACCTAGTTTTTTTTACACTTAATTAACTGATATTAATCTATATTAAATCTGCCATCTGCATACAAAAAAGATAGAAAAAAAGAAAAACATATTTTCTGCATAATTCTGATTTTTGTTCATGTTGCATCATGTTTCATGTGTGTACATGCATGATTAAATCAATTTAAGGGCAATTCTACTATGTTAGATAAGAGAAGGATTTCATCATTTTTTCTTGGCCCAAAACAATCACCCTGCATTCGAACCCAAGCTTTAATTAAAATTAAGTAGCAACCTAATTGAGCTAGGGACACCAACTGGTCCAGTTCGTGGTATTGTGAGAAAATTAGTGCACTCAATCCTCCAATTATCTCTTGAATCCGATGTCTAGGCTAAAGATCCAGTAGCAAATGCCCTAAGCAGAGCTGTGGTTACTTAATTAGGATCCTACGAGAGCAGGGGAAGCCTCCCACACTCCCACCTCTTACCTGGCCAGTGGAGAGGGTAATTGTTAAATTGGTTGTAAGTTGAGCTGACTCATTCTACTTGAGCTGCTAGGTTTAGAAAACTTTAGAACGATGTATGCTTATTGCATGACCACTAGATTAGGAGTCTAACCTTACCAGTCTCAACCCCAACCCAGCCTGACCATGGAACCTAAATATGGAACCTATCTTAGGACCATTACTGAACAATTTATCCAAATGAGCGCCCAACTGTGCCATAGGTTCGACCAAATGGAGACAAGTATTGGAAACCTAGAAAGGACCAGAAAGACCCATGCCAAGCCTGAACTTGAGACCCCATGTCCCACACCTCCCAACCCTAGAAGAGCCCCACACCATGACCCAATCTAGGATCTTAATCCAAGGAGACCCAATTATGATTTCATGGACCAGGATGAGAGAGCCATTAGGAATAGTAGGTTAGAAGCACCTACTTTTGGTGGCGATCTTGATCCTAAGGGTTACATTGATTGAGAAAATGGTATGAATCGGTACTTTGAACAGGGTGAAATGATTGAAGAAAGAAAATTTAAGTTTGCTAAACTTAAGCTAGTTCCCAGGCTAGACTACTAGGAGGATGTTGAAAGAATGATTAGACAAAGAGGAGACATGCCCATAGCTACTTGGAGAGCCATAAAGAGAAAACTTAGAAAAAGGTACCTACCCATATTCTATGAGCCCAAGGGATCCATAACCTATCGATCCAAACCCATATCCTATGAGATCAAGAGACCCATAACCCATCCATCTGAATTTATGTCCTATGAGCCCAAGAGACCCATAACCCATCAATCTGAATCCATATCCTATGAGTTCAAGAGACCTATAACCCATCAGTCTAAACCCATATCCTATGGGCCCAAGAGACCCATAACCCATCAATCTGAACCCATGTCCTATAAGCAGAGGGGACCCATAATCCATCAACCCGAATCCAATAGGATTAGTACCCCTAGACATAACCCAAGTACTAGTCAAGTTCTCCCTAGCCAACCCATCCTTGCTATCCCATTAGTTCACAAGACTGACTTTGAAGAGGAAGTCTGTAGGGCCAACCCAGAATTAGTTAACCAGAAACGTACTCAAACTAAGCATGTATTGGAAATCCAATTAAAAGAGGAGAACTATGAGGAATGTAATACTGCTACCATGATGACCTTACCTGAAGAAATCTTAGAAGAGAATCAGATTATAGAGCCTAGTCCTAAAATTCAAGAACCAGAGAAAATTAGTGAGGACTTGATTTCTTCAATTCAGTACCCTCAAGAGGAATCCATTCCTTTAGTCCTAGTTAAAGATCCTTTGCCTGAAATTATCGATTCATCCTTTCATAAGGTAGACCTTTTGTTGCCTATAGATCAATGTCCACACCTTAAGGTCATCCCTAGTAATCAAGAACCAGTCAATGAATCCTCTTCCTATTTCTTACCCTATCCTAAGGCTTCCAATACTTCTAGGACTATCAGGTTACATTTTGTTGGGATTAGTAGGTTGCATCAGTCCTTAGAGCATGTTAGATTTGCTACCTATTTTTAGAAGACCTTATGGCATTTATTAGGAGTTCATGCAAAATTTTCATCTGTATGTCATCCACCAACTAAGGGTCAGGCACAGAATTGTAGTTGAAGGCCTAATAATTTTTTTTCGATAGGAATGCATAGTCGACCCTTAGGTGTTGGTATGAGTCATTTACCTTGCATGTTAGAGACTGCATAAGGAAGTTAGCCATAAGATTAATGTGAGCAATGATAATTATAAAAATATGGCTAATTCCTGAAAAGAGTTAAGAGTTCGCTGAGGGAAATCTTGTGATGATTAGGCTTAGACCTAAGCAGTTTTCCCCGGGAACCGTGAAAAGTTACATGCCTATGGAGCTGGACCCTTCAAAGTGATAAAGAAAGTTGGACCTAATGCCTATGTGCTCGAGTTACCACCCGAATTTGGCATTAGCTCAACCTTCAATATCTCAAACTTAGTTGAGTATGGGAGCCAGCAATGATACCTAGTGAGCCTTTTAGACCTTACCCTTCCTTTGAGAGCAAACCCATCCCTAAGTGTCCACCACTAAATTTACTTGGAAAAGGAAAAAGGATTGAACGTATCCTAGATGACCAAGCTCTTGGTACCCGGAATAAAGGCTATCAATGATACTTGGTTCATTAGCAAGGTCGACCAGAATCTGAGGATTCGTGGATCACTCGAGAGGATCTGCAATGCCTCAACCCAACCTATCGGAGCAGTACCAGAGCTGATTGACCTTTACTCCCCCGAGAGAATTGGTGAGGATACCAGAATAGACCAAGATTGCAAAACCCCATTTGGATCTCTGATTAATGTTTTGGGAAGTCTGTCAAATTTTTCCAGAGTCACTTGAGTCTTGTAATAAAAATTGAGTCCTGTAATAAAGTGGGCCAATTAAGTCAATTGAGTCCACTTAGTCAATTGAGTTAAGTGAGTCCATTTGTTTCAGTCTAAGCAAGTGAGTCCAGTTGTTCCAGTCCAGTCCACTAAGTTCAAGTGAGTCATGTAGTTTTCATTCAAGTCAACATCAAGAGGAGAGTCACCAAACCCCAACTCAGGCCATCCCAGCTAATACACATGGGCCCCTACTCAAGTCCACCAGCATTGGCTCCCCAAGCCTCCCAGGAATCAGCACCTAAGCCCCATTCATGCCATCCAAGTCCAAGCCCAAGCCCACAAAGGAGTGCCGCCCAAGTCAAGCATAAGCCCTTAGCGCCCCACTCCACCAAGTAGTTGGCACCCCTCCCAGCCCAACAAGTAGTTGACACCCAGCTCGGCAAAGAGTCAAGTAGTCCAAGCCCAAGAGGAGTCAACTTTCCAAGTTCAATAAGGAGTCAAGTCTCCTTCTCCCACTCAAACTTTGTTCTCCTAATCCCACTCAAATTTTGTACTCCCTGTCCCACTCAAACTTGTAATCCAACTCTAACAAGGAGACTGGGTGAATCTATAAATACCCCACCCCTCCTCCCTCTTGTAATGATGAATGAAATTATGAGAATTTTTCTTCTTATTTCCGTGCTTAGGCATTGACGCTCCATGAGGAAGAGAGTGAGAGGCCCGTTTTCACTCTACAAGGAGGGCACGTGAGATGCAACTCAAGCAATCCACCCCAACCTTCATCTCCATAAGCCCTAGGCCACCCCCTCCCATCTCCCATCTAGGCCGCCCCATCCACCTATATCCAAACCCTAGGATGCCCAACTTTCCAAGCCCCTGGCCGCCAGCTTTCTTCCAAGTTCCAAGACACCGGCCCCAGGCCCCAGGCGTCTTCATCCTTCCCCAAGCCGCCAAGTCTTCTCCAAGCCACCCCTCCAAAAGCTCCAAGCAACCTCCTCTGCCAGGCCGCCAGTGATGGGGACATCAGAGGTCCCAGACTTTGGCAGAGGCATCTCAATCCTCCGTGGTTATCATATTAGAGTTTAGGATTTGAGTCCACTTTGTAATTAGGGTTTAATTAATTTGAGTGAGTTCATTTGAGTTTTGTTGGTTAGTCCATATGAGTCTTTGTATGGCCCCTGAGTCCTGTTTTGGGCCTTTTAATATTTGAGTCCTGTATTTGGGTTTTGATCCATACTATTAGGGTTTGAGATTAGTTTTTGGGTTATATCAAGTCAGTTAAGTCAGGTCAAGTTTTGAGTCATGTAAATTTTGAAGTTAAATTATATAAGTGTGAGTCTAGTCTATTGAGTCCAATCTAGTCATGTAAAAAAGAAAAAGATTAAATTATTTTGAAGTCTGTCAGCATAACACTCTAGTCATCCATCAAGTTGAGCCATTTAAGAGCATGAAGCCATCAAGGGAGACCTAGAGGACATGTGATCCATCTTGCCAGAGAGAAGAACGGCTGAAGAAGCCCTGAAGCCTTCCCAACATTGAAGTGGGCCTCCCAAGGCCCAAAAGTAACCAAGAAGGCACCAACCCTTAGGGTTACGACCCTTTGGTCGGCCACCCTTAGGGTCACCACCCTTTGGCCCACCAAGAGAAGGAGAGGGAGAGAGAGAGACTCAGTCAAAGTGGAGAGAACTTGAGGGAGAGTTTGTATAGGTTAGGATTTATTGTGAGATTACTTGTATACCCTTTCTTAAGCCCCAAGTTTGTAAGCCTATATAAAGGCCTCCCCTCCTCATGTAATTAGAGATGAATTGATGAGTTAAATTCAGTTTTCTCTCTTTGCTGTGTGTGAGTTGTGTACGTGCTGTGTGCAAGCTGTGTGTAAATTATTTTCTCCTTGTTCCTGCACCCTGCCTCCATCCCCAACATCAAAACCATAGCCATCCTCCTTCCAAGCCTTGGCCGCCCAATACAAAACACTCTTTCTCTTGCTGTTTTTGATTTATTTTTTCATCTCTACACCATTTTCTAACCTGTAGATAGTGATTTGTAGGTCCCTCAGTTCTCGCAAATCCGAGGATACCTCTGATCAACCTTCGAATCATCAAGCAGAAAGTCACGAATCCGCGGGTCAGAAGCTTGCTTTTTCAGGCCGCATCCGGGAGCGAGAGTGATCTCTTCATGCACGATCTTCATCAGGCACTTCAACCATTGCCAGGTACACCCCCTTGACTCTCCAGTAGTGGTCTTGCAGAAGAGCAGCCTTACCAGGGTTTTCTTAAACCTTGGTGATCATATTTTCTCTAACTTTTAGGATTTATTTCTTCATGCATGACTTCTAAAAAAATTTTAGAATTCTTTACTTTGAATTTTGGCTTGAAATTCATGATCTAAAACCCTAACTCCTTAGTTAATCACGAAAAAATATTTTGCATGCATTAGTCATCCCGTATCATTTGGTATCAAAGTGAGCCTGACCCTAGTCTTCTCTCTTTGATACCAAATGATGCGGGATTGTTTATGCATGCAAAGTATTTTTTCATGATTAAGCATGAAGTTAAGATTATAGATTCCGAATTTCAAGCCAATATTCAAAGTATAGAATTCTATGAAAATTCTGGAAGTCATACATACAAAAATAAACCCTAAAGTAATAGATAAGCATAATCGCCAAGGTTGAGAAATCCTGGTCAGGCTAGCTTTCCTATAATACTACTACTAATGAATCAAGGGGGTGTACCTAGCAATGGTAGAAGTGCCTACTGAAGATCGTTCCATGAAGAGATCGCTCACGCTCCCGGATGCGGCCTGGAAGAACAAGCTTCTGACCCTGCAGATTCGTGACTTTCTGCTCAGTGAACTGATGGCTGATCAGAAGATATCCTCAGACTCGTGAGAACTGAGGGACCTACAAATCACCATCTATGATTAAAAAACTAAGAGTATGAAGACTGAATAATTGAAAGAATGAAAAAGAAAGGCTCTTGGATGATGGCGGTCAAGGGTTGGAAGGAAGGGGCGGCTAGGGTTTTGATGTTGTAGATGGAGGCAGGGTGCAGGAACAAGAAGAACTCGCACACAGCACGCACACAGCAAGGGCACACAGCAAAGAAAGAAAACTCAAATTTAATTCATCAATATTCTGAAATTACATGAGATGGGGAGGCTTTTAAATAGACTTACAAACATGGGGCTCAAGTAAGGGATTCATGAAAATTACATTAGTCCTAAACCCATACAAAGACATAGACTAAGGCTCTCCACTTTTGACTGAGCCTCTCTCTCTCCCTCTCCTTATCTTGGTCGGCCAAAGAGGGGTGACTCTAAGGGAGGCCGACCAAGGGGGGTGACCATAAGGGTTGGCGCCCCTCTTGATGCTCCACATGGGCCTTGGGTGGCCCAGCATGCTCCAGGCTGCAATCCAGGGTTCCAAGGCCTTAAAATTCTCTTGCTGGGTCTTCTATGGTCTTTAAATGTGGCTCCATGACTTTAAGCTAGCTGGATCTTTGATTATCTTGAGTCTTTTACTTGCAAAATTTGACTGGACTCACTATAAAATTTACAGAACTCAGAAAATGACTAGCTCAACATGAGCTGACTTGACTGATAAACTTCAAAACTTACAGGACTCAAAACTTGACTTGACTCAACTGACTTGGCATTCTAGATATAGAACTTAAGTGTGGACAGGACTCCAATGGACTTACTCACAAAACTCAAATGAACTCACTCAAATTGACTAAACCCTAATTACAAATTGAAGAAAACTTGGACTCACATCCTAAACTCTAATTTGATAACCACAGAGGGTTGAAATACCTCAGCCAAAGTCTAGGGCCTCTAATGTCCCCATCAATTCTCCCGGGATGGGAGGAACTTGACCCCGTCGAGTAAGGATCACACTGAACCTGGTGACTCTCAAGAAGGTCCGAGTGGAGGTGCAGCAAGTCCTCTCGAGTATCCCACGAAGCATCGGGTCCAGGTAGACCTTGCCAACAGACCAGGTGGCATTAAAAACTGCTATCCTGGGTCATGGAAGCTCGATTGTCCAGGACACGCTTGATCCATATTCTTCTTTTAGGCCAAATTATAAGTGGACACTCAGGATCAGGCTCACTCTCAATGGATGGGGTAGTTTCAAAGGCCTCACTAGGAATCACTGCCAGTTCCCTAAACTCAATCAGGTCTGCGGTATTGAAGGTAGAGCTAAAGCCAAACTCCAAGGGCAAATCGTGTACATGGGTCCTACCTTCTCTATCACTTCTAAGGATCCAGCTCTATGAGCATGAAATTTTTTATAGGCCTAAGCCTAACCAAGATAGAATTCCCTACATTGAATCCATTGGCTCTTATTCAGGAATTAGCCAGTTTGTTAGATGTTTCATTACTTAAATTACTCTTATAGCTAATATCCTGATGCATATGCTATGCGGTGTTCAGTGCAGGTGTGGACAGTTGAACTGGGTTTATGGACTTATCAGGCTCAGCACCAGTTGGAAGATCATCAGGAAGGTCTTTGGGAAGAAAGTCTCCTAAACTAATGTCTACCTCCTGGGGTCATCAGGAAGGTCTCTGGAGAGTGAGCCCGACCCTAAGTGTCCACCTATATTTTGGCCTGAGAGAGGAAAATGGATTGATCATGTCTTGGACAATCGAGATACCTTGACCCAGGATAGCGGCTTTCAGTGCCACCTGGTCCGTTGGCAAGGTCTACCAGGATCCGATGCTTCATGGGTTACTCGAGAGGACTTGTTGTACTTCTACTCAGACCCTCTAGAGAGACACCAGATTTAGTGTGACCCCTACTCGACAAGGTCGAGTTTCTCCTACCCTGGGAGAATTGATGGGGACATCAGAGGTCCCAGACTTTGGCAGAAGCATCTCAATCCTTGTGGTTATCAAATTAGAGTTTAGGATTTGAGTCCAATTTATAATTAGGATTTAGTTAATTTGAGTGAGTTCATTTGAGTTTTGTGGGTTAGTCCATATAAGTCTTTGTATGGCCCCTGAGTCCTGTTTTGGGCCTTTCAATATTTAAGTCCTGTATTTGGATTTTGATCCATACAGTTAAGGTTTGAGATCAGTTTTTGGATTATGTCAAGTATGTTAAGTTAGGTCAAGTTTTGAGTTATGTAAATTTTGAAGTTAAATTATGTAAGTGTGAGTCCAGTCTATTGAATCCAATCTAGTCTTGTAAAAAAGAAGAAGACTCAAATCATTTTGAAGCCTGTCAGCATAACACTCCAGTCATCCACCCAGTTGAGCCATTTAGGAGCATGAAGCTATCAAGGGAGACCTGGAGGACATGTGATCCAGCCCGCTAAAGAGGAGAACAGCTGAAGAAGCCCTGAAGCCTGCCTAGCATTGAAGTAAGCCTCACAGGGCCCAGGAGCAACCAAGAAGGCACCAACCCTTAGGATTACCACCCTTTGGTCGACCACCCTTAGGGTCACCACCCTTTGGCCGACCAAGAGAAGGAGAGGGAGGGAGAGAGAGACCCAGTCAAAGTGAAGAGAACTTGAGGGAGAGTTTGTATAGGTTAGGGTTTACTGTGAGATTACCTGTATACTCTTTCTTAAGTCCCAAGTTTGTAAGCATATATGAAGGCCTCTCCTCCTCATATAATTAGAGATGAATTGATGAGTTAAGTTTAGTTTTTTCTCTTTGCTGTGTGCGTGCTGTGTACGAGCTGTGTGCAAATTATTTCTCCTTGTTCCTGCACCCTGCCTCCATCCCCAACATCAAACCCTAGCCGCCCTCCTTCCAAGCCTTGGCCGCCCAATACAAAACACTCTTTCCCTTGTTGTTTTGGATTTATTTCTTCATCCCTACACCGTTTTCTAACCAGTAGATAGTGATTTGCAGGTCCCTCAATTCCCACGAATTCGATGTTACCTTCTGATCAGCCTTCGAATCACCGAGCAGAAAGTTGCGAATCCGCATGGTCAGAAGCTTGCTTTTCCAAGCCGCATCGGGGAGCGAGAGTGATCTCTTCATGCACGATCTTTATCAGGCACTTCAACCATTGCCAGGTACATCCCCTTGACTCTCCAGTAGTGGTCTTGCAGAAGAGCAGCCTTACCAGGATTTTTTTAAACCTTGGCGATCCTATGTTCTCTAACTTTTAGGATTTATTTCTGCATGCATGACTTCTAAAAATTCCCTAGAATTCTTTACTTTGAGTTTTGGCTTAAAATTCATAATCTAAAACCCTAACTCCTTAGTTAATCACAAAAAATACTTTGCATGCATTAATCATCCCACATCAGCCAGCCATCTCAACGCCCCTCTCCTGCCATCTCCACTTCCAACTAATTTTTTTATATTTCTTCTATTTTCTACATCCCTAACCCTAAGTGTTTGCAGGATCCCTCTAGTGCCATGAGCCGTGGATGAAGACCTGGTAACCGAATTAGTGGCCAGATCAGCGATCGGATTGGCACTGACCTGGTAACTGGATTGACTATCGGACTGGTGGTCGGATTGGAGACAAGACTAGTGATCAGATTGACATTGACCTAGTAGCCAGATTGGTTATCAGATCAGGAGCCAGACTGGTGGTCAGACTAGTTATCAAACTGGTGCCTGGACTAGCGGCTGGACCGGTGATCAGACTGGCACTGACCTAGCAACCGAACTGGTTATTGACTGGCAATCGGATTGGCAGCTGGACTGGTGGCCAGAGTTGGACTCGCTATCAAACTGGTGGCTGGATCGATGGCTGGATTAACACCGACCTGGTGGTCATACTGGTTGTCAGACTAGGGGCCAAATTGGTAACCGGACTAGCATAGACTTGGCAACCGAACTAGTTATCAGACCAGAGGCCAAATTGGCAACTAGACTGGTGACTGGACTGGCATCAACTTGGTGGTCAGACTGGCTACCGAGCTGGTGGCTAAATTAGCACTGCTTGGCAACTAGATTGGTAGTCGGATTGATGAATAGACTAGCAACTAGACCAGCAATCGGATTGACGAATGGACTAGCATGACTTGGCGGCCAAATTGGCATCGACCTGGAGGTCGAACTGGTGACCAGGGTGCGACGGGTGAGCACTGCAATGTCGGTACCAATCTAACCTCCAGGTCGATGCTAGTCCGACCACCAGGTCGATGCTAGTTTGGTCGCTAGTCCAACAACCGGTTCGACCACCACGCCGGTGCTAGTCTGGCCATCGATTTGATAGCCAATCCAACCACCAGGTTGATGTTAGTATGGCTACAGATCCAACTGTTAGTCTAGTCACTGGTCCGATAGCCAATCCGACTGCTAGGTTGGTACCAATCTAGTCACCAGTCCGACCACCGATTTGATAACCAGTTCGACCATCAAGTCGGTGCCAATTCTATTACTGGTCCGGTTTCCAATCTAGCTACTAGTCTGATAACCAGTCCGGCTGTTAGGTCGGTGCCAATCTGATTGTCGTTCAGCCACTAGTCAGGCCACCGATTCAATAACTAGTCCAGTCGCTGGTCCGACCGCCAGTTTGGCCCCTAGTTCAATAGTCAGTCTGGCTATCAGGTTAGTGCCAGTCTAACCACCGGTCGGGCTGCCAATCCGGCCACCGATCCAATGCCAGTCCAGTTGCCAGGTTGGTGCCAATCTGATCACCAATCCAGCCACCGATCCGATAGCCAGTCCATCCATCGATTCGATCGCTAGTCTGGCTGCCAGGTTGATGCTAGTCCGGCCATGAGTTCAACTGCTAGTACAACCACCAGTCCAACCGCTAGGCAGGTGCTAGTCCAACTACCAATCCAGTTGCCAGTCCGGTCGTCATTATTGAGTCTTGGGGCCATGGGAAATTGGGTGCCCATCGTACCCCAGGCTCGCACTGACATCATCGAGCTGGCACCGATATCACCGGCATTGCATCATCTTTTTTTTAAAAAAATATATTATATTAAATATATTATAATATATTTATTACAATATTTATATTATTTATTATATATTATAATAAATTTTATTTTATAATATTAATATTTTATAATATTATTAAGATGACACCTTATGATTTTATTTATATATTTTTTAATTTTTTAAAATCTTTTATTCAAAAAATGGAGGTGCATGAATAAAATGAAGTCGCAAGTTATATCTATGACTTCTCTTATTTTTTTTAATTTTTTATTTTATTATATTTTTTAAATATTTTTTATATTTTATTTTGAAATTTGAAGCTGACTAAATTCAACCTGCGGCTTGACTAAATTGAAGTTGCAGGTTGAACCTACAACTTCTAACGTGACTGCCACCCAAGCATAGTAATACTATTTAGTAAATATTTTAAACGACCCTAATTTGGTAAATATATATATTAAAAATATTATTTTAAAAAAACCCATCCATTGTGAAGCTTGAAGGATTTTTTTAAAATAATGCTTTTTTAAAAAATATTTACCGAAGTAGGGTCATTTAAAACTTATTTATGGATTTGGGGTAGTGCGAGTGAGGTGGTTGCCATGTTTGAAACCGTAGGTTGAATCTACTTATTTGGTTAGCTAAAAATGCAGGTTCAATCTGTATTTTTAACTCAGATAAAAATATAAGTTCAACCCGCATTTTCAATTGAAAATGCAAGTTCAACCCGTGTTTTCAACTCAAGTGAAAATGGAGGTTCAACCTGGGTTTTCATCTGGTTTGAAAATGCGGGTTCAACCCGCATTTTTAACTAGCTAAAAACTGCAAGTAGGGCATGCGGTTTCATTAGACTCAAAAAAAAGTAAAAATATATAGATTAAAGATTTGAATAAATAATAAAAATAGAAAAAAATAATAATAATATTATAAAGTTTGTATATTTTAAGATGAACATGATTAAATAAAAAATATAATATAAAATGACTTAGTTATGTTTATCATTAAAACTATTTAAATAAATATATTTAAAAATTTAAAATTATAATATAAAGTAAAAGGATTTGTAATACTATCAAAAGTTTTAATTTATTTTAAGATGTCTATGATTAAATAATAATGTAGTATTTAATTACTTCGTTATATATACTATAAAAATTATTAAAATAAATGTCTAACATTAAAAATGTGATAATATGTTAACTTAGTATTTAAATTTTTATTTATTTATATTCCTAGGAATACAATATTATAAAATTAATATTATAAAATCTAATATTCATATATAAATAATTAATTATGAATAAATATATCCTCAAATTAAAATATTCAAAAATTTATGAAATCTTGAAAATAAGAAAAAAATATTGAGATACAAAATTTTGAATATTTTAAGATATCCATGAATAAATAATAATGTAAGATATAATTACGCAATTGTATTTATCCTGAATTTTATTTAAGTAATCACATGACCTTTTTAAATTTAATATTAAAATTTTATGTAAAAAATTGATGAAAATATCAAGAAAATTTTGAATATTTTAAGATGAGCATGATTAAGTAATAATATAATATAAAATTACTTAGTTATGTTTACTATAAAAAAATATTTAAATAAATATATTTAAAAATTTTAAATTATAATATAAAGTTAAAAGATTTGTAATAATATCAAAAATTCTAATATATTTTAAGATGTCTATGATTAAATAATAATGTAGTATGTAATTGCTTTGTTATATGTACTATAAAAATTATTTAAAGAAATGCCTAACATTAAAAAATATGAAAATATGTTAACTTAGTATTTAAATTTTTATTTATTTATGTTGCTAGGAATAAAATATTAAAAATTAATATTATAAAATATAATATTCACATATAAATAATAAATTTTGGAGAAATATATCTTGAAATTAAAATATTCAAAAATTTAAAAAATCTTGAAAATAAGAAAAAAATTATATTGATATACAAGATTTTTGAATATTTTAAGATATCCATGATTACATAATAATGTAAAATATAATTACATAGTTATATTTACCTTGAATTTTGTTTAAGTAATCACATGACCTTTTTAAATTTAATTTTAAAATTTTATGTAAAAAAATTAATAAAAATATCCAAAAAATTTGTATATTTTAATGTAAGCATGATTAAATAATAATATAATATACAATTACTTGATTATGTTTACTTTAAAAATTATTTAAATAAATACTAACATTTAGAATTTTAAAATTATAATATTATGTAAAAAAATTATAATAATATATAAAATTATAATATATTTTAAGATGTCTTTGATTAAATAATAATGTAATGTAGTATATAATTACTTAGTTATGTATACCAGAGTGTATGTCCAATATTTAAATAAAAACCTAACAATTAAATTTGTGATTATACATAAAAATAGTATTTAACATTCATTGATAAATATAATACATAAAAATAAAATTCATTGTAATGCCAAAGCCCTAAAATAGTATGATCCATACATAAATGTAATACATAAATGAAACAAAAAAATATATCCTAAGTTCCATAAGACGGCCGTCTCCTCCTACATGGAGGTTGCTTCCGACGATATGAAGATTCTCTAGTTCACTCAATCCCTGATACTCCATCGGAAGCTCTACCTCAGTGTCAATACCTCTTATGTAGCATCTTTATATGTCGATCCCTCACCGATAAACTCTTTTCAATGGGCTAAGTATCTTTGATACATCGTGTACTTCGGTGCAACATTATAGTCGAAATACACTACAGCACCCTCAACAAACATGAACTATCTCATATCCTCTTATAGATAACTACTCTCAGATATGTAGGGAGTGAACTCAGGCATCAAATATGGAGAGATACTGCATCGTCGAGTACTCGTGCATGCGAAGGTACAGGAGGTGCTCATGATGCTGATGTGTATGAGAAATGTGTAGGAGTTTCATCCTCTATGTTGGCATCGTGAGCAAATGCTTGTAACTGGATACGAGTCTGCTTATAGATAGCATAAAGGATGATATCACATATATCCATGATGGACTGTGACGACATGGATATAAAACCTGCTTGAGCAAGCTGACGAATCATTACCATCCCATCGCTCTAAAATATATATGCAATCAGTTATATAAAATATAATATTCGACTATAAAGAAGGATTAATAAAATAATTTAAATACTCACCAGATAATTATACATCATACCAATATGACTGATGAACCTCCAAGTGATGCGACGATACCACTACATGTATGGATCATGATAATCCATCATACCATCAACTGGAGGTCCATCTAGAATATAATCTCAATGGCTCTTCCAAAAGTGTATAAAATACTGATAAGTGATGGATCAGTCTTGATTAACTCATCCTCTGGGATCGATATGATGTAGTGCAGCATCTATATCACACCAATTTGGCATGGATTGGAAGATCCCAAACTATTGCGACACTCTATTTGTGAAGTGCCACTCTACGATGTGAAAATAAATAAGTGGCACTCGGCTACACCATATATCTTGACCATGTGACAATAATCCGGTAGATGTACAAAAATGTCAGGAGTATATGGCTGCCATGTCACCTGTATATCATAATTTTTAAATAATTAGATGTTAAAGGTAATAATATAAAAATATATATACTTTTACTTATTACCTGATCCGGTCTTAAGTGATCAAGATATAGTATGTATGAAGAGAGAACATGTATTGGTACCTCTTTGATCGAAAAATCATCTCTCCATCTGCACATAATAGAGATTATATGGTTAATATAACAAATAAATTTTAATAAAAAAATAATAATAAATTTTAATGCTTACTTCATCCCTAAGGGATCCTGTGGCAATCCAGCTCCACCATCATCTAAGTCAATCATAGGATCTGCAATTGACCGGAATAATCTACGTGGTGTCATACCCGGAAAATCTATTCCATGCCCATAGTTGTAGCAGTATCACTAGTCTAGCAATATCATGGGCATCTCTTCTACTAACCCTATACATATATTTGTACAACCATGCTAAGTCTGCACCACCCTAACTATAATATTCAACCATTCAAAATCATCCAAAAGGGGTAAAAACATGAGATGCATCACCTTCCTTGATGAATCCATAAATACATATCCATCCATAAGTTATAATATATAAGTTCTAGCATATCACTGTATTGCTATCTCATCAGCATCATGTGGTAACTTGTGGAACTGCTCCGCTGGCCATACTGGACTCAACCGTGATCCTTGGAGTCTACCCTGTAGTGAATGACTCCTAACAATTGTTGACAAAGCTGATGCCAATCCACCTGTATACTGCTTGTGACTGGTAATCCATCAACTAGTAATCCAACTGGATGGTGATGTCTTATAAGATGATGGTGCACTCTCCATACGGTAGATGGAATATATGGGTTTCTGAACGCCACCACTCTATGAATGCCATAATCAAATGCCAATCCAACTATATGTAGCCTATACATGTAAGTCTATAAAAGCTGGCCTACTGCAAGTACAGCACTATACATCTATCTAGTGGTGTCGACCAATGCATAACAAGCTCTCTATATTGACGCTGAAAGAAACTTGCCTCCTGACCATCTCATATCAATCCGGAATGATGGCTGTCCTAATCATACGACACAGAATGATCTATTGATGCCAGATCCATATTTATAGTATGTTGTAGATATTTACTAAGCTTTTATTTAACCATAATTAAGAAAATCCATTTCATAACCATTAACACCTCTGAAAAATAAAATGCATTGCATCAACATATAATAAACATGTGCATGAGTACATAACTAGATTATATTATATTATCATGTATTCAACTACTAAAATACAAAACATGGATAACAACAATAGTCTAAGTACAACAACCAACAATGCATGTAAATATATAAAAAATAAATACATCCTGAATTCGTCAGGAAATCATCAGCATCAATGAAGTAGGATGGCCCTCATACAAATTTAATAGAATTTTAGTAACATGTAGCAATGGAATGTAAAGTGTATTGTCCTTGACGCATCCACCTCCTATCATGGCAGATCAAAGGATGTAAAATATTAAAAACGAAATAAGAAAAAATTATCATATGTCATATACAATATATTTATTATGTGTAAATATTGATTTGGATGAACTATATATAAATACCTATCAATGATAGCCCTAATTTTCATTTCTAGTTATTCGACATAACCTTCTATCATGTCCTTCCTCTTGACAGATTGTGCACCTGTGTCTGTTACTGCTTTCCCTCAAATCCATATCATTTCTAATTTTGGTAGATCATGGCCTACCTTTTTGCTGTAACCACGTTTTATCTGGTATAAAAATAATATCTTGACCAAATTGTGACCAATACTCCTAGTGAGGAATGGGTTGAAATTGAGGTGCATAAGATTGATGATAATTATTTAAAGTATAGCATCGATCAATATATTTATAAAAATCAATTGAAACACATGCATAAGAAGCCATGACATGTGAACAAGGTAAATGGTAGCACTACCATTTTTGACATGTACATATATGCTCCGATAGTCGAACAATCTGCATTACAAAATTTAATAATTGATATGTTAGAAAGTAGATACTACAAAGTTGTAATAAATTTAATAACTTTAAAGCTATACCTGAGTGTTATTTCCTTTGTTCATATATGGACCATGCATCATAATTTGGATTTGAAATATACCACTGGCTCTATCAAATCTCGTAACAGTATGGAATGTAGCTTTGGTTTGTTTGGCGATTACATGACCCGTAACAAAAAGAGTAAATCTTTTGTTCCTATGAAGTGCATCAACTATCTGGGTCGACCATCAAAGGATGATTCAAGTCGAAAAAATATCAACTGTACCAATATAGTTACAGGCAGAAATCAAGCATTTTTAGCATTCTATTAAAATACTCTGATAGATTGGTAGCCATTATTCCATACCTTTGGCCACCATCATATATACATGTCCATTTATCCAATGAAATATTGCTCAACCATTGAATAGCATATGGTTTCAATTTCTCGATATTTTTCATATATCTCTCAATTTTTTTAATTTGTGTTTGCATTCCAGCCTTTTTTACCATATCCCTTAATTTGGAATCCCTAAATATTATATAGAGGTTACTTGCCACATGACGTAAGTAGTATACATGATATGCATTCGGTTGCTGCCAACCTAGGTGCTCATTTTGTACTACGACTAGTATTCCAGGATACCGATAAAAAATTACGCAAATTTTCTATCGTGGGATAGCAAAGTTCGTAGACAAGCAAGAAACCAATTCCATGTATCAGTAAACTCTTCATCGATAATAGCAAAAGTTAATGAAAAAAGTTGATTATTTTCATCAACAGCAGTTTCAATCAATAATTTATGTCTACGCATCAATACTGTTACCGGTCAACAATACTTGAACCCTTCAATTGATGGTGCAAAAGCCCAAAAGAACCATCAAATTAAGCACACGCTAGATGACCGCTTAGAGTGCAAATGAATTTTATCCAAGATTCAGGATTAAATCTCTCTACTGCATGCAACCACTTAACAATAATTTATATCATTTATCCCAATCATCGAGCACCATGGCTATTACTTTTTATTTTGCTTTCCATAACTTTCTATTAGTAGCCGTGTAATGGAATTTATTCTTTATGACTACATTAAGTCCTGCAATAGTAATTATAGGTACTTTTTTTACCAGATTACGTATTTCATTGATAAAGAAAGTAGAGTCTAATCCAAAATGATCTTAAAACATTATTGCAGATATGCATGTATGAGGGCCACAATATCATGATATCTCAAAGTAATAATTCCGTTTAATTGCTCTGAGCTTCCATTGATATCCTGACTCTTTATTCTTACATTTCACAATCCATAAATTTGGTTTTGACTCAACAACCTTGAATTCATGATATCTATCAATTGAATACTACTTCACTATACTTTGTAATTCTACTTTGTTTGCAAAATGAAGTCTTTTGCATAACTCTTGACCACTTTCCCAAACAAAAGATGGTTCTTGAAGGGAATAGTACATTGACACATTAGTAGCTTCCCAATTAAACTGAGTAAATATTCTCGAAGGAGCTTCAAATGAAGTATAGTTCGGTACAGTAGTGTCATGTGGACTTTGTACAACATGTGAAGGGCTAGCTTTTTGACCTTCATCTTTCACATCATCTTCGTCAATAATATTATCTTAATTAAACAGTTCATTATCTACATATATTATATCATCAACAGTTGTGTATAGTAAAGCTTGTCTGATAACACTATCTAGCATATCACTTTTCATTGACGAATGTGGTCCTCGGTATATGTGGAAGCGGTATTTACTTGAGGAGTATAGAAAATGTTTGGACTATAAGCAGAAATAAGATGTTCACTGATATGAGTTGTTGCTATATTCGAACAACTTCTTCATATTCATTAGGTTCATAAATAGGTCAAGCATCTTCAACGGGTTGTATATCTATATACAACTCCGCACCTGATAGACATTAATGTACACTAATGATAAAAAATATTATCTCCATGTCTTCATCATCGGTGATCGAAATAAATTAATATTTTACTAATCTTGGCTGTACAAGTTATGGATATCTATATATGATTGACAAGTTATACCTTGTCCTGTCAATATGGAAAAAACTATATAACTTATTCTATAGTTCATCATGTGTCTTTCTATATTTAATTCTAATTATGTTTTTGGGTCTCCACTTATACTCAATACCAAATTTTTTATTAACTATACAATCATTAATATAACATAATACTATAATAACTTCCTCCATTTCTCACTATAAAATAAATAAACGAATATTTATTGAAACATGCTATCTTCAATAAATTTAATATAACATTACTAAAATTTATAAAAATATTAAACATGATGACAACCAAAATAGAAAATCTATATATCTACAAATATGCATTCTATATATTATATTTATAACATAGCAAGCATACAACGAGAAACTAAGGACACGTAATATTAAAAAACTGTTATATCATATTTCTAAATCGATACAAAAATATGAAGTTAAAAATTATATACATAAAACATGCATTCTATCACCAACTAATAGGTAAGGGCCCTATTCCATTCAGGAATTATAATTAATTTTATAAATCAGTGAACAGTAATCAAATGTTATACAATAAAGACTGAAAGAAATTTTGGTAGCATTTTTTCTTAGTTCTCCCTACACAAATAATTATGTGCAAGGAGAATTAAAAAAAAATACTATCCAAAATTCTTTATGTAGGCTCAGGTAGGCAACCCAAGAGGGGGGTGAATTGGATTTTATAAAACTTTTGAACTACTTTTAAAAACTATGAACTAAAGCAAGTATGTGCTAATACAATTCAAGTGGTTATATATTTCAAATAAATGCAGCGAAAATAAAGAAATAAAAGCACAAGAAGAACAATCACACAAATACAAAGGATTATGGTGATTCGGTGCCAACCAAGCACCTACATCCACTCCCCAAGCCATCCTTGAAAATTCCACTAAGTTTGGTTTTATAACATAGGCTCACCAACAACCTTTACAACTTGTTTTGTCTTCAGGCTCACAAGTCAAACCCTAGTTGGTTTCAAGGCTCACCAACAATCACCCTTGGTTTTACGGGATAACCAAGAGCCTGAACAACTTGTTTTGGCTTCGGGCTCACAAGTAAAACCCTAGTTGGTTTCAAGGCTTATCAACAACTACTTTGGTTTTCAAGGCTTACCAAAAACCTCTTTGGTTTTCCAAGGATCACCAAAAACCTTAAGTAAAACAATGTAAGAGCAAGTTTAAATGAATACAATAAAAGCTTTCTAAAATAAAACAAATATCTCTTTAAAGCCCTTGATTGTTGATGAAGATTTTGTCTTCAAGTTGATGAAGCCTTTGATTGATGCTTGTAGATGTAGACTTTGAATGCTCTCTTTGAAACTTGTAAGCTTGAAAGCTTGAATCACTCAACTCTTGAATCCTTTAAGAATATTCAAGAAACTCACCAAAGGATTACTTCCCCATTTGATTCTTGATGTTTATATAGCCTCCCAACACTTAAATGACCGTTTATAGCCGTTAGAAAGGAAAATATGGTCGTTAGAGCCAAGTTGGAGAAGTTCTACAGTCCAGAAAACTAGTCGTTACTATTCAAGTATCGACACTTCACATCCAGGTGTCGACACTTCAGTTTCAAGTGTCGACACTTCATTCTCAATGTGTCGATACTTCACTTCCAAGTGTCGACACTTCAGCTCCAAGTAAATTTTTTGTTTGTCTCAGGCCTTGAGTCGATACTTCACACTTTAGGTGTCGACACTTGATCCTCAGGTATCGACACTTCATTTCCAGGTGTCGACACTTGCCTGTGCCATTGCTGAAACATCTTCAAATTGAAACTTTAACTTCTTCAAGTTCTTTCATATTAATTTCAAAGTCCATATACTTGATTTTCCATTAATTTAAGAACTTTTTCAACTGAAATACAAGCATTTCTTCATTCAACAAGGTTGAATACTAAGATCTGAAAAATATACTTAAAATATAATTAGTACTCATATATACTTAAATATTTTGTCAATCATCAAAATCAAGACAAAGTCAACAATCTCTCCCTTTTTGATAATGACAAAACCTTTAAGTATATGAATAGGGTAAGCTTAAAAAGATTAACAATAAGATAAACATGTAAGCTCAAAATAATAAGCACCAAGCTCCCCCTCAATATATGATCCAAAAAATCTTCAAAAATATTTTTCAAAATATGCAAAATTTTTCAAATTTTTTAAATTTCTTCTTCTTACTAATTCTTCCCTTTAGATAAAAATATTTTGCATTATTCTTCCCCTTTTTCACTTTCTTTCATTTTTTCAATGATTTTTCATGTTTATCCTATCTTCCCCTTTTTATACTTAACATTTTTCTCCCCCTTTTTGATATCATGAAAAAGGGTGAAAGGCAATACAAAGTGGGAATGAAGTCGGAAAGAATAGCAAGTAGGTCATCAAAATCAATGCATGAAATCAAATAATTTATGATACAAATTGAACATGATACTATTTGAATGTAACTCCCCTAAAAAAATTAGATTTGAAAACAATAAGAAGAAGTATTAGAGCAATATAAGTACAGCATGATATCAAGCAAAATATTCAAAGCATCAAATATGTATATAATGATAACAAATCTTTGGATGCTCCCCTTGAATATTATTCCCCTCTAAAAATATGCATTCATTTAAGGAACAAAACATGAAAGCACATGCATCATAATTTCAGACAATTTTAGATGGAACATAAATTCTAAGTCTGATAGCAAAGATTTAAAATTTTTAAAATATTCATAATTTTCAAAGCATTTATATTACTTAAAAACTTTCAGCATGATTTCAAATTTATTTAAAATGATTTGATATCCATACAAATGCTAGAAATAATATGATATCAAGTCTAGCTACTAGAGTAAGGGTTTATCAATATGCATACCTTTTTCTTAAATGTAACCCTTAACTACTAGTTCTATACTTGATTCAAATCAATTCTAACTTAAGCATAGATGCCAAAAATGAAAGCACATAAATCGTAACATTTCACTTGAAATAATTCAAAATTGTATTAATCAAAATCAAGTAAAAGTCTAATAATCATAAGTTGAAATCATGAGAGCATGAAATCCATTTACATCAAAATAGTCATGATCATAACAAATAGTTATTAGTCTAAGCTTGATTCTAATTAATCAATTAAAACATTTTTCAAAACAATATTCATCTTTAAAAGTATTTTTCATGAAATACATTAATCAAAATCAAGTATAAGCCTTACAATCACAAGTTTAATCAAGACAGCATGAAATTCATCAACACTAAAAAGTTCATGATCATGGCCAATGACGATAAGTCCAAACTTGATTCTAATAACAATTTTTCAAAGTAATTGATACAATAAAATTTTAACTACATTTTTAATTATGGAAGGAGATGTTTGGAATTTACCAATATACATAGTCCTTCCTTTACCATTTAGTCCAAAATGTAGCTTGTCTTGTACAGCCATTTATCAAAAACTTCCTTTCTTCAAGTTAGGCTGCAAGACATCCTGCAAAACATACTAAGTGGACATTTTTGGTACCCAAACTTTCTTGGGTCCTTTATGATTAGTAATTGTGGTTTCTTTTAGAACCCAAACTTTTCTTAATTTAGAAGGATAAGCATTAAAACCACATTTATAAGATAAATTGAAAGAAGCAGGAATAGAGAAATTCTTCAAAAATTTTTGCTTCTTTTCTTCAACCAAAATATTTTTCTTATTCAAAACTTTATCACATAAATCTTTCAAAACAATATTTTCTTTTTCTAAAAATTCTTTTTTTTTAGAAAAATTATTCTTTTTATTTTTCAAAATATCAATCTTGGCATTTAAATCATCATTTTTATTGACAAGATTGGTGTTATCAAGAGAAAATGAATCTACATGCCTATTTAATTTCTTGTGCTCAATTCTTAGCAATTTATATTTATGCACAAGATCATTAGATGCATCATGTAATTCATCAAAGATAAAATTATAATTATTTTCAGCACATACCTTTTCCTTATTTGCCATGAAGCAAAGATGGGCAACTTCATCATCCGTACTTGAATCTTCGCTATTGCTCCAAGTTGCCATCATTGCCTTGAATTTCTTTTTGGCCTTGAGGACTATTATCTTCTTATTTACATCAGCTTCCACTATCCTTTGCCATAAGTTCAACTCATAGGTCATGAGTGAACCGATAAACTCCTCCAAAGATAAGGTTTCTACATCTTTAGCTTCTTGGATCGCTGTCATCTTTGGATCCCATGATATTGACAAATATCTAAGAATTTTGTTCACCAAATCAGCATTAGTATAGATTTTGCCAAGACTTTTTAATTCATTAATAATAGTCATAAATCTTGAAAACATATCAGATATATATTCATAATGCATCATTTCAAAATTTTCAAAAGAATGTACAAGCAAATTAATTTTAGTGTTCTTCACTTGAAGAGTACCCTCATGAGTAACTTCAAGTGTGTCCCATATTTCCTTCGCCGATGTGCATGAAGAGATTATATTAAATTCATTTAAGTCCAATACACAATAAAGCAGGTTCATTGCTTTAGCATTGAGTTCAGTTTGCTTAATGTCATATTCATTCCAATCCTCTTCAAGCTTTGGAATGGAAATGCTATTAACCAATATGAAAAGAATATGAGGACCACTAACAATAACTTTCCAAAGATAATAATTAATAGATTGAATATGAATGCGCATGCGAGTTTTCCAAAAAGCATAATTTGTGCCATCGAAAAATGGTGGTCTAACACTAATACCTACTAAAGTTGCCATAATCTTTAACTCAAAATCGTTAAATTTTCAAAACAGAGCACCGAGCTCTGATACCAATTGTAGGCTCAGGTAGGCAACCCAAGAGGGGGGGTGAATTGGATTTTATAAAACTTTTGAACTACTTTTAAAAACTATGAACTAAAGCAAGATGTGCTAATACAATTCAAGTGCTTGTATATTTCAAATAAATGCAGCGAAAATAAAGAAATAAAAGTACAAGAAGAACAATCACACAAATACAAAGGATTATGGTGGTTCGGTGCCAACCAAGCACCTACATCCACTCCCCAAGCCATCCTTGAAAATTTACTAAATTTGGTTTTATAACATAGGCTCACCAACAACCTTTACAACTTGTTTTGTCTTCGGGCTCACAAGTCAAATCCTAGTTGGTTTCAAGGCTCACCAACAACCACCCTTGGTTTTACGGGATAACCAAGAGCCTAAACAACTTGTTTTGGCTTCGGGCTCACAAGTAAAACCCTAGTTGGTTTCAAGGCTTATCAACAACTACTTTGATTTTCAAGGCTTACCAAAACCTCTTTGGTTTTCCAAGGCTCACCAAAAATCTTAAGTAAAACAATGTAAGAGCAAGTTTAAATAAATACAATAAAAGCTTTCTAAAATAAAGCAAATATCTCTTTAAAGCCCTTGATTATTGATGAAGATTTTGTCTTCAAGTTGATGAAGATTTTGTCTTCAAGCCTTTGATTGATGCTTGTAGATGTAGACTTTGAATGCTCTCTTTAAAACTTGTAAGCTTGAAGGTTTGAATCACTCAACTCTTGAATCCTTTAAGAATATTCAAAAAACTCACCAAAAGATTACTTCCCCATTTGATTCTTGATGTTTATATAGCCTCCCAACACTTAAATGATCATTTATAGCCATTAGGGAGAAAAATATGGCCGTTGGAGCCAAGTTAGAGAAGTTCTGCAGCCCAAAAAACTAGTCGTTACTGTTCAAGTGTCGACACTTCACATCCAGGTGTCGACATTTCAGTTTCAAGTATCGACACTTCATTCTCCAGGTGTCGACACTTCACTTCCAAGTGTCGACACTTCAGCTCCAGGTGTCGACACTTGACTGAAAGTGCTTTCTGAAGTTTTCTGTTTGTCTCAGGCCTTGAGTCGATACTTCATACTTCAAGTGTCGACACTTGATCCTCAGGTGTCGACACTTCATTTCCAGGTGTCGACACTTGCCTGTGCCATTACTGAAATATCTTCGAATTGAAACTTTAACTTCTTCAAGTTCTTCCATATTAATTTCAAAGTCCATATACTTGATTTTCCATTAATTTAAGGACTTTTTCAACTGAAATACAAGCATTTCTTCATTCAACAAGGTTGAGTACTAAGATCTGAAAAATATACTTAAAATATAATTAGTACTCATATTTACTTAAACATTTTGTCAATCATCAAAATCAAGACAGAGTCAACATTTTACGATCCCTATTGCATATCATTTAATTACTATTAACTGATCTATATAATTAATTATAATTCTCAAACTATCCAAATTAGACAATCAATTGACTAATGTATATAATTCTTTGATTTGTATAAAAATATATAAATATACGGATGCCTAGAATATGCATATCAATCAATTAACGGGTCTACAGTTTTATGTAATACAAATTTTCTAAATATAAATAGTTAATTAACTAATCATGTTAATATGTAATTACATATTACGGCACACCAATAACAATATATCATAAATATTAAAAATCACAAACATAAATATTGTATTCTATATTAAAATTACACAAATCATAGAAGCCTTCAAAAAAAATACAACCATCATGAATATACCCACTACTTGATAAAATATTTGATGTTCTAATATATTATGTCAAGAAGATTTATTTTATTGATCAGTATAAGATGCTTCGAGCCGGCCCGAAATAGAGCAGAACAAACTTTCACCAATTTATACAGTCAATTATATTTTCAAACCATTCTCCGATTTTTCTGTTGATTGGCCAAGTTTTGCTTGAATTTACCCAACCACTGGCTCCACCCCTTTTTGGACTGAGAATTTTTATCATGACCTAATTATACTAATTTTTTAATAACAATGCCATATTTTTCACAACATATCAAAATTTTTTTAATAAGAACAACTTTATTAAAAAACTTATTATATTTCTCAAAATTGCTAGTACATTTTTCAAAATAACATATAATTTTTATTACTTTAATAATAAATTTTTTTTAAAGAATATCACCTATATTTTTTAAAAATTTAATAACCTATATTTTCCTAACAATCTAGCCTAAATTTTTATTTATTACAAAAATATTTTTTTATAGATTTCCTTATATTTTTTATTTAATTAGGGCTTATAATACAATTTGTATTGTAATTTTTTTTATTTCTAAGCGATTATCTTAGAATTTTTCTATTACTAATATTAATTTAAATAATTACAATTATTACTCTTCATAAATATTATCTAACATTTCTTATATATCATCATATAATTTTTAAATATAATATTTATTATTAATTTTTAATCTATAATTAATTATTAATCTATAATTAAAAAAGCCGCAGGCCAGGCGGCTTCTCACTAAAACCGCAGGTTTAACCTACGGTTCAAGTGAGAAGCCGTGGGCATGCCATACATTTTTTCATACATAAATTTGCAGTTTAAATGAGAAGCCGCAAGCATGCCCTGTATCTTCTTCACGGGTCCTCGCGACGTCCCATGGCTTTTTACTGAAACCGTATGTTAAACCTACGGTTTAAGTGAGAAGTCGTGGGCATACCATACATCTTTTTCATGCATGAACGTGCGACTTAAATGAGAAGTCGCGGGCGTCACAGAGATTATACGTGATAAAAAAATACCAAATAGATAAACAAGTTTTAAACCATCCTATTCTAATAATTTTATTTTTTTAAAAAATATTATTTAAAAAAAAATTCAAGTTTGAAAGTACTTCTAATCAAACGTTAAATCTTGTGTCAAAATAGAAGAACAGGATTTTTCACGAGACAACTTGAGGGATGTGCACAAGGGCAGGTTGAACTTTTGTTGCTGATGGGCGAATTTTTTTTAAAATAATACAAAAAAATAAAATAAAATTTATGGAAATAGGCGTTTCCTTGTATATTCATGAAAGTTGATATTTTTTTACCTAGCAGGCGATCAAAAGACAGCCAGCGAGATTAAAATCATCCATTGGAAAGATGATTTCAAATTCTGAAACCGTCTCTACAAAGACATTTTCAGAATTTTAAATATTTTTTTTTATAAAATTTGATTTGAGATTTGATTTGATATTTTTAAATTTAAAAATTTTTGACGTGATATTTGAAATCGTCTGTTCCACGAACGATTTCAAAATAGTAACACATGTTACTGTTTCCATAATACATCATAATTTTTTTTAAAAATCTAATTAATAAATTTTAATTTTAAATAAATAAATAAATAATAAAAAATTAATATTAATTAAAATTTTATATATTATTTTTGATAATATTAATTATGATATTAATTTAAAATAACATTAATTAACCATATAATAATAATATTAATTTAAAATTAATAATAAATTAATTAAAAATAACATTAATTAAAAATAAAATTAATTAAAAAATATTATAATAATATATTATAATATATTTTTATATTATAATAAATATTTAATATTCTAAAATATAATAAATGTATTATAATTTATTATATTATATATATTATATATTTAAATATAGTATAAAAATTGAAAAAATTAAAAAATTAAAAATAATCACCAGGTCGATACTATCGGTCGCCAGTCCGGTATTAGTTCGGTTGACAGCCCGGTGTCAGTCCGATCCACCTACTGGTCTTGCTATCGATCCGATCATCCGTCCACCTACCGGTCCGACCATCGGTCTACCTATTGGTTCTAAAATAGACAAGAATCATTTATTTGCTTAACTAAATTCGAAAAATATAAATTATAAAATTAAAATTATGAAAATAATATATTATTTTAGGATTTATTAAAATCCATGATTTCTAGTTAATTTTTAAAAAATTATTAAATTTTAATTAAAAAATATTATTTTGGAAAAACATGGATATAACCCGTGATTTCTCATTATATTATTTTATAAAAAATATTAATTTTTAAAAATAATAAATTTAAAAACTGTGGATGGCAGGTCTCCTGTCACTGTGGCTGCCCGCATACTCCACGTCAGCGGATGTCGCCACATCAATATTAATGCATATATATTAATATAATATTAATATGTTAATATAATAAATTTATTATAAATAATAAATTTTATTATATATTAATACAAATATTAATATTTTAATATTTTATAATTTTAATATTTTAATATAATAAATTTAATAAATAATAAAATATGATATGGGTGTTAATAATATAATATTTATTAACACAAATATTATATTATAATATAATATTACACAATATTAAAAGTTTTAATATAATAAATTTATTACATATATAATATAATATTAAAAGTTTTAATATAATAAATATGATATGAAATATAATATTGTATTAATATAATTAATAAAAATATTTTCAATTAATAAATTAATAAAAAATTATATTATCAATTATTAATAATATTTATGTTAAATATCATATATTTTAAAACTATAAATTATATTTTCCTTCCCTCAAAATTAATATTTTTTTTAAAAAATTTGCTAAGAATTTGTTTTTGAAAATTAAAAAGAGAGTTCATCTTTTAAAAAGATGAATTCCGGTACCCCATAATTTTCACATGATCAGAATAAATCTTTCTAAAATCACGTTCGATAATATTTTATTAAAAAAATTATTTAAAAAAAATCCCTCAATTAATGTGGTGGTGGTACCGGATCAACCGCTACTCGCGGGCCCACAGAACTCAGCCCACGTGAAGCGACGATTTCGCATCCCTTTTGAGGTGCGACCAACGGATGGACCCTCTCCCACGCCGTAAACTCGCGGACGAGTTCTACCACATGCATCCTGCACCATCTAATAAAAATTATCACAGCGTTTATTACTAAAAAATAGTTTATCATTATCCAAGTTTAATTAAAAATTTAAAAAATTAATTTTAACAGTGGTTAGCTAATTGGCAACTTTTATATTGAATGGATTTTTTTTTAATAATATGATGATTTTTTTATTTTATAATTCAAGACATATATGATAGAATAATTCAAACAAATAATATCCCGTTTCTTACTGCAAGGATATATATATATATATATATATTCTAAGCTGGCCTAGCTGCACCAAGATATCTTAGAATCGTAGGGATGCGCTTAAGGATTGTGTCCAAAGGCTATCTATTAATTCCCTGAAAATTTGGTATCGTGTTTGGATTGTATCTTTCATGATATCAACTATTAGATCACATAATAACCACCCCAAAAATTCATATAGACCGGTACAAAAATAATATTAAAATATTTTAAAATTTATAAAACAAATAATCAAATGATTAGCATTACAAAAAAAATCAACCATTCTTTTTTTTTTTTTTGGTAAAATGGATATTTTATAAAATAGTCCTGAAAAAAGTACAATCCAATGTACAAGCATTTCCTCGAGAGAGATGTAGATGAATTCTTCCGAGTGATGTGCAACAAAAGTAGCCACCCAGTCAGCAACGAAGTTGGCTTCCCTATAGACGTGACGGATAATAAATCCAGAACAATGATGGAGCATCAGCACTATATCCCGTAGTAAAGGAAGGATGGGAGTCTTCCTGATACTACTATGGATCCAAGAGATAACCGTAAAGGAATCGCCTTCAATAACGAAACGATCCAAATTAAGGATCATCGTGATATACTTAATACCCATCCAAGCTCCATAGAGCTTCGCTAGGGGAACAATCTGTTCCACTAGATGAGAGTTCTTGTTGCAATAAAACCAGCAGCCGAGAATCGAATGACAAAGGCAGCTCCAGCCATAGGCTCTCTGACACTCCCATCAAAGCTAATAGTAACATAATCCTGAGGAGGGAGCTCCCAAGAAACAATACTTTAACGTAAAAGATACAACTCAAACACTTTGGTACTCGGCCCAAGGATGAAACGTGTATTGCTTGGGGTACCCTTAGCCTGTAAGAACTAGCACCAAATCAAAATGTTATATGTCATACGCTTGGTAAATAATTTATGAAATGTTTAATTATCTAATTTTATCCTAAGTGATTTGAAAAACAGGATTGGGATATGTTTAGTTTAATTCAATGCATCATATTCCACAAAAAAAAAAAAAAAAAAAAGGTTATTTAAGTGCTTATACAATATTCTCTGGATGAAATTTGGCACTTTTTTTCACCGGAATGGGCTATTATTTTTTAATAAAATAGATGTATTAAATTAAACTAAACATGAACAAATATATCTATGAATCAAAAAATAAAATATTAAAAAATTGATATGGAAGATCCATCTTAGATACCTATAACATTGATTCTGTATAATTACCTCCATAAGATACTATCCAGCTAGTAACACTATTAGTTTTTTGTTTTATTTAATTTTCAACAATCCTATAACAATAGATGCAAACAACTATCATTGCAAAGTTATGAGATAGAAAATTATCTAACAGCTATCATGGAATCATCTCCTAACAAAATTTATAAAACCTTGCAACGTGTATATAAGCTATTGTTTCAAACATGTAGCACGATAGACACACCAACAATTTAGTGATCAAATAGAACAATGCCAAAGAAATTGTCCTGCCAAGATGCGGAGTAACAAACCACCATCCCACGCGAATCAGATGAGCACCATGTTTCACGATATCAAAAACCATTAGTGGTTCCGCTTTTTAAATATCAGTATTCAATGTTAGATCACCTTCCATGCTCATTTTACAAATTCCTCTTGAGGTAAATCTAAAATAATCTTTTAAAAAAAAAGAAAAACAAAATGGAGGACAAGGTTAATCCAAGTAAAAATTTTACCAATCAAGTATTACTAACACTACAACGAAAAATCAAATTCTTGACCAGTTTTTCCCGATGCTAGAGGAGAGCATCGGAAAGCTCCTCCACCCATCGACAGTTTTGAAAAGCGTCGTCCAAAGCCAGAGTTTAACAACGCTTATAAGCGTTATAAAATTCTTCCACTTCTTCCTAGTGCCGAGCCCTAATTTCTCATTCGATCGATCCACCGCTCAACCCATTTCTCCTCCGTTTCCTCCTCCCTCCTTCCATCTCCTTTATCTCCGGCGTGTTGCCTTCGGGTCCCTTCGTCGCCGCCGAACCTCTCCGGTGCCTTCATCTTCTTCATCTCCTGCGCGTTGCCCCAGCCGACCACCACCTCCTCCCTACCAGCCCACCAACCAAAGCCCCTCTCTCCCACCCGCAGCCCCTGCCAACCCAGATCCCCTGCCTTGCTCCACCTACCGGGACTTGCATCATCCAAGTCAAGGGAGCCGCCGAACCTCTCCGGCGCCTTCATCTCCGGTGCATTGCCCGAGCCGACCACTACCTCCTCCCTATCGGCCCCGACCAAAGCCCCTCCCTCCCACCCGCTGTCCCTGCCAACCCAGATCCCCTGCCGTGCTCTACCGGACGGGACCTGCATCATCCAAGTTCCCAAGCAGCAAATATCCAAGAGATCTTTTTTTTCTCCTCCGATTTATTTTTTTTGTTGTTTTTGGCTACATTCAAGTACACTGACCATAGATTTGGGAGGGAGGGTCATGGATTCCGAGATGATAGACTGGGGAGAGAGGAAATAGGTGAGGGATTTTTTTGTTATAGTGGCAAAAAAAGAAAAATGGCATTAGAATGATCACATATTAATGTAATTCTTAATGCAAGTTTTTGGTTTTCCTAAATGTCTAACTAGTCATGATATCTTAGAGACCTATGGTTAATAAATCTTGTTTTGATGATAATATCATGCTTAATAATGTCACTGGACAAGGTTTTTATATAAAACTCTGCATGTATGGCTAATACTATGGTCATGTAGGCTATGACTGCTTCTTATCAATTGATGACCAGTGTAGATAAACCTTTTAAGACATGTTAAGTTTATCGGCATAAAGGTACATCTTTGTATAACTTGTTCTCTATCCTTCAGCTAGGTCGAGCTTAAATCTAGGTATAGAACTATCAAAGTTGAATATTTAAAGCTACCCTCCAATCTCATATCACCAACGAAGTTGGAAGATAACCAACCATTGAACATCGATTCAAAAGGTGTTGCTGCTTCTAACTCTAGGCAAAAGGTAAGGATTTGATGTCACATAGCATCTGTCCTTGCTTCGAACCCTGATTAAAAATGAATCCTAGTATCATGAGCTTGACTTGGCCTGCTCACACTTAGGTTTTGGTCCAAATGGAATAGGGTGTCCATATGCCCCTTTTGATTAACAAAAACTAACCTTATCCTTACATGGCTAACCCTGCTTGGATTTTAATTTTTCATATCAAAACAGCAGTAAAAGCCTATATAAATATCTGAGTAGTGGACAAGATAACTATTGATTCTGAAGCTTGGATTATTAATGGATTAGGTCAAACAGTTCGATACAAGGTCATGGTTGAGGGAGATCTCCCAATTTGACCATATTTTATAATAATATTATATTTTTTAAGTAAAAACAATTTCAAATAATAAGTTGCTGATTTATATATAAATCTAAAGTAGTATTACATCAAAAAAAAAAAAAGAAACTAAGTCTGGGTTGGATCATGTATGGGTTAGGATTAGATCTAGATCCCACTTGTGTAGGTTTCATAAAGTTATATACCTGAATATAATATATAATCAGGTTAAGCCAAGTCAAAGTTGGATGAACTTCTAGCAGAGACCTAACTATAGAAAGTTTCATGGGTCTATCTTCAAACCCATCCCATATCAAGTTTAGGTTGGGAATAGGTCTAAAAAATTTAATTAAACAATCCCTGATATAATAGAATTCAAAAGTTTCTACCAGAAAATAATAAGAGAGTGCTGGTCAGCTAAGGCCCAACCAAGATCTAAAGTTTTTAGCATATCCAAGTCTTCTTCTCAAGTTTTTAGCAAAAAAGAAAGCAACTTTGTGTTGCTAAAAGCTTAATATAATCAAGAAGGTTGATGGTGTATTTAGTATTACATTACATATGGCAAAAACAGTACTCCCTAAGTTCATGAGAATATAATATTTAAGATATATTGGCTTGTACTAACATGAATCAAAGATATGCAATTTTAGATTCTTTTTTATGGGTGCATGGAAATTATTTAAAGTTTAGTAATCTTGTTGAGAAAATATATATGGAAACTAGTTTGGGTCCAGTTTATGTACCCATTGAAAACTAGTAGTTCTTTAATTCTTACTATTCTTAACCATTGTGAACTTGGTACAATGTAAAATTATAGGCTAGAGAATGGTTTTTACCTAAAATGAATAGGTGACATGCTTGTGAAGAAGACCCTGGTCTTCCCAACATGATAAAATGCTGACATATGCATTAGTGACTGGGTTGGGTGGTTCAATTGTGCCTTAACATTCTTTGCATCTCACATTGGCCAAGCAACAATGATTGTAGGCCATTCCAATATTTTGAAATTTGGTGGGCAAACCCACACTCAGAACCTCCTCTCATTTTGATCAAATTCAGCTTGGCCAAACACAAAAGCTTAGGTACACAAGATATAGATTTTTTTTTTACAACTTGGTTGCTAAACACACGTAAACCACTTCGAATTATGGTTACATATACAGCCCTCTTCCTAACTTTGTTAATAAATTGCTTAACTAACAAGGACACATTCTAAATAACTCCTAAATACTCTCAACTACTTCACTACTCATGATCTCATAATTATAGAACAATTAAATAATAGTAAGCTAGAGAAGTGGAGCTAACAACAAGACAAATGAGAAAGGCAATAGTTCTGTAGCTAGCTAGTTGAAGTATCAAGAATTTATCAGAGAGAACATATCTGTAATAATAGTTCAGTGGTTAGCAAGATAATGTTATGTAATTTGAAAAAATTATACTTAATGAATTCACTCACTTATCTTCCATCAATCATGTTGATTGGCATGTATTTATATGAATTAATAAACTTGCACAGCATCATATATATGTTTCAAGAATATTAAGGCTCCTTGGTCTATACCTGCTCTTACTCAACATGTTATGATTTAAGATTTGTTCATTATTGCAAATCTTTCATTTGAATACCATGTATAGCTTTGCTATGATCATTTATGGCTTTTTAAATATTTTTTACAAAACTTGCATTGCATAGAAACATAGACCCGTCAATTAATGTACATATTCTATAGCATCCTTATATTTATTTTATTTTTGTATGGGTAGAAAAATTATGTACAATGGTCAATTCATTGTCCAGTTTGGATGGTTTAAGAATTGCAAATAATTTTATAGGTACTTATAGTAATCAAACGGTATGAATTGAGTTTCAGATATATTTCAGATAGTATTTTTTTTTTTAATTCTCCTCATGCATCTTTAGTCATATGGGAGAACTAAAAGAAAATGCTGCCAAAATTTTTTGTGGAGCTTTATTGCATATCATTTAGTTGGTAATGTAATTAATGTAATTCTTGAATGGGATAGGACCTATCTTTACCTATTAGTTGGTAATATGATGCATTTATTAGTTAACCTATGTTATTTTCATATATTTAAAAAAAAAATTACTTAGTCCATTGTTATTGACTAAAGAATTTTCTTTGTATTTAGATAACTTGAAAGTTGGATCATTTCATCCTAAAATGGACAAAAGCTGGATAAATAAATCGAGAAATATCAACAAATATTTAGATGAAGTTCATAATTTTATTAAATTCAGTATGGACAAAAGTAGTTTGAATGAAAATATTTTATGTCCATGCCGACGATGTGTTAACAGTTCCTGTCTAGATCCATAAATAGTTGAACATTTGATATAGAATGATTTTGTAAGAGGTTATACTGAATGAATTTTTTATGGAGAACTTATATTGTCAGAATCAAGTAATCAACCCTTGCCTGATCCTGAATCTAGTAATATGCAAGATAATCCTGTAAGAGATGATGATATAGCGAGTTTGATCACATATACTTTTTGACATGGTGTTCAAAACTTTGAAGATTCAACCGATACACATAAAACAACTGGAATATGTGAAGGTTTTACATTCGTTGAACAAACATATATCAAGGAGCAGATGCAGCCATCAACTTTTGAGTCAGCTCAGTATCATAATTTAATGAAAGAAGCAGATGAACAATTATATCTGGGCTGTTTGAGATTTTCTAAGATCTCTTTTCTTATACATTTATTCCATATAAAATATATGAATGGATAGTCGGGAAAGAGTTTTACCATGCTTCTTAGGTTATTAAAGGATGCATTTCTAGAAGGCAATAGTTTACCATCATCTTATTATGAAGTAAAGAAAGTTATCAATAATCTGGATCTTGGATATCAAAAGATTCATAGTTATTCGAAAAGACTGCATGTTATATCATGATGAAAATGCTGATCGAGAGTCATGCAATGTATGCAGATCTTCATGATGGACAACTCATGAAAGAGATAAGGATGATGTAGTGAATGGAACAGATACACTACGGCATACAAAGAAATTGACGAAGATATTACATTACTTTTTTCTTATTTCTTAATTAAGGAGGCTATATTCATCATCGAAAATAGCATCATTGATGATATGGCATCATGAAGGGCATACGAAGGATGGAATGTTGAGACATCCAATATATAGTTTAGCATGAAAAGTATTTAATGCTAGGCATTCTGATTTTGTCTCTGATATTCGTAATGTTTGGTTGGGTTTAGCTTCAGATGGCTTCAATATTTTTTGGACTATAAGTTCTACATATAGCATTTGGCCAATTATTCTAATATCATATAATTTACTACCATGGTTGTGCATAAAACAATCCTCACTTATCTTGTCAATGGTTATTCCAGGCGATAAGGATCTAGGAAATGATATCGATATTTTTCTATAACCTTTAATAGAGGAATTGAAATAGTTGTGGGAAGGTGTTGATGCAATTGATGCTTCCAATGGTGAAACATTTAAACTACGAGCAGCTTTGTTATGGGCTATTAATGATTTTCCAGCATATGCCAATTTATCTGGCTGGAGTACAAAGGGACGGGTTGCATGCCCTTGTGCAGATTCGACATATTCAATTTGGTTAAAACATGGAGAAAAATTTTGTTATATGGAACATCGTCGATGGTTAGAATGAAATTATTCATTTCGTTTTCAACAAGATTTATTTGATGGTACTATAGAAATGGGATATGCACCTATTCCACCTTCTGGAACTAATATTCATAGATAAATGGATTCCATCAATTACATATATGGTAAATTCTCAAAATTTTCTAAAAAAAGAGGAAGAGATGATCAAGAAGGATTGGCAGAAGAAGTAACTACTGGTACTATGGATGTACATGTATTTGAAGATCCTAATATTTTTTTTGAAAATGAAAATAAGGAAGTCGTATAGATAGCATCTACAAATCAGTCCAGCAAATATTTGTAGAAGAAAAGAAGTATCTTCTTTGACATACCTTATTGGGAACATAATCTTATTCGATATAATCTTGATGTCATGCACATAGAGAAGAATGTATGTGATAATCTACTTGGAATATTGTTGAATCTTGATGGAAAGACCAAAGATAACATGAAGGCACGAATGGATTACAAGAATTGGATATCCTACATGAGCTTCATCCCAAAATGCTACTTAATGATAGAATTTATTTATCTCCTGTATCTTATACTATGTCTGCTCAAGAAAAAGATAATTTTTTGACAGTATTGAAAAATATTAAAGTACCTGATGGATATGCATCAAACATTTCAAGGTGCATGTATCTCAAAGACCAAAAAATTTTTAATTTTAAAAGTCATGATGGTCACATATTAATGCAAGATATCTTTCCAATAGCTTCAAGATCATCAGTGCCTAAACAAGCTCTTACATGATGCAGGATGATATGCAAGGGATGAACATGAAAAAAATTAGATTAAAGCAAACAAATATTTTTAGATTTTTTTTTATGGTTTGATTCTCGAAACTAGTCTAGATTAGATTAAGGTTATCCTGTATCAGTTAGCATCCTACCCATATGCTAGATCAATCAAAGAGAAAAAAAAGCGAGGATCCTAGGACTAAGAAGGCCTATTAGGAGCATGTTCAACTTCAAGAAATCATTTTAAGCATTCAATAAAATTGTTAGTACAATTTGAAGAGGTAGAGGAGTATATGTCACATGTTTCTTATACTAGTATAGTTGGAAGTATTATATATGTTATAGTTTGCACTCGTCTGAATATCTCATATGCTATTAGTATAGATACATCGTTTATCATGGTAAAGAGCATTAGCAAGCTATAAAATGGATCCTGACATTTGAGAGGTACTACTAGTATTGGATTGGTATATGATAATAGCTTTAGCAATAATGCCAGTGCTATTAGATTTGTCAATTCTAACTATGCTAGTGATTTGGATGAGAGAAGATCTGTATCAAGTTATGTCTTTACTCTTTATTAATATCATTAACTGAAATGTGACTTTACAGTCTACAGTTGCCTTGTCTACCACTAAGGCAAAGTATATATGGAAGCAGTGAAGGGAGCTATTTAGTTGAAGTGTTTACTTAGTGATTGGGGTTAGATTGAGACTACATATTTTGTGATAGCTAGAGTGCTACGCATCTAAAATCAAATGTATTATAAGAGGACCAACTGTATTAATATCAGATATCACTTCATTTGAAAAATTGTATCATAAGTATTATTTCACTTAGAAAAGTTGTTACGACAAACTAGTTGACATGATGACCAAGTCTATTACTATTTCCAAAATCAAACATTGCTTGAACTTGATTGGTATTCTCGTTTATGAGATGCCCTTGGAGGATTTGTGGTAGCAAACACTACAACAAAAGGAATAATTACCGACCCCTTTTTTCCGACGCTATGGGCGAGCATCGAAAAATTTCGGCGACCGCACGACGCTTATAGGAAGCATCGACAAAAAGGCTTTATAACCCCTCGATCCGCCAACCGCTCGCGCTCCCTCCTCCTTCCCTCGAGTCCTAAATCCTTCGATCCACCGGCTCCTCCTTCCCTCGAGCCCTAAATCCTTCGATCAATCGGCCGCGTTGTGCTCCTCCTCCCACCCTCTTCCTCCATCTCTTTTGTTTCGGCCACCTTCAGATTTTTGCCCGCCGTACCAGGGATCGGATCAAGACACCGTCGCCGTGCACCACCTCGTCCCCATCCCAGCCATCGCGTCCTTCCTCGTCGACCCAGGGATCGGATCGAACCGGCAAACAGTGTCGATGGAGGTTAAATTTTTTTTCCCTATCCTATAAAAGATATTTGATAGGTGATATTAAAAGTGAACGTGCTGAAAAATTTTTGAAGAAATGTTAGTCTTAACATATTTATTGGTTATCTCTTGTCTAGCTACTTGAGCTTCAGGATTGCTGCATGCACCCAAGGTCTGTCATATTGACCTTTACCATCCTGTACAACCCCGTCCAGTATATTGCCATTTATGGTATTGGTTTGGTATATGAGATGATCTTGTAAACTCTGGGCCTAGGCTGAAGTCGGCAGACCCAGCCGACTTCAACCCAGACTGAGAAAAAAAAAAGAGAGAAAATTTGGGACGAAGAACTGAAACAAGGGAGGTTTTCTTCTCCCTTGTTCTGATCGGGGTCTTCGCCGGAGATGTCGGGGAAGGAGTCGGGGAGGAAAGGGAGATTGGATGGTGCCGTGGTTGGGTTGGATCGGGACTCCGGCCGACACAATCTTCGTTCCCCAAACGATGAGGATGTCGTCGGTATTTTCTCTTTAAATCCCTCACATCGCCGCCCATCGAACCATCTCACCGCGGTGTCTTCTCCTCTCCGGCGAGCAGCGAAGGGTTTCAACCGCTGGTAGGTTTCTTTTCAATTAAATCTATTTTTTTGAGAATTTTGATGTGTTTTTTTGTTAGTTTTTCGGTTTAGTTGGGATCGTTTGCCGTCGTCGTCGCCGCCGTCGTCGCCGCCTGCGCTTGGTCCGGGAGGGCCCTGCGACAACCACGGTGTGGTTGCCGGCAGGTGGGGGGTGAGACGCCGGATCGCCGAAGAAGAAAACGAGGAGGGGCTGTTCGGGAGAAAGAAAAGAAAAGAGAAAGAAGAAGAAGAAAAAAAAAAAGAAAGAAAGGAAAGAAAAGAAAAAAAAAAGTTCTGTACAGCCAGAAAAATAAAAATAAAAATAAAAATAATATATATATATATATATATATATATATATATATATATATATATATATATATATATATATATATATGATAGGAGGAGAGAGAAAGAGGAGAGAGAAGGAGGAGAGAGAAAGAGGAGAGAGAAGGAGGAGAGAGAAGGAAGGGAGAGAAGGAAGAGAGAGAAAATCAAGGATTTTTTTCAAGATTCGTGAAAAATTGAGAATTTAGTTTTAATTAAAATTATTTATTTATGTAGAGAATCAGTCTCCTGAGCGGGGAGGCGTCGCGCCGATTTCGGGTACGGAGTAGTTCAGGTGTGGATAGTTTGTTTGAGAGGTAAGGACTTCTAAACTTGATCACCCGTAATATTAATATTTTACATGACCTGATTTGATCCGAGCATAAATTAAATATTTTTCATGCATAGTAGTTTTCGGATAGCATGATTTGATTTCCGGGTTACGAAACGAGTTCGTTGTTAGTGTTGTTTGCATTTGCCAAGTGATCTTGAAATGTGTTTGATCGTGATATCGATCGTTGGAAAGTGACATGATCTGACTATGTGAAAAGAAATGATAAAGTGTTAAGTGAACTGGTGTTTGGACTAGCTATGCCACGGCAGTGAACTGGTGTTTGGACTAGCTATGCCACGGCGGTACCGTGGTTTCTCAGTGTGCCCGTCACAGGCTGGAGTGTGACAATTTGTGTGCCCGTCACAGGCTGGAGTGTGACAATTTGTGTGCCCGTCACAGGCTGGAGTGTGACAATAGTGTGCCCGTCACAGGCTGGAGTGTGACAACAGTGTGCCCGTCACAGGTTGGAGTGTGATAATAGTGTGCCAATCACAGGCTGGAGTGTGACCGTGGCTAGTCCAGAACCCTAAAGATAATGGTTAAATAATGAAAATTTTAAGAGAAAAAAAAAATATAAAAATTCCAAAGTTTTTAGTTAAACATGAAATCTGAATTGTTGATTTCGTCATATGTTATGCTAATGTTTTGCTGTTTTCATATACATTTATATTATTATTGGTGATTATTTGGAACCCTTACTGGGCTATGTAGCTCACTCCCTACCATCTGTTTTCTTTCAGAGACTCGGGATACTTAAAGAGGATCTGGGCTGGGCGTGAGACGAAGCTTCATGTTTGTTGAGCTAATTAGTTAGTTAGTTCGGTTACTGACGTTTGTGAGTCAGTAGACCAATTTATGATCATCGAGTTAAATACTGAATTATACATTGTTAATGGATTATTAATATAATATTAATTTAACTTGGATATGTTTGAATTGTTGTGTACCTAGGCCTTGCATAATCTCTAGGATAAAATCTAGGGTTTGTGCGGTCGGTCACGTAGCCGATTCCGGTACTGGATTCGGGGTGTGACAGAGTGGTATCAGAGCAAGCCAGGTTCTAGGATCTTAGGATATAAGCTCAACGAGAGAGAGTGTGGGTTGATCCATATGTGGGGTAGATATTATGTCATGATTGTTTTGACCATCTAAGTGTTAGTTATATACTAACAACATTGGTGTAGGTTTTCCATGGCGCGTGGTAGTGGATGTGGACGTGTTAGGAGGCCCACAAGATTTGCAGATGGAGCAAATGCTTGGGATCCTATTGAGCAGCATGAGAATGCTGGAGCCTTATCTGATAATGAAGAACGTCCACAGGACCCAATGCCGAATCTGGTGGACAACACTGGTAATGAGGAGCATCACCATGAGCCAGTGCCCAATCTTTTGGATAACATCCCGGAGACTGGAACTGCTGAAACAGGAACACCGGGTGGATCTGGAGTTCAGCCTGGGGACCAGATGGGTCTTCCTCAGCTATTACAAATTTTAGTGCAGCAGCAAGCTACTGCAAGAGCTGATACGCTAAGATTTATGGAAGCCCAACAGCAACAGTAGCAATTTATGCAACAGTTATTATTACAACGACAACAGCCAGAAGTCAGAATTCCTCAAGATCGGCCAATTACACTAATAGATTTCAAGAAGTATGCGCCGCCGGTATTCAAGGGGACTTTTGATCCCATGGAGGCAGAGGGATGGCTTAAAGCTGTTGAGAAAGTTTTCCAAGCCTTGCGGTGTCCAGAAGAGGAGAAAGTTACATTCGCTACCTTTTTATTGCAAGATGAGGCAGCTGCTTGGTGGGAACTGGAGCTTGGAAAACAAGGACCAAATGATACACCTTTTACCTGGACAGATTTTAGAAAGGTTTTCTATGAGAGATATTTTCCTCAAAGTGTTCAGGTACAAAAATCTCGAGAATTTGATCGCTTGGAGCAAGGTACTTTAACTGTTTCTCAGTATGCCTCAAAGTTTGAGGAATTATCGAGATACGCTCCATCACTCTTAGCTGAAGAAGGAATCCAGGCCAGGAAATTTGAAAATGGACTTAGAAGTCGGATCCAGCATCAAGTGATTGCTTTTGAGCTACCAACTTATAAAGAGGTTGTTAATAAAGCATTAATTATAGAAAGGGGATTGGATGTGGCTCAAGCTGAAAGAGAAAAAGCATTAAAGAAAAGATCTGGAACAAGAGGGAATCAAGGCCAATTCTATAAAGGTACCAATACAAAAATGAGGAAGCTTGACAATGTTATTTTAGATGACAAGACCCAACCAAAGAATGATGTCAAGTGCTTTAAGTGTGGTGGTTCCCATTATAAGCGAGATTGTACGTGGCCAGATGAGTGGAAGTGTCATAACTGTGGTAAACCGGGACATAAGGCAGTTGTATGTCCATCTGGTCAGTGGTCACAGCATCAATTACCTCGTGGAAAATAGCAACTTGAAGGACAACAGAAAACAGTAACTCAGGGACAGGTTTATTCACTCACCCAGCAGGATGCTAATGCATCAAATTCTGTAATGACAGGTATGATCAAATTATTTTCCAGTAATGTTTATGTTCTTTTTGATAATGGTGCCACACACTCTTTCGTATCTGTTAGATTGGTTAGGGAGAATAATGAGTTAACCCCGACATCTTTAGAATTTGAACTCTGTATTTCCACTCCTAGTGGGGATGTTTTTGTGGTTAATCAAATCTACAAGAAATGTAGATTGAATATCGAAGGTAGAACAATGGAAGCCAATTTGATAGTCATGAATATGAAAGATTTCGATATAATCCTTGGAATGGATTGGCTGACAGCAAACCATGCTTCCATCAACTGTTTTGAGAAAATTATGAAATTTCAAATTCCTGATCAATCAGAGTTCTGTTTTAAGGGTAACAAGTTAACCCTTATGAGGAGGGTAATTTCGGCTTTTATTGTAAAGCGACTCCTCAGACAAGGTTGTGAAGGATTTCTGGCAACGGTGATAGATACTCAATAGCAGGAGCTAAAGCTGGAAGACATACCCGTTGTGAAAGAATTTTTGGAGGTCTTTCCCGATGATCTGCCAGGATTACCTCCTGATAGAGAGATTGAGTTCTCTATCGATCTTATACCAGGTACAGGTGCCATCTCCAAAGCTCCTTATAGAATGGCTCCGGCAGAATTAAAAGAACTTAAGGAGCAATTGCAAGAACTGTTGGATAAAGGATTTATCAGACCTAGCATGTCTCCCTGGGGTGCTCCAGTCTTATTTGTAAAGAAGAAAGATGGAAGTTTTCGGCTTTGCATTGATTATTGAGAATTGAACAAAGTGACTATAAGGAACAAATATCCCTTACCAAGGATTGATGATCTATTTGATCAATTACAGGGGGCACAGGTATTCTCAAAAATTGATCTTCGTTCTGGTTATCATCAATTGAAGATAAAGACAGAGGATGTACCAAAGACAGCTTTTAGAACCAGATATGGATACTATGAATTTTTGGTTCTACCTTTTGGTCTGACAAATGCACCTGCAGTTTTCATGGATCTTATGAACCGAGTGTTTAGACCATATCTGGATCAATTTGTAGTAGTATTCATCGATGATATATTGATATATTCAAAAAGTATACAGGCACATGAGGAGCACTTAAAGATAGTATTACAAATACTCAAAGAGAAGAAATTATTTGCCAAGCTAAAAAAATGTGACTTTTGGTTGGACAGAATTTCTTTCCTTGGCCATGTTATTTCTAAGGATGGTATTTCTGTGGATCCAAAGAAAGTGGAAGCAGTGGTAGAGTGGGAGAGACCCTCTAATGTGTCCGAAGTTCGTAGTTTCCTGGGAATGGCAGGATATTATCGAAGGTTTATAGAAGGATTTTCTCTTATTTCTATACCCTTAACTCGCCGACCCAGAAACGAACAAAATTTGAATGGACAAATGATTGTGAGCAGAGTTTTCAAGAATTGAAGAAACGGTTAATCACTGCCCCAGTATTAACTATTCCTGCGGAGACAAGGGAGTTTTGCATATATAGTGATGCATCCCGAAAGGGTCTCGGTTGTGTGTTAATGCAAAATGGAAAGGTGATAGCCTATGCTTCTAGACAGCTGAAATCATATGAGTCAAATTATCCCACTCATGACTTGGAGTTAGCAGCTGTAGTGTTTGCCTTAAAAATATGGAGACATCACCTGTATGGTAGTCGATGTGAAATCTTTACAGATCATAAAAGTTTAAAATATATATTTACTCAGAAAGAATTGAACTTGAGACAGAGAAGATGGTTGGAACTATTAAAGGATTATGATCTGACTATCAGCTACCATCCAGGAAGGCAAATGTTGTAGTAGATGCCCTGAGTAGGAAAACCCCGAGTAAGTTGGCAACTTTAATTACTAATCAAAAGCACATCTTAATGGATCTGGAAAGATCAGAGATCGAGGTACGAATTCATAATTCTAGGATACAATTAGCAAATATTATGGTACAACCTATCCTGATTGACAAAATTAAATCAGCTCAGAAGGAAGATTTAGAGCTTCAGAAAATTAGAGAGACTGTTGAGTCTGATGTACAATCTGAATTTACTATATATGAAGATGGTACCTTGAGATTTGGTAATGGATTATGTGTTCCTAAACTTCCAGAATTAAAGAATGAAATTATGGAAGAAGCACATAGTTCAGTATATACGATGCATCCAGGTAGTACAAAAATGTATCGAGATCTACGTGAAAACTTTTGGTGGTCTGGTATGAAGAAAGATATAGCTCAGTATGTAGCTCAATGTTTGGTGTGTCAACAGGTAAAAGCTGAGCATCAAAGACCTACTGGACCATTGCAGTCTCTTGCAATTCCTCAGTGGAAATGGGAGCACATTACCATGGACTTTGTGACAGGTTTACCCAAAACCCCTAAGGGAAATAATGCGATGTGGGTGATTGTGGATCGACTAACGAAGTCAGCTCATTTCTTATCTTTTCGTATCGGACTCTCTCTGGAAAAATTAGCAAACTTGTACATAGAACAAATTGTGAGACTACATAGGATTCCAATTTCTATAGTATCGGATCGAGATAGTAGGTTTGTTTCACATTTTTGGAAGAGTCTTCATAAAGCATTGGGGACCAAATTAAGTTTTAGTACAGCTTTTCATCCCCAAACTGATGGACAGTCTGAGCGAACCATCCAGATTCTGGAAGACATGTTGAGAGCTTGTGTTATGGACTTGGGTGGTACTTGGGACTGTCATCTATCGTTAATAGAATTTGCCTACAATAATAGTTATCAAGCTAGTATTCAAATGGCGCCTTTTGAGGCTTTATATGGTAGGAAGTGTAGATCTCCTATCTGCTGGGATGATGAGGGAGAAAGAAAATTGTTGGGTCCATAAATAGTGCAACAAACAGTGGAGAAGGTACAAATGATTAGAGAACGTTTGCGTACTGCTCAGAGCCGACAGAAAAGTTATGCTGATAAGAGACGAAGAGAGCTGGAATTCAATGTTGGTGATCATGTCTTTTTGAAAGTGTCTCCCACAAAGGGTGTGATGAGATTTGGTGTACGAGGAAAGTTGAGCCCGAGATTTGTGGGACCATTTGAGATTTTGGATAAGGTTGGTGAGGTGGCCTACCGATTAGCTCTGCCACCAGTTATATCTGGAGTGCACAACGTGTTTCACGATCTATGTTACGAAAATACATTCCTGATCCTAATCATGCAATAGATTATGAGCCATTGCAACTTCAAGAGGATTTGACCTATGAGGACTTGCCTTTACAAATTGTTGACAGTAAGGAACAAGAATTGAGACACCGAATCATACCCTATGTGAAGGTGCAATGGAGCAATCACAGTGAAAGAGAAGCTACATGGAAACTTGAAGCAGAGATGCGAACAAAATATCCACAGCTTTTCGAAATACCAGGTACGTAAATTTCGAGGACGAAATTTATTTTAACGGGGGGAGAATGTAAACTCTGGGCCTGGGCTGAAGTCGGCAGGCCCAGCCGACTTCAACCCAGACTGAGAAAAAAAAAAACAGAGAGAAAGTTTGGGACGAAGAACCGAAACAGGGGAGGTTTTCTTCTCCCTTGTTCCGACCGGGGTCTTCGTCGGAGATGTCGGGGAAGGAGTCGGGGAGGAGAGGGAGATTGGACGGTGCCGTGGTTGGGTTGGATCGGGACTCCGGCCGACGCAATCTCCGTTCCCCAAACGACGAGGATGTCGTCGGTATTTTTCTCTTTAAATCCCTCACACCACCGCCCATCGAACCATCTCACCGCGATGTCTTCTCCTCTCCGGCGAGCAGCGAAGGGTTTCAACCGCCGGTAGGTTTCTTTTCAATTAAATCTATTTTTTTTGAGAATTTTGATGTGTTTTTTTGTTAGTTTTTCGGCTTAGTTGGGATTGTTCGCCGTTGTCGTCGCCACTGCCACCGCCGTCGTCGCCACCGCCGCCGTCGTCGTCGCCACCGCCGCCGCCGTCGTCGTCGCCTGCGCTTGGTCCGGGAGGGCCCTGCGATAACCACGGTGTGGTTGCCGGTAGGTGGGGGGGTGAGATGCCGGATCGGCCGAAGAAGAAAACGAGGAGGGGCTGTTCGGGAGAAAGAAAAGAAAAGAGAAAGAAGAAGAAGAAAAAAAAAGAAAGAAAGGAAAGAAAAGAAAAGAAAAAAAAAAGTTCTGTACGGCCAGAAAAATAAAAATAAAAATAAAAAATATATATATAAATATATGATAGGAGGAGAGAGAAAGAGGAGAGAAGGAGGAGAGAGAAAGAGGAGAGAGAAGGAGGAGAGAGAAAGAGGAGAGAGAAGGAGGAGAGAAAATGAGGAGAGAGAAAGAGGAGAGAGAAAGAGGAGAGAGAAGGAAGGGAGAGAAGGAAGAGAGAGAAAATCAAGGATTTTTTTCAAGATTCGTGAAAAATTGAGAATTTAGTTTTAATTAAAATTATTTATTTATGTAGAGAATCAGTCTCCTGAGCGGGAGGCGTCGCGCCGATTTCGGGTACGGAGTAGTTCAGGTATGGATAGTTGGTTTTGAGAGATAAGGACTTCTAAACTTGATCACCCGTAATATTAATATTTTACATGACCTAATTTGATCCGAGCATAAATTAAATATTTTTCATGCATAGTAGTTTTCGGATAGCATGATTTGATTTCTGGGTTACGGAACGAGTTCATTGTTAGTATTATTTGCATTTGCCAAGTGATCTTGAGATGTGTTTGATCGTGATATCAATCGTTGGAAAGTGACATGATCTGACTATGTGAAAAAAAATGATAAAGTGTTAAGTGAACTGGTGTTTGGACTAGCCATGCCACGACGGTACCATGGTTTCTCAGTGTGCCCGTCACAGGCTGGAGTGTGACAATTTATGTGCCCGTCACAGGCTGGAGTGTGACAATAGTGTGCCCATCACAGGCTGGAGTGTGACAACAGTGTGCCCGTCACAGGCTGGAGTGTGACAATAGTGTGCCAGTCACAGGCTGGAGTGTGACCGTGGCTAGTCCAGAACCCTAAAAATAATGGTTAAATAATGAAAATTTTAAGAAAAAAAATGTAAAAATTCCAAAGTTTTTAGTTAAACATGAAATCTGAATTATTGATTTCGTCATATGTTATGCTAATGTTTTGCTGTTTTCATATACATGTATATTATTATTGGTGATTATTTGGAACCCTTACTGGGCTATGTAGCTCACTCTCTACCATCTATTTTCTTTCAGAGACTCAGGATACTTAAAGAGGATCTGGGCTGGGCGTGAGACGGAGCTTCATGTTTGTTGAGCTAATTAGTTAGTTAGTTCGGTTACTGACGTTTGTGAGTCAGTAGACCAATTTATGATCATCGAGTTAAATACTGAATCGTACATTGTTAATGGATTATTAATATAATATTAATTTAACTTGGATATGTTTGAATTGTTGTGTACCTAGGCCTTGCATAATCTCTAGGATAAAACCTAGGATTTGTGCGGCCGGTCACATAGCCGATTCCGGTACTGGATTCGGGGCGTGACAGATCTAGTCTGTACTGGTCCGAAATAAATGGAATAGAACTGCAACAGCTATTTTTGCAACAAATGACTGAATGAATGTACAAATAAAACTAAAAGTAGCTTCAGCTACAACTATTTGAGCCTTCAACATGTTGAAGGCTAGCTAATATATGTTTGGCATCTGCATGGCATGAAAGAGTCAACCTAAAACCACCATTGAAGCTGGTCAGCTCATAGAAAAGGTTGCCTCCCTTTGTTTTCTTGATATTTTTATTGTTTGACTGATCTGGAGTTTCCAGGTATCTTGCCTTTTCAGTTGTGAGATGTACTAGGGTTCTGAAAACATAGCTTGATGGTCTATTAATTGTTGCAATTGCACCCTCATGTGGTTGACCCTCCGAATCAGGGGTCAATCCATCTTCAAAATGTGAATTAGTAAGTTTTGAGCATATAAGTGTACTTAGACAAATTTTATGACAGATGCAATAAAAAATACAATTCATTGTAAGAAAGAAATCTCTCAAAAGTTTTATTATCTGTTTCACAATTTAAACAGAAAAAAATAAACAATACGAGTATGAGCAATTCACTTTCACATTTTGAAAGACCATTTCACGTAAAAATAAAATCATGATTTTATAAAAGTTGCAACATGCTAATGCACAAAACTTTAAATTTAAGAATGAAGTTCCTCCATATGGGAAGAGTCGATGAACAGACTGCAGCATTAAAATGCATGGCTTTGATCGAAAACATGCAGGATGGAAGGCAAGTTACTTACCCCGTAGGTTTCCCATACTCTATTGTCAGCTCCCCAAATCGATAATAACAAAGCTTGTACCTATGCAACATCAGATGAATTTGTTTCAGGAAAAACTGGACATCTAACATACAAATAATAGATATCTTAAAAATCATTATTAACACTCTAAGTATAATAACAAAAAGAATTATTTTTTCCCTACTTTCCAATTCCCAGAACACCTTGGCAGTATTCCTAGGGGATATTTATTCTATTGAGGTGGAGGTAGAGAGGAAGATATGCAATCCAAAAACTTTAATTTTTCTGCAAGACGCTACAATGCCAATAAGCAATGGATTCTAAGGATATTTTTGATTCATTTGATTTGATTCATAGTTTGATCCATAATCCCCGAGTTCTTTTAGTAATTATTGTATTCTAATCTCCTGCCTGAAAGTAATAAAAAAATCATACATATATTTTTCAAGAAGGATCAAACTTGGAAGTCTATATTCACTATCAATGGGAAGATTTTAATCTAGGGTACAGGCACAAAGCAAACAAAATAACCATTCCTTTTCAAAAAAAAAAAAAAAAAATCAAAACATTATTGCCTTTAAGATGTAAAGGACTAAAAGGCCTTATATGTAAAGACATTAGTATTTGATAGTAAAAGGCATGAATTGAAATAATTATTTAAATGTAGGAAGGCTACCCTTACAAAGTTTTTCACACTCCAAGAAGTGATGCCTAACCCTTTGTACTAAAGGAATAGATGTCTAGTGAAGGGACAAGGAAATACTGAATCCTAGGAAGAGGGAGATAAAATACAAATATTAGGAGAAGTTGCACTAGTGGACTTTGTATCTTTGATTTGATTTGTAGTTCTAAACCCTGGTTTCTGTATCTTTGTTTCTCCACTTCCGATAGCCTCTGTTTGAGTTACCATATTTTTGGCTAGAGATTAAAGTGTCTTTTCTTTAAAATAAAAAAGGATCAACATGCTAGAATGAAAAGAAAACATACTTACATGCATGCATATTAGACCCTTGGATTATATTGTGTTATGACAATTAAAATCTATAGATGCTATATATGCATGATTCACATAATTTTATGTGCCCGTTAACACAACAATCTAAATGTCAATGTACTTATATGAGTATGTGAGATTTGGTTTTTTTTTATTGTTATTTTTTTATTGTGAGAACCTAGTTTATCTTGCCAAATTATGTATGTACATACATGTACTAGAGTATACGTTATTAGAATCATGCCTCCTTTTGTGTTGATTCTTAACAATGCTATTTGAAGACTGTGATTATGTTGATTTTGGTTTCTGTTACTTCTTCCTCCTTTTATTTTTCCATTAGTCTTGAACTTCTCTATATGAAGTAATTTATCTTTGAGGGGTTTGTGTGCCCTCCATGTGCTTACCCTGTTGATCACATATTAAAAATTAGAGCTCTTTGATAAGAAATCATTGCTTGAATAATAGATTGATTATCATTGGTTTCGTTGGTTTGGGTGTTGTTGGTTGATGTCTAATAAATGGTACAGATTTTAGTGTTGCATCTGAAATTCAGTGTTAAAATTCCAATAAGTGTACAACATATATTAGTAAATTGAGAAAATTGGGAGGTTGTTTCCATGTTTCATAATGCTGTTATTGATGTATGCTGACCTTCAATATTTTATATCCCCCTATTTTTCATAATGTTGACCTTCCACATTGATGTATGCAACCTAAGAAATGAATCTTTGCAATTTATTCTAAGTACTGTGTTTTCCGTGCTGGCAAGATGGTAGATTCTTCACCTGACTTATGTTTAAAGAGACACACGTAAAGAAATTAATGCAAACTTGTCACTTTTCTGTCAACACATAACCATATCCCTTCTGATCACAGATAACAAGTCAAAAATATGTGACCAATTTCTGGAATTCCTAAATAACCACTTGTAAAATTTAGTCAAGCTCATCAATCAGGCAAATGGACTTGCTGTCCCTTTGTTAGCAATGCAGAATTATGTTGGTAGATCTGTTTTGTCATTTAGTTTACTAGTATTTTTTTCCTCGAGACAGTGCGAAGTAGCTGATATATATTTGATAATGTAAATTTTAATATCTAAGATAAGTTTATGATGGCAATGAACAAAATCTAAAAGGTATGGTACCATGGACATGAAATCTTTCATTGTATCAAATTGCCTTCACGATAATGTTAAATTTGGTCTGAAGTTTTTTGACAGGTATGCAGCTCACTACAACCAAGCTCAACTACCTTTACATGATTGCTTCTAATTATTTTGGCATTGTCTTGCTTTGGAAGATGTTACTCCATTATGCTTACTTTGATACATCATAGACATTTTATTTTGCTTTATTTCATACTAGTTTTATCATTCCTCTATTTATTAAGACATTGCAAATCCTTCATTTCAATATCATGTATAGTTTTGCTAGGATCAATAATGATTTTTTAAATATTTTTTATAAAACTTGCATTGCATAGAAACATAGACATGTCAATTGATTAATGTACATATTCTATATCATCCGTACATTAATTTTATTTTTGTACGATTGGGAGAATTAGTATAGTGATCAATTGATTGTCCAATTTGGACAGTTTGAGAATTACAAATAATTTAATAGGTACTTACAGTAATCAAGCGATATGGATAGAATTCCAGATATATTTCAAACAGTATTTTCTTTTAGTTCTCCTCATACATCTTTAGTCGTATGGGGAGAACTAAAGGGAAATGCTGCCAACATTTTTTGGAACTCCTATTCCGTATCGTTTGATTACTGTAAATGACCTATATAATTAATGCAATTCTTGAATGGGATAGGACCTCTTTACCTATTAGTTGGTGATAGGATGCATTTGCTATTTAATCTATGTTATTTTTGATATATTTTTTAAAAAAACTTGGTACATTATTATTGACTGAAGAATTTTTTTTTTTTTTTTTTGTATTTAGATAACTTGAGAGTTGGATCATTTTTTTCTAAAATGGATAAAAGTTGGATAAATAAACCGAGAAATACGAATGAATATTTAGATGGAGTTCGTGATTTCATTAAATTTGGTATGGACAAAAGTAGTTTGAATGGAAAGATTTCATGTTCATGTCAACGATGTGTTAACAGTTCCTATCTAGATCCACATGTAGTTGAAGAACATTTGACATGGAATGGTTTTGCAAGAGGTTATACTCGGTGGATTTTTCATGGAGAATTTATGTTGCCAGAATTAAGTAATGAAACCTTGTCTGATTCTGGATCTAGTAATATGCAAGAGAATCCAGTAGGAGATGATGATATAACGGGTTTGATCACAGATGCTTTTCGACATGGTGCTAAAAATCTTGAAGGTTCAACTGGTACACATGAAATAAGTGGAATATATGAAGGTTCTATATTCATTGAACAAACATATATCGAGGAGCAAATGCAATCATCAACTTCTGAGTCAGCTCGGTATCATAATTTAATGAAAGAAGCAGATGAACAATTATATCCGGGTTGTTTGAAATTTTCTAAGATCTCTTTTCTTATACGTTTATTTCATATAAAATATATGAATAGATGGTCAGGAAAGAGTTTTACTATGCTTCTGAAGTTATTAAAGGATGTATTTACAGAAGGCAATGGTTTACCATCCTCTTATTATGAAGCAAAGAAAGTTAACAATCTGAATCTTGGGTATCAAAAGATTCATAGCTGTCCAAAAGATTGCATGTTATATCATGGTGAAAATGCTGATCGAGAGTCATGCAATGTATGTGGATCTCCGCGATGGACAACTCATGAAGGAGATGAGGATGTAGTGAATGCAACAGATACACTGCGGCGTACTAAGAAACCGGTGAAGTTGTTGCATTACTTTCCACTTATTTCTCGATTGAGAAGGCTATATTCATCATCAAAAACAGCTTTACTGATGAGATGGCATCATAAAGGGCGTACGAAGGATGGAATGTTAAGACATCCAGCAAATAGTTTAGTATGGAAAGTATTTAATACTAGGCATTCTGCTTTTGCCTCTGATATTCATAATGTTCGGTTGGGTTTAGCTTCAGATGGCTTCAATCCTTTTCATATTCTAAATTCTACATACAGCACTTGGTCAGTTGTTTTGATACCATACAATTTACCACCATGGTTGTGCATGAAACAATCCTCACTTATCTTATCAATAGTTATTCCAGGTGATAAAGGTCCAGGAAATGATATTGATATTTTTCTCCAACCTTTAATAGAGGAATTGAAATAGTTGTGGGAAGGTATCGAAGCAATTGATGCTTCAAATGGTGAAAAATTTAATCTACGGGCGGCTTTGCTGTGGACTATAAATGATTTTCCAGCACATGCCAATTTATTTGGCTGGAGTACAAAAGGACGGGTTGCATGCCCTTGTTGTGCAGATTTGACGCATTCAATTTGGTTAAAACATGGAGAAAAATTCTATTATATGGGACATCATCGATGGTTAGAACCAAATCATCCGTTTCATTTTCAGTCAGATTTGTTTGATGGTACCATAGAAATGAGATGTGCACCTATTCCACCTTCTGAAATTAATGTTCGTAAACAAATGGATTCCATCAGTTACACATATGGTAAATTCTTACAGTTTTCTAAAAAAAGAATGAGGGATGATCAAGAAGGATTGGCAGAAGAAATGACTACTGGTACTATGGATGCACATGTATTTGAATATCCTGATAATTTTTTTGAAAATGAAAATGAGGAAGACATACAGATAGCATCTACAAATCAGTCCAACAAACATTTATGGAAGAAAAGAAGTATCTTCTTTGACTTACCTTATTGGGAACATAATCTTATTCGGCATAATCTTGATGTCATGCACATGAAAAGAATGTATGTGATAATCTGCTTGGAACATTATTGAATCTTGATGGAAATACCAAAGATAATATGAAGGCCCGAATGGATTTACAAGAATTGTGTATCCGACATGATCTTCATCCCACAATGCTTGCTAATGATAGAATTTATTTGTCTCCTGTATCTTATACCATGTCTGCTCAAGAAAAAGATAATTTTTTGACAGTATTGAAAAATATTAAAGTACATGATGGATATGCATCTAATAATTCAAGGTGCGTGCATCTTAAAGACCGAAAAATTTCTAATCTCAAAAGTCATGATGGTCACATATTGATGCAAGATATCTTTCCAATAGCTTCAAGATCATCAGTGTCTAAAGAAGTTCTTACAATTATAGTCCGGTTATCATCATTCTTTAAGTCATTATGTTCAAAGGTTATTGATCCTGGAGAGCTTGATCGGTTGGAGTCGGATATTGCAGTTACATTTTGTTAGATGGAGAAGATTTTTCCACCTGGATTTTTTATTATTATGGTACATCTAATCATTCACTTAGCTTCGGAAGTCAAGCTTGGTGGACTGGTACACTACAGATGGATGTATCCTATTGAAAGGTATTATTATTAATTTTTAATCTCTAGATAATTTATAATAAAAGTAGCATCACGATGATGTATATACAAAAGTTTTATATATTATAGGTATCTTGTACGCTTGAAAGATTATGTACAAAATAGATTATCAGAGGGCTTTATTGCGGAAGGATATATTGCTGAAGAGTGTCTGACATTTTGTTCAAGATATCTTTAAGGTGTATATACTATGTTTAACAGACCTCAACGGCATAGTGATTTCGTAGCCAATGCAGAGTTGTATAGGTTTTTAACTGCAGGAAGATTACTGGGAAAAGGTGAAAGTATTATATTAGACCATAAATCAATTGCACAAGCACACCGTTATGTGTTACTTCGTGGTGAAATAATATCTGACTATCGAAAGTTAGTATACTTAATATATTTCAATGGTTTTGAATATCATATATTATTTTTGAAATAATTTTAATAATTATAAATTTTATGCAGCAAATTTTTAATGTCTCAGCGACAAGCTAGTCATAGCACTCGACCTAATCCAAGGATTGAGCAGCGATTGTTAGTCGAGTTATTTCCTACATGGCTTTCAAAACAGGTTTTACATATATTTAAAGAATATATGTATAGATTTATCATCGAATAACGTGTTAATAATTTTTATGATTTTTTAGGTATCAACAATGATGGAGAAGAATTGTTCAGATGAATTAATAGCCCTGGCTCGAGGACCGAACAAAATTATCATCAGATATAATGGTTTCTCAATCAATGGATTTAAATTTCATACTAAAGATCGCGAGAAATTTAGAAAAATATAAAATAGTGGTATTATGGTAGAAGCTGATGGAAAGACTTATTATGGTGCACTTAAAGATATATACGAGTTAGATTACTATGAAATTTTTAAAGTCATATTATTTAGATGTGATTGGGTAGATATAAATTCATCAAGGGGTTTGAAAAAAGATGCAAATGGATTTGCACTTGTAAACTTTATAAGGTTGATACATACTGGTGTCTTATTGAAGGATGATCCATTTATCTTTTCTTCTCAAGCTCGTCAAGTATTTTTCGTACAAGATGCAAAGGACAAAGAATGGCTATTGTTATTAATACAAAACCTCGGGACTTATATGATATGGGAAGACAACTGGAAGATGATGAAGTTGATGATATTTATACGCATTCCATGCCATTCAATTTTGTACCAGTTGATGACGTACATGCTACAATATCCTTAGTTCGGACAGGAGTTGAAGAAAACATTAATGCTTGATTCTTATTGATATTAAATTTTCTAATGTTTAGAATTTATAGTAATTATTATGTTAAATTACTATTTATCTTCACTAATTTTGTCTCTAATGTAAATGATAGGTGATACGATGCCTCGTGGGCGACGTTTTCTTGGTGTACATTTCCAGTAGTCCCAGACAGAGGCCAGCAGTTCTTCTGGACAGCATGCTGAGGCTAGTACTTCAGCAGAGGATGTTCATGCCGGTCCTTCCTATCCTTCTAACCAGCATACTACTGTAGCTCCATCATCCTCGGGGCATCATGACTCTCCCGTCGATCTAGCAGATGATGAGATACATATTCAAGATAATTTATTCCAATATCCTTGGTAACGTTAAAATTGATTACACTTTTTAGTATAGCTTACTTTTATCTATTTCTGTGCAGATGGATCGGGGAGTGTTGGACATAGGCGCGGGCCTACAGTAGTACGTGATGTTTGGTAGATGCTTGAGAGTGAGAGGATATTGATTGAGTGCAATGAGCTGGAACAGCTAATAAAAAAAGCCGCTAGCTTATTGAGCTCTTTTCTGGGGGCGGTTGCACGGAGCCATCAGCTTTGTCCACTTAGCTATGCTAAGTGGAATGATATACTTCCGATGTATAAAGTAAAGATTCTACGAGTTGTACAGGTAAAAAATTTGTATTAAATTATTTGTTATCTTGCATAGCTCAAATATTATGGTATGTTTTATATTATTATTAATTATTTTATTTTGTAGGGTAAGTCTGTACTTCCTCCATCCTCCCATGACTTTGTACTGAAATCACTCAACCGGAAATGGAAAGAATATAAAACCCTGTTGAAAACAAAGTACAAGTTACCAGGTATGACAGAAGAGCAGGTAGTTGGTACCTATCCTCCTGATGTACCCCCTCATCAGTGGATGGAGTTAGTTCACTATTGGTTTTCCGATAGGGGACAGGTATCTTCTAATTTATTTGAAGCAAGTTTATTAAAAAATATGGCACATTATGTATATATATACATAGCTTTCTGGTCTAAAGAATTTCTCTTTTTTATTTTGCAGACATATTCTGATATTGGTAGAGCTGCACGAGCATCCCAGTCTTTTCCCCACACATCGGGATCCAAGAGTTACACGCGAGTCAGACAAGAGTTCGTAAGTTATTTAAACTATATGCTTATATTTTCAATATTAAAGTATTTATGCATGTATAATGAACTAATATTATATATCAGGTGAGCTTGTACATCAAGCAAAATTTGAAAATATATCAAATGCTTAGGCCTCTGAAAATTATAGTATTTCAAATGAAGAATTAAAAAACATTAACCGATGATTGATATTTTGGCTACAGCTTTGCTACTGTTAATCCAATTATTGAATTTGAATTATTATGGATGAAGTTCATTTAAATAGATTTAGGATATATTTAATTGTAAAATGTATATAATGTAACAATTAATAGATAAATACAATCATAAACCAAAAAAGATGGGCAAGTGCAGAGTGTTTGAGGAGGTCCAGTAAGAAAAGGGGCTCAAGTTTCTGTATACAGCACAGAAAAGAGGAATTTCCAAGGATACAATGAGGAATTTATTTTTATATAGATCTAAGAGGTATTAGTTCATTTTTTAATGAAAAGATTTTTTTTATCATACCTTTCCATCCTTTGTTCAAATGAACACTATTTTACTAATATTTAAATCTATTTGAAAGGCAAAATGACAGTTGGATGTAGCATATAAATAACGTAAAAAACTTTTCCTTGACTTTTACAAATTTATCCACTGTTAGTTGACTGATCATCAAGTTTTAGTAAATTGGCTCTATTATAGCTCAAATCTAATAGTTGTTATTTGCAAATTGTGAGTCTAATTCTACTAACTGTTGGATTAAAACCAATATATGTTCACTACAATCATATGTTATATAGTTAAAACCTTGATCAATGGAATGAGAGTAAGTTGGATGGATGTTGGATACCATCCAGGATTTGCAACAAGACATGCATTTTGGATTTCATCCCTCAAAACTTCTATCAACCCATATATGGCCTCTTTCTGTATCAACAAGGAAAAACATTAGCAAGAATTTCAAAAGATATAAAATGATACAGCTTAAATGGCACGACTATCTATCTTGGACAAAGAATTAACAGAAAAGAGAATAATGTCCAACCAAGAATATATTGGTCAAACCAGCTAAGAAGTTTATCCACTGTATGCAAAGAGGTCAATATCATGTAATAAGGTAATTACAGATGAGGTTCACACTAGATCAATGGACCAAGTACATTAAGAATTGAAGATTACCTTAAAACGATACAAATGCAACCTTGGGAAAAAAAAACCAAAGGAAACAACCTAAGCAGTACAACTGACATTTTTTCCAATTTGACATTTTTTCCAATTTTCATATTGAATTTAGAATTGGAGTCAACAATCTGCAGCATATATAGGTTGGCCATAAGAGACTTCTAAATGGTTTATTTGCTTAAAAGTATAATGTTTCTTGTAGGCCGATGAGCATGGGAGGGAACCCGGTCAGGTAGAGTTTTACCGGATGACTCATACCCATTGTGACGGCACTTTTGTCAGAGATGAGTCGAGGGATATATATATGTAAGTTATTATAATTTAATTCATTCAACGATATAAATTTTATTTTGTTGGTCTTTAAGATCTAACTAATTTTTCTAAATTAATACAGGAAAGAGCTACAGCTCGTATTGCCGAGCATGTTGATGAGTCTACAGCATCTATGCAGAGTAGTCGCATCGAGACCGAGGTGTTTACAGAGTTGATGGGCCCGGAGCGCTACGGTCAAGTGAGGGGATATGGAGTTGGAGTCACTCCCACTCATTTATCTGCGGTTAGGACATATACACATGAGACTGTAGATAGTGCTCAGGATGCTCGTGTTCGTAGACTCGAGGATAAGATAGTGGAGATGCGACAGAGTCATGCCACCGAGCTAGAGGAGATACGACAGAGCCGTGCCGCTGATAGAGCAGCAATGGATAGAATGAGAGAGCACATAGAGCGGCTTACATCTGTCATACAGACATTTTTTTCACATCAGGTATATATTTATATATGATATTAAATATATATTATTGTATTAAATTAATAATTTATATAATATATTATCATTCATAGTTTCGTAAATTAAATATTTAAATCTATTTTTATATAAGCTTCTGGAGCATCAGATCCTCACGGACAGGATGACGATCTACCTCCTACAGATCATTGACCTCGGCTTTTTGTTATGTTATACTTTATATTTTCATGTATTTTTTAATTTTGTTAAACATACATATGTATAACAAATATTAAAAATATTAGATTGAAAGGAATTTTATATTTGGATTTATATTTTGATGTGTGAAGAATGAATGGAATGAATGAATGGAACGAAATTGAAATATTTGTACCTTTATTTCCTATCAAATATCCACAATTGGCAGGTTCAAAGTTGAAAGAGACCTCAAAATTAGGCCCGAAGCCCATCGAGATTTATGAATTTGAAAGGTGATGTATTCCATTTGTTACATTTTTCAGTTGTCAAAACTGTTGTAATAGTAATTATATCGATACAACATTCAAATCATTTGTGAGAGAATAAACCATGATGACCATTCTTCTTTACCTGCATCTGGACTACGAGTGATGATGGAACTTCAGCTGTCCATATTGTCGGAAGGTAATGCCACTACATTCTTGTACATGATGATTATCCATTAATGCTTGTTAATCTTGTAAAGGTTATTTAGTTGTGCCTATCTTGAGATGGTATCTAGATTTGGGAGTCAATGCCTTTGAAATAAGCAATATAAAGTATTATTTCTGGTATTTCTCCACTGTTCATCCTTTTGTTTATTGAATAATTCATCTACTACTTGACAGGTGAGGGAGATTGTCAGCATATTGGACATTGATGTCTTGTTTTATCCTTGCCCAAGATTCTGGTAACTGATTTGTTTATCATATTGCATCGTTTATCAGTTTGATTGCAAGTTGCTTATCAAATGGTAGAGAACCATAGGTACCCAAGTATTCTGGTAACTGATTCTTTGATTTCATTTGTCAGAAACTTCATGTACCCAACATGTATGATACCTAAAAAATTAATAATAGTTTGGCAATCTAGAAGACTGAAAGATGGTACAACAACTGGAAGGTTTTTAACTTGTTGGTTGTAAGTTGGTTTCTAAACTGGTGATGCAAGGTGGTTGGTGGCTAACAATCATTTGGCGTTGCTGCTTGCTGAAGGCTTCTGTAATGTTTATAAAAATTATTCTTCTGATTCTTTTTATAACAGGATTTGTTCACCCTGGCGGCTCTTATTGATGTAATTATTTTATGGAGAAGATCAGATCTACCTTCTGGAACTTGGATGGCAGGTTTCTCTCTTGTTTTCTTGATGGGACTGCAATCTCAAAATATTGAAGGGTCTTTAGCTTCTGGAACTTGGAGAGGCTTGGCTCCGCATATGAAGTCTTTGATGGGTCCTTGGTGGTTTTCTCAGTTTGATCCAAATCCTGAGGTTTTCCAAGCTGCTAGGCGATCCTTAGAGGTTTGTAATTCATACTTTCTGAAGGGAGGCTTTGTGACACAGTGCCAGTGGGTGTCAAAGGCATTCCAGCAAGAAAGATGCTTTCCGGTTGCATCCATTGGCTTGTATTAGGATCATATTTCATGCATATAAATTTACAGAATACACATTGATGATATTATTCTGTTCACTTCATAAAGGCATCATAGAGTTATAACAAATTAGTATGTTGGATCATGTGAATTCTGTCAAGAGGATGAGTTAAGTGAGTAGGGCCATTGCATGATTTCTATATAGGTTAACTGAAAAAGGGGACAAATAAAGTAGTCCCCTTTATCCTGTTTGATTAAAATAAGGGCTTGGCTTCTTACCATATTTATTTTTCTGGTTTATGATTAGTTCTGAGCTGGTTGTCCAAATTTTGATAACAGGCAGCATTTCTAGCAGCAGAAAGAAGATTGGATGCCTTGATGCTATGTGTAAATGAGATCTTCCTATACCTAGATGAAAATTTAAAGCTCACACCACAAGCTATGTCTGATAAGGCAACACCTATAGATGAGCTGAAAGATATGCACCATCGTGTATGTGTTGACATTCCTGCTGGACATTTTTATTTTTCATTGATCACTAAATTGAATAATGAGTTTGATATTTTGTTCTTATTTGATAATGTCAACACCCTAATTATAGTTTGAATTTTGAAACTTCTATTTGATCAAAGTTGCTCTTTGTTGGAGTGGGTCCAACTTGAAGAATGTCAAACATCATCTACAGTTTAATCTTCATTTTCTGTCCTAATATTAGCTACATGTTACTTTGGTCTCTTGTAGGGAATGGAGCAAGTTATATTAACTAGAAGGTCTTGAGACCTGAAGTGTATTTCCTTTTGTATGTATAAATTTATCCTACATGCTTGGTAGCATTCCAGGTGTGTCCCATAGTTTTTTATTAAGGAGCTTGTTATGTGGATGCCTGCATGGTGTACACCCATTTATCTATTTTAGTTGTTCATTCAAACAAATATAGGTAACTTGGGAGGTTTTGGAATTAAGATTCTTTGTGTTACTGTAAGTGTCGTCCCATGGTTTGCATTGTTTGAGCAATTAAAGGCCGAAAATAAATCTACACTCACCATTCAAAAGTCTGGCTAGAGATAGTGCCATTGTGTTATGGCATCATGTTTGCCAATATTTCTTGTGATGCTCATGATCTTATATTCTCTGTTTTTATTCTCCATTCAAAATAGAGAAAGCTGATTTTGGGATCTGATATTTAAGTCCTTTTGTAATTGTTGCTTGGACACTCTCATCTAGTTCCAGAAAGTCCATGTCAGATAATTTTGGATGCTTGATACTTATAAAGTGCTTTAGTAGCCACTTCTAATATCAGAACAGAATTGAACTCTTCTAACAAGGAGTGATATGAACTCTTCCAAAATGAATTTGATCTTCTAATTTGATAGGAGTGAATGGTTGTTCTTTTTTGAGATTTGTTAATGGTGTAGGTATTGAAACAAATTTGCAAAATATTACTTTGCTAATATCTTTAAGTTAATTGGAAAGTTTGAATGAGAAACATGTACATTGAAATATCTTGCTAAACAATATCTTTTTGATATTTTAGTAAATGATCTTTACAGATATAATACATAATCCAGTTAAACTTATATGTTATCCTATGTATCCCTGTATCTCTCTTTTTCCCTCTTGCAGAGTCAGACACATGGTTACATGTCCAAAGCCAAATCTCATGTCTGTGTCTATGCAACGTTCCGTTGTATCCTTTATAGGAGACTATCTTATCCTTTTACATATTTTATCTAGTAGTAATCCAGTTTCATTATTCATTTTTTATTGTGTTACCTCTGTAATTACTATCTGATGTCTCTTTCTTCAGTGCCTTTCTGATAACTCAGGTTTGCTGGTAAAGTTTTGAGTTCCCTGTTGATGATATATTCTTCATCTCTATCATACTTTTTATCTTTTTTCACAGGTAATTTCGTCATCACTGTTAGCAGTAGCAACTGTTGTTGATATTTTGTTGGGAGTAAAATTAGAGAGCCATGATGATGAAAATGTTAACCTGGAACAAAAACTTGTTTCCAAAGCTAGGAGGGCCACAATTTCTTCAGCTGAAAATATGTTTTCTGTGCATAAATATTTTCTTGAATTCCTCAAGTCCAAAAACTCTGCTATTCGTTCATCTTCTTATTCAGTTCTGACAAGTTTCATAAAGCACATACCTCATGCTTTTAATGAAGGAAATATGAAGATGCTTTCTCCTGTCATACTTGGTGCTTTCCAAGAAAAGGATGTGTCATGCCATTCATCCATGTGGGACATGATATTGCTTTTCTCTAGAAAATTTCCTGGTGGCTGGTCCCACTGTAATATCCAGAAAGTTGTCCTAAATAGAGTTTGGCTCTTTTTACGAAATGGGTGCTATGGGTCACAAACTATTTCCTACCCAGCCATGATCTTATTCTTGGAATCTATTCCTCCTGAAGCAGTGGTTTGGGAGCAATTTATCTTTGACTTCTTCCATAATCTGTGGGCTGGAAGAAACCAATTGCACTCCTCAGCTCCGGATACTTTGGCTTTATTCAACGCAGTCAAAGAATGTTTTCTTTGGGAGTTATATAATGCTCCAAGGTGCAATTCTATCTGAATTTTATGGGTTGGTTATGCAATCTCATCAACCCATTGTCTTGGTGACCCTTCGGACAGAAGTAACTTTCTGACTCATTGCTTACAAACTGAGTTTATGCAGATATTCTGCAGCAGGAGACCTATTGAATCATCTGCCAGTCAAACTTGTAAATGAGATTCTTGTAGGACTACTATGGCTTGATTATCTTTTGTTGATCAGCTTAAAAACTCGAGATGAAAAACTTGAGAAATGTGATGGCTTAGCTGAAGATGGCAGTCGATTATCCCATTAAAGATCGCAGCATATGCTCAATGCTTGTTATCCTACAACGTTTGTCGAAGAACCGGGGAAATGCATTATAGGAATTCTATCTGACATGTCATTGAAAGAAAGTGATTTGCTCATTCTTTTCTGTACATCATTTCAAAGGGATTGTTTGGAGGTAATTCAGGAAGGATACCGTCTGCCAAACTTTCATGAGAATTTGGAGCGGATTATGAGGTTTTTTAGGCTACTAGATCAACAGGTATTGCAGAAGGGGCAAACATGGCCCTTGCATTGTTTAGCCAGACCATTGGTAACTAAGTTGTTCCCTGTGATGAAATCTATGGTAAGCTTCAAAATCAAACATCCATCAACAGTGTGATTTCTTGTCTTTTGCCTTTAGATTCAGTATTGTATCATTCTGGGCTTATACTCTGCTAAATATGGACTTTGTTAAACATTGAAGCTTATCTTGGTTAATTGATCATGTTGTGTGCTTTGACACATGGTTTGCTTTAACCAGTATCTCAGAAACATTGAATCTTTTGTTTCTTGAAGAAATAGTTATAGCTAACTCAGCAACCAATTGAACTATAAATGGCAAACTTTATTTTGGAAGTGGACTGAAATCTCAAAATATTGAAGGGTCTTTAGCTTCTGACAGCCGGATTTCTCTTTCACTGCCCTTTTCCATATTGGTAGAAATGAATTATTGATGTTCTAAAAAAAGGAGGAAGCTTGCATATATGCAGCATTTTTTTTTTTTTTTGACTTTTTAATTATGTTAAAACATAAAACGGTTATTTCTTTAGATAGTATTAGGGATGCTTTGGATTGCCCATATTCTTCTGCTTCTGCCTCTGTGATTTTATTGTCTTCAGCATTTTCTGCATACTAAGTGATTACTTATTGTTTTCCTTATTGTCATTCTCTTTATCCTCATCATAATGCTATGTTTGTAGTTAATTGTATTTTGCAATATGTTACTTCTCGGTTACCATGTAAAGGTGCCAACTATGTGATTGTATGAACGATAAGATGTTTCCATCATGCTTAAATTATTAAAATTAAGCAGCAATGTTGCTTATCTTAAAGACATTATTTGTCCAGTAAACAAGTTGAAATCTACAAGCATAGTTCTTGTTATGGTGTGCTCGTTTGTCATGGGCCAAAAGTGCTGTGCTAGCCACCGTCGTCGATTACTTGTTTGATCGTGGAGGATCTGCATAGGAATTAGTAAATCTTATATCATTGACCGAGAAGTATGACTTTTTTTCCCATTGGTGTTTCGCTAGTGCTTGCTCTAATTTACTAGGTGTATCGATCATCCTGTTCTTTTCCTCAAATCTCTACTAACAGGTGGGATGGAAATCATGAAAAAGAGTTTTGCTCAGAACAAGTCAAAATTACATATCCTGCTCTTTACAGTACAATTATTGAACTCGGAGCCAAGGCATCAGCATTGTAAATTGAAATATTTGTTATTACTATATTATACAAATTTTAAAAATTTATTACTTTGTTATTATTGTGAAATTGAAATATTTATTATTACTGTGTTATTACTATACTATACAGGTTAAAGAAATCTTATAGATTTTAGTATAAATTGAGTATAACATTGCTGGATTGCACAGATTTCTGGGTAGACTGTAGGTGAAGTTAGAAGTGTTTCTGACATGCATGAGCGCAGAGCTAAAAATCCAAACACATAAGTGCAAACTTGCTTGGAATTACGGTGACCAACTTTCCATGCCCAGACTTTTGCTGGAACTCAAAATGTTTCAAGTTTACAGAGAGAGTGTGATAAGTCAATTTTTGTTGTTTAATTTTGAAGGATTTATCAACGGAAAAGATCTCTGGATTATGAGACAATCATTCAATTTTGCTGTTTTGTGCATAGTTTTTGGTTATATTTATCTGATATGAATGTATGAATGCAGGTGGAATAGCTGGAATCATTTTAACTACTTCATGAACGAGACAATTATCCAAAAACTGGTAAAACTTAAAATTATTTATGTATGAGTTTTGGCTATGATTAAGAAACATTAAGTTTGTGTGATTCCTTTTCTATGCTTTATAATTATGCTGGATTTATGTGTCAACCGATGAGCTGGTGTTGACTGGGTTCGCAAAGCTTGGATATCGGTATGTCAATATAGATAATTCTCAATCTTTCTGTCATCTTATGGATTGCATATCGAGCATATTGTTCCTTGAATTTAAATTAGGTTTTTACAAAGGAGAAAAAAATTATTAGAAATATTTTGCTTTTTGACTGTTAAGATGATTGCTGGGCGGAGCAGAACCGTGATTCAGAGGTTTGTCTTCAATTTGCCTTTATCTTTTTTCTGCATATATAAACTCTAATTCGGTTGAAGATTTCCTATCAGATTCAGAGTATATAAAATGGTGTACAGTATGTCTTGTTCGAGACAAACTCGGACATGTCCGTAGTTATCAACCGCGATTCATTGGATTTAAATCTTCTGCATATATTCTGTTCTGAAATCGCAGTCCCAGATGTTTCACATATTTTGAGTTTTTTTTTTTTTTTTGTACTAGGAAAACAAGTTCAGAAAGTTTATTACCATATTTCAGAAAAAATTCTTTCATGAAAATGATTCACCTTTTGTTTCCTTTTTCCACATATTTCCTTGGAACTAAACGTACCCAAAAATTGTTTTCAAGCTAACCATTTTTAGCACAGCTATTCTGTGTGTGAATTTAGCACAGCTATTCTGTGATTGATCTGGTCCACATGATTTTCAATTTAACCATGTTGATATTGGTTATGTGCAGGATGATGGAATACCTGTTCTTCCTACAGTGTTAGGAGCTCCTCCAAAACTTAGTGCAGACTATGTTTGCCTCTCTTCAAGAGCAAGTTGATGAAATTGTGAAGTCCAAATCATCAAGCAGTTAGCATCAGCAAGGAAGAATCTGCAGAAATTGCAAAAGAGAAAGTCAGTTCTCTCTCTTTTGATAACTTAATGTTTGTTTGTTTTTGCTGGTAGCGTGTCATGCTTAAGACATTGTTGTCATATGAAGCTGCCTTTCATCCCATAAGACAATTTTTTTTGCTTTCATCATTTGCTTAATTTTGTTATTAAGTCAGGCTGCATGTTTAACACTAATACCTGATAAGAACATGCGCGCACACATAACAAAAACTTCTGTTCCTCGGAAATAGGAAAGTCAGACTCGCTGATGATCATTCTCTGTTTGTGAACTGTTGGAAAGTCTGTCGACTCTTTCAGAAACTACTTTTTAAGTCATGTTATGTATTTTGTTAAATCTGTTGTGTTTGCTGGACAAATTGGATATGCACTTGTACCTATGATTGCACGGGGTGTGATGCTGGGTCCAGATCAGCCTGTTATCTTGCACATGCTTGACATTCCTTCCTGCCGCAGAAGCTCTAAATGGAGTTAAAGATGGAGCTGGTTGATGCTGCATTTCCTCTACAGAAAGGTAATATCTTTCAAAGCTAATTATACAATACAATGTTTTTAGCTAGCATCTCCTCATTTTCTCTATCTATTATTAGCCTAAAGTATGCTACAATCTCAAATGATATATCAGGTGTTGTTGCCACAACTGATGTTGTTGAGGCATGCACTGGGGTCAATATAGCTGTCATGGTTGGTGGTTGGTTTCCCAGGGAAAGAGGGCGTGGAAAGGAAAGATGTGATGTCAAAGAATGTCTCCATCTACAAGTCTCGGGCCTCTGCCCTTGAAAATCATGCAGCTGCAAACTGTAATGTATGAAACATTGAGGATGCAGTTTTTTTTTTAAAATAATTTTTTATGCCACAATTAAGCCATTGCCATTTATGCTGAGAAATCTATTGATGATTCAAGTGCCCTGTTTTTATGTCATCTCTGTATATGTTTTTTTAATTTTAAGGATCTAGATATGTTATTGTATGTACTTTCATTCAACAATCAACCATGCTTTTTTGCAGATGTTGGTAGTAGGGAACCCAGCAAACGTCGATGCCCTGATTTTGAAAGAGTTTGCCCCATCCATTCCTGCGAAAAATATAACTTGCTTGACACGGCTAGATCCCAGCAGGGCACTAGGTCAGATATCTGAGCGACTAAACACCATTGCCCTGATTATTTAGGTGGTACAATAGAGCATTGCACTTATTCTATCAGCAAGATGATGCAGACTTACATTGTGTGTTGCAGAGATGGAAGGAGCAGTATTTTGTCAATGTTGGAGTAGATTGTGGCTTGACTATTGCTGGCTTCTACTATGTTTGCTTTTCCTGCAGTGATGGCTCTATTAGCGGTATTTATTATGATCCAAACAGTAGGTAAGCTTCAGGTCATTTCTTTTCATTCAGCTTCTTTATCCCATTTTGACATCATATCTTTAAATAATGGCTTTATAATCTTCATTAAATAAAATCTTCTTATTTCTACATGGTATGATGTTTTGATATTGTTCTCACAAATTTTTGATTGATACCTGCAGCCCATTTCAGAAGCTTGAACCTAAAGTGCAGCAACGAACTCTTGGGTTTCACTTTTTCTTCATATCAGTTAGCGAGCTAATTTTCTTGTTCATAAAATATATATATATATATATATATATATATATATATATATATATTCTAGTTTCTGATTACTATAACAGTTCAAGCTGCTGATATTGTTTAAGCTTATTGATATTTGAACAGCACTCTTGTGTTGATAACACTACTCAACAGCTTATTGTTTATGAAATGATGTTGATTCTTTAATAATATTTAAATGTTGCTTCTTTAATGTTATTATTAATATTAAAAAAAAAAGGAACAGTCACGGTCCTTTATTTGCATCCTCTAGTATCGGCATTGACTTAAATGGTTTTTTTTTTATTGAATTGACTTGCTAGTCATTCTTTAATGTTATTATTAATATTTGTTCATGGCTATGTAGCTTATATGGTTTATTTTCATCAACGAAAACTGTCTTCAATGACCACCGAACTTTAGTTTGTGGGTACATCCTCTTGCCACTAAGCAAAAAGGGTTAAGGGTCTGGTTGGTCATTAAGTCCCAGCTCCACGAGCACTTGGTCGGTTTGACTTGGGGCTTAAGTGGAGCAGGTAGGTCCTTTATTTAAAAAAAAAAAAATCAGACTTTTCCCGACGTTTTTAATCATCAGGAATAACTTTATTCCTGAGATTATTCCCGATGCTTTTAAATAGCATCGGGAATAAGGTTATTCCCGATGCTTTTAAGCATCGAGAATAAGGTTATTCCCGATGCTTAAAAGCATCGGGAAAAGTCTGCTCAATACCGACGCTTCCAAAAAGCGTCGAGAAAGATCTTTTCCACTATTGACTTATCAATGCTTTTTAAAGCATGGAGACTGTTTTTCCTGACGCTTTAAATTACAAATAATGTCGGGAGTTTTTTTGTTTTTTTTTGTAGTTGTGAGAGTTCTTTCATTTGGTGTTGCTTGATTCAATAAAAGGTAAAAGTTTGTTATGATGCGGCATGAATTGAATAGGATGGTGTGTGTTAGTTTGGTACACACTGAATTAATTTTTTTTATATTCTTATACGTGGTTTTAGTTAGGTCATGTGACCCACTTTGTTAAAAGTATTTTAAACCTTTATTTAACTATTTTTTGGCCGCATGAGAGAAGGGAGCTGACGCCACTCTTTCTTGGGAATTGTTTTAAAGCTTTTAACTCCTTCATATTTGTAAGCCTCTCTTGTAATTTCTCTCTTCTTGTTATAACGAAATTCTCTTGTTATTGCTGGTAGACCTAAGATAAAGACCCGATCATCTTAAATTTTTGTGTCTCCTGTATCATAGTTTTACTTTATTCTATTCTTAATTTTAAGATTTGCTAGTAAAATTAGTTGCACTCATAAACATAATGTCTAAAGAATGAAAACAAAGGGAGGGTCCATTATGGGATGCCATATACAAAATTAATGAAAAAGATTAGTGCCGCATCAACTATTACATCTTAACACACATGCTTAATCATATCAAGATACTGTTGTCATATATTTTTTATTGATTGTGGTTGCACCATTATTTATGATAGCTAAGTCTATGAATTTTCATTACTATGATTGTGGTTGCTCTTTCTATTATCTATATCTCCCACGAAATCACTATCACAAAAATCCACAAGCTTAAATTTATTAGAAGGAGAATAAAATAATTCAAAATCAAGTATACCTTTAAGGTAACAAAGGATCATTTTAATCACTTTCATGTGAGTGGAGGTATAGGCTTCCATAAAACGATTCACTACTCCTACTCCAAAGAGAATATCGGGCCTTGTATATGTCAAATATCTCAAGCTTCCCACAAGGCTTTTGAAAAGCGTGAGGTCTTCCTTTTTTCCTTCATCAAACTTTGACAATTTTACTCCAACTTTCATAGGTGTGTTCACAGGATTGTAATCAAATATTTTGAATTTCTTCAAAACTTCCTTTACATAGCCTTCTTGGGAAATGAAGATACCTTCTTTCATTTGCTTCACTTTTAGGCCCAAATAATAAAACATGAGTCTATTTCAGTCATCTCAAATTCAAACGACATTGCCTTTTTGAATTCTTCAAACAAAGTTGGATTATTACCAGTGAAAATAAGATCATCTACATAAAGATAAATAATCAACATATCTCCATTGGCATGAATTTTATAATAAAGAGCATACTCAAGAGGGCAATGAACACACCCATTATCTTGAAAGTACTTGTGAATGCGACTATTCCATGCCCTTGGTGCTTACTTCAATCCGTATAATGTCTTTTTTAATTTGAAATATTTGTCTTCATGCCCTTTGACAAGGTAGCCCAATGGTTACTCAATGTAGACCTCTTCTTTAAGAAAACTATTTTGGAAGGCCGACTTCATATCAAGTTAATAAATTCTCCATTTCATTTGAGCTGCTAAAGAAATGAATAATCGAATAGTCTCCATGCAAGCAAGTGGTGCATAAATCTCATCATAGTCAACTCCATGCTTTTGCTTATAGCCTTAGCAACAAGCCTTGCTTTATATCTCTCAACTTCTTCATTAGCATTCTTCTTTGTTTTGTACATCCATTTGACTCCAATAGCTTCATGATCCTTGGAAAGAGTTGCTAATTTCCAAGTATTATTCTTCTCAATTGCATTGATTTCTTCATCCATGGCTTGTCTCCATCTTTTGTCTTTTATAGCTTCCTCAAAGTTCAATGTTCACTATCTACAAAGAGACAAAAGAAATCATTAGCATCAAGAATAACTTCTTGGGTGTTCCTATAGATCTCTCTTGGATCTTTCATTTTTCTTAGCCTTTCACTTAAACCTTCTTCTTGAGAATGAGGAGTGGGTGGATGAGGTGGTGATGGAGGTGGAGTTGTATCTTGTATGGGTATCAAGGTCTCTCTTTCTTCTTCTTCAAAATATGGAAAGAAATCATAAACTCTTTTATCTTGGGCTTCCCAATTCCATGTTGCTTCTTCATCAAACTCAACATCATGGCTCACCATCACCTTGCCATTGCTTGGATTATACAACTTGTAGCCTTTAGAGTTTCAGTCATAACCAATGAAAATATATTTGACACTGCGATCATCAAGCTTAGATCTCTCTTGGTGTGGTACAGGAGCATATGCAATCCAAAGACCCGCAAATGTTTGACATTAGGCTTGCTTCCACTCCATACTTCTTGAGGAGTTTGATCTTTGATATTTTTTGTTGAAGAGCGATTAGACAAATAAACTACACAAGAAATAACTTCGGCCTAAAATTTCTTGGACAAATTTTTGACTTTTAACATGCTTCGAGCCATGTTAAGAATGGTTCCATTCTTCCTTTCCGCTATACCATTTTGTTGTGGTGATCAAAGAACCGTTAAAGGACGACAAATTTCATGAATTTCACAAAATTCATTAAATTCTTTTGAAGTGAATTCGCCTCCTATCGGATCTCAAAGCCTTAATTTTATAACCACTCTCCTTTTCTACAAGAGCCTTAACATTTTTGAATGCAATAAAAGCTTTCGATTTTTGTTTCAAAAAATAAACCCAAGTCTTTCGACTAAAATCATCAATAAAGAAAAAAAAAAATACTTTTACCATATGAGGATGGATTGATGGGTCCATACATATCGGTATGAACAAGTTGGAGTTGCTCAATTGCTCTTGATGTAGCTTCTCTTGAAAAACTCCTAACTTGTTTGCCGAGAAGACATGTTTCATATAATTGATTGGGGTGGTTGATTAAAGGCATCCCATTCACCATCTTCTTTTCTCCCATGGCTTTTAGTACTTCAAAATTCAAATGGCCAAATCTCATGTACCAACTCCATGCTTCATCTTGTACACTAGCCTTCAAACACTTTGCATCAATTATTTTGAGATTCAAAACAAAATTCTATTGCTTGACATAAGAACTTTGGCAATTAAATTAGCATTTGGATCTCTAAGCCAAAAACACATATCTTTCATGAGAATTTCATAGCCCTTTTTCAAGAAGTTGGCCCAAATTCAAAATATTTATTTTTAATTCATGCACATAATAGACTTCAGTTATTAGCATATGGCCACCATCTTTAGAAGAGATTAAAATGGTACCTTTTCCTTCAATTTGAATTTTAGAGGAGTTTCCAAAATATACTTTGCCCATTTTCTCCTTATGCTCCACAAACTTTTTTTTGTTGCCACACATATGATTGCTTGCTCCATTATCCAAATACCATAATCTATTATCATCCATTTTTCCTTCTTGAGTGCTAACAATAAGGTTGTCTCTTCAACTTTTTACTTGTCATCAACAAGATTAGCCTTCTCTTCAACATTAGTTGTAACATTGCGACATTCCCAAGAATAATAGCCAAATTTATGACAATTATAGCATTTTACTTTTGATTTGTTATACCTCCTTCCATTTGATTGTTGATAGTAGCCATGTCCTCTTCCTCTTGCTCTTTCACGGCCTCTTGATGATGGATGAGTTTTTCCCTCATTGTTTGAATTGTCACTATTACCTCTTCCTCTTTCTCCTTGACCACGACCAAGTCCTCTTCCTCATCCACATTCTCTTTGACTCTTTTCTTCCCTATCATCTTTCAAAGAAGCTATAGCTTTGAGAACTTGCTCTGGTGGCTCTTCTTGTCTCCTTTTGATCTTATCTTCATGGGCTTGTAAGGAACCCTCCAATTGTTCAATAGTCATAAAATCTAGATCTTTTGACTCTTCAATGACACAAACAACATAATCAAATTTGGGAATCAAGGATCGAAGAATCTTCTCCACCATACGAACATCTTCGATCTTGTCTCCTTACCTCTTCAATTGATTTACCATGGTCTTCACCCTTGAACAATAATTCGAAATTGATTCGGATTCCTTCATTCTCAAGGCTTCAAAATTATCTTTTAGTGATTGAAGTCTTACTTTCTTCACTTTATCAACATCTTGAAAAGAATTCCCCAAAATCTTCTAAGCTTGCTTTGAGGTGGTCGCATCGGCTAGAGTCATCCAGACATTGATAGATGAGAGTAAGGGCTTGTTGATCCTTCTTCCTTATCTTTGACAAAGTCTCTTTCTCATTTTGAGACAAATTGTCTTCATTTTGGGAAGCCTCATAGTCTTTATCTTCAATCTCCCAAACATCTTAAGAACCAAGTAAGGCTTTCATGCAAAGACACCAACTCTCATAATTTTCTTTTGTGAGATAAGAAAAGTGAAAAGAAAGAACTCCACTGTTTGCCATCTCTATAATTTTTTTTCACTCAACCCTTTTTTTCTCTCTCTTAACACTCTTTTCTCTTAATTTTTTTTCTCTCTCAACTCTAAGGACTGAGGTTCTGATACCACATTGTTAGAAGGAGAGGAATTTAGAAAGAAAAGTGTTTCTTCATTACTTAAATCCAAATGACAAATACAAGAGGCATTTATAGGTAAAAGAAAGATCCGTCGGTTCTACATATTCATGAACCTGAAGAGACTCTTCATTTTCAAACATATATTATCCTCATTCAATACATTTCATGAACCTGAAGAGACTTCATTTTCAAACATATATTATCCCCATTCAATACATTCATCATCCCATTTAATAATTAAATACTAGATACATGGACTTTTCCATGAACTTTTCCATTAACTTCTCTAAATATAATTCCAAAAATAATATTTATCTATTCAAATTTCAAAACATCTAAATTAATTATTTTAACATTTTCTCCGTTCTCTCTCGTTCGTTTATCAAACCTGTCTGGTTTCACGTGGTAATAATTTAATATAAATAAATTATTAAATCTTTAGGTTGGGAGCTCTCAGTCGACTCTTCAAATCTTTAGGTTGGGAGCTGCCTACAGATCAAGGTATCCAACTTCAGCATGAAACCATGGCCTTTCTTTCTAAAGAATAGAATATATTGATTTGCAGTTTTTTTTCGCTTCTGAGATTAAAATTGTACACCGAGAAAAACCCTGTTTATTATTCCACCCATATGAGCTCCAGGTATAGGGTTTTTCCAATAAGGGATGGAGGAAGGATTCTGGAGTTCATCTACACAGCAGCAAGCAGTTCCAGACCAAGGGAGGCCTCCCGGCTGGCACGGCCACCACCCACTACTTCGCAAGCGAGGAGTTCAAGACCAAGCAGAAGAAAACCAAGTGCTTCACCTGCAGTCCCTACGAGGTGATCGCGGCGGGAGACTACAAGCAGTCCACCTACTGCCACCTCCTCCTCGGCCTCGCCTTCAGTGACCAGGTCGAGTTCGTCACGTACACCTTCGCCTACAGCATCGTCCAGGCCTTCGAGGCCTTCGAGGAGATGTGGGAGGAGCTCTGCGGCGACCTCAGGGGAGGGACCCTAAGCCCCAGGATCACCTCTCCGGAGATGAGGAGGGCCGTGATAGACTGCCTCTGCCCCAACCCTTCTCTGGCTTGCAAGGTCGAGAAGAAGTGTAGAGAGCTCGAGGGCTCGGACTGGGGCAGCCTGATACCTCCTAAGCTGTGGCCCAACGCCGAGTACATCTACTCCATTATGACCGGGTCGATGCAACCTTACCTGAAGAAGTTGAGGCACTATGCCGGGTACTTGGCATTGGTCTGTGCGGATTATGGATCCACTGAGAGCTGGATTGGGGTAAATTTGGAACCGCATCATCCCCCGGAGAGAGTTACTTTCACGGTGATCCCCACCTTCTCTTATTTTGAGTTCATCCCTCTCTACACGTGGAACAAGCAAGACAACAGCAATTTGGTGGTCGCCGATGACTTTGTGGAGGGTGAACCATTGCCGCTGTCCCAAGTCAAGGTTGGGCGCAGTATGAGATTGTTCTGACTACTTTCACAGGTACCTCTATCCCTCTCTCTCTCATCCCCTTTATCTCACACAAGTGCACTAAAAAATGAGAGCAAAAAGGAAAAAGGACAACCCTGATTGAAACTGTCCGACTTTTAGGCCTTTGCTCCACTTCGTCAAGTTTGAAAAGAAGCGGGGCATTACTCGCTTGCATTTAATGTGCATGCTAGATTTTGTGAAGACCAACGTGTTGTGTCATGGCCTAGAATTCTTAGTCTCACGATGTAACATGTGAAGGAAATTTTCTAGCACCTCCAATATAATCCTTCCTCTCATTCCTTAGTTTTTCGTCTGATAAGAGTACTCGTCATGATTTTTTAGTTGAGCAGACGTATATCACGACATGGTTGACCATAATCTTTTCTAATGTTATTACAAAGAGTGGTTACCTCTTTAGAAAAACTGGATTGGTTTGAATCACCGGCCCCAAAATATAAGACTTCTTCCTTTTTTGTGATTCATCTACAATTTTTTTCTACATGCGTGGTGCACTTAACGTACCACAGGCACGCGCACGAGATCAATGTTTCCTGCCAGATTTCGGAAGGGAGAATGGGAATGTTATTTTTGGGGCTACAACGGTCGTGCAAGGTGGTCATGTCAGTGCATATTCATTCCATCTCTGGCGTACATCCTTATCCAGCAAGTGATCAATGCATATTCTATTAAAAATTAATACTTTGTTTATTTTTGTATTAAACTCTATCTCTCTTGTTATGTTTTGTCAATGTAGTTGTGGGTTGCATGTATGCCACATGGATGGCTATTATGTAGTGTTGGGTTGCATGTATGTCACATGGATAGCTATTATGTAGTCTTCTTGGGAGCCAAGAAAAGATGGCTGTTATGAAAATAAAAGAAAAAAAAACAGAAAATACAATTGAGAGAGGTTCTTCTTCCATCATATTAATCATCCATTTTCTTTCTTTGTTCTTTTGCTTCCAAATATATGTTTATGAGTTAAAATCACTCCCAACAAATTGGTATCAGAGCAAGGAAGATCGTTGTAGCTGGGTTTGAGTTAGATTTGTGAGAAAACAAGCCTCAATCAAGAAGATCTTCGTGGCAACTTCAAAGCCCATGAGTATGAGCATCCAACAACCCTCTTTGCCTATCTTTGATGGTGAAAATTATGATTTTTGGAACATCAAGATGAAAACATTCTTTATTTCATAAGAGATTTGGGATTTGGTGGAGAATGGATATGAGGAACCCAACTCATCATCAACCCTAACCAATGCTCAAAGAGATCAATTGAATGAGTACAAGAAAAAGGATGTAAAAGCCCTCTTCTTCATCCAACAAGCCATGTCTGATAAAATCTTTCCAAGGATTATTGGGGCAAGCAAAGCAAAGGAAGCTTGGGACATTCTTCAAGAGGAATTCCAAGGCAACACCAAGGTAAGAACCATTAAGCTTTTATCTCTTAGAAGGGAATTAGAAAATATGAAAATGAAGGAAAATGAAACCATGAAAGATTACTTTTCCAAAATCATGGAGATAGTTAATCAAATAAAAATATATGGTGAAAAGATCACCGATCAAAGGATTTGTGAAAAGATTATGATTAGTTTGCCTCAAAAATATGATGCTATTGTTGCTGCTATTGAAAAATCAAAAGATCTCTCTTCATTAAGTGTACATGAGTTGATAGGCTCACTTGAATCACATGAGCAAAGATTGAATAGGCATAATTAAAAATCTCTTGAAAGTGCCTTTCAATCTAAGATTAATATTTTCTCCAAAGGAGACCCATTTACTCATGAGCACCATAATTATGAATCCTCATCTAGAGGGGGAAGGCAAGGAAGAGGAAGAGGAAGAAATTCAAGAGAAAGAGGAAGAAATAATTTTCAAAGAAGAAACAATAATGAAAGGAATCAAAATAGATACAAAATATGTAAAAGTCTTCTTATGTTGAAAATGATTGTTGGTTTAAAGGCAAACCTCAATGTTTTGTATGCAAGAAATTTGGCCATGTTCAAAAAGATTGTAGGTACAAAGCAAATGAGCAAGAAAATTATTTCGAAGAGAAAGAAGGTGGCGAACAAAGTACATTCTATGCATGTCAAATGGCATCCAAGCAAAGGAATGATGTATGGTACCTTGATAGTGGATGTAGCAACCATATGACTGGCGACAAGTCAATTTTTGTCAATATTGATGCTTCTTCTACATCGCAAATCAAGATGGGAAATGGAATACTTGTTCAAGCCAAGGACAAAGGTACTATTGCTATTGACACAAAGAATGGGAGAAAATTCATTCATGATGTTCTTCTTGTTCCGGATTTAGAGCAAAATCTTCTAAGTGTTGGCCAATTGATTAAGCATGGGCACACCGTTCACTTTGAAGAAAATTTTCGTAAGATATATGACAAAGATGAGAAGAGGCAACTTATGACAACCATCAAGATGGAGAAAAACAGAAATTTTCCTCTTATTCTCCAATATGTAAAGAATATGGCACTCAAGATGGAAGTTAATGATGAATCATTGTTATGGCATAAAAGATATGGGCATTTGAATTTCCAAAGTTTGAGAAGTCTCCAACAAAAAAATATGGTGTATGGTCTACCGGCAATTCAAGAAAAGAAAGAAGTGTGTGAAGGTTATGCACTCGGGAAATAACACCGGGAAGTATTTTCAAAGGAGAAAGCATGGAGAGCCAAGGCACCATTGGAACTTGTTCATACCGATGAGTGCGGGCCTATGAAGACTCCTTCTCATGCCGGAAATGTCTACTTCATTATCTTCATTGATGATTATTCAAGAATGATATGGGTCTACTTTATGAGGCACAAGTCCAAAGTATTCTCTATTTTCAAGAAGTTCAAAAATCTTGTTGAAAGGCAAAGTGAGCACTACATCAAATGTCTAAGTGATCGAGGTGGTGAGTATAATTCAAAAGAATTTAAAAAGTTTTGTGAAGATATTGGCTTGCATAGATAATTGATCGTTAGCTATACACCGGAACAAAATGGAGTGGCCGAAAGAAAGAACCGCACAATTATTGAAATGGCAAGATCTATATTCAAAGATAAAAGCCTTCCAAACTCCTTTTGGGCAGAAGCAATCTTTACAACGGTCTACTTATTGAATAGATGTCCAACAAAATTCAAGATAAAACATCATTTGAGACTTGGTCCGGTAGAAAGCCATCAGTTAAGCATCTCAAGATTTTTGGTTGTATTTGTTATACACATATCCCAAAAGAGAAAAGACACAAGCTTGATGAAATAAATGAAAAATACATCTTTGTTGGCTATAGCTCACAATCAAAGAGTTATAGACTCTTTAGGCAAACAAGGTGGTGATTAGTAGAGATGTTCTTTTCAATGAAAAAGCATCATGGGATTGGAAAGAAAAGAAAGTCCAAGAAAAAGTTGTCACCATTTATGAAGAGACTCAAGATGCTCAAAATGAAGAAGAAGTTGATGAAGAATCACCACATGTCTCTCCAAGTATAAGTCCATCTCCAAGCTCAAGCTCACCATCAAGTACAAGTTCATCTCCAAGCTCTATTCCAAAAAGAATGAGAAGTCTTAGTGATATTTATGTTACATGCAACTTTTATATAGTTGAACTGGAATGCCTTGAAGAAGCAATGAAAAAAGAAGCTTGGAGGAGAGCAATAAAAGAAGAAATTGAAGTGATTAAAAAAAATAAAACTTGGAAGTTAGTTGATAAACCAAAAAAGAAAGAAGTCATCGGCTTGAAGTGAATCTATAAGATAAAGTTTAATCCGGATGGTTCCATTCAAAGACATAAAGCAAGATTGGTGGCCAAGGGATACTCACAACAAGAAGGAATAGATTATCAAGAAACCTTCGCACCGGTTGCTCAACTTGATACAATTAGAGCACTCATTGCTTTGGCAACACATAAAAATTGGCATTTGTACCAATTAGATGTGAAATCAGCCTTTTTGAATGTGATATGACAACATCGTTGACGTGGAGTATATGTCAGACCCAGCTGGGCACCAGCGGTGCCACGTGGATTTTTCTTCCGAGCTTTCCTGCCAGGTGGCTTGACCTATGGTCATTCCCACCTCGGGTCGACCTCGATGCCTCTGCCACTTTGCCAGGTGTCGACCCAGGTGGGGTCCACCTCGGTCGAAGTGGGCGTGCCTTTGCTCCTTTGCCATGTGGCACCCCCTGATGGGCCCACCTCACCGAAGTCGAGCCAAGCACTCCTGCTCCTTCACCAGGTGGCGCCCCCAGATGGGTCCACCTCGATCGAAGTCGAGCCCGCCTCCACCACTTCGCCAGGTGTCGACCCAAGCGGGGTCCATCTCGGTCGAAGTGGGCGTGCCTCTACTCCTTCGCCAGGTGGCACCCCCTGATGGGCTCACATCGTCGAAGTCGAGCTAGGCACTCCTGCTCCTTCATCAGGTGGCACCCCCAGATGGATCCACCTCGGTCGAAGTCGAGCCAGCCTCTGCCACTTCGCCAAGTGTTGACCCAGGCGGGGTCCACCTCAGCCTAAGTGGGCGTGCCTCTGCTCCTTCACTAGGTGGCACCCCCTAATGGAACCACCTCGCCGAAGTCGAGCTAGGCACTCCTGCTCCTTCACCAGGTGGCGCCCTCAGATGGGTCCACCTCGGCTAAAGTCGAGCCCGCCTTTGCTACTTCGCCAGGTGTCGACCCAGGCGGGATCCACCTCGGTCGAAGTGGGCGTGCCTCTGCTCCTTTGCCAGGTGGTACCCCCTAATGGGCCCACATCGTCGAAGTCGAGCCAGGCACTCCTGCTCCTTCATCAGGTGGCGCCCCCAGATGGGTCCACCTCGATCGAAGTCGAGCCCGCTTCTGCCACTTCGCCAGGTATCGACCCATGCGGGGTCCACCTCGGTCAAAGTGGGCGTGCCTCTGCTCTTTCGCCAGGTGGCACCCCCTAATGGGCCCACCTTGCCGAAGTCGAGCCAGGCACTCCTGCTCCTTCGCCAGGTGGTTCCCCCAGATAGGTCCACCTCGGCCAAAGTCAAATCTACTCTGTGAAGCCTCGAGGAGACCGAAGGTGCGAGCCCCGAGAATGCTACTGAGATCGATGCGTGCATTGCGGCACGCCCAGTACGGCCTGTAACAGTACGCGAAACCTCGTTTGCACTAATTTAGGAGGGGTATCTTGATCGAGGTGCCAGATCCTGCGGCCGGTGGCCCGGAACCCCTTGGAAAAGAGGTTCGCGGTCAACACCTCGAATCCAAGGGCTCCCACACCTGAATCGAGGTCCCCCTAAGATTTTCCTTTCATGGCTGCACGATCGATGAGGTGAGCTCACCACTTAACTCCCGGTAATGGGAAGAGGCGACGAAAGGGGGGAACGACGGAAGAGGGCCGTTGACCTCCGAGGGCCCTCGAGGGGGAGAAACGAGACAATGGAGCACCCAGCGATATAAAAAGAACACCACGAGTGGAAAGGAAGGTAAGCAACAGAGAGGGCAAACACACGCAGGGAGAGAAGAGATGACCCTGAGGCCCCGGAGAAACTCGCAGGAGCAAGCCCGACAGGTCCATTCGTAGGAAGTCGAGTGCCAACCCCTCTCGTTCTCACACATCTTCTCATCTAAGGTTCCTCTAAGAATAGAGATCCAGTGGGGATCCATCTTAGTGGATCTGTTTCACCTTTCCATTCACTAACTTGACCGTCGGAGTGCCCCCGCCAGAATCCCTGGCCCGGGTCTCTAACCTTATTTTGTAGGTCCGGGAGCCTTAGGATTCCGAGGTAAAGGAGACCGAGGTCCGGTGCCAGCTCACAGCTACAGGCCACAGCGGTAAGATCGGCAATAGATTGGTGACAGAAGCCCCTACACGAACAATTCTCCCACGAGCTCGAGAACAGCTCGGTTCCAAGACGGTGGTGACTCGAGGACGTGAAGCCTCCACCAGCCAAGCGGGAGAGGTTCCCTCTCCTCCGAGCCCTCACAGCCGAGAACGGGAACTTCCCGCTCCTCCAGTCCCTCCTCCTCAGCTACACTCGATCGACGGTTAGTATGCTGCTGTTGTCCAGCAGTTACAGATGCTCACCATGGTTGTGAGGCAGCTTCAGCATCAGCAGCGCTCCCTGGTGACTCAACTTCAGCCAAGGACCCCCGCGGCCCAAGCCGTGGGCCCTCGTGGAAGCCTGCGCTTTATCCAAGGCAGGCCATCCCACCTGCAGGCAGCAACCAATCCTCATAGGAGTCACCAGACCCCCGTAAAGAGGAATCACACTGGGTCGGAGGACCACGAGAGCCGATCCCCGGTGAACAACAATGACGCTGCCAAGCGTAGCAAGTGCCGCAGGGGCAAGGCCCCTCACCATGACCCGTCGGCACCTTCTTCTCCAGCGACCTCAGTGGAAGGTTCCACTGACGAGGCAATCAGGCGCCTGGCTGAGAGGCGTCTGGAAGAGCAAGAGTGAAAACTGGCAGAGCTCTCCCGCCGGTTTGCCAACATGCAGGGCTCTCCCAGCGAGCCAGTGGGCTACAACGCCCGACCGCCCTTCTCCCGGGAAATCCAAGAGGAACCGATTCTGAGTCGATTTCGTATGCCTCAAGTGGATCCCAACGATGGGACCACCGACCCCCTGGACCACCTGGAGAGCTATAAGTCTTTCATGAGGGTCCAGGGGGAGACAGATGCCCTTTTGTGCATCGCCTTCCCGGCCACCCTCCAGAAGGCTGCTTGAGTTTGGTTCACCTGCCTCGAGCCTGAATCCATCAATTCCTTCCAGCAGTTGGAAGGAAAGTTTGTGGCACACTTCGATGCTTGTCGGAAGGTGCCAAGAGAGGTGGATAGCCTCTTCTCCATCCGGCAACAATATCAGGAGCTCCTGCAGGATTATGTCACCCGCTTCAAGATCGCTGCCTTGGAAATCTATAGCCTAGACGAGCTCGTCGCCATGCTAGCATTGAAGCGAGGGCTTAAGACCTCCCGTCTGACATACTCCTTGGACAAGAAGCCGCCCAAGATGTACTCCAAACTCCTCCTCTGCATCTACAAGTACATCCGAGCTGAGGAGGTTAACCATACCAGGAGAGAGCTGGATGGGAAGCCTTCGAAGAGGCCCACCTCGAACGATGTTTAGGGGACCCGCAGGCCTGGGCCGCCTGCAGACTTCCGGTCGGGACCAAAGCCAAAGAATGGTCCCATTCCGGAGCAGACCTTCACTCCCCTCCTTGCTCCAAGAGCAAAGATCCTCATGAAGATCGAGGGCGAGGCCTACCTCCACCAGCCTCCCCCTTAGAACTCGAAGAACCATCATGACAAGATGAAGTACTGCCAATTCCATCGCGACCACGACCACGACACGAAGGAGTGCCGTAATCTGAAGCGGGAGATCGAGGAGCTGATCAAGAGGGGCTACCTCAGAAAGTTCATGAGGAATGAGGCCTCGATGGAGGATCAGCCACTCGCGGCCCTTCCTCCCGTCCCAGCAGTTGACAACCACCCCACGAAAAAGCCCGGGGGCATGATCTCTTGGAGGATAGGGTATGCATTGAAGAGAGCCCGGGAGGGAGAAGACCCGGAAAATGTACCCCCCTTTGAAAAGGGAAAGGAAGATGAAAATGAAAATGAAAATGTAAACAATGATGCAGTGGTGGTCGAGATGACCATCGCTAAGCATCCTGTACATCGAATTATGGTTGATAGTGGGAGCTCTACCGACATACTTTTTTACAATGCTTTCTCCCGGATGAATTTATCTCATGATCGGCTAAAGCCAGTACATACCCCTCTTATGGGTTTTACCGGAGATTCTGTAGGAGTCGAGGGAGAGATCACTCTCCCTATTACCGCCATAATTCCATCCCGGCAGAGCATGGTCATGATGACCTTCACCGTCGTCCGACTCCCGTCACCATACAACGCTATTTTGGGCCGTCTGGGGCTCAACCAACTTGATGCAATCATTTCTACCAAGAAATTGCTGGTGCAGTTCCCTACCGCTTTTGGGGTAGGAGAGATAAGGGGGACAGTTCAACCCATCCAGCATTGTTTACAAGCTGTCTCGGGGGCCCGGAATGCCGAGCTTGGCTCTGACATCGACGACCTTGACTAAAGGGCACAGAATCCCAGGGGTGGCCCTATCGAGCGTTTGCTGACGTACCCCCTTGGCTCGGACCCACAGAGGACGGTGCAAATAGGAGCCCAACTCCTGGAGGACGAGCAGGCTCGTCTGCTGAGTTTCCTTCGGGCGAACGTGGACATGTTCGCTTGGTCCACCATAGATATGCCCGGTATTCCCCCGGATGTCATCACCCACTAGTTGAAGATTGATCCAAAGTGCCGTCCAGTTCGGCAGAAGAAGAGAAGCTTCATTGTAGAAAGATAGAAGGCAATCAATGAAGAGGTGGAGAAGCTCCTCACTACCGGCTTCGTGCGAGAGGTGTAGTACCCTAGTTGGCTGATGAACGTGGTGATGGTGAAGAAGAACAACGGCAAGTAGAGGATCTGTGGATTACACTGACCTCAACCGAGCTTGCCCGAAAGATAGCTTCCCCCTTCCAAAGATCGACCGGCTCGTGGATGCCACTTCGAGACACCACCTCCTCTCCTTCATGGATGCCTTCTCCGGGTACAATCAGATTCGGATGCACCCAAAAGACGAGGAGCATACCACCTTCATCACGGACCGTGGGACCTACTATTACAATATGATGCTATTTGGCCTGAAGAACGCCGATGCCACGTACCAATGATTAGTCAACAAGATCTTTAAAGACTAGATTGGCCGCAACATGCAGGTATACGTGGATGACATGCTGGTGATGAGCAAGCCGACGTCGGACCATGTCAACCTGGCGAAGACCTTCCATAACCTTTGCCTCCACTAAATGAAACTGAACCCAGCAAAATGTGCTTTCGACGTGGTGGCTGGGAAGTTCCTTGGTTTCATGGTAACCCAAAGAGGGATAGAAGCCAACCTAGAGAAGGTCCAGGCGATCATAGACATGAAGCAGCTGTTGGGATCCAGTGCAACGCAGCAGAAGGGTAATTTCAAAAATTGAAATTAATATGCACCAAAACCCTAAACCAGGAGCTCCTTAATAAGACTAAAATGTATGAAGACTAACATTCTTATGCAAATTAGAATTAGAGTACTAACCTGTAATCGCTAATTTCAATTTGATGAAGATTTAATCTTAAAGATGAATGGGCTATTTGAGTTCACCAGGCATCCAGGTGTCCGCCCTCCGATGGTGATCCACACAAAGCAATGACTAAGATCCTAACTCCTTGTTCCAATGGTTCCTTCAATTGAATTCTTCTTCCAGGAATTCAATACTTGGATTATGGCTGGAAATCTTCCACTCAAAGGTGTGTCTTCTTCTTTCTTACCCCTTCTCCACCTTCTACCAAGTCTTAGAACCTTTAGGACACCTTTGTCTTGAAAGTAAGACCTTGTCCTAAGAAGATTTATGCTTGTCTTTAATTGGTGGAGAAATTAAGACAAGGATGTCTTAATGTAAGGAAGAAAAGAATTGAATCAGAACTCTTCTTTTCCTTTACCGTCGGAGACTTTCTCTCTTAACCTTGTTTAGTAGCAGAGTTTCGACAGAGTTTTACTCTGTAAAGGAAACAATGCAAAAACAAGAAAGGGAGAAAGAGTCTTCAGGAGAGGAAGGAAGAAAAAAAAAAATCACACTACCGAGTTCTGATTCCCACCCCCTTTTTTATAGTTTTCGGAGAGGCGCCCTTACAACTCTCCGATAACAATATCTCACGCCATTTCCCTTCTTTCCACGCCCCTTTCCCTTCTTCCCACGCTCTTTCCTTTTTCTCACGGCCTTCTGGATTATTTCTCATGGCCATCCAAATCAATCCTCACGACTTTTCTCAAAAGAAGAAGTCGCGACGATTGAGAGAAAGAAGTCGCGAAACTTGAATCTCCGAAGAGATCTAATTTTGCGCTCCCGGGAAGAAACTGCGCTTTCTTTATTTCTTAAAAACCTCTCCACCCGTTAGATTATCATCCAAAGGTGGACAAATGAGGCGCTAATACTAAGAAAGAAGGACGCCCCATCTTAATTCATCGGAGAATTAAGTGGGCACGCGCCAAGAGTCCATGCGCCCATGGACTCCTCCAAATGGCGCGCCAAGAGTCCATAAGCGAATGGACTCTTGGTGTTTTTGGCATGCAAGGGAAAGGGGGCGGGTGGGGAAGTGGCCTAGATAATAGGTTAGCCAATTGGGTTAGCCATAATCCCTAAATTCTCAATTAAAGTCTAATTAGATCCAATTAGAACCCAAATCGAGTCAATTCGGAACCCTAATTCGATTACGATTCGAATAGGAGTTAGGATTTGCAACACTTGCTAGAGTGTCTTCATGCAAATGACTCTTGATCAATTCTTTTAAGTGTGTGACCCATTGGGTTCCACATCTAGCCGGCAGTGGGTTCGAATACAAGTTGACCTAATTTGATTAGAACTCTTTCTAATCGATTTAGGTCAAATCGGGCTTACCCGATTTTGATCAATTAGGACTCTTCCTAATAAGTGATCATTCAAATCAACCCACAAGACAAGATTGACGTCTAGCAACGTGTCATGTCTATCCGGAAGATATGAAAATTCTGGTGAAATACCAAAATTACCTTTCAGTAGAAAGTTATCGTACAATTAAATCCTTCAATCAGCCTACACCCAAAATATAATTATGGATATGGATATATGTCAAATCTAATATTATATTTGTTTCTAGCTCAATCTTATATTGATGATTCAATTATCTTGATATTAGAAACCATCTCTAATATCTTTACTTTGATCAAAGATTCCCTGAATCATCATCCGATTGATAACTAGCTAGATGCAATCTCCTCTTACTAAGAGTGATCGATTCCTTGTTGACCTACTCATTACCTTCATATCCAATTCACCATTCCCAGTATCAATCCTGTGCATGACTCAGTGTCATGATTAGGATTGAACCAAAGCATGGGTTCATGTACATAAGGTACTTATGGCAGTCTCAGGTCAAAGGATTACTTGTACCACTCCCACTATGAGAACCTTCTATTGACATGTAGCTAAGACTCCATTAGATGTTCTCAAGTTGGATCATATCAGTGAACTCATTCTCTAATGGGCACCCACATCCTAGTATTAGTGTCATACACAAGTGACTGTGAGAGCAGTCACCCTATTCAGTATACATAGGATGTGCTAGTCTTACCGGAAAAACCCTGATCCCCTACTCAAGGTTCTTTCGACTAGGAATATTTTTTATTAAGGTTTTAAGACTTTAGGTCTCACTGGTATGATCTCATCATAACCCTAAAATCATAGCCCTAATCTATGGGGTTCATCATATAATAATAATCACAGCGTATGATGAAAAATAATGCCTTTATTAGAATATTGTCAATTACAATGGTTTGGGAGATACAATATAGATTGGCTTGTAGGGCATATCCCTTTCAGCAGCCCACCTTCAAGAAGCAAGTGCAGCGACTCACCGGCCGGATAGCGGCCCTGAGCTGGTTCATCTCACGATTTGTGGATCGTTGCCAGCCTTTCTTCAAGGCGCTGAGGAAGATGCATGACTTTGCTTAGATGAAGGAGGCCAAGAGGCGTTTGAGGAGCTAAAGAAGACCCTGGCATCACCACCACTACTCTTCCAGCCAGAGGAGGGAGAGGAGCTCCTCCTCTATATGGCAGTAACTCCTGAGGCTGTTAGCTCGGTCCTGGTCCGGACGGACGACAAAGGAGTCTAGAGGCCCATGTACTACACAAGCAAACTTCTCCATAATGCGAAAATAGGTATTCTTGATCTGAGAAGTTGATTTTTACACTAATTATGTCTGCCCAGCACCTCAGGCCTTATTTTCAAGCATACCCCATTACGGTCCTGACGGATCAACCGCTGGATGCAGTGCTCAGCCGACCCGACACGTTTGGGCGCCTGGCGAAGTGGGCACTAAAACTCAGCGAGTTCGACATTGCCTATCAACCGAGGTCAGCCATGAAGGCATAGTTACTAGCTGATTTTCTAGTTAAGTGTGCAGGCCTGGGCGAAGGGCCAGAAGAGAGCCCCTAAAACCAATAGCCAGGACCTGAATCAGAGGAGGACATCTGGGTCCTTCATGTGGACGGAGCCTCTAACTCCGATGGAAGCGGAGCCGAGCTCATCCTCGCCAATCGTGAGGGAGTCGTGCCCGAATGTGTGCTTCGTTTCCAGTTTGTTGCCATCAATAACCAGGTAGAATACTAAGCACTCCTCGCGAGACTGAGAGTCTCCCGCGAGCTAGGCGTGACCAGCTTGAGGGTCTTCATCGATTCACAGCTGGTGGCCAGGTAGGTCTCGGGTGAGTACAAGGCACGGGACCCCCAAATGTCAAAGTACTTGGAGTTGGTGCGAGCAAGCACGACGGATTTCAGGTGCTTCAGCATCTCCCACATCCCGTGCGGTGAAAATGCTCGTGCAGATGCCCTCTCCCGACTGGCAACCCTGCCGGACTCATCACTGGGTTGCGCTTACATTAAACATCTCCAGGCCCCGAGCCATGAGATCCCTAGGGAGATCTAGCAGGTCATCCCGGAGCCCAGCTGGATGGACAAGTATATCAAGTATATCACCAACGGCACCTTGCCTGAAGATCGCATTGAGACCGGCCTCATCAAAAGAAAGGCCGCCCGCTTTGTGTTGATGGATGGACTGCTCTACCGGAGAACCTACTCCTATCCACTCCTCAAATGCTTGAGATCCAAGGAGGCCGCACTCGTACTGCAGGAGATTCACAAGGGCTTCTGTGGGAATCATGTGGGGGGCAGGACTCTAGCGTACAAGGCCCTCCGTCAAGGATACTTCTGGGAGACGATGAGGGAAGACACGGCTAACTTTGTCAAGAGATGTGACCACTGTCAGCATCACGCTGTTATGCAGCGTCAGCCAGCTACGCCGCTCTCCTAGCTCTCCGCCCCTTGGCCGTTCGCTCAGTGGGGCATGGACCTCCTAGGCCCTTTTCCTCCCGCGTCCAGGCAATGCAAGTTTTTGATTGTGGCTATCGACTACTTCACAAAGTAGGTTGAGGTCAAGCCGTTGGCCCGGATCACTGAGGCAAATGTCAGTAAATTCCTCTGGAAGTCAATCGTATATCATTTCGGCCTCCCACACACCATCATCACTGACAACGGATGCCAGTTCTACTATCGGGAGTTCCAGGAATTCTGTAATGATCTCGGCATTCATCATCACTTCACCTCGGTGGTGCATCCTCAGACTAATGGGGAAGCCGAGATGACCAACCGAACCATCCTGCAAGGGCTTCGGACTAGATTGGACCAGGCCAAGGGGCGATGGGCTGACGAGCTCCCTAGCATCCTATAGACGTACCACATGATCCCAAGGATGGCCACGGATGAGACTCCCTTCAACCTCATCTTCAGTGCAGAAGCAGTCATTCCAATGGAGCTCAACCTGCCAACGTTGCGCATCGAGCAGAACAACGAAGCTGAGAACCTAGCGCGGTTGCTGCTCAACCTAGATCTCCTTAAGGAAACGAGGGACAAGGCCCGAGTTCGGATGGTGGCCTACCGATAGCGGGTGGCCAGATACTACAACTCCAGGGTAAGATCGAAGTCCTTCCACCCAGGGGACCTGCTGCTGCATCGTGTTGAGACGTCCCAATCTCGAGAGTGCGGTAAGCTCTCCCCAAACTGGAAAGGCCCTTACCGGGTGGCCGAAGCACTCCCCTACGGTGCCTACTACCTTGAAGAGCTCGATGGAGCTCGATTTCCATGGACTTGAAATGCCACAAAATTGAGGATGTATTACCAATGATGTAAAACTTCCTAAATGTCAATAATGAAATCCTTTTTGTGTGCAATGCTTGTTTTCATCTCGTAGGACTATCGCCATCCAGCCTTAGGTCTGGCAAACAAAAGCGAGGCAGGAGGCCCACATGCGGTCTGCGAAAAACACGAAGTCCCGGGCCTCAGCCTGGAAGGTGGTGTGGAACTTAGTTCCTTCATGGCATCCGGAGTTCTGTCCGAAAGGTCGCACGGGGCCCAGTTTCGATATGCGGCCCCGGGGTTTAGTCAGGAAGTTCACACAGAACCTAGTTCCGGCACGAAGTCTCGGACCTCGATCTGGGAGGTGGTACATAATCCAGTTCCTCCACGAGACCCCGAAGTTCAGTCTGGAGTGTCGCACGGAACCTAGTTCTAGCTTGCAGCCCTGGAGTTCAGTCTGGAGGATGTTCCGACGACCTAAGTCCCGGTACCACGAGACCCCGGAGTTCAGTACGGAGTGTCACACGGAACCCAGTTCCGACATGCAACCCCGGAGTTCAGTCTGGAGGATGTCCTGGTGACCTAAGTCCCAGTGCCAGAGACTTTCAAAGCGCAAGCCTGAAGCCCAAAGAGTCCCTCCCCGAAGCCTGGAGGCCTCTTGAGCCTTGTTTCAAATTGAAAGTCCAAGTTGGGCTGCAAGTTAAAGTCACAGGCTTCAGACTCCCACCAAAGACAGTGGCGAGCAACAATACGAAGACCAAGCATAATGTCAACAAGCAGCAGAAAGGTGAGTCAAGGCAAGAAGCAGTAAAGAGAAAAAGGACTTCATTTCTAGCATAAAGGTTCTTACAGCTGAAAGGGGCCCCCGACAGACCGAGTGGCCCAAAGAAACAAAAGAGAAACCCTACACTAGAATACAAGAATGGAGGACCTGAAGTCACTCCACTGCTGCCGGCTCCCCCCCAGCCTGGGAGGGTCCTGCACCACCGACCGCATCCTCTGAAGGCTGCCTGGCAGCCTCCTCACCCGTAGCTCCTTCCACTGCTCCTCCCTCAGGCTGCTCCCTGGGGCCACCAAGAACGACCCTAGCCAGGTCAAGCTTGGGAAATAGGGCAGCCACATTCTTCCGACAAACCCCGAAGTCCTTCAAAAAGGAGTCCACGTCAGCCTCGTGCAACTCCTTCTCAAACTCCTTGGAAGCCCGGAACTTCGGCACGGTCTCTTGTGTCTCCTTCTATGAAGCCGCCAGCAGCCCATTAACGTAGGAAGTCTTCTCATGGGCCGCTGTCAGCCCCGCCAAGACCTATTCCACCTGTTGCTCCAATGACCGGGATTCTCCTCAGAGGTGGGAGATCTCGATCGCATCATTATTAGCTCGACATTGGTTTGAGATCCTCTCCTCAGACTGAGAGGTCTTGAGGTCCCTGACGCGCCCCTCGGCATGGACCAGGTCCTCCCGAAGAGCCTGGTTGCTCCCCCTCAGCTCATGGCCCTTTTCCATGAGGTCCTTCACATCGGCGGCGAGCTTGCCCAGCCTCCGCTCCTTCTCGGCCTCCTTCTTCGCCGAAGTAGAGAGGAAGTTGCGGAGCAGCAGTACATCAATCCCGATCTGCATCAAAGGGAGAATTAGAATTTTTAAAAGATCCAACTGGAACATTAAAAAGAAGGACTAGATGCTTACTGTGAAGAGCAGTGGGAGGATCTTGAGCAGCGCGTCCGCATAGTCCCGGCTACCCCTCAGGCGACGGTCCCGGGACTGGACCGCGTACTCCATCATCTTCTCCGCGAGGCCCTGGTCACGAATGATGGAGGCATTGCTACTAAGCACTGGCGGTACGAGCTGAGACTCGGAAGAAGGCTGGGTCGGAGTCCCCCCAGCAGGGGGAGTAGTAGCCTGCGGCACCGTCGCCACCGTCACAAGCACCACCGAAATGATGGGCGTAGCAGCCAACGGAGCAACCATCGAGGGAGGTGCTGATCGCGCCGCCTCCCCACCACCATCGAGCTTGATGACCTCAGTGACAGTCATCCGCTGCTGGGGTGGTCCCAGGGCCACACCCATCGCCCTAGGCCCAGCGGGGGTTAGAGTGGGCCTGGGCCCCTGGTCTGCCTCCATACGGGCCCTCTTTAGGGGAGTCTCCTAGGCCCCTTCAGGGGTGTTCTTCTTCCGGGCCTATTCCATCAAACTCTCGATGAAGAATTTCATCCCTGAAGCAAGGAAAGATCATATCATTCAAAAAAAAAAAGGAAAGAAAAGAAGAAGGAAGGAGGCCCGGAGCCTCACCAATCGCCCGGATTGGGCTGATCCCCACCTCGAACAAGTTTTGCTCTGAGAGCAGAACCTCGAGGGTAGAAAATACGTCAGCTAGCAACTAAGCGTGGACCTCCTGGTCAGCCGGATCGACCTGGGAGTTCCGGTTTGAGGACCGGTCTGGCTCACTCCAGACCCAATCAAAGTCTCGAATCAAGGCAAAGAAGAACCGGCTCTTCTACCCCTTGATTGACGTGGGAAGGTCGAACCGAAGGCATCTAGGCTAGGAGGAAAGATACCACTGGCCGTCATCAGTGGAGTAGTGTTTCAGGGTGAAGAGGGCCCTGAACAGTGAAAAATGGGCAACAAACTCGTGGAAGTGACAGAAGACAATGAAAGCAAAGATAACCCAGACGGTGTTGGTAGCCAACTGGGCCAAGACAAGTCGGAAGTTGTTGAGAAAAGAAAGGAAGAATGGATGAAGAGAAAAATTAAGACCCCCGATAAGGAAGTCCTCGTAGAACGCAACCCTCCTAGGGCCGCTCGAGGTCACTCGATCCCTCGGCCCTGGAAGCAAAAGCCGGATGGAGTCTGGGACCCCATACATGTCCCGGATCTAAGAAATATCATCTCCGGTCATCGTCGAGATGTAACCGGAGGGACAGGAGGAAGTTTCTGCCATCGGAGGAGGAAGGGAAGAGATAGCAAGAGCAGAAATGACAGGAGGAGCCCTATGAGCCCTAGGGACTCCGATGGTCACCACGCCCGGCCATAGTTGCCTCCAGATTTCAATCGAAATGTCCTCCCCCTCTGAGGAGGAAGACGATGGAGTCCTCAGCCGGGAAGGACCGGCCTCATCCGGATTGGAGGAAATGCGGCGACGATGACCCAAAGGATCCATCGAGAAGAAAAAAATGAAGGAAAGACTTGTTCGAGATAACTGAGGGTCGAGAGGAGAAGGGAAAGAAAAAGTGGGTCGCATGGCACTCACCAGGATGTTTTAGCGGAAGAATGGCGACCCAGGAGATGAAGAAGGACCGCTGCAACCGCCAACGAGGTGTGAGAAAGCCAAGAGGCCTCATTTTTGGAAAGTCCCCTCTCTTTTCAAACCCAATCAACTATTTCCGTACAGCACCTTTTTGCCTGAGCCACCAGATGAGCACCACGTGGGGAAACGCCCGACGACGATGCTTCGGGTCACTGGAAACTGCCTCGAGTCCAGCACGGTATAATTATGGCCAGTCAAACTAGTAGACGTGGCACCCTCGCATTGGACCTCGAACACGGTAAGCGTAGCGGTAGCGATCGGGGCAATTATTATGCTGGATTTCTGTCCCTCCATGTCATCTCCGCATTTACTCCCCACGTCCCAGCTACGGTACTTCGATGGAACTTGGGAGTGGGGGGCAACTGATATGGCAACATCTTTGACATGGAGTATATATCATACCCAGCTGGGCGCCAGCGGTGCCACGTGGATTTTTCTTCCGAGCTCTCTTGCTAAGCAGCTTGACCTACGGTCATTCCCACCTCAGGCCGAGCTCGATGGCTCTGCCACTTCGCCAGGTGTCGACCCATGCAGGATCCACCTCGGTCAAAATGCGCGTGCCTCTGCTCCTTCACCAGGTGGCACCCCTGATGGGCCCACCTCACCAAAGTCGAGCCAGGAACTCCTGCTCCTTCGTCAGGTGGTGCCCCCAGATGGGTCCACCTCGACCAAAGTCGAGCCCGCCTCTACCACTTCGCCAAGTATCGACCCATGCAGGGTCAACCTCGACCGAAGTAGGCATGCCTCTGCTCCTTCGCCAGGTGGTACCCCCTGATGGGCCCACCTCGCTGAAGTCGAGCCAGGCACTCCTGCTCCTTTGCCAGGTGGTACCCCCAAATGGATCCACCTCGGTTGAAGCCGAGCCCACCTCTGCCACTTCGCTAGGTATCGACCCAGGCGGGGTCCACCTCGACCTAAGTTGGCGTGCCTTTGCTCCTTCGCCAGGTGGCACCCCCTAATGTGCCCACCTTGCCGAAGTCGAGCCAGGCACTTTTGCTCCTTCACCAGGTAGCGCCCCCAAATGGGTCCACCTCGATTGAAGTCGAGCCCGCCTCTGCACTTCACCAGGTGTCGACCAAGATGGGGTCCACCTCGGTCGAAGTGGACGTGCCTTTGCTCCTTCACCAGGTGGCACCTCCTGATGGACCCAACTCGTCGAAGTCGAGCCAGGCACTCTTGCTCATTCGCTAGGTGGCACCCCCAGACGAGTCCACCTCGATCGAAGTCGAGCTTGGCTCTGTCACTTCGCCAGGTGTCGACCCAAGCGGGGTCCACCTCGGTCGAAGTGGGCGAGCCTCTGCTCCTTCGCCAAGTGGCATCCCCTGATGGGCCCACCTTGTCGAAGTTAAGCTAGGCACCCCTGTGCTAGGTGGTGCCTCTAGATGGGTCTCCCTCTATCGAAGTCGAGCCCGCCTCTGCCACTTCGCCAGGTGTGGACCCAAGCGGGGTCCACCTCGGTCGAAGTGGGCATGCCTCTGCTCCTTCGCTAGGTGGCACCCCCTAATGGGCCCACCTCGTCGAAGTCGAGCTAGGCACTCCTGTTCCTTCACCAAGTGGCACCCCCAGATGAGTCCAGCTCGATCGAAGTCGAGCCCACCTCTGCCACTTCGCCAGGTGTCGATCCAGGCGGGATCCACCTCGACCGAAGTGGGCGTGCCTTTTCTCCTTCTCTAGGTGGCACCCCCTGATGGGCCCACCTAGTCGAAGTCGAGCCAGGCACTCCTGCTCCTTCGCCAGGTGGCGCCTCCAAATGGGTCCACCTCGATCGAAGTTGAGCCCGCCTCTGCCACTTCGCCAAGTGTCGACCCAGGCGAGGTCCATCTTGGCTGAAGTGGGCGTGCCTCTACTCCTTCGCCAGGTGGCACCCCCTGATGGGCCCACCTCATCGAAGTCGAGTAAGGCACTCCTGCTCCTTCACGAGGTGGTGCCCCCAGATGGGTCCACCTCGGTCGAAGTCAAGCCCGTCTCTGTCACTTTGCCAGTTGTCGACCCAGGCGAGGTCGACCTCGGTCGAAGTGGGCGTGCCTCTGCTCCTTCGCCAGGTGGAACCCCCTGATGGGCCCACCTCGCCGAAGTCGAGCCAGGCACTCCTGCTCCTTTGCCAGGTGGCACCCCCAGATGGGTCCACCTCGGTCGAAGTCGAGCCCGCCTCTGCCACTTCACCAGGTGTTGACCCAGGTGGGGTCCACCTCGGTCGAAGTGGGCGTGCCTCTGCTCCTTCACCAGGTGGCACCCCTTGATGGGCCCACCTCGTCGAAGTCGAGCCAGGCACTCCTTCGCCAGGTGGCGCCCCCAGATGGGTCCACCTCAGTCGAAGTCGAGCCCGCCTCTACCACTTCACTAGGTGTCGACCCAAGTGGGGTCCACCTTGGTCAAAGTGGGCGTGCCTCTACTCCTTCGCCAGGTAGCACCCCCTGATGGGCCTACCTCGCCGAAGTCGAGCCAGGCACTCCTGCTCCTTCGCTAGGTGGTGCCCCCAGATGGGTCCACCTTGACCGAAGTCAAGCGCGCTTCTGCCACTTCGCTAGGTATCGACCCAAGCGGGGTCCACCTTGATCGAAGTGGGTGTGCCTCTGCTCCTTCGCCAGGTAGCAGCCCCTGATGGGCCCACCTCGTCGAAGTCGAGCCAAGCACTCCTACTCCTTCACCAGGTGGCACCCCCAGATGGGTCCACCTCGGTCGAAGTCGAGCCTGCCTCTGCCACTTCGCCAAGTGTCGACCCAAGCGAGGTCCACCTCGGTTGAAGTGGGCGTGCCTCTACTCCTTCGCCAGGTGGCACCCCCTGATGGGCCCACCTCATCGAAGTTAAGCCAGGCACACCTGCTCCATCGCCAGGTAGTGCCCCCAGATGGGTCCACCTCGGCCGAAGTCAGACCTACTCCACGTAGCCTCGGGAAGACTGAAGGTGCGAGCCCGAGAATGCTACTGAGATCGGCGCGCGCAGTGCGGTGCACCCAGTATGGCCTGTAACGGTACGCGGAACCTCATTTGCACCAATTTAGGAGGGGCATCTTGATCAATGTGCCAGATCCTGTGGCCGGTGGCCTGGAATCCCCTGGAAAAGAGGTCCGCGATCAACACCTCGAATCCAAGGGCTCCCGTGCCTGAACCGAGGTCCCGCCAAGTTTTTCCTTTCGTGACAGCACGACGGACGAGGTGAGCTCATCACTTAACTCCCGACTGTGGGATGAGGCGACGAAAGAGGGGAATAGTGGAAGAGAGCCATTGACCTCCAAGGGCCCTCGAGGGGGTAGAAACGAGACAACGAAGCATCCAGCGATATAAAAAGAACACCACGAGCAGAAAGGAAGGTAAGTAATCGAGAGGGCAAACACATGCAAGGAGAGAAGAGACGACCCTGAAGCCCTGGAGAAACTCGCAGGATCGAGCCTGGCGGGTCCATTCGCAGGAAGTCGAGTGCCAACCCCTCTCGTTCTCACACATCTTCTCATCTAAGATTTCTCTAAGAACGGAGACTCAGCGGGGATCCATCTTAATGGATCTATTCCACCTTGCCATTCGCTAACTTGACCGTTGGAGTGCCCCCACCGGAATCCCTGGCCGGGGTCTCTGATCTTGTTTTGTAGGTCTAGGAGCCTTAGGATTCCGAGATAAAAGAGACCGAGGCTCGGCACCAGCTCACAGCTACAGGCCATAGCGATAAGGTCGGCAACATAATGGAATATTGAAAGAAGATATTTATGTAGAGCAACCTCAAGGGTTCATCATCAAAGATCATGAGAAGAAAGTGTACAAGTTGAAGAAAGCTTTGTATGGATTAAAACAAGCTCCCGGAGCTTGGTATAGTCAAATTGATGCCTTTTTCAATGAGAAAGGATTTCAAAGAAGCCCAAGTGAGCCAACTTTATACATCAAAAGGCAAGGTAACACCGGTATCCTCATTGTCTCTCTTTATGTTGATGATTTGATATATACCGGTGATGATGAAAGAATGATTTATGAATTTAAAAATGACATGATGAAAAGATATGAAATAAATAATATGGGTTTGCTTTGTTATTTCTTGGGAGTTAAAGTTGATCAAAAAGGAGATGGTGTTTTCATTTGCCAAAAGAACTATGTGGAAAGTTTTCTCAAGAAGTTTAGAATGGAAAATTGTAACCCGGTGCCAATATCCTTAGTAGTGAATGAAAAATTCTCAAAGAAAGATGAAAGTGAAGATGCAAATCCAACTTTATATAGAAGTTTGGTTGGAAGTCTATTATATCTCACTACTACAAGGCTGGACATCATGTATGCTACAAGTTTGTTGTCTCGTTTTATGCATCAACCAAGTAAACTTCATTTTGGGGCAGCAAAAAGAGTTTTGAGATATATTCAAGGCACTAAAAGTTTTGGCATCATTTGTAGGAGAGAAGTGAACACAAAGCTAAAATTGTTTGGATTTTGTGATAGTGATTGGGTCGGAAATCTAGATGATATGAGAAGCACATCGAGTTATGCTTTTACCTTTGGATCCGGCATATGTTCTTGGGCATCAAAGAAGCAAGAAACCGTGGCATTATCCTCAACAGAAGCGGAATATATTTCAGCTACATTGACCTCAAAGCAAGCAATTTGGATAAGAAGAATTTTAGAAGATATTGATGAGAAGCAAGAGGAAGCCACTATATTATTTTGTGACAACAAATCAGCCATTGCTATGACAAGAAATCCCATATATCATAGCTGAACAAAGCACATCAAAATCAAGTATCATTTTATCCGTGAAGTTGTAGAAGAAGGAGAAATTCAAGTGAAGTATGTGAAGACTCTAGATCAAGTGGCAGACATATTTAACAAGGCACTTCCTAAAGAAAGTTTTTTGTATTTTAGAGAACTCATGGGTATTCAAGAAGAAAGCATTAAGGGGGAGTATTAAAAATTACTGCTTTGTTTATTTTTGTATTAGGCTCTCTCTCTTATTATGCTTTGTCAATATAGTTGTGGGTTGCATGTATGCCACATGGATGGCTATTATGTAGTGTTGGGTTACATGCATGCCACATGGATAGCTATTATGTAGTTTTCTTGGGAGCCAAGAAAAGAGGGCTGTTATGAAAATAAAAAAAAAACAGAAAATATAATTGAGAGAGGTTCTTCTTCCATCATATTAATCATCCATTTTCTTCCTTTGTTCTTTTTCTTCCAAATATATGTTTATGAGCTGAAATCACTCCCAACATATTCATATTTGCCTGCACTCTTATTTGGTCTCTGTCTCTATTTAGAAACTCTATATTTGGTTTTCTCTTTCATCTAGTATGTATTCGAAATATTTCCCTCTCTTATAATTGCTACATTTGGTTCTTCTCTTTATTTAGTATGTATTCAAAATATTTCCCTTTTCATATAATTGTTGTAAAAGGGAAACCTTATAATCTACATATACTCCTATTGAAGGTCAATGAAAACAAGAAGAATAGAAATCTTTCTCCAAAAAGAAATCTCTTTCAACATGGTATCAGAGCATTGAAGCTCCAACGAGCATCGCTTCCTCCTTCAATCCTCTCATGGCCACAGATTCATCTATCTCTAACACTTCCACCCCTTCTCCTCCACCAACTGCAAAGACTCCTCTCATCTTTCCATTGGGCGTAGCACTTCTTGTCCATCAAATTGAATGCATCAAACTTTTTGATTTGGAGAAAACAAATTACTCCCTTCTTAAAGGGTCAAGGATTATTTGGGTTCCTTGATGGCTCTCATCCATAGCCCACCGATCCTATTACTGCCACCGCTTGGCATCAACAAGATGCCCAACTTGTAAGTCTTCTTATGGCCTCACTATCTGAAAACCTGGTTCCTCTTCTACTTGACAAAGAGATCAGTTTTGAGTGCTGGACTACCCTTCATGAAATGTTTGGTTCTGCATCCCTTACTCGGCTTATGTCTCTACATCTAGAGTTGTAAAATCTTCGACAACAATCAGATGAGACGATCACCTCTTTGCTCTGACATGCAGAAGCTATTGCTGATGAACTTGCTGCATCTGGTAATGCTCTTAAGCCAACCGAATTTAATCTCCATGTACTACGTGCCTTATGTGATGAACTGCAAGATGTGGTTCCTGGCATTTTCAATCGATCCACTCCGACATATAGTGAACTTCATGGCCTATTGCTTAGCCATGAAGCATGCGGCCATTCAGAAGACTAACTATTACTGATCCAACCCTATCACCAACACCATTCAACGATCTTCTCACTTTTGCAATGACTCGAGGCCCTCTATCAACCGTGGCTTTACTCGAAGTCATAAGGGGTGTGGCAGGTTTGGTCGAGGTCATTTTGGTTCACCTGGTGGCTATGGTTCTCAATGGTGCTCCTTCTGCAACCGCAACAACCACTCTAACCTAATGCAGCACCATACACACTTCCCCTCTCTCCAACTTAATGCCAACTTCTCATATTCATCATATGCAAGCCCAAATCCATCTTCCCATCACCCTAATCCGCCACTGCTCTTTACACCTCATCCCTCCACCGCCCTCACCTGGTACCCTGATACAGGAGCATCCCACTATGTTACTCTTGACATTCATTCTATGTTCTCCTATACCGAGTATACTAGTCCTGATCAGGTGCATGTAGAAAATGGTAAAGGATTACCTATATCACATATTGGTCATGGTTCGTTTTCCTCTCCACACTCTTCTCTTTCTTTTCACTTATCTAATATCTTACATGTCCCCTCTATTTCTAAAAATTTACTTTCCGTACAACCATTTGCAAAAGATAATGATGTCTTTTTTTGAATTTCATCCACATTATTTTCTTGTGAAGGATCGAACAACCAAGACCATAGTGTTATCCGGTCCGAGTAAAGGAGGCTTATATAGTCTCCATCCCAGCTCTTCTCCTTTGTCCGCATCCGTTCACATAGCCAAGAGCATAACTCTTGATGACTGGCACAACCGTTTGGGTCATCCCCATTATCATTTGCTTCGCTCCATGGTGAAGATGAATAATCTACCATGCAAGTCTACACATCTTCATCCTCTTTGTCTGTCATGTCAATTAGGAAAGTCCAATAAGTTGCATTTACCTTCATCCCATCATCGCAGTCATTCTCCATTAGACCTTATTTATAGTGATGTTTGGGGTCCTTCCCCTACTCCATTTGTGTTAGGACACCGCTACTGTATTATTTTTGTTGATGATCAAAGCAAATATATTTAGTTTTATCCATTAATGCATAAATCTGATGTGTTCTCTACTTTCTTAAAATTTCAAGCTTTGGTTGAATGACATTTCTCTCATAAAATAAAATCGATCCAAACTGACTGGGGAGGTGAGTTTCACTCCCTTCCTCATTTTTTTAATAAGAGTGGTATTACACATCGCATTGCTACTCCTCACACACATGAGCAGCAAGGGGTTGTCGAACGTCGTCACCATCATATTACGAAAACTGGCCTATCCCGTCTTGCTCATAGGTTTGTGCCTATGTCATATTGGCACTATGCTTTTGAAATGGCTATTTTTCTCATTAATCGATGCCGTCTAAAGTCTTTAGTGGTATGTCTCCCTTTGCATTAGTTTATAATAAACCACCATCCTATACCTTCCTGCGAACCATTAGATATCTTTGCTATCCCTTTCTTTGTCCTTATAATCGTTACAAAATGGAGTACCGATCTCAACCATGTGTATTTCTCGACTATAGTCCATCTCATAGTTCCTATCAATATCTTGATCTAAAAATAAATTGCACTTATATTGCTAGGCATGTTCACTTTGATGAATCTACCTTTCCGTTCCAATCCCACTCTCAATTGAATCCTCCACCACCATCATCTATATCTTCTCCGCCTTGGGGCATTACATCAGCTCAAACTCCACAAAAAGTCCTCCCACCACCATCCATTTCTCCACTGACTACATCCACCTCATCACCGGTTGCATCTCCTATTTCTCAGTCCGTCTCAACACTTCTTCCTGTCACCAATCCCACTCCTAGTCCCTCTAGCACTTTCAACTCTGCACCTATTCAGACTAGATTACTTACTGACCTTTATTGCAATACCTCCTCTGACCCACCCACCCGCACAAATTCCATGGTGCTTCGACCCCAAACCAGCCAGCCATCTACCCTCACCACCAATCTCCTCACCACCGAACCTACCTGCTTTACTCAAGCATCTAAACACTCTAAGTGGCGTGATGCAATGACTGAAGAATTTAATGCTTTAATTCGTAACGGTACGTGGACTCTTGTTCCATGTTCATCTCATCAAAATTTGGTTGGTTGCAAATGGGTGTATAGAATCAAGAGAAAGGCTGATGGCTCTCTCGAACGCTACAAAGCATGTCTTGTGACTAAAGGGTTTCATCAGCAACTTGGCCTAGACTACAATGAGACATTCAGCCCTGTTATCAAACACACAACCATTTGGTCTATTCTAAGTATTGCAATCTCTCAAGGTTGGTCCATCCGATAATTAGATGTTCATAATACCTTTCTGCATGGCAACCTAACACAGGAAGTCTATATGTCCCAACCACCAGGATTTGAGGACCGTGACCATCCAGATTATGTATGTCATCTTCATAAATCCCTATATGGGTTAAAACAAGCACCCCATGCCTAGTTTCACTGTCTCTCTCAGTTTCTGCTCAGACTGGGTTTTGCTACCAGCAAGACAAACCTTCATTATTTATTTTCAAGATGGTCTCTCATGTCCTCTATGTGCTAATCTATGTTGATGACATTTTGGTAACCAACTGTGACTCCAGTCAGGTCTCTCTACTCCTTCATCAACCTGCTAAAGAATTCTCTATTAAAGATCTTGGTAATCTGCACTTCTTAGAAATTGAAGATGTTCGAAACTCCACTAGACTACTATTATCTCAAACCTGATACATTCGAGATCTTCTTTCAAAAGTAAGCATGGTTGATTATAACCAATGGCCATGACACAGAGTTCTGATTTAGGGGGTGCTCTCCATCTAGACCCTACCAGTATCGCTCCATTATTGGAGCTCTTTAGTATATTACATTGACACAGCCTGATCTTTCCTTTGCAATGAACAAAGTATATCAGTTTACGCAGTCTCCTTGCATTGATCACTGGATTATGGTCAAACATATCTTACAGTACCTTCAAGCTACAGTTGATCATGGACTATACATTCGTCGATCCATCTCTTACTCTTTTCAAGCATTCTCCAATGCAGATTGGGCGAGTAATGACATTGATAGGTGCTCCACTGGGGGCTATGCCATTTTTCTTGGCCCCAAACCTCATCTCTTGGGCATCTCACAAGCAGAAGACAGTTGCCCAATCATCCACATAATCTGAATATAAAGCCTTGGCAGATGCATCAGCTGAACTAATTTGGCTTGAGTCCTTATTTTAGGAACTAGGCCATCCATTACATGGCCCCCCAATTTTATGGTGTGATAATATTAGGGCCACTTACCTCTTGGCCAATCCTATTTTTCATGATCAGATGAAGCATGTTGAAATTGATTTTCATTTCATTCGTGAACATGTTGCACGACATCAACTATTTGTCCAATTCATCTCCATCCAAAATCAGCTTGCCGACATCTTCACCAAGCCCTTGAGTACCTCGCATTTTAGGTTTCTAAGAGACAAGCTGAAGATTCGTGCTTCTGACTCTTCATCTTGAGGGGGTGTATCAGTGCACATTCATTCCATCTCTGGCATACACCCTTATCCAGCAAGTCAATGCATATTCATATTTGCCTACACTCTTATTTGGTCCTTGTCCCTGTTTAGAAACTTCATATTTGGTTTTCCCTTTTATCTAGTATATATTCGAAATGTTTTCCTCTCTTATAATTACTGCATTTGGTTCTCCTCTTTATTTAGCATATATTTAAAATATTTTCCTTTTCATATAATTACTGTAAAAGGAAAATCTTGTAATCTACATATACTCCTATTGAAGGTCAATGAAAACAAGGAGAATAGAAATCTTCCTCTAAAAAGAAATCTCTTTCTATAGGCCACAAGATCTTTGTTATCCTCGGATGTCATGTGTTATCTCCTTTGATTCCATTGAAGGCTAGTGCCACCTCCCATGTCATGACCTCTTGTTCTCGGCTAGACTATTTCTCCCTAAGTAGTGTCATAATTAATGTTAATACATGAAGTTAGTATCGATTACTGGGAATTCTTCTGTTATAATATTACATCAATCGAGGACCAATATAAAAAAAATGTTGAGCTGTCGAATATAAATTTTATTGAGTAATTTAACATTTTGTCATAGGAGAGATCTAAATTTTGTTTATTAAGATTATTGACATTGATTTCACACTCTGAATCTCTTAAGTTTAGCATCTTAAATGATGTTTCTGGATTAATATTGGAGTTGAAAGTGTTAACGATAAACTCAAATAACAATGGCCCAAGCCGAGAGAATGCCCGCTGTGGCCAAAAAAAATTGGATGTCCGATTTTTCAGGCGCTGCATCCGGCGTGAAGTTTTTTTTTAAATAAGGTTAAAGTCTTCCTATTTTTAGTCTTGCCATCTTAGAATTCTAGTTTTTTGAGTCCGTAAAAATTAGGACTATGGTGTTTCATTTTAGTTTGAATACAAGGTTTAAGGGGCTATGTAAGTTCCATATACCGTAAAATAAGATGACGAGCAGTTCCTTGAATAAAATTTCTTCTTCTCTTTAGAATTCCTCCACGGTTGCTAACAAATTGGTATTAGAGCTAACAATCTGAGCGTGCATAAAGAGAAGTACAGAGCTCTCATGGCATCTTCCGACCTTCACGGATTTTTTTGGGTTCTCTCACGATCTTTCTCACGCTGATTTCTCTTCTTTCACGAGTTTTCTTTGCTTCCGTTTCTTCTTGGTTTGCTTGCGGCAAGAGGAGTTGCAGGCCATGAGATGGTGATTTCACGGTCTTCACGGGTTTTTCCTCTGCTTTTGGTTTCTTGGTTGAAGTCGGTATTATTTGTTGGTTGCTGAACATAAGAGAGAGAGAGAGAGAGAGAGAAACTAGTTGCAGCAAGGGAAAAGGAAGAAAACAGGGCTCCCGTGTTTTACCTTCCCTGTTTGTTTTTTTTAATGTGTGCTCAAGGTAGAGTTATAGCCGGTGTTGGAGAGCAGCCCAGGTGATACCATTTCTTGAGCAATGATGAAGTCCGGGAGTACATCGCTGGGGCAGATGTCACTGCCATGACTCGCGAAGTCGAACTACAATAATTGGAGTATTCAGATGCGTGTGTTGCTCGATGCACAAGATGCGTGGGACGTAGTCGAGAATGGCTACATAGAGCCGGAAGATACTGATCATATGATGGTAAGTCAATTAAAGACGTTGAAAGAAATGCGTATGAAAGACAAGACCACTCTCTATCTCTTGTTCCAAGCAGTGGATGAGTCAGGTTTCGAGAAGATTGCCGGAGCAACTACTTCAAAGGAGGCGTGGGAGATTCTACAAAAGGTCTTCAAAGGCATCGACCGAGTTAAACAAGTGTGGCTTCAAACTTTGCGAGGCGAGTTGGAGGCCATGAAGATGAAGGAGTTAGAAGGAGCGTCTGACTATATCACGCGCGTGCAGACGGTAGTAAATCAACTCAAATGCAATAGAAAAATCCTAACCGATGCAAGGGTTGTTGAAAAGATTCTACGGTCATTGACCGAGAATTTTGAGAACGTTGTATGCACTATCGAGGAATCAAGAAATTTGGAACAGATGACCATCGATGATCTCGCGGGTTCACTTGAAGTGCATGAACAACGAAAAAAGAAAAAGAAACAAGAGCTGCTCGAGGAGGCCTTGCAAACTAAGGCAACTATCAAAAAGGACAAGGCGATGTACGCACACCAAAATCAAGGAAGGGGTCGCGGCCGTGGTGGTCGTGGTGTTGATCGCAGTAGAGATCGCGGACGTGGAGACAACTTCGAAGAAAAGGGCCAGCCAAGCCAACAGAATTGGCATGGCCGAGGATGCGATCGTGGAAGAGGCGGACGGTCATATCGTCAAAATGTCGAATGCTACAATTGCGGCAAGTATGGACACTATGCAAAAGAGTGCTATTCCAAAAAAAAAGTGAAAGAAAACAAGAATCTAGTCGCGGAAGAGGAGACAAGAGATGACGGTGTTCTCATGATAACCTATAAAGACACTGCTCCTGATAGCGATACGATATGGTATCTTGATACTGGCACTAGTAATCACATGAGCGGGCACAAACACCTCTTTGTGGAGATACAAGAAGTAAAAGATGGGCACGTATCATTCGGCGACGTGTCGAAGGTTCAAGTCAAGGGCTGAGATAAAATTTGTTTTTCTGAAAAGGATGGTAAAGAAGGGTCTATTGAGGATGTTTATTATGTGCCCGATACGAAGAGTAATATCCTTAGCATGGGGTAATTGTTAGAGAAGGGATATTCGATTTTCATGAAAGACCGGATGTTGCACTTGAAGGACAAAAGAGGTCAGTTGCTTGCACATGTGAAGATGACCGCGAATCGAATGTTCAAACTCAACCTGAGGAACATCTGAGAAAAATGTTTGCAAGTCAACATAGAAGATAAAGCTTTACTGTGGCACTTATGACTCGGACACTTGCATTACGATGGCCTAAGAAAGTTAGCAAAGAAGAATATTATCCATGGGCTACTAGACATAGACTACACCAGAAAATTTTATGAGGAATGTGTACTTGGCAAGTAAACAAGGAGCATTTTTCTTAAAGGTGCGCAATATCGTGCAAGGCATCCTCTCGAGTTAGTATACACCAACATATGTGGCCTAATCACACCAAAGTCATTCAGTGAGAAGAGATACTTTCTCACGTTCATTGATGATTTTACAAGAAAAACATGGATTTATTTTCTGAAAGAGAAGTCTGAGGCACTCGAGGTATTCAAGAAATTCAAGGTGTTAGTAGAGAAGATGACGGATTTTTATATCAAGGCTCTACGGTCGGATAGAGGCGGAAAGTATACGTCAACTGCCTTCACAAGCTATTGCGAGGAACATGGGATCAAGAGATTCTTAATTGCACCTTACTCACCTCAGCAAAATGGTGTGGCCGAGAGAAAAAATCGGACCATTCTTGACATGGTTCGATCAATGTTGAAGACCAAAGACATGCCAAAAAAATTTTTGACAGAAGCGGTAAAATGTGCTGTGTATGTGCAAAACCGATGCCCACATGCAAAATTAATGGATCAAACACTGCAGGAAGATTGGAGTAGACTGAAACCTACTGTATCATACTTTAAAATATTTGGTAGTGTGGCCTACACACATGTACCAGATCAAAGGAGAACCAAGCTGGATGATAAGAGCAAGAAGTACGTGTTCATCGGATATGATGAGAAGACAAAAGCTTTCAAATTATTTGACCCAATTGAAAAAAAGGTGGTGATAAGCTAAGATGTACAAGTAAATGAAGAAGATACATGGGATTGGAACAACCAAAAGGAGGTAGTGCGAGAGGAAGAAAAAGGAGAATCCTCAACTACTGCACCAATAATCATACCATCAAGCCCACCAACATCTGATGATGATGGAGAACCAAGAAAATCAAGGATGCGAAGCCTGCAAGATTTATACGAATCAACAAGCAAAATTCACTTGATATGTCTTCTAGCAGATATCGAGGATATTTGTTTTGAAGAAGCAGTAAGAGATAAGAAATGGCAAGACGCAATGGACGAAGAGATAAAGGCAATTGAAAGAAATGGAACTTGGGACTTGATGGAGTTGCCAAAAGGACATCAGCCTATAGAAGTGAAATGGGTATATAAAAAAAGGATGAATCCCCAAGGCAAGATAGAAAGGTATAAGGCCTGACTAGTTGCAAAGGGCTATAGATAAAAGGCAGGGATTGACTATGATGAAGTCTTTGCTCCAGTTGCAATAATAGAAACAATCCGGCTTCTTATTTCCCAAGCAGCCCAATTCATATGGCCAATCTATCAAATGGATGTAAAATCAGCATTTTTAAATGGTGTACTTGAAGAGGAAGTATATGTGGAGCAACCACCCGGATACATGGAAAACCGGAAAGAACAAAAGGTGTTGAAGTTAAGGAAGACACTATATGGGCTGAAGCAAGCGCCTCGAGCATGGAACACCCGTATCGACACTTACTTCAAGAAGAATGGGTTTATCCAGTATCCATATGAGCATGCATTGTACGTAAAGAAAGATAAAGATAACCTGTTGTTTATTGCTTTTTACGTTGATGATCTTATATTCATGGGAAATGATGAGAAGATAATAAAAGATTTTAAAAAGGCTATGACTCGGGAGTTTGAGATAATAGATATGGAGTTGATGAAATACTTCCTTGGTCTTGAAATTAGACAAGGAAAATCGGGAATATTTGTGTTACAAGAGGCGTATGCAAAAGATATTTTGAAGAAAAACAAGATGGAGGAATGCAATCCTGTAGCAACACCGATGGAACTTGGTTTGAAACTCTCTAAGTTTGAGGGAGGAGATCGAGTATATGCAAGCAAATATCGAAGTTTAATTGGGAGCCTACGGTATCTCACGTGCACAAGGCCGGATATTGTATATAGTATCGGCATAGCAAGTCGATTCATGGAGGAACCAAAATATTCGCATTTGAAGGTTGTCAAGAGAATTCTTCGGTATGTTAAAGGAACGGAGTCACTCGGATTATTCTACTCGAAGACAAATGATTACAAACTGGTGGGTTACTCCGATAGTGATCGGTGCGGAGATGTAGATGATCGGGAAAGCACCTCTGGATATGTATTCTATATGGGAGATACAGCTTTCACTTGGCTCTCAAAGAAGTAGCCAATAGTGGCATTGTCAACATGCGGGGCAGAGTATATAGCAGCATCTTGGTGTGTATGCCATGCAATATGGCTAAGAAATTTACTTTATGAGCTAAAACTTCAGCAGCATGAGGCAACCGAAATCAGAGTAGATAATAAATTGGCAATTGAGTTGACAAAGAATCCAATGCACCATGAGAGAAGAAAATACATAGATGTTCGTTTTCATTTCATACGGGAACATGTGAAGGAAGGAAATGTACGAATGAGTCACGTTGCGAATCGTGACCAAGTGACGGATATCTTTACAAAGTCGCTACCAAAAGAGTTATTCGAAAAGTGCAAAATGATGATTGGAATAAAGGACGGGAGATATTTCAGTTTAAGGGAGGAATTTGTTAACGATAAACTCAAATAATAGTGGCCCGAGGCAAGAGAATGCCACTGCGGCCAAAAAAAATTGGATGTCCGGTTTTTCAGGCGCTGCATCCGGCATGAAGTTTTTTTTAAAACAGGGTTAAAGTCTTCCTGTTTTTAGTCTTGCCATCTTAGGATTCTAGTTTTTTGAGTATGTAAAAATTAGGACTCTAGTGTTTCATATTAGTTTGAATACAGGGTTTAAGGGGCTATGTAAGTTCCATATACCGTAAAATAAGATGACAAGCAGTTCCTTGAATAAAATTTCTTCTTCTCTTTAGAATCCCTCCATGGTTGCAAACAGAAAGAACCTGTCTCAAAAGTGATGATTCATGATTGAGATAGTTTCTCTTTGTTTAGGATATGAGAGGGAAGATGGATGGGATTAGAAGGATGGTAGGTCTTCATCCATGGTTTAGTTTAAAAAATTTTAAGAAAAATAGATAAAAAAAGTTGTCCATGTGGTCCACTAATTTGTATTCTTTTAAATTAAAAGAATATTAGAAAAGGTGGATGGAGCATATGAGAGGTAGATTCTATATTGATAAAATTATTTCATATTAATTTTTTTGATAAAACAATAAGACTTCTTTACTTTTTCATTCATTTTATTTATATATTTTTATTTTATCTAAATTATTGATCCTATCCAATTAAGTTTTATTATTAATTATTTAAATTTTAATACATAATTTTGATAATTATAAGTGAATAATTAGAATTTTTTTATTTTCTATTTATATTTACTATTTATAGTTAACTATTTATATGAAATTAATCAACTATTTAAATTAAATTATAAATTATTTATTTATTTATGTAATGAATACAAAAATAAATTAATTCATATATAATTACTTTATAAAATTATTTATTTAATTAAAGTAAATTAAAATTAAATATTTATATAATATTTATATAATTATAAATTATAAGATTTATAAATATACATTGCTCTACTTCTTTAATATGAATAAATATTATAATTAATTAAAATAATATTTTTTTATAAAAGATAATTTAGTAAAAATATTGTATAAATATTATATATATCCATCTTTTTTTTCATTCCTTTGATACCAAATAGATAAGAAAATAATTCTCATCTATCTTTCTATATTTTACCAAATATATAAAAAGATGAATATAATATATATTTTTTCATTCCTTTGATACCAAATAGATAAGAAAATAATTCTCATCTATCTTTCTATATTTTACCAAATATATAAAAAGATGAATATAATATATATTTTTTCATTCCTTTGATACCAAATAGATAAGAAAATAATTCTCATCTATCTTTCTATATTTTACCAAATATATAAAAAGATGAATATAATATTTATTTTTTCATTCCTTTGATACCAAATAGATAAGAAAATAATTCTCATCTATCTTTCTATATTTTACCAAATATATAAAAAGATGAATATAATATTTATTCATTCCCTTTCTCATCCATCCCTTCTTTTCTTATTCATCATTTTATTTTATCGTCCATACTAAAGAGCGGGAGAATTAACGATGATAGTATCAAAACCTCATCCATATCCATACCCAACCAACCAGGTCGACGCAGCCTGTTTATCCAACCATGCAACATCGTTTGTGGTTCTCCTCTTTCCTATCCTGCTAGCTATACCTGTCAACCACAAAAAGAAAAATGGAGTATTATCGAGATGGTACAATGATAGCTTTGATGAAGCAATTGTTTTCTTGCTTTTGTTGTACCGTTTCATAGCACAGGACCACCTTCGTTTGTCGTTACTTCCTCCATACTAGGTACCTTCTAATCCATGCAATTTAGTTAATTTCCTTATCCTAGTTAGTGAGACACCATCTTTCTAGATTAATTTTACTGTCTTCCATCCTTGTTTCTACCGAGGTTTTCCTGCCTACCTTCATTTAATTAGAAGCTAATGAGAGGATATCATATCCTTTTCCCCGGTAGCAATATTCATACTATCCTTAAACAAGGCACGCCCTGACTTCGAAGAGACCCACCCCCCTCTTTCAGGCCTCTACAGATACAGGCTTGGAGACGCGGTGGAGGTGGCGGGATTTTTTACAAAGGATCGAGCCCCAAAATTAACCTTTATTTTTAGGCGCAAGCTAATACTGACCGTGAACATCGACAAGAACACGGAGAGGGACCTCCAGATAGTGGTGGAGAAGGGGTACTCCAGGCTCCTAAGCCAGACCAGGGCCCAGCTGGTCGAGTTCACCAGCCATGCAGACGTTGCAGCGCATCCAGGCTACTACGTGATCTACTGGGAGGTCAAGGGCGCGGCCGCGGACGGCGTCCTGGACGCGTGCAGCCGGGAAATGGATGCGTCCTTCGCGGACCATGGCTGCGTGGTCTCGAGGAAGACCGGCTCCATCGGGCCCCTGGAGCTCCGGATCGTGGAGAGCGGCACGTTCGGGAAGATACTGGAGTACTTCATTGGCAACGGTGCTGCCATGAGCCAGTTCAAGACTCCCAGGTGCACCACCATCAAGGCGTTGCTGAGGATCCTGGACCGGTGCACGGTCAAGCGATTCGGGAGCACGGCCTATGGGTGAATGATCGAGGTGGTCCCCTCCCTACCATGTACCTATGAGGATGTAAGATTTGGACCGCATAAATAGGACGCTTTCGGTTGCTAGAATTCTTAACCCATGTGCATGCCATCCTAGGCTTGCTGCTTGCTACTGACCTGGCTCATTTAGAGTTTCTCGTTTTTCAGGGCTAACCTGACCCGGCTGAGCCTATACGAGCTAGGTGTAGCAAGTCAACATGCACTCATAAACACGAGGTTTGACTTACGGTAGAGAAGCATGGGTTGCTTGCTGGATCCAGCGATTTATGGAATCTACGGAATCGTTTGCATTTTAATATTTTTATAAATTTTTTAAATCATGACTATTTAAAAATATATATATATTAGCAATCGAATTTATAATCAATTTTTTTGATAACTTATTTTATAACCAATTTATTTTTTTAATAATTTAATAATCGATTAAAATCGGCTATTAATTTAGTTACAAGATTATTATTTTTTAACCGATTTCGTAATCGATCATGGCTATTCATTCGATACTCGTACTTGTTCAACAATTCATGTAGCATCACATTAATTTCGTATATGTTAATAAGTGCCAGCACGGTTTTGCTTTAAAACTAAAACAAAATTCATATATATCCGAACTGAAGGATCTCGAGAAAGGTTATAATTAGGTTTGGCCTAACATTTTTTCTTTTTTGGTAAAATGCCTAACCTTAGAATTCCAAATGCCTCGCTAGTCGTGTCAAAGTTCCGGCAAGTGCACCTCCCAGAGCCACCTCGAAGGACTTACCAAACTCTTTTACCAAAAAAAAAAAAAACACCAATCGACAAATCCGGCAAACCTAATTGGTCCGGACTCTTAGGTACGTTGCATTAGCCCGATCCCCACCACGTGATCGATACCCAACTCCCCACCCCGACAAGGAACCCCAACCACGCGCTAACGCGCCATCCCAGAAACTCCTGGCACACCAATCACAATCCGCCAGGTGTCCGGCCGCACCGGATATTATCGCACCCTTCTTGCCCACTTGGCAGCCCCAATCGTTCCGCCCACGTGTCAGCCGCTCTTGCAACGGTGGAAGCCATGATCACGCGCACGCACGCACGCACGCACCCGTCCGAGCCCAAGTACAAAACCTGGTTGCGATCATTCATTCACGCCAGGGGATTCATCCAAAGGCGGAGAATTTTATCTTTTCCTCCCTCCAAAAGCAAAAGAAGAAAGGTATCGTCATGCCATCATGTCTGACCAAAGCCACGTCATCCCCTCCAATCTAAATATAGTCAGAAAAGGAGCACAGGGGATGCATCCATTCCTTCTTTAAAAATATCCCTCTCGCATCCGTCCCTCTCCACCTCGGGGAAATCATCGTAGAGCTAGAGCCGAAGAGAAGGAAGAAAGAAAAGAAAATATAATTATAGAAAAAATGATCGAGAAAGAGAGATTAAGTGGAGGGAAGAGATCATGATGATGGAGTCCTTAGAACTATATTATATTTGATAAAGAAAGCATGTATCGAATAGTTTTTAAACTGGTTGACAACCAAAGGATACATTATTATATGACGACGATGTATCAAGCATAGATTGTTGTATGTCACATTGGTTGGTTATCCTTTTAACTAAGGAGTGTAGAGACACTGATATGATATACAGGTAAAATGTATGACGTCTCACTGAATGTGACCATCTACGAAGCTCCCTTCTGCCAAAGGATTGCTCGCGAAGGGATATAGATATATGTATCCCTCAAACCTGAGGTCACCATGATAGCTTGCAAGCAACTCACTATACTTTGGTACCGGACTACTTGGATTTCTAATCCAGTGATGAAAGGTTTCTGGATATAATCAAGTACTTGTAGAGCAGTGGTGGATCAAGATGGGATTGACCCCTCCAAATGATTTGGAGTGAATGACTCGCTATATCTCAATTTAGCAAAACCTTGGCCAAGATAGTTTTTGTGAGGAGTCACAGAACTTGTAAGGTTGAGACACAATCTAGATGTACTAAATTAGGGTTGGTACTCAAATCCTAGGTCATCATGAGCATTATGAGATCAAAGGGATGAATTATGCGATAACTATATGCGAGAGGTTCTAAAGAGTTGCTTTGCATCTTCGACCTATCCGGACACCAGGTATCATTGCTAGATGATGACTTTGACTGGTACTGAAAACGTTCCAATGCTACCGGCTTAGTGTTTGAACCTATGGAATCATACATCATAAAGGTTTCTACCTAATCTAAAGGTTGATCAATGATTGAAAATCGTTTGGCATCACTGTGGGGTCAATATGATTGACCATGACCCAAATGTCGACACTTCCATGAGTCGACACTTGACTATAACGAGAATTTTTCACTAATTTGATTAATAAATTTTTGGAGGACTTATTTGTAATTGATTGCAACCTAATGGGTCAAGCCAAATATGATTTGGCTTAGGATCAAATTAGATTTGATTTTTCTTGCTCACTCCTTTAAAAGATTCAATTTGAATTTTGAATTAAAATTTCAAATCTTGGCTGAAATTTGCTCCAAGGTTTTTATAGAATACATTATTTGGAATGCAGATTTTTTTCCATATAAACCTAGAGCTAATTTGGTTCAACCCTTAACCCTCTCCCCCAATCACTCCTCCTTCCATATCTCTCTCCCTCTTTGCTGCTACTATAAATAGGTGTCTTTGTAGGGGTAGCGAAGTTAGTTAAATTTGACTTTTTGCTGGGCTTTTCATGAAAAGGAAGGGAAGGTATCCTAAGAGTGGGGTTTGAGAGGATTAGGTTTTTGGGTGTGAGCCTACCTAGCTATCAAGCTAGGGTTTGGAAAAAAAGAATAAGTTGGAAAGGGTTCCACTTCTACTTTCCCCCATTATCCTCCAACCAGATTTTCCCGGTGGCTTCAAGAAAGTCTTGCCGGTCTAAGGAAGAAAATGTTTGACCTCAAGGATCCTGAGGAGCTAGCACTCCAAGGATGTTGATTGGGATCGAGCCCTGGTGTGAACTACCCGTAGAGACCAGACATTTGTGTGGCTCAGCGGCTCTTCATCACCTGTATCCAAAGGTTAAAGGTAACGTACCCTTTTCTCTTCTTTGCTCTGATGGTAGACATCTAAAAGGAAAACCAAAATTTATTAGTTTATATGAATTATTAACCTAAAAACATGGACTTTAGTCTAAAAGCCCTCCCACTATTTTGTTCAGACTGGTAGCCTTTACCTCCAATCTGAGGAATTACTTTAATTCCTTAGTGGGTACTAGAACCCAATAGATAACACATGAGCCCGACTTTGGCCGGCCCATCCATGCACATCTAAAGGTAGATTTTTTAACCAATTACTTCTCTAAGTAACTTCTAGTATTTAGGTTTTGTCCCAGTGTGCACTTCAATCGACCTTTGGACCTCCTATTAAAGGTCCCAATTAGGTCCAACCATTAATATGACAAAATTCAATGCTTCTGACCAACGAATAGTCAAGCCCGATCTCTTCTCGATAATGAGAAGCTCAAGGATCTCAACTTCGATAATTGGTATCGAAGGCTCAGGATTGTCCTAGAGCATGAATGGATCATATATGTGATATCAGATCCGGTGCCTGAAATCCCTACTCCCAATGCTCAGGGTTCCATCAGAGACACTTATCAGAAGTGGATCTCTGATAGGACCATTGTCCGATGCATCATGTTGGTAGCAATGAACGACGAGTTCAGTCGCAAATTCGAGGAAGCCCAACCGGAGGAGATCCTTCAAAAGTTGAATGAGTCCTTCGGTACACCAGATGATGTTGAGAGGTACAGGGTCTCCTGTACTATCTACAACACGCGGATGCTTGATGGGGCCTCAGTCACTGATCATGTATTGTACATGATCGAGATGATTGAGTGCCTGGGCAAGCTTGGATGTCCCTTGCATAAATAGCTCGGAAAAGATGCGATACTGAATTCCTTGCTCTCTTCTTATCTAGACTTTCTTGATCATTTTAAAATGAATAAGCCTGCAGTTAACTACCATGATATGTTGGGGTTACTGCAGACTTATGAGAAAGACCACCAACTCAATAAAGGAATGGTAAATCTAGTAGGTGGATCCTCTGCAAGGCATCATCCCTTTAAGAAAGGAAAAAAAATAAATAAATGGAAAAAGGTGCAAAATACTTCTGGGCCCAGTCAGGTCAAGAAGGTGAAGGCTGATAAGAGCCAGGCGGAGTGCTTCTTCTATAAGAACCAAGGTCATTGGAAGAGGAATTGTCCTCTTTATATTGCATCCCTTGACCCGAACAGGTCAGAGGAAGCAGCAGGGCAGTGCTGGACAAGGTATTTATATGATGACACCTTGTAGTTTCTCTATCTGTGATACTACTAAATGGGTATTGGATATTGGAAGTCCAATTCATATTTATAATTCTTTACAGGGACTTCAAGTTAGTAGGAGATTCGACGACTGCGAGAGATCCTTGAATGTGAAAAATGGAAGCCAAGTTCCAGTCCTGGCATTGGGAACCCTCAAATTAGTTTTCGAGTCTTGTATAATCATTTTGAATGAGTGTCATTATTGTCCGTCTTTCATTTGGAATGTCATTTCTATAGGCCAATTGGCCATGTATGGCTATGAACTATCAATAAAGAATGACATTTACAAAATCATTTGGAATGGTTCTGTTGTGATGAATAGATACATGAATAATGGTATTTATGTACTATTGAGACCTGTTAGTGCAGTGTACACATCCAGCAAACATCCTAGAATAGATAATATCAGCAAAGCGTATCTATGGCATTATAGGCTAGGTCATATCAATAAGCACAGGATAAACAGGTTGAAAAGCAAGGATCTTCTCAAGATTAGTGAATGCGATTCGCTACCAACCTGTGAGTCCTGTCTTCTTGGAAAGATGACAAAATCATCTTTTACTGGAAAAAGTAAACAAGCCAAAGAAATTCTAAGTCTGGCATATATTGATGTATGAGAACCTATGAATATTAGTGCCATAGATGGATATAATTATTTCATTACATTTACAGACGACCTTTCGAGGTACGGTTGTCTTCTTGATGAGATATAAATCTAAATAATTTGAAATGTTCAAATGATATCATAATGAAGTAGAAAAACAAACTGAAAAGTATATCAAAATCCTTCGATCAGATCGAGGTGGTGAATATATTTTCAATGATTTTCTGACATATCTTGAGGAGAATGGGATTCTCTCTCAATGGACACCTTCAGGGACACCTCAGTTAAATGGAGTGTCTGAAAGGAGGAGTCGAACCTTGTTAGACATGGTTCGGTCCATGATGGGCTTTGCTTCTCTGTCGCTATCCTTTTGGGGATATGCTCTAGAGTCAGCCTGCTACCTTTTAAATAGGGTTCCGAGTAAGTCCATTAGCAAAACCCCATATGAGATATGGATTGGATGTAAACCGACACTCGCATACCTTCGGGTCTGGGGTTGCGCAGTTTATGTCAAACATTGGAAACAGATAAGCTTGGACCTAGGTCTGACTGGTACCTATTTGTTGGGTATCTAAAAGAGTCAAAGGGGTACTACTTCTACTTAGCTGAGGAACAAAAGTTGTTTGTCAGTCTTAGGGCTATCTTTTTGAAAAAGTTCCTTGGTGAAGGAACTGTAGCCACTAAGATTGAACTTAGTAAAGTTCAACAAATAGAAAAACCGTCACACTTAAGGGACAACATAGGACTAGTTGTGATTAGATCACGCCCAGAGCCACACAAGAACCATTAAGGAGATCCGGCAGGATACCGCATCGACCTACAGATACTATGATTTCTTGGTCCGGGATAATATTCCCATTAAACTCGATGAAAACAATGAGGACCCAATCACCTACATGGATGTAATGCAAAGGTCCAACTCTGAACTATGGCTAGGAGCCATGAGATCCGAAATGGAGTCCATGGAAATCAACAATGTATGGACATTGGTTGATCCACCTGAGGGGATAAAATTCATTTGATGCAAATAAATTTTCAAAAGGAAAAGGGGTGCAGACGGGCAGGTAAAGACCTATAAAGCTCATCTAGTTGTTAAGGGGTACCATCAATGTTATAGTATTGACTATGATAAGACATTCTCTCCTGTGGCAATGCTCAAATCCATTCGGATCATGCTTACTTTAACGGCACACTTTGACTATGAAATCTGGCAAATGGATGTCCAAACAACTTTCTTGAATGGTGAGCTGGAAGAGGAGGTGTACATGGTACAACCTGAAGGGTTCACATCCATAGACGAGTCAAAGGTGTACAAACTTCAAAGGTCCATCTATGGACTAAAGCAAGCTTCTCGGAGTTGAAACATGTGATTTGATAAGTGTATCAAGTCGTATGGCTTCGTTAGGAATAGAGAAGAACCTTGCATTTATAAATGGGCTAATGGTTCTGTGATTGTATTCCTTGTATTGTATGTGGATGACATTCTCTTAATAAAAAATGACATCCTAGCACTACAAGGAACAAAGGTCTGGTTGTCATCCCAGTTCTCTATGAAAGACTTGGGTGAAGTCTCTTACATACTGGGTATGAAGATCTATAGAGATAAATTTAAGAGGCTTCTGAGACTGTCCCAGTCTACGTACATTGATACTGTGCTGAAGCAGTTCAGCATGGAGAATTTCAAAAAAGGGTATCTCCCCATAGGCCCTGGAATTATACTCTCCAAAAAAGATTATGCGATAACTCCTGAGAAGAGAGCGTATGAGTAGAATCCCGTATGCTTCGATAGTGGGTTCTATCATGTATGCCATGACATGTACTAGACCAGACGTGGCATACTTGTTAGGAATAGTGAGCGGATACCAGTCTGATCCAGGTGAAGCTCATTGGAAAGTGGTAAAGACCATCTTTAAGTATCTATGAAATACTAAGGACCAATGGCTGATATATGGAGAACCTGACTTGAAACTTATGGGATATACTGACTCTAGTTTTCAGTCAGATAAGGATGACAGCAAGAGTATGTCAGGGTTTATCTTTATCCTAAATGAGGGAGCGATCTACTAGAAAGTTTCAAGCAGCCTACTATTGCAGACCCAGTATGCGAAGCAGAATACATTGCAGCAAAGGAAGCTGTGTAATTGCTGAAGTTCCTAGACGAGCTAGGAGTGGCACCTTCCTTGGATGGTCTTGTTCCAATATATTATGATAGCACTTGAGCCATTGCTCAAGCCAAACACATTCTACGGTGCTATCACCTTGTACGAGAAATCATGGAATAAAGTAACATCAACCTTCAAAAGATCGATGGAAAGGATAACTTGGCTGACCCCTTCACTAAAGCTGTTGGAGTTCAAGAGTTCAACAATTATAAATAAAAAATGGGAATAAGATTTTGTACTGATTGGCTTTAGTATAAGTGGGAGTTGTTGGGAATAGTATCCTAAAGCCAATCATCTAGGATGTAGATGGTTATGCTATTTTATAATTATATATGAATTCTTTAAATAAATAAAAGTTATTCCTTTTAATGCTCATCACATGTGCATTTTTCTGAAAAGAACTCTTGTGTAATGGAGTTCTTAGAACTACATTATATCTGATACAGGGAGGATGAATCGAGTAGTTTTTAAACTGGTTCACAACCAAAGGATACATTGTTATAGGATGACGATGTATCAAGCGTAGATTGTTGTATGTCACATTGGTTGGTTGTCCTCTTAACCAAGGAGTGTAGAAACACTGATATGATATACAAGTGAAATGTATGACATCTCACTGAATGTGACCATCTACGAAGCTCCCTTCTGCCAAAGGGTTGCTCACGAAGGGATATGGGTATATGTGTCTCTCAGACCTGAGGTCACCATGGTAGCTTGCAAGCAACTCACTGTACTTTGGTACCGGACTACCTAGATTTCTAATCCAATGATGGAAAGTTTTTGGATATAGTCTAGTACTTATGGAGCAGTGGTTGATCAAGATGGGATTGACCCCTCCAAATGGTTTGGAGTGAATGATTCACTATGTCTCAATTTAGCAAAACCTTGGCCAGGGTAGTTCTTGTGAGGAGTCACAGAACTTGTAAAGTTAAGGCACGATCTGGATATACTAAATTAGGGTTGGTAGTCAAACCCTAGGTCATCCTGAGCATTATGAGGTCAAAGGGATGAATTATGCGGTAACCATATGCCAGAGGTTCTAGAGAGTTGCTCTGCATCTTCGACATATTCGAACATCGGGTATCATTGCTAGATGATGAATTTGATTGGTACTGGAAACATTCCAGTGCTACTGGCTTAGTGTTCGAACCTATGGGGTCACACACCATAGAAGTTTCTACGTGATTTAAAGGTCGATCAATGATTAAGAATCGTTTGGCATCACTATGGGATCAATATAATTGACCATGATCCAAATGTCGACACTTCCATGAGTCGACACTTGGCTGTGACGAGAATTTTTCAATAATTCGATTAGTAAATTTTGGAGGACTTATTTACAATATGATTGCAACCTGATGGGTCAAGCCAAAGGTGATTTGGCTTAGGATCAAATTAAATTTAATTTGTCTTGCTCACTTTCCTTTAAAAGATTCAAATTTCAAATCTTGGCTGAAATTAGCTCCAAGGTTTTTATGGAATGCATTATTTAGAATGCAGATTTTCTTCCATATAAATTTAGTGCTAATTTCTTTTAACCCTTAACCCTCTCCCCCAATCACTCCTCCTTCCATATCTCTCTCCCTCTTTGCTGCTACTATAAATAAGTGTCTTTGTAGAGGCAGCGAAGTTAGTTGAGTTTGACTTTTTGCTGGGCTTTTCATAGGGAGGAAGAGAAGGTATCCTAAGAGTGGGGTTTAAGAGGATTAGATTTTTAGGTGTGAGCCTACCTAGCTATCAAGTTAGGGTTTGGGAAGAAAGAGTTAGTTGGGAAGTGTTCCACTTCTACTTCCCCTCCATTATCCTCCAACCAGATTTTCCCGGTGGCTTCAAGAAAGTCTTGCAGGTCCAAGGAAGGAAAAGTTCGGCCTCAAGGATCATGAGGAGCTAGCACTCCAAGTGAGTTGATTGGGATCGAGCCCTGGTGTGAACTACCCATAGAGGCCAAATATTTGTGGCTCAGCAGCTCTTCATCACTTGTATCCAAAGGTCAAAGGTAACGTACCCTTTCCTCTTCTTTGGTCTTGATATCTCTACATACACTTTTATTATGTCGGATCATATTTCTGGCAAATTGATAGATCGACTTGATCGATCTACCAAGTCTTTCACTGTACTGTACTTTAAAATAGTTTTAAAATTTAGTCTGTCTGCCTGCTATGCCTTTTAAACTTTCACATCGGCCATGATGTCATCGAGGTTCGAGATATTGAAGGCCTACACCACCTTCTTCTTGAACTCTTCGAAGCCTTTGTAGAAGGCAACGCAAACCACCTTGCTCACCTCGTCCTCGAATTCCTTTGAGACCTTGTACCACACCATCGCCTGGGCCGCCTCTTCCTTTACTGTCCCGACCATCGCCTCAGCGGCGATGGTCTTCTCCTCAACCACCATGACTCGATCCCCTGCCTGGTCCAGCTACATCCGGAGGGTGCACAACATCCCTCCTGGCGAAGGGTGATGGCCATAGACTCTGCAAGGCACTCTTCCAGGAGGGCGACGTACTTCACCTTTTCCATGATCTCAGCCTTGCAGTTCCCCACCCGCTCCTCGAGCTTAGTGATGGAGTTCCGGGAACTCTCGAGCTTGGCTTCCAGCTCCCTCACCCGGGCCTCCATGCTTGGAACCTGATCTGCCAGGGCTGTGATCCGAATGGACTCTGGGATCGTGTATGTTAGGAAACATTATGTAGCCAATAGTGATGCAACTTTAAAATTTTTAACCTTGCATCGTAGCGAAAGACTAGATTAATCATATTAATCAACATATAATATTAGAACATTTCTAATATAGGCCTACAAACAGGATCATGTATGAATATTAACATGTAAATGAAAGACAATACAAGCGCATAAAGTTGTGCATCACATAGAATTATTCTATGTTCGATGCATATACCAAAGAACACTTCTTTAGAAAACTTACCAAGAGCCTTACCTTTAATCCGATGCGACACTCGTCAAGTTGAGCAAAGGCTCACCAAGGAAGACATCGCTCTGGAAGCCGCACACGTGTCCGGCCTCTATAGGTAATCCACATCGGAGTTCTTCTTTGACCTTCTTTCTTTGAAGTGCTAGCTTCGCCGGAATGAATTGGCTTAAGGACTCTTCTTCTTCTTCTTCTTCGGGATGCTCCAGGAGATGAAGAAGGACTATAGAGGATGTAGAAAGTGGACTCAAGAACCCTTTCCAAGACTCTTCCCAAGCCTAGAATACTAGGCAGCATACACCCAAACCCAAACCTTTCTTCCCCACACAAAGTTTTCAAGCTCTCTTACTTCTCTTTCCCTTTTCCTCTCCTTTTAAAGATTTTTTCCAACAAATAAAATTCAGAAATTACTCTCATTCACATCCTCATTAAGCCCCCAAACATATAGGTAAGTGGGAAGAGAGGAAAAGGGGAGAGTTATGGGTTACATAAAGGTGGGGCTTTACAAAGGATTCAAGGCCATGGGGTTACATCCTTTTAAATTCAAAGTAAATTCTGAATTTAAAACTTAAATTAAAATTTGAATTCATAATTCAAACTCAAATTTGAAATTGGATGCAATAATTTAGCCCAATCATATTGGACCTAACCCGAGCCCAAACCAAATTATATTCGGTTTGACCCAAAATAGATTGTTCAATCAAATTGAATTAATCAAGCACTCACATTGCCACTAATCCTCTATATAATTACCAACATTTAGTAATTAAAATTTTTATCACAATATTTGTAACATGATGTGTCAACATTTGATAAATCATCAAATCCCTATAACTGAGTCGACCATGAAACTAGTCGACTCCGAAATGTAGACGGACAATCAAATTGTCCAAAGAGTCCAAAAATGATTCCCAATCATTCAATAGCCATTAGGTCAATCAGAAACCCCTATAGTGTGTGACCCCATAAATTCAAACACTAAGCCGGTAGTACTGGAACACTTTCAGTATCAGCCAAAGTCACCATCTAGCAATGACACCCGGCATCCGGATAGGTCGAAGGTTGTAGAGCAACTATCAAGAACCAAATGGATATGATAATCATATAATACATTCCTTTAACTCTCAATGCTCCAGATGACTTAGGGTTTAACTGCCCAACCCTAGAATAGTCCATCACAATATGTCTCAAACTCAAAATCCCTATAACTGCTTACAAGGACTACCCTGGCCAAGGTTTTACTCAATTAAGACATAATGAGTCATTCACTCCAAACTCTTTGGGAGGGGTTAATCCTATCTTGATCGAACCACTGCTATATAAGTATTTGACTGTACCCAGTAACTTTTCATCATCGATTGGAAATCCGGATAGTCCAGTATCTAAGCACAATGAGTTGCTTGCAGGCTATCATGGTGATCTCAAGTTAGAGGAACACTTATATCCATATCCTAATGCGAACTACTCTTTGGCAGAAAGAATGTTTTACAGATGGGTCATGTCCAGTGAAGTGTCATACACAACATAGCCATACCAGTATCTCTACACTCCTTGGTTAAGAGGACAACCAATGACTATGACATACAATGACCTACACTTGATACATTATCGTCTTGTGATAATGTATCATTTGGTCGCGAATGAATTTAAGGACTAGATGATATATCCTCTCTATATCACATCAAAGTAGTCCTAAGGACTTCATCACACAAGAGTTCATTACAGGAAGATATGAAATGTGATGAACAGCCAGAATAAACATTTTATTCAATATAATTTATATACAACTACAACAATAGCTCAACCGTCTACAAGCTAGACGATTGGCTTTGGGACACATTTTTCAACACTGTATCACCCTAGAGGTGGAGGGCATCCATCCTGGTCATCGTCAAAGCGATGCCTGACGAACCCACCAGATCCTGATTTGAGGGCGAAGGAGGAGGCAAAGCAAAGATATTGGGGTCCACCATCTAGCGAGGACCCAGGGGAACCCGAACGGGAACATCTTCCTCTTCGCTATCAGAAGGAGGAGGCCTATGCCGAGATGGTTCAGCCATGCTCAGGTGACCTACAAAATGCTCCAAGGAGCGGCGACCATCACTGGAAGAACTCATGGGCGGTCAAAAAAATGAGAAGGGGAGAAGAAGAAGGCCTAAAGCTATGGATAGGAAATGCTCCCTCGATGTAGACCAAAAGGAGGGAAGACAAAGAAGGACTAACTAACATAAGGCTTTGAGTCGAGGTTTCCAAATATGGATGAGGAGCTCCCCTCTTTCTTCTCTATTCCTCTTACACTCGATGGTTTTTAAAGGATGCAATGGAGTGGGATACTTATTTGAAAGAGAGAAAAACTCCCTCGAAGCCATGTCCAACATATGGGTGTGACCATTCCCTCCACCAGCCAACAAGATTAGGATGCATGTCGATGTCCACTGCTCGTGGTGCTTCAGTTCATGAACTGCCTTACTGGAAGGTGCGAAGGCATCATTTTGGATGGCCACCCCTGCAGACATGGTGGCTCTTGGCAGGCACGCACACAATCCATGAATCATCAAAGGTCATGGTAATTAATGGTGGGCATGGTGGCCTTCTAAGTTGGCAGCATCGAATTACTCCATTGGCCTCGAACCCAAAAAGTCATAGTACACTTTGGGCTCAGGAGTAGGGGGCATCTAATGTAGCTTGTCGTTGATGTGGCATCTACATCTGACATGGCTGGTTACCGATATAGTATCCGTGTCCGACATTGCTAATCACTGACATGGCACCTATGGGCCACTCCTGACCAAATAGAGCTCCTGCTTGAGTAGAGCTCTTGGCCAAGTAGAGCTCCTACCTGAGTAGAGCTTCTACCTGAGTAGAGCTCCTGACTGGTAGAGCTCCTACCTGACTGGTAGAGCTCCTACCTGAGTAGAGCTCTTGGCCGAGTTGAGCTCCTGCGTAAAGCTCCTAACCGAGTAAAGCTCCTGGCTAAGTAGAGCTCCAATCTAAGTAAAGCTCCTGCTTAAGTAGAGCTCCCAGTCGACTTGAGCCCTGGTCACGGGAGAATTGTTCTCCCACAGACCAGGAAAGGAAAAGAGGATTAAGGATGCGCCAACCCCAAGCAAGCATGTGCAGCTTGCTTGGTTCCAACGATGCTGCAGAACACCTGGATAGCGACAAGGGAGAGTGGTGTCTCCATCTCCATTGAATCAATTGTGACACCCGGGAAGGAAAATCCCGTAAGGGAGGAGGTGCTTCGTTGAACCTGCACTCCTTGCAGAGGCATGCCTTGCCGGGACTATAGGACCTATGACATGTTGTCTGCATCCCTGGCAGGGGGGAGCCTGGTTGAAACTCCAATTTCTATCCTATGGGGCTCTACAAAGCCTGCACCCGCTCTAGGAGAGTGTGCCATAGCATGCCGTCTGCATCTCTGGCAGAGGGCTACCCTGCCAGAACTCTAGTTTCTATCCTATGGGGCTCTACAAAGCCTACACCTTCTCCAAGAGAGTGCGATATAGCATTCTATCTGCATCCAATACAGGAGGTCCTTTTGGGACTCCAGTTTTTATCTCACAAGATCCTGCGAAGCTTACACTCCTCTCATGGGAGTGCACTGCCAGGACACCAAATCCTGTCCAGCAATGTTGACTTATATATATCGCTAAGAGGAACCTCCGGCCAAGGTAGGTGGCAAGCAACTCCCACAACATAAACAAGAGAAAAACTAATCTCTTAAAAAGAGCCTCTTCGTGATGATCATCTAGGCCTCCATGACTGATGATATGTTATCCTTGATCGTCAAACTAACTTGACCATCAGAGTGTCCCTGCCAGGATCCCCAGTCTGGGCTCTCTATTTCTTGTAGGATCACCTGGCAGCCAGGAGCATCCGAAGGTGAGGTGCCCGACTTTTTCTGGAGCGATTGACATGGCACCGAGACCTACCAAGTCTACATGTAAGGCATGATCTTGGCGACAACAAGAACCATGCCCAGATTCCAGTGTATTTCATGCAAGGAGATCATGTTTTGTTCAAGCATATCATATGTTACACTTGATGAGGTTTAGTCCCCGAATAAAGCTCAAATGGCAGAGGGGTCTCACTTTTTGCCCTCAAAACTAACACATTATCCATCTTTAGATGTCCATTTCATAACACAACAAGGGTTGTGAAAGAAGACAATGAATGACTGCATGTTGTCCCCATCGAGCTAGCTAAATCCAATTGATCAGACCTGGACTTATCCAATCAAATTAAAACTTTATAATAAAAATAATATATCGATAATCCAAATAATTAGATATGTTTAAATATCTCAAAATTACTTATACCAAAAAAAGTATATAATTTAGAGACCCCTGGTGTCTCCAAAAAGTAGTCAAAAATTGGCTATATTTTTTTATCATTTGATGCATATGTTAGGAATCTCCAAATCATATATTTTTTTTATACGCAAGTAGTTTTAAGTAGTAGATGACAATCAATGGCTTATGTTGCTACCAAATCATTTCCACCTAAAGCTCCAGCAAGATCTTCGATCTTGCTGGTTCCACCGGTGGGAAGGGATCTCTCTCTTGAGTGCTCTTCTCGGAGTACCGGTGGGGATACTCTGATACTTAAGTTAGTAAGTGATCTGGGTAATAGTTGGAGCTATGGAAGACGATCATAGGAGAGTTTGAAAAACTAGTGTATGAGCATGTGGTAATTAGTATACCTTGGCCAGAGATCCCTTTTACCTATATGAGGGATAAACGTTGCGGAACAGGGCCTGCATCATGTCAGAATGCCTTCCAAGAAAGGTGTTTATTTCTGCGAGACATAATGGATTTGGCTGAGATGGTGAGATTCTGCCTCCTAGAATCTTCATTGTCAAGATTCTCTCGTTATAGTATCGAGATTCGATTTTCTATATCTTTGTTATTAGGATAATAATTTTTTTGTCGAGACATTGTCTGCCATAATCCATCGGGAAAGCTCCACTTAGCTTGAAGGCTCTACTCAGCCTAAGAGACTTTGCTTGACCTGATAGGCTCTACTCGATCTAGAAGCTATGCTTGGCTTGAGAGCCTCTGCTCGGTCTGAGAGTCTTTGCTCAGCATGGAGGCTCCGCTTAGCTTGGGAGGCTCTGCTCAGCCTAAGAGGCTCCAGTAGTTTTTGAGTGAGGTCCTATGTGAGCATCGGGATCATCAAGACCAGCGACACCCTAGGGGATCGCTAGGGCCATGTCAGTATATTGCCATATCGACTTAAATTGTCAATATAGAATTCCATTCTCCAATTTTGAATGGATATTTATATATATCATCAATTGTCCACTCCTTTGGTATATTATCCCTCCTTAGAGAGTGAACGAGTGAATGGAGATGATGTGCATGTGCTTGGATTCCCTTCTTCTAAACCTTGTGAATAGCAAGCTTTATTCCTTCAACCCCAAGTATAAGGGATATTTTCTTTTGGCTCTTTTGTTGTCAATGGTGAAGCAAAAATGAATTGAATTTTTATTCATGTAGGATCATAGTATATATGGAAGAGATACAAGCCTTAAGAAGGAAAGAAAGTAAAACTAAGAAGGAGACAAGTACAGGCCTTAGGTAGGAAGGAAAGTAAAACTAGAAAAGAAAAAAGGTAGGAGAACATGTATATAAAGAATATGAAGACTTTCTAATACTCCCCCTGAAGATGAGATGAAGATATCCCGAAGACCCATCTTGCTAACAAGAGATGAAAAAGAAGATTCACTTAATCTCTTTATTAGGATATCTGCCACTTGATTGGTTGAACGGATAAAAGAAATGTAAATCTGTTTGCTAGTCACCTTTTTCTTGATAAAGTGGTGGTCGATTTTAATGTATTTGGTACGATCATATTACATCAAATTATTCATAATTTCAATCGCTACCTTATTATCATAGTACAGCATCATAGGAGACTTACTCAGAAGGCATAGCTCTTAGAGTAATTTCTGTAGCTATAAAATCTCACATATTTCTTGAGCCATTGCTCTATATTTATTCTCTACAGTTGATTTGGCTACAACAGACAACTTCTTACTTCTCTAATTAACTAGATTACTACCAACGACTGTGCAGTAATCAGTAGTGGATCGTTGATCATCTAGTGAACCTGCCCAGTCTGCATTAGTAAATGCCTCTATCCTCAGGAAGTCATGTTAAGAAAGAGCAGTCCCCATCCAGGATATATTTTTAAATAGCATAGTATCCAATATACTATCTCTATATGTTGCTCTCGTGGGTCATGCATAAACTGGCTGATGACATTGACTTAAAGGCAATATCTAGTCTGGTATAAGAAAGATAAATTAATTTTCTTACCAGTCACTGATATCTCCTACGATCAATAGGAGCTCCTCCATTTGCCATTAATTTATGATTCTGGTCAATAGGAGTATTAGCTGGCTTACACCCCAATATCCTAGTCTCACTAAGAAGGTCAAGAGTATATTTTTGCTAAGTCAAGAAAATATCGTGAGATGACCTAGAGACCTCAATATCCAAAAAATATCTCAACAGTTTTAAGTCCTTAACCTCAAACTCGCAAGTTAGATTTTGTTTAAGCTATGCAATCTTCTTGAGATCATCTCCTATGATATCTATATAGTCAACATATACTATTAAAATAGTTCTCTTTCCACCAGCATACTTATAAAAGAGAGTATGATCAGCATTACTCTATGAATATCCCATCTTGAGCACTGCCCAGTTGAAGCATTCAAACCAGGCATGGGAAGACTACTTGAGGCCATAAAAAGAGCACCTTAATCTACACACATTCGATGCTATAGCTCTGCTCGCAAACTCAGGAGGAATCTACATATAAACCTCCTCCTAAAGATCTCCATGAAAAAAGGATTCTTCATATCTAGCTGATGCAACTCCCAGTCACGGTTAGCATCACACAAAATCAAAGTACGTACTGAGTTCATCTTTGCCATAGGGGCAAAGATCTCACCATAGTCGATGCCATATATTTGTGTATATCCTTTTGCCACTATGCGAGCCTTGTACCTCTCAAGTTTACCTTCAAGATTATGTTTTACTGTATATACCCATTTACAGTCTACTAGTTGCTTTCCACTAAGCATAGCCACCAGATCTCATGTATGGTTTTTTGACAAAACATTCATCTTTTCTATCATCGTCTACCTCCAATTTAGATTCACCATAGCCACTTTCCAATCAGTAGGAATGCTATCAGATTCTAATGCAGCTATAAAGGATTTATAAGGAGACAGAGACTCATAGGATACATAATTAGAAATATTATAATGATAGCAAGAGGGAAAAATGATTAGGTGAGAACCCTTTTATTTAGTAATAGAAATATCTAAATCAAAGAAAATAAGATCATTATCATTATTCATAGAGGAGAGGAGGACTCAAAAGGCTTGGATGGAGCTAGCTCGAGGTAGAAGCTTGGATGACTAGAGAATGCACAATAGCCTCACTCTGCTTTCCCTAAATATCATCACCTTGTACATCACTAATATCCTCCTAAGCATCATTAGTCTCTACCTCCTTACTCCTAACACCACTCTGCTACCCCTCATGCCAAGGGTCACCAGATGGCATGGTCAAGAACTCATATGACATAGAGACACCACTTGGCTCATCCGAAATCCTAAGAGTTGTTTCATCCCATAGTAAGGCTCCATCTCTCAAAAGGTCATATCCGTGGTGACTAGCATCTGCCATGCAGGTGGGTAATAGCATTTATATTCCTTCTTAGTAGTAGAATAATCCACAAAGATACATTTCAAAACTCGAGGATCCAGTTTACTAACAGATGGTGTTTGGTCCTAAGTAAAACATACACAGTCGAGGACACATAATGGCACAATATATTCAGACTTTCCTCGCAAACATTCAAGCGAAGACTTGAAGCTAAGAACTCGGAGTGGCATATGATTGATCAAGCCACAGTCAGAACAGCCTCCCTTCATAAAAATTTAGGAACTCGTATAGTAAACATGAGGACACAAGTTACCTCTAGCAAATGGTGATTCTTCTGTTAGGCTACCTCACTTTGTGCAGGTGTATCTAAATAAGTAGTCTGATGAATGATCCCATGATCCTGCGGTAGGTATGAAATGCTTGATTCGTATATTCCGTACCAATGTCAGATCAGAGGATCCTAATCTTTGCTCCAAACTGGGTATCCATAGATTTATGAAATTCCTTAAAACATGAGAATACCTCATGCTTGCTCTTTAGTAAGTACAACCAGGTCACCCGACTGTAGCAATCAATGAAGGTAACAAATTATCGATGTCTTGCAGTAGAAATAGTACTACAGGGTTTCCAAACATCCGAATGCATAATATCAAATTTATTGTTGCTTCTATTATTAAAAATAGGATACACTCTGCAAGTATATTTGACAAATTCACGTTCATCACAAACTAAAATAACTTTCTTGCAAGATTGAGAAAGAGCAAGAAATAACTGACATAAAGCAAAAAAGGCAATGTGACCTAGTCTTCTATGATGAAGCAAGAGCTCAGAAGAAACCATTTCTGCAGACAGAGCATACCCGAGCAATTGATCACTAAGCCTCTCCCCTTCATTCTCCAGGTAGTATAGGCCATTATGTATTTTACCATATCCAAGTTTCTTCCTCGTTGTTAACCCTTGAAAAATATAATAAGATGGCCAAAAGATGATAGAACAATTCAAATCTCTAGTAATAGAACTAATAGATAACAAGTTCATGGAAAAGGTAAGGACATGCAAGATGGATGATAACTAGAGAGTAGGTGTACAATTGACAGTTCCCTTACTAGACACCGCTGAAAGGGATCCATCAATTATATAAACTTTATCTCGACCAGAACTAAAAAATATGAACCAAATGATATAGAAGATCCAGTCATATGACTCGAAGCTCTAAAATCAATAATCTAGGAAGAAGACCTATCTAGATAACTAAATACATGACCTGTACTATATGTAATACCTAACTGGGCAAAGTTGGAAGTGTGTAGTGGCTGGCTATCCAAAACTGGAAGGGGCAATGAAGTGAAGGTAGATTTATATTTGTCCATTAATCGCTTCATAGTCTGATAGTCTTCAATGGATATACTAGCAGAAGACTCCTCCACTTCTTTAGACAGATGTGCATTGTGTTGACTCCGGCCTCAATCATGACCATGACCCCAGCCATTTTGTCTAGACTGAGTAGGGCGACCATGTAATTCCGAGCATGTTGGTTTGATATGACCAGGCTTGTGATAATAATTGCATACAGTAGATGCCTGCTCACTAGATCGAGGTAGTAGTTTAGCTATGAGGGCAGAGCGAACTGACTCACTATAAGCAATGACTCCATTCCTCATCTTCTCTCGTAAAATAGTAGAGAAGGCCTGACTGAGGCTTGGCATGTCCTCCCATTCCAGGAGCTGTATCTAAACTGGCTTAAACTTAATATTCAAGCCATATAAAAAATCTTGGATGCGTTCCTCTTTCAAGTATCTCTGAAATCGCTGTACATCTACAGAGCTCTCCGAAGTAAAAGTATATTGATGATCAACTTCAGCCTATAACCTTTTCAGTTTAGTAGCACAATCTATAATAGAAAGTGTGCCTTGATGAAGCTACCACAACTGGCACCATATCTCATAGACCTATGCAGGATTAGCCCTTTGAGAATACATCCGGGCCACTGCCTCCCATATCTTATATGTTGTCTCCAATAGCTATACGCTTCTTGAGATATTCGGGATCATGGTATTAAGTAGAAAAGCCATGACCACCGAATTTTTCATATCCCACTAAGCCATGCCTGGTACTCCATCAGCAGGTCATTGTGTGGTGCTGGTGAAATATCTCTTCAAACCATGACTTTTGACAAGCAGCCAGATACTTCTAGATCATGACAAAAATGTGGCTAGTCCATCAAGCTTCATAGCAACTTGAAGTATATTTGGTGACGCACTCTCTTTCAAAGATTTTCCTGGATGAGTTGCTGCCTGGACAACTGATACCTGGACCATGAGCAACCTACTAATCCAGTTCTCAAAGTTTTTAGTAACAAGATTCGACATATATTACTCATAACTCAGCCTTTCATAAAAAATTATGGATACTTAAAGAATAATTTGCACTAAACTTCTCAGCAAACAAGCATGACTAAATATTTAAAGAACATGGTGGGTGAAGGCCTATAGTGCCTTGCAGTTACCATGGAGGGGACTGCGATCGTTATCATGGAGATTGGCTTCTACCATGGGATGACGGGATCCATAGGGAAGACGTAGACGAGCGAGAGCGATCGGTTATCATGGAGATTGGCTTCTACCATGGGATGACGGGATCCATAGGGAAGACGTAGACGGGCGAGAGATCCATAGGGGCCACAAGAGAGGCACCACGGAGGAGGGGCCGAGAGAGAGGGGTTGCAGACGAGCGAGAGATCTGGCGAAAGAGGGGCCGCGGAGAAGGCCTAGCAGCAACAGGGAGGAGGCCACGAGGCCACGGAGATCCGACGAGAGAGGGGCCACGGAGGAAGAGAAGGTGACGGAGAAAAGAGGGGGCGTGGTGGCAGGGGGCGTCAATCGAGGTAGATCGGGGAGGGGCAGGGGCTACAAGGGGGTGGGGGAGTCGAGACCGGTGGATGGAGGGAGGGACATCGAGATCGGGGGGGCATTAGGATAGGGGGGATGGGAGGGAGGGGCGTCGGGACCGGTGGATGAAGGCATCGATTTCCTTGGTGGAGGTCGGAGGCTGAGATGGTGGAGGAAGGGGTGGAGGGGGCGAGGGTGTGGACGACGGCGTGGAGTTGGAGGCGAGGGCGAGGGCATGGTCGACAGGGATGGGGAGAGGGTGGGGCTGGAACTCATCGAGGAGCTCGTCGAGGAAGGGCATGGGCGACAACGTGGAGTCGAAGGCGAGGGCAAGGGCATGGTCGACGGGGATGGGGAGGGTATGGTCGACGGGGATGGGGAGGTTTTTGGGCTTTGGGGTGTTGATGGGAGCAATGGAAAAGTGGATGGCCTGCGGGGAGATTTGGGGAGAGGTGAGCATGGCCTCTGGGAAGAGGAGTTGGCCAGGATCTGGGAAGAGGAGTTGGCTGGGAGAGTGATTGGCGGGAAGGATTAGGGACCAATTGAAGGCTTTAATATCATGTTATTAATGATAAAGAAAATAAATTAATTGATATTCATGTAGAATGATTGTACATATAAAAGGTACCAATCTCAAGAAGGTAATCAAGAAAAAAAATAGTAAGAGATCAGCTACATGAATACTTTTCGATAATTTTAAAAAAAAATTAAGAAAAATAAATTATAGGAGATCAGGAATATGAAGACTTTTCGATAGTTTGGATTGTATCTTTCATGATATTAATCATTAGATCGCATAATAATCATCTCAAGATCTATATAGGCCGTTGGAAAAAAATATTGAAATGCTTTGAAATTTGTAAAATATGTGACCTAATTGCAAAAGAAAATCGTCCATTCTTATGCATAAAAGATACAACTCAAACACTTTGTGCTCAAATCCAAGGATAAAATGAGTACCGCTTGGGGTACACTTAGCCTATAAGGACGAGCACCAAATCAAAGTTTTATGTGGCATACACTTGGTAAATAATTTATGAAGCTTTTAAGTATCTAATTTTATCGTGAGTGGTTTGTAAAAAATAGGATTGGGTGATGTTTAATTTAATTCAATGCATCAGATTCCATAAAAAAAATATATATATTGGGTTATATTAGTGCCTATAAAGTATTCTCTAGATAAAATTTGGTACCTTTCATCCACAGGAATGGATTATTATTTATTTTTAATAAAACTGATGATTAAATTAAACTAAATATGAATAAATACATCCATAAGAATCAAAATATAAAATATTAAAAAATTAAAAAAGAAGATTCGTCCTAAATATCAATAATATTTGTTATGATAATTACTTACTCGATTTCAGAAACTAACCGGATACCTGACTACTTATTGGAATGCTGACTACTTCACCAACTAGGATATACATACTCCAACTATCGACTATAGTCGACTACTGACTATGGCACTAAGTATGAAGGAAATGACTACATAAAGTAGCACAACCGCCATACTGAGTATTTACTCAGCACTAAGTACTTACTCAGTACAGACTATTTATTTGTACCTGATATCTATTCAAGATTGACTAGCTACTTAGATTTAATCGAGTCTATGCATATATAACATCAAGCTCTATCAATAGAATGTTATCCCACCTAGAGTTAGCATCATTTAAGTAGATGGCTAGGATGGTTAGAGAACGTAATGGATAAGATTTCAACAGTTTATTAATGATGATAATGATAATATAGTTAAAGTGCAATCGTAATAGCAATGGCAACCATGTTGGTGGCAGCTATGACTATGATAATGATGGTTAAAGCAACAAAAATAAGAGTGATGGCAATGACAAAGATGATCTAACAATGATGGTGATGATGGATTGATGGTAGCAAGGAGATTTAAATGGCACTTATTTCCTGTTTCAAAAAATGAAAGTGATTTGTAATTACTTATCTTTTTTTCAAGACTATAATATTTTTTAAAAAAAATAAAATTAAAATTATTTTATCGAATAATTTTTTTTCTTGATAGATGGCAACGGGGAATGCCCTAAAATTAAAAAAAACACTGCTTCCTACTAAATCCAACTCCGTCCAAACAAATTGCGTTAAGAGGAAGCTAAGAATCCAGAGCTAACAACCAGCAATTCTGGAATCAACTTTTGCAACTCAATAAGCAGCAGCATTCCTTCACAAGTTAACTCGCTTTAGATGGAAAAAAGGTAGGAGATATTGGATCTCGGTGATGCAAGGGCGACGTCAGAAGAACGGGAAATTCAATTCATCGCTTTGTGGGTGTCAGCTTCAAACCATCGTTTGCGTGGGTATCAGCTTCAAACCGTATCGTATTCCTATTGCCCAGTCAGTCATAGGTTAACGCCAATCCATTCCATCATTAATTCAGCAGTTGGCGAAGATTTTTCTTATGAAGTTCAGAACCACAGAAACAGTAGGACATCAAAAATACTATATTGCACCCAACCAGTGCCATTAGTTTTGAAAGAACTAACAAAATAGATTTTGATCCAGCCGGGTTGAGAATGCCAGAAAATAAGAGTCCCAGAAGAACTAGAGGGGAAACAAACACCCAAGGGTCCTGATAGGGACGCAGATTCAGCTGATGCTAAAAACTCAATTAACCCCAAGCCAACAATAATAGAACAGACTATTTGAGGCCATGCTCGAAGATTTTCCCTTTTCTTGATTCCAAATCTGTCACAGGATATTGGCAGATAACAGACTTTAGTTCCCAAAAACCGAGAGCCAAAAGCTCCTGATAAGCCAATTAAGGCCTTGGTACATGTTGACGCTGCATCCCTACAGGCCGGATGGAGTGGCTTCGCCTGCTGGTTTACCGTCGCTCGGAACCTACAAGACAGATCTCCTGACCGGAAATCTTCTGGTGGGGGACACTCCGATGCCAAAGTCAGCAAGAACTCAGGCAGCATAATGGAGAGCTTGAAAGTAGAGAGAGAAAGGAAAGAATTCGAATTTCTGGAATGAACTTAGCTTATCTCGAGTATCCCATCTTACCAGTATTTATAGGTTCCAACGTAACTACTTACGGTTATGGGAGTTGGCTGGTGCAACCTTCACATAATTGTAAGTAATGGCTGTCGGAAAATCATTATTTTGGAGCCTATCTAATCTGAGATTTTTGATCATATGGATGGTTGCAATAACCGAAACAGATTCCAACTGTTTCGAGGTTGAAGGAGCCCACATGTTTAATAAGCCTCTCTTTTTCAGAGTAGATTCGAAGTGAGCTCAACATTCTCTTTAGTAGTACTCCTAAAGGGAATGTTAGCTATACACCTCGAAGGAGTTTCTTTAGAAATAACATGGAAAAATAGATAAACATTTATAGTCCTGAATATAAGATAACACACTCTTCGGATCATGCTGAAGGAATAAAGCTGAAGAGGTTCAATAGGAAGGCTTGGTCTTCGGATCAAGACAACAATACGAAGCCGAAGACATAGAGTTAATAAATCTGGCCTCTGGACTAGATAATATATGAAGCCTAAGACATAAGGTTGACATGCTTAATCTTCGGGCCAAGATATAGATACAAAGCCGGAGATATAAAGACGTTAGGCATGGTCTTCGAACCAAGATAAAGATACGAAGCCAAAAACATAAAGGCGTTAGGCATACTCTTCAGACCAAGAAAGAAATACGAAGCCGAAGATATAGAATATCCTTTTGTAGATCAGAATCTTCATCAGGTCTAGGAGATATTTCCTTTTGTATATTGACTTAACCAATAAACCAAAAAATTGAAATTGGCTCGCAGAATATCTCAGCAATTAATTAAATAAAAGCAGGATATCATAACAGCTGTCCCCCACTCCCAAGTTCGAAATGATTTAATTTTGAAAAATGGGAGTATTTGAAATTTGTCATTTAGTAGCAGTAACTGACAAGTAATGATGGCGCTATCTCCTGACAAGTCTTTCGTAATAACTGCTTGGTGGCGTGGGAGACGTGGTGAAGACACACGTCGATTTCTCATTTGTTGGTTCAGAAAAATGCTTCGAATTTAGGAGAACTCTAAGAAATCTCTTTTAGCAAAAGGCTTTTACTTGATCGAGGCAAGATACGTGGCAGTCATCTGAGGCTTGATCAAAGTTAAAAAATCATCGTGGCCCTCCATGGCTTTTCACGCCGATCACAATCGCCGCCTTATTGATGAACGATTATTAAGAAATCGTACCCACGATCGAGGCCGTTAATACAGCGCACAATCGAGAAGATCTCCGAATCGTCTCGAAATCCCGCAATCTTCAACCATAAAAAGGAGGAGAGTTTCAGAAGGAGAACTTTCTTCGCATCCGCGCTCCTTCTTCCTTCCGCTCCGCGCTACAATCTATCATTTTCGTTTCTCTCGGAGGTAGAAGTCCTTCTTCCCTATTTCTTTTTGTTTCTTTATAATGTCGGAGTCCATTAGGAGTCCTTCCATTAGCAGAGGTTCGCCAGGAGGTGAAACCAGTAGAGGACCACCGGGAGATGAAACCAGTAGGGGTTTGTTAGAAGGTGAGACCAGTAGGGAAAGAAGTTCGGGTAGGAAGAGGAGTCCAGAGAACATCTTAAAGCTGGTCTTCATCTTCCGCTTCACCCTTTTTTTATAAAAATTTTTAACCTTTATCAGATAGTTTCGGCTCAATTGACTCCGAACAGCTTTAGAAATATTTGTGGATTCCTAGTCCTTTGTAAGCTTAGGAATGTGGAGCCGATGACTTCCCTTTTTACCTCTTTGTTTGTACTAAAAAAAGATTTCCATGGTAAGGGATGGTGGATCATAGGTCCTCAACCAGGCTGAAGACTAATAAAAGGAACCCCTAGTGCCATACACGGGTGGAAACCCAGTTTCTTTTTTGTGTACTATACCATGTGGGGGTTTAACATCGAATGAAAAACTCCATGTTTGGATGCAAACGCTGGGAAAAGGGTTCTGAAAGCCGATCAGAAAGACTTTGAAACTTTATCAGAGCTAGAAGTTCCCCTGTTTAAAGAACTACTGAAAGAGGAAAATCTTCACCATGCCCATATCAGCGAAGTCCCGGCATTAGGTATAGAGATAGTGGTCTTCGGATTTTTCATCATTCCATCCTTCTCCCTTTTTTTTATGTATAATGAAATTCTTTCTTTGAACTGTAGGTGGACCAATGAAACCACAACTTGATAAAGTTCGATAGGCTTCCAAGAAGAGGGCAGTGCCTGTTCCGTCGGAGTCCGAAGTCCAAAAAAGAGAAGAGCCAAAGAGGGCTCGAGCACTCCTCCGATGAGGCCTACATCGGACGAAGAAATACCCTCCACTTTACCAAGTCCACCTGAACCTTCCAGGAGTCCATCTCCGAGGAGGCCCCTCCAAAGAGTCCTCATCCGAGGCCCCCTCCAGATCAGCATGATTTGGCATTTGATAGGGAATCCCTAATTGCACCTCTGAAGGAGAAAGGGAAGGAAAGAGTGAAATACCGGTCTGAAAATGATCCCAGGTGGAACGGCTCTTCAGAAGGAGGTTGCAACATGGACTTTACCATCTTTTCTAAAGCACAGGGCCTAGAGAACCCTGAACTGGCCAGGGAGCTGATGAAGCGTACGCCTCTATCGAAGGACTAGGACAACACTAAGTCCCGATGTATTGAAGATGTTTCTGACTCAGTGTTCTCTTCCACACTGAAGGTAAGCATCGAATGTTGTGTTTTCAAAGTGTAAATCTGTTGTTGCTAACCTTTCTATTTATTACTGCAGATGATCCATGATATCACTGTCATGGAAGAGAGCATCTTCGATTTCAAAGACAACTACAAAAGAATGAAGGAAAGGATGAAAGTGGTTGAGACTGAGAAGGCAGTAGCCAAGGAGCAAAGGTAGGCTATGGGGGAGAAGCTTGCCTAGAGTGACGCTCTTATTCAGAGTTTGAAATCTGATGCAGAGAAGATCCAATTAAAGAACTCTAAGCAAGAGGCAAGACTTAAGACGAGGAAGAATAAGATCCGGTCTCTAGAATCTCTGCTCAAGGAAGCCCATCAGAAGTCCGAAGAGGCTATCAAAAAGACTGAAGAGGCTACTGAAGAGATTCAATCTTTGAAGGATCAGTTGAGAAGGGCAGTCGAAGACTATAAGGCATCTTCGGCTTTTGAAGGTGAGGTGGTTGAAGCATGAACCCATAGTTACAAAGGAGGCTTCAATGATGGAGTGAAGGAGGTGCAAAATCACTATCCAGATCTGGATATTTCGGGTATTCAATTATTTGTTCTTGAGGATCCAAGTGAACCCAAACCACAAGAAGGCCCTTCTGAAGTACCAGTAATAGCTGAAGAAGTAAATGATCCGATTGACCTCACTCAAGTCGTAGAGGGCAATTTGTAACTTCTTCCTTTTCTTTTCTCCTTTTGAAAGGATGTAAAAGATCTTATCAATGAAAATCTTTTCCAATGAGATTTCTTCGTAAATGTATATGTTAACAAATGGAAATTTTCTCAAGTATAGAGTCTTCGGATGATTAAAAACTCTGTATTATAAAATAACACTAAGTCTTTGGATTCAGAACAATGTAACCTTTTAAGACAACTCTCGAAACCTGGTTCAAGGTTATATCATATTGAATAATGATATCAAAGAAAGACCCTGAGATTTCAAGACACCAAGTCTCTAAATAAGAAGATCAAGTCTTCAGACTTGAAGGTTCGCTAAGTCTTTGGACTTAGAAGAATTCTAGAGTTAAAGTAAGAAAGAACACCGTCTTTAAATAAGTATGCCAAATCTTCGGTCTTGAAAATACACTAAGTCTTTGGACTTAGAATAATAATCTTTTAAGAAACAGAATTCCTAAATCTGGTCCAAGATTATACAATACTGAATAACAATATCAAAATAAGAATAATTGAGATTTTAAGACGTCAAGTCTTTAAAACATGCTAAGTCTTCGGATTTAGGATAATTCCATATAATTGAGAAGAATACAAAATCTCCAGATGAAAGCCAAGTCTTCAGACTTGAAGATTCACTAAGTCTTTGGACTTAAGAGAATTTCGGATGATTGAGATGAAAGATTATCATCCCTAGATGAAAATATCAAGTCTTTGGATTTGAAAATTTGCTAAGTCTTCGGACATAGGATAATAGACCGTGTGGATCACCTGCATCTTTATTATGAATGAAAGGTTGATTAACCTTTGGCATTTTTATGGGATGGATCGCTTGGATCACCCTTATGCCTTTTGATCAAAGATTAAAATAGGTTAATCGGGCCTACCTCGGCATTTCATAGAGTAGATCACGAAGATCATTGTCATGCCTTTTTGAGATAGAATTAAGACAGGCTGATCATGCCCACCTCGGCACTTCGTGAGATAGATCATGAAGATCATCCTCTTTCCTTTTTGATTAAGATGGACTGGTTAAGTCCAACTCGGTACTTCGTAGGGTAGATCATGGAGATCATCCTTATGCCTTTAAGAAAAGAAAATTAAGATAGGCTGGTTAAACTTACCTCGGCACTTCGTAGGGTAGATCATGGAGATCATCCTTATGCCTTTTTAGAAATAGAATTAAGATAGAATAGTTAAATCTATCTTGGTGACCTTGAATAAAATCTTTATTGATAATATTTGCGGAGGTTTTGTACACTCCAAGATCGAGGTAATAGAATACCTTCTAAAGTCTCCAACCGATAAGTCCCGGGTCGAATGACCTCTTTGACTTGGTACGGTCCTTCCCATGTATGAGAGAGTTTACCCTGCTCAGTTGGTTTGGATACTTCAGATCTTCGCATAACCAAATCCTCAGGATGAAAGGTCCATTCTCTTACATGAGATTTGTAGTATCTTACAATTTTTTGATGATATGAAGCCATTTTCAACTGTACCTGAAGTCATGTACCTTGTAGTAAATCTAGGTCAACTCTTCGGCATTCAAAATTTTCGAGCTCTTCATAATGATCAATCTGTAGAGATTGTAAAGAGACCTCTATAGGAAGGATTGTTTCAGTTCCATAAGATAGATGAAATGGAGATTCATCGATAGTTGTTCTAGGAGTGGTTCGGTATGTCCAAAGAACTGAGTTTAATTCATCGGCCCACGACCCCTTAGCATCATTCAATCTAGTTTTAAGACCATGAAGAATAGTCCTATTTGTTACTTCAGCTTCTTCGTTGCATTGAGGATGTCCTACTGAAGTAAGCTTGTGAAGGATATGATATTGAGTGCAAAAGCTCTTGAATTTCAAATTATCAAACTGTCTTCCATTATCAGTTATTATAGACTATGGAATCCCAAAATGGAAGATGATAAAATTTCTTACAAGATTTTCAACCTTTGCTTCAATGATCTGTGCCAATGCCTCGGCCTCGACCCACTTTGTGAAATAGTCAATAGCCACTATGAGAAATTTTCGCTGCCCAGAAGCCGGAGAAAATGGACCAAGAATATCCATTTCCCACTGTGTAAAAGGCCAGGGAGCTGTCAATGGAGTTAACTGATTCGCAGGCCATCTTTGTACATTGGAGTATCGCTGACAGTGATCACACCTTTGGACAAATTCTGCATAATCCTTTTGAATGGTTGGCCAATAATAACCTTGGTGAATTATTTTGTATGCCAAGGATCTGCCCTACAGATGATCTCCACATATTCCTTCATGCACTTCCCTGAGTGCATAATTTGCATCAGATGGCCCTAAGCATTTTAGCAAAGGCTGCGTGAAAGACCTCTTATATAATATTTCATTTAAGATCACATATTGAGAGATCATCCATCGAAGCCATTTTGCCTCGAGTTTGTTTTCGGGTAGGATGCCTTCTCTCAGAAACTTGAGAATAGGGTCCATCCATGAAGGCTCATGTTTAACCTGACATACTTCAATTGTAGGTTCTGATATACTGGGATCTTCAAGATATTCCACATATGTCTTTCCAAGAGAATCTGGTGCAGTGGTTGCAAGTCTCGAAAGAGCATCTGTCCGAGAATTTTCTATCCTTGGTACATGAATAATCTCAAAATATTCCAACCCAGATGTCAGGCTTCGGACTTTTTCCAAGTACTGGATCATATTTGGATTCCAGGCTTCAAAATCACCTTTTACTTGAATCATCACCGGCTGTGAATCGAAAAAAACTTTGACCCTTTTAATCTCTAATTTTTGGAAGATTCTAAGCTCTGTAATGAGTGCTTCATACTCTGCCTGATTATTTGAAGCTTGACAAGAAAATCGAAGAGCATATTCAATAACTTGCCCATTCGGCCCAGCCAAAATTAGACCTGCACTGCAACCGCTGGCATTCGAAGCACCATCACATGTAGCATCCATACAAATCTAGACTATCTTCGGTACTTTCCTCTTCGTCTCTTGGCTGGTCTTCTTCGGATCTCCATGTACATTTTACTATGAAATCAGCCAAAATCTGTGCTTTTATTGCTGATCTAGGCTGATAGTCAATATCAAGTTCTCCCAGCTTAACAGCCCACTTAGCTATCCTTCCTGAGATATCAGGACAATGAAGAATGGCTTTTAAGGGCTGATCTGTTAGGACCACAATAGAATGGGCTTGAAAATAAGGCCGAAGATGCTTCGCCGCCACCACTAGAGAAAAGATAAGCTTTTGTACTCTGGAGTATCGGATTTCTGCTTCATGCAACACTTTACTAGTGTAGCAGATCAGCTTCTGTGAATGATTGGCATCTCTTCATACCAGTACCAAACTAACTGCTTTATCTGTGGCTGACAAGTATAAGTAAAGTATCTCTCCTTCGCAGGGCTTGGAGAGCAAAGAAGGATTTTTCAAGTATTCTTTTAGCTTGTCAAAAGCAATTTTGCACTCCTCTATCTACTCAAAATTTTGAGTTTGGCGAAGAACCTTGAAGAAAGGTAAATACCTTTCTACGGAGCGAGTGATAAATCGGCTCAAAGAAGCAACTCTTCCTGTTAACCTTTGAACCTCTTTTTTGCAAGTGGGATGCCTCATTGTCCGAAGTGCTTGGATCTTTTCTGGGTTAACTTCAATTCCTCGCTTGGTAACCAAGTATCCCAAGAATTTTCCAGAAGTTACACCAAAGACACATTTGGTTGGATTCAATCTCATCTGATGATGTCTGAGAGCATCAAAAGATTCTTTTAGATCTGCAATATGATCAGACTTATGAAGACTTTTCATAATCTTATCATCAACATAAGCTTTTATATTTCTCCCAATTTGATTTTTGAAGACTTTGTTAATGAGCCTTTGAAAAGTTGCCCCAGCATTCTTCAACCCAAAGGGCATTACTTTATAACAGTACAGTCCTTTCTCTATAACAAAAGCAGTCTTCTCTTCATCTTCAGGATCCATTCGGATCTGGTTATAGCCTAAGAAGGCATCCATAAAACTCAACAATTGATGACAGCCATGGCATCAACTAGCTTATCATTTTTTGGCAAAAGAAAACTATCCTTCGAACATGCCTTGTTGAGATCTGTATAATCTATGCAAATCCTCCATTTGCCATTTGAGTTCTTCACTATGACCATATTTGCCAGCCAATTCAGATATTAGACTTCTCTTATGAAGTTAGCTTCAAGCAGTTTATTAACTTCTTCATCAATAACCTTCTTCTGCCTTTCAGGAGCAAAATTTTTTTTCTTTTGCCAAACAGGCTTATAACTAGGAGAGACTTCCAAGCGATGCATGATCACAACAGGTGGGGTTCCAGGCATGTCCAAAGCTGTCCAAGCAAAAATATCAGCATTATCTCGGAGAAAGGAAATTAATTTTACCTTTGTCTCCTCATCAAACAAGCAGCCAATTTATAAAAGCTTGGTTGGATCATCTTCGGACAATGGAACAAAAAGTGTTTTCTGCACCGGTTCCCCACAGTCTTCGGATTCATCTCTTGGATCCAACTGGTCAAGTGTTAAAGGCTTGGCTGCTTATTTATTTTGAATCATCAAATACTGGTGAGCGATCCTTTGATCTCCCCTCACTTCTCCAATGCCCGTCCTAGTAGGAAATCGGACCAAAAGATGGTATGTGGAAACTATAGCCCTGAATTTATTTAATGATGGATGCCCCAATATTGCATTATAAGCCGAAGACGTTCTAGCCACAATGAAGTTGATGGAAAGGGTTTTCTGGAATGGTTCGGATCCAAAAGTCACAGGCCATATTGTTTCACCTTTAACTCCAACTTGATTTCCTCCGAAACTAGTTATAGGAATGAGAGATCTTCATAATTCACGTCCAGACAATCCCATCCGAAGAAAGGCATCATACAGCAAAACATCAACTGAACTTTCATTATCAATCAAAATTCTTTTTACATCAAATTTAGCAATAATAGCCTAGACCACTACAGGGTCATCATGTGGAAGTTGTATTCCTTGGACATCTTCATCGAAAAAAGTAATTGAGTTCTTCCCCTTGAACCTTTTTGGGATATTCTCAGCTTCAACATTCCATGTAGATGACCGATGAAGCATACCAATATTCCCATCAGTTGGTTTTTGGTGAGGCAGATCGGCTTCATCGGATATCCTTGGAAGGGTAGTTACTTCGGCTTGAGATTCTGGGTGATTAATGTACTTTTCCAGATATCCCCTTTTTATCAAGTCTTCAATAGCGTCTCGAAGCTGGAAACATTCTTCTGTGTTGTGGCCATGATCCCGGTGGAATCGACAGTATTTGCTCTTGTCCCTCGCTTCTACAAATGTCTTCATGGAATGTGGCCTTTGAAAGTATTTTTCCTTCTCAATCTCCAGCATAATTTTTTTCCTTGGTAAGTTGAGAGGGGTATAGGCATCAAACCAATTATTTTGCTGTTTAGATCTAGGACTACGCCTGGGAACTAAAACATTGTTGGAGGATATGGGCATGTTTGGTCCCTTGGCACTTTTCTTCTTAAAAGGGTATCTCCTTTCTACAAGTCTTCGGCTCGCTGCCTGCTCCTCAGCAGCTGCATACTTCTGAGCTCTCGCCAATAGTTCGGCATAGCTCACTGGAAATCTTTTATCTAGGAAAAAAGTGAACCTGGACGACTTCAAGCCTTTCTTTAAGGTAGACATGGCCACATGCTCATTTAGATTCGGTATTTCCAATGTGGCCGAATTGAAGTGATGGACAAATTCCTTCAAACTTTTCCCTTCATGCTACTAGAAGAGAAACAAACTATCTATAGTGCGCGGCATCTTCTGGCACGTTCTGAAGTGCGAAATGAACTGCCGCTCCAGTTCAGCAAAAGAGTGGATCATCTTTGGTGGCAGGCTCGAATACCATATTCGAGCTGATCTCTTCAGTGTAGCAAGAAAAGCAAGGCAGTAAAGAGCATCGGTTGCTCCTTGCACGATCATATGAGCCTTATAGCTTCCCAGATGGTCGAGAGGATCTGAAGTCCCATCATAGGCTTCTAACTGTGGGATCTTGAAGTGCCTGGGGATAACTTCATCCATAATGCGGTCAGAAAATGGTGGCTGAGAATTGAAAGCAATAACCTCCTCATTTCTTCTCAGATCTGAAATTCTGGCTATTTCCACCTGCATGGATTTGAATTTCTCTTGGAACTCACAGTTAATCTCTCTCTCCCTAGCCTCTTCCGGTGCAAAACTTCTAAAAGAAACAGAGGGAGAGCATCGAACCCTTTTCTTTCCACCATGATCACCTGTTTGTCGATCTGGTGGAGAAGCATGGCGGTCACGAGATGACCGGATCTGTGAGAAACTGGGAGTGATTTCTTGATGTCGATCTTCTTCCTTTCCAAGTTGATGGCTGGAATGTGGAACTGGTGGTGGATGCTGCTGTTGAGCAGCAGCTTTTTGCAAATTTTGGACCAACGCCGTCAAGGCTTCTACCCTGTTCAGAAGGATTTCAAATTGCTGTTGCCCCACCATTATCATAGGAGGCTGCACTCCCTGATCCGCTGGAAGATCGCTTGCTGGAGGACCATTTGCTGGAGGAGCATGTTGCTCCTTGCTTGTTGATGCATCTCGAACCTTTCCTTTCACCATTTATGCCTAGCAAAAACTCTCCTTCAAAATAGGGGAAACAGATTTCTTCCCCTACCTGGCGCACCAATCTATTGACGCTGAATCCCTGCCGGCCGGATGGAGTGGCTTCGCCTGCTGATTTACTGTCGTCCGAAACCTACAAAATAGATCCCCTGACCGGAAATCTTCCGGCGGAGGACACTCCGATGCCAAAGTCAGCAAGAACTCATGCAGCAGAATGGAGAGCTTGAAAGTAGAGAGGGAAAGGAGAGAATTCGAATTTCTGGAATGAACTTAGCTTACCTCGAGTATCCCCTCTTACTAGTATTTATAGGCTCCAATGTAACTATTTACGGTTATGGGAGTTGGCTAGTGCAACCTCCATATAGCTGTAAGTAGTGGCTATCGGAAAATCAGTTATTTTAGAGCTTATTTAATCTGAAATTTTTGACCATGTGGGTGGTTGCAACAACCGAAACAAATTCCAACTGTTTCGATGTTGAAGAAGCCCACATGTTTAATAAGCCTCTCTTTTCCAGAGTAGATCCGAAGTAAGCTCAACATTCTCTTTAGTAGCGTTCCTAAAAGGAACGTTAGCTATACACCTCAGAGGAGTTTCTTTGGAAATAACATGGAAAAATAGATAAATACTTACAGTCCTGAATATAAGACAACACACTCTTCGGATCATGCTGAAGGAATAAAGCCGAAGAGGTTCAATAGGAAGGCTTGGTCTTCGAATCAAGATAACAATACGAAGCCGAAGACATAGGATTAATAAATATGGCGTATGGACCAGTCAATATATATATGAAGCTTAAGACATAAGGTTAACAAGCTTAATCTTCGGGCCAAGGTATAGATACGAAGCCGAAGATATAAAGACGTTAAGCATGGTCTTCGGACCAAGATAAGGATACGAAGCCAGAAATATAAAGGCGTTCGGCATACTCCTCGGACCAAGAAAGAGATACGAAGCCGAGGATATAGAATATCCTTTTATATATCAGAATTTTCATCAGGTCTAGGAGATATTTTTCTTTGCATATTGACTTAACCAATAAACCAAAAAATTTGAATTGGCTCGTAGAATATCTCAGCAATTAATTAAAATAAAAGCATGATATCATAACAGTACATTTTGACATTTGATACACACTAAAGATTTTTAAAACCAAAAAAAAAAAAAAAAAAAAGACCGTCAAGCATCAACAATTATAGGATTTTGAAGGTATTTGATGAAAGTTAGAGAATACTAAATTTACTTACGAACAGTTTTAGACAATTGCCACAAATCAAAGAAAGCTTTGCAGCTGGGTTTACAGAATGCAAGCCCTTCCACCAATGGGAACCAGGATCTCTCTTATAAGCTCATGCTCTCCCGTTGTCTATTCTGCAGGATCAAGATTCTACTTGCACTTACTCTGCACTTCATCCTGGGTTTTCTCTCAGATTGTCATGTTTCAGCTATTTTCTTTACCTTGTTATGTCACTGGCAACGTTTGTATATGTTACCTATATCATGGTTATTTGTTGCCAGTTCTGTGCCCAGCACGCTAGATTTTAACTGAAATGGTGGCATTATTTGTACGAGTTTTGGCACGCACGTGGGCAGCGGTGAACAATTTGTCTTGAAGGTGGTATCAAGATGTCATACCCAGACTGAACGTTAACATGCTTGGTTGCTGGACTCAGGCATCTACCGGTGGGAGAAATATTACCAGGATATTAATACTATTGGATGAAAACTTTCAACCATTAATTTTGCGAGCCGCTTGCTTTCACAAACTCTCTTCGAGGCTTTACTCTTTTTGGTCTCTGCTATCCGCATTTGTTTGCCAAATCTCCTTGGTCATCGATGTACCTTTTTCTCTTTTCTTTTCTTTTCTTTTTTTTTTTTTTTTTTTTTTTTTTTTTGTAGGGTGGTCATACCGCTCCGGTACGAGAGCCGTCCAAAAGATCAAGAGACAGAAATCTTTGAAAGAATAAAAGAATATTATCGTCCTAGCCATGACCATCAGCAGAATGTTAAGTAACATAGGAGGCAACCCAATTTGTAGCACAGTTTGTCTTCCGATAGACATGGCGGGCCATAGCTATCATAGAAAGTTGCTGGAACTTCCAAATATCACGAAAGAGAGTGTGGGCATCATAACGATTCGACCTATCCTGAATCTAACTAATACAATAGAAGGTCATCCTCAATAATATTCCTGTGACAATGCAAATGCTAAACAGCTCTGCTGATACCAGCCCACGCAGCTCTGAGCTCCACTTCTGGAACGAAAGGGCAATGAAAAAAGATCCCATCAGCCACTAGAAGCCTCCTCTCATCATCCCGAATGGCATTCCCTGCACCGCGATCAATACCACAAACACTGCCATCAAAATTCACCTTGACAAACCACGGAGGAGGGGGCTCCTAGAAAATGTAAATAGCCCTCCAAGACGCTGCCAAGATAGCATGAGTCCCAAGAATCTGGGGTTGCAAGAGAGGTGACAGTATCAAACTGGTGATGAACCTGGCTCTCTGAAGAACCCAATGAGCTGGGTGGCATCAGCTTCGAAGATCATCACATTTCTAGATAGCCAAATCTGATAAGCAATGTAAGTAACAAAACTGTGCCAAGCCCTGGTGAAAAAAATCAAGGAGCATAACCGTAAATCATCATCGACATCCCAAGGCCAGCACCCAGCAAGCCTCCTGATATAGCTACACCGCTGGCGTGTAGCGTGTGTCAGATCCAATTGGATACCGCCGGTGCCACATGGATTTTTCTTTCAAAATTCCTGCTCCTTCGCCAGGTGGCGCCCCAAGACGGGTCCACCTCAGCCGAAGTCGAGCCTCTCTCTGCCACTCCACCAGGTGTCCACCCAGGAGGGGTCCACCTCGACCGAAGCTAGCAGCCTTCTGCTCCCTCGCCAGGTGGCACCCCAAGATGGGTCTACCTCTGCCGAGGTCGAGCCAGGCCCTCTTGCTCCCTTGCCAGGTGGCACCCCAAGACGGGTCCACCTCTGCCGAGGTTGAGCCGGGCCCTCATGCTCCTTCGCCAGGTGGCACCCCAAGATGGGTCCACCTCGGCCGACGTCGAGCATCTCTGCCACTCCGCCAGGTGTCCACCCAGGAGAGGTCCACCTCGACCGAAGCTAGCAGCCTTCTGCTCCCTCGCCAGGTGGCACCCCAAGACGGGTCCACCTCTGCCGAGATTGAGCCAGGCCCTCCTCCTCCTTCGCCAGGTGGCACACCAAGACAGGTCCACCTCGACCAAAGTCGAGCCTCTCTCTGCCACTCCGTCAGGTATCCACCCAGGAGGGGTCCACCTGGGCTGAAGCTGGTGGCCTTTTGCTCCCTCGCCAGGTGGCACCCCAAGACGGGTCCACCTCTGCCGAGATCAAGCAAGCCCTCCTGCTCCTTCACCAGGTGGCACCCCAAGACGGGTCCACCTCGGCCGAAGTCGAGCATCTCTCTGCTACTCCGCCAGGTGTCCATCCAGGAGGGGTCCACCTCGGCCAAAGCTGGCGACCTTCTGCTCCCTCGCCAGGTGGCACCCCAAGACGGGTCCACCTCTACCGAGGTTAAGCCAAGCCCTCCTGCTCCTTCGTCAGGTGGCACTCCAAGACGGGTCCACCTCGGCCGAAGTCGAGCATCTCTCTGCCACTCCGCCAGGTGTCCACCCAGGAGGGATCCACCTTGGCCGAAGCTGGCGGCCTTCTGCTCCCTCACCAGGTGGCACCCCAAGACGGGTCCACCTCTGCCGAGGTCGAGCCAGGCTCTCCTACTCCTTCGCCAGGTGGCACCCCAAGACGGGTCCACCTCATCAGAAGTCAAGCCTCTCTCTGCTACTCCACCAGGTGTCCACCCAGGAGGGGTCCACCTCGGCTGAGGCTAGCGGCCTTCTGCTCCCTCGCTAGGTGGCACCCCAAGATGGGTCCACCTCTGCCGAGGTCGAGCCAGGCCCTCTTACTCCCTCGCTAGGTGGCACCCCAAGACGGGTCCACCTCTGCCGTGGTCAACCCGGGCCCTCCTGCTCCTTCGCCAGGTAACACTACAAGACGGGTCCACCTCGGCCGACGTCAAGTGTCTCTGCCACTCCGCCAGGTGTCATCCATGAGAGGTCCACCTCGGTCGAAGCTGGTGGCCTTCTGCTCCCTCACCAGGTGGCACCCCAAGACGGGTCACCTCTGCCGAGGTCAAGCCAGAACCTCCTGCTCCTTCGCTAGGTGGCACCCCAAGATGAGTCCACCTCGGCCGAAGTTGAGTCTCTCTCTGCCACTCCGCCAGGTGTCCACCCAGGAGGGGTCCACCTCAGCCGAAGCTGGTGGCCTTCTGCTCCCTCGCCAAGTGGCACCCCAAGACGGGTCCACCTCTACTGAGGTCAAGCCAGGCCCTCCTTCTCCTTCGCCAGGTGGCACCCCAAGACGGGTCTACTTCAGCCGAAGTCGAGCCTCTCTCTGCCACTCCGTCAGGTGTGCACCCAGGAGAGGTCCACCTCGGCCGAAGCTGGCGGCCTCTGCTCCCTCGCCAGGTGGCACCCCAAGACGGGTCCACCTCTGTCGAGGTCAAGCCAGGCCTTCCTGCTCCTTCGCCACGAGGCACCCCAAGACGGGTCCACCTCGACCGAAATCGAGCCTCTCTCTGCCACTCTGCCAGGTGTCCACCCAGGAAGGGTCCACCTCGGCCGAAGCTGGCGGCCTTCTGCTCCCTCGCCAGGTGTCACCCCAAGACGGGTCCGCCTCAATCGAGGTCGAGACAGGCCCTCTTGCTCCCTCGCCAGGTGGCACCCCAAGACGGGTCCACCTCGATCGAAGTCGAGCCTCTCTCTACCACTTCGCCAGGTGTCCACCCAGGAGGGGTCCACCTCAGTCAAAGCTGGCGGCCTTCTGCTCCCTCGCCAGGTGGCACCCCAAGACGGGTCCACCTCTGCCGAGGTCGAGCCGGGCCCTCCTGCTCCTTCGCCAGGTGGCACCCCAAGACAGGTCCACCTCGGCCGACATCGAGCGTCTCTGCCACTCCGCCAAGTATCCACCCAGGAGGGGTCCACCTCGGCCGAAGCTGACGACCTTTCTACTCCATCGTCAGGTGGCACCCCCTGATGGGTCCACCTCGGTCGAAGACAGCCCTACTCTGTAAAGCCTCGGGGAAGCAGAGGCACGGGTCCGAGGTCACCGCTAGAACCAGCGCGCGTCGCGCCCCGTACAGAGTGCCAGTATGGCCTGCAGTGATACGCGAAACCTCGTTTACATCGATTAAACGGGGCCCCGCGATCGCGTAACAAAATCCTTGCGGGCAGGAGCTTGAAACGGCCGGAAGCCTATCGTCAACGCCTCGAAAGGAGAGCTCCTGTACTTGGCCCGAGGTCTCGCCAGTCTTCCCCTTTCGTGACACACGGCGGACGAGGCGGGCCGGCCACTTAACTCTCGAACTTGAAGGAGGAGAAGAAGATCTAGAGATCTCCGGGAACCTCCGGGAGGGGACATGGGCTGAAGGCGGTCCGGTGGTATAAAAGGGACGGAGAAAGCAGACAAAAAGGTAAGTCGGAAGGAGGATAGAACATCGAGAAAATGATCCTGGGGCTCCCAAGAAGTCCTCAGGCGCGAGCTCGGTGAACCCAGCGCAGGAAGCCAGGCTTCAACTCCTCTCTTCCTCACACTTCTCTCATCTACATCTCCTCTAAGCACGGGAATCCTTCGGGAACCCGCCTTAGAGGACCTGTTCCATCTTACCGCTTTCTAACTTGATCGTCGGAGTGCCCCCACCGGAATCCCCGGCCCGGGTCTCTGACTTGATTTTGCAGGACCGGAAGCTTGGAGATCTCGAGGTGAGAGAGTCCGAGAACCGGCGCCAGCTCACGAGCTACAGGCCACCGCGGTAAGATCGGCAACACCTCCAAATCAACCTTGCTCTGAGATAGCTAAGGATCGCATGCTCAGTGGACTCATCCTGACTATCACATACCAGGCAAGATACCAACAACTCCTTACCTCTGCGCCTAAGAAGAGTTCTCGTAGGGAAAAGATCCCAAGCCATCTTCCAAAGGAAGAGGTGCACTCTCGGATGAATGGGAAGTCTCCAGATCCAAGGTACCGCAAATCTCATATCAGAATGTCCTCTGCACATATCAAAAATGATGCTCGAAGGAGCCTTGAAGCAATAAGAAAGGCCCCAAACCCTCAAGTCCTAGACCCGGTGAATTAAAATCGGGACAACAAGAATCCGAGAAGCCAGCTGGCTCCCAAAAAGTCTGGAGATCTGCTGAGCCCTCCAAGCCCTACCTTCATCCATCAACAAATCACAGACCCAGAGATTGTCAGCAACCTCCATACTCACAAAGGTCGGCCACCTAGATAAAGGAAGAGTAGAAATACACGCATCTTGACTGACATCAATCATGGTCCCATCACCAACCAAACACGTGATATGGGCCATCACAATAGGAGCACGGGCACAAATCTCCCTCCAGATAAAGGAGCAATCGCGGGTCATCTGAATTTGCGATCCCTAACTCCAAGTACTATAGCAGGCCCTCATCATCCTACTCAACAGACAACTGGGTTGAAAGAGATATCTAACAATATGTCTAGCAATGAGAATCTCCCTCCTTACCAGAAGGGATTGGATCCTAAGATCTCCGTCCATGACTGGCCAACATATAGTGTCCCAAGCTAGCAAATGAATACCATGGCTATCATGTCTGGGCAGCTCCATCACTCTCAAGTAGGAGCTAGGAATCACGGTATTTGCCAGGAAGTAAACATGAATAAAGCTAAGGACAAACCTAATGAGAATAAGTCTACCCATCATAGAGAGAGTAGTAGCTTGCCACCCTCTAAACGATAACGAACCCGGTGCACCATGGATCTACACTCCATCCTCTACAATCTCTCTCCAATCATAGAGATGCCAAGATAAGTGAGAGTCCGGACTGCTCTGAAATCTCGAGTCTAGCCTAGTTATCCAATTTCATTTGAATCTTCATTCTGAGGCTGAAAATAACAAAGGATTTCTACAAATTAACAAGCTGTTCAGACCTACGACAACAAGACTCCACAACAAAATCAAAGTATCTAGCATTCTGTAGCGAGACCCGACCAACAAGAAGATAATCATCTACAAAAAGGAGGTGAGAGAGAGGCTGGGCTCCAGGAGCAGGCCAGTAAGGCTCTAGTAAGGATCTCTAAACTACGCCCCTCAAAGTCTGAGAAAGAGCATCAGCATATAAGATAAACAGGTAAAGAGACAGGGCGCAACCTTATCGAAGATCGATCGCCGAAAGGAAGTAATTAGTTAGAATACTATTTACCAAAATGGCAAAAGTAGAGTCTTCAACACAATCTATGGTCCACTTGATTTACCTGTCCTGGAAGCCGAAGTCATGAAGAATCTGCCAAAAGAAGTGCTAACTCATCCGATCATAAAATGGCAAAAGTAGAGTCTTCAACACAATCTATGGTCCACTTGATTTACCTGTCCTGGAAGCCGAAGTCATGAAGAATCTACCAAAAGAAGTGCTAACTCATCCGATCATAAAATGGCAAAAGTAGAGTCTTCAACACAATCTATGGTCCACTTGATTTACCTGTCCTGGAAGCCGAAGTCATGAAGAATCTGCCAAAAGAAATGCCAACTCATCCGATCATAGAACGCTCCATATCAAGCTTGATCGCCATGAGACTCCTCCGAGACGAGACACGCCTGAGATCATGCATGAATTCCTGAACGATAATATTATCAATAATACAACGATAACTAATAAAGATCCCTTGCTCAGGACTAATGAGATAGATATAATCATCTGCACCCATCCAACCAAAACCTCACATAAATTTTATAGAGAATGGTAGATGCTAATCGACCTGAAATAGCTCGGAATAGAAGCGATCTCTTTGAAATCAAAATAGTCAAGGTTTTTTTTCATTTAACACGAATACCATGACCAAAAGCCACTTGAACAGCCTCGACAACCTTATTTCTAATAATGAACCAATATCGACAGATAAAAAATAAAAAAAAATCATCCATGATTTATCCTCCCAAGAAATCAAAAGACATCCAGCATCTCCTAAGAAGACACGGGCAGATTATTTTTTCTCTATCTCATATTGGTTCTCAGTTTATGTTTTTTATGTTGTACGGACTGTGGCTAAGCAGCTGTTCCTATTTACCAAAAACAAAAGAGGGATGTTATCCGGATGAATTAGCTTAATTGACAACAAGTATTATCCATAAGATCAACTAGGTTATGCACATCACGGTTCAAGTGGCATGAAAGCAAACCATCAGTTCACATGCAAAGTAGCAGTATGATCAAAATTGGTTGCGTAAAAACTCATCCAAATCAATCAGGTTTCTTGTGCTTGCGGAGTTTGATAGATGGTTCATTGAGACACATTTCTCTTCACACACTGCATGAAAAATACTTGCACACGTGCGTGCACAGGCACATGCTTTCTTGCACAAACATAAAAATATGAAATAAACCATAAAATCTTTACTATAAAATCTCTAGTTTCTGATATGATAAAAGACATCAACGATACAATGCTTGGACAGTTACTGCATTCAATGATTTACAAATAATATCAAAGACAAGTTTAATTGAATGTCGGCATCCTTTCTTCTATCCTTTGCTGTAAAACTATTGAAATCCAAATCTTGACAAGACAGCATGCTCAGCCAGCAAGAAAAGGAAAACTATACGGTGTACAACGGCTATTCACAGATGATGCTGGTTAGTGCCTTTCCCCTTGGATAAATTCCTACCATAACCCAGTCAACGGTGCTTCAACTCCAATCGGAAAGTGAATAAAATGGCCTTCTCGAAAAATCTTCTGAACAGACATATAACAAATAAATTTAGGCCGAACCACCTCCATGATTAGCTAGGCACCTCCTAAACTGCGGCCTTGGTACCAATCATGCAGAACCCAAGGACCACAGGGAGGGGTTGAACCTAATAAGTCGGCAACGAGCAAAACTGTTTGGAAAAGAATGAAGGACTACACCCTGAACAGATACTCTAAATCCTCTACTGTCAGGCGAGTCTGGCGGGAACCTGATTCATCATCTCCAAATGCAGAAGCCACCATTTCCCTCTTTTTTTCCTAGAAAAAATGTTTTATACAATGACTACCACACCATAAAAATATAGAACAGAATAAAGCAGCTATTAAAGGTCTGACATGAGCGGCATGATGCCATTTCAGACCAACCAGCAATGCAAAGGAAATATAAGCCAAAACTTGTACGGGAGAGAGACAAAAAGATGAAGCACATACTGATCCAATAATAACAGAGCCAATAATGCAAAATCAAGAAATTTGGAAAAGTTAAATTTTATCTGACAGCAACAATTGCAATTTGGAAGTGAAAAGTTAAATTTTATCTGCTGCAGCTTTTCCCCTATTAAACCTAACCGACAAGGTTTCTTCACACTGCTCCAAGGATATTATGCAGACATGGGGCATGGGTTCAAGATAAACACTTTAAGGTTTTGTCCCCTCGAATGTTACAGACATTTTGCTTTGCAATTGTGTTAAAATCAAGGTTCACCATACAGGTACCGGATCCTATACCAATACAAATGCTGGTACACTATCGATATGCCGTCCCAAGTCTTGGCTTTGTACCGATACTATACATTACTTCCTGATACAGGGTGGTACGCACCAGTACAACCACCCTTAATTGAGGTGATGAGAACATTTTTGCTTTGTAATGTATGCAACTTCCAATCCTTACCCTTGTGAGTCCAAATTCTTAATCAAGTGCAATTAGAATTTAACTACGAGTAAAATAATAATCTTATTTATAAACTCCAACCATAGATATTAACCCAGTATCAAACCTACGATAAGAACCTTATCTCAAGGTCTATACTCTATAGACTCAGACTGATCAAGCAACAATCAATGCAAAAATGAAACTATATTCAGATCCCAAGAATCTTCCTAAAGTTGTCATAAAAATTCAAGGATTAGTTGGTATAAGATTTAATCAATTGAAAGAGCAGCAGCGAAGTTCAGATTGCAGTGCCTGCAATGCATCAAACACAGGGTTTGTGGGGAATTATTTCCCAAAAAAAAGGGTCCATACCTGAAAAGCAGAGTACCCTGATAGAGACTGAAATGAAGGACAACACTACCAAAGGTAGCAAGGCTGACCCTATGATTATTGACTGCTCACCAAATAGCATTTTATACAGCAATTAACTAAAAACATGAAAGTCGACCACAGAACTAGACAATTTGTCTAAAGAGCACGATGCACTTATGCACAAAGAGCTAGCAACTCTACTACTGATCAGATCAATGGCTTGTGAGTAAGGTAAGATCATCAGAGGACCATCAAGATGCAATAATTTTAAAAGATACTCAACATGCCAATGACAGTAACTGGAATCCTCATTTAATCATGTAAGTGATAGAGGAAAACTGCATGCGGAAACACAAGGCACAGTTAGCACCAAAGGACCCATAAGATGTAATTGGAGGCAACCAAGATAGAAATAAGTCCAGCAGCAATGAGAAAATAACTCTTGTCAGTTTCTAGCTAGGTGGTCCATATAACCTCCTAGAGTAACAATTAGGTTGGCAGATATGGTACCAAAGAAATAGCAAGGGGTTTTGATTGAATTAGCTCCTTGAGTTGTGGAATGTGCCTTAAAGAACTTGTATCCAAAAAGTACCAGCTTGTCTCTTCGCCAACGCTCTACAATAGTCTAAAAGTTCAGTGAATAAATAACCAAGAAAGCACACCTTTCTAACTACCAAAATCGTCTACTAGGATAGGAATGCTTCTCTCTCATCCAAAGATCCCTTGACCAGGAAAAAGTGCCAAGTAAAGGGTCAACGTCAAGTGGAGAACCAATCATAAAGCTATCTCAAACTTCAATATACTTGATCCTAAATACAACCCCAATGCATAACACAACAATTGACAATTAACAATAAGGTTAATTAGGAACTTACAAAAATTCAAGTCTTGTACAAGTAGCCTAAACCTATGCAACTGGGCGAGCTTGTGCCAAAAAACAAGATGACTGAGCAGTGATCTAATAGTTGTTACACCTATGAATTATTTTCAGGCCAACAAAGGCACCATTGTTGAACGTCTTTAGCAGCTGCTTTATCTTTGCATATTTCTAACAAAATTGGCTAAGCCAATTTTTCAGCATTACTTCACTGTGGAAGTTTGGATGCAAATGGTTGCATGTATATATAAATCATAAACACAGGTTATACCTCTATATGCGCGCTCTAACAAAATATAGAACTGCTGTACAGTATCAGAATCATTAATTTTCAAATATGCTACCATCCAATACTATAAATTCAAAATGGTAGCCATATCAACTAACAATTAAAAAACAAATGGTATACTTTCATACAAACTGTAGAATCATTAGCATGACAACATGGATCAGTTTATGACAATGATAATTAATGTTAGATGCACTCAGACATTGAGCACCACCTTGACCATAGAATTCCACGCTAGTGTCTCAGCATCTCTATGAATCTACCTAGCCTCATCACATGTTCCATACAATAGAACAGGAAAGAAGAGGTAAAGAAAGACTGGAAAAATGCAATATGATACCTGGAGAGCTAAGATGCGATCCTCAACTGTGTCTTTTACAGTTAAGCGAGATACAGTGACAGGACGTGTCTGGCCAATTCTATGTGCTCTATCAATTGCCTGGTCTTCGGTTGTAGGATTCCACCACAGATCTAGGAGTAGTACATGGCAGGCTGCCACCATATTCAGTCCAAGACTTGCAGCTTTCAAAGACATAATCATCACGGTTACCTATCATAAAGTAATAAATTAGATGCAAAAAAATGAAACACAAATCAAAATATAGATTCAGATAATGAAAAAGTCAAATATTGACAGGCAAACCTCTGGAATAGTGTTAAAATCTCTCACAGCTTTCTCCCTAGCTGAAACAGACATGGTGCCATCAAGTCTCCGGTACTGTATACAAGAATCTTTTAGTGGAGCTTCCAACAAATCCAGCATCCTAGTCCACTGGGAAAAGACGATGGCTTTTTCTGTAACTTGACCACGTGAACCTTCAATTAAGTCAGAATGTTGTGTACCATTTGTACCAATCAGAGGACTCATTTTAATAGCATGATCTGTGTTTTGTGCAGAACCAGTGGCTACATCACTAGAATTGTTGAAATTACTATTTGGGGAGGAATAGTTGGATCTAGGCAGTGATTGCAAAATCTCAAGAGCAGCTTTTATTTTAGAAGAATCAGAAGGTGAACCATTCCCACCCAGCTTAGTTGCATCTACCAACTCAGGACAGGAAACACCAGAGCAACATGAATCACCAGGTTGGTCAGATAGAGAGCTCCTTAAAGTCCCTTTTGAAAATACTGAAGCAACATTAAGTCGGACTTTACAGTCAGCAGAGGGACAGATGTTATCGTCCCCAGTAAGGTGCTCACAGATGCACTGCTTGCAGAAAACATGCCCACAGATGGTAACAACAGCATCTTCAGGCGGATCCTGCAGACATTGGAAACATCAAAAGATGGAGAGAATATATTTTGCATTCCACTACTAGGACCATCAATCTTCTACCTAATCAAAACATAAACAAGAATGGTTTCTTTTTTAAAGGCGGTGGCAGGGTAAAAATTTAATGAATTTGTCATAAGCGGAAAAATAGCACAGAGACAAAGGGTAAGCAAGAAACACTTTAAAAAAGCAGAAAAAACAGGCTTGGATGACATAAAAGAACTTCTAAACCGCAAGGGGAGGGAGGAGGGTGAGCAGGCCAAGATTTAACTGTATCATTGTCAGTCTTAGACATCAAAAAGTCCACGTTCTAAACAACCGTTGCAAGAAGATTCCAGAGAGTCATTTTTTCCATGGAAGATTACATTCCACCCACATCAAGTAAAAATTTCAATAAACAGATATAACTTGCTTGCTTTGAAGTCTGCCATTCATAGAATACAATAATCACATGATCCGTACTTCCTTGGGCAGAGTTACCAAAATATTTCTAGTCAACATACTTTTCAGTGTCAAATCACATCATATTAAAAGCTCATAATGATGAAAATACAAGTCTAGGAGCAAAGATCTTGTGGCCGCAGGATACAAGAATGGAAAAGGGAAAGGTGTTTACTAACTGTAACTCATAAGATGCCATCCCCTTGTTTACTTTAACTTGATAATGCTACCTTGACCAGTGTAAAAACTTGCAAGCGTTTCCAGAATCGCCGCATCTAGACCACATTGTTACAAATTCCAGCAAGAATGAATGATGGATCAACCTTCCGAATAAAAGGTACTTGAATCAGACATTCATGATCCAACTCAAAAACGCAATATCTGTAGGAAAACATCCAACTAATTTTACTGTCTATCCCTGCTACCTAAGTCAGAAACAACTCAATATTTATCAAAAAATATCTGGTTAACTTGGCTAGCATCCATCTTTGCTACTTCCCACTCAGAAGAGCTTTCCTTTTTTTTTTTCTGAATTCACTCTGTTTTCTAATATTTGTTTTATTATAAGCTTCTTTTCCTAGTAATAACAGAAGCATGTGGTTTATAGAACCTTGCCTCAGCTGATTGTTTGGCATGATTTTGGGGGAAAGGAGGATTAGCATCTAAACCAAGTTCATGAGTTGCGAAAATTGACACAAACTACCATATAAATTTTAATTTAGTCATTTATTGTGTTTATAGATTTATAGTTTGTTTAAAAATACTGATACTACATAGAACAAACTTAGATCAGTAATTCAAATATCCTCCATTTGTATTATCATTAGTTTCTCTTTTTTCCTAATTTTATATTTTTTATATTATTTTTATATATTGAATATCATTTTTGTAATGATGTGAGTTACCCAGTCCAAATTACCAATCCACTTAGTCAAAAATTGAATTTTGTCAGGATTCTGACACTGACCTCAACCGAAAAAACTTTTCTAAGTACCTCGGTTGGTTTGAAAATATTTAATAACTACCTTCCAATGTTCCTTCATATCAGGCCTTCTCTCTCCATCATTTCATTTAACTTCCTCCTGAGAACAGCCATGTCGGGCTCACTCTCTACATTCAAACCTAACATAAATTAAAAAGAAAAAGAACTATTTTATTATTTCATATCTTCCTCATTCACTCAAAATGTGGAGGCAAGTATGAATATGTATTCTTAAACATTCTTAACTTCTACATTCTCTCTCCATCTCTCAAAGGTGCGCGCTTGCACTTGTGCATAGATTTACATACAACCATGGATATATATCCATGCATTCACACACATAGACATGAATACAAAAAGAATCCCCATGAATCATGTATGCTCATCATGAGCAACATGCAGTGATCCTGGAACCATGCCGAACTGGCTGGTTCGGGGTGCACCAAACCAGACCGGCACCCAATTGACATGCTATAATTTTTAGTACAAATCCCAGCCCATTCGAAATTTGATCCAAATTGTACCTGAACCGGACCCGAACCGCACGTTTCGGCTGGTTTGGGTCCGGACAAGTTGGTATTGTAGCTGCAATGGGGGGCATAAGTTTTTTATGTAACTAAAAGCCTCTCAGGCTCTCGGTTTGAGAGAACGAGACCAAAAAGACGTTCGATAGGCCTTTTCCTCTCTTTCAAGCCACCCAAACACCGAGAAATCAAGAAAAAACATAGATTCAAGATATGTAAATCCTTCCCCTTCTTTCTCCCTCTTCTTTTTTAAAAAATTTCATGAAAAATAAAAAAATAAAGAAAAACTGTCATTTTTTTTTTTGGCATGATTTTAGAGTATATTGTAGATTTATGAAAGATCTATATAATGATACGAAGATCATAATTTTTTATTAAGTATATGATTTTTTACATTACAAAATATTTTGGATTAAAAAATTAATAAAAAATAAAATAGATTATTAAAAATTATAAAAATAGATTATTGTTCTAGGATTTCTAAGCTACTTTTATCATAAATTTGGTGTCGATTTATCCAAGTTTTGATGCGTAGTATGAACAGTATCCTAGACCTAATTTTGAAGAAAAAGAAATCTTTTATGCATGCCCATTGTCTTAAAAAAATATATATAGCATCTATAATAGAGTCCTACATGAATCTAAGATTAAATTAATATTTTATAATATTTAATTTTTTATATTTTTTATTCCAAAAATTAAAAATATATATAATTAATTAAAAAATAAAAATAGATAAATAAAATACTAATTAATTTTATATAATTATTGAGCTTATGTGCTTTTTCAATTTTCAGAAATAGATCCATCGAGAAGGAAGAAGGGTCCAAAGTGTGACATTAGTTGGGCGCATGAAAAAATGCTATTAAAGCGGCAGCATTGGAGGTGCAAATAGTGCAATATATAATTCAAGGATTGTGAGGTAATAAAGTTGAGACAGCACTTAACTAGCTACTATTCTGATATATCTACGTGCCAATAGTGTACACAAGAGGTCCGATAGTTGAAGTATTTTGTGGATTTCAAAGCAAGAAAGAAAAAATATTAAAAAAATAGAGATGGACTGTCGAGCTGCAGAACCATCTTCATATCACTCCAGGAAGTCAAAAGAAATATCTATTCGTTCCAATGAGAATGCACAAATAGAGGCTGCCATTCAGGCGAGCTTATATGAGCAGAGACAACTAAATGAGATGGCGAAGCAGAGCAATTTGGACCGTCAGCTTTTAAGTCCGAATCGAGATCGAACTCTGGAAGTATTACAGAAAAGTCTGAAACAGTTTAGGAACGTCTCAATCATAGCTGTCTGGAAAGGCACCAGCCATATTGCATCCATGTTGGAAACATCTTATAGTAAAAAGAAATCTTTCATGGACATTCTAATAGGAGCCACCATCCACGACATCGATCCACATACCTTTCCCAACAGAGATTCCAAGCAACAAATGATTGATACTATGCTGAAAAGGATAAGGATACGTGACAGGTTATCAGATCCTGGTTTCACTTCAGTCATATCCTAGTACATGCAACAGACAATCATATTATTGCTCTGCTATTACATCTATACAGGCTACTGGTGCAGGTGTAGATCCTCCAGAATCGAGAGATATTTATAGTCAAATCTAATCGAAAATAGGTGGGTCTGATCTCCCCTCGGACGACCATGGAAGCAGCTGGGATAGCGACCCTAGTAAGTGGTGTGCTATCCTCGTCAGAGCGCCCTATTACTCAAAAAAACAGCACCTTCTGCAGAGGGGTGCTCCGTAAGGGCACACAGCCTGCACCTCTGTGGAGAGATGCTCCAATAGGACACGCCGCCTGCAACTTCTACGGAGGGGTGCTCCGCCAGGGCACGCATCCTGCATCCCCTGCGAAGTGGTGTTCCACCAGAGCGCCGGGCCCTGCAGCACACTATCAACACCTTTGAAAAGGCGCTCCGCCCCTCCGTCAAGGCACGCCTACATCCCCTGCGAAGAGATGTTCCACCAGAGCGTCGTGCCTTGCAACCCACTACCTGCACCACTCGAAAAAAAATATTTTATCGGGAGTCTCAGACCCTGCAGCATCTCCTACCAAGCTAGTGCTCCAAGCCCCCAAGCATGGTGGCACGATGCCCGTCAGAGGAAGTGTCCTGTCAGGGTGTCAGATCCCATGGCACGCCACTCGCACTCATCGCGGTAGAGACGCGCGCTTCACAGTACACCTGCACTCATGACAAAATCTTCCTCCGAGAATTTCAGACCTTGTCCCCCTCCTTTCAGGGGAGGCGGGGATAGACCTGCGCTCCGCCCACATGAGACGCACCAAAAGAGCACCAAACTAGGGCTCTAAGCCCCACGAGATGAAACACGCTTCTATAAGAAGCCCAAAGGGACCTTCGGCGAAGGTAAGTACGAGCACGCAAAGAGGAGAAAAGGCAAGGACATGAAGAACATCCGAAAACTCTCCCAAGAACTCCCACCGCTCTAGCTTCTACTCTTATCTTTTAAAAATTCTCTAAACATGGAGACCACTCTGCGCTCCACGAAGGAGGATCTATTCTCCTTGGTCACCCACTGACTTGATCGTCGAAGTGCCCCGCCGGGATCCCCAACCTGGATCTCTTTTTCGCAGAACCGGCCGCACTCGAAGGTCTCCAGGCAAGAAGTCTATTCATCCGAGCCACATCAGAGCTACAAGCCATAGCGATCTAAGGCAGCAACAAATTAGTGCGCCAGGAAGAAGGGTGGCTGCAGAAAGACCAACAGCCAGTTTAAACCAGCCCCCCGCAGCTAGAGCATTCGTGGAAACCTGCGGCCCCATGGTGATGACATGCGTGCAGAAAACTTCCGTCAGCCGCATGAGCAACCCTTCCCATCGCAGCGACCAGCATAATTCGGAAAGGGAGCTTCCCGCTCCGCCACCGCCACCTCCAGCAGATTCACAAATCACCGCACTCGCCCAGCAGATTCACAAATCACCGCACTCGCCCAGCAGGTCCAAACCCTGGCTGTGGCAGTGCATCAGCTACATCATCAGCACCGGTCCCTAGCAACCCAGCAGTAACCAGGGACCCCTGCGGCTCAAGCCACCGGATCCCACGCTAGCTTGTGATCTTTCTAAGGAAGGCCATCGCATCCGTGGGCCACGTCCTATCCCCGAGGGAGCCTACGAACACCGAGGAAGAGGCAGTGGGATGGTTCGGCCGACTGAGAGCCAGTCCCTGGTCTCGGACCACAGCACCTCATGGCACTGCAGACGCCGCCACAGCAAGGCCCCCCAACATGATCTCCTCCGGCCCTCATCTCCCTCTCCTCCGATAGTCTCAAAAGAAGGGTCCATCGACGAGGCCATTATGCAAAGGGCTGAAAGGCGCCTGAGGATCAAAAGCGCGCGCTGGCCGAGCTATCCCGCTAGTTTGCCAACCTGCAAGGCTCCTTACACGAAACCACGAGCTACGACACTCGCCCACCTTTCTTCCACAAAATCCAAGAACCGATTCCCAGCCGGTTCCGCAAGCCTCAAGTTGATCCCTACGATGAGACTATCGACCCCCTGAACCACCTTGAGAGCTACAAGACTCATGAAGATCCAAGGGGCCACTGACGCCCTCTTCTGTGTCGCCTTCCTGGCTACGCTTCCAAAGGTCGCTCGAGTTTGGTACACCCGTCTCGAGCCAAGAAGCATCAACTCCTTCGAGCAGCTAGAGAAGAAGTTCATGGCGCACTTCGATGCTTGCCAAAAGGTGCCACGTGAAGCTGACAGTCTCTTCTCCATTCGCCAGCAGGACCATAAGTCCCTGCAGGACTACGTGTCCCGTTTTAAAGTTGCAACCCTGGAGATCTATAACTTGGATGAGCCTGCCACCATGTTAGCATTGAAAAGGAGGCTCAAGACCTCCCGCTTCACCAACTCCCTTGACAAGAAGCCCCGAAAAACCAACTCCGAGCTCCTCCTCCGTGTCCATAAGTACATCCGTACGGAAGAGACATATCACACCAAGAGGGAGTTGGATGGGAGGCCCCTGAAGAAGGGGCTCCAGGGAAAGCCCTCTGGGATGCACAAACCCAGGGCAACCCTGAGCCTCCAAGCAAGCCCTAAGCCGAAAGATAGCCCAAGAAGAAAAGTATATTCCTCTCCTCGTTCTAAGGTCCAAGATCCTCATGGAGATCGAGAGCGAGCGCTACCGGCATCGCCCTTCCCCGTTGAGGCCGTCAGGCGATGGTGACAAGCCAAAGTACTATCAGTTCCATCACGACCACAGCCACGATACCGAGGAATACTACCACCTTAAAAAGGAGATTGAAGATCTAATTAGGAGGGGCTACCTCGAAAAGTTTGTAGGAGGCAGGACCCGTCCGAACCCCAAGGTGCCACAGCTCTTCCTCCTGTCGACAACCAGCCCACCGAGAGACCTGTGGGGATGATCTCCTGGGGGTAGAGTGAGGACCAAAGAGGACCAGGACGAGGAAAGGAACTGACAATGTACTCCCCTTCGTGGGGGAAAGGAGAACTATGACAGAAAATTTAAATAACGACGCCATTGTCATCGAGATGACGATAGCGAAATATCCTGTAAGGCGGATTATGGTCAATAGTGAAAGTTCGACTGATGTCCATTTTTACGATGCTTTCTTCTAGATGAATCGATCTCCCACTCTGCTGAGACCAATGTACACCCCTCTGGTTGGCTTTACTGGAGATTCCGTGAAGGGTGGAGGGAGAGATCACCCTCCCTGTCACCGCTGGGATGCCTCCCTGACAAAGTACCGTCATGATGACCTTCATGATTGTTAGGCTCCCCTCAACCTATAATGTGATCCATGATCGTCCAGGGCTCAACTAGCTCGATGAAGTCATCTACCAGGCGACTCCTAGTCCAGTTCCCGACCCCTTATAGAGTTGGTGAGATGGAGAGTCCACAACCGATTCAGCACTGCCTGCAGGCCGTCCCTGGGGCCAATAGCACCGAGGACCCAGCCACAAACCAGCTATATCAAAGAATACAGAGGCCAAAGGTAGGCCGGTCGAGCACATGCTGTCGTTCCCCCTCAGGACGGATCCCTCGAAGACAATACAAGTGGGAGCCCACTTGCATAAGGACAAAAGGGCTCGCCTCCTAAACTTCCTCCGAACGAATGCTGATGTTTTTGCCTAGTCTGCGACAAACATGCCTGGGATTCTACCCGACGTCATCACCCATAGGTTGAACGTCGATCCAAAGTGTCGTCCGATCCAGCAAAAGAAAAAAAGCTTCGCCCCAGAAAGGCAGAAGGCGATAAATAAAGAAATTGAGAAACTCCTCACTGCAGGCTGCATCCGAGAGGTCCAATTCCTAGTTGGCTGGCAAATATAGTCTTGATCAAGAAGGCTAACAAAAAGTGAAGGATCTGTGTGGATTACATCGACCTTAACCGAGCATACCCGAAAGATAGCTTCCCCATCTCCAAGATTGACCAGCTGGTGGACGCCACCTCAGGACACCGTTTGCTTAGTTTCATGGATGCATTTTCCGGGTACAACCAGATCTAGATGCACCCGAAAGATGAGCACACAGCCTTTGTGACGAACCGAGAGATCTACTGCTACAAGATGATGCCGTTCGACCTGAAGAATGCAGGAACGTACCAGCATCTGGTCAACAAAGTGTTCAAAAACCAGATAGGTCGTAATATGCAGGTCTACGTAGATGACATGCTCGTGATGAACGGTCAGAAGTCAGATCACATGGCAGACCTTGCGGAGGCCTTCCACAACCTCCACCTTCACCAGATGAAGCTGAACCCGACCAAGTACGCATTTGGCATCGCAGCTGAAAAGTTCTTAGACTTCATTATCACCCGGAGAGGGATCGAAGCCAACCCCTAGAAGCTACAGGCCATCGTTGATATGGAGCACCCTACCTCGAAGAAACAGGTCCAGCACCTGACCGACTGAATCGCGGTTCTAAGCCGATTCATCTCGCGCTCCACTGAGCACTGCCTGCCCTTCTTTAAGGCATTATGCAAGATGCACTTCGCCTGGACTAAGTGTCGAGAAGCCTTCAAGAAGTTGAAGAGGTTCCTCGCCTCCCCCACTGCTCTTTAGGCCAGAGATCGGGAAGGAACTCCTATATCTGGCAGTTTCTCCGAGGGCTGTCAACTCGGTGCTGGTCTGCACGGACGAAGATGGAGTTTAGAGACCGGTGTACTATGCCAAAAAGCTGCTCCAAGATACGAAAACCAGGTACACCCGCTCTGAAAAAATCATTTTTGCATTTATTATGTCTACCCAATGCCTCAAGCCATACTTCCAAGCCCACTCGATGGCGGTCCTCACCGACCAACCTCTGAGAGCCATCCTTAGCCGTTCGAACATATCCGAACGCCTAGCTAAGTGGGCAGTGAAGCTCAGTGAATTCGATATCACCTACCGTTCAAGGCCATCTCAGAAAGCTCATGTGCTGGCTAATTTCTTGGTGGAGTGTGCCTGGACGAACGAGGAACCGGAGGAGGCTTCCCCCAAGCACCCGACGGATCCGCTGGCGAAAGAGATGGCGTGGATCCTCCACGTGGAGGACGCATCCAACATAGGAGGAAGTGGAGCCGGCCTCATCTTCGCTAACTCCGACAGGGTTGTAGTAGAATGTGCACTGCACTTTCTTTTCAAAGCTACAAATAACCAGGCCAAGTACGAGGCGCTCCTTACGGGGCTAAAAGTATCTCGCGAGCTGGGCATGTCGAGCTTGAGGGTCTTCACTAACTTACAACTAGTTGCGGTCAAGTTACAGAAGAATTTGAAGCCCAAGATTTCCATATGGCAAAGTACCTGGAACGGGTGCATTCGAGCGCATCGGGCTTCCGGCATTTCAGCATTTTCCATATCCCTCGCGGGGAGAACGCTCGCGCTAACGCCATCTTCGGACTAGCAACCTCGTCGGACTCGTGGCTGGGGCGCACCTACATCGAGTACTTGGAGACCCCAGTCACGAGGCTTCGAGCGAAGTCCAACAAGTTGCCCCCGAGACAAGCTGGATGAATGCTTACATCAAGTACATTACGAATGGCACCTTGCCCGAGAATCGCACGGAGGTCGGTCTCCTCAGGAAGAAGGCCGCACGCTTCGTTTTGATGGACGGGCAACCTTATCGAAGATCCTACTCCTACCCTTTGCTGAAGTGCCTGAAACCCTTGAAAGCCGCCTATGTGCACGAGGACATCTGCGGGAACCACGTGGGGGGCAGGACGCTGGCATACAAGGCCCTCCATAGGGATACCACTGGAAATCATGTAGGAAGACAGGACTGACTTCGTGAGGAAGTGCGATCGCTACCAACAGCACGCTCACATACAACATCGACCGGTTTCATTGCTATCCCAACTCTTGGCTCCGTAGTCGTACGTTCAATGGGAAATGGATATATTAGATCCCTTTCCCCCTGCATCCAATCAACGGAAATACTTGATTGTGGCCATCAACTACTTCACTAAGTGGGTCGAGGCCGAACCACTAGCATGAATCACTGAAGATAGGGCCAGATCCTTTAAAAATCAATCTACCATTTTGATCTTCCATATTCAATCATCACCGACAACAGCCAGCAGTTCAACAACCAAACATTTGAAGAGCTCTACGCCGACCTGAACATCCGCCATCGCTTCACTTCAGTGGCTCACCCACATACCAACAGGAAGGCCGAGATGACCAACCGATCCATCCTCCAAGAACTCCGCACCAGACTGGATGAAACAAAGGGTCGTTGGGCTGAAGAGCTCCCTAGCATACTGTAGACCTACCACACTACGCCTCGAACGGCAACGGGTAAGACACCATTCAACCTAGTCTTCGATTCCAAGACTATAATTCTAATAAAGGTGGGTCTACCGACGCTACGGGTGAAGCAGTACGACGAAGCTGAGAATCCAGCCCGCCTTCTCAACCTGGATCTGTTAGAAGAGACAAGGGACAACCCGGCTCTGTATGACGGCATACCGGCAACAGATGAACTGGTACTACAACTCTCGTGTAAGGCCGAAGGCCTTCCGCCCAGGTGACCTCGTCCTACAGCGAGCCGAAGTCTCCTAACCTGGGAAGTATGACAAGCTCTCTCCAAATTGGAAAGGTCCCTACAAGATGATTAAGGCCTTATGCAAGAAACCTACCGCCTCGCTGAACTCGACAATGCTAAACTTTTCCGAACTTGGAATGCTAATAATTTGAGGATATACTACCAGTGATATACGACTCTCTTTCAAGAATGAAGAGATGCCCCTTTTTGGTTTAGCCCTATCTCCCCTTCATAAAAGAAACCTATTTGCCTGGTCCGTGCCCGGCGAAGCAAGCTAGGAAACTCCTAAAGCCCCGCCCTCTAACCACTTGATTCCAAGTCCGACGAAGCAAGCTGGGAAACTACTAAAATCCCGCAATCTATCCACCTGATTTTAAGTCTGGCAAAGCAAGCCAAGAAACTCCTAAAGTCCCATAATCTATCCACCTAACTCCAAGTTTGACAAAGCAAGCCGGAAAACTAATTAAGTCTTACAATCTATTCACCTGACTCCAAGTCCAGTGAAGTAAGCGGAGAAACTCCTAAAGCTCCACAATCTATCCATCTGACTTCAAGTCTGGCGAAGCAAGCCGAAAAACTCCTGAAACCTCATAATCTATCCACCTGACTCTAAGTCAGGTGAAGCAAGCCAAGAAACTCCTGAAGTCCAGCAATCTATCTGCCCAACTCCAAGTCCGGCGAAGCAAGTCAAAAAACTCCTGAATAGCCGCACTCCATCCACCTGACTCCAAGTCTAGCGAAGCAAACCAAGAATCTACTAAAGCACCGCAATTTATCCGCCTAACTCCAAGTCCGGCAAAGCAAGCCGAAAAACTCCTTAAACTCCGCAATCTATCCACCAAACTCCAAGTCAGGCGAAACAAGCCGGAAAACTCCTTAAGCCCCGCAATGTATCCATCTGACTCCAAGTCTAGCGAAACAAACCGTGAAACTCCTGAAGCTCCACATTCTATTCGCTTGACTCCAAGTCCGGCGAAGCAAGTCGAAAAAATCTTGAAGCCCTACACTCTACCCTCCTGACTCCAAATCCGGCGAAGCAAGTCAAGAAGTTTCTGAGGCCACGCACTCTATCCGCCTGACTCCAAATCCGACGACTCAAGTCGGGAAACTCTGAAGCTCTGCAATCTATCTGCCTAGCTCCAAGTCTGGCAAAACAAGCCGAGAAACTCCTGAAAACGAACAATCTATCAACCTGACTCCAAGTCTAGTGAAGCAAACCGGAAAACTCCTAAAGCCCGGTAATCTATCCACCTGACTGCAAGTCTGGCGAAGCAAGCCAGGAAACTCTCAAAACCTCGTAATCTATCCGCCTAACTCCAAGTCCGATGAAGCAAGTCGGGTCCTGAAATCCCGCAATCTCTCTACCTGACTCCAAGTCTAGCGAAGCAAGCCGAGAAACTCCTGAAGCCCCGCAATCTATCAACCAGACTCCAAGTCTAGCAAAGCAAGCTGACAAACTCCTAAAGCCCCGCAATCTATTCGCCTGACTCCGAGTCTAGAAAATCAAGCCGAGAAACTCCTAAAGCCCCGCAATCTATCCGCATAACTCCAAGTCCGGCAAAGAAAGCCGAAAAACATCTAAAGCCCGACAATCTATCCGCCTGACTCCAAGTCCAATGAAACAACCCGGGAAACTCTTGAAGCCCTGGAATCTATCCGCCAGACTCCAAGTCCGGCGAAGCAATCCGAAAAACTCCTGAAGCCCCGCACTTTATCCGCCTGACTCCAAGTCAGGCGAAGCAAGCCGGAAACTCCTGAAGCCCAGCAATCTATCCACCTGACTCCAAGTCCACGAAACAAGCCGGGAAACTCCTTAAGCCCCGCACTCTATCCGCCTGACAACAAGTCCGGCGAAGCAAGCTGGAAAACTCTTGAAGTCCCGTACTCTATCCGCCTAACTGCAAGTCCGGCGAAGCAAGCCGGAAAACTCCTGAAGACCCGCAATCTATCCGTCTAGCTCCAAGTCCAACAAAACAAGCAGAGAAACTCTTGAAATCCCGTAATCTATCCGCTTGACTCTAGGTTCGACGAAGCAAGCTGGAAAACTCCTAAAGCCCCGCACTTTATACGCTGATTCCAAATCCGACAAAGCAAGCCGAAAAACTCCTGAAACCCCGTACTTTATCTGCCTGACTCCATGTCCGGCAAAGCAAACCGAGACACTCCTTAAGCCCCATAATCTATCCACCTACTAACTCCAAGTCTGGCAAACTCGAGAAACTCATGAAATCCCGTGATCTATCCGTCGGACTCCAAGTACGGCAAAACAAGCTGGAAAACTCCAGAAGCCCTGCAATCAATCAACCTGACTCCAAGTTCGGTGAAACAAGCCAGGAAACTCCTGAAGAACCACACTCCATCCGCCTGACTCCGAGCTCGACGAAGCAAGCCGGGAAATTCCTAAAGTCCCGTACTCCATTCGCCTGATTACGAGTCCGGCAAAGCCGAGAAACTGCTAAAGCCCCACCTTCCATCCGCCTGACTCCAAGTCCAGCGAAGCAAGCCAAGAAACTCCTGAAGTCCCGCACTTTATCCACATAATTCCAAGTATGACGAAGCAAGCCGGGAAACTCATGAAGCCTCACAATCAATCTGTCTAACTCCAAGTCCAACGAAGCAAGCCGAGAAACTAATCTATCCACCTAACTCCAAGTCTGGCGATCCAAGCCGGGAAACACCTGAAGCCCCGCAATATATCCTCCTGACTCCAAGTCCGTTGAAGCAAGCCGGGAATTATTGAAGCCTCGCAATCTATCCGCTTGACTCCAAGTCCAGCGAAGCAAGCCGGGAAATTCCTGAAAAACTGCACTCTATCCGCATAACTCCAAGTCTGGCGAAGCAAACCGGGAAACTCCTGAAGCCCCGTAATTTATTTGCCTAACTCCAAGTCCGGCAAAGTAAACCGAAAAACTCCTAAAGCCCTGCAATTTATCCGCCTGACTCCAAGTCCGGCGAAGCAAGCCAAGAAATTCCTGAAACCCCGCACTACATCTGCCTGACTCCAAGTCCAGCAAATCAAGCCGGGAATTACTGAAACCCGCAATCTATCTGCTTGACTCCAAATCCAAATCCAGCAAAACAAGCCGAGAAACTCCTGAGCCCCGCAATCTATCCATTTAACTCCAAGTCCGGTGAAGCAAGCCGAAACTCCTGAAGCCCCGGAATCTATCCACCTAACTCCAAGTCTGCTAAAGCAAGCCGGGAAACTCCTAAAGCCCGACAATCTATCCGCCAGACTCCAGTCTAGCGAAGCCGGGAAACTCCTAAAGCCCCGCACTCTATCCATCTGACTCCAAGTCCGGCGAAGCAAGTCGAGAAACTCCTGATGCCCCACACTCTATCTGCCTGACTCCAAGTCTGGCGAAACAAGTCGGGAAGCTCCTCCAGCCCAGCAACCTATCCGCCTGACTCCAATTCTACCGAAGCAAGCCAGGAAACCCCTGAAGCCCCATAATCTATCCGCCTGACTCCAAGTCTGGCGAAAGAAGCCGGAAAACTCCTGAAACCCCGCAATCTATTTGCCTGACTCCAAGTCCGGCGAAACAAGCCGGAAAGCTCCTGAAACCCAGTAATCTATTAACCTAACTCCAACACTAGCGAAGCAAACCAAGAAATTCCTGAAGCCCCGCAATATATCCGCCTATCCCAAGTCTAAAGAAACAAGCCAGGAAACTCCTAAACCTCGCAACCTATCCACCTAACTCCAAGTCTAGCGAAGCAAGCCAAAAAATTCTTGAAATCCCGCAATCTATCCGCTTGACTCCAAGTCTAGTGAAGCAAGCCGAAAAACTCCTGAAACCCGGCAATCTATCTGCTTGACTCCAAGTCCGACGAAACAACCCAGGAAACTTCTGAAGCTCTGCCTGACGCCAAATCCGGCGAAGCAAGCAAGAAAACTCCTGAAGCCCCGCAACTCTATCCGCCTGACTCCAAGTCCGGCGAACAAAGCAGAAAAACTCTTGAAGTCCCGCACTCTATCCGCCTGATTCCAAGTCTGGCGCAGCAAGCTAGAAAACTCTTAAAGTCCCGCAATCTATCCACCTCTCTAAGTCTCGCGAAGCAAGCCGGGAAACTCCGAAAGCCTCACAAATCTATTAGCCTGACTCCGAGTCCAAAAAAGCAAGCCAGGAAGATCCTGAAATCCCGCAACATATCTACCTAACTCCAAGTCAGGCGAAGCAAGCCGGGAAATTCCTGAAGCCCCGTAATCTATCTGCCTGTCTCCAAGTCAGGTGAGATAAGCCGGAAAACTCCTGAAGCCCCGCAATATATCCGCATGACTCCAAGTCCGGCAAAACAAGCCAAAAAACTCCTGAAGCCCCGTAACTCTATCCGCCTGACTCCAAGTCCGACAAAGCAAACCGGAAAACTCCTGAAATCCCGTACTCTATCCACCAAAGTCCAAGTCTGGCGAAGCAACCCGGAAAACTCCTAAAGCCTCGCACTATATCCGCCTGACTCCAAGTCTGACGAAGCAAGCCAGAAAACTCTTGAAGCATCGCACTTTATCTGCCTAACTCCAAGTCCGGAGAAGCAAGACGGGAAACTCCTGAGCCACGGAATCTATTCACTTAACTCCAAGTCTAGCGAAGCAAGCCGAAAAACTCCTACACCCCGCAATCTATCCGCCTAACTCCAAGTCCGGCGAAGCAAGCAGAAAAACTCCTGAAACCTTACAATCTATCCACCTGACTCCAAGTCCGGCGAAGCAAGCAGGGAAACTCTTGAAGTCCCGCACTTTATCCGCCTGACTCCAAGTCCGGCGAAGCAAGCAGGGAAACTCCTGAAGCCCTGCAATATATCTGCCTGACTCCAAGTTCGGCGAAGCAAGCCAAGAAACTCCTAAAGTCCAGCAATCTATCCGCCTGACTCAAAGTTCGACGAAGCAAGCCGGGAAACTCCTGAAGCCCTGCACGATGTAGCTACAGCTCTCACACGTGGAATAGGATCCATGGATATATTAGGCTTATCCTCGTATTCTGGATCCTTTTGCCTTCCAGCATCGATAGCTCAAAATCCATATGGATATGAATATAGTGCATCGAAGACATCATCTTCTAGTAGTTATTATCCCATATAGCCCGAAACATTTTACAAATCTAAATTTGTTGCCAGTATATCGAATAGGTCCCTCCATGGTCAATATCATCAATCTCTGAATACCTCTTAAAGTCAAAGCCTCAACAAGGGATCTGCTATGAGTTACAATCTATCACGCATATCTCCTGGGATGGGCTTACAAAATTACCATGCTGCCTAGCTAAAGGAATTACTGATCTTTCTACTGAGTACCAAAATGATCCTCATATTTATGGACATCGACACTCGGCCAAATTTTAAATATCGATAAGTAACTATGTTATATTTCATTTTCTTTAATTAATTGTTCGTAATCTTACTTTATAAAAAAAATTTAAAACATATTATAGCGTAGAAAGAGGCTAGACAACATTTCGTAGTGATTTTTGACGAATTAATCTTGAGGATATATCTATTTGAACCTTAAAACATTCAATAAATCAAAAAGAGAGAACAGCTATTAAAGAATCATCTTCCATAATAAAGGACAAAATTGTTGAACCAGATATTAATAATTCAAGGGAAGATGATATTAAAAGGGAAACACCATTGATTGGATCTTTCAAGAGTATAAGCAATCCGGAGCCCAGTGTTAATAAATTGAAAAAAGCTGATGTTAAAAAGGATATACCAATCATGGGATCATAAGCTTAAGAAAGATGTACAAATCAATGAACATCCTAGTTCCTCGACCACTTCCATCATTGATTGAACTAATGTAAATATCTAAACGAGTAAAAATCTACTCCAATTTTAGTAATAAAAAAATAAATTATTGCTAGAATTTATTTGACTTCTTACCTTTGATAAAAAAAATCTAATAAGAAAGAAACCAATACTAGAAAGATATTCTTGATCATGTTAGCGTTTATGATCCTATTTTTGTCATTCCTTTTTTAAAATTCAATTCAATTCTTTACTTGACTTCCTTGTTAAAAAATCAAATTTACATTTCACATGATTAAGAGTGTTTTAAAGTAGTATCAACAAACATCTATTTCGATCTAAAAACAGTTAATAAACCTTTTAAACCATTTTTAATTGAAAGAGAATAAAAAAAAACTTTTTTTAGCAATAACTCACACCTTGATAGCAGAGTTATCCAACCATATCCCACCTATCGATACGTATGGTACTACACCATACCGTACCGACCGGTGACCGGTACCGTACCGGCTGGAAATTAGCACGAGTACTGGTACCAGTTCCGGGAACCTTGGCAACAAGTATTGCACCCTCCAAGTTGGTCCATATAAATTAGCTTAACTACCAATTTAAATTATATCCAATCCTACCTAACCTAATCCAGTAACTCACACCTTAATAGCACTCCATTCTTGAACCCAATAATAGTATAGGTTAAGTTAGATTACATCTAGTCAGTCTGCAGGTAATGATTGATGAATTGAGGACATTGAGAGAAAAATAATTTAAAGCAATCAACCAGAAAAGATGTTCTCAGTACAACAACAGTACTTACATAATCACTGAGCCTGTTAGACGTAACAATATTAGTTATATACTTGAATATCATGTTATATTAACTAGATAGGTCACCATGAAATTTGTTTTCACCCTGTTGGATAACGTAATCCAAACTCTTAACCAAATCAACTTGATATGATCGGTATTTGCAAAAAAACTACAATGCAATCAGAGTTTGTTATATGCCAGATTCCAGATGTTGTCTGGGTTAACCCAACCAAGGCCTCTTGAGCTAAAAAAGAGTGAGACCATGATACAGCTTTTGATCAAATTGGATCAAGGCATTGAAGCTCTCAACCTGAACCTTACAAAAACTTGTTTGGTGTGTGCTACCAAAAGCCAAACCAAGTTCATTAAATCCTTGATTTGCTAGCCTAAAATCAATCCATGTCTACAGATTCCACCCACACCGATTTGAGTCAGATCACACTTCAAATTACCCAACCATAGTTGCACTCGTATCTTGAGCACAAAATTTCAATTCATCAATTAGTTTTCAAATAGAAATAGAGCAATGAAAAAAGACCTTGATCCGCTATAACTGAAGTTCAGTACGATCCTTATGCTTGATAAAAGTGAAAGACATGGAAAAAAAAAATCACGTGCTTTTTTCAATTAGGAATTAATACAAAATAATGCATGTCTTACAAGGATCAATATCTCCAACCAAAAAAATATCATGAAAAGAGCATTTGGAAAAAGAAAAGCATCTTCAGAAATTAACTAACACTTACATTGCAGATTGTACAGATTGTCAAACAAGATTCTAAACAATTCAAAAGGCTTTCTACTTTCTCTCTGGGAAGTTTTTTTGCCATCACCATAGAAGACCTCCAGATGGAGTTAGAATCATATCCTTTTACCAAGAGAGGATGACCACAGGCCTGCCGAAGCCTCAAGAGCATAAATAAAATGTTGACATAATTTTGTTTGACAGTCCCAGCTTCTGCATAAACCTAAGCAAGAAAAAATATTCAAGTTTAGAGAAAAATTTAAATTCAGTCTTACAAATTTACATAGAAACTAAAAAATTGGTGGCACATGAGAAATAAAAACTACAAAATATTGCATAATACCGAATTCAGGCATGGAGAATAAAATATTTGACCACAACACACAATAACTAAAGCACAAGGTGGAGTATGAGAACTCTTCATGGCAAATTGCACAAAAGCATTTGAAATATAAAAATGCCTCGAGGTTCAACAGCTTTGCTTTCTGTTTGTTATTATAAATGGTTGACAACCAACATTAGCATTAGTCAAGACTATCCAAATCCTAGATCAAGTATATGTGACCATCAATGCCCAGGCATAGATTAAAAGTCAGTTCAATTATCTGTTCAGAAAATGTTGGCAAACAAGATCCCACCTTGAATTGTTCTCGAGATTCAGCTTCTAGAGCAGAATAAAAGGCCCGTTCCTCCTTTGACAAGTCAACCTTTTTTAAAGTGACCGTCTTTGGAGGCAAGGTAATAATTGGTTTTCCATCAATTAGAGCACCTATAAAACAATTTATCAAAGTTAAAACAAGTTCCAGAATATGAAACATAAAGCAAATCAAAATCTTCCTTTGACACCAAATACACAAAAGGGGAAAACAAAAGGAGATGCAATCATTACACAAAGAATGGTGAGTAAGCTTCATATGGAAGTAAACAACTAGAAAAGGCAAGAAGGATAATATCAGTGGGGCAGATAAACTTAATCTTTATGTGGGACTACCTATGGAATCATTAAGTTGTAATGATATCAAAAAATCATACAAGAGTTTCTCATTTCTCCTTTGGAGAAGACAAATTATACAACAGTGGAGTAACACTCATTCAAGGATCTCGTGAAAGTATTTGGATAAACACTCCTCAAATTTCATGAAACATATTTGAAACGCTACTTTGATAAACAATGAAAGATAAAGTAGCACCAATGAACAATATGCAATCCATGCAAACCCTCATTAATACACACCTAAATCAACAATGTGTCACTTATAGCAGGCTTGAAAAAAGGTCAAGGATTTAGAGCTAATCTTTAGCATATGCCATTTGCAGACAGTGCAGGTTTGGCAGGTAAGGTATACAAGGTTGAATATTATATTGGGATTACGAAAGATAGTTTTTCAGGTAATAACAATTAAACCAAAATAAGGTGCATCAACACGGGATTAGTCAAAAAACTGATCTGAGATCGACAAGAAAGTTTACAAGCAAATACACAAATATAAATGGATAGATGGATGGCTAGATGGATAAGTAGGAATGTCTCATATAAGACTAGTGCTTGGTAGATGATAAGTTGCACCTTTTGTGACTGAAAAATACCACAAAACCAAAAGGACAACACGAATACGTAAGAACTATGTTGCAGAAATCAAAATGTTTGATGCTGAAGAAATAATGAATATTAAAATATAATCCGGGCAGAGAAGAGATAAGTAGATGTATGGTAAATCTATGAAAGGACAAGAAGCACATCCAGTAGAGAAAGCTTAATAGTAATGCTAACATATTATGTTCCCAGGGGTAACTGTTTAAACTGGTAAGACGATGTCCAGAGGCCAACGTGGGGACCATTGCACATTTACCATAATAAAGAATTTGCACAAAAATCCAAAAAGCACAAAACTCTCATCTATTAGAATCTCAAACAGCAGAGTACATGTTTGTGTGTTACAGTTTCCATTCGCAAGTGTGTGAAACAGGAATAGATTTCAATAACTATGTTGGGAAATAACTATTTGCTAGCAAAATGAAAATAAAAAATGGAAAAGAAAATAGAATATGAAAAGGCTTCAATGGAAGTAGCAGGAAGGGGATTTTAAATAAACATAAATGGATTAAAAAACAACAGTGGAATAGCAACCATGTAGCAAAAATTAATTAGACAGGTCATGTTTGACACTCCATTATTTGTGAAAACATGGAGAAATTTTGGAGTTGCTTCCAGAGATTCAGAAGGATATCACACTTTCTCTAAGACATTCTGGAAGTTCAAACCATTTGCTTCTAAGGAGTTGGTGAGCTGACATGAAATTGAACAGCAACCAAAAGAATATTTTAATAAAAAAAAAGGATAGGATACTTTAAAGAGGAGCATTTTTGTACAATATTAGACGTGATCACCTAATCAAAATACTTGCATAAGTTTGCAATAGTGACAAAAGAACCAGTGTCTTTCACATGCCACCAGACATTCTAGGCCTAACTCTTAGTCAATAGCACTGTTGGGTTTCCCCATTAATATTTAATCAAATCCACATCAAAAACTATTAACCCGAATGTTTTACACCATTACACTGAGCATCCAGCAGGAAAACAGAAGAAAGATACCAACATATGCATCTCATATGTTTTGACTTGACTAGTAAATTATATAGACAATTTCAGCATTCAGATCAAACAGTAAAGCACCTTGCATGCAATTCATAATTAGTAGTATAACTGATATAAAGATATGTAAACAGATTCTCCCATGCATGACATCCTGCAGAAGTACATGTCCAATTCAAGCCCTAGCATAAAGAGTCTAAAGAGCGGGTGCACCATGGTTTCCCAAGAATATGGAAGGGATGCAAAAAGAGTTCATCAAAATTGACTGAAAATGAACATGTAATTACTAATGGACAAGATCACAAGAACTATAAGTTTAGAGCTATTCAGATTCAGGATGAAAATTCTGATTAATCATACAGTTGGAGTTGCTCAAAAATTTAATATTTCATTTGAAGATAAAAGGCATGCATCATCCATGAAATATATTAGTCCATATATACTAGGAAAACATGATCTCCTGAGTTCACCTTTTGTGCGGCGCAGCATTATTGCCTTCAAAATGGCTTGAAGCTTTTGGTACCCACTAGTTGGATTCCTACTAATTGGTATCTTTATTTTAGAGCAGAATGACTTATAAGTAGCATATGGATCAAATCTGAGAAATCTAAAGTAGCTATAAAGATCATCAACTGCATTCTGGATGGGCGTCCCAGACAAGCACCATCTTCTTTTGGCACGCAGACCACAACATGCCCTGGAAACTTGAGTTCTGTGGTTCTTGATACTTTGAGCTTCATCAAGTATTACTCTAAACCACCCAACTCTTGCAAGAGGTCTAGCAGCAGACTCAAGCAATGGACAGTCCATTGTGTTACCATCCTTCAGATTTTTTGCATTAGAACTATTATTTTTCCTCTTTTTATTGTTTATAAGCCCAGTAGGCACAGCTGATGCATCAGGCTTCCCTTTCTCCTCATCATCTTTATCAACCAGTGGCTGCTTTGGGACCTCCATGCTTACAATAGCATATGTTGTGAGAACAACATCATACTTGATGAGCTCATTGGGATCTTTTGTTCGATTACTCCCATGATATACCAGAAATGATAAATTGGCTTTGCTGGTGACTTTGTTTTGCAATTCTTCAGCCCATTGTCGCAGAACACTTGTAGGGCAAACAACCAAAGTTCCAGCTGCTGGCCTGCTCTTCACTGCCATCACAGAGTTCTCTCTTTTCACTGGCTTACTAACAACCACCGAACTTGAATTACAAGGCTGCTTGATGATATTAAGCTCAGAGTCATCATCGTCATCTGTGTCATCATCCAGATTTAAAGTTTCAAACTCATTTTGTTTATCTATTCCAGGACAGGATCTTGATGATGGAGATCTTTCTGTCAGGATAAGTGCTATAGTAGATATTGTTTTACCCAATCCCTGTAAGATGGACATAAAGCCATTTAAATCAAAAATTTGGTTCCACAAAATGATGTATACAAAAAACTATTAAGCAAAACCTGGTCATCTGCAAGAATCCCTCCAGAGCAATGCAGACCAGCAGTCTCCTTTTGCACCATCCATGACAAAGCTATTCGCTGTCCAAGAGTCTCGCTTTAGTCAAACAAACGGAGAGGACAAACCTATAAGTTACCTTAAGAATCATAAAATTAATAATGCAACCAAACCCAGACCTGGTGTCTCAATAGAGGAACAGCTAAAACTCCTTCAGGTGGGCTAGCTTCAGATTTTGGCAGGGCAAGATCCTGTCAGACAACCAAGCTTCAGTTTCATCACGACTGTACAAATCTACAGAAATCATAGTAGAGACCCTAAAAACAGAGTATCAGAACCAAAAAAAAAAAAAATTCTGCATTCTTAAACACAAAAAACAAGGGGAAAGAGTAGAATGGTTTGAATTAAAAGTATGATTAAATGGCATTATTGAGGAAAAAGGTGCATGATGGTCACAAAAAAAATGCCACGGTTTAATAACATACGATGGTGATGCATTTGAAAGTAAATGATATGACAGTTGTAGAATAAGCTAACTATGAAAGACATGGCACTGAAAATTGTGTCATGTTCTGTAACAAAGATAAAGAAGAAATGCTTTCTTGAGGATACAGCTAACATAATCGACCACTTTAGGCATATAACTGTGTTTTAGAACATAATAAAATTTAACAGTAAAATATTTATGAGAGGTAACAGGGTCAAGCTACAACAACATACTCCTATCAGTTAAATATTTTTCTGGTCTTCCTTGAAACACATGAAAAATATTTTGATCCATTTTCCACATCTCTATTCACAGTAATGGAAGACTAGTACAAGGAAAACTTGGTCAGTTGTAATAAATAGAATGATTTAGTGATCAATGAGATGAGGGCAAAGTTAAGTGACAAATTGGAACTATAAAGGAAACATGGAGATTAAGGGTCAAAAAATCAATTGATGAAGGGATGCCTATAGAATAACATGATAATGAGAACTGAATGAAAAATAGGCCCTAGTCAAAATTGACAGCAAAGAAACACCATTGCATAATTAATTTAATCATGTTGGTTGGTATATACTAAAAACAAAGATATCAATGAAAACATATCTAATAGAATTAGAATTGGGTGGATAAAGTGAAGAGACATATCAGACAGAATCAGAGTTCTGTGGACAAAGTGAAGAGTTGTTTCTGGGTGCCTCTGATCAACAAATGCAATGGCAACTTGAGGAAAAAAAAAATGGAGAGAAAAAAGCAGAGAACAAATAAAAACCACATGCAAAAAGGATATTGTAGGGATAAGAATGCATAGATGGATATGTCGTCAAGGAATGAGCATACTGAAAAGAGGCATACAAATTGCACCAAGGACAAAATGACAGAGACCAATGGAGACGGTATTCACATGTGTAGAAAATAATTTGAGAAGGTTAAAAAAATGAAGAGGTGCTTGATTCTATGTTGAAGATACAGGATACATAAGGGGAGAACCTTAAACTAAACTATGGATTTGGAAAAGCATGCATTAAATTAATAATAGGTGGGAAGGGAATCATCTAAGCCAATCCAAAGCATTGGTGCAAGGCTAGATTAATTCATAACGCTGCGAAGAGAACATTTAAGATTTGGCAGTTCTATAATTCCGTCAAAATGATTTTTCCATTTGAGAATTGTTTGGGTTGTTCAAAATGTAAAGCTGAGAAAAGGATGGCAGAAGCAAGTAAATACCTACTTCAGTTTTTTTCAGCTCCATCATATGAAATCAGTTACCAAACAAACCTGCACAGATTTAGACCAAAACAACTAAAACAAATCCAAGTCATTTGATTACCATATGAGTTCATATTTCAGCCTCTTCTTTTTCTGATTAATGGTTGATTTTATATATCGCTATTGTTGTGTTTTTTACTTCACAAATTCACGGTAGAGAATGTCAGAGTCAACATGCACAATCTGTACAAACTTACACATTGAAACTTTTCTAATTTTTTATTAATTATTGCATATATAGCATGTTTTAAGAACTCCAATCACATCATATTCTTAATAATGAATTAGAATTATATTCTTGATCTCAGACTAAACCACCTAACATTTGCAGATGATATTGATTAAATTTCTCAATGGAATCCATAGTGAAGTTAATAGTTTAACTAGATATTTCAATAAGAAAAAAGGATATCCGAACATCTTTTAAAAACATAATCAAAAGGATATCTTCAAGAATGTAAAAAGTTAGTTTTAAGGATACAAATATCAATAAAGCTTATTTGCAAACCTGTAATGCAACTCGGAAAGTTAATCTCTCATTGTCTGCCTTCAGTCTGATCCCTCCTGAACCAGGGTGACAAGGACCAGCAAATCCAGATTGTTGTGACAGTGAATGAGGATTTATGTGCACCGGTGGTGGAGGGGGTTGGGCAGGATCACTGATATCATCAAGAACACATATATCAGCATCATCATCCATGCTTATGCAGCTTCTTGAAAGATTCTTTTGGACAGCATTATAACTTGCTTTGGGAATACCATGCTGTTTGTGATAAGATTCTGGCATCTGATCTTCTGTTTCATTATTTGGGAAAGTTGTTTGCTTTTTACTGTGTAAATTTATGTTAGAATCAGGCACCAATTGTACTGATGTATCAACTGCATATCTATCAACATTATCAGAGGTTGAGTTTCTGCTAGAGGGTAGGGGAGAAGAATCTGTGCTAGATTCACTCCTGAAATTCACATCCTCGTAATGATTCTGCTCAGCAAATAGGGTTTCTGGAAAATTTGCATCCAATGCTATGATAGAGGGTTCTAACATCAGCTCATTAGTTCTACATGAATTCTGAGATGAAAACAGTTGATCTTCTCTTTCATCGTTCATATGTCCCATTGTTTCCCTTTCATGTGACAGATATGGCTGAGAAAACTGACCTGGAAAGAACTGACTAAAGCCATAGTTCACATCACCAGTAACATACTGTCTATATAATGTTGAACTCCCCCCTCTACCAGTGTCTGTGATACCAGTTGTTTCACTACCGTACAACTCAGCAATTATATCAGGTAAAGCTGCATCAGAACTCATAGATGAATAGATAGAGAGTGATGGACAGAGATTTCCTTCCTGCACTAAAGAATCTTGCACAGCAACTGTGTTTACATTACCATGCATTCCATCACTTAAACCAGGCTTTTCCATCAAAATTGTATTTGATGAATCTGAAAAGGGAATACAAACATTTAGTGAAACAACCAAATATTTCAAAAGTAAAAACAATTTCACTGAGAAACAAAGTGTTTCAATTGTTCCTCCATTTTGAAACATACAAAGATATGGCATACTATCTGCATCTGATTCAGACTCTTTGGTTGAAATAAATTTTACCTCTCATTTGCTCAAAGTCCTCTTGGTCATTGTCTGAGTAGAAATCATTGCCAAAGCCTGCACATGATGAGTAAGGTAGGCCCTCTCCTTCAGCATTATCAAGAGGGGTGTTACAATTTGGTAAATTGTTCTGAAACTGTTGGTGGTCAAAGTTGCCTGTCATCAAACTGCCAAAGGAGTTCTCAACTAAATCCATCGAACTAGGGTTATAGTCTAAGGTTGAAAGACTTAACCAGTTAGGTGGATGATTTTGAGGAAAACAATGGTAGTTCACCAAGGCAGAGTCTGGATGCTGTATTGCATAATGGATTTCATTATTCACAGATAGTGGATGACAGCTAGAACTTAATTTGTTAAAGCTTCCTTCAGACTTAGAAGGTAACTCAGAGCCTGTTTCTTGCTTACAATCAGATGTGTCCATACCACCTGATGTATCCCACTGAGCTGATCCCAATTCTCCACTGAAGTCTTCCAGAACAGCAGTAGGATCTGAAAAACCTGAGTCAAACATAAAGAGAAATAGGGAGAGAGAAGTCTCACACATGACATATCTTTTAACAGGAGTGGTAAGTTAACTTAAAGAAGCCAGATTCCACTACAGTTGGAAAGAGTAATCAGATTCAACACATTACCTGCTTGAGTCCAAAAGGCCTTCTCAGGATTAAGCAGGCCAGGAGACAGTTTGCCCTGACCAAAATATTTGAGAGTATCCTGAGGATTTATTTTTAAAACCATTCAGCATATAGAAAGGATGATACTTAAGCCAGAAAATGAAGCCCAAACAAAAAAAAGGGGGGTATAAAAATACACCTAAAAAGATAGCACAGTTCAAAATTTTCAATTTTTTAGGGAAAAAAGGCTTGTATATCTGTGCCCCACTGGAGAAAAAACAGTAACTAGAACTTCATAATTTCCAAAGACACAAATCTGTCTAAAATAGAATACTCAAATAAAGTGGATGACTTTCTTTGCTTCTACTCTCAAATCTTTATCTGCTGAATGAAAGAGTTAAAACTTCCAAACATGCCAGGATTGCATTTATGTGTTTGGTTTTAGTGCAAAAACATAATATGAGAAATGATTCTCCGTCGTCTGGCACATTGTACATTGTTATCCAGATGTTTTAGATTGAGATAATGGGTTAACAGAGGAGAGAGATAATGGGTGAACAGAGGAGAGAGGGAAGTAAACAATTTCATCATGGATAAGCAGTGGAGGTGGTGATTGCAAGAGGGTGGGTTAGACCAAGTTCAAGTCTAAATTAAAGGCCTTAACTTAATGATACTTGTATAACATACAAGTTAGGTGGATCAGGTAACCAACTATCCGGAAAAATCCGGCTATTTTAAGTTTAACATGGATCTTTGAACCATTTCTTGTGGCATGTGATCTGGTCAGATCAGCTCTTGTTTGCCAACATGAAACCAAATTTAAGGTATAAACCCCTAACTAGCCTACTTACCGACATACCCTATTGGCAATGCAAGGCAAGGAGAAGAGCATATGCATTTAAAGACCTTATGTAAGAACTGCAAAGGATATTCAAGTTTTAGATCTACAACTTACAACTTTTGATTTTACATACTTGGACCAAAAGGGAAGTGAGTGCCAAAGAGCTGCAAGAAACAAAAATTCATAACGATAACTTTCAGAACCAGTTTTGCATGCAAACACACATACCAGAATCAAGACCATCACCACTCTTTTCATACCATATAAAAACCTAGTCATTAGCTTTAGGCCCAAAACAACACAGGGCATTTTGCATGTACTATAGAATCATGATATAGCATGAGCTTACATGTAGTTATGATATTTGCACCATATATTCAGTTCTGTATTGAAGTCTCGGAATGATCCTAAAACTATGAAATTGAGAAAAACTTTGAGTAGAAATTTCCGAATTCTCATTTTCTCTCAATATCATCTAATAAACATTTTCCATTTTTGAACCTCCTCTTTTTAACAATCAAAAACTTCATAAAAAGATCTCAACTTTTGAAATTCAAAACTTGTAAATGGAAAAAAAAAAAAAAAAAAGCAGAAAACCAAATTTTGAAATTAAAAACCTTTAATCATAGACATGGTTACTCTTCACGGCTTTTAAAAATTAAAAAAAAAAAGAAAAGAAAAGAAACATGATTGCCGGCTCTAAATTACATGGGCTCCAAATTGCACTTCTTCAAGGCAACCTCCCAGCTGCCAATGGGAGTAGAATATCACAACCAAAGATGTATTAATTGAAGATAAATTACTATTTCGGTCATTATTTCCTAATTCAAACTCTAATTTAGATAATTTTAAATGTGCTAGAAGTTCATTTAATGTAGATGTGCTTTTTCTTCCTTAATTTAGAGCATGTATTTTTTTTCTTGGTGAGCCAATCTTGGGCTTGCAATTGCAGTAAAAGACCTGCAATATGCCTTAACTACCAATTTTTCAGAACCATATAGCCTGTTCTTCTTATTTGTGCCACTACCTGACTTCACACCAGTCAGTAGTTTTAGCTTTTGTTGCACCACACTGGTTTACGGGTAAATAAACTATGCCTGGGTAGTCACATGCAGATGTCCTTGACATTGAACTATAAAAAATCAACCTACTATGAAGGAAGAAAGAAGAAAGGCCGGTGAACCAGGTAGTTTTTGCCAACCCTGGCTTAGACAGGTACTCCCCTAACTCTGAAGGATGGAAAGTGTAAAAAAAACACTTGCACAAAATTTCGGCTGGCTATCTATATTCCATCCGCTGAAGGTATTTCATAACAGTCATACATCCATGGCATGCCAAGAAGTATAATGTGCAGCATATATATAAGCAATGTAAAACAGGACTATAACTCTCAGTCGACCCATAATCAGCTGCTTTGTCTTCATCATCGAACCATCAAATTCAATTTAGGGATAAAATTGGAAAAGATATTTTCTAAAGTAGCATTATCGACCAAGGAAAATTAATCTTGTCAAAGCTCAAAACCCTCATTTTGTTGTTCATCAATCAAGGAAGACATTGTTTAACGAGGGAAGAAAAACCTCTCGATCTTGAGAACAAAATCAGCGAGGCAAACGGCCGCTTTACAATTCCCTGAGCCTAGGTATCATGAATACCGTATGCACATAGCAAAGGAAGGCCCAAATCGTGTTTATTGCTTTTTTAAAAAAAAACTTAAAAAAAAAAAACACTGAATCATGCACTCGATTCCAACTCAAGACTCAAGAATACAAAATTATAAAACTAACCCCGATATGGAACCAGAATTAGATTGATTCTCTAGCAGGACATAACATAGCAGATGATCCCAAGAAAACAGTTCCCCCCAGTTCGATCAAAATTCAAACTGAAACCCGAAATAGAATACGCATGGACTAAAAAACGGAAACAAACAAGTCGATGATCAAAGAAGGAGAGATCGGACCCACCGAGGAAGGACCCTTCGAGGTGCCAGGGTTCTCGTCGAAGCCCTGTGATGGGCCAGGGTCCTCATCGAGGATCTCCAACAGCTCGGAGACCGTGATGGAGAAATTATCGGTGGAGCTGCCGTTCATCGCATCGGAATCCAAGAAAGAGGCGTCCGTCGGATTCTCTACCGCGTCCCCCATCAGCGTCACCTCAAGATCATGGGAAGTCGAAACCCTAGACTCCTCCGCCCCACCCCTTTCTTCCAGACCTAATTCGTCCGCCGCACTGCCGCTCCGATCCGATGGGGTTCTTGTTGGCCCTCAAGATTCAAGAATCGAAGAGGGAGACAGGGAGGGGAACCAGAAATAGGGGCGAAAAGACGGGGCACGCACGCGAAGAGAAGAATCGCGGGGTGATTTGCGGTGAGCTGGCTGCGGCGGAGCATAAATAGGAGGGAGGTGGGGTGGGATAAAAGGAGTTTGATTGGGAGAAGGAGAGGGGTGGGTTTATCGTTTTTAATTTTCCATCCACGATTGGGGGGTGGACGCGTGAGTCAAGTCATCGTTTCTTAAACAGAGGCGGAGGACGAGGACCAGGACGAGAGAGGAGTCGTGTTCATCCCGGAATTCCCAACTTCTCTTCGTTTTTTACTCGCTCGCGCGCCCCTGATTCGATGGAAAATAGGATCACCGACTTAAATATAATAATAGTTGAGCTATTATTAGGAAAATGAATAAAAAGTTGTAAACCCTGGGCGGTGAGGACATGAGCAGCACTTTATTAAGACCGCATTCTTCGACGTGCACTTTCGTCATTATCAGTTCCCGCTACGAAGGTGCGCCGGCTATTGCAAACTTATTCCAAATACTACAATAATCAATTCTTGTAGCATGCGGCATGCCTCATTCATATACTTAGATTTTAAAAATTTATTAAGATGACATTAGAACCGTTATTAATGATGTGATAGAAAATTTTTAAAATAAAAATATTGAAATGATGGCGTATGATATGATACTTGTATGCTATGTCCCTCTGGATGATATGATTTTATTTGAATGTGCTTAATGATGGCAAAGGATAATCCATACATTCGTGCATATGCTTTGAATGTTGATTGTGTACGTGCATAATATGAAGGGTGACAAGCACGTAAATTAATGGAGGATGGTTTTCATCCCCTTACATGGTTATTTTACTGGTACAAAGAAATATTTTTTTATTAATGCAAATTCTCTCTCTCTTATTTAAAGCAATGATAGCTCTAACTAATTAGAGTGTCTTTATAAGAGCAATTACATTTATGAGATAGAAGAAAGATGTGTGAGAATATGTTTTTGTAAAGCATCAAACTCTCTAGATAAAAGGTTTTGTTTTCGTCTATATCATCGTGGTCCGTAACTCTGATATATCGTGGATGCATCGGATTCTTTTCTGATGCTTGGTCCTCTTTCTCGATTAGCTTCTTGGCCGAGGCAACCTGCAAAAAAGATGAGACCCTGGCCGAGAATTTCGATGGGACATTCCGACGATCAAGTCGGTTGAGACGATCAAGAGGAACAGAATCTCTGTGATGAAAAGCCTTGGAGCTTGTCCGTCTAGAGGAGTGTGAGTAAGGTCTCGGAGATGGAAGAATGAAGAGAAGTGGAGAGTAGAGAGCAGGGAAGTTTTCCTTATTGGTTCCTTGCCCATTTGCTCTCTTTGCCTTACCGGTCATCTCTCCCCTTTCGGAGATCCCTTCCTCTGTTTTATATGAGAGGGATGGCCTAGACCAAGTCTGAGGCTTCATCAAGATGTCACTTTCTTGGTGCCCCTTTCGAGAAGGGTTTTTCCTTGTATGCAATCTCCCCCTATCGGACCGGTCCTCGGAAGGAGATCCTTCTATTAGGGGTGTTCGATGGCATTGTACTGGTCTTGTCCCTCTGGTGGTGCAGTTTTTCATAGGAGGTGCGAGCATCGTGCCACTGAGCCTCGAGCCATGGTGAGGCACTTATATTCCAGGAGGGATCGTTGGTGGGGATACCTGAGGCACCAGAATAAGACAGAGGCTTTTTCAACCCTCTGTAAATTGGTCAATAATTTATGAGTCCATCTGTAATAAGGGCTTAGCTCATCTGAGTCCATTTTAGTTATTATTTGAGTATTTTTAGTTGTTATTTCAGCTCTGTACTAGTCAGCTCATGTTGAGCTAGTTCAGTCCAATGCTAGTCAGCTCATGTTGAGCTAATTTTATTTTTTTGAGTCCTGTCCAAGCATACTGAAGACTCAAGACTATATCATACAAGTGAAGACCAAGTCCAACTAGATTGAAGACATGGAAGTATAGCACAAGTCCAACCCAGCTTGAAGATTTGAAGACCCCAGGAGGAAAATTCAGAAAACCCTGATTTCTTGCAGATGCCCTCCAGATGCCCAGATTCCCTTCCAGATGCCAAAGTATATTTATAGATAAGGTCATCCATGATTCCAGAGGTCCATCTGCATCCTAGCCCAAAGAAATCAAGCCCATGTGCCAAGCCCAAGCCCCTAAGAAGCAAGATAACAGGGAATATTCCTGCTACCTGGCTACCAGGCCACCCCAGCTTCCAGAGGCCCAAACCCATGCACCCAAGCCCCTTTGGGCCGGTCTTTTGCTGCTCCTAGAAGCCCAACACGCCCCCTAGGCGTCCTTGGAGTCTTGACCAAGTCAAGAAAATTTTTAGGGATTTTTCTACCTAATATTTCCTTATTTTCTAGCTAGGGTTTGAGAGGGAAAAGGATTCTTATGTAAAGACTTATGTACCCTTACTTGGAGCCCAAGGTTAAGGGTCTATTTAAGGGACCCTAGCCTCTTGTATGAGGAGAATTTTTGATGAATGAAAACCTTGAGTTCTTCTATTGAGTGGTATGATACCCTGCTGTGTGCATAAAGGGGTTTGTGAGAGTTCTTCTTCCCGGTGTTTGCAATCATCTTCCTGCTGCCAACAAACCCTCCAGATCCCTGGACGCCCACTCCAAAAGAAGCCTTCCCTTGCTGTTTTTACTTTGTTTTCTTATTCCTTTGTGAGCTTTCTAACCCGTGACAGGTCGTTTGCAGGTCCCTGAGTTCCTACGAATCCAACGACTCCAGCCAAGCCTCAATTGGATCACCGAGCAGAAAGCCGGGTATCCGCGGGTCTTTGGCTCGGTTTTCTAGGCCGCATCCGTCGAGGAACGAGAGACCCCTTCGCTGCGATCTTCACAGACGTTGTCAGGTACACCCCTCTACCTCCAGTAGTTTTATTGTAGGAGAACTTGCCCTAACCGAGGCTTCTCAGCCCCGGCGGTCCTTCTTTGCTACTTTTCTATGTCCTAATCTGCATGCTGATCTTCAAAAATTCATACAAAATTCTCTACAAATAATTTTGATCTGAAATTTGGAAATTAATCATCTAACTCAACATGTAAAACATACAAAAAAAATTGCATGCATATTAGTTCCCCATCATTTGGTATCAGAGCTTAGATTAGGGCTTATTTTCTATAATTTTTCAGTCCGTATATACTCTATTTTTTTAATTATTTCTCCCTGTTAAAAACTCTAAAAATTCTAAAATTTATTTTCCTAGATTTATAATAATTCACAGTAATTTTAAAAATTTTTCCAGATTTTATTATGGTCTTTGAATTTTCTGCAAGCCGAAATAGGGCTTGCAGATTTTCGGCTCTGTTTTTTTTAGCAAGACAAGTTTGGAAGTTTTAGGGTTTTGTTTAGGAGTTTTTGCATATTTCTTAATTTTAGTATATTTCCAGTATATTAGGCCATGATTTGAAAGTTTTCTTCTATTTAAAAAATACCAAAAAAAATACATATTCTCCAAAAATACCAAAAAAAATATCTAAATCCTAATTTGCATCCTCATCTGCCTGCCATCATTGCATAATTTACTTTTAAGGGCACTCTTGCTATATCAAATGGGGGGAGGATTTGATCACCTCTCCTTAGCCCAAAACCACATCCCTTGCATTCAGTCCCAAGCCTTAACCTAAAATTAATTAGACTTAATTTGCCCTAGTGGGCTAGGGACACCAACTGGTCGGGTCCGGGCTAGTGTTAGATCACTGTGTCAAGTTAACCTGTGTGTGCCTTGTGCTCAGTGTCTAGAACGGTGGTTTAGGGATTCAATTTCGAAGGGCTTGTGTGCTGGTCCGCCTACCTGGCCAATCTCTGATTGGTGTCTAGGATTGGCAATCAGGGACCTAACACTCCCCTTACACCTGCCTGGCTGAGTACAGGGTTACTATAGGCTAGTTTGCCACCCTGATTGAGCATCTAGTTTGGACTCTAGGTCTAGTCAGCTATAGTCGGTCTGATCGAGTCTTGTATGAGCACTAGATCAGGAGTTTCATATCACCCACCTCCTTCACAAATGTCTGAACCCATGGAAAACTGACAAGCCCAAATAAAAGCCCTAGCTGATCAAATGGCACAGATGACTACCCAGTTAACTCAGTCTGGTACCCAAACCAACAATAGAATTGACCATCTTGCCAAAAGGTTTGACCAGTTAGGAGGCCGTGTAGGGACCATAGCAAGAACCCATGGATCACAATCTGAGCCAGATCCTGAGTCCCCTCAACCTAGGAGAACCCCAAACCCTGATCTATACCATGAGGTCAAACCTAGGAGAGCCCCTTATCCTGACCCGTACTACAATCCTCAACCTAGGAGGACCCCAAACCCTGATCCATACCTTGAGGCTGAACCTAGGAGAGCCCATCGTCATGACCCAATCCCTAAGGTTAGTCCTAGAAGACTCAATCAGGATTTTATAGACCAGGAAGATAGATCCTATTTACCCTCTCCCTACAAGCCTAGTATACCTACAACCTATAGATCTTATGACTCCAAATCCTATGAACCTAGAACCTATGAATCCATAACCTATGAACCTAGATCCTATGACTCTAGATCCCATGATCATAGATCCTATGCACCCACACCCTATAAGCCTAGTAGACCCAACACCCAATATTCTGACCCATATAGGGAGTCCAACCCTAGGAGGACCCAATATTCTGACCTATATAGGGAGTCCAACCCTAGGAGAACCCAGTATTCTGACCCATATAGGGAGTCCAATCCTAGGAGGACCCAATATCCTGACCCATATAGAGAGCCCAACCTTAGGAGGACCCCATACCTTGATCCATCCTTAGAACCTGATCATAGAGCTGACCCAAAATCATATGACCCCAGATCCTATAATCCCATGACCCATAGATCTGCACCCTTGTCCTATGAGCCTAGAGAACCCATAACCCCTAAGTATCAGCCTAGTACTCGTCATGCTTCCCCTAGTCAACTTGAACCCCATAGGATTAGTATCCCTAAATATGAACCCAATAGTGAGCCACTACCTCTTATACAACTTGAACCTACTGGGAGTAGTGCCCATAATCAGAAACCAGGACCTAGCCAATTTTTTCCTAGCCGACCTTCTCCAACCATTCCTGAGATTGACAAGGCTTACATTAATGCGGAAGTGTATGAAGCTGATGCGAGCCTAGTGGATGAGTATGAAGGAGAAGAGGAGACACATTTAGTAGACCTAGAATTAGCTGACCCAGTAGATACCCAGGTAGAAACCACCCTAGAGCTAGTTGACCTTGACCACATCCAACCTAAAGCTATAGTGGAAGAACAATTAGAGGAAGAGAACTATGATACTAGGATTTTACCTGAGGAAACTCTAGAAAAGGATCTAATTGTAGAGCCTATTCCTAAATTGCATGAACAAGAAGACTTTATTCAGGATTTGGCTTACTTAACCCATTGCCCTCACGATGAATCCCTTCCTGCCATTCCTATTGAAGATCTCTTCCCAGAAATTGTTGACCCATCCTTCCATAGCATGGACCTTTTCATGCCCATAGAAATTTCACAATCTCGTAAGATTAGCCTCATTAGTCTAGGATTAGTCCCTAACATGCCTTCTTTTATTGAACTTTATCCAACTAACCTTGAACCTTTTTCCCTACCCTACCAAACTACTTCTAAACCCACTTCCTATTTTCTACCCTTTCCTGACACCTCCAGCATTTCTAGGATCATTAGATTGCATTTAGCTGAGATTAGCATACTGCATGCATTCATCACGCATGTTAGGTTTGCATCTTACTTCTGGCATACTCTTTGGAATTTGCTAGGAGTTCACTGTAAATTTTCATGTGCATGTCAAGCTAGGATCAAACCTAGAGAACCTATAATCTATTAGGTTTAGATCCAAAGAGTTCAATAAAATTTTCTTCGATAGGAATGCATAGTCGAGTCTTTAGGTGTAGGTTTGAGTCCTTTGCATCATCTTGTTAGGAGTCTGCATGTGCCTAGCATGTTCACCACCCGCACTAATGTTAAAACAACTGGCTAATTCCCGAAGATGGATCAAAAAATTTGATGTAGTGGATTTTATCTTGGTTAGGCTTAGGCCTAAAAGAAGCTTCATGCTCGCAGAGCCGGACCTTTTAAAGTGATAGAGAAGGTTGGATCAAATGCCTAGGTGTTAGACTTGCCTTCGGATTTGGGCATTAGTTCTACCTTCAATATTACAGACCTGGTTGAGTATAGGGAACCGGCAGCGCTACCTAGTGAGGCCTTTGGACCTATTCCTTTTCATTGTGAGTGACCCTAACCTAGAGTGTCCATAAACAAATTTAGCCTGAGAGAGGAGAACGGATCGAGCGTATCCTGGACAATCAAGCCATCACGACCCAGGGCCATGACTATCAACGCTTCCTGGTCCGATGGCAAGGCCGGCCAGAGTCGGACGATTCGTGGATTTCTCGAGAGGACTTGCAACGCCTCAACCCAGACCTTCTCGAGAGATATGTGAGCCAGTCTGACCTTCACTCGACAGGGTCGAGTTCCTCCCATCCCGGGAGAATTGGTGGGGACACCTAAGGCACCAGAATAAGACAGAGGCTTTTTCAACCCTCTGTAAATTGATCAATAATTTATGAGTCCATCTGTAATAAGGGCTTAGCTCATCTGAGTCCATTTTAGTTATTATTTGAGTATTTTTAGTTGTTATTTCAGTTCTGTACTAGTCAGCTCATGTTGAGCTAGTTCAATCCAATGCTAGTCAGCTCATGTTGAGCTAATTTTATTTTTTTGAGTCATGTCCAAGCATACTGAAGACTCAAGACTATATCATACAAGTGAATACCAAGTCCAACTAGATTGAAGACATGGAAGTATAGCACAAGTCCAACCCAGCTTGAAGATTTGAAGATCCCAGGAGGAAAATTCAGAAAATCCTGATTTCTTGCAGATGCCCTCCAGATACCCAGATTTCCTTCCAGATGCCAAAGTATATTTATAGATAAGGTCATCCATGATTCTAGAGGTCCATCTGCATCCTAGCCCAAAGAAATCAAGCCCAGGTGCCAAGCCCAAGCCCCTAAGAAGCAAGATACCAGGGAATATTCCTGCTACCTGGCTACCAGGCCACCTCAGCTTCCAGAGGCCCAAACCCATGCACCCAAGCCCCTTTGGGCCGGCCTTTTGCTGCTCCTAGAAGCCCAACACGCCCCCTAGGCGTCCTTGGAGTCTTGACCAAGTCAAGAAAATTTTTAGAGATTTTTCTACCTAATATTTCCTTATTTTCTAGCTAGGGTTTGAGAGGGAAAAGGATTCTTATGTAAAGACTTATGTACCCTTACTTGGAGCCCAAGGTTAAGGGTCTATTTAAGGGACCCTAGCCTCTTGTATGAGGAGAATTTTTGATGAATGAAAACCTTGAGTTCTTCTATTGAGTGGTGTGATACCCTGCTGTGTGCATAAAGGGGTTTGTGAGAGTTCTTCTTCCCGGTGTTTGCAATCATCTTCCTGCTGCCAACAAACCCTCCAGATCTCTGGACGCCCACTCCAAAAGAAGCCTTCCCTTGCTGTTTTTATTTTGTTTTCTTATTTCTTTGTGAGCTTTCTAACCCGTGACAGGTCGTTTGCAGGTCCCTGAGTTCCTACGAATCCAACGACTCCAACCAAGCCTCAATCGGATCACCGAGCAGAAAGCCGGGTATCTGCGGGTCTTTGGCTCGGTTTTCCAGGCCGCATCCGTCGAGGAACGAGAGACCCCTTCGCTGCGATCTTCACAGACGTTGTCAGGTACACCCCTCTACCTCCAGTAGTTTTATTGTAGGAGAACTTGCCCTAACCGAGGCTTCTCAGCCCCGGCGGTCCTTCTTTGCTACTTTTCTAGGTCCTAATCTGCATGCTGATCTTCAAAAATTCATACAAAATTCCCTACAAATAATTTTGATCTGAAATTTGGGAATTAATCACCTAACTCAACATGTAAAACATACAAAAAAAATTGCATGCATATTAGTTCCCCATCAACCGTCAAAGTGTTACAGGGCCTGGGGCCTTAATGGGATACTCCTCTTGGAAAAGGCACAGGTTTCGTGTCGCAAGGACAGGAGCCCTCGATTGCATGACCGTAGACATGGCGACATGCTATAGGGCCTGGAGCCTGGTGGAGCACACATTGCGCAAAATGTGCGGGTGGCGCGTTGTAGAGTTTGAATCTCCGGTAGGGTATACGCCACCTCCTAGGTTGCAGGTAGCTGGGAGCTTCTATGCCATGGTGTGAACTTCTACTAATCCTCCCCTTTTAGCTACTGGCGAGAACTTCAATCTTGGCAAGAGGGGGGAGCTCTATCTCGGGAGCTCGACTCCAGATGGTGGGAGCGCAACCTCGGCCAGGAGCTCGACCTCGGTTGGGAGTTGATCTCGATCGAAGGCTCGACCTCGGATGGTGGGAGCATGATCTTGACCGGGAGCTCAACCTCGGATGAGAGTTAACCTCGACCGGAAGCTCGATCCTGGATGGCGGGAGCACGACCTCAACCAAGAGCTCAACCTCGGATGGGAGCTAACCTCGACCGAGGGCTCGACCCTGGATGGTAGGAGCATGGCCTCGACCGGGAGTTCAACCTCGAATGAGAGCTGACCTCGGTCGGGAGCTCGACCTCGAATGGCGGGAGCACGACCTCGACCGGGAGCTTGACCTCAGATGGGAGCTGACCTCGACCGAGGGCTCGACCTCGAATGGCGGGAGTATGACCTCGATCGGAAGCTCGACCTTGGATGGGACCTGACCTCGATCGGGAGCTCGACCTTAGATCTTCATTTGGTCACCACATACATGTGGCACCTTCTGCCCGTGTGGCCGCCAGCTAGGCCCGATATCGATTCCATGTCAGCGATCGTGCTACATCAGATGCCCTCCACACTCGAGCCCAGAGCATGATGCGGTGCTCGGGGCAAACGGAGTAATGATCATGCTGATGTGGAAGGATGCTCCTCCTGTATTATTAATGCCTCGAGCGCCAGCACCCCGGAGATCGTGCTTCCGCACCAACAAGGCCACACCACGTCAGCCCTTTCAAAGGGGTCATAATTGCCTCACCTGGCCCGAAGCGATCATCTCCGAACTGAAGCATCGCCTCCAGCGGATCTCGATGCATGGCAGGCTCTGGTTGGCTAGGGAAGAGGAAGGGCGCACGTCTTTGATCGGTACGAGGTGATGGGAGTCTACAAGTTTTTGAAAGGAACTTGTCCTTTCTCCCTTTAAGGGCTTTTCGAGCGAAAGAGACAAGGCTTTTCTGTAGTGCTCCTTCCTTCCGTCTCGCTCCCATTCCTTTGATCAAGGGTTCGGAGTTTTAGCATGTCAGCCCTCTCATTCCTTTTTCCTTCTTCTTCTTTCTTTCTCCTTTTCCCATTCTTCTCCTTCGACTTGTGCTGAAGGGGACTTCCCGGCCTGTCGGGAGCCTTGGCTAATATAAAGAAACTTTGATGAATAAACACAACTTTTCCCAAATGACATGTCCCCTTTGCTTCTCATTTTTTTCTTCTCTCTTCTTTTTTTTATACTTTGAAGCATTTCCAAGAAATCTCTCAAATTGCAAAGGGCTTGTTCCTACAATGAAGGATGAGTCTTACTTGGCCAAGAAACTTTGCCTTGTTCTTCTTTTTGTCTTCTCTCCATTTTTATGATAGGGAGATAGGCTCCACGGCTGCCATATGTAAGTCTTCCCAGGTTTTGGCCATCCTTGGCTGATTTTAAAATCTTGGGATCGGCGTAGAGGACTCTAGGAACATTCTAGCTCCTTTTTGCCAGTCTTGAGGTCATGCAGACTTGAGTGCAGGGCTTCTGGAGTTTCTTAGCTTGATTTGCTGAACTGTGAGACAAGCGATAAATAGCAGGGCTTTGAAAGTTTTCGGGCTTACATCTTTGGACTATGAGTAAGGCAGTTAAGTGCATGGCTTCAGGAGTCTTCCGGCTTTGGAGTGCAGAGCTTTATAAGTTTTCCGGCTTTAAGTGCAGGGCTTTGTAAGTTTTCCAACTTTGAGTGCGGGACTTTGTAAGTTTCCCGGCTTTGGGTGCGAGGCTTCGTAAGTTTCCTGGCTTTGAATACGGGGCTTCGTTAGTTCCCTAGCTTTGGGTGCGAAGCTTCAAAGTTTTTCGGCTTTAGGTGCGAGGCTTCATAAGTTTCCCAACTTTAGATGCCAGGCTTCGTAAGTTTCCCGGCTTTGAATGCGGGGCTTCGTAAGTTTTATGGATTTGAATGTGGGGCTTCGTAAGTTTCCCAGCTTTGAATGTGGGGCTTCATAAGTTTTTCGACTTTAAATGCGGGGCTTCATAAGTTTCCCGGCTTTGAATGCATGGCTTCGTAAGTTTCTCGATTTTGTGTGCGGGGCTTTGTAAGTCTCCCGCTTTAGGTGCGGAGCTTCATAAGTTTCCCGACTTTGAGTGTGGGGCTTCGTAAGTTTTTCGACTTTGGCTGCCGGATTTGAAGTTGGGCGAGTGTGCTCCTGCACAGGTAAAAAATAGCATTGCACCAAAAAGAAACTTTAATAATCGAGGAAAAGTCTTACATTATTGGTGGTAAATCCTCAGATTGCTGGCATTCCACGTCTTGATGAACTAGATGCCATCGAGTCCGGCGAGGTAGTAGGCTCTGCTTGGCAAAGCCTTGACCACCTTATAGGGGCCGTCCCAGTTCGGGGAGAGTTTGTTGCATTCTCTTGGTTGGGATACTTCTGCTCGCCTGAGAACCAGGTCACTTGGACCGAAAGTCTTGGGCCTCACATGAAAGTTGTAGTAGCGGGCCACTCGTTGCTAGTATGCTGCCATCCAGAATCGAGCTTTATCTTTTGTCTCGTCCAGCGGATCTAGGTTGAGGAGAAGGCATGCTAGATTTTTAGCTTCACTGTATTGCTCTACCTATAGCGTAGGCAAACCAACCTCCACCATAATCATAGCTTCTGCACCAAAAATGAGATTGAAGGGCATCTCACCAGTTGCCGTGCAGGGTATAGTGTGGTAGGCCCACAGCACACTGAGAAGTTCTTCGACCCATCAACCCTTAGCCTTGTCCAGTCTGGTACGGAGCCTTTGCAAGATGGTTCGGTTGGTCACCTCAACCTTCCCGTTGATCTAAGAGTGCACCACCGAAGTGAAGCAGTGGTGGATGTTGAGGTCAGTACAGAATTCTTCAAAAGCTTGATTATCGAATTGCCATCCGTTATCGATGATGATGTAGTGCAGGAGTCCAAAATAATAAATGACTGACTTCTAGAAGAAAGATCTAGCCTTGGCCTCGATAATCCGTGCCAGGGGCTCAACCTCGACCCACTTATTAAAGTAGTTAATGGCCATAATCAAATACTTATGTTGACCAGACATGAAAGGAAAAGAACCTAGAATGTCCATTTCCCACTAGACGAATAGCCACGGAGTGGATAGCTGGGAGAGCGGGATAGCTGGCTGATGTTGAATGTAGGAGTGACGTTGATAGCGATCACATTTTATCATAAAATCAGCAGTGTCTTCTCGCATAGTCTCCCAGAAATATCCTTACTAGGAAGCTTTATAAGTTAGAATCTTCCCCTCACATGATTCCTACAGATGCCTTCATGTATTTCTTGTAGTACATAGGTGGCTTCCAAGGGCTTTAAGCAATTTAGCAAGAGATAGGAATAAGACCTCCGATAAAGCTACTCGTCTATCAGCACGAACCATGCAGCCTTCTTCTTGAGGAGGCCAGCTTCTTTACGATCCTCAGGTAGGACGTCGGTGGTAATGTATTTGATGTAGGGGTCCATCCAACTTATTTCAGAGGTGACTTGCTGGACCTCTACTATAGACTTGAAGCTGAGGGTCTCCAGGTATTTGATGAAGGTACACCCCAGTAACGAATATGATAGGGTTGTCAGCCTTGAGAGAACATCAGTCGGAGCATTCTCTACATGAGAGATATAGGACATGCTGAAGTGCTGGAGGTTCATATAAGCGTACTTAGTCCAGATACTTTGTTATCAAAGGATCTCGAGCCTCATACTCGTCGAAGACTTAGCCCACCACGAGCTACGAATCCATAAAGACCTTCAGGCACTTTATGCCCAGCTCGTGGGATACCTTCAGTCCCGCGAGGAGTGCTTCATACTCAGCTTGGTTATTGATTGCCTTGAAGAGGAAGCGCGGCGCACATTCGGCGATGACCCCATCGGAGTTAGCGAGAATGAGCCCGGCTCTACTCCCTCTAGTGTTGGACGTGTCGTTAACGTGGAGAACCCACGTCTTCACTCCCGGGGCTGAGTCTCGCTCAGGCTCGGCTCGCTCGTCCACCCCCTTTGGATCTTCGGTTGCCCAGGTGCACTCTACCAAGAAATCAGCAAGGACTTGTGCCTTCTGCTCCGATCGTGGACGATAGGTAATGTCGAACTTGTTGAGCTTCACCATCCACTTGGCTAGGTGCCCTGATGTATTAAGGTGGCTCGGGATGGCCCTAAAAGACTGGTCAGCGAGGACCACGATCGGATGTACTTGGAAGTAGGGCATGAGACACTACGTAGATATAATAAGTGCAAAGATAATATTTTTGGATTGAGTGTACTCGATTTTGCATCGCAGAGCAGCCTGCTGGTGTAGTAGACCAACCGTTAGGAATTGTCCTTGTCAGTGCGAACCAATATTGAGCTGACTACCTCCGGTGATACTGCCAGGTACAGGAAGAGCTCTTCCCTGGGCTCTAGCCTGGATAGCAGCGATGGAGAGGCGAGGAGTTTTTTTAACCCCTCGAAGGCCTCCCAATATTCTTCTGTCCAAGTGAAGTCATGCATCTTGTACAGCACCTTGAAGAAAAGCTGGCAACGCTCAACGGAATGCGAGATGAAATGGCTTAACACCGTGATGTGCCCGGTTAAGCACTGAACCTCCTTCTTGGAGATGGGGTGTCTCATGTCAGTGATCGCCTGGATCTTCTTGGGGTTGGCCTCTATTCCTCGTTGAATGATCATGAACCCCATAATTTTCTCACCACAATGCCAAATGCATACTTGACAGGGTTCAACTGCATCTGATAAAGATTGAGGTTGTCAAAAGCCTCTGCTAGGTCAGTGATGTGATCTGACTTCGAGCTGCTCATGACGAGCATATCATCCATATATACCTACATGTTGCAGCTGATCTGGTCTTTGAAGACCTTGCTGACCAAATGCTGGTACATGGTCCCCACATTTTTTAGGCTAAATGGCATCATCCTATAGCAATGTGTACCTCTATCAGTCACGAACATCGTGTGCTCCTCATCCTCCGGGTGCATGCGGATTTGGTTGTACTCGGAGAATGAATCCATGAAGCTGAGGGACTTATGGCCCGAGATTGCATCCACCAGCTGATCGATCTTAGAAAGCGAAAAGCTATCATTCGAGCATGCCTGGTTGAGGTCGATGTAATCCATACAGATCCTCCACTTCTTAGAAGCTTTCTTGACATCACTACATTAGCAAGCCAATCAGGGTACCGTACCTCGAGGATGAAGCCTACTACGAGAAGCTTTTCAACCTCCTCATCAATTACATTTTGTCTCTTCAGGGTGAGCTCCTCTTCTTTTTTCAGACTGGGCGGCAGTTGGGGTCAACGTTCAGCTTGTCGGTGATCACTTCTGGTGGGATCCCGAGCATGTTTGCTACAGTCCAGGCGAAGACATCCGCGTTGGCTCATAGAAAGCTAAGTAGACAGGATCTCTCCTCCTCGGGCAGTAGGGCTCCCACTTGCACAGTCTTCAAGGGATCCTTTCCCAGAGAAAAAGATAGCAGGGGCTCAATCGGGCCACCCTTTGGCTTCAGCTTCGTCATGCTCGGTTGGTCAATTGCTAGGCTCTAGCTGGCCCCTCGCAATCCTAGGACAGTCTGTAGACAGTGCTAGACTGGTTGCCGGGACCGTCTCATCTCCCTAGTCCCCCAAGGAGTTGGAAACTGGACAAGGAGATGTCTGGTGGAGATGCTAGCATCAAGCAGATTGAGTCCAGGATGCCCCAGGATTGCATTGTAAGGCAAAGGAAGCCTTATAATGGTGAATGTTGTCAGCACGGTGCGCTACTGAGATAGCGTCCGATGGTTATTAGGAGTGTAATCTCTCCTTCAACTATGATCGAATCTCTGGTGAAGCCCACTAAGGATATGAATACCGATTTTATTTGGTTAGTGGACAAGTTCATTCTTGCAAAAGTGTCATAAAAAAAGATATCAGCAAAGCTTCCACTATTGACCATAATTCTTTTTATAAGATGCTTCACTATCATCATTTCTACAATGATAGTATTATTATTTGGGTTATCTACCCTAGCCAACCTTTCTCCCATGCAGGGGAGTACATCATCACTTCCCTCTCTCCCCGTAGCCCTCTTCAAGCTCCTTCCTACCCCCTAGGAGATCATTCCCACCGGCTTCTCAGTGGGGCGATTGTCGATGGTGAGCGATCGGGGCTCTTCATTCTGGGTTGCTAGAGCAACTCCTCCCTTCATGTATTTTCTGAGATAGCCGTGCCTGATCAAGTCTTCTATTTCTCTTTTTAGATGGCGGTATTCCTCTATATCATGGTCATGGTCCCGGTGGAAGCAGCAGTAGCGTGACTTGTTGCATCCAGCGGACAGCCTCAATGGGGGATGATGGTGCAAGAAGCACTTGCCCTCGATCTCCATGAGAATCTTCACCCTCGGGGTGACGAGAAGGATGAATTTCTCTTCCTTGGCAGGGTCAACCCTGGGCGTGGGTCCCGATCGTAGGGCCAGATCGTTCTTCGAGGCAGGGGGACTAGGTGTTTCCCCCATGGCCTGCCTCTTTAGTGGCCTCTCATCCAGCTCTTTCCTAGTATGGTCGGCCTCCTCTACATGGATATACTTGTGGAAGGAGGAGCTCTGAGTAAGTCTTCGAAGGCTTCTTATCAAGGAAGTAGTGAAACGGGAGGTCCTGAGCCCCCTCTTCAGCACCATCATAGCGACTGGCTCATCAAGGTGGTAGATCTCCATGTGGTGGCTTTAAACCGGGATACGTAGTCCCGAAGAGACTCTCGGTCCTGCTAGCAGATCGAGAAGAGACTGTCAGCCTCACATGGTACCTTTCTGCATGCATCAAAATATACCATGAACTTTTTCTCCAACTGTCCGAAGGAGTCGATGCTTTCTAGCTCGAATCGAGAGAATCAGGCTCGAGCAACCTTGCGGAGCATAGCTGGGAAAGTGATGTAAAGAAGAGCGTTCGTGGCCCCCTGGACCCTCATTAGGGTCTTGTAGCTTTCAAGGTGGTCCAAGGGATCGGTTGTCCTATCATAGGGATCAACCTGGGGCATGTGAAACTAGTTGGGAATCGGTTCCTCTTGGATTCTGTGAAAGAAATGTGGACGGGTGTCATAACCTGTTGGCTTGCTGGGGGAGCCCTGAATCTCCATAAATTGGCAGGATAGATCAGCCAGCTTGCGTTCTTGCTCCTCGAGGTGCTTCTCCACTTGCCGGTGGATGGCCTCGTCTGTGGACTCCTTTGTAGAGGCTGTTAAGGGTGAAAGGGATGCGGTGTGGAGGAACTCTCACCTGAGTTCCTGGCCATGTCGGCACCACCGATGCGAGAGTGCGCCATGATTCGAGGTCGAAGAGCGGCTCTCATGACCGGTCAGGATATCTTGCTGTTCTTTCTCGATCACCAACTGGTCTCCCCATGGGTGGGAGGCCACACGTGACAGTTCCTCCCAGAAGGACCGTAGGTTGGTACGGGGATCGACGGCATGAGCTGCTGGCATCCCTGACTACTACTGGATCGCCAGGGATCGGTGTCGCTGATGAAGCTGATGCACTGCCGCAGCCAAGGTATGGACCTGCTGGGCGAGTGCGGGGTCCATAGAGATGGCAGTGGTGGAGCGGGGAGCTCCCTCTCCAGGCTCTACTGGTCACCATGGTGAGGAGGATCCCCGACGTAGCTGACAAAAGCTTCTTATGCGTGCGTAGTCACCATGGGGCCATGGGCTTTCATGGGTGCTTTGCTAGCAGTGGGGGACCTGCTATCGGACTTTCGGCCATTGATGGCACTTGTTCGCCCCTACCTGGTGCACCAATCTATTACTGCCTAGATCATCGTGGCCCGAGCTCTAACATGTCATGGATGCATCATATTCCCTCCGGATGCTTGGTCCTCTTTTTCGGTCAGCTTCTTGGTCGAGGTAACCTGCAAAAAAAAAGAAAATCCGAGCCAGGAATTCCAACGGGGATACTTCGACGATCAAGTCAGTTAGAACAATCAAGAAAAATAGAGCCTCTGTGATGGAAAGCCCTAGAGTTTCTCCGTCTAGAGGAGTGTAAGGTCTTAGAGTTGGAAGAATGAAGAGAAGTGGAGAGTAGAGAGCGGAAAAGTTCTCCTTGCTGGTACCTTGCCCATTTGCTCTCTTTGACTTGTCAAAAGATATTTTCTAAGATGGAGTTATACAAATGATCCTTGATCTAAGATCATCATGAAATCTTTTATACATTTTTTCTTTCTTTTGGTTCATACTCATTTATAACTAAGTCATATATGGGACGTCATGGATATGGTAGATTGTGTATGGAGGTTGTGAGTTGGTCAAGAAGGAATCGATCACTCCTAGTAAGAGAAAAAAATTATCCCATATAATCTCATCATATGATGACTCAGAAAGTTTTTAATCAAAACAAGATGAAATTAAAAATACTTTCTAATCTTTCATCAATCAAGTCTCCATTATAGGATTGAGATTTGAATGAGTAAAGTATTAGAATTTAACAAAATTCATACCCATCACTTATTCGGGATAAAAAGTAATCGAAGGATAAATTGCATGGTAACTTATCATTAAAGGGTATTTTGATAATTTTTATCAAATTCTATATCTTTGATAGGCATGATACATTGCTAGACATCAATCATGTATTGTAGATTTTCATGAATTAAAGAATTTAATTTATGAGTTAATTAAAAAGAGTTCTAATTAAATAGCTTGGGCTAATATGTGTTTGACCTAAATCGATTAGATGAATTCTTTTCAATCAAGTTAAAATATGTACCCGGACCTACTACTAGCTAGATGTAGAACCCATAGGGTCACATACATGAGAGAATTAACCAAGAATAAGTTTTGGTTGATTGGTTGGACCAAAGGAACCAATTAGGATAGCCGAGAAATATGCTAGCACATGGGCATGAACCCTAGTTCCTTAATCAAATTGATTTGATCAAAATCTTATTAAATTAATTAACCTAATTAGTAATTAATTAAACTGGATTAGCCTCTGACTTGGACTAAATCTATCTAGATTTTATTGGACTTTTTTCAGTAATTTATGTCACCAATTATAGAGTACTTGACTTGGACTCTATCATGTTTATCGCCATAGATAGATAAGGCTAAAATTTTTGTACAACAAGGGAACTTAAGAGTCCTTTAAGATCTGGATTTTAGATCCATGTGGAAGCCCTCTAAGCCCTCAATCATATAGAAATACATTTTAAAGTGTGTCATGGCATCTTATAAGTGTGGGATGCCTATATGTGAGCGCGCACGATGAAAAGTCATGCCAAGAGGTGTGATAAGTGTCCTTCTATTTTAAGGCCAAAGGGACCACTTCATGCTTCAAAAATTATACCATCCGAATCTTGATTCAAGAAGCTACATACATGGCAAAATCAAGATTTTTCTAATATATGGAAGGGCATGAAAAATCTTCTCTAAGATATAGAACTCGCTGGAGAAGGATGAATCGACATATCATAAATTAAGAGTCCTTCTCATATAAGACTCTTAATTTCTGATACACTAATTTATGTGGCTTTGAGATTAACATATCTAAACTATTTAGCACCCCTTCTATTACTATAAAAAGGGATTGGCTGATAGGGATCGGGCCATTCCAACTTTATTCTACTAATTTTCTTCGTCTCTTGTTAAGACAAGGTCTTAATATTAAGATAAGTATGCCTATTTAAGACAAGAGTTTAGAAAGATAATTGTGAGAAAATAAAAGTTAAAAAGAGAGGGTTTAGAAATCCAATTCCAAGGTAAAGAGAGTCCAAGTCTAAGTCAAGAGTGGATTTGATCAGGTCAGGTCAAATTGAGTTGTATAAATTAGAACTCTCCAACAAGGTTTTTGGATGGAGTCCTATTCTTGGAGTGATTTTCATATGGACCATCTCTGGAGGGCATATGCTTGTGTGCCTTAAAAAAATAAGGATTTAGTATTATAGGTATTCATTTAAATCCCTTCATAATTCTTCTAATTAATTACTATAATCAAGGGGTCCTGGGTCTAGGGTTTCAATTAACTAGGATTTCATTAATGAAAAATTTTGAAATCCATCCTTTTGTTATGCAACTGTAACCTAACATGTTTATTATGATATATGGACTTACATTTAAATAGCATATGCTTTGTATTTTTTAAGATTTTATTCATTTATTATTGGATCACAAACTTCATTGAACTACGTTGTAATATGCTAGTACACTTTATTTTTATAAAAAGTAATAACCAAGTTGGATAAATTGTATATAGTCATGTAGAAAATACCTTTGAGTTTCATTTATACTTTCCTATGGTGCTTTAAAGAATAAAATTATTTTTTACTAAAATCAAAATTCCAGCTATTGGATCTAATGTAAATAGTCAAGATTTATCCATTTGTAATTACTTGTTGCCAATAATGTGTATGGTTGGTATAGTAAGTTTGTTGAAGTCAATGATACTTTTTATAATGAGATAAATGATGAAACAACATAATTTTATCAAAGTTGAGGGATTTTTTCTGAATAGTCTTCTCTCTCTCTCTCAATCCAATCATTACAGTCTTCCCATGATAAAGAGGAGAGAGAATTTGAAGATGGAGTAGGAGGGGCGGGTTAAAGGTAGAGCAGAGGAGGAGAAGAAGAGGCAGGTTGAACATGAAGGAGGACGAGATGGGGGGACGGGTTGAAGATGGACAATGATGAGGAGGAGGTAAGAAAAGTTGAAAATGGAGGAGAAGGTTGAGTGGCAGGGAGGCAAGTAGCGAGGAAAAAGAATGTATTGAAGATGGAGGAGGATGTAGTGGTGTAGGTTAAAGATGGAGGAGGAGGAGGCCAAGTGGTGTGTGGTGGCGGGGTGATAAGCAATGGGTGGTGACTGGGAGAAGGAGGTGCGGGTTGAAGATGGAGTTGAGGAGGAAGAAGTGGAGTGGGTTGGAGATAGAGGATGGGATGAGGAGGAGGAGAAAGTGGGGTGGGTTGAAAATAGAAGAAGAGGAGGAGGCGAAGTGGCATGCAACAAGCAACAAGAAGGAACTCTATCCAAAGATTGATCGAAAGGGTTGAAAAAAAGATTAATTTATTTTTTATAATAAAAAAGCTAGGCTAATCTAACTTAGTATAGAATATTTGATTTGATTCAGCCAAGTCGGAATACTTTGAATACCCTTTATAATAAAATATTATAAAAGAGCACCATAGCAAAATCCATTTCATTTTTTGTCTTAAAAATATGTATATTAATAATTATAATCCAATTATCCATGATAATTATTAAAATTTAAATTATTTAACATAGATAATATTCAATTGCTCTAGAATACCATATACAAGACCCTAATAATTTTCCTATCTTTTTTTTTAAAAAAAAAGTTTTGATCATCTAGAACATCTAGATAATCAATAAATTTCATAAACAATATATATGCAAAATCTTTCAAGTAACCACCATATTATTAAATGATAATCATCAAATCCATAATCGACATGTGTGCTTGCTTATTTTCTCAATCTCATATCAGTTGTTGAAATGAATAATTTATCTATATTCATTGAGAAATGAATATATTTGCTCTTTTCTTTTTTAAAGAAAAACTAGGGTGTCACTTGTCCATTCTAATTTTTCAAAACAAGAAAAAATGCAAAGCAATTATACTAATTCTTCTTTAATATCACTATTCTTTAACTTGGAGAGATGTTGAACTTATGAATATGGTATTCATAAAGATTCCATATTGTTATATAAGATTCTTGGTTTAAATACATCATTGATCTACGTCTAGAAGTTTAGCGAATATATGAACAAAATATTATTCTCGCTTTTATAATGCCCTCCATGGAATAAGAAAAAAACTATCTTTTTAATATATTTAAGAAAATCAACAATTAAAGTGCAAAAACATATTTCTAGATTTTTAGTATCCACACACAAATATTTTTATTATCATATCTAATAGTTTAGAAGATTATTTTAGATAAATGTTATCCTATCATCACATCTAATATTTTAGAAGATTACTGTAAATAAATATCAACCTTTTCTTTTAAAAATACTTGTTTTATAATAAGCTCACAACTCTCTCTCTTTTTTTTGTAAGATGGATGTACTACATATAAGATGTATAAGTACATCTATGAGAATTAGCATACAAAATTTTTATGAGGAACGAAGGAAGAAATGGCTAGTGATTCTACAAAGTAACTCATATGTAATTGACCATGTAAGATGTAATCCAATTAGCCACATTATGTTGTCTCCCTATAGATGCGAGTTTTAATAAAGCAATCCAGGGAATCCAACATCCACCTATAATCATGGATAAGGAGATGAGCACCATTAATCTCAAGGTCCTTAACTAATAATTATGCTTGAGTCCCCCTTAAGCACAATATGAGATGCCCTCAAGGTCCTTATAGTATAGGCCAACCCTTTTCCTACCCTATACAACTTGGAACTAGGATATTGTATCAAATAACCAAGTATCTCCAGTAACAAGGAGAGAGGCTTTATGATCTCTGGTGACAAAAAGTTGCTCTTTATCATATATAGAGTCATTTAAAGTTGATCTTAAGGAATTAAGGAGATGATGGCTTCTATGAAAAAGAGATCATCTAAGAGGGTGTAAAGTCTATAGATGGATAGCTGTAAATTTCTTTACTATTAAGAGAAATTATTTGTTTACTATCCCTGTGGAGAAAACTTGAGGTAGAGCATATTGCTTCATCAGATTAAGCCACGTGTTGTAATTAATAATGGACTACATTGGTTAATAACATCATGCATGGGCATTTGATATTGCTCAGCTTTTTTTTCCACATTTTTTTCTAACAAATTGTACTTTCCCTATGTTATAATATCAAATTGGTTATTATGACTTTTTGTTATTCTTTATGACATCCAATTATATTTTATAACTTTATGTATTTGTATTATAATATCATGTTGATTATTATGACTTTCTATTATTCATCATGACATTTAATTGCTTTTTATGACTTTCTGTGTCTATGTTATGATATACTGCTAGTTATTATTCATTATAACATCCAATTATTTTTTGACTTATGACATCCTATTAGTTATTATACTTCTTGTTATCCCTTATGATATCCAATTATTTTTTATAACTAATTAATAACTTTTAATTATTCATTATGAAATCTAATTACTGCTAATCAATAGGATATCATAAAAAGTAATTGGATGCCATAATTAATAACATGAAGTTATAATAACTAACAGGATGTCATAATATAAACATAAGAAGTTACAAAAAGTAATCAGATCTCATAATGAATAATAGAAAGTCATAATAACCAATAGGAGGTCATATAAAGATATAGGAAGTCATAAAAAGTAATTGGATATCATAATAAATAATAGAAAGTCATAATAACTAATATAATGTCATATAAAGATATAGGAAGTGATGCAGGACAGGAAGCGGGGGATCGTTGGCGAGCGTAGAAGTCACCAGGGATTAGGGCTTGCACTCAAGAACAGGGAACACGGGCATCACACCCACTCCAATTTGGAGAAAACTCAGACAAAATAACTTTTAGTTTTTTAATTTGTATTCATGAGAAAAAAGATACTTCATACAAGAGGAGAGGGGTGGTATTTATAGATCACCCCAAGGTACATGACTTGAGGGCTAAGAAATCCTGACTTGTGGGCCAAGAAATCCTGGTGGGCATGGTTAACAGTGGGCCTTTGTCTTGGACTGGAGCTCTCTCTTGCGGGCTTGGCGGCATGAAAGGGCCCAGGTGTATGAAGGCCAACTTTGGTTGGGAGGTCTGGTGAATCTTCTGATCTGATAACTTTCCTCTTGACTTGAACGACTCAACTGGACTCTTGACTTGAAACAAAAGACTCACAGGACTAAAGGGACTTAACAAAAATAAAATAGACTCTCGGTCCCCATCATTCCTTACAGTGGGGAGAACTTGACTCCGTCGAGTTTGGGTGAGCGGGGGTTTGATGGAACCAATACCAATCAAAGCAAAAGCAATTAGGTTCTTCTCTTTTCTTTTTTTTTCTTTTTTTTCACCTTTCTTTCTTTTCTCTTTTTTTCTCTGAATTTTTTTCACTGATTTTTTTTGGCTGCTCTGAGATCAGTGCAACTTTAAAGATTGTGCTGCATTGAGATCCATGCTACTTTGAAAACCATGCTGCTCCAGAAATCGTGTGCTGAAGTCAGCAATAGTGAAGGCAATTGCCTTCACGATCGTGCGGGCATCTCCCTCATCCTCGGACGAAGGCCGGGCGGAATGGAGGAGGGACTCCCGGCGGACCTTGCCGGCGATGAGGCTGGGGTGGAGACGGCGACATGGATGGGAAGAAGATGGCCGGACGGTAGTCGGCATGGCTTGGTGGCGCAGGGGACTCCGTTCCGAGGCCCTGTTGCAGGGCTCGGCTCGTCGTGGGAGGGCGCACAAGCAATGAGGAAGGAGGCGGAGATCTGTAGGGCGGCGGTGGGGTTCGTCGATATCGAGAAGGACGTTGCTGGACTTGATGTCTCGGTGGATAATCCGTGGCTGGCATCCCTAGTGGAGGAAGGCAAGGTTGGCGGTGGCCCCGCAGACGATATCGAGATGGATCGGCCACGGGAGCGGGAAGGAGACCTAGTCGGACTCATGGAGCCAGTGGTCGAGGGAGCTGTGCTCATGGAACTCATAGATGAGGAGGCAATCCGTGCCGAAGATGCAGTAGCCGAGGATGCGGGCAAGGTGGGGTTGGTGGATGCAGCCGAGGGTCTCCATCTCGGCATGGAACTCCCGGAGGCTGTGAAGGCATCATGCGAGAGGCACTTAACGACGAGATCTGGGTCGGCGAGGTGGATCCTGACGAGGCAGGGCATAAAGTAGATCGCGACGAGATCCAGGTCCTCGGTGCGGGGGATCCGGGCATGCAGGGGGGATCTTGATGGTAATGCTTGGGCTTGATTGGAGACGGATACCGGTGGGCGGTGCTGATCGGCTACAGGGATGAGTCCAGCTGGAGGGAGCGGCTGTGGTGCTCCGGTCTGGCGGGAGGGGCGGATAGGGCTCCGGTCTGGAGAGAGGTGGTTGGGGCGTCGGCTGCTGGTGGTGAGCAGGAACAGGGCATCGACCGGCAGGGGACGGGAGGCTTCACACAACGGAGGCGGAGGAGGGGTTCGGGCATGAACTTCCGGATCGACGTCGGTGGAGGCATGCTTCACAGGCGATGGCAGCGGGGGTGTCGGCACAGAGAAGAGTTGGGAAGAAGAAACATAGCCTAATTCGTCTGGGCTCTGATACCAGTTGATGCGGGACAAGAAGCGGGGGATCGCTGGCAAGCATAGAAGTCACCAGGGATTAGGGCTTGCCCTCAAGAACAGGTAGCACGGGCGTCACACCCACTCCAATCTGGAGAAAACTCAGACAAAATAACTTTCAATTTTTTAATTTGTATTCATGAGAAAAAAGATACTTCATACAAGAGGAGAGGGGCGGTATTTATAAATTCACCCAGGGTACATGACTTAAGGGCTAAGAAACCCTGACTTGTGGGCCAAGAAATCTTGGTGGGCCTCGTCAGCAGTGGACTTTGTCTTGGACTGGAGCTCTCTCTTGCGGGCTTGGCAACATGAAAGGGCCCAGGTGTATGAATGCCAGCTCTGGTTGGGAGGTCTGGTGAATCTTTTGATCTGATGACTCTCCTCTTGACTTGAATGACTTAACTGGACTCTTGACTTGAAACAAAAGACTCACAGGATTAAAGGAACTCAACTAAAATAAAATAGACTATCGATCCCCATCAGGAAGTTATAAAAAGTAATTAAATGTCATAACGAATAGTAGAAAATCATAATAACTAATAGGATATCATATAAAGACCCAAAAAAACATAAAAAATAATTGGATATCATGATGAATAATAGAAAGTCATAATAACCAATATGATATCATAATACATATATAACAAGTCATAAAAAGTAATAGGATATCATAACGAATAACATAAAGCCATAATAGCCAACATGATATCATAATACAAGCATAGGAAGTCATAAAAAATAATTAGATGTCATAACGAATAGTAGGAAGTCATAATAACTACTAGAATGTTATAATACAAACACATGAAGTCATAAAAAATAATTAAATATCATAACAAATAACAAGAAGTCATAATAATCAATAGGATATCAAAATACAAAAAAAAGGATATTTTCATCAAAAAATATTTGAAATACAAAGTTGAGCTATATTAAATGCTTGTGACATTGGAAACATGTACAGCCCCATTATCAATTATGACATGTGGTCCAATTTGGAGAAATGGTATGTTCTACCTTATTTTTTCTCCATCGAGGGTGATGGCAAAGAATTTTCCTTGTTATCAAAAAATTTGCAATGACAATAGCCAGGATAAACTCAAAGACTTGAAAATAAAAGCTCTCAACCAAATCAACCTACAACTTCATTGTTTGATCTAGAAGAAGTGGCTATTCTTTACCAGCTATATGTGATAAGAATATAGTATGTAAAGATCATCTCACTCCTATATTGTCTGTTGTAAGCTTTCTCCTTTAATATAAAGAAAATCCTTTAAAAAGAGAAGGGATAAAAGGGAGTTTGTAATTAGGGCTAGCTATCATACATATAAAACTAGCCTGCACTTCTAAATAACAAAGGCAATGGGCTCATGCATATCGAGACATATGTCATAGTGAGGTGGAAGCTGCACTTCATGCCAGTATGATACAACCTAATATGGGAGATGGTTTCAAGCCACTTTTTATATAAAAAGGGCAATCCTTAGATGAATGTGGAGACTTCAACCCTAGGCCATAGTACAAGTAGAATCGGCATGGCCAAAAATAGACTATAATGATCATCCATCTTGATAAGCAAGTTGGTGGATGGACCTTACCCTAATCTATCAACACTATTAAAAATTAGAATTATCAAAAAAAAAATTCTATTAGCCAAATTTACACTAAAAAGCTGATGGACGAGCAGAGAGTTCTACCACCTCTTCCCATGCACTAAAAAATCTTTAATAGATAATCTATACAAGGAGCTAACATCTATCAATGCTGGCTATCAAATAAGGTGAGTAGAAGATATACAAGGATCATGAATAACATCAATAGATGCCCCATTGCCAATGGATCATTTGATGTTGGAGAAGACCACCAAAACATAAAAGCAAATTCAAATAGGGGAACGATTCCATGCCAGATCTAGTGGTGAGGTTGCAGACCATACCCATATTTTGCCCTCATTACCGAGTACCAAAGGTTGTCATGATCCAATATGAGTCAAGTCACCTGTTTGATCATCATGGCCTCTTATCTTATATCTAAGAAGGGCATTTTTAGCCCTCCATATCGAATAGGCTAGCATGTTCAATCCCTGATGGGGACATTGAGCCAGTTCAGATCAGCCAGTCTAGACCCAGCCAGCCCAGATCTCGGTGCCAGCCCATCACGATTCTTGAAGTATCATTTTATTATTTTATGGGTGTACGGGGATTTGGGATATCTCCGAATCGGAGATCAGATTTTTTATTTTTTTAGAGTTATCGGAATACTTAGTCGTTCCGATTATTTTGTGATTTATCTTTATCATTGTTGCTTTATTTAAGTTATGTTTGCCATGAATAAAAAATTAGCGAAGACTATTTGGAGAAATCATCTGGGTGCATCCCGACTCCCTCCCCCCTCCTTCTTATTCCCTTCTACTGATTATTCTCTCTCTGGTGTTTCTTCTCCCTGGGTTCTCTTATTCTCCCCCTCTCTTCTTCTTGTTCTCCCCCTCTCTCGCTCGTCTCTCTTCCCGGTTCTTGCTCCTTCTCCTCTGTGTTTCCCTCCCCACTTCTCTTCCAAGTGAATCAACAGAAGCCATCATCCTCGCCCTCGCCCTCGCCTGTAGTCGATCCGAGCGACCAAGCCAACCCCCACCATTGGTCTCCACGCAACACCATTGTTGCCGACCGGAAGTCTCCAGCCGACCGTCCGTCCCTCCACCTCCTGTCTCCACCTGTGCAAGTCGCTACTGCAGCCGAAGCTCCCTGCTACCATGCCCTCCACGGCCACCGCACGGTCTGATAGACCGAGCGCCCCACTCTGCCGACCGGATGTCTGAACGAGCGCACGTGCAATCAATCGCTACAGCCAACATCCCTCCCGTGAACCGCAGACAGACCTTGCCAGAACTCCATCGCTGCAGTCGAAGCCCTCCATGAAGCCTTCCGCCGAAGTCGCCCTTCGCTCCCGCCGGTCACCTCCGCCACACGCCAGCCACCTGAGCTCGTCAGCCATTTCCCGCAGCCGTGCCCTCCACGGTCGAAAACCCTGCAGCCGTGCCCTCCACGACCGAAGTCCCTGTCTCCGTGTCCTCCACAGCCGCCGCCCGCCATCGAGACCACCGCCATCGCAGACCAACCCCGTCACCGGCAAGATCCCGCCGGATCTCCCCTCCGCCCGGTCCCCTGTTCCTCTCGGTGTTGATCCGTGGTGAAGGAGAAAAAAATAGCACGAACGTGAAAGCATTCACGTTCGCTGCTGACGACTTCTGCACCGCACGAATCCCAGAGGTGCACGGTTCCCAAAGTCTCACGGATCTCAGAGCACTGATCGCAAAGCATTAGGATTATTATTAATTTTGATTTGGGATTATTAATCATTTCTTTTTTGGTGATTCAGGTCCAACGACTTTAGATCAATCTCACCCGCGAACCGCTGGTCCGGATTTTTGGACGATCTCCCTTTTCCAAATTTTGTAAGATTCCGTGTTTTCGAGTAAGATCCACTTTGATAACCTGATCCAATTGATTACTGGTTATTTTTATTTAATTATATTTAATTTAATTAAATTGGGCACCCTAATCTAGAGATCGTTTCTTAACGATCAACGGTCCGACACCAGTCTTGATATCAGAGCGTACAGTCCCGCATCAATTTGGTATCAAAGAAATAGGTTAGGTTAGGGTCAGTTTCAATTTTGCATGACAACTAGGTCAGGAAACAAGTATCAATCAGAACATTTTTCCTTAGATAACAAAATGGATCCCAGTTTAGAAGCTGCCCTTCAAGTAATCATGGGTAGACTCGAAAAAATTGACAGCAAGTTAGGATCTTTAGATGCCAGGGTATTAACTCTTGAAGAGGAACGACTAGTGAACACCAATTACCCTATTAGGAACTCTTCATCAAGAGTTACAGATCCTAGAGTTCCAGATCCTAGAGACCCTAGAGACCGAAATGACTACCTAGATTATGATGGTGGTCGTACTCAAATTCTTCGACCTGACCCTAGGGATCGACATGATTATCCAGGAAATCATCCAACACTTAGGCCTTATCACAACCCAATTGATCAAGATGAACGAATCATGAGGAGTGTTAAGGTTGACGCCCCAAGTTTTGTAGGTCGCCTAGACCCCAAAGAATATATTGACTGGGAAGCTAATATGGACCATTACTTCTCCTGGTATGATATGTCTGAGGATAGAAAAGTTAGGTTTGCCCAAATGAGATTGTTAGGTCAAGCAAAGCTATATTGGCACAATGTCCAGAGGTTAGCCATTCATAGGAGACAGGACCCCGTTGGAACATGGGATGAGATGAAGGATAAGCTTCAAGAGAAGTATCTTCCTGCATCTTATCAACAGCGACTTTTGGACCAATGGCAAAGGTTGACCCAAGGAACTGGACTTGTAAATGATTACATCGATAAATTTGATGAATATCTTATGCGATGTAATGTGCGTGAAGACCCATCTGTCACTTTATCCCGATTTAGAGCTGGTCTGAGAGTGGATATCCATAAGGAATTGTTTTTTAGAGAAGTTTATAGTCTAGAGCAAGCATATCAATTAGCTCAAGACTATGAAAGATTTCAGCAAATGTCTATCACTCGTAGATTTGAACTTTCTAGACCAGGAATTTTAGGTCCAAGGCCTAGCATGAACCAAGCCCCGACTGGTCCACAACCTAACATTAGTCAGACCCCTGGTAGTCGACCCCCGAGAGATGACAAAGGAAAATGGATTATAGGAGAAACTTCCCATGGAAGTAGCTCTAAGATCCACTGCTTTAGATGTAATGGGATAGGTCATGTAGCTAGCCAATGTCCATCTAGAACCTTGCATATAGGGACACTTGAAGAACAAAAAGATCTAGGTGATGTCCTTGAAGAAGAAGTTTACACTGCTGATGTGGAAAAAAAAGGACGAGGTGATGATGCTAGCACGGATGATGCAAAGGTGGTTATATCTTGTTTTCTTTTTAGGATTTTATCTTTGGTTCCCGATTGCAAACAAAGAGAACCTAGGAAAACTGAAAGAAAAGAGGTCTATGCTAGCAGATCAATCCCTAAGAAATGATAGACCAGGACCCCGAAATTAAGGAACCCCGGGATTAGGACTAGCTCGATACACCCAATACCTACCTAGGAGATGGGGATGCAAACCTTTCAAATTTTGAAGCGCCTGGTGCAGAGATCGCTCCACTCGATGGATGCGGCCTAGATGTCCGAGCAATCGCGCCCGTGGATGCGCCGGTTCCCGATCATGTGGCCGTGATGGCAAGACGACCCATCTTCGATGTCCGTAGCACCGAGGAAGACCTGTAGGCAGCAAGAGAAAGAACGGTTAGCGAAGAGATGAGAAGTGTTGAAGTTGAAATAGGGTTATGATAGAGAAACAGGGCTTCGAGCCCGGTATCCGACTGGAGTCCGAAATCGAAGTTGATAACTTGGGGCCTCGTACCCCGCGACGTCCCGGAGGATGAAGGAATTGTGGCCTCCCACCACTCGACGCTCTCAGGCGAAGGAACGTGGCCTCACACCACTTGACGCCCTCAGGCGAAGGAACGTGGCCTCACACCACTCGACATCTCTGGGGATGAAGGAAGAGTTTCACTCACTCACAACCTAGTCTAGGGAGACAGAGGATTGGAGAAGAAAACACTCGAAATTTTTTTTTGTATTCATTTACTAACTATTACAAAGAGGGGTTTGGGTCCTTTAAATAGGTACCCAAAGATACATTCAAAATTCAAAAGAAAACCCATTCAAAATTTGAACCAAAAATACAACTCAATTTGAAAGTGGCGCCCAAGCTTTGGAGAGCTTTCTTCTTGGCCAACCAGCTTGGTATGGCATGATGCTTGGCTTGGAGTGGAGGAGTTGCTCCTTGGACCTCCTTCTTTGCTTGCTTGGTTTTGGTAGAAAACATGAAGTGAGGCTAGCTTGGAGGGATTTGTCCCACTTTAACTTTTCTTGGCTTGATTCAAGGCCGACCAAATGGGAATAATCCTAGGCGTGGCATGATTGGAGGCTTGGAGAGGGGGATTGGTCTTTGACCTTCCTTCCTTGCATGGCTTATTTTGGTAGAAGGCTTGGATTAAGGTTTGATGTCTTCACCATGCCTTTCTTGCTTCACTTCATCAAGGGATCATGCCTTTCTTGCTTAACTTCTTTATGGAAGAAGGCTTGAGTGGAGGCATGCATCAAGGGATTTGAAACTTCTTTCCACTTGGAGAATGGAGGATGCCTTTCTTGCTTGACTTCTTTATGGAAGGAGTCTTGAGTGGAGGCATGCATCAAGGGATTTGAAACTTCTTTCCATGACCGCCCATCCTAGATTGGAAAAGAGCTTGAAGAGGGGAGGGGAAGGGGGCATGGATCATGTGAGTGGTCCCCTTTCTTGGGCGCCCACTGTCATCACCTCAGTGCGCCACATAAACAGATAAGGTGGGCCCTGAGCTAACATGTCTCCTTGCCTTTGTTAGGCTTAAAAGAGACTTAACTTTTGAACCACTAAAGACTTCATGGGCTTAGACTCGGCCTGACTTATTACAAGACTCAGCTCGACCCGATGGGTCGAGGTACAGACTCTATTTAAGCAAATAAACTAGAGGCTGACAGCCTTATTACAGGACTCGATAAACACAGAACCCTAATCAGAGATCCCCCAAAGTTTGAAGGGCTCAAGTCAAACCCTGATGCCCACATCAACTGCTGACCCAGGATTAGCCGATGCCTACGAAGAACAAGACCATGAGGTTAGAGCTGAAAAACAATTAGGAGTTAATTTGATTAATAATTTGGATCTAATTGAATATAAAGAACCAGCATTGATACCTGGTGATGTATTTGAGCCTGCATTCTTTGAGAGTGATCCTCCTCTTGAGAGTCCACCTTTCCAAAAGAGAGGAAAACACGATGTGATTGAACGAATTTTGGACAAGAAGATCAAGTCTTCAAGGAGTCAAAATTGCTACCGCTACCTGGTTCACTGGCGAGGCAGACCGAAGTCAGAGGACTCCTGGATTACTAAAAAGGAGCTGCAGAACATTGATCCAAATTTATTTGAGCACCTCCAGCCTGACACGACAGAGTCGAGTTCTCCCCACCACAGGGAAAATGATGGGGACATTAAGCCAGTTCAGATCCAGCCAGTCCAGACCCAGCCAGCCCAGATCTCGGTGCCAGCCCATCACGATTCTTGAAGTATCATTTTATTATTTTATGGATGTACGGGGATTTGGGATATCTCCGAATCGAAGATTAGATTTTTTATTTTTTTAGAGTTATCGGAATACTTAATCGTTCCGATTATTTTGTGATTTATCTTTATCGTTGTTGTTTTATTTAAGTTATGTTTGCCATGAATAAAAAATTAGCGAAGACTATTTGGAGAAATCATCTGGGTGCATCCCGACTCCCTCCCCCCTCCTTCTTATTCCCTTCTACTGATTATTCTTTCTCTCTGGTGTTTCTTCTCCCTGGGTTCTCTTATTCTCCCCCTCTCTTCTTCTTGTTCTCCCCCTTTCTCTCGCTCGTCTCTCTTCCCGGTTCTTGCTCCTTCTCCTCTGTGTTTCCCTCCCCACTTCTCTTCCAAGTGAATCAACAGAAGCCATCATCCTCGCCCTCGCCCTCGCTTGCAGTCGATCCGAGCGACCAAGCCAACCCCCACCATTGGTCTCCACGCAGCACCATTGTTGCCGACCGGAAGTCTCCAGCCGACCGTTCGTCCCTCCACCTCCCGTCTCTGCCTGTGCAAGTCACTGCTGTAGCCGAAGCTCCCTGCTACCGTGCCCTCCATGACCACCGCACGGTCCGACAGACCGAGCGCCCCACTCCGCCGACCGGATGTCTGAACGAGCGCACGTGCAATCAATCGCTACAGCCGACGTCCCTCCCGTGAACCGCAGATAGACCTTGCCAGAAGTCCATCGCTGTAGTCGAAGCCCTCCGTGAAGCCTTCCGCCGAAGTCGCCCTTCGCTCCCGCCGGTCACCTCCGCCGCACGCCAGCCACCTGAGCCCATCAGCCATTTCCCGCAGCCGTGCCCTCCACGGTCGAAAACCCTGCAGCCGTGCCCTCCACGGTCGAAGTCCCTGTCGCCGTGTCCTCCACAGCCGCCGCCCGCCACCGAGACCACCACCGTTGCAGCCCAGCCCCGTCACCGGCAAGATCCCGCCGGATCTCCCCTCCGCCCGGTTCCCTGTTCCTCTCAGTGTTGATCCGTGGTGAAGGAGAAAAAAATAGCACGAACGTGAAAGCATTCACGTTCGTTGCTGACGACTTCTACACCGCACGAATCCCAGAGGTGCACGGTTCCCAAAGTCTCACGAATCTCATAGCACTGATCGCAAAGCATTAGGATTATTATTAATTTTGATTTGGGATTATTAATCATTTCTTTTTTGGTGATTCAGGTCCAACGGCTTTAGATCAATCTCGCCTGCGAACCGCTGGTCCGGATTTTTGGACGATCTCAGGACGATCTCCCTTTTCCAAATTTTGTAAGATTCCATATTTTCGAGTGAGATCCACTTTGATAACCTGACCCAATTGATTGCTGGTTATTTTTATTTAATTAGATTTAATTTAATTAAATTGTACACCCTAATCTAGAGATCGTTTCTTAACGATCAACGGTCTGACACCAGTCTTGATATCAGAGCGTACAGTCCCACATCAATCCCATGAGAGTAGATGATTCTAAGCTAATTAAAGAGATAAGCATTGCATTTTCCTCACCATGATTTGGCAAACCTTATATAAAAATGGTATAGAGATTGATATTGCGAAAGTGGAATAGGAGTATCATATATTACCTTTCTAGGATAAGGGGAACAAAAGTGTGCTTCCAGGCTTGGGACATTGAATATAGTTGAAAGAACTACTTGGTAGCTACTAGGGGTGGAATTGGGCTCAAGCCTGTCTGAATTCAGGTCGAGCTTCGGGCTAAGCCCAAAATAGTTTAAACCGGGCTTAGACCTATTTATAGGATATGTTTGACTTTTGGGCTAGGCTCGAATATAGTCCAGTTTAGGCCTGGCCCAAATCCAAGTCTAAGTGTGGGCTCATTTGGTAGCCCGAAATGCCAACCCGAGCTAGATTATATATGGTTTAAACTTACATAGCTTAGCTAATTAAGACTTAAGATTTAACAAGGGAATCTGGGATGCCCAATTCATCACCTCATCATCCTCATTACCATTCCTCCTCGTCTTTATCCTCCTCGTCATCCCCAATTCATACTCAAGATCTTTGTTCTTATTTGTTGGCTAATCTCTCCATCTCAATGGCCTCCCCTATCTCAACCTCACCCTCGCCCGCCCCTCTCACTTTGGTACCTCTAGCATCTCCAAGCCCAACAATACCATAGCCAATCCTTTAGCTTCAAAAGTTACTCTCATGATTACCACCACCTTCTCGGGGCCATGCCCAAGACTTTATCCTTGCCTGCATCGATCTCGCCACTAATTACCTCATATCTCCCTGCACCTCCAAGGTCACTCTCCTCCTCCATGGTAACCTTCTTGTCAACTATTACATCATCGACACCTCCCTCATCAACTAATCCCTCCACCTTAACAGCCCCTTCCACTTTGCCACCTCCACCTCTCTAAGCCCGGTAACACCGTGACTAATCCCTTTGGTTTCAACATCACCCTTATGACCATCGCCACCCTCTCTAAGCCCTCCCTAGGGCCAATACCCAAGACCTTGCCTTCACTCACATTGTCCTCATCGCCAATGGCCTCATCCTCCCCCGCACCCACCCATGCACCTCTAAGGTCACCATCCTCCTCCATGGCGACCTCCTCAGAGAGAAACAATAATTTAAAAAAATAATAAAGAGAGTGATGAAGGAAGTCTCGAGCTAGTCTAAATGGATTCAGGTAGGGCTCGGGCCTAGGCTTTTCCCGAACTATCAGGTCTAAGCTTGGCTTGAAGCCCAAAAATAGCTTTCAGGCTTAGGTAGGGGTAGGTCCTGATCCAATTATATTGCTAGTGGCTACAAAAAAATAAAAACAAATGTCTCAGTAAATAATTAGCCACTATGATTAAAGAATAAAGACAAAAAGCCATTAGGCCCAGAAGCCTTATTACTCAGCATTGATCGCAAAGTATCCTCAATCTCCTTATTAATGATCTTTCATAACATTTTATCATTATCACACTTGGTATAATGGTACCTGGGAGGTGAATAGAGGAGGGTATACCACCTACTCATCTATCTATCTAAATTTAAAGAATTGAAGCAGCTCCTATCTTTAATCATGCTCTCACCACTATACTTTAATAATTGGATGTTGTTTGTGTGTTTTCTAAAGATGGTAGGCTAGTGAAAAATTTTGGAGTTGTTGCCTCACTCTTATAACCACTTGACTCTAAGCTCTATCTCCAAAAGACCTCTATAACAGTTGTCTTTGTAAAATAAATAGTATATAAAGGTTGTCTATGATAACTATGGATCATCTTTTCCCTCTCTTATTACTATAGTATTGGTTCATGTAAGCTAAACGTGCCAATCCATTTCTATGTAAGGGAAGAAGAAATAGAGATCTTCTTTATGTTTGATTAGTTGGAAAGAGGCAAGAGGACCAAAAAAAGATGTTTTCTCCTCCTTTGCCCCCTTTAGCTACTCATTTGTCACTATCATTACAAACGTGCTACTCACCATCTCAAGATCTCACTTTTTTCTCACAAATCCAACTAAAAACCATATTTTTTTTTTCAACACCACTCTAGTTTTCTCACTCTTATTAGTGATCTAGAAATCATGAGATCTCTTAGGTGACTGATAACAAGGAGCAAGTAATGTTACTAGCAATATTAGAGGTGCAGGAGGCAAGAATTTTCAAAGATATTATTCTAGCTAGAGTTATTTATAGAAGAAGTATATTCTAAAGTCTAATCATGTTCTTGCTGGTATGATCTTAATGAGTTTAATCATTGCATCTTACTCTCTTTGTTGATCTATTGTGGCCTTCACTAAAATTGTTATCATCATAATTAAAAAACTTTATACCATTTACTAGATTTTTAACCTAATAGCCATCGATGAGATCAACATCTTCTTGGCCATCAAACTTGCCATTAAGATCAACTACAACAAAGGCGACAGCATAAGAGGGAGAGGAGGAGGAGGTGGAGAGAAAAGGAGGGAGAGAGGTAGAACAAGTGAGCCATGGAAAGAAGTGGGACATGGAAAAAAGGATAGGTGGATGGAAAAATGTGGTAGAGAATGTCATGTTGTTTTCCAAAATTCTAAAATAGAATCCATCACTACATAGCTAGTATGGTGAGATATCATAATAGAAAGTAAAAAAAGAGTGGGAATAAAGGATCCACTATCCAGTAATGTGATGCTTACCTTAAATCATTTAGTGGCTCTAGGATGTTTGTTTATTTTAATTTTCAAACTCTATGATGTGAAAGTCCATCCTTGCCAAATCAAGACCTATTCATTTAGCATTTGCAAGGATTTTATGAAGATGTTTCAACTGAAGAAGTGTGGAATCTTTCATTCCGATATATATATATTTCTTTATGGAAATCATTAGTGAATTGCACAATAGCTGCTTGAGGTCCATGTAGATGGATAAATGGCATATTAAATGGAGTTTAGGATCCATCTGGTTGGAGGTAATCTTGCATGGAAAAATAAAGCACATGTCAAATTACCATATTTAGTATAAAAAATAGAAGAGAGAGTAAAAAAGTCACGGGTTCCATATTTATTTTTTAGAGAGAGAAAGTAAAATAAATATCATAAAAGGTTGGTATTTAATAAATTTTTGAGCGGTGGTAATCTATACTTAACAAAAATATGTTTAATAAATAACATTTATGATCATTGAATTTATATTGATATCTTCCCAAATTCATTAATAAAGAATTTTTTGTAAAATAATAAAAGTATAAATGGTCAGCCTAGTATAAATGGTCAGCCCAGCATAGCTCGCCTCATCGTCTGCCAACTTAGCACAGAGAGCAAACTCAAATTCTACTACGTGATCCTCAAAATTCTTGCTGGAGGAAGCCTTATGCACTATTTTTTTGTAAGGAGCAGGTAACCTAACACTACACCTTTCTAACACCTACCACTATAAAGACATGCACCTGGTAGAGATGAATCTACCTTGAAGACATGCTCCATGCTACTCCAAGCCATGCCGGCCACTCCTACAGAAGCATGTGCTTTGCAAAAGCAAGCCTGCTGTGAAGACGTATGTGCCAGCCACCATTTCCTATACTGCAAAACACGTTCCATAAGTGATAAATACTCTATATACTCTCCTATAAAAACCATTTTCCAGGGCCCTTTAGATGAGTTAATTCTAAGCCTCCAAAGTCTTATGTTAAAGTTTAAGTGGGAACCAACCAGGCGAGGAGAAGCAGGGAGATGAAGCTAAGAGGAGCCTAGGAGGAACTCACCAAGCTTCCCCTTAATCTCTTGTAAACTTCACCTACTCTCCCTCAAGCTTTGCCCATTATCTCTCAAGCCTCGCTTGCTCTTCCCTAAGCTTTGCTTGCATTTTCTCTAGCTTCGGCCACCTTCCATCACTTTCATCTACCATTTACACTGCATCGCTTGACTCTGCTCCTTCCATATGCTTTGATCGATCACCATTTCCATGCTACAAGTCCCGCTCTTCTATTTATTTCTACGGGAGACTAATTTAGGCATCGGAGGGTCCACCACCGAGGAACCCTCCATCATGGCTAGACTTCCATGTATTTGTTACTTTTGTAAGTTTCAGAACATCCATGCACTCTGAAGAGAATCTCGGAGCCACATGTTGAAGTAGCCGCATCCAGCTAGATTAGCACATCTTTGATAGAACCGCAATAGGCATATTTATAAATTTGATCACATTTCTATATCATATTATCTCCAATCATGATCCATCATACTCAACAAAGCGGACCCTTAGGACCCGTTCTTTTATGGGTGATGTGGCAACATCCGTTGACATGGAGCCTATGTAGATGCCAGCTGGTGGCCGTGTGGGTAGGGGTTGCCACATGGACGCGGTGCCCGAATAGAAGAACAAGGCAAACCCTCCCACCAGGATCAGCTCCCAGGCAGGGTTGAGCTCATGTGGCGAGCCCTCTGTCTGAGGTTAGCACCTGGCCAGGGTCATGCTCATGCGCTCAAGGTGAGCCCTCTCGCCAAGGTGCTCCTAGGTGGGGCCGAGCTCATAAGACGAGCCCTCCGTCTGAGGTCAGTACCTAGTCGGGGTCATGCTCATATGCTCAAGGCAAGCCCTCCCGCTAGGGTCAGCTCCTAGGCGGGGTTGAGCTCATAAAGCGAGCCCTCTGTCTGAGGTCAGCACTCGACTGGGGTCGTGCTCATGCGCTCAAGGCGAGTCCTCCTGCCAAGGTCAGCTTCTAAGCGAGGTTGAGCTCATAAGGCAAGCTCTCCATCTGAGGTCAGCACCTGGTCGGGGTCGTGCTCATGTGCTTAAGGCGAGCCCTCCCGCTAGGGTCAACTCCCAGGCGGGGTCGAGCTTATAAGGCGAGCCCTCCATCTGAGGTCAGCTCCGGCCAGGGTCATGCTCATGTTCTTGAGGCAAGCCTTCCCGCCTTGAAAAAGTCGATACTCCTGCCAATGTCAAGAAAAAGGAGAGCCCGGTCACTCGCGACCTCCAGAAGGTGCAGCGCACTTCATCATTGACTCCTGCTCCATAATGCATCACTGGCAGACCCTGCACGGAGTTGCTTCGCCAGCTTCGAGCCCCGTGACAAGCTGCCATGCTGACAGTCATGCAACCAGGGGCATCAACCCTCGCGACACGAGCGAGAATCTCCCCCAAGGGCCTTGCAATGCTCTGACAATCCCTCCAGCAATAGAAATGTCCCACCATGACACGAGGCTCAATGGCATGGTGCCTACCCCTCCCACGGGAGACTGCACCACTAGAAAGATAGGACCTGCCCCACACACCCCTAATAAAAGGATCTCCTCCTAAGGACCAGTCCAAGAGGGGGGAAGCAGCGAGCAACGGTAAGCCCCTCCCACAGAGGGCACACGGAAAAGGACACCGGGACAAAGTCCCAACACCGGGACAAAGCCTTGGATCCGATCTAGGCCATCTCACATACATAAGGTCAGAGAGAAAGAAGGCACGAGGTAAGGGAGCAAGTGATAGAGAAAGGGAAGACAGGGAGCTAACTGGCAGGGAGCCAGTTAGAAGATCCTCCCAAGCTCACCTATCCCATCTTGGCCTTGCCTTCACATCTCAATTCTTCCTTTCACCCTTTACGCGGAGAGTCCCCGAAACTCTCTACCACAGAGGCTTTGTTCTCCTTGATCATCCCATTTACTTGATCGTCATAGTCTCCCCGCTGGAATCCCCGGTCCAAGTCTCTTTTCTTTTGCAGGACCGGGTGCACGCACTAAAAGACCGGCAGGGAGGGAGATGCCTGACGTCGCCTAGAGTTACAGGCCATGACGATTTAGGCGGCAATAGATTGGCATGCCAGGTAGGGGGGACAGGACACAGTTTTGACCAAGCTAGTCCCCCGCTGCTAGAAATGTCCATAGAGCCCGTGCGGACATAAGGAGCCTCTGTCGGACTAGGAGGAGACCAAAGCCCGGTGAGGGAGCTCCCCGCCCTGCCTCTGCCATCTCAACAGACCCTCGAGTTATCGTACTGGCTCATCAGGTCCATGCACTGGCTGTGGCTGTGCACCAACTCGCTTAGAGCCATCGATCCCTGGAGACTCAGCAGCAATCGAGGACCCTGGCGGTCCACGCTGCTGGCCGTCGTGCCCTATGGTTCTTCCGAGAGGGGCCATTGCATATGGCTCCCCATTTGCGAGAAGACCATCGGATGGTAGTAGAGAAGCAACGACGTGGTTCGACTGCACGGGAGAGCTATTCCCCAGTCTCGGACCACGACGTGCCCTTGCACCAGCAGTGTCAGTGTGGCCAGGAACTCAGGCAAGAGTCCCTCTACTCTGACCCTCCCTCGCCCCCGACATTTTCTACTGAAGGGTTTACTGATGAGGCTACTTGCCATCGAATGAAAAAGCACCTTGAAGAGCAGGAGTGCAAGCTAGCCGGCCTGATTTGCAAGTTTGCAAAAGTTCAGGGATCTCCTGGCAAGTTCGCGGGTTACGACATCCATCTTTCCTTCTCCCACAAGATTCAAAAGGAACTGATCCCTAGCCGGTTTTGCATGTCTTAGGTAGATCCCTACGATGGGACAACCGATCCTGTGGATCATCTGGAAAGTTATAAGGCCCTCATGTGTGTCCAGGAGGCCACGGATGCTATCCTTTGCACCACTTTCCTGGCCACCTTGCGGAACGTTGCTCGAGCTTGGTTCTCCAAACTCGAATATGAAACTATCGATTCCTTCTCTTAGCTAGAGAAGAAGTTCGTGGCGCACTTCGATACGTATAGGAAGGTGCTACATGAAATTGATAGTCTTTTCTCGATCCATCAGTAGGATCGAGAATCTCTTTAAGACTACTTATCCCGGTTTAAGGCCACCACCCTAGAGATCTACCACCTCGACAAGTCGGTCGCCATGTTGGCCCTGAAGAGAGGGCTACGGACCTCCTGCTTCATATACTCCCTTGACAAGAAGCCCCCGAAGGCTTATTCGAAGCTCCTCCTTCGAGCTCACAAATACATTCAGGCCGAGGAGGCCGATCATGCCAGAAGGGAGTCAGAGGGGAGGCCATTGAAGGGGCGGGCTGTTGGGGAAGCATTCGTTCCCCTAGCCTAGAAGATGACGCTGGCCCAGCGACCGGGGCCGAGACCGAGAGTTGACCCTAACGGAGAAGAGAGGTTTGCTCCTCCCCTCGCCTCGAGAGCGAGGAACCTTATCCGCTCGCCATCGACAGCCAGCCCATCGAAAAGCCGGTAGGGGTGGTATCCTGGGGGGCAAGGAGAATCCCGAAGAAGAAAAGAGGATGATGATGTACCCCCTCTTTTTGCAAGCCAAGAGATCGAATGAGACGAGCGACCTAAAGGATGACACAGCCGCCTGAGAAGTAATGATGGTGAAGTGTCCCAAGAAGACCAGGGCTGATATTAGAAGCCCCATAATCCATCCACCTGATTCACAGTTCAATATCTTCAAGGCAGGTCCCTCCATTAGGCCCACTCTCCTCTACCATGCTCACGACCTAGAGATGGCAATGGGATGCCATCTACCGCATGACTCACAGTGTGGCAAACTCTCAAGGCGGGTTCATCCATCAGGCCCACTCTTCTCTGCCATGCTCACAGATCGGAGATGGCAACGGAATGCCATTTACCGCGTGACTCACAGTATAGCAAATTCCCAAGATGGGCCCCTCCATCAAGCCCGCTCTCTTCTACCGTGCTCACAATCCGGAGATGGCAACGGGATGCCATCTACCGCGTGACTCACAGCATGGAAAATTCTTAAGATGGGCCCCTCCATCAGGCCCGCTCTCCTCTGCCGTGCTCACAGCTCGGAGATGGCAACGGGATGCCATCCATCACGTGACTCATAGCATGGCAAACTCTCAAGACGGGTCCCTTCATTAGGCCCGCTCTCCTCTACCGTGCTCACAGCCCGGAGATGGCAACAGGATGCCATCTATCGCATGACTCATAACATGGCAAACTCTCAAGACGGGCTGATGGGGACATTGAGCAGATCCAGCCAGCCCAGATTCCAGCTAGTCCAGTCCAGATCCTGGTGCCAGCCCAGCATGAATCCTGAAGATTTCAGCCCGCACGAATCTTGAAGTATTTTATTATTTTTATGGGTGTACGAGGGTTTGGGATATCTCTGAATTGAAGATTAGTTTTTATTTGTATTTAGAGTTATCAGAATCTCTTATAGTTCCGATTATTTTGAGATTGCTTAGGGATTTATGTTTATCGTTGTTTTTATGATCGAATAAAATTAACAATAAGAATATTTTAAGAAAAAAAAATCAGGGTGTGTCCCGATTTCTTCCCCCCCTTCTTCTTCTTCTACTTTCTCTCTTTCCCTATTCCTCTCTCTGGGTTCTTCTTCCAGATTTCTCTCTCCTCTGTTCTATGTTTCTCTTATTTTCTCTTCCCTCTTTCTAAAATGCCTAAGACCTAATCCCAATTGAATCCCATCTCCCTCAAAGCCATTGCCTACCACCGCATTCCATCTCCAACCAAAACCCACCAACACCGCATATATCTCCCAGATCTGAGCCCCGTCGGCAATTTCCCTGCCGCCGTGCCTTCCACGGCCGCTGCTCGACCAAAGCCGGATCGCCCAATGACATCGCCAGCCAGATCCACTACAGCCAAAGTCCTCCACGTGACTCCTCCCGTCGGATCTCCTCCGCCCACCCGTCGCCAAGCGCCTGCCGTCGTGACTCCTGCCGGCACCATCGCTGTCTGCCACCCAGCACCGTCGCCGACGAACCCAGCTGCAAGCCCCGGCCTCCCCTGTTTCTTGGTGTTGATCCATGGAGAAGAAGCCTATGCACGAACGTGAAGGCAAGAAGACCCGCATGGAACTCAGAGCCACACGGATCCCAAAGCCTCACGGATCTCAGAGCAGTCCCAAGTTCTATACAGCACGATTTCCAGAGTCACACGGATCCTAAAGCCTTACTGATCTCAAAGCACTGGATTTATTTAATTATTTTGATTTGGGATTATTAATCATTTCTTTTTGGTGATTCAGGTCCGACGACTTAAAATCTGTTTGCCCGTGAACCACTGGTCCGGATTTTTGGACGACCTCAAGACAATCTTCCTTTTCTAAATTTTGTGAGACTCCGTGTTTTCGGGTGAGATCCACTTTGATAACCTGACCCAATTGATTGCTGGTTATTTTTATTTATTTAGATCTAATTTATTTAAATTGATCAGCCCTAATCTAGTGACCATTTCTTAACGATCAACGGTCCCAAAGTAATTTCCCTTAGGTCTAGCGTTTGTCGACCCGTCCCGCACCACGAGCCCCTCCATCAGGCCCGCTCTCCTCTATCGTGCTCATAGCCCGAAGATGGCAATGAGATGCCATCTACTGTGTGACTTACAGCATGGCAAACTCTCAAGATGACCCCCTCTATCAGGCCCGCTCTCCTCTACCGTGCTTACAGCCCAGAGATGGCAACAGGATGCCATCTATCGCGTGACTCACAGCATGGCAAACTCTCAATATGGGCCCCTCCATCAGGCCCGCTCTCCTCTACCGTGCTCACAGCCTGGAGATGGCAACAGGGTGCCATCTACCACATGACTCACATCATGGCAAACTCTCAAGATGGGCCCCTCCATTAGGCCCACTCTTCTCTGTCGTGCTCATAGACTGGAGATGAACGGGATGCCATTGACTGCATGACTCACAGCATGACAAACTCTCAAGATGGGTCCCTCTATCATCTTCACTCTCCTCTACCGTACTCACAGCCCGGAGATGGCAACGGGATGCCATCCACCGCATGACTCACAGCATGGCAAACTCTCAAGGTGGGTCTCTCCATCAGGCCCGCTCTCCTCTATCATGCTCACAGCCCGGAGATGGCAGCGGGATGCCATTTACTGTGTGACTCATAGCATGGCAAACTCTCAATATGGGCCCCTCCATCAGGCCTGCTCTCCTCTGCCGTGCTCTCAGCCCGGAGATGGCAACAGGATGCCATCTATCGCGTGACTCACATCATGGCAAACTCTCAAGATGGGCCTCTCCATCAGTCCCACTCTCCTCTATCGTGCTCATAGCCTGAAGATGGCAACGGAATACCATCTATCGCGTTACTCACAGTGTGGCAAACTCTCAAGATGGGTCCCTCCATCAGGCCCGCTCTCCTTTATCGTGCTCACAATCTGGAGATGACAACGGAATACCATCTACCGCATGACTCACAGCATGGCAAACTCTCAAGACGGGCCCCTCCATCAGGCTCGCTCTCCTCTGCTATGCTCATAGCCCGGAGATGGCAATGGGATGCCATCTACCGCGTGACTAACACGATGGCAAACTCTCAAGATGGTCCTCTCCATCAGGTCCACTCTCCTCTGCCATGCTCATAGCCCGGAGATGGCAACGGGATGCCATCTACCACATGACTCACAGCATGGCAAACTCTCAAGGCGGGTCCCTCTATCAGGCCCACCCTCTTCTACAATGCTCACAGCCCAGAGATAGCAACGGGATGCCATCCACCGCGTGACTCACAGCATGGCAAACTCTCAAGATGGGCCCCTCCATCAGGCTCGCTCTCCTCGACCGTGCTCACAACCCGGAGATGGCAACGGGATGCCATCTACCGCGTGACTCACAGAGTGGCAAACTCTCAAGATGGTCCCCTGCATTAGGCCCGCTCCCTTCTATTATGCTCATAGCCCGGAGATGGCAACGGGATGCCATCTACCACGTGACTCACAATGTGGCAAACTTTCAAGATAAGCCCATCCATCAAATCCGCTCTCCTCTATCATGCTCATAGCTCGGAGATGGCAACGGGATGCCATCTGCCGCATGACTCACAGTGTGGCAAACTCTCAAGATGGGTCCCTCCATCAGGCCTGCTCTCCTCTGCCGTGCTCATAGCCGAAGATGGCAACAGGATGCCATCTACCGTGTGACTCATAGCATGGCAAACTCTTAAGACGGGCCCCCTTAATCAAGCCTGCACTCCTCAGCTGTGTTCACAGTTCGGAGCTGTCAGTCGAAAAATCCCAGAATCCTGCCATCTACTACCCGACTCGCAACTCGGTGCCTCAAGCCAGGACATCCCAAAAGTTTGGCACTCGACCAGTTGGATTCACAGTCTGGCGACAACAAGCCAGGACATCCCAGGAGCCCTGTGATCAATCAGCTGGACTCCCAGCCCAGTGAAGGCAAACTGAGAGTTCCCGGAAGCCTCACTCCCTGCCTCTTGAACTACGATTTGGCAAACCAGGAAGCAAAAGCGATGGAAGTGGGGAAGGCCCCGTCACCTCATGCATGCTATGCAATACTATGGGGTGGGACTTTGTTTTCTGCTCCATGCAATGCGATGCAAGCAGGGATCTTGTGACCCCAGGCAACAACAACAATGGATGGTATAAAGTCTATAGGTGCATACATTGCACTGCACCCCTTCTTGAGGACTTCTGCAACACCATCATCACCAACCTCACCCCCCCTCGCACTTGACACCGCCTTCAACCTGGCTGGCGAGGAGTCGAACCAAGAATAGAAGGCAAAATGCAAGGCATTCTAGCTGAAGCAAAAAGGGAAGCTACATTCATTGAAATGTTTCTTACATCGCAGAGAGGCTCTCAGCGGTCCGAGTAGCCTTACAAAAAGAGAGAGAGAGAGAGAAAAGAAGAAAGGAAAAGTAAAGAGAGAACAACAACTATAAAGGAAAAAGGGTTTTCATTGCTAAGTCTTCTGTTACATTTCTTGGAGATTCTCGATAAGCTGAGAGGCCTCCTAAAATTCTAAGTTACAAGATAAGAGAGAACAAGCTCAGGCCTCCCTTGCCACACTTGCCCGGCCAATGGGCTAGTACTCCGGCTCTGGACTCTGCCCATGGGACCGGGTGGAGGCATTCCAGTCCCTTCTACCCAGGGGGCGGGTGCCCTTCCTCAAGTAAACTTCCAGGAAGGCGCCCTTCCTCAGGGACCCCGTGGTACCTTCTGGGAAGGAGAACAGAGCCACCGCCTCTACCGCCCCATCCTTGGAAATCACCGATCTTGTGATTCTAGGGGCAGCTTCAGTGGCTTCTCGTTAGGCCACCTCCATCAATGCCATGGGGGCCATGGTCTTCTTCATAGCGACCATGATCGATGCTGCCTCCTCGTTCGAGTACATCAAGAAGATTCATAGGAGGACCACCCTCATCGTTAAGGCAGCCTCCTTCTCTGTTTCCCCTGCCTTCCGGAGGGCTCCTCCTCTTCTTCCCCTTGAGGAAGGCTTTGAGCTTGGCGGATTTCTTCTCCAACTTCACCTTAGCACCGGTCGCTTGCTCCTGAAAGGCCACTACATGGCTCCACAGCCTTCGAATCGAAGACCTAAAGTCTATTAGAATCCCTCTCTCAGTACAGGCCGAGGGAGAGGGGTGGAAGGAAAGGAACATGGAAAGAAGGGCTTCAAAACCTCTGGAATGAGAGGGAATTAGAGAAGAGAGAAAGGACTCTATGAAAGCTCAATTGAATGTGGTTAGAGCCCCTTTTAAAGGAGCAGAAGGGGGAAGGCAAACCCTTCACAATAAAGCCTACCGCCTCATGCCCATCGAAGGCGTGCATCTCTTCAACTCCCAGCCAACCAAGAGCTACCACATACCAGCATCCGACGGTCCTGATGCATTGGGTCAGGGGCGTCGCTTTGATTCCAAGGAAGTATTAATGATCCCTTCATCGAAAAATCAAGTATTGCATCACCTTGATAGAGGGAGGGCACAACATCCGGAGCAGCAATGCATGAAATATTAATGGCGCAGAGGGTGTGCCTCTCCATGTCAGCATGGTCGTTACTCTCCTCGCCCTGAGTGCTGCATCATTCTCTGGGCTCGAGAGTGGGGGGCATTTGATGTGGCAACATTCGCTGACGTGGAGCCTATGTAGACACCAGCAGGAAGCCGCGTGGGTAAGGGTTGCCACCTAGACATGGTGCCCGAATAGAAGAACAAGGTGAGCCCTCTCGCTAGGGTTAGCTCCTAGGCGGGGTGGAGCTCATGTAACGAGCCCTTCGTCTGAGGTCAGCACCCGGTCGGGGTCGTGCTCATGTACTCAAGGCGAGCCCTCCTGCTAGGGTCAGCTCCCAGGTGGGGCTGAGCTCATAAGGCGAGCCTTCCATCTGAGGTCAGCACCCGGTGGGGGTCGTGCTCATGCGCTCAAGGCAAGCCCTCCCACCAGGGTCAGCTCCCAGGCGGGGTCGAGCTCATAAGGCGAGCCCTCCATCTGAGGTCAGCACCCGGTCGAGGTCGTACTCATGCACTCAAGGCAAGCCCTCCCGCTAGGGTCAGCTCCTAGGCGAGGCCAAGCTCATAAGGTGAGCCCTCTCACCAGGGTCAGCTCTCAGGCGGGGTCGAGCTCATAAGGTGAGCACTCCATCTGAGGTCAGCACCCCACCAGGGTCGTGCTCATGTGCTTAAGGCGAGCCCTCCCACCAAGGTTAGCTCCCAAGCGGGGTCGAGCTTATAAGGTGAGCCTTTCGTCTGGGGTCAGCTTCCAGTCGGGGTCGTGCTCACGTTCCTGAGACAAGCCTTCCCACCTCGAAAAGCCGATGCTCCTGCCAACGACAAGAAAAAGGAGAGCCCAATCACCCGCGACCTCTAGAAGGTGCAGCGTACTTCATCATTGACTCCCGCTCCACAATGCATCACTGGCAGGCCTTGCACGGAGCTGCTTCGCCATGCTTCAAGTCCCGTGATGAGCTACCATGCTGATAGTCGTGCAGTCGGGGGCGTCAACCCTCGCAACATGAGCGAGAATCTTTTCCAAGGGTCCTGCAATGCTCTGACAGTCCCTCCAGCAATGGAAACATCCTACCATGGCACGGGGCTCAATGGCATGACGCCTGCCCCTTCCACGGGAGATCGCACCACCAGAAGGACAGGACATGCTCCACACACCCCTAACAGAAGGATCTCCTTCTAAGGACTGGTCCGAGAGGGGGGAAGCCGGGGGCAACGGTAAGCCCCTCACAGAAAGGGCACATGGAAAAGGACACTGGGACAAAGCCCCGATATCGGGATAAAGCCCTAAATCCGGTCTAGGCCATCTCACATACATAAGGTCAGAGAGAAAGAAGGAAAGAGGTAAGAGAGCAAGTGACAAAGAAAGGGAAGACATGGAGCTAACGGGCAGGAAGCCAATTAGAAGATCCTTCTAAGCTCACCTATCCCATCTCGGCCTTGCCTTCACATCTCAATTCTTTCTTTCACCCTTTACGCGGGGAGTCCCCCGAAACTCTCCACCGTAGAGGCTCTATTTTTCTTGATCATTCTACTGACTTGATCGTCAGAGTGTCCCTGCCAGAATCCTTGGCTCAGGTCTCTTTTCTTTTGCTAGACCGGATGATGTGGGACAGTTACGATGCGGTGTAGGATGATTCAATTTTTGTCTAGATGATTTAGAGAGCAATGATCATAGTAAAGCAACTAACATAATAGATTGAAGAGAGTAAAGAAGGCAATTAACCACTTACCCGCAATCCTCTCCACAAGTTATGAAGAATAAGGACCGTCGACGACTAGGAAACCATCTAAGATAAGGCTATTTCATGCTTCAATTACCAAATCTAATGAGAAAAGGATTGGTTACTTATCCTAATAGAGATTCACTTTGAATTGAGATGGATCTGCTGTTCGATCGCTCAGATTTCGTAGTAGGATGAAGATCAGGACTCCAGATTTCAGATTCACCGTCAAATCTTGGTTCGAAAGCAAAGGATCCATCCTTTAAAGTCCTTGAACACCTGGGATCTGCAGAGAAGGAAGCAAATAAGATTTTAAGAACAAAGTAAGCAGGCTCCAAAATAAAAAAAAAAAAGAAATGTTGGATGTGTAAGGCTTGTAGAAGATCGGTAGCAGCTTGATAATTCCGGCAGAACCTCCACTCAAGGATCTCACCGCCTTGAGCTCTCAAGAACCTCCCCGCCTTGAGCTCTTAAGGACCTCCCCGCCCTTAGAGAAAATCACTAAGCCTACCCAGCTTTGTGAAAAAAGACAGCTTTTCATTTCATAAATCAATAATCATTTTACAAGGGGTATGAGGTCCTATTTATAGGGTTCTTCACACATGAAGATATCATAGGACTCCTTTAAATTCAAAGTACATTTAAATTCATTCAAACACTCCTTGTCATCTTCCTTGAAATTTGAATTGGCTTGGCTTGGCGTTAACTTGAATGGCTTTCATTGAGTTGGGTGACAAAAGAGAGGGAGAGAGGAGAAGTCCTCTCTTACTCCTCTTAAAAAGTGGCGATGAGAATTTTTTCCTTCTCACTTCTTGGCATGAATCTGATTTTTGATCTCTTGATCGGTAACAAGGGATAAGAAATAACTTCAAAAGTTTGAATCCTTCATTTGAATTTAAATTTGGATGAGGATAATTCTCCCTTTGAATTTAAAAATAGATAGAAGATAACTCCTTTGAATTTGGATAATCCTCCATTTATCTTGGACTCTTCATTTGAATTTTGGATGAGCTCCCACTTATCTTGGACTTTCTCCCATTTAAAATTTGAATGGACCATGGGTAGGCGTCATCTTGGAGTGGGGGACAAGAGGGAATGAGGGGGTGCCAGATAAGAAGCAGAGTCTTTCTGCTTTACTCCTCTCAATTGGCACCTCCTTGAAATGGGCAATGAAAATGGATGGACGCCTCTCTTGGATAAGGATGAATTTAAAGTTGTCCAAATATCCAGTTGTCCGATTGTCCCAATGTCAGGATGTTCCAATGTCCGAATGTCTGGTAAAAAATTTGGACAACCCCTTTTTGGCTTAGAATTGATCCACAAAGGTGATGATGACTTGGATCTTGGAAAATTATGACTCCCCTTGACTTATTTAAGCACTAATTACAGGACTCAAATTGGACAATTCACCAAACAAAGCAAGTTAATGCTATTTACAAGACTCTTAAACCAATTGATGGACTCAACGGACTCAATTGGTAACCCAACAACCCTAATTGACCAAATTATACTCAATTTGATTAAATTACAACTCAATTTGACATAATTACAAACTCAAAACAACTGGGACTCGAGTGTTCTTTGTGAAGAATACATGGACTTACTCATTGGTGATCCAAATTGAATTGGAAAAGGTTTGCTTCCTCTTCCCGACTCTTGTGTCCTCACCACCGTGTGCGCGTGCTAAAGGACTGACAGGGGAAGATGCCCGACGCCGCACTAGAGCTACAGGCCACGATGATCTAGGCGACAACAACAGGTAAAAGATTTAGTAAGGAATCTATATTTTTCTAGATAAATATTTTTTAAGCAATATTTAGCAAGGAAAATGATTTACCCATATTCTTTATGTATGAAAAAGCAGCTTCAAAAATTGTAACTCATATTCTTTTACATTATCACTTTCCTAGATAAGTTGCTAAAATTTATTTATATTTTTCAAAATATCCTTTAGGGTCCATTTTTTTGTGGGTAAAAAATTTAGTTGGAAATCTATATTCATAAGTAAATATTTTCAAGATAATATTTAGATAGAAAAATAATTTATTTATATTTTTTTATGCATAGGAAAGTAATTTTGAAATTTGTTATCCATGTTCTTTTACATTATTAATTTCCTGGATAAGTTGCTAAAATTTATCCATATTTTTCATAACACCTTTTATGGGGACTAGAGTTTGGGGATAGTAGATAACTAAGTTATTGAGCATTAAATGAGGAGGTATTGAAAATCAGGAGGAGAATATTTTAGGAATAAAATTGAATATTTACTCTATTGACTAGTAGAAAAATAATTTAGCCACTTTCTAGATGGATAAGATTTTCTCACTAATTCAAGGATAAATACTATCCAAGAAAAGTAACTTATCTATCTTGAAAAGTGTAAGAATATGGATAAGTTGGTCAATAAAAAAGTTGACCAACTTTTTCATGATATTTATCCACAAAAGAATGGGCCCATATGAGGGTAGTGGATAACTATGTTATTGGACATTGAACGAGGAAGCATTGGAAATCAGAAGAAGGGCATTTTAGAAGTAAAATTGAGTATTTACTTTACTAGCTGGTAAGAAAATGATTTACTAGCTGCCTTTTAGGTGAGTAAGATTATCCTTTGATTTTATGGATAAGGTGTGTTAGGTGAATGCCTTGAATTCGGTCCCTGAAGAAGTCCATGACAATTGAAAGAGAACCCGGAAGAAGCCCAGCCCAAAGAGGAAGAAAAAAGAAAATAGCTGGCCCGGATCGCAGGCCAGATTGCGGCCCAGATCCATGCCCGTGGGCCAATGCGGCCCATAGGCACATGACCCAGTATAGCGCATTCATGGGTGCACGCGCTAGCATGGGTGGCTGTCCAAGGCACATGCAGGCATGCATGCCCAGCACTCGTAGGTAGGCCCAGGCCTAGGTGGCATCCTTGTATTCCCTTCTTTGCATGATGTTTTTTGTTGTGTGGTGCATAGATCTTGATACAAGAATCACGGTGTGCATGAGGGAGATTCGATGGAAACACACATTTGGTGCACAGATCAGATGACGGACATCATTCATGGCATGATTCACAGTGTGTGTAGCTGATCTAGCATGGATTTCGATACGATCAAAGGTAAATCGATGGTCAGGAGTGATATGGAGTTCAACTTCAAATTGAAGAAGTTATTAGACTCCGATTTGGATGTGGTTTAGATCGTTGGACTCATGGTGAGATGCTCTTTCCACTAGAGGCTATAAAAACATAGACAAAGTAGCAAGCTAGATGTTAGGATCAAACAAGTGGTAAAAGTTTTCTACAAAGCTTGTGGGAGCTGTGCGTTGAGAGCTTGTGTGAGGAATCTTGGAATTTCTTTTTGAGAGACTTGTACAAAATTAAGAGTAGTTTTCAATCATGTAAGTTATTTTTATCATAGTAAAACCTTGCATGACTATTTGATTATCTTGTATTTTATCTTTTCTTTCTTCTCTTGCAGCATCAATACCAACAATCATGATCCTGGGATTGGGGATCCATATTCCATATGAAGAATTTCTTAATACAAGTGGCATCAGTACAGTCGGTATCGTAACAACTGGTATCAGAGCATCGATTATTTGTATTGATCAAGATCGAAGGAGATGAAAAGGGCATGCACAATCAAGTTGAAGATTAGCTAGTTTGATAGGAAAATTAATTTCTTCCTCTAGCATGCGAGGATGAAAGATGTGCTTATCCAGCAATGACTAATCGATGCTCTCATATATGAGAAGGGCCAACTATCATGGACAAGAAGACTTGGAGGCAACATCAAATGTAGGTAGTGAGCATGATCCGCTTTTATTTAGCGGACGACGTGGTAATCCATGTACTAAGCAAGACTTTCCTGATAGTACTATGGAAGAAGCTTGAGGAGCTGTACATGGCGAAGTCCCTCACCAATACATCATTCCTTTGGAAGCAGTTCTAGCAATTATAGATAATCGAAGGATAGAGCATGCAAGAATACCTAAATAACTTCTAGAGGATCCTTATTGATCTTCTCAGTATTGATGAAAAAGTTGATGACAAGATTGGGGTGCTGGTCTTGCTATCATCCCTACTGCAGTTCTTTGAGTTCTTAGTGATTGCTTTTTTAGTAAAGAAGAGAACCATCAAAATGGAGTGGGTTATCTTGGCATTACTCCAGAATAAGGTTCTTAGATAGAAGAACCAAGCTTCAAGTTCAGGCATAAACTTAGCATTGGCAATTTCTGGAAGAGCAGGTGATAGAAAGTGGAGCGATAGAGGAATGCGAAGATGGAAGTCTAGGTTGAAGCATGTAAGCAAAATCAAGTATTACTAGTGTGACGAACTAGAGCATCATGTCAGAGATTGCCCGCAGTTCAAAGATTGGACAAGGACTACTACGATGGTGGCGGATAGTAGCGATGACGGATACATCAGTAATATACTCATGGTATCCGATGAGGTATCCCTTTCTTTCCAATGGATTTTAAATTCTGCATGTCCGCATATATATGTTGCGAGAGAAATTGTTCGACTCTCCAGAAAATAGAGTGTTCTGTCCATTTGTCAAATGGATCGAGCTGTGCGATCGAGGGCATTGGGATAGTCTGCTTGGAGGTGCATGATGGGATAATGAAAAAACTGGACGAGGTTCGATGCATATCCAGATTTTGTAAAATTTAATTTTTCTCAATAAACTAGACTTAAACGGCTACACATGGGGTGATGGAGTCCTGAAGGTCTTACATGAAGGTAGCATTATTTTGTAGAGGAAGAAGCGAGGGGGCACTACCTTTTAACAAGGAGTCCAGTGCGAGGTGGAGTCCTTGATGCATACAGGAGTCTAGTATGAGGTAGAGCTCCTGAAATAGGTGGATTGGGCATGAGACAAGAGTCTCAGAAGGATAACAGGCGATATCACAAGGTGAAGTTCCTATTATCGCAGGAGACTTTCTTAAATAAGTCTCAGGTCAACATGAGCACAACATATGATGGAGATAGAATTGGGCGACCTGACTCGACTTCTATATTTACTCATCCATGATCAGGCATTTGTCCTAGGGAATGGGAGTATAATCCTTCAAGAAGCTCTCAAAGTCAGATGGAGGTCGAACATTGAGTCGAGGCCGAGGTTGTTAGGTGAACGCCTCGAATTCAGTCCCTAAAGAAGCCTAGGATAAGTGAAAGAGGACCCGGAAGAAGCCCAGACCAAAGAGAAAGAAAAAGATAAAAAGCAAACAACTTTTTTTTGGCCTAGCTTATAGGCCAAATTGCAACCTAGACCCATGCACATAGGCGAGCATGCATATGCACATTGGTGCAGGCAACCGTCCCAGTCCCATGTAAGCGGGCACGCGTAGGTGGGCCCAGTGCCGGCTATAGGATAAAGCCACTAAAGCCCTTGCTTTAGGCCCCCATTACATAGCATTTAATAGGCACCACTAGCAAAAAAATATTTATAGCATTTAATAGGCACCATTAATAAAAAAAAATATTTATAGCATTTATGATAGGTATTTGTATTCACATTTAAGGCACCTTTAGATATTAGCAAACAGCATTTATATCATTTTCAAATTCTCTTTCTCAACTACGAAGTTGTTTCTATCATTTCCAATTAACAAATGGTAAACTGAATTTATGAAGTACAAACGGATACTTTTTTTTTCTATAAAACCAAGTTGTTTTCAATTTATAACATCTACTTCTTAATTCTTCTTTTCTCATTCTCTTAACTTTTTTCCTTAGTAGTACTTTCAAGGCTCTCAACTCACATTCTCCGCACTCCTACATAAGGCTTGCTTGATTATTCATCTGATTTACAATAAGCATTCAACAATCAGGTACTATTGTTCTAAACTTTACAAACTTTTTATTTTTAATTTAAAATTTATATTATATTATTATATTATCTCTATTTTATATAATAGTTAATTCATTGAGTTAGAAATTTTGATTGTTGATCTTGTATTAGCCATTTAAAAAATATAAGATAATTATAATAGCTAATTTTTTTGGTACTTTATAATAAGAATTTAAATATGTCAACTCGAAAATATGAATATGGTTATTCTAAACTTCAAAAAAAAGAAGAATTGAAAGTTTAACTCTATCTCAAAAAGTGGCTCTTGATAAATTTTTTACAAGCAATAAAAATAATACATCAGAAAATATTGGTGAATGTTCCTTAAATAAACAAGTTAATAATCTTTTAGAATTAGATGATAATGGAATACTAGAACAAGAAGAAGTTAATGAAGTGATTCAAAATGATACTCAAAATCATGATGAAGAGAACCAAACTGTTGATTTAAATGATTGTATTCCTAAAAATATTTATGATCCAAGTCAATGGATAAATATTGATACAAATTTGAGAGATTTATTAGTAGAAAAAGGTCCAATTAGAATTAATGATATAGAGTTTCCTAAAGATGAATTCTCAAGACATTTTTCTACTACATATTATATTCAAAAGTTGGCAAATGGAGAGAAGCATGAAAGAAGATGGCTAGTTTATTCAAAAGACTTGGATAAAGTATTTTGTTTTTGTTGCAAATTATTTAATTCAGCTTTTAGTACAAGTAAACTAGCTAATGTAGGTACTAGAGATTGGAGAAACCTTAGTGCTAAACTTAAAAGTCATGAGATGAGTAATGAGCATATTATTAATATGAGTTCATGGATTGATTTAGAACTGAGATTATTGAAAAATAAAATAATTGATAAAAGTATTCAAGAACAAATAAAAAGAGACGAAGAACATTGGAAAAAAGTATTAACAAGAATTCTTGCTGTAGTAAAAACTCTTGGTAAAAATAATTTGGCTTTTCGTGGAAAAAATGAAAATATTTATCAAAAAAATAGTGGAAATTTTTTAAGTTTAATTGAAATGATTGCAGAATTTGATCCGGTGATGCAAGAACATGTTCGACGTATTAAAGATAATAAAATTCATACTCATTACCTTGGACATAATGTACAAAATGAATTGATAAATTTGTTAGCAAGTGAAATTAGAAATAAAATTATTAAAAAAATTATAGAGACAAAATATTTTTCAATAATACTTGATTGTACTCCATATGTAAGTCATCAAGAGCAAATATCTTTTATATTACGATGTGTGGATATTTCATCAAGTCCAATTAAAGTTATAGAATATTTTGTTGAATTCTTAAAAGTAGATGATACAACTGGAAAAGGTCTTTTTGATGCCATTGTGGATGAAATAAAAAATATTGGACTTGATATTAATAATTTAAGAGGGCAAGGATATGATAACGGATTTAATATGAAGGGCAAGCAACAAGGAGTGCAAAAAAGACTTTTAGATATAAATTCTAGATATTTTTATACACCATGTGGTTGTCACAATCTAAATTTAGTACTTTGTGACATGGCTAATTCTTGTACTAAAGCTATATCATTTTTTGGAGTGGTACAACGTATATATTCACTATTTTCTTCTTCTACTAAACAATGGAAAATTTTACAAGATAATATACCTGGCCTAACTCTTAAATCATTATCACAAACACGTTGGGAAAGCCGTATTGAAAGTATTAAAGCAATAAGATTTCAAGCTCCACAAATAAGAGATGCTTTATTAAAATTAGCAGAAGTTAGTGAAGATCCTAAAACTAAAAGTGAAGCTAATTGCTTAGCAACATATGAGCTTGAAAATTTTGAATTTTTATTGGGCATGACTATTTGGTATGATATATTATTTGCTATTAACTCAGTTAGCAAAAATTTATAATCAAAAGATATGTGTATTGATATTGCTATAGAACAATTAAAAGGTCTTCTTTCTTTTTTTAAAAAATATAGAGAAAATGGATTTACATCTGCTATGATTTCTTCTAAAGAAATTGCATCTCAAATGGATATAGAACCTAAATTTTATGATAAACGTATTATTCATAGAAGAAAGCAATTTGATGAGAATGTTGATAATGAAATAATAAAATCTCTTGAAGAATCATTTAGAATTGATTATTTCTTATATATAGTAGATCAAGTAATTTTTTCACTCCAAAGTAGATTTGAACAATTTAAGATATATGAAAATATTTTTGGTTTTCTATTTAGCAGTAGAAAGTTGAAGTCGTTATATAATAATTGTTTGAAAGAACATTGCCTTAATCTTGAATGTTCCTTAAAATATAATAATTACTCTGATATTGATGGTTTAGATTTATTTTCAGAGCTAAAAATTTTAAAAGAATTGTACAAATGGAAGATAATAGTTCGATCGATATACTTAATCATATAAAAAGACTTGATTCTTTTTCAAATGCTTATATTGCTTTTAGAATAATGTTAACAATTCCAATAAGTGTTGCTTCGGCAGAAAGAAGTTTTTCAAAATTAAAATTAATAAAAAATTATTTAAGATCAACAATGTCTCGAGAAAGATTAAATGGATTGGCTATGTTATCAATTGAAAAAGAAATGTTAGAAGAACTTGATTATAAAAGTTTAATTAAAAATTTTGCATCTCAAAGAGCTAGAAAAATAAAATTTTAATAAAAAATTTACATAAATTTTAATTAAAAAAATGATTCATTTTAGCATTTAGCTTTAGGCCTCTATGTGTGTTGAGCCGCCCCTGGGTGGGCCCAGGCCTAGGTGGCAATCCCCATATTCCCATCTCTGCACGTCGTTTTCTACTGTGTGGTGCATCGATCTTGACGTGAGAATCACAGTGTGCTTGAGGGAGATTCGACGGCAGGAGGCATTTGGCGCACGGATTAGATGGCAAACATTGTTCACGATGTGATTTGTGGTGTGTGCAATGGATCTAGCATTGATTTCGGCATGATCAAAGGTAGATCGATGGCTAGGAGTGATATGAAGTTCAACTTTGAATTAGAAGGCTACAAAATTTTGATTTGGACATAGTTTGGACCGTTGGATTCCTAGTGAGACGTATTTTTCATCAAAGGTTATAAAAATATGGGTAGAGTAGTAGGCTGGGTGTAAGGATTAAAAGAATAATGAAGGATTTTCGGAAAGTCTTCCAATGCTTGTGAGATTTTTTGTTGAGAGACTTGTACGAGATTCGGAATAGAAGTTTTTAATTTTATAAATTATTTTTTCATAGTAAAATTTTATATGCATATTTAATTATATATTATATATTATTTTATTTTTTTTATAGTATCGATATCGATAATCAAGAACCTGAAATCGAGATTCATATTTTATATAATTTTTTTAAAAATTATAATTGGTACTATAACGAGGTGGTCAATAAAAAGATCGGCAAACTTATCCTTTGTGCCATTGGCACAGCACTTCAAGGTATCGGGAGCCATCTTTGTTTCAATCTTTATCTGGTCGACGATTCTGATGCTCAATGCTGTTACGGATTTGTGTCTTTATGTGACTTATTTATCATGCATCACAGTTGTGTGGGAGGTTTCTTAAGTTATAATGATAGGATTTTGAATCATAGGGACATCAATGGGTTTCATTTTCATCAGAATGCAAGTTCTTTATGTATCATTGCTTCAATAAAGGAGAAGTTCCTTTTGCTGCTTGATTTATCAGTATGCTGCTTTCATTCTACTACAAAACAAAAGCCAAGATATCGACATCATTTCTGCCGTTGTACACAACCAATTCATACTGTCATGCTATCTTCATTATCGCAACAGGGATCTTTGAGAGGGGAAAATTCTTGTTTATCACACATCTACTCATCCATGCTTGGATTGTACCAATGTCAATATTGCTGGCCGTTCTTCTTACCTCTTTGCAACAACATCAACGATAGCTAGAGTACTCCCCAAATTATCCAACTCTGCAAATTCTGTTGCCAGATGGACTTGTCTCCACTCTTTTTGTTATGCTTATCCTCTGCTGCTTTACACAACTTACAGATACCTTCTTCAGGGGTTTTTCATTGTGTATTATTATTAACTGGTACTTGTGTAGAAGTTCATTAACTAGTTCTGTATTTAGAAGTTTGTATATCTTTAGCATCTTGTAAACAGATGCTGTTTCTACTTTATTTAAGGAGTTAGCTCCTCTCTTTATCAAAAAAAAAAGAAAAAAAAATAGAAGAAGAAGAAGGAGAAGATCGGCAAACTTGGATTGATATTTACCACCAAAGGACGGTCCATGGAGTATTTTGACTCCCAGCGCGATCCAACGGTTGACGTCTCAAAACAAGATCAATCATCCTCGCGCGCGAACGATGCAACCGGGCTCGCTTCAACTCCCTCGACGCCTCTTTCCAACGCATCACTCTGTCTCTGGTTTCTTGATCTCTGAAATCTAGGGTTCCAGCTCTCGGAGCACGTTTCCCTTTTGCACGCTCCTATCGAATTCAGCTGTCGGTCTGATTCCAGGAGCCATTGCGACGGGATTGCCATCGCCATTGGCCCCGGCAAGACGAGACTAGGTGATAGCCACGGTTCTAAATCCGTCGTCCTTGGCCACTTCGATCCAATCGCAGCAATGGTAATCCGCCACCCCCCCCCACCCACCTCTCTCGCCATCCCTTTGTCGTTCCCGCCATTTAGAGGGAAGAAGAAGAATCTCGAGTTTCTCGCGATACTGCAGCAGTCTTTGGCTTCGCGTTCTGTTTTCAAGTATTGGTTCCTGATATTTCGATTGCTGTGTTTCTTTTGGCTATTCTGTGTTGTTCTTGGTGTATTTCTTCTGCAAAAGACTGGAATTGATTCTCTTGGTTTTTGTGCGTGTGGGAAAAATTTTTGTATGGTTCTTGATGTTTTCAGGCATTCTTCTGGTGGTTACTCCGTGTTCTCGATGTTTATATTTAACCTAGATTTTGTTTCTCTTGATTCACATAGATATGGGAAAAACTTGGGATTTCTACAAGATTAGTGATCATCTTTTTCTATTTCCAAGGAGCCGATGCGGAAGAAAGTGATCACGAGAAAGGAGTGGGAAAATAAGCTCAAAGATTCACATATTTGGACAAAGGACATGAATAAGCTGGTGATGAACTTTCTTCTGACTGAAGGTTTTGCTTTCGCCTCGAGGAAGTTCCAGCTTGAATCTGGAACTGAACGTATCCTTAATTCTTTTTAGTGATGCATTTCTTTGCATCAAGTCTTGATATATCCTCTGTTCCATGCTTTTCCTTATTGTCAAATAGCTGATATGGACCTCAAAATAGTAGAGGACCGCAAGGCTTTGAAGGAAACCGTATTATCTGGTAATATTGAGGACGCTATCAGGACAAGCAATGATTGGAAGCTGCAGGTATTCTTTATCATTTTTAGTGATGATAAAGTTTATGTGGTTTTTTAGATATTTTTTTTTTTCATGGAAGAAGCGAATAGCTTCTCCCCGCCTTTATTGGAAATATATAAAAGATTACAAGATCAACATTTAGTCCAGTATGATATCCGATATAAGAAAAATTCAATCTTATATTAATTCAATCTATCCATTACATTTCTTGTTGTTAACGTTTGAATTTTGTGACACAGCTCCTTGTGATTCTCTAAATGCTTTGATGAACATAAAGCACTCCAACTAGCAAAAATCTGAATAATGTATTGCAAGACATAATAGATTGATCTTGATTTGTATAAAAAAATTCTCGCGTTTCATTTATTCCACGGTCCCCAACATATCGCTGCATGTAATTGGTTCCCACTTCTTCCTTTCCACCTTTTCTTATTTTTCTTCCTCCAGGTTGCCCACATTTCCAAGAATGAGGATGGTCGAGCTGAATAATTTAGTTGCAATTTCAATGTCATCCAAATACTCTTAGCAAATGAATATCTGAAAAAAAAGGTGACTACTGCTTTCTGAGTTTGCTCCATACAAAGCACATCCCTGACTAATATTCCATCCATTCTTTTGTAAGGTTTTCCCTATGTGTAAAATGAAGATGTACCAAGGAAATAAAAAGAAGATGTATAGAAGCGAAAAGAAAAGTAGACCTAATATACCAAGGAAAGAACTATGGTTAAAGGTTAAAGTCATGCTATAGCTATACTCGTATATTTACATCTTTGCTACCTAAGTCTTTAAAACAAGGTATTTGACCTTCACCTCACCAAAGGCCTTTTTGAACTCTTAAAGATCCAAGAATGTGATGGTTGTGAACACAATATTTTACTCTCCAGAATGTGTTGCAAATCTCCACAAGAGATCTATCTATTTGAGCAGAGGTTGCTTAATGAACTAACAAGGAAATAAAATTGACATTGGAAGAATCAGCCTGATGATTACTGCTGTCCTAAAAATGTATATATGATTGAGAAAGCAAAAGTAGATTTCCAGCAAAGCCTAATAGACTCAACGGTAGGTTGGAAGTTTGACATTTATGTATTAATTGACACACATATTGCTTTGAATTTTTGTGACATCATTACACTTTTTCTGAAATGTTCCGAGAAGAGTTTAGTTCAGCATGCCATGTTTCTGAAAGAATAAACTGACAAACTAATACAATTTCTCTTGTTTTGTGACCATTTTCATGGCTTGATTTGAAGTATCCTTCTTCATTACTACAATTTGATCTTTTTATATCATCATGTTAGTCTCACGGTGGCATTTGCAATATGTACCTCCATGTGGTGTGCATTTGAATAGCATTATGCAAGGAATTGTACGATCATGCTAATGGCAGGGTAAGGCTGTATGAGGGAAGGTGAAAAAAGTGCTGATGATATGCTTGTTTTTGCAGCTACTGGATAGAATCACCAACTTCATTTCCACTTACTGCAGCAAAGGTTGATAGAAATTATTTGCTGCAGAAAATGACAAGAAGCTCTGGAATTTGCTCAGAAGCTTGCACCAAGGGCTGTGTCAATGTAATTCTCTCTAATATCACTATGACAACCTATTTTAAACATTGTGTTGTCGGTGTCTCCAGTAGGCTTATTTAGGAAACCTTTCTCCTTTTTTGCTCCCTTCCTTGCACTCTATTGTGGTTTATTTGCTACATGATATTTATGATTACATAACCATATGAACCTGTACAAGGCCCAGTGGTTATGGTTTGGTTACAAGCACGAGTTGATGGAAACTTTGTATGCTAAATATGTGCGGATTGAGAGATAATATGTTTGCATAATGATGCTTGAAGTGCTTTTATGTGCTATTTCTCTCAAAATGAAAATGGATTCTTTGCAGCCAAGTTTTAAAAAAGACTATGAGAGGACAATGACAATGATACTGCTCAAAGATGTAAAGCCAGGCTGTTATGGAGAGCTTCCAGATGTTTCCCAGCATGCAAAGACTGCAAAAGAGATGGATGTAGCCATTCTCACTAGTGAGGGCCATGACAAAGGTTTGGAGATGATATTGCTTTTCTCCCCCTTCTTTTGTTGAGGTATTCATATAGAAAAAAGAAGAAAATTAAGGTGTGATCAATATATATTTATACCTTTCCAGAACTGTAAGGGGTCAACAAAAATGACATGGCAATCTTGTCTGCAAAACTATTTGCATTGTGGAGCACTTGAGATTTCTACGCGCCAATGTTAGAGTGCCACTAAGCCCATTTCTGCACAGAGTTTTAGGAATTCTCATCAATTATAAATAATTATTGTCTTGTTGGACCCTTTTTGGGTGTATTGAAAAGCTTTATTTTCTTTTGGAGGCCATGGTGAGGATTTACTCACTACTATTTTTATTAACACCTAGTCCCCGGGTGATTGCCCCTAGTATTAGCTTTGTTGTGCTTACAATGAATTGAAAAATAATAATGTCTACCCCAAGTACTTGGTGTGGCTAAATTTTGTAGGATACTTATTTGAGTCACAGATAGTTTATGCATATATCAATAAAATACACCCACCCTGACTCGCACAATGGTTTTAATACCCGATAATCATTTTTAGTGGCCTTTACCTAAAAACCAAAAAAGGAGATGCAATCAAGTGGCAAAAGGAAAGCTTGATATGCCTACATGTCATGGATTATGCTTATGTGTTATATCTATGTGCCTTCTGTTGACTTGGTGCTAAAGATCAGAATTACAATAAATAACACAATCAAGCCTAATCCATGGGAATATTGCACTCTTCTTTTAGAAGGCTTAAGGAAGATTATCATGACGCATTTATGTGATGTCCAGATGTAAAATCAAATAAGTAATAGAAGGAGAAAGAGAAGAGGCAATAATTATTCAGGATGTAATCAGGGCAGCGAATCCAAGAAATTGTATTATTGCAAAAAGTGGCCCTGATGGACCTAAGAAATGCAACAAATCCATTTAATTACTGAAAGCAGATATACATGAACTTCATTCACATACACACAAATACTTTAGTTGACTCAAAGAGCAAATATTGTGCAATAGTTCTCCATCAGATGTGTAATGGCAGCCCAACAAGGCCAAGCAAGAGATCCTGTCTGCTACTTTCTAAAGAAGGATAGCATGGCAAGAACACCATATGCATTAGTTCATAGGGCTATCTATTTTTTAGCTATTGAATATTAAGCCTTTTGGTATTACTAAAGGTTCCTGCTTCCCATCATATTTTTCTTGTCAGGAATTTTACACCTGCAATTCTACTTTGCATGCCACTTTGTCTCAGTTTGTTCTACTTATGTTTTCCATTTGAACTATTGCTCTACTAGTTTTTATGAAATCCTATTCTTGACATTCTACTTGGCCTGCATGTTACTCGATCATGGTTTATTCTGCTTTTACCTTTTTTTCCTTGATGTTTTTCTCAAGATATCCCATTTTTCAAATAACAAATTCCACTCCCATGATTTTATTTCCCCTTCTTGTTGCAATTGGTAATAGTACATATTTTTTCGATGTTTTCTGTTTAGCATGTTTGGAAAGTACAAATGGGATGAATAACAGCAATTGTTAAACTGGCAGACTCATTGCTCTCTAGCTTGCTTAGGATGCTGATATGGGTTCAGAAGCAGCTTGATGAAAAGGCTGCTTATCCACACATCATTAATTTACAGACAGCATCACTTGGAGACCCGGCCATCTGAACTGATGAAAGTCATCTGTGTCGAATCAACGTTAGCATAATGACACTCTGTTTCAAATGTCTACTTCAGCTTTCTAAACTTTAGTTGCATAGCATAGGGATGCTAAAGCTTTTTCTTCTGCAGTACAGCTGTTTCTGGATCCTTGTGTTTCCATCATATTCAGCAATATCAGTTGCTAGTTTGTGGAAATCTTGGAATTTTGATATCCAACTAAAATGTCTGCATGATTTTTTTGTACCTGATATCTGTCTGTTATTGGTTAAGGGAACTATAATTTCAAATGTGTCTAACCTCTTTTGTGCATTATCCATGGATTCTCTTTGAAAACAAACTGCAGAACTTTCCTGAGAGAGTTGAGAAAAACTTATCCTTGTTACTATATAATTGGAATATGGAATACAAGGTTCTTCTTTTCACTGGAAGCTGAGTTAAAACTGAAATACCTCTAGGACCAAATTTGCAACATTTTCATGACAATAAACATCAATGCATCAATCCTTTTATCCAACAAGTTGCAATGAATTACAAAAAAAACCAATTCCTTGGTACGGACATGTCCTTAAGACATTGGCTAAGGGCCATCCCTGCATGGTGCTAAGGAAACAAGAAGACCAATTCTGCCACGCAACCCCTGCGGCTATAAATAAAAAAAAGGGGGGGAAATGAAAAATGAAAGAGCTGCATACATCTAGATGCAGTCTGTGGGTAAATATTCAATTCCACCAAGTACTAAATGCTTCAGATGACATTAGAGCTTGGGGACATCAAGTTGTGACATGCGTTAAATTACAATAAACCAAATTAAGTCTTTAACATGTGATACGGCCAAAGACAATCTCTTGCTTCTTAATAACAGTACTTCTAGTAGTAGTAGTAATAGCACGTAGTAATAATAATAATAATAATAACTGCTAAGGCGGTAGTTCGGTTGGTAGAGATCTTGTCTCATTATCAATAGGTCGGCGGTTCGAGGCATGATCTCATGGATGACTCGATTAAATCCAGGATTTTTCTGGAGCCCTCGACAGTTAGTGTGAATAAGAGATAGACGTCTTAGTGGCGTCAGGTTGATCTACTCACCATTAGGTGGGAAGAGGCTACGCGAATCTGAGCGCTTCATATCGAACATTACCTGGCGGGATGGGGACCTGCGGAAATAGCTACACTGGGATTTATTTTCTCTATTTTTTTTTTTTATCAAAATAATAACAGTAATAATAGTAATAGTAATAACAGTTACAGCAGCAGCAGTAATAATAGTAACAGTAATAACAGTTACAGCAGCAGCAGTAATAATAGTAATAGCAATAAAAATAATGATAATAAGAATAATAACTGTCATGATAATTAAGACAAACAACGACAATAGTATTAATAATGATAATAACAGTGGTGGTGGTGATAATGAGATCAAAGACAAATTCTAGCTTAAAGCAAACAAACTAAATCTAGAAGTAGAACATGGAGAACTTTGATGCTTGCTCTTAAAATTTTCTCTTGCTTAATGCATGAATTTCTATCCTTAAAATCAGAACAGTCATCATCAGAGTTGAGGCCACAGCTCAATGGGTCATACTGGAACTTGACTCTCCTCTTGCTTCCTTTCTTTATGACTTTCTTGAGTCCTGCATTCATCTTCCAGAGAAGGCTTCTATAGTGCTTCTTACTGCAGTTATTTCCCCATTCCAATGTCCCTACCCAGCACATGTCTGATATTTTAGCACAAAATTACTTGGAATTCTAGCAGGAACTCTAAACTTGAAGACAACAAACTCTCCTTTTCTACCTACTTAGAGGGCCAAGGAAGGCCTTGAACTACTTTTTTGTGGCCTTGGGACTTCTCTACTTCCGTGTTCCTGCTGTTGATCTTCAAACCTGGCAAATGGTCCATGGTTCTGCTATATTTATCTACCAATTCAAAGTGTGCCGAAACGACTTGTATAGTTTTTGGCCCGACCACTTGAACAAACTGTGGGAAGATAAAAAGAAATAAAAAAGGACCACAAAACGGAGGATCTCTGATGGTGATGATGTATAATTTTCTTCACTCCAGAAAAGATGATGTGTAATTTTCTGGGTCTTTGAATTGACTGTCAAGAAACAACCATGCTTCCAATCATCAAAGGTTCTTGCAATTCCATTTGTTTCTCTGCTGCCTTGGAATATCGGATATCCTAAAGAAAAGAAAAGAAGAAAAACCTTATTCTACCACATTGAGCTTACAGTTCAAACACTGCAGCTCTCCATCCAGCTTCTTTGATATCTCTTCTTGGACGTCTAGTTCTTGCAAACACCTTGTAATCTTTTGGGTTCTTTACGAGAACTTTGCCACCCCCCGCCCCCGCCCAATATATATATATATAATTGAACCTGATTCCCTGTCTCTGAAGCTGTTTGAGGACCTTAGCATGGTGCTGCCAGGACCCCCAACATGCCATTGTTCCCTTGAGTTGTTGTGGATCAATATGAGAAAATAGTCATCTTGGTACTTTTTAAGAAGCTTTGCTGCGTTTGCTTGTGCTTCCATGACATGCAGTGATTGATGCATGATAAATCAAATATCACCATATCAAAAGCAGTGCATTGACAGTGCATCCATGCGATCCTTTTTAGATCTGGAGCCTATCCTTTTAGATAGATCAATTACTTGGTAATGAGGCGTCTTATATTAAGCAATGCTGTCACCAATATGTGAGCTCGAACCATCTACAGCGTTAGCTGCAGGATATTGCTATGTCTCCGCATCAATTACGTGGAAGTGCATTTATAGCATAACATAATTATCATCCTCATGGTCACCACCTCTGGCTTAATTGTTATTGGCCCACTAGGCTAGGTTGTCCATGAAGAAGCACTGTATAACGCCGTCCTAGACCATGAAACACAGATGGTTTGCATAAATGGTTTGCAAAAAGAATTTGACGCACATTGCTTGAATTTAGTTTAGATTTGGTGCTAATCCAATATGACTCACCCAACATGACTCTTCTCCTGATGCACATAGCTATTTATTTGTATTACAAAATTAATCATTGTGCATTCCACGAGAGTTTCTAGCTGCGTGCAAAATAGAGGCTTGCATGATGGTTAAGTTGGATGGCTAACACTCTTTTTGCATGCCTTTTATCTTTTCGTATTCTCTTTAATACCGATATCCTATATAGAATTGGAGTAGAACTCATCAGTTGTATGTCTACAGTGCCCAAATTCTAGAGTAAGTGATGGTTATATATAGGGCTACCAACTTGGGTTGGATTGGTATGCTTGACCTTGTTCCAATCTAATTTCATATTTAGGTCATGAGTTGGAACCAAATCCAATTCATTAGTTAATTTGATGGCATCCATGGAAAGGATTTATGAGCTAGTGGGATCGGGTCAAGTATAACCGGGACCCAACCGAAATATTTGGATCGGGATCAAGACCAAGTAAAAATCGGATTTGCAATTCAAATCAAGCACATTTAGCTATTTTTTTATGGATAAAATATAATAATTTATAATTACATTTAAAGTCACTAAAAATTAAATAAAATTAAGAAAAGTTATTTTGAACTTGAATTTTTATCAAAAAATTTTAATTTCATTCAAGTTAATCGATCATTCTTAAATTTATAAGTTATAATTTTTAATTTTCAGTCACTCCTATATATATTTTTGCATGTATAAAAGTGCAATTGCCGTAGCATCAGGCAAGTCAAAAGCTTTCGCAATAAGTATTGATGCAGATCTAACAGATAATATTTTTTTTTTGGATAAAATAACAGATAATATTTTTGACCTACATGGTTTCGATGAATAATGCCAGCATCAACACATGGATCAACAAAAAGTTGGGAACGTTCGAAAAATTGCCATCAAGGTGTATTAAGATCTTGTTATCACTGAAATCCTCCCAGCGAAATCACTCGCCTGCGATTTGAACTCGAGATCCCAGCTCTGATACTAGTTGTTAGATCGATGTCCCTAACCATTCTTATAAAAGGAACATCCCTATTATAAGAGATAGGTTTATCTCTCTTAAACTGGTAGTGCAGCAATCCCGGGGCACTTGAACTGATCCCACCGACTCCCGTAAGAGCAACCCAGCGTACTAGCCTCCTCAAGTCGACTCACTGGAGAAGAGCATCACAGCACCGATCAAAGGACATTGACATGGCATCATACCCATCTTAACAGTAGCACCCATATTTTGTGGGCCAAATCTCCATCCGAATAAATCAAGAGGGTGTGAGCTGGCCCACCCAACACACAGACTTCCCCCTGAACTTGTGCCTTCTCAATTCCTGCAGGACGTGGAGGTTGCAGTGTGATGAAGAGCTCCATCACGATCGCCGTGGCTGAGAAGCTGGAAGATGGCGGCCATCGCAGGGGCCGCGGCGAGCCTGCCGTTGGAGCGAGCGGCATCGATAGCCACCCGGACGGTGACGGACTCGATGAAGTGCTCTGGCCAGACCGCTTCGGCTGACCTGTGTCGGGAGGATGGATCGTCTGACCAACGAGGGCCGGGATCGAACGGACCTCCTACTATCTCCTCGTCTCCTCTCTCCTCCTCACCGCCAGCTCCTCCTGCTTCAGACGGTGATGATGATGGCGAACTTGACATCACACGGAGAGCTGAGAAAAAAAATGGACAGGTAGAGAAAGGAGGGAGGAGCAAAAATGGGCGCTATCCCTCCAGGAGGAATTGAATGGGAGGCTTGGGAATGCCACGTGACGCTCGTGGCCACATCGGCCAAATAATCGTAATGCTGCATCAGGGCGAATAAATTTTTCATTACTATAATAGGGGTATTATAGAGAATCCTTGCTTTATTTCATATAAGTGATGCCTGCATGCACATTGAGTAAATTAGGCACGTGCATCGACCATTTTGGTAATGATTTGCATACCTTGCTTCTTTTCTTTTTATTTATTTTTTTTATAGAACAAAAAGGGTAGGAGTAATAAACCTTGGTATAGCTTTCCCATCAGGCCCCCAACCTATTAGGCGATTGTTTGATTTGGACCGTAAATTTTCTGCATACTCTCATACTCAGCCTAACCCCACTACGGCACCGGAGTATTAGCCGCTCTGCCCTCCAGTCACGTGTGTTGCCGTCTAGATCGTCGTGGCTTGCAGCTTTTTACATGGCCTGGATGAGTGGACTCCCCGCCAGCGTCACCGGGCTCGTCGATTGGAGAGCTTGGGGGACTCTCTGCTACCAGAGGGTGATAGAAAAATGGACGATCATGTAAGAATGAAGAGAGTGTATTGTCTCTTTTACCTACCTCCCCTTACCGCTCCATGCCGGTCTTTATGTAGACGAATGGCTCCTGTCGTTCGGGGAAGGCGTGCTGGTCTTGATGTAGACTTGTCAGGCTAGGATAGCCTGTGGGGCTATGATAGGCTGGTGAACCTTCTTCTTCTGGGTAGTTCAAGAAGTTGGTGTAGGGGTACAGTACCTTGGACAGGACACTATTCACTAGTTAGTGTAAAGAGTAGCTTGGGAAACTTAAATGCAAACCTTTTTTGCAGGCGACGTGTCAGGCGGCGTGCCATAGGACCCACGTGGGTGGGGATCCTTGGAAAGAGTGCCAGGCCCACGTGGATGAGACAGAACCGTTCGATGCTCTTAGTGGCTGAGCTGGGCTGAGATGTCGAAGTGCCGAGTTGGCTGGGACTTTACTCCAGGTTGCCATGCAGGCACGCGGACCGAGAGAAGGCCCGTGGGGGCCTCCATGCATGCTAATCGAGACGAGGTGCAAGGCTCCATGCATGTGGATGCGAACCCACTTGTCGCGGACCCATACACTACTCCCGGTAAAAGCTAGATCGTGGGAGGGCAAAGCCGGACCATGGCCGTGCTCAGGTGCGGAGTAGGTGTGGACGGAACTGGCGCCACGCGGGTGTGTCGAACTGGGCACACTGCGCGTGGGCGTGCCGAACTGGGCGCCATGTGTGCCGCGCGTGCCGGTGCTGCTATGGGTGGAAGGGCCGGACCGGGGCACCGGACCAGAGCCGGAGCGGGATCCTGCTGCCCACCACGCGGGTGTGTCGAACTGGGCACACGGGCGCGTGGGCGTGCCGAACTGGGCGCCATGTGTGCCGTGCGTGCCGGTGCTGCTGCGGGTGGAAGGGCCGGACCGAGGCACCGGATCGGAGCCGGAGCGGGATCCTGCTGCCCTGGATGCGGGGGCGCCGAGCTGGGGTCCCGTCGGGCGGAGCCGACGAAGCCGAATTGCTCCCCTACGGGCGAAGCCGAACTGGGGTGAAGCTCGGCCGGGCTCAACGTCCCACGCAGGCATGCCGTGGCCGGTTGGAGCTGGACGCGGGCGAATCTGTGCCGTGCTGCCGGTGTGCCGGACGGGCTGAGCCGGATCGGATGAGGTCGGGCGGAGTCGATGGAACCGGACCCGGAGCACGGCGTCACCGAGTCGGAGCCGTACGGAATGCTGCCTTGCCTGCGGACGTGCCGGACTGTTTCCCACACCGGGTGGAGCCGTGTAGGCGTGAGTTAGGGGCGCCGGAGCGTCGGAGTAGAGGCGCAGGCCTTCCGCGGGCGAACTGGGTGCCGGGGCGGGCGGAGTCCAATCTCGGCCGAACTGGGTGCCGGATGGGAGCATGCAGAGCTGGAGCGGGTGCCGGAGATGGGGCTGCCGTGGGCGTAAGAACCCCACGCGGGTGCTTCACGGGCGGTGCAGGTGCGGACCGAGTTGGGGCCCCACGGGCACGTCGAGCTGGGTCGGAGCTAGAGGTGGGGTTCGTTCGCCGGGACGAGTCGGACCAGGCACGGGATCGCCGATCTATCGCGGGGGCGTGCCATGCGGGTGAGGTCGAGAGGAGCCGAGGCGGGGACACCACGGTCGGAGGGATTTCGTGCAGGCTTGACCCTGGCACGTGCACGGTACCTTGGTGCGGGCGTGCTCCGCTGGGCAGGAGCATGCAAAGGCACTGATCTGGGTGCGGCTGCTTCCTGGCGATGCTTGGACCGGGCGGAGCGGAGCCGGACTGATCCGGAGAGCTTTGTAGGCCGAAGTTGGCTATCCTTCATGCTTGGCTGGGCTCTATATACGCCTGAAGCGAGTTTGCCGAGCTGCCGACCTGGACGTCACAGGGGCTGATCTCTTCAAATGGACCCACCGTTATGTTAAAGTTGAATGGGCTGGTTATTACTGTAACAACGTGCACCCAGAAAATCCAGAAGTTAATCGAGTTATCTAAAAGATCATGTTTGGAATCCGTGACCAGAAAGAAATGGAACCGTGCTTTTACCATCTGCGCTATCACTATAGTGGTGCATACCTTGCTTGAGTATGATGCTTGTGTATCTCGGCTACGTTGATTGCTCGCACGTCATTCTTATAAGAAAACTGGATGAGCCGAGGTGCCATTTGGTAGAGGAGAGTCTGAAATTTAAATTGTCTTGCATGCACTTTCTAGGCCGGCCATCTGATGAGCTTTCATTCATCAATCTATTGTGGCCGGTTTTGAGGCGTATCAAATTTGAAAAATATATATATCGGATACAAACATCTGAAAGGTGATTGGAGGCTAAATCTTGAACGACACCTTATAGCCTAGATTTTTTTTTTAATAAAAAAGGTCGGGGGGGGGGGATGGGGCGGGGGGTGGTTGGCGGGGAGGGGATACCAGCATAGCTTTTTTTTTTTTTTTTTTATCATGAACATGAGGATTCTTTCTATCAACTGATAAATATATTATTTTAATTTTATTTAAATATCAAAAAGATTATTCATATCCAAAAATTTTCTAGTCCATCCTATATACCGATATTCAAATTTAAAAATTAATTAAAAATTTATTTAAATCAACTATAGTATTATATTTAAAATATGAGATGCCTAAAATATGGGATAACGGTCCATCCTACTTGAACTAGCCTTTAGGTGGTACTGGAGACTAGATTGCCTGGCGGGTGATTATACATCTCAAGATTAAAACAACACATGCGCGTGAAAGCAATACGTGCGACCGCACGTAAATGTCGTCCCCACTCTCTCGCCTTCGCCCCAGCACGTGCTCCCCTCCCTGCTTCCGAAGCAGGTAGAGTGATGAGACACACGTCAGCACGCGGCACAGCTTGCAGCCAGGTGGGCCGACACGGCGACCTGATGTGTCGGACCGGTCCTGCTCCCAACCCACCCCTCTGCCTCGCTCACTCTCGACCACCCAACATCCGACGAGTGTGCACCCGCCCAAATGCCGGCACTTGCTCCCGCCACGCGTCGGGAAGTATGGAAGCCTACCATGCGGTGTTGGCCAATAATCCTACGTGTCCCCCAAGTCAGCGAAACTCATGCATCGATGGACTCCACGTGGCATGTATTGCGGGCCTCATGTGCCTTGTATTAACCAATGTTATTATCGGTATAATTTTATCTTATTTTATTTTATTTTCCGAGAAAGCAACTGCGGTCCCTACGTGGCTCCCGCGAGTCCGAGTCCGATAACTTCGCCTCCCGAGGTTCAGCGAATCATGGAAATCCGGGATGGCCTCGGGAGGAGTCGCACGATCGACGAAGGCACCCGCGCTTCGTATCAAAATTACAAGGCTTGCCCCCAAGCGATTCCTGTGCTAGCCTGGACCACATCTGAAGGTGTATTGGTTGCGCATGTTTCATGTCTCTGCTGCTGGGTTTGTTACGAGGTTAGCTGCCGTGCATTCGAGCTTATTTAGACAAGGAAGAAAAGAAAATACCAAGTTGGTACTGTAAGATTGTTAAGAAAAACATATTCTTTTACAGATGGAGGGAGGACAAAAAAGGTAGAAAAAAGAAAACAAAGTAAGAGATTCCCATACTTTGCGGTGGTGATTGCATTAAACTCTGAAAACAGGGACAGAACAGCATAAAAAGCATTTGTTAGACGGAGCGAGGGGCGCAAGAATGTTTTAAACAGCTGTATCAAGATGTGAATGTATAATATTATAGTTTGTTTGAAATGACATGCCATTCAAAATTTTAAAATAATTCAAATTTTTTTTTTTTTGAAGAAATAAAAGTCAGAACCTTTATTTTATGGAGAGGTAATTCAACTATTTAATTCCTGATCAATTTTTTTTGTTCATCAGCACACTTACCTGAACATTCGGAGATTTGGTTCAAAATTAGAGGAGTTGAAGTTTTGTTGGATGATCCGACTACATGATTTAGTCTATCTTAGACTTCTTTCTTTCTTTCTTTATGTTTATGTTTATTTTATTGGTCTTCTGTTGATGGATTTTATTATTATTCTAAATTTGTCGGTCCATTTTTAATGATCCCAAACTGTTTTAGTCAGAAAATGTAGGGAATGATGCATGCCCTCCTTCCCTTCCTGTGTAATTTTCTTACTTAATATACTGGTGGCTGAATTCGCTTTCATTTCATCAAAAAAAAGTTTTCTTTATATTTGACGATGTAAAGATGGAACTAATTCCACCTTTCTAGCCAGTTATACATTTAACTTTGTGTCCCTCTATTTTGGTTGTCGATCACCTTTGTATAAGATTGGGTCATTTTTATGTAAAGTCAGATGTTAGTCGGCTCTTTTAGTTATTCTGGAAACGTGATCAAGCCAAGCAAACAGCGTTTTAAGTAGCGCTGGATGCTCGGCTGCAAGGGGACCGCTGCCAGTGGCAGATCTAGTAATTTAAAACAAAAGGAAGGGGGTGTCGCCTGAAAGTGTCCTGGTAGAAAATGGTAAAGGTTGAGTTGGTTGCTTGGGAGTAGAGAGATGGATCCAGGCCTGGGGGCAATTCCATCTGCATCACTTATCTCGAAAGAAAAGCAAGAGCTCCCATCGCTCGCATGGGTCCCTCTCCTTCTCTCCCTCTCCCTGCTGTCCTCCGCCCCCGAAGCTCCCCTTGCTCTTGACCTCCTCCATACTAAATCTTCTCCTTTGGTAGCTACCGGTTCTCAACATCCTTCCAAGAAGAAGGACCGAGACGCGAGCCTAGATCTCAGAGAGAGTCATCATCATCATCATCATCGCCATCACCATCACCACTCCATTCCCTCTTTCCGTCTCAGGAGCTGACGAGATCTCCCGCCGTACCCATCAATGCCATCGTCGCTGTCTGCCCTGCATCGCACAGCCACGGAGAGAGAGGCAATGGCGGAGCCATCGTAGAGGGAGCCCTACCCGGGAGGTTAGAGAGAGAGAGAGAGAGAGAGAGAGAGAGAGAGAGAGAAGTGGGAATGGGGGAGAGTGGCGTGGGGGGCCCGGCAATGGCGCCGCTGAACGTGGAGCGTGGGGAGGAGAGGTGGAGGCACTTCGATAGCTCGGTGAACGCTGTCTCCTTCGGCTTCGTGGCAACCGCCATTCTCATCTCCATGTTCGTCGTCATGGCCATCTTGGAGCGCTTCCTCCGCCCCAGGCACCCCCTTCTCTCCTCCAACGATGGCCGGAGGCGGAGGGGCTCTACCTCCCCGGATCTCGAGGCGCAGCGCCGCCGGGGCCTCGCCGGCAAGCTCGGTTACCCTTCGCCCAAGGTAGCTTTAAGCTAACCCACACCACACCTCCGGATCCTCGTTCTGCATCTATTTACTATTATTTTATTATATCTTACAAGGATGAAGAAAAATTCCCTTTCGCTTTAGCGTAACATCCGTTGCTTGCTCCCTTGGATTATGCGAGCAATGCATGCCTTTCATAATTATTTGGACTTTAAATAATGGTTTTGGAACTATAGTTCTTAGCTTCCCCACTTCCCCTTATCTTTCCCCTTCTTTTCCTATGCTTCTTAAATTAAGTATTCCAGAATCTAGAGTAGATTAAGATTAAAAGATGCAAAATATAATTTTGTTAGTGGAAAATGCACTATTGTTTTTGTTATTTTCCTGAATATTAGCAACACTGGTGGTATAGAAAGTGTTAATAATAAGACGCACCACGCCAGAGGAAGTTATTTTATTTTATTTTTTTTCTTAAAAAAGAAGCACGAAGCTTTTGTCGCAATTTGGAAGGAGCAGCTTCCAATGCGGCGTTCGATTAAAGTAGTTGTTTAACTAGGAGCACTAGCGTAATAGGGGGGACAAGGAGTTAATGGCGGATTTGTCAGTCTTCTTAGGACCTGGGACAGGGGGAGTCGTTACACGCAAGAGTCCAAAGCGAGAGGATGTTGTACGGTCTTGATCGCGCCCAATCCGGCGAGTGTTCTGTCCATGATGGTGTTGGCCCTCTCTCTACCTTTAAGGTCAGACTAGCTAGTGGGCAAGTAACCAAGGTAGGTCAAACTAGATTGCGGTGGTGTTTGAATTCGTGGTACAAGCACAGGCATTAACACGAGGTAGACTAAAGCTAGTTGTAGCTATAATACCTGCTAGGAGATTTCATGCAGAACGTGCCTCTAGTTACAAGGTCTCGTATGATGCAGTGTTGTTAGATGCAACAGCTCACTGCACATTTTCATCTTTACAATCTATGGACAAACACAGTCTTGTATATTACGTTGGAAAAGGAAATAGAAGCCATAATTGTAAATTGTCAACCAGTTGAACCCAAGGAAAAGGGAAGTTTTGAAAGAAGTGATCAAATGCATTCCCCAAACACATCAGTTAGAGTTTGCTAGACGTCAGATGGGTTCTGACTGTTACCCATCAAATGATTAGAACCCAGAAAATTCAACAGATCACATTTTAGCTATTTGCTAACTTGGAAATACATAGAAGAGAGTTTCCTAGTTCAGATGGAATTCATTATGAAATCAAGATGCTATTGATATATCAGATGTTTGCATATATGATGATAAAAGAATGAATGTGAAGGTAATACGTGATCTGTGAATTCTGTAAAATAGGAGTTGCATGATTTAACATTGAAAATGATCTTCCAAATTATGTAAGCAAGGCATAATTAAAATAGAGTGTTTAATTCACTCTTTTGTTTAAGACTTACACCTTTGAGATAGTCATCATAAAACGTGAGAAGGATTGCAAGAAAAAAGCTGGTTTAATTATCGGAAGAAATACAAACCCTAGACAAGTTTTGTCAGACCTTTTGTAGTCAATTAAGCTCAAGATGCAATAATGAAATATTTGAAAGAACCATACCCCCAAAAGAGCCTAAGGTAGGAAATGTTGGCTGGGTACATAAATGTGGAGTGCTATTTTGGGGCTTTTCTGTATGAGCATGAGAGTATGTATCATGCCTATGAATATTAAGGATGTATCCTAGAATGATCTTGATGCGGGACAATGCAAATTTTAATTTTATAAATGCAGCAATTATGCGAATTTAAGTAAAGATGCAAATGAAATATAAGATAATTAGATATTGCTACCCGTTTGCAATAGTATTGTGACTGTTCAAGAAAAGGATCATAGGCTAGTTAAGAAATTACTCAGATTAGAATTATTCAATTTTACTTATATCAGATCTAGTCTAAGGAGGAAACACTCAACTTACTATATGGCCAATAGCAAATATAAAATTAAATCTTGGACTAGATTTTACCAAGGTAGTAAGGATCTCAAGATCCAGGTTAAGCAGTATTTCTCGGAATGAATCTCAAGCTTCTGGTTCTAAAAAAATTGTCGAAGTCGCGAGTTTTGATGTATCCTTGAAATTTCTTCGCAATTCGTTGAGGGGATATGTTAACAAAGAGAAAAAAATAGCATGGAATTAGAAAAAGAGATAGAAGAGGGAGGGGCGGTGCAAGTAAGAAGGGAGGGATAATTGATGCAGGAACAGGGCTTTACACCCTCGGGCTTTCCATCCAATCTTACAATCTTAATATCAAGATAGAAATAATCATAATAAGTTAATTTTATTCATGACTTTAAGATCTTTATATAATCAAAAAGTACAAAATAAAGATGTACATGGACTCTTTATAGGATAACATGATAACTTTCATTTAAATACAACTTCATTTAGAATTAAACTAAAGCTTGATCCTTAGTCTTGATCTTATTCATGTAGAGTGATAAACCTTGTAGATCCAAACTTGCATGCCATCTAATGTTCGACCAAAAAGTATACGATAAAAAAATACGGCATTGAATATATGGCAGCATATCTGATTGGAGAGTCCTGTCGATGAATCTCTAAATGCTAAACAATTCAAATCTGAATCCAAATAAACAAAATAATTAACCCAATTGACAAATCCAATTGAAGTACAATAAATTAGCTAAAAAAATAGTAAAACAATTAAGGTAAGGGTCAATTGGGCCTTTATAGTCATAACGATGTTGCTGGTACTGTCAATACTCTGGATCGTCATCATGCCTGTGCTTGAATCTGAACTGATTTTGTTGGTAAGCTGATGTTCTTATTAATTCTTTCGGGATGGGAAGAACTCGACCCCATTGAGTATGTGCCAACCCTGCTCAGGTATTGCTCAAGAAGGTTCAGGGTGATCCCCTGCAACTTCTTGCGAGTAACTAAGAATCATTTGACTCAGGATAACCTTTTCAACGAACTAGGAAGCATTAATATCCTTGATTCCATGTGGTTACTACTTGCTCATCAAGGATTATCTCAATATGTTTCTCTTATAAATTTGTGTTTTTGAAAATGGACACTCAGATAAGGGTTCACTCTCAAAGAATGGAACATGCTTAAACGGATTACTGGGTATTGTTGTTCATTCCTTATAGGCTACCAAATTTAATACATTAAATGTAAAACTAATTCTGTAATTTGATGATAGATCTACAATATATGCATTTGATCTTAATCATTTCAAAATCTTAAATGGTTCTGCTTCACGGGCATACAATTTCTTAACGGTTTCGGATGAGAACCATTCGGGCCTAACCCTTATCATTACATAATCACCTTCATTAAATAATTGAACACGTCTATGTGAATTTGCTAGCCATTTATAAATTTGATTATTGATATCAATTTGTTTGCTAATTTTTACATGCAAATTCCTAATATTTTGTGCAAAATCCTGAGCTGAATGAGACACTGTAGTATGCACATGTAAAGAAATCAAGTCTATTGATTTCCTAGCTTTATAACCATGGCATGAACAATCTTAAAAGGACTCATACCAGTTGACCTATTGACCAAATATTATAAACAAACTCAATACATGGTAAAATCAAATCTCAGTTTAACACGTACTCACCAACCAAACATCTTAGTAGGTTTTCTAAATTTTTATTCACTACTTTAATTTGGCCATCTATTTGAGGTTGATAGGTAGAGAATTTTAGTTTTATTTCTAACATGTGCCACAAGGTTTTCCAAAATTAGTTCATGAATTTGACATCTCTATTAGACATTATGGATTTAGGTAAGCCATGTAACCTAACAATCTTATCAAGAAAAGACGGGCTATGTTAGAACCATCTGATATTTTTGAACATGATAGAAAGTAAGCCATTTTAGAGAATCGATCAACTATGACACAAATAGAGTCATGTTTTCTCAAAGTTCGTGGCAATCCTAACACAGTCTATACTCACATCTTTTCATGGACAAGTAAGAACTGACATTGGAGTGTATAAGCCAGTGTTTTTCTTAGTTTGCTTTGTTATAGCGCATACTCTCATAAATGGTCTCAGTATCCGAGTCATGAGTCTCATGAATATGCTAGGTGCATTTGATAATCCGAAAGGCATAACTGATCATTCATGCAAAACATTCTTAGTTTTAAAGGTTGTTTTTTACTCATCTCCTGGTCTGATTCGAATTTGATGGTAACTACTTTTAAGATCTATTTTTGAAAAGATAGTGGCTCCGGCCATCATATCTAACATGTCATCAAGGCGGGGTATAAGAAAACGATATTTGATTGTGATCTTGTTGGTGGCATGATTATCAATGCACATCTTCTAAGAGCCATATTTTTTAGGGGTTAATAATGCAGGTATAGCATAAGGACTCAAACTCTCTCTAATAAATTATTTTTAATTAATTCATCAATTTGCCTCTTCAATTCATCATGTTCAGTCAGATTTAATCAGTAATGAGGCAAATTAGGTAGGGTGAAATCAGAAACTAGATCAATTACGTATTGTATATCTCTTATGGATGGTAATCTATCCGATAGATTATTAGTAGATCTTCAAAATCACCGAGAAATCTCTTAACTTCTGGGGGGTATTCAATTTGAGTGGGCTCGATAGTTTTTCAAACTACTAATGTCCAAAAAGTGGAGCCTTCACTTGCTTCCTTTTCAATCTCCTTTGCACCGATTGAATTTAGATATTTGTTCTTCCCAGATTCTTTAATTTTGGTTGACTCGAAGTTTTTAATGGATGTGGATTGAGACGGATTAATCTTAACCTTCTTTCCATTATAAGTGAAGAGCATGAATTGGACCGATCGAAAAATGTGACATCTAAATCGAATAGCTATGGTCTTCATAGAATTATATTGCCTACCTCCATAGGTAGGATATCATACTAAATCTTGTCCTTATATGAATTAAATTGAATGGATACATGACACCTGTTCTTAATCAGAGTGGATGTTGTATCGATCCAAGAAACTCTATGAAGACTAGGGTGTTTAACTAAGGTTAATTTGTTGATGGCATTAGTTGATATGGCGTTTATATAACTACCACTATCAATGATAACCTTGCATGATTTGTTTTCCAGTTTTGTGAAAGTGTGGAATATTGTAGTCCTATGCCAATCTTTATGTGGACTGGGCTATGACATACCTAACTATGCCTAAGGGTGCATCATTATGATCAGGTGCGGGTGATTCTTGATTTTCATTATCATATCCCTTAAATTCTTTACCAAGCATAGGGTCAGCCTCATATACTTCTTCACCATTCAGAATTTCCTCTTCATCCTGGTCACCTATGTGTAAGGCTCTAGTGGGACATTAGACTGCAAAGTGACAAATTCCTTGACATTTATAACACTTGACTTGACCAGTGTTACTCCTAACAATCTCCTTTTCCTTGTTTTCACTACTAGATGTTGGTCCCTGTGCTATGGATCGGTTAGCAGGTCCTCTAAAGGTACCAGGTCTCATTCTAGATAGGGTTGGTCGACTAGTGGACTCGTGTTGATCAGGTTGACGAGGGACTGAATACCTAGAAAAGCACTTATAATCTAGTGTGATCTGATAGGCTTGTTCTAAGATGGCAACATGATGCATATATAACTCTCAATGAATATCCTCACAAAGTCCAGCTTGAAACCTAGACAAGGTCACAGCATAATCCTTAGTAACACTGCAATGCATAACGAACTCATCGAATTATGTGATGTATTCATAATAGGTCTATTTTCTTGGATCAATCGCTATCATTAATCTAATAGATGCTGATTATGGGACACGGGTAGGTACTTTTCTTTTAATTTGATTTTCAAATTATTTCATGTTCCTATTGGATTATGTCCTCTTTGAATGAGTAGATGCTCCACATTTGTTAGATATAATCGAGCTTGTAAGATCAATTTCAATTTGGCAAACCTAACCTTCTTAGCCTCAGACATTTTATACCAATCAAAATAACGGTCCATGCTTGACTCCTAATCGAGGTATAATTTTGGATCTAAATTGCCATAAAAAATAGGTGCCTCAATCTTAATGCTACCGAGGATCTAATAATCTTGGTCCATTGGTATTCTCATAGGACGACTCTCCAATTTTGAACCTATATCTAAGCATGGGGATATAAATCGATCTTTTTGACCTATTGGTAGGGGTGGAATATCCATGATGGGTTCACGAGGTCGGTTCACTCGACCTTTCTTTAACATGGTCATTCACTCAGTCAGGTTATTTAGGCGATCTAAAATGGTGTTCCACACAGCAGTTTGATTATGTTCCATTGGATTAGGTTTATTGCTAGAATAGATTGATCAATTGGAGGTGGGTACTCGATTCCGGCTCGGATACGCATGCACAATCAAGTCTAGGAATTTTCTAGATCTAAAGTTCAATGCAACTCAAATCAATCGAGTACAACTGATCCTACTGTCCAGATTTGTCAACCAACCAGGTAAGGGATGTAGTCGTGGGAGGCTCCCCTTGGTTTTGCAAGGATCTAATTAGAGAACCATGAGTTAACTTCAGTGTTTGCCTCTTTACATCTTGTCTTAGATACTGGTTTTTAGAATGGATTGTAGACTCAATCAGACTCAATTTTAGTTCAACCATACAAATGGATTCAATTGGGAACCCTAAGTTGGTTTCTACTTGATTTTAATTATGGCTTGGGTTTAATTGATGCTGAGGGTTGTTTGTGGGCCAAGGAAAGGTGATGAAGTCTCCACCTTATCTGGTTAATGCTCGGTGCTCTTAGATCAATTAAAGGATGCAATCGAATATAGCAAACAAATCATAGAATCAACTTACAGATAAAATTCAAAAATGAAATCAAATGGGTTTTGGACTCAAATTATGCGGTTTGAAAGCTTATCAAGTCTAATTTTTGGATTTTTTTTTGAATTTTTCTGATTTTTCTATAGATGGAAATTTAATTTTGAATGTAGATGATACATCACAGACTGCGAGTAGAAACTAGGACTTTTTTTTCACGAGAAGTAATCTAAATTTTTGAAACTCTATCCTAACTGTTTTCAAAAAACAAATTTTAGATAATTTTTTTTGAGTTTTAGAGCTTCTAATGGATCAAGTTTCATGAATTTAAGATTCTTAGATTGGTGGGATTCTTTGAAACACCAGACCATGTACGACACAGAAAACTGTATACAGATGATAGAAACAAACATGGCTTTCAGAGGTCAATTTAAGGATCAAATGATCTCAGATGCTTATGAAATTTTAATTACAAAATGCTAGTTGAGTTAGGTATTACTATTAATTTTTTTTGATTTTTAAGATTTTCTAAAATTATATTTTTAGTAGTAAATCTCAGGGGTGTCTCGAAACTTGCTGCACATATCTGAGATAAATAAATAGATCTAATAAAAGTCAACCTAAGTGATGTAAAAGGCAAGACTTTGTTCACGTACTATTTAGGCCATGGCTCATTATTTTCATGGGTCATAAGTATATGATAAATCATATATCCGCTTAGAAGGCGTGATTTGATGTATGCGAACTAATATCAAGTCAAAGTGCAAAACTTTTAATTCTAAACTAACTTAGGGCTCTGATACCAAATATGATGCGGGATGCTGCAAGTTTTAATTTTATAATTACAGCAACTAAGCGAATTCAAGTAAAGATGTAAGTGAAAATACAAGATAATTGGATATTGCTATCCATCTGTAATAGTTTTAAGACTGTTCAAGAACTTAAAAAACTATCTAGAATAGAATTATTCTATTTATATTTGATTCAGTCTTAGGAGGAAACACTTAACTTACTATATGGCCAATAACAAATATCAAATTAAATCCTATACTAGATTTTACCAAGGTACTAAGGATCTCAAGATCCAGGTTGAGAAGTGTTTCTCGGAGTGAATCTCAAGCTTGTTCTGAAAGAATTGTCGAAGCCATGAGCTTTTGATGTATCCTTGAAATTCTTTCGCAATTCCTTGAGGAGATCTGTTAACAAAGAGGAAAAAAATTAGATCTGGTAGAAATTTAAGAGATGACGTGGAATTGGAAGAAGAAATAGAAGAGGGAGAGATGATGCAAGCAAGAAGAGGAGGGATAATTGATGCAGGGCTTCACACCTAATCTCACAATCTTAATATCAAGATAGAAATAATCAGAATAAGTTAATTTTATTCATGACTCTAAGGCCTTTATGTAGGCAAAAGTATAAAATAAAGATGTACATGGACTCTTTATGGGATAACATGATAACTTTTATTTAGTACAACTTTCATTTAAAATTAAACTAAAGCTCGATCCTTAGCCTTGATCTTATCCATGCGAGGTGATAAATCTTGTAGATCCAAACTTGCATGCCATCAAATGTTCGGCCAAAAAGTATATGACAAAAAAATACGGTATTGAATATATGGTGGCATATCTGATTGGAGAGTCCTTCTGTTGATGATATTCTAAATGCTAAACAATCTAAATTTGAATCCAAATAAACAAAATAAATAATTCAATTGACAAATCCAATTGACTGTATAATAAATCAGCTAAAAGAAACAGTACAGTAACCAAGGTAAGAGCCAATCAGGTCTCTATAGCCATAACGATACAGTTGGTACTGTCGATACTTTGCTTCGTTGTCGCACTTGTGCTTCAGTCTGAATTGATGTTGTAGATAAGTTGATGTTGTCATTAGATCCATTCTAAAACAAATTCCAAAACCATGTGCGCTGATCTTTAATTTCTGGTTACTCTAGCATTTAGGCTAGTTTTTTGCAGTTACACATCCATATCAAGAATTAAGTGTTCTTGGGTGGCCAGATATTGATGCAGCACCTAAAACAGATATTGTATCGAACCCTTCAAGTGTGTATGAACAGTGACTTGAGGATGTAGGTGACTTCTTGCAGCAACACTGTAAAGAAGGCTACTAGTTGTATCTGTCTACATGTTAAAACAATTTGGTCGAGCTGGGGTTGATAGTGAGAGTACTAGGTTATGGGAGGATGATCCAACATTATTCAAGTGGTTTCTTTTTTCTGTCTTGGGTGGTTGATTCCAATAGTATAAGCCCTCAATATAGTTGTTATTGTTGGCATGTCATTATCATTAGTTTTTAAATTGTTGTTGCTCTGTCCTTATCCAAAAGAAAGGAAAAAAAACTGCATTTAGATGTCACAATCCAAGACCTCATCCCAAAAAGGCTAGCCGGAAGATATTATGTAGATTCCTTTATCTTGTATAAGTATCTAAGGTCTACCAAGTGCATTGCTGATATAGCGCTAAAGACATGCCTTCATAGGTCCTCATATACTCCAATTTAAGTTCTGGTGTTCCCACCAAGCTAAGAGTACAAATTCATTCAAATCCAACTGCAAGGATCACAAATCCAATCATAATACCATAATTAGCCTATGGTGAACTCAAATAGGCCCGTGGTATAGTGTCCGCTAGTTCACAAGGGTTATTAATAGAGTTTGATACCATTTATAACAACTTAGGACCTCACATGAGTTATTGACGAAGTTTATTATGATACCATTTATAACAACCTAGGACCTCACATGAAAAAAAGATTATTTAAATTTCTTGGCCCTATATAAGTATCTAAAATCTATCTAGTGTATAGCTGATGTGGCACTAAATACACGTCTACACGCATCCTCACCTTTAACAAATTTGACTTATTAGACTTCCATTTTGTGATTAATGGATGAGGAATGATATAGGGCATGCCATGCATTGCAGGCAACTTGTTCTAGTTTGATTCAAATTAACTTAGTCAGCAGGTGCATGTTACACCATATTAACATTTTTTTATCTGTCTTAATTGATTATTGGAAAATGGTTATTTTTCAAGAAAGAGAAGGGAACCCACTTGGTTTGGCCCATAATTTAATCTAGACTTGTTTTTTCATGATAATATACACAACAAGGAAACTGTTGGCTCCAAGCCCCCAAGTTGCACGATGAGATGGGATGTAAAGGTTAAGGGATTATCATTTGTGATCATATGAAATTGATTAATTGAGGGACTTAATATCTTTATGTTGCATTTTTTGGGGAATAATTGACATATTGCAGTGTGTAGATGTATCCATGCATTTTTTGGGGAATAATTGACATATTGCAGTGTGAAGATGTATCCATTTAAGGACCAAACAAAATGGTAAATTAAGAATAAAAATATGAAGGTTTGCTGAGAATGGGACTTGAAAAGATTAAGAGAAGGATAACTCCATGAGTTTCAGATGACTGACCTTGTATTATTTATCATTGTTAATTGGCTACAGTAATTACCTCTATGCCCCTCGGTGACATTGGACGTATATGAAAGACCAAGAAGAAGGTGCAGGAATAAGACAAGACTATCAAAAATCATAAATGACTGATGCAGTGAAATGTCAATGCCACATCTTGAACAAGAAGATACTATCTTGACTTGGTCTTTTTATGTACAAATAATGTATAGCAAGTAGATGTTTGAAAATTAAGATCCAGATGGATTGGTGAACTCTCATTGCCTTGACTAAATTCTCATTTTGAACACAAGAAGGTAAAGCCAAAAAGAGATTTCTTTGTTTATCTACAGAAAAGCTCCTACAGATTAATATCTCAAGAAATTGATGACGATGCTCTGCTAACAATGGCCTCCCTAGTCTGCTTTCTCCAGTTATTTACCATCTGTTAACATAAAACTCTGTATTTGTTATACTAGTCCTAATTATAGGTCCGCTCATCGCCATGCCTGTGTTTTATTAATGCACTTTATCAATGGAACTGACCTTTGGAATAGAATTTTCTTATTCTTTGAGTTCTCCTCAGAATACGATTTTCTTGTTCTTTAAGCAAATTAACTGAAGGCTTTTGACTTCTCAAAAGTGGTGCTTAAGTAATTTTTTAACCATAAAGCATGTCTGGTTGCACTTTTCGGTCTAAAATTTTTTCCCATTCCAGAAACTAGGGAATTTCCCGAAAATTTTGTTATCTTTCAAAGAAAACAAAACTTCCCACCCTGAACTGATGGTCTAGAGGCTGACTACCAGGGATAGCTTGTTAATTTTATAGTAGATCATTGGTGTTTCATAGTAGGCAAGATTTGTAATGACTGATCATTCATTTTCAGATAGGCATGATTGGTTTAATAAACATTATCTTGATTAGAACTATAAAGCTTGATCTTCAAAATTGTTTTTATGAACCCTGGATACCATTTATAACGCACATCAAGCCAAGGAAAGAAAGAGAAGAGGGAAGTGGGGGGGGGGGGGGGGGGGGAATCATAATATATCGGTCCACTTTCAATTTTTGAGAGGTAGTTACATTTAGTTCTAAGTTTTGCAAACCTTAAATGATCAAACTGCACTCATGCATATTTCTGCTTCAACCTGGTTCATATATTTCTTATGCTCAATGGTGCAGCCTCAGCCTCCAAAGCCTGTTCCCCTTAAGTACAGAACTATTTATGTTACATGCATGTTGACTCCATGAAAAGTTTATTGGTAGGATCTCATTATCAGGTTTCCACCAAGTGTTCATTGATGAAGTGAAAGAAGAAGTCTATATAGCTGCAATGTTTGTTGGTCATGCTGGTTGAACGATTATTATGCAGACTCATCAATTGTTTTATCCTCTTGACACAGCTGCAGATGATTCAGTTTACTTGTGACTAGTGTTGTGATTCTCTTGCAGATGTCAGTCTATGCAAAAGGGGTTTCAGTGCTGATGCCTGGGCATGATATACCCACCTTCATTGCTCACCCTGCCCCTGCACCTTTGCCCCCAGAACGTATCTCTTGGCCTTCTCATCAACATAATCTAATCAGTGGATCTTGATCAAACCTAAATTAGGAATCTCGGAGCTTGGCATCTTCCAAATTCTCATCTTCGCACAACGTCCATTTCCCATTTGTGCACCCTACTTGGTTCCACCTGAGGCGGTTCAGGCGGAGCAGTTGTAACCCATGTTTCGATGTGAGCCACTCCTCATGCATGCAGATAATGTCAAAATACATAAATGTTCACCTCTTCCATGTAGTTTATGCTGCCCCTTTTCATTCGAGGAATGGTGTGGTGGCTTTCTGAAGGACATATTTCATTCTGTGTAATTGTAATTGCAACTGGGATGCTTGCAAACAGTAGGGCCGTGAGGCCTTCTGTTTCAATCTGTCCGAGAATTATGTGTCAAATCTTCAGGAGAAATCAACTGAGTTCTAGACCTTCCTCCGGCTGTTCTTCTCTTTTGCGCATGGCTCAACCCTAAAACAAAGTTTTACATGTCGCAGGGGTCAAAACTAATGGATCTGCATGCAAATCTACCATTGCCTGCTATATTTTGTTTAGAAGTCAAACAACTTCCTGTCCACCTCAGGGCCATTGTGGTTGTGATGCAATTTGTGGCAGATCTAGAAATCTTGAATGGGACAAGAATTTTCACTCTGGCATTCCATATCGAGTCATCTAGAGCTATGGTCTGTGGTGCGTCTTTTTTTTTTTTTTTTTTTTTTTTTTTTTTTTTAGCTGGAGATGGTGGTACTGTTTTGGATAGCTATTATATCATTCATTTTGGTGATCGATAACTCTATCTTAAATGATTGCACTGTCTTCGATAGTCACTGTATCATCCATTTTGGAGAAAAATAACTCAATCTTAAAGATGCATTGGCTGTCGCTCGTGATAGAAATCCGGGCATGACTGCTTGGTGCCATACTTGGTGAGCATCTTAAAAGAAAAATAGCTGTTTGTCTCCGACATTAATAATATGGCAGCTATCCAAGGTGTTACAGCATCTGTTCGTGTCCGGCATTAATAATGTGGCAGCTATCCAAGGCATTATAGCATTTTGCGGCGCAAAATGATTAAAAAAAAAAAAAAAAAAAAAAAAAAAAAAAAAAAGGGAGTATAAACTGTGGGCGGTTGTGCGAACCTAACATTTCTACAAGATCCAAGGCATAAACAGTGGAAAACACAATTTGTTTATTTAAAAAGCGTTGGTCCATCCAACAATAGAGAGATTCCACAAATTATGTTCCATATTTCTCGATAGCCATACAGAAACCGCCAACAAAGGATGGGCCTGGCATGCATTGCCCTTTTTACACTTCGAGAAGCTTTTTGATACTCGTAAACTTGGATTGGCTGCGTAATTGAATAAATTAGGAAAACCAAGAGCAAATCATTGAGGTACATGAGTAACAAAAGGCTTAAATCGATAAAAGCAAAGGTTCAATTTACTGATAAGGACTTGCTGAAACACTTGTTAGAATAGGGGGCTTCCATATCTGTTTTGTATTTTTGGCTGTAACTTCCATATCTGTTTTGAATTAGGAGTATAATCACGAGATAGAAGGGTTTGGGAGATGCTGTTTCGATAGTCTTGGGAGGATGCAAATCAAAAATTAATTTTCTTCCATTGGCAATTTGCACAACAACTTTTATCATCAATCTTGTACTTCTATTTCTTTGAAACAAATACCTAAAAAGTTTAGTTACCGGTTCCTAGTTCCTACTTTTGTGATTTTATTTGGAATCGGTTGTTTGTGATTGCATATTATTTTAGGCCATATATGAGATCGTTCCGGAATATCTTCCTTCATACCAAACAGGACTATTTTATGATATGCAAAAAAACCCTCTATGCGGGAGGTTATAAATTAAGCGGCGGGGAACATTAATAACTACGATATAATACATGCGGTAAGAAAAATGGGAGGTCCTTATCTGCAAAAAAGCTTAAATTTGGATGCAAATGAGTACAACTGCAAGTTTACATGTCGTTTCGTTGCCAACGAAGGAGCTTTGTTTGTCGCATTTTTGGGCTGAGGGACTAACTCTCTCACAACCTAACAGCTATTTGCATTAATACTTTGTGGGGGGCTGGTAACACCGTTAGAATCTAGAAAACCATCTAGCATTCACCAAGCCTGCATCGTTGTAGATCCTGGTTCTTTTTAGCAAGGAGATGGCTATCGATCTCGAGGACAACCGGTGGTTACAGCTTTAAGAAGAAGGACCAGGACCACACAGTCAGTCCGATCATGATACATGGTGGAACAGAGGACCGTGATAGCCATCATACATGCCATAAAGGTGGGTGGCCAGTCGGAGCCATAGATGGGATTAGATGTAATGCTTCCTACCGCTAGTGATGGGGTTCACTACAGTAAAACAATGTTTTCCAACCCGTTTTTCCTGATGCTAGGGTGGTGCGTCGAGAAGTTCCATCACCCGTCGACACTTTGCCGATGCTTTTCAAAAACGTCGGCAAAAAAAAATGAAGAGATTAACGATGCTTTAAAGTGTCGGCAGTTTCTTGAAAAGCGTCGACAAAAAAAAAGAGAGATTAACGATGCTTTAAAGTATCGACAGTTTCTCCCATTTCTTGTCCAACTCAAATCCTAATCTCATTCTCTCCACCGCCGCTCCTTTATTTGGGCCTCCTTCGATCCCGAGCTCCCTCCTCCTTCATCTTCATTTTGGCCTCCTCCAAGCTCCTTCCTAATCTCATTCTTTCCACCGCAGGTCCTCTATTTCGGCATCCTCCCGAGCTCCCTCCTAATCTACCTCCTCCGATACCTCGCTATCATGTCGTTGCCGTTCCACGCGTCGTTGCCATCCATCGTCGCCGTCTCGTGCATCATTTGAAGGTTAGAATCCAATCCCTCACTTCTCACAGTATTAGTGTAGCATTGTTGGAGTCTATGATATGAACGTTAAAATAGGAATTATTCATTAGGATATATGCTACATTGAAAACTAAATGATGAGCATGTAAAAATTGTTGTTATTGTCTAAACTATGGCTTATCTTATTTTGATAATCTTCTATACTTTTTGGATACTTTTTAACCTATATCAATATATATTGACTTATCTTATTCGTATCATGCCTACTTTTTTTTTTTTTTTGATAAAACAAAAATGGGGGAGGAGCTAGATCCCGGGCGTGGCCACTCCAAGACGGTCCCCTAATTCTAGCCAGGAAATGTTCGATACACAACGTATATTATGCATACTTTTCAAGATTTGCCGTATTGGCGTATATGTATGATGTCTATGTTGTATCGGTGTTTGTGCTTCATTTTTAGAGCAAAATGTGCCAAGCATGGCAATAGCAGATTTCTACCCCCCCTGCCCCCCGCCGCGCAAAAAAAAAAAAAAACAAAAGAAAACAAAAAAGAAGAAGAAGTTAGAAAAGCCAAAATCATGCCTACATTGTTTAACCTGATCATATTGTTCTGCGGGAATTTAGTGAAACTCAAAAGTCATTCATATGCCTGATAGAAATTTAAAGCTGCACCGTGTATGAGAGCTACTCAATAATCATCTATCCCTCATCAAATAAAAAATCAATAGAAATATTAGCTCCATGGTCAGAATCAATGTCATGCGGCAATTGCTGCTGTGTTGCATCACCCAATTCGTGAATCTCAGTTCCCCCATCTAGTAGTCCTTGTTCCCTATGGTGGAAAGAGGAGCCATTGGTTGTGTGGTGGGATGGTGATGGTGTTAGAGGTTTGGAGGGAAAACCCAAAATTCCCTTCAAGCCATTCCTTTAGTCCCACATGGGAAAAGGAGAACATCCCAAACATACTTAAATGTGATCCCTCTTCCGTTTGGCCTTGTACCGTCTTGGGCCACTCACACGCGCGCGCCCGGCCCGGCCCGGTTCGCGCGGTCCGGTCCGGTGCGCATGCGTGGTGTGGTGTATTTTTTTGCCCGATTTTTTTTTATTTTTTCTTTCCGTTCGGATCCGTTCCCGTCTTTCTTTCCGTTCGGACTGCATCGCGTCGCGGTGTATTTTTTTGCCCGATTTTCTTTTATTTTTTCTTTCCGTTCGGATCCGTTCCCGTCTTTCTTTCCGTTCGGACTGCATCGCGTCGCGTCTTCTCCAAACGTCGCGACTTCTGAAGAGCGGTCTTCTCCGAACGTCGCGTCCTCCGCTGTACCGCGTCGCGTCTTCACCGAGCGGTGTCTCTTCCTCACGGTGTTTCTCCATCTATAAAAGGATGGAGTCAGATCAGATATGTATCTTAACCGGACTCTCTCTTCCTCTCAATCTTTTTTTCCGATCTAGAACTCTCTTGCGTTCTAGGTTTTCTTGTTTCCATTTTTTTTTAATCTGGTTTTCACTGCTGGGCGAAGCCGTTGTCAGTCCCTTCACAGTCGTGCCTGCAGGAGGGATACCCGGTTGTATCTTGGGGCAGAGTTCTCGGATTGAATCCTGCACGAGGGCCGAGAATCGCCTTAGGACAGTGCCTCTGCACGCCTCCGGTCAGAAATCCTAAAACTCAATTTATGATTCATAGTATATGTTTATATTATTGTTTTACATAGGACAGATTCATAGTATTACTGTTCTATATAGCACTGTTTAGTGTTTTAGGATAATATAGATAGATTTACATTTTTTGTTTCTACTTTTATTTCACAGTACTATTTTTTCCAACAATCTAAGGCGATTCTCGGCCCTCGATTGAATCCTGCACGAGGGCCGAGAATCGCCTTAGGACAGTGCCTCTGCACGCCTCCGGTCAGAAATCCTAAAACTCAATTTATGATTCATAGTATATGTTTATATTATTGTTTTACATAGGACAGATTCATAGTATTACTGTTCTATATAGCACTGTTTAGTGTTTTAGGATAATATAGATAGATTTACATTTTTTGTTTCTACTTTTATTTCACAGTACTATTTTTTCCAACAATCTAAGGCGATTCTCGTGAAATAAAATAGAAAAAAAAAAAAAAAAGATTGTTTAATTAAATACATATGTTCTGATATTGATTATTAAAATTCTAAAACGAATATTTATTATTGTGCAGCTCTAGTTCTTAAATCACCTTGGTATGGGTTCTGTGGATTCTTCTAGCCTTAAACCTGATAGATTTGATGGGAAGGGTTTTCTTAGATGGCAAGAACAAATGGAGGCCTGGTTAATTTCATTAGGTCTAATTTCTGTCCTAGGTAAAATCCTTCCATTTGAAACCAATTCCCAAGGTTCTGATGCAACTTCTAAGTCTCCTGAAGAAGTAGATTATCACTGTAGGTTTAGAATATTGAGTTGTCTTTCAGACAACCTATATGCAACCTATAGGAAATGCCAAACTTCTAAAGAACTCTGGGGTGCTTTAGAAGATACCTATATCAGAGATCATGAGGGGGCTATGAGATTTACCGTTTCTGACTTTCATAACTTTAGAATGGTAGATAACCAACCAATCAATGACCAGATCCATCATTTCCAAAATCTTGTTCAAGAAATTCTTAGAGGAGGGTCTATCCTTGATGAAACTTATCAAGTTTCAAGTTTAATAGATAAACTTCCTCCATCGTGGAATCAATTTGCCAAAAATCATAAAAGGACTCAAACCTCCCTGACCTTTAGGTCTCTTCTTCAATCCATCAGGATCGAAGATCAATATAGACTTAGAGAGATTCAAGAAAATCAACTCAAGGCCAAAGTCAATCTTACCGAAGGTCAAAATCAAAATACTAAAGGCCAGAACTCTAGAGATTACAATTCTAATTATAAACCTAAGGGAAAAAATTTTAAAGGAAAAGGAAAACATTTCCATCAAAACAATATCCATAGGCAGAATAACATAAAATCCAAGGATCAAGGTGATGGAAGATTCTGCTTTGTCTGTGGAAGGGACAATCATTTTGCTCCTCAATGTTTCTACCGGAAGAAGCAAAAGGTTGTCCATAAGAAGAAGAATGATACTAAGAACCAGAATCAATTCAAATCTCAGGTCAATATGATTGAAGGAGAATCATCTTCTTTTAGGTCAGTCTCCTTCACCCCTTCAATAAATCTAACCTATTTTGATTACGAATGGTGGTTAGATACTGGTGCTAATATCCATGTTTGCACTGATAAAATTTGGTTTTCATCCTATCAGGGATCAAGTGAAAGAAGTGTAACAATGGGTGATGGAACAGCTGTTCAAGTACTAGGATCAGGTCACATCAATCTAAAATTTACCTCAGGAAAATCTTTGATTCTTCCTGATGTACAGCATGTTCCAGCAATTAGAAAAAACCTAATTAGTGGTTCTTTGCTTGTCCAGACAGGACTTAAAGTTGTATTAGAATCAAATAAAGTTGTAATCTCCAGAGGAGATATGTTTATTGGCAAGGGCTTTGTATCTGAAGGATTATTCAAATTAAGTGTAATAGCACCTGTTAATATCAATAAAATCTCTGGTTCTTCTTCTAAATCTACTGTGTTAAATTTTGAAGCTTGTGAAATTTGGCATGGCAGATTGGGTCATGTCAATCGTCGATCAATCAAGAAAATGTCTGATCTTCTATTAATTCCTAAATTAAATATAGATCATAAATCAAAATGTGAAATCTGTGTACAATCAAAACAACCTAGAAAACCATTCAAGCCAATAGAATTTAGATATTCCCAAATCTTAGAACTAATACATAGTGATGTTTGTGATTCTAATAGAACTCTAACACGTGGAGGTAGTCGTTATTTTGTCACTTTCATAGATGACTTTTCTAAGTACTGTTACACTTATCTTCTAAAAAGTAAGGATGAAGTTCTTAATAAATTTAAAATTTATAAAGCAGAAGCTGAGAATCAGTTAGAAAAAAGGATTAAAATCCTTAGATCAGATCGAGGAGGCGAGTACACTTCAAATGATATAAACCTTTTCTGTGAAGAAAATGGAATAATTCATGAAGTCACTGCTCCCTATTCACCTCAATCTAATGGTGTAGCAGAAAGAAAGAACCGAACATTACTAGATATGATAAATGCAATGATCATTAGTTCAGGTGTTCCAGAAAATTTATGGGGAGAAGCTCTTCTCTCTGCTAATTACATCCTCAATAGAATACCTGCGAAAGATAAAGATAAAATCCCTTATGAAATTTGGAAGGGTCACAAACCTAGACTTACTTACTTTAGAGTTTGGGGTTGCTTAGCTAAAGTTAGTATTCCTGAATCCAAAAGATTAAAAATAGGTCCTAAGACCGTAGATGCCATATTTATTGGTTATTCGTTGGATAGTAATACCTATAGATTCCTTGTTATTAACTCGGAAATATCTTCAATATCAAATAATATAATAATTGAATCCAGAGATGCAACTTTCTTTGAAAATATTTTTCCTATGAAAAATAGAGTGTCTTATCCAACGAATAATATTCCATCCTCTGCATCCTCAGTTGCAGATTTAACTCATGAACCCGAATCTGAACCTGAACCTAGACGGAGTAAAAGAATTAGAACAGAAAAGAATTTTGGTGAAGGTTTTTTCACATATTTAATTGAAGATACTCCTTCTACTTATTTAGAAGCTTTGTCTTCTCCTGATGCACCCTTTTGGAAAGAGGCAATCAATAGTGAGTTTGAATCTATTATCGAAAATAATACGTGGATTCTTACTAATTTATCTCCTGGAAACAAACCTTTAGGATGTAAATGGATTTTCAAGAAGAAAATGAGAACTGATGGAACAATAGAAAAATATAAAGCTAGACTTGTTGTTCAGGGATTTGGTCAAAAGGGTGGTATAGATTTCTTTGACACATATTCTCCTGTTGCTCATATCTCCACTATTAGAGTCATTCTAGCATTAGCTTCCATCTATAAACTTTATGTTCATCAAATGGATGTTAAGACTGCATTTTTGCATGGTGATCTAGATGAAGAGATCTACATGCATCAACCTGAAGGATTTTCTGTGCCAGGACAAGAAAATAAAGTCTGCAGGCTTGTAAAATCTCTTTATGGATTGAAGCAAGCACCTAAGCAATGGCATGAAAAATTTGACCAAGTGATCTTATCCTACGGATTTCATATTAATGAATCCGATAATTGTCTTTATCAAAAACAAGTTAATGATCAATTCATCTTTTTATGTCTCTATGTTGATGACATTTTAATTCTTGCACCAGATTTGAATCTGGTTAATGATATCAAGAATTTTCTATCTCATCATTTCAATATGAAAGATTTAGGTAATGCTGACTTAATCCTTGGAATGAAAATCATTCGAACTGTCGAATCGATTAGTTTATCTCAATCTCATTATGCTAACAAACTTATAGACAAATTTGGATATTCTAATTATTCAACAGTTTCTACACCTTTTGATCCATCTACTCATCTTACAAAGAACACTGGAATACCTATAAATCAAGAAAAATATGCACAAATTATTGGATCTCTAATGTATTTATCCAACCGGACTAGGCCTGATATTGCTTTCACTATTTCTAGACTTAGTAGATATACATCTAACCCTAGTTCAATTCACTGGAATGCATTAGAAAGAGTGTTCAGATACCTTAAAGGTACTACTGAGTATTCTCTATGCTTTACAGGTTATCCAAATGTTCTTGAAGGTTATTGTGATGCAAATTGGATTTCTGACACCTTAGATGTCAAATCTACATCTGGCTATGTTTTTCTGTTAGGAGGTAGTGCCATATCGTGGCAATCAACTAAACAAACTATTTTAGCTAGGAGCACCATGGAAGCCGAGCTTATTGCTCTAGACTCTGCCTATACTGAAGCAGAATGGTTAAAAGAGCTTCTTACTGAGATCTCTATATCTTCTCCTATACCTCCAATTTCAATATATTGTGACTCTAGAGCTGCTATAGAATTTTGCAAAAAGAAGTTAATAAATACTAAAGTAAGCAGACACATCAAATTAAGACAAAAGTCTGTTAAAAGAAAAGCAAAACTTCAAATTGTTTCCATAAGTCATGTAGCTATAGATAATAACCTTGCTGACTGTCTTACAAAAGGCTTAAACAGGACTAAGGTCCTGATGTCATCGAGGGGGATGGGGCTTAGCCAATAAAGGATCTTCCAGCAGCGGGAACCCAACCTCTGTGATAGGAGATCCCTTGAAGGAGGTTCAATGTGGTAAAAACAAACTGATTGGTTGATCAGGGAGCACATATAGTTTATTTAGCAGGAGTCTCTGACTCTAGCCCATCCCTATGATGATTAGTGCTCCTATGTAGTGTTTAGGAAGAGTTATCTCTGAATGAGTCCCGAGAGGTATTCCTCGAGATGTGACACTACACACATCCTTGGAGGGACTCACCTATGTGAGAATATCCGTATACGGCCACGGCTAGAGACATAGGCAATCTCTAGAAATTCTCATGAAACAAATCAAGATGCTTGCACACGGCCATTAATGTGCAAACCCGCGACATGAGCTTCTATACTGTGAGTATTATAGTAGAAATTTGATCTAACGGAACGTAGTTCAAGACCTGGTTCACTCCGCTCCCTTCAAATTAATACTATCAATGCTAAGTGAAGTGAACTTTAAAGACACATCATCAATTACACAGTATATGTACCCAGCAGTCAATATTTTTCTATTATGTTCTACTTGATTATTTATAATAAGTAAATTTTGAGTTTTGAGGGGGATTGTTAGAGGTTTGGAGGGAAAACCCAAAATTCCCTCCAAGCCATTCCTTTAGTCCCACATGGGAAAAGGAGAACATCCCAAACACACTTAAATGTGATCCCTCTTCCGTTTGGCCTTGTACCGTCTTGGGCCACTCACACGCGCGCGCCCGGCCCGGCCCGGTCCGGTCCGGTTCGCACGCGCGGCGTGGTGTGGTGTATTTTTTTGCTCGATTTTCTTTTATTTTTTCTTTCCATTCGGATCCGTTCCCGTCTTTCTTTCCGTTCGGACTGCATCGCGTCGCGTCTTCTCCAAACGTCGCGACTTCTGAAGAGCGGTCTTCTTCGAACGTCGCGTCCTCCGCTGTACCGCGTCGCGTCTTCACCGAGCGGTGTCTCTTCCTCACGGTGTTTCTCCATCTATAAAAGGATGGAGTCAGATCAGATATGTATCTTAACCGGACTCTCTCTTCCTCTCAATCTTTTTTTCCGATCTAGAACTCTCTTGCGTTCTAGGTTTTCTTGTTTCCATTTTTTTTTAATCTGGTTTTCACTGCTGGGCGAAGCCATTGTCAGTCCCTTCACAGTCGTGCCTGCAGGAGGGATACCCGGTTGTATCTTGGGACAGAGTTCTCAGATTGAATCCTGCACAAGGGCCGAGAATCGCCTTAGGACAGTGCCTCTGCACGCCTCCGATCAGAAATCCTAAAACTCAATTTATGATTCATAGTATATGTTTATATTATTGTTTTACATAGGGCAGATTCATAGTATTACTGTTCTATATAGCACTGTTTAGTGTTTTAGGATAATATAGATAGATTTACATTTTTTGTTTCTACTTTTATTTCACAGTACTATTTTTTCCAACAGATGGTGACTCTATAAGATTAAAGTGTTCATCATCAATAGTATATCACCTTGGGGAAACTTGGTGGCAGTCTGTCTTCGAGACTACGTGTTCCAGTTTAAGGCTGTCATCATGGAGATTTACCACCTCGATAAGCCAGTTGCCGTGCTGGCCCTGAAGAGGGGGTTGCGGACCTCCCACTTCACTTACTCCCTCGATAAGAAGCCTCCGAAGACCTGCTTGGAGCTCCTCCTCCAGGTCCACAAGTACATTCATGCGGAGGAGGCCGACCACACCAGGAGGGAGCTGGACGGGAGGCCCCCGAAAAGGCAAGCCATTGGGAAAGTGTTCGCTCCCCTATCCTAGAAGATGGCATCGGCCTTATGGCCGGAGTCGAGACCCAGAGTTGACCCCACTGAAGAAGAGAAGTTCACTCTTCTCCTTGCCCCGAGAGCAAAGATCTTGATGAAGATCGAGGGCAAACGCTTCCTACACCAACCTCCCCCACTGAGGCCGTCTGCTGGAAGCAATAGGTTCCGCTACTGCTGCTTCCACCAGGACCACGGCCACAGCCACGATATTGAGGAATGCTCCCTCACACCATCATTACCGATAATGGATGCCAGTTCGATAGTCAGGAATTCGAGGAGTTCTACAACGACCTCGGCGTTCATCATCGCTTCACCTCGATAACACATCCTTAGACCAATGGGGAGGTCGAAGTGACCAACCAGACTATCCTTCAAGGGCTCCGAAATAGATTGGATCAGACCAAGGGAAGATGTGCAAAAGAACTTCCCAGCATCTTATGGGCGTACCACACAACCCCAAGGATGGCCATGGATGAAACTCCCTTCAACCTCATCTTTGGTGCAGAAACAGTAATTCTGGTGGAACTTAGCCTGCCAACGTTGCGTGTGGAGCAATACGACGAAGCCGAGAACCCAGCATGGCTCTTGCTCAATCTAGACCTCCTTGAGAAAATGAGAGACAAGGCTCATGTTCATATGGCAACTTACCGGCAACGGGTAGCCAGATACTACAACTCTAGGGTGAGACTGAAGTCCTTCTGCCCGGGAGACCTGGTATTGTACCGTGCCGAAGCTTTCCAACCTCAAGAGTGCGACAAGCTCTCTCCAAACTGGGAAGGCCCTTACAGGGTGGTCGAAGCACTCCCTCACGGTGCCTACTATCTTGCCGAGCTCGATGGAGCTTGATTTTCGAGGACGTGGAATGCCACAAACTTGAGGAAGTATTACCAATGATGTAAGACTCCCTGAACATTAATAACGAAATTCCCTTTTTGTGCAATGCTGTTTCTGTCTCATAGGACTAGCATCACCTGGCCTTAAGTCTGGCGAACAAAAGCAAGGCAGAAGTCTCATGAATGATCCGTGGGAAATGCGAAGTCCCGGACCTCAGTTCGAAAGATGGCATGTAACCTAGTTCCTCCATGAATTCCCGGACCTCAGTTCGGAAGATGGCACAGAACCTAGTTCCTCCATGAAATCCCGGATCTCAGTTCGGAAGATGGCACGGAACCTAGTTTCTCCATGAAATCCCAAACCTCAGTCCAGAAGATGGCACGAAACCTAGTTCCTCCATTAAATCCCGGACCTCAGTCCGGAAGATGGCACAGAATCTAGTTCCTCCATGAAGTCCCGGACCTCAGTCCGGAAGATGGCACGGAACCTAGTTCCTCCATGAAATCCCGGACCTCAGTCCGGAAGATGGAACGGAACCTAGTTCCTCCATGAAATCCCAGACCTCAGTCCGGAAGATGGCACGGAACCTAGTTCCTCCATGAAATCCTGGATCCCAGTCTGGAAGATGGCACGGAACCTAGTTCCTCCATGAAGTCCCGGACCCCAGTCTGAAAGATGGCACGGAACCAAGTTCCTCCATGAAATCCCGGACCTCAGTCCAGAAGATGGGCCGGAACCCAGTTCTGGTGCAAAGGCATGAAACCCATTTCCGGCAACCAAAATCCTGGCACCAAAAAAAAAAACTTATAAAATACAAGCCGGGAGCTCCACGGGTTCCTTCTCGAAGCCTGGAGGCCCCCTAAATCTGGTTTCTAACTAAGAGTCGACGTCGAATCAGAGTTGCAGACTTGGCTCCCACGAAAAACAATAACAAACAACGACAAGGAATTCAGGCACACCATCAACAAAAAGCAAAACAGAGAGTCAAGACAAAAATCATGAGAAGTGAAGAGAAGAAGAAGTCCATTTCCAGTGTAAGTGTTTCTTACAAACAAAAGGGACCCGACATATCGGGTGACCCAAAAGAATAAAAAAGAAGCCCTACACTAGAATACAGAGTGGATGACCCTAGGCCACTCCACCACCGGCTCCACCCCAGGCTGGGAAGCCTCCGTGTCGCCGGTTGCCTCCCCGGTAGGTTGCCCAGCGGTCTCCTCATCAGCAGCTCCTTGCGCTGTTGCCCCCTCAGACTGCACCCTGGGGCCGCCCAAAGCGACCCCAGCCAAATCTAGCTCTGGGAAGAGGGAGGCCACCTTCTCCCGGCAGACCCCGAAGCCCTTTAGGAAGGAGTCCATGGTAACCTCGTGGACCTCATCCTTGAACTCCTACGAGGCCCGAAACTTTGGCACGGCCTCCTAGGCATCCCTCTGTGCAACCTCTAGTAGCACCGAGATGTAGGAAGACTTCTTCTTGGCCGTCGTTAGCTCTGCCAGGACCTCGTTGACCTGGCTCTCTAGTGACCGGGACTATCCCCTGAGATGGGAAATCTCTGCTGCATCCTCTTCGGCATGGCATTGAGTTGAGATCCTCTCCTCGGACCGAGAGGACTCAAGGCCCTTGATGAGCCCTTCAGCACGGGCTAGGTCCCCTTGAAGAGCCTCGTTGCTCTCCCTCTGCTCACGTCCCTTCTCCATCAAATCGGTCACATCGGCCATGAGCTTAGCCAGCCTCTTCTCCCTTTCAGCCTCTTTCCTCGTAGAATAAGCAAGGAAGTCACGGAGAAGTAGGATGTCAGTCCCGATCTGCATAAAAAATGAGGTCAAAACCCCTTAGCAACCCAATTGGAACATTAAGAAGGGAGGTGATGAATACTTATCGTGAAGAGCTAGGGAAGGATCCCGAGCAGTGCGGCCGCATAGTCCCATCCACCCCTCAAGCGACAGTCCCGGGGCTGGGCCGCGTACTCCATCATCCTCTCTGCTAGCCCTTGGTCTCAAATGATTGAGGCATTGCCGGGGTGCCCAGCCGGTATGGGATGGGGCTCGGAGGAGGGCTGAGCAGGAGTCCCTCTGGCTAGCTGAGCCATGGCCGGCGGGGTCACCACCATCGTCACGGCCACTGTCGGAGCGTTGGTCGCATTGGCCATCTAGAAGGCATCGGTCGCTCCTCCTCCCTACTCCCATCGATGTCGACGACCTCTAGGACGGGAGCTTGCTGCTGAAATGGCTAGGGGGTTGCATCCGCCGCCCTAGGCTCCGAGGTCGAAGCAGGCCTGGGCCCCTGGTCTATCTTTACACGGGCCCTCTTCGGCGGAGTCTCATGGGCCCCGCCCGAAACACCTCTTTTTTGGGTCCCCTCCATCATGCTGTCCACGGAGAACTTCATCCCTGAAAAGAGAAAAAGTCAGAGGAAAAAAAAAGAGAGAGAGGCCCGAAGCCTCACCGATCGTCCGGATTGGGCTGACCCTTGCCTCGATCAGGTTCTGCTCAAAAAGCAGAACCTCAAGAGAAGGGACCACATCACCCAACAGTTGAGAATAGACATCCTAGTCAGCCGGCTCAACGTGGGAGTTTCGGTTCGAGGATCGGTCTGGCTCACTCCAGACCCAATCAACATCCCCAACCGAGGCGAAGAAGAACCGGTTCTTCCACCCCTTGATTGATGTGGGGAGGTCGAACCGGAGGCACCTGGGCCGGGGGGAGAGGCACCACCAGTCGTCATCGGTAGAGTAATGCTTTAGGATAAAGAGGGCCCTGAACAGCAAAAAACAGGCGACAAATCCATGGAAGTGGAAAAAAACAATGAAGGCGAAGATGACCCTGATGGCATTAGGGGCCAACTGGGCCGGAACAAGGCCGAAGTTACTGAGAAATGGAAGGAAGAAAGGGTAAAGTGGAAAATGAAGATCCCCAGCAAAGAAGTCCTCGTAGAAAGCAATCTGGCCAGGGCCGCTCGAGGTGACTCGCTCCCCCAGTCTTGGGAGTGAGAGTCGGATGGAATTTGAGACCCCATACATGTCCCAGATCCAAGAAAGATTATCTCCGGTTATCGTCGAAGAGAAACCGGAGGGACCGGAAGGAGTCTCTGCCATTGAAGGGGTGATGACAGAGATGGGAAGAGCAGGGGTAATGGGAGGAGCCCTAGGGACTCCAATGGTAATTCCGCCAAGCCGCAACCGCCTCCGGATGTCAAGGGGAACGTCGTCCTCCGATGAGGAGGACGATAGAGTCCTCAGCCAAGACGGACCGGCCTCGTCCGGGTTAGAAGAGGAACGACAACGATGACCCGAAGGAGCCATCGAGAAGGAAGAGGTTAGAAGGATATCTGGTTCGCCCAGGACAAGGGGAGGACTGGAGTTCGAGAAGAAGCAGGAGAGAAAATAAGGGTTAACGGGGACTCACCAGGCTGTTTTAACGGAGAAAGGCGACCCGAAAGATGAAGAAGGACCGCTGCAACTGCCGGTGAGGTACGAGAAAGCCAAGAGATCTTGTTTCCAAAAAGTTCCCTCTCTTTTCAAAATCAATCGACAGCAGCCATATAGCCTTTCTTCGCCCGAGCTAGCAGATGAGCGCTATGTATGGAGACGCCCGATGACGATGCTTTGGTTTGCTAAAAACTGCTTTGAGTTTGGCATGGTGTAATTATGGTCCGTCGAACGTGCAAACATGGTGCCTACACATTGGATCTCGGGCGTGATGAGCGGAGCGAAGGCAATCATGGCAATTATTGCACAAGATTTTTGTCCTCCCATGTCATCTCTGCATTAACTCCCCACATCCCAGCCACGGTGCTTTGATGGGACTTGGGAGTGGGGGCCAACTGATATGGCAAGATCGCTAACGTGGAGCTTGCATCAGACCCAGCTGGCAGCCAAGCAGTGCCGCACGGTGTTCTCTTCCAAGCTCTCCTGCCATGTGGCCTGACCAATGGTCACGCCCACTTCGAGCCGAGCTCACCACCTCTGCCCCTTTGCTAGGTGTCGACCCAGTAGGGGTCCACCTCGATCGAAGTCGAGCCTGGCACCTCTGCCCCTTCGCCATGTGTCACCCCCAGATGGGTCCACCTCGGTCGAAGTTGAGCCCGGCACCTCTGCTCCTTCGCCAAGTGGCACCCCCAGATGGGTCCACCTTGGTCGAAGTCGAGCTTGCCTTTGCCCCTTCGCCAGATGTCGACCGAGAAGGGGTCCACCTTGGTCAAAGTGGGCCTGCCTCTACTCTTTCGCCAGGTGTCGACTCAGGAGGGGTCCACCTCGATCGAAGTCGAGCCTGGCACCTCTGCCCCTTCGCCAAGTGGCACCCCCCGATGGGTCCACCTCGGTCGAAGTCGAGCCTGGCACCTCCGCTCCTTCGCCACGTGGCACCCCGAGATGGGTCCACCTCGGCCAAAGTCGAGCTTGCCTCTGCCCCTTTGCCAGGTATCAACCCAGGAGGGGTCCACCTCGACCGAAGTAGGCCTGCCTCTGCTCCTTCACCAAGTGTCGACATGGGAGGGGTCCACCTCGGTCGAAGTCAAGCCTGGCATCTCTGTACCTTAGCCAGGTGTTGACCCAAGAGGGATCCACCTTGGCCGAAGTGGACCTGCCTCTGCTCCTTTGCTACGTGTCGACCCAGGAGGGGTCCACCTTGGTCGACGTCGAGCCTGGCACCTGTGCCCCTTTAGCAAGTGTCGACCTAGGAGGGGTCCACCTTGATCGAAGTGGGCCTGCCTCTGTTCCTTCGCCAGATGTCAACCCAGATGGGTCCACCTCGGTTGAAGTCAAGCTTAGCACCTCCGCTCCTTCGCCAGGTGGCACCCCAGATGAGTCCACCTCGATCGAAGTCGAGCTTGCCTCCACCCCTTCGCCAGGTATCGACTCAAGAGAGGTCCACCACGGTCGAAGTGGGCCTGCCTCTGCTCATTCGCTAGGTGGCACCCCCAGATGGGTCCACCTCGGTCGAAGTCGAGCCTTCTCCATGGAGCACCCGGAGAACCGAGAGCGCAAGCCTCGAGGATGCTGCTAAGGATGGTGCGCACAGTGCGGTGTGTATAGTACAGTGTTTCTAGATCTGTGATGATGCGCAGAACCATGTTTGTACCAGTTTAGGAGGGACACCTTGATCGAGGTACCAGATTTGGCGGCCAGTGACCTGGAACCCCCCGAAGGGGACGGCCACAATCAACGCCCCGAATCCAAGGGCACCTATGCACGGATCGAGGTCCTGCTTGGCTTTTCCTTTCATGACTGCACGACAGATGAGACGAGCTCGCCACTTAACTCCCAACCATAAGGAGAGACGACCTCAGGAGAATAGCCAAAAAGCGTCGTTGACCTCCAGAGCCTCCTTAGAGGGGGAGAATCGGGGCACTAAAGCACCCGATGATATCAACAAGGCACCAGTGAGTGCGAGGCAGGAAAGCAACTATGAGGGCAAACGCACGGAAGGAGAAAAAAAGCGACTCTGAGACAAAGATTCCGAAGGAACTCTCAGGGGCGAGATCGGCGAGCACAGTTACAAGAACTGGAGTGTTGACTCCTCTTGTTCTCGATCATTTTCATTAATCTCCTCATCAAAGATTTCTCTAAGCACGCAGACCCAGCGAGGATCCGTCTTAGTGGATATGTTCTACTTTGTCACTCTCTAACTTGATCGTCAGAGTGCCCCCACCGAAACCCCGGGAGCCCATGCCACTTCGGCTCCATCCGCATGGAGTCCCGCTCGTAGCTTCAAAGCAGAGCTCTTCGATCTGGTTCGGCATTCCTAGCTCTGTCCGGCATGCCTCCATTCGGTCCAGCCACGCCTGTAGAAGCGTGGCACGGTTCAGCACCAGCCCGCCCCAGTCCAGATGCCCGGCATGCATGGCGCCCAGTTCGACATGTCCGCGTGCCCAATTTGGTGCACCCGCGTGCCCAGTCCGGCAGTGCTCGATGCAGCGCCGTCCACCTGCATGGAGTCCGGCTCCTAGTCCGGCTCCTTCCGCGTGAAGGTCGGTCCAATCTGGCTCACCTGCGTGCCCTGCTTTAGTGGGGTTCCGCATGCATGGAGAGACTCTGCATGCCGCCCCTCGATCCATGCGCGTGCATGGACTCTTGCATGCCTCGTGCCTCACACCTTGAACCATGTGCACGGAGGGCCTTCACCTGCACCATCTCGATCCGCATGCCACGACCCATCTAACACCGTCCCAGGTATGCTTTTCAAAGTGCAGGTATGAAAGAGACCTGGATGGCAGCCCCGACATGTAAAATCACCGTCTCTGCCATACCTGTAGCGCGTCTCCTACAAGGAGGGCTTTATTAAAGCTCCCAGGTCACAATTTACACTAATCAGGAAGGAGTGCCCCACCCAAGGCACCGTGCTCCTTCACCAACTTCCTGAACCACCCAGAAGAAGGAGGTTCACCGATCCATCTAAACCTCTTAGGCCAACAGAAGCCTCATAGGTCTATACGAAGACCAGCACGCCTTCCCAAACAACAAGAGTTGCTCGTCTACATAAGACCAACATGAAGAGGTAAGGGGGGTAAGAGATGACAAACCTCTTGAGTCCTACATTATCTTCCATTTATCTTTCATTTTTATCACCCTTTGGAAGCAGAGAGTTTTCCAAGCTCTCTACCTTAGAGGTCTTCATTCCCCTCGACCGTCCCACTAACTTGATCGTTGTAGTATCTTTGTTTGAATCCCCGATCCAGGTCTCTCCTGTTTTGCAGGTCCGCCCGATAGAGGGAGCCGATTCACGAGGCTGGAGGCCAAGCGCACGGCGGGAGGGACCCGATGCACCGGAGCTACGGGCCACGACAATCCAGGCGGCAACATAGACTATTGATGTCATCCTTAAGAATTGTCATTAGATCCAGGTCAGATTCAGAAAAGATGATCTGGAAAATAAAATTAATTTTATTAAAGATTCATTAAATAATTTTATTATTTATTTTATTTTTTATAAGTTTATAAAAATATCTCTTATTTTTTAGAAATTAAAGTTTTATTAAAATGATCATCAATGTGATCGAATCTATGGTTTGTTAAAATTTTTATTTAAGTTATTTATCTCTAAATCCTAAAGACTTTGATTAATTTATTTGTATAATCTTTTAAAAAATAATTTATATGCTGCAGTGCAGGTTTAGTGGAGATCTTCAATTAAATTTGTATAATATAAAAAATAGATGTGATGCTATAGATAATCAAAAAATATAATTATAATTTTTTATTATATAAAAATATAAAATATGTAAGGTAATAAACTATAATTAAGTGCAAATAATTATAATTATGTGCATGCACTATAAATTATTTACAAATCTTTTTAGATTGTTAGTTATAATGTATGGAAAATATATATATGTGTTACAGCCGTGACAGTGACGTGGCCAGGCTCAGCTATCATCGAATACGAGCGAGCCACGTGTATGTTTCCCCGGCCAAGTCAGCGCCACATCCTCAAAGCCAGGATCGGCAAGACTACGCCGCCCGACGACTGCCTGAGGCAAACCGCCCTCACCGAGGTCGAGCTCGGCTCGGAATTCCTCTACCACTTCACCGGCGCCCGGGCCCGGAGGGGTCCGCCTAAGTGAGGTCGGCCGAGGTCGGGCGAACTCCTGCCAGCTCGCCAGGTGTCCACCCAGGAGGGGTCCACCTAAGCCGAGGTCGGCTGGTCCTTCGCCCTTCGCCAGGTGGCCACCCGGAGACGGGCCCACCTCGGTCGAAGCCAGGCGACCTCCTGCCATCTCGCCAGGTGTCCACCCGGGAGGGGTCCACCTAAGCCAAGGTCGGCTGATCCTTCGCCCTTCGCCAGGTGGCCACCCAAAGACGGGCCCACCTCGGCCGAAGCCAGGCGACCTCCTGCCATCTCGCTAGGTGTCCACCCAGGAGGGGTCCACCTAAGCCGAGGTCGGCCGATCCCTCGCCCCTCGCCAGTTGGCCCCCGGAGACGGGCCCAACTCAGCCGAGGTCAGACCGCTCGTACGGCGAGGGCCCTGGGGAGAGAGACGGGCCCCGAGGCCATCCCTCGAGCCGTACGAATCCCAGATGGCGTCCTGTACGGAGGGCGGCGGCACGCGGAACATCACTAGCATCGGCTCGACAGGTCCCGCAGCCGAGAGACGCAACCCTGACGACACAGGCCCCATAGATAGATGGCGCCCACGCTTGGGGAAGAGGGCACTCTCACTGGGCCCGAGGCCTGACGGCCGCCCTGCCAGCGCCGCCCTCCCCTCTTTCTCTTATGTCTTTGCCTTTTCCCTGCTGGGCCCGGCGGACGAGGTCGGAAAGCCGCCTGGCACCCTTCACCGAAAAGGGAAAAGAGAAGAGGACGGGGGAGGGGAGTTTCCAAGGCGGAAAAGATAAATGCGCGACGGAAGGAGATAAAGAAGGAGAAATCTGGGGACGACGAGGTAAGCCAATTAGCCTGGAAATAAGGAGGAAGCACCGGCACAAGGCCTTGCTCCGAGAGAGAAACCAGAGATCCCGAGAGGGGAACACTGGGCGTGAGCTCGGCAAGGAGGCCCAGCCGAGATTCTGGTCCCCAGAGCGTTTCCTTCACCAGTTAACTCTCTAAGTCTGGAACCCTTTAGAGGGTCCGGCTGGAGAGTCTGTTCCTTCTTGTCGTCTACTGACTTGACCGTCGGAGCTCCCTCGCCGGGATCCCCGGCCAGGGTCCTCTAACCCCTTTGTTGCAGGTTCTCCGCCAGGAAGGGAGGCTCCCTCACCAGGCGGTCAGGAAGGATCGGCTGATCCGAGGCACGGGCGCGGCGACGAGAGCGGCAACAAATTGGCGCGCTAGGTAGAGGGGCAGGACAGTAACCCCTAGTGGGAACCAGCTTTCTGCAGGTGTCACGGTCTCCAGCAATGGTGGTCACTCGTGGTCGTGAGGCGTCCACCAGCCGTGTGGGGGATGTCCACTCCCCTCCGGGGGGCCACAGCCCCGAAAGGGAGCTTCCGGCTCCCCCTCCTCTTCCACAGCAGCCTGCCCCGATGGACAGATCCCTTGCGGCCATCGTCCAGCAGCTGCAGACCTTGACCTCAGCGGTCCGACAGCTTCAGCATCTGCAACGGTCCCTGGCCACTCAGCCGCAGCCAGGGACCCCCGTGGCCCGGTCCGCGGGGCAGCGTGGGAGCCTGCACTCAATCCAGGGCAGGCCATCCCATCCGAGGGCCATCTCCAACCCCCGGGGGAGCCACCAAGCTCCCGCAAAGAGAAACTATTCCGGTTCGGAGGATCACGAGAGTCGATCCCCGGTCGACGGGGCCGAAACGGTGCATCGCAGCAAGCGACGCCGAGGCCAGACCTCGCGCCGAGATCGATCGGCGCCCCCTTCACCCGCAGCCTCGGTGGAAGACTCCACCGATGAAGCCATCAGGCGCCAGGCCGAGAGGCGCCTGGAGGAGCATGAGCGCAAGCTGGCGGAGTTCGCCCGCCGATTCGCCGACCTGCAGAACTCGTCGGCAGACCCGGCGGGCTACGACTCCCGCCCCCCTTTCTCTGAAGAAATCCAGGCAGAACCGATCCCGAAACGGTTCCGCATGCCGCAGGTGGATCCCTACGACGGAACCACCGACCCCCTGGATCATTTGGAGGGCTATAAGGCTCTCATGAGGGTCCAGGGGGCCACCGACGCCCTTCTGTGCATCGCCTTCCCGGCAACCCTTCGGAAGGCCGCTCGAGTCTGGTTCACCCGCCTCGAGCCCGGATCCATTTGCTCCTTCCATCAGTTGGAAGGAAAGTTTGTGGTTCACTTCGACGCTTGTCGAAAGGTGCCAAGAGAGGTGGACAGCCTCTTTTCCATCCGCCAGCAGGACCAGGAGCTGCTCCGGGACTACATCACCCGGTTCAAGACTGCAGCCCTGGAGATCTACAGCTTGGACGAGCCCGTCGCCATGCTGGCCTTGAAGCGCGGACTCAAGACGTCCCGCCTAACCTATTCCCTGGACAAGAAGCCGCCCAGGACGTATTCCGAGCTCCTCCTCCGCGCCCACAAGTACATCCGAGCGGAGGAGGCTGACCGCACCCGTCGAGAGCTGGATGGGAAGACTCCGAAGAAGCCACTCCCGAGGGACACCCCGGGAGCTCGGAGGCCCGGGCCGTCTGCCGACCCTCGCCCAAATCCAAGGCTGAGGGGCGAAGCCACTCCCGAGCGGAGGTACACCCCTCTCCTCGCACCTCGAACGAAGATCCTCATGGAAATCGAGGGCGAGCGCTACCTCCGCCGACCTCCTCCTCAGAACCCGAGAGCCGCCCGAGATAAATCAAAGTACTGCCAGTTCCATCGCGAACACGGGCATGACACGGAGGAATGTCGCCATCTGAAGCGGGAGATTTGGTGCGGGCACCAGACTCAGAAGAAGACTTCAGAGCTCCATTTGGATCTCTGATTGACATTGCCCGAGAAATTAGGGTTTGTAATAAAGGTTGACCTGGTCAACCAGTTTATTTATTTTATTTATTGAATCACCATTTAAATTTTGTTGAGTCATGTTGACTCAGTGCAAGTTCCAATGTGGTTTCAATTTGGTCCAAAATGGTGCCACATTTGTCTTCCAATCAAATCAAGGTCCAAGCAAGTGGAGGCCACACTCCAAGCCACACGCCCAGCCACACTCCGAGCACACGCCAGGGTCCAGGTGGTGCCACAGAGGCATCCCAGTGTCATGGTCCCCACACCCAAAGAAGAAAAAATCAAATTGGAAGCTAATTTAAAGGAGGCGCCCATACCTGCCTATTTTACCTAAGCAAAGAAGGAAGAAAACTTCTCTTGGAGAAGAAATCAAAGAAGGACATCCAATTGAAGTTCAAATCAAAATCAAAGAGCTTAACTTGGAGTGGAAGAAAAGAAGAAATGCCATAAGAAGAGGAGGACTCCAAATCCAAATCCAACTCCAAAGGAGGCGCCATAAAAATTCCAAAAAAAATTCCTTTATGGCCGTCCCAATTTTTTTTGAAGTCTTGGTCGACCAAGAGAGGGGGTTTTCTACCCAATCTAGAGGTTGGAAGAGTTTAGTCCCACATGGGAATTTGTACAAGCTAGGAGAAAATTTTAGGTCTATATAATAGACCTCTCTTTGTAACTTTGAAAATCAATGAAGAAAAATTATTTTTGCTATTCTCTTGTGTTGAGTGACCTAGGTTTCTCTTCTTCCGGACTATTCTAAGTGTTGAGCTCCGTGAGGGGGTAATCCGGGTTCCATTGGAGCCTTGAGGAGGTGAGAGATCTCCATCTTTATCCAAAACCCTAGGTTAGCCACTTGAAATTCCAAAACCCTAGCCACCCTTCATTATTTTCAATCCATCAAACCCTAGATCCATCCATCTCCCACGGCCTCTCTCTCTCTATAAGTCCAGGCCGTCCACCTTCATCCAGATCCAGTCCGGCTACTTCAGATCCAGAGCAAGTTCCAAGGAAAATCACATCAGCTTCCAGGAGAATCCAGTTTTCAGCAATTTCAATCTTCAAGTTCATCAACCTGGTAAATTCTTTCCTTGACTCTCTGATTCCATCAATTATTTTTCTTCTCTTCCAGATCTTGAGTTCAGGAGAAGCCAACCCGCCAAAGGACCAGTACTGGAGGATCCATTGCGAAGAAATCTGAATCCGAGGATCCAACAATCTGCTCGGGAGAGTTCTTCCACCAAAATCTGTGAAGATCATTGTCTGGTTAGGTAAACCATCTCTTCTCTTTATTTCTGTTCTGCTGAAAGTTCGGAGCGAAACCCTAGGTCTGGGAGTTTCTCAACCCCCAGCGATCCGTTGCTTCTGAACTACTCTGATACTTTAGTTTCCTTAAAATTGTGCTTTCAATTATCATATTAGTCTCTTTCAATGTTAGGTTAACTTTTCTTTGATTTGAAGCCAACTTCTACAAACATATAAAAACAACAAAAAAATTAGTTGATCCTAATTTGCTTCCGCATCGCATTCCTTTATTTGTTCTGCATCATTTTTGGTATCAGAGCCCAGTCTAGGGTTTCTGATTTGCTTGCTTGCTTGTTTTGATTGTTTTCTCTTTTTATTTTGTCTGCTCGAAGTAGACTCCCCAGGACGTCCGGTCCTAGGAACTAAGCGAGGCGCAAGCCTCCTCCTCCCATTCCACGGGGTGTTCCTAGGGCGTGTAGGGGATCCATTGGATTATAACTTCGTAGCAGGGATTATAAACGGGGAAGACAATCTAGTTACAGCCCGTAATTGCCCTGTTTTCTGAATTATTTCTCCCTGCATAAAATTCTGAATTGCATGATTTTTGCTTCGTTGAAACCAGTATAATTGAAACTATTTTCCATAATTTTTCTGTGATTTATTGGTTTCGGTAAAAATTCTGAGCATTAAAATACAACAACTCTGTTTTTTTTGTGTTCTGCAATTCAATTCTTTTTGGAGTGATCATCTCATAATTTACTTAAGGGCAATTGAGCATCTAAGATAAGGGGAGGAGTTGATTACCTCTCCTTAGCCCAAAACCACCATCCAATCATTCGAACCTAGACCTAATTTAAAACCAGTTAGACCTAATTTGCCCTAGTGGGCTAGGGACACCAATTGGTCGGGTCTAGGCTAGTGTTGAGTCAGTTTGCCGAGTTATTCTGTGTGTGCTTAGCACTCAGTGTCTAGAACGGTGGTTCAGGGATCCATTTCCGAAGGGCTTGTGTGCTGGTCCGCCTACCTGGCCAATCACTGATTGGTGTCTAGGATTGGCAATCAGGGACCTAACACTCCCCTTACACCTGCCTGGCTGAGTCCTGAGTTACTACAGGCTAGCTTGCCACTCTGATTGGGCATCTAGTTTGGACTCTAGGTCTAGTGATCCAGTAGTCGATTTAGTCTAGTCTCATTTTATGTGCTTGCTTGAATCATCATGTCTACCAGAAACGGAGTGCCATATCAACCTGGTCAAACCCAACCTGATTTAGAGGCCATGATCAGAACTCTTACTGAAAGTATGGCTAAAATGAATCAGGAAATGACAAACACTGTGGCCCAGTTTAGCGCACAAATTCATGAGGATCTTACCCAACTTAGGGACCGAGTCCAAGTACTTGAAGAACCTAGACATCGGAATTGGACTCCTGACCCCGATTTTAATGTGCCTCAACCTCACCCACATCAGGAGCCTAGAAGGCCTTTATATAGAGATCCTGAACCTAATCATAGGAGGCCTGACCCAGAGCCTGAAGATAGAGATGATAGGTTCATCAGGAACATCAAATTAGATGCACCCACTTTTGATGGTAGTCTGAACCCTAAGGTGTATTCTGATTGGGAGGGTGAGATGGACTAATACTTTGAGTGGTATGCTATGTCTGAGGAGAGGAAATACAAGTTTGCCAAGATGAAATTAGTGCGTCAAGCTAGGTTATACTGGGGGAACATTGAGCTAACCACTAGGAGACGGAATGTTGAGCCCATAACCACTTGGCAGGGTATGAAAGAAAAACTGAGAGATAAATACCTACCCATTTCATACCAGCAAAACCTGTTAGACCAATGGCAAAACCTGAAACAAGGAAACCGATCTGTCTCAGACTACATAGCTACTTTTGATGAATACCTAATGAGATGTGATGTGAGTGAAGCCCACGAAGTCACTTTATCTAGATTTAGGGCTGGACTGAGGGAAGATATCAAGAGAGAACTATTTCTGAGAGAGGTTACTGATCTAGACCAAGCCTACCAGATTGCACTGAACACTGAGAAATTTCAGAGAGGACCTATACCTTCTAGGGTTAGTGCCCCAATCCCAAGGAATGGACCTAGCCAAGTTATCCCTAGTAAACCTTTTCAGGGTACTTCTACCCCTAGGCCCATGGACAAAGGTAAGGCACCTGACACCCAGAGAACCCCTAGTTCAAATATCACCTGTTTTAAGTGTCAGAAACCAGGTCACATTTCCAGTCAGTGTACTGCCATAGCCTGTTTCAAGTGTCATAAGGTAGGTCATGTTGCTAGCCGGTGCCCACGTAGATCCCTTTACATAGAAGAGGGAGAGAATGATAATTCCGAGCCCAGTGAGGAATTTGAAGAAGAAGTTTATGAGGCCGGAATGAATTTGGTTGAGGAGTATGAAGGAGAGGAGGAACCCAATGAATCTGACCAATTAGGAGTTGTAAGATGCATCCTATCCCAGAATCTAGTTCAAGAGGATTGGCGTAGGACTAACATCCTACAGACTTTTCTTAAATTAGGGGATAAGGTATGTAAGATCATCATAGATAGTGGGAGCTGTGTAAATGCCATCTCTACTAGCACTGTCAAGATGTTAGGCTTAATCCCAGTTCCCCATCCCAACCCCTATAAGGTTTCTTGGGTAGATTCTACCTCCATACCCACCCAGTCTAGATGTCAAGTCCAAATCCAAATGCAATCTTATCATGAAAAGATTTGGTGCGATGTCTTACCCATGGGGGTGAGCAGTATAATTCTCGGAAGACCTTGGTTGTATGATCATGATGCCACCCTCTTAGGAAAATCCAATACCTGTGTCTTTAGTTTCAATGGGAAGAAGATTACGATCCATTCAGTTCCCCCTAAGGACAAGGTAACTAAAGGAGCCGGTAAGGTTAAGGAGATGAAAACTGGAGTGAACCTAATCAGTGCTAAGGATCTAGAACAAGAAATTCATAGTGGTTCACCCATCTGGATGTTGACTGCTAAGGAACTTAGAACTTCGGAACCCTCAGAGCCTCCTCAAGAAGTTAAACCTGTGTTAAAAGAATTTGAGGATGTCTTTCCCGAGGATTTGCCAGACCACCTTCCACCTCTTAGGGATATCCAGCATGCCATAGATCTAATCCCAGGAGCGACTTTGCCCAACTTGCCCCATTACAGGATGAATCCATCTGAGCATGAAGAACTGCAAAAGCAGGTTGGAGAATTATTGAGGAAGGGGTTTATTAGAGAAAGTCTTAGCCCTTGTGCAGTCCTAGCCTTACTGACCCCAAAGAAAGATGGCACGTGGAGGATGTGTGTTGACAGTCGTGCCATCAATAAAATTACAATCAAATATAGGTTTTCCATCCCTAGACTAGATGACATGCTTGATATGATGGCTGGTGCAATGGTTTTTTCTAAGATTGATCTCAAAAGCGGCTATCATCAGGTTAGGATTAGACCCGGGGATGAATGGAAAACTGCTTTCAAAACTAAGGATGGTCTTTATGAATGGGTTGTTATGCCTTTTGGGTTGTCCAATGCCCCTAGTACCTTCATGAGAATTATGACCCAGGTACTTAGAGCTTTCATAGGAAAATTTGTGGTGGTCTATTTTGATGACATCCTGATCTATAGTAAGACCCCAGCAGATCACCTAGGCCACCTTAGAGCAGTCTGCCAAGTTTTGAGGAATGAGAGACTCTACGGTAAACTTAAGAAGTGTGAATTCATGACTAGTAGAGTTATCTTTCTTGGTTTTGTAGTAACCCCTGACGGCGTGGCGGCCGATCCTGAGAAAATTAGGTCCATAGTAGACTGGCCAGAGCCAACCAATGTGCATGAAGTTAGAAGTTTCCACGGCTTGGCTACCTTCTATAGGCGATTCATCAAGGGGTTTAGTACTTTAGCTGCTCCTATCACTGATTGTATTAGGAAGGGAGAATTTCATTGGACTAAGTCAGCCCATAAAGCCTTCCTAGATCTTAAGGAGAAAATGACCCAGGCACCCATTCTGAGATTACCCGATTTTTCTAAAGTATTTGAGGTTGCCTGTGATGCTTCAGGTGTAGGAATAGGTGGAGTCCTAAGCCAAGAAAATCATCCCATAGCATTCTTTAGTGAAAAACTTAATGATGCTAAGCTTAGGTATTCTACCTATGATAAGGAATTTTATGCGGTGGTGCAAGCTTTGCGTTACTGGAGACATTATTTGCTACCGCAGGAATTTGTACTATTTTCGGACCATGAGGCTCTTAGATTTCTGAACTCCCAAAAGAAGCTTAACCCTAGGCATGCTAAGTGGGTAGAATATATCCAGTCCTATACTTTTGTCCTGAAACATAAGGCTGGAGTTGAGAATAAGGTAGCTGATGCCCTTAGTCGCCGATCCCTGTTATTAACTTCTGTTAGAACTGAGGTCATAGGGTTTGAGCAAATCAAAGAGGAATATGAGTTTTGTCCGGATTTCACAACTGTGTATCAGGATCTAGTTCAAGGACCATCTAGTAATCACCAGGATTATACCCTTGTAGATGGTTTTTTGTTCTTCAAAAATAGGCTTTGCATCCCTAGAACTTCTCTTAGGGAATTTTTGATTTGGGAAATCCATGCTGGAGGTTTAGCCGGCCATTTTGGAAAAGACAAGACCATTCTAGCTATTGAAGACCACTTTTTCTGGCCTAGCTTGAAAAGGGATGTAGCTAATATTGTAGCTAGATGTCGAACCTGCGCTGTTGCCAAACAGCGAAAACAAAACACTGGCCTTTATACCCCACTCCCTGTCCCAGATCGTCCTTGGCAAGATGTGAGTATGGATTTTGTGTTAGGTTTACCTAAGACCCAGAGGAGACATGATTCTATCTGTGTCGTAGTCGACCGATTCTCTAAAATGGCCCACTTCTTGCCTTGTTCCCAAACCTTTGATGCGTCTAAGGTAGCCACACTTTTCTTCAATGAGATAGTTAGACTCCATGGCCTACCTAAGACAATCGTTTCAGATAGGGATGTCCGGTTCACTAGTTACTTTTGGAAGACCCTTTGGCATATGTTAGGGACAAAACTTAAGTTTTCAACTGCCTATCATCCCCAAACTGATGGCCAAACTGAAGTAGTGAACCGTAGCCTAGGAAATCTGCTGAGATGTCTTGTTGGTGAAAACACCAGAAATTGGGATTTATACCTACCAAGGGCAGAATTTGCGTACAATGACTCGGTCAATAGGTATACGGGTAAGAGTCCATTTGAAATTGTACATGGGTACAAACCTCACACACCTCTTGACCTAGTCCCTTTACCTGTCCATACTCGAGTCTCCGAATCTGCTGAGAATTTTGCACAGCATGTAAAAGACTTGCATAAAGAAATTCATGCCAAAATAAATTTAAGTAATGTAACTTATAAGAAGTTGGCTGATACTCAAAGACGAGTCAAATCTTTTGTTGAGGGAGACTATGTGATGATTAGGTTAAGGCCTGAACGGTTTCCTCCTGGAACCGTTAGAAAGTTACATGCTAGGGGAGCTGGACCATTTAGAGTGGTAAAGAGAGTAGGATCCAATGCCTATGTGCTCGAGTTGCCTCCAGAACTAGGCATTAGCTCTACTTTCAACATTACAGACTTAGTAGAGTACAGGGAACCAGCTGTGATTCCTAGTGAGCCTTTTGAGCCTAACCCTATCATTGAGAGTGATCCCGACCCTGTGTGTCCACCAACAAACTGGCCTGTGAGGAAAGAGCAAATTGAAAAGATCCTGGATGATCAGGTTATCTCTACTCGTAATCGAGGATACCAAAGGTACCTGGTCCGCTGGCAAGGAAGGCCAGATTCTGATGACTCTTGGATCTCCCGAGAAGAATTACAAGAATTGGACCCAGACCTCTTGGAGAGATACCAGAGCCAACTTGAGCCTTACTCGACAGGGTCGAGTTCCTCCCACCCTGGGAGAATTGGTGCGGGCACCAGACTCAGAAGAAGACTTCAGAGCTCCATTTGGATCTCTGATTGACATTGCCCGAGAAATTAGGGTTTATAATAAAGGTTGACCTGGTCAACCAGTTTATTTATTTTATTTATTGAATCACCATTTAAATTTTGTTGAGTCATGTTGACTCAGTGCAAGTCCCAATGTGGTTTCAATTTGGTCCAAAATGGTGCCACATTTGTCTTCCAATCAAATCAAGGTCCAAGCAAGTGGAGGCCACACTCCAAGCCACACGCCCAGCCACACTCCGAGCACACGCCAGGGTCCAGGTGGCGCCACAGAGGCATCCCAGTGTCATGGTCCCCACACCCAAAGAAGAAAAAATCAAATTGGAAGCTAATTTAAAAGAGGCGCCCATACCTGCCTATTTTACCTAAGCAAAGAAGGAAGAAAACTTCTCTTGGAGAAGAAATCAAAGAAGGACATCCAATTGAAGTTCAAATCAAAATCAAAGAGCTTAACTTGGAGTGGAAGAAAAGAAGAAATGCCATAAGAAGAGGAGGACTCCAAATCCAAATCCAACTCCAAAGGAGGCGCCATAAAAATTCCAAAAAAAATTCCTTTATGGCCGTCCCAATTTTTTTTGAAGTCTTGGTCAACCAAGAGAGGGGGTTTTCTACCCAATCTAGAGGTTGGAAGAGTTTAGTCCCACATGGGAATTTGTACAAGCTAGGAGAAAATTTTAGGTCTATATAATAGACCTCTCTTTGTAACTTTGAAAATCAATGAAGAAAAATTATTTTTGCTATTCTCTTGTGTTGAGTGACCTAGGTTTCTCTTCTTCCGCACTATTCTAAGTGTTGAGCTCCGTGAGGGGGTAATCCGGGTTCCATTGGAGCCTTGAGGAGGTGAGAGATCTCCATCTTTATCCAAAACCCTAGGTTAGCCACTTGAAATTCCAAAACCCTAGCCACCCTTCATTATTTTCAATCCATCAAACCCTAGATCCATCCATCTCCCACGGCCTCTCTCTCTCTACAAGTCCAGGCCATCCACCTTCATCCAGATCCAGTCCGGCTACTTCAGATCCAGAGCAAGTTCCAAGGAAAATCATATCAGCTTCCAGGAGAATCCAGTTTTCAGCAATTTCAATCTTCAAGTTCATCAACCTGGTAAATTCTTTCCTTGACTCTCTGATTCCACCAATTATTTTTCTTCTCTTCCAGATCTTGAGTTCAGGAGAAGCCAACCCACCAAAGGACCAGTACTGGAGGATCCATTGCGAAGAAATCTGAATCCGAGGATCCAACAATCTGCTCGGGAGAGTTCTTCCACCAAAATCTGTGAAGATCATTGTCTGGTTAGGTAAACCATCTCTTCTCTTTATTTCTGTTCTGCTGAAAGTTCGGAGCGAAACCCTAGGTCTGGGAGTTTCTCAACCCCCAGCGATCCGTTGCTTCTGAACTACTCTGATACTTTAGTTTCCTTAAAATTGTGCTTTCAATTATCATATTAGTCTCTTTCAATATTAGGTTAACTTTTCTTTGATTTGAAGCCAACTTCTACAAACATATAAAAACAACAAAAAAATTAGTTGATCCTAATTTGCTTCCGCATCGCATTCCTTTATTTGTTCTGCATCAAGATTGAGGAGCTGATCAGGAGGGCTTACCTCAGGAAGTTCGTCAAGAACGAGGCCCCCTCTGAAGGGCAGCCGCTCGCGGCCTACCGCCTGTCCCTGCGATCGACAACCGCCCAACGGAGAAGCCCGTGGGCATGATCTCGCGTGGGTCCGACCGAGCAATGAAGAGAACCCGGGAAGTCCCGGAGAATGTAATCCCTCCTAGGGGAGGGGAAGTTAATGACAATGTAAACAACGATGCCGTGGTGGTCGAGATGACCATCGCGAAGCATCCTGTACATCGAATCATGGTGGATAGTGGAAGCTCGGCTGACGTACTTTTTTACGATGCTTTCTCTCGGATGAATTTGTCCCCCGATCAGCTGAAGTTAGTTCACACCCCCTGGTAGGTTTTACAGGGGACTCCGTGGGGGTCGAGGGGGAGATCACTCTCCCGGTCACTGCCGGATCCCCACCCCGGCAGGTGACCGTCCTAATAACATTCACCGTCGTCAGGCTCCCTTCGCCTTACAACGCCATTCTCGGGCGTCCCGGGCTTAACCAACTGGACGCCACCATCTCCACGAGGAGGCTGTTGGTGCAGTTCCCCACGCCTTCCGGGCTCGGAGAGATGAAGGGGACGATCCAGCCAGTCCCGTTCTGCCTCCAGACGGTCCCAGGCGCCAGGGGCGCGGAGCTCGTCCATGATATCGATGACCTCGATCTGAGAGAGAAGGAACCCAGGGGAGGGCCCGTAGAGCGCCTGCTGACTTTTCCCCTCGGCTCGGATCCCCTGAAGATGGTGCAAGTCGGGGCCCAGCTCCCTGAGGAAGAGCGAACCCGCTTGCTGGAGTTCCTCCGCGCCAACGCTGACGTGTTCGCCTGGTCAGCAGCCGACATGCCGGGCATCCCGCCCGAGGTTATTATGCACAGGCTGAACGTGGACCCAAGTTGCCGCCCGGTCCGCCAGAAGAAGAGAAGCTTCGCCATGGAGAGGCAGAAGGCGATCAACGAGGAGGTAGAGAAGCTCCTCGCCGCCGGTTTCGTCCGAGAGGTCCAATACCCTAGCTGGCTGGCAAACGTGGTCATGGTAAAGAAGAGTAGCGGTAAGTGGAGGATCTGTGTGGACTACACCGACCTCAACCGAGCTTGCCCAAAGGACAGCTTCCCTCTTCCAAAGATCGACCAGCTGGTCGACACCACCTCGGGGCATCGCCTCTTATCGTTCATGGACGCCTTCTCCGGATACAACTAGATCCGGATGAACCCGGAGGACGAAGAGCACACTGCCTTCATAACTGACCGCGGGACTTTTTGCTACAGGATGATGCCTTTCGACCTCAAGAACGCAGGGGCGACGTACCAACATCTGGTCAATAAAATCTTCAAAGACCAGATAGGCCGCAACATGCAGGTGTACGTGGACGACATGCTGGTGATGAGCAAACTCGATTCGGACCACGTGGCCGACTTGACGGAGACGTTCGGCAACCTCCGGCGCCATTAGATGAAGCTAAACCCGGCGAAGTGCGCTTTCGGCGTCTCCGCCGGTAAGTTCCTAGGGTTTATGGTGATTCAAAGAGGAATCGAGGCCAACCCAGAGAAGGTCCAGGCCATCCTGGACATGGAGCAGCCCGCCTCCAAGAAGCAGGTGCAGCGACTGACCGACCGAGTCGCGGCCCTTAGCCATTTTATTTCCAGGTCGGCGGACCGCTGCCGTCCCTTCTTCAAGGTGCTGAGGAAGATGAATGGCTTTGCTTGGACCGAGGAGTGTCAGCAGGCCTTCGAGGAGCTGAAGAAGACGCTCGCATCGCCACCTTTACTGTCCAGGCCCGAGGAGGGGGAGGAGCTTGCCCTCTACCTGGCGGTTACCCCGGAGGCTGTCAGCTCTGTCTTGGTCCGAACCGACGACCAGGGGCTCCAGCGGCCGGTGTACTATACCAGCAAACTTCTCCGAGACGCAGAGCTCAGGTATTCTCGGTCCGAGAAACTTGTTTTTGCGCTAATAGTGTCTGCCCAGCGTCTCAGGCCCTATTTCCAAGCGCACCCCATCGCCGTCTTGACGGACCAACCGCTGAAAGCGGTGCTCAGCCGACCCGATACTTCGGGACGATTGGCCAAGTGGGCACTGAAACTCAGCGAGTTCGACATTGCATACAGGCCAAGGTCGGCCATGAAGGCACAGGTGCTGGCCGATTTCTTGGTCGAATGTGCAGGCTTGGGCAAGGAGCCCGAAGAAGGCCCCCCGGCCCAGCCGATGGAGGTTGGCACCGATGAGGCCGGAGAGGACGCCTGGATCCTCCATGTGGACGGAGCCTCGAACTCCGGCGGGAGCGGAGCTGGGCTCATCCTTGCCCACGGCGACGGGGTCGTCGCCGAGTGTGCACTCCGTTTCCAATTCCCCGTGATAAATAACCAGGCGGAGTACGAGGCACTTCTTGCCGGACTGAGAGTCTCCCGCGAGCTGGGCGTGACCAACCTCAGAGCTTTCACTGACTCCTAGCTCGTAGCGGGGCAGGTATCCGGGGAGTACGTCGCGCACGACCCCCAAATGGCGAAGTACTTGGAGCTCGTCAAGGCGGGCGCGTCCAAGTTCCGCCGCTTCAACATCTTCCACATCCCCCGCGGGGAGAACGCCCGTGCGGACGCCCTCTCCCGGCTGGCGACCCTGCCGGACACGATGCTGGGACGCGCTCATGTGGAGCGCCTTGAGGTCCCAAGCCTCGAAGCACCGGTGGAGGTCCATCAGGTCAGCCAGGAGCCCAGCTGGATGGACAAGTACGCTGCGTACATCGCCAGCGGCACCCTGCCGGAGGACCAACAGGCGGCTCGCCTCATCAGAAAGAAGGCCGTGCGATTTGTCCTGATGGACGGGCAGTTATATCGAAGATCCTACTCCTACCCCCTCCTCAAGTGCGTAGGACCCACAGAAGCCAAGCTTGTGCTCCAGGAGATTCACGAAGGCATCTGCGGGAACCACGTGGGGGGCAGGGCATTGGCGTACAAGGCCCTCCGTCAGGGCTACTTCTGGGAAACAATGAAGGAAGACGCCGCCGACTTCGTGAAGAAGTGCGACCGGTGCCAACGTCACGCCACGGTGCAGCGGCAGCCCTCCAACCCAATCTCTCAGCTCTCAGCCCCCTGGCCGTTCGCCCAGTGGGGGATGGACCTCCTGGGCCCATTCCCGCCGGCGTCTGGCCAGCGGAAGTTCTTGATAGTGGCTATCAACTACTTCACGAAGTGGGTCGAGGCCGAACCCTTGGCGAGGATCACCGAAGCAAACGTCGCCAAGTTCTTCTGGAAGTCCATCGTCTGCCGCTTCGGCCTCCCCCACACTGTGGTCACTGACAACGGACGCCAGTTCGACTGCCGGGAATTCGAAGAATTCTGCAGCGACCTCGGCATCAGGCATCGCTTTACCTCGGTGGCGCACCCTCAGACCAACGGGGAGGCCGAAGTCACGAACAGGACCATTCTTCAGGGCCTCCGCACGCGGCTGGACCAGGCCAAGGGCAGGTGGGCCGATGAGCTTCCCAGCATCCTTTGGGCATACCACACCACCCCAAGGATGGCTACCGACGAAACTCCATTCAACCTCGTCTTCGGAGCCGAGGCGGTCATCCCGATCGAGCTCAGCCTACCCACGCTGCGCGTGGAGCAATACGACGAGACAGAAAACCCGGCCAGGATGATGCTCAACCTAGACCTCCTCGAGGAAACAAGGGACAGGGCCCGAATCTGAATGGCGGCGTACCGGCAACGTGTAGCCAGATATTACAACTCCCGAGTGCGGCCTAAGGTTTTTCGTCCCGGAGACTTGGTCCTCCGGCGCGCCGAAGCATCCCAACCACGGGAATGCGGCAAGCTATCGCCCAACTGGGAAGGCCCATATCGGGTGGCAGAAGCCCTCCCTCATGGAGCATATTACTTGGAAGAATTGGGAGGTGCCAGGTTCCCCCGGACGTGGAACTCCTCGAACCTGAGAATGTACTATCAGTGATGTAAGGCTCCCAGTTTCTGTAACAAAGCTTTCCTACTTCAAACACTCCCTTCTAACTTCGACAAGAAGGCCTACGGCATCGAGCTCAGTCTGGAGATCCTGGGCTTTGGCCTGGAAGGTGGCGCCGAACCCAGTTCGCCCAAGCAAGCCCGGAGCACAGCTCGGCAAGCCGCGCGAGGTTTGAGAAAGCCTGCGGCATCGAGCTCAGTCCGGAGATCCTGGGCTTCGGCCTGGAAGGTGGCGCCGAACCCAGTTCGCCCATGCGAGCCCGGAGCACAGCTCAGCAAGCCGCGCAAGGTTTGAGAAAGCCTGCGGCATCGAGCTCAGTCCGGAGATCCTGGGCTTCGGCCTGGAAGATGGCGCCGAACCCAGTTCGCCCACGCGAGCCCGGAGCATAGCTCAGCAAGCCGCGCAAGGTTTGAGAAAGCCTGCGGCATCGAGCTCAGTTCGGAGATCCTGGGCTTCGGCCTGGAAGGTGGCGCCAAACCCAGTTCGCCCACGCGAGCCCGGAGCACAGCTCAGCAAGCCGCGCAAGGTTTGAGAAAGCCTGCGGCATCGAGCTCAGTCTGGAGATCCTGGGCTTCGGCCTGGAAGGTGGCGCCAAACCCAGTTCGCCCACGCAAGCCCGGAGCACAGCTCAGCAAGCCGCGCAAGGTTTGAGAAAGCCTGCGGCATCGAGCTCAGTCCGGAGATCCTGGGCTTCGGCCTGGAAGGTGGCGCCGAACCCAGTTCGCCCATGCAAGCCCTGAGCACAGCTCAGCAAGCCGCGCAAGGTTCGAGAAAGCCTGCGGCATCGAGCTCAGTCCGGAGATCCTGGGCTTTGGCCTGGAAGGTGGCGCCGAACCCAGTTCGCCCACGTAAGCCCGGAGCACAGCTCAACAAGCCGCGCAAGGCTTGAGAAAGCCTGCGGCACCGAGCTCAGTCCGGAGGTCCTGGGCTTCGGCCTGGAAGGCGGTGCAGAAGCCGTGTTGCCTGCGCAAGGATGAAGGCGACCCAAAGTCGGGCCCACTTGAGGCTTGTTCTGCTGCGACGCGACTCAGCAGGCCCCATCCTTCGACTTGAGCAATGGGAGGACCAGGCCTGCAACTGTTTCAAGTGTTCCAAACCGACATCTCAGGAAGAAAGGAAAAGGAAGGTGAGATGAAACAAAAATCAAGGTTTCGATAAAGTCAGATTTCCATTGATGTGAGAAGTCGGTACAAGCTGGGAGTCCCGACAGGCCGGGACTCCCCAAAAAAAAAGGAAGAAGACAATACAAAGCAAAAACAAAAAACAGAAGCAAAAGAGAAGACGGCGCCGGGGTCACTGAGGTGCGGGGTCGGAGCCCTCTGCCGGAGGCGCGGGTGCTGCGTCCTCGGCTTCTACAACGGCCGACTCCTGGGGCTACTCCGGAGCCACGGCATCGCTGGTCGACGGCGCCGCAGGAGCCGCTTCGGCCGTGCCGGAGGCCCTGCTCTCGCCCCCTGGCCTCCTGCCACCGATCACGACTCCGCTCAGATCCAGCTGAGGGAAGAAGCCCCCACCTTCTCCCGGCACATTCGGAACCCCTTCAGGAAGGAGTCCACGTCGGCCTCCCGGACCTCCGACGTGTACTCGTCGGAAGCCCGGAATTTGGGGACAGCCTCTTGCGCCTTCCGCTTGGCTGCCTCCAGGAGCCCGTTGACGTATGCGCTCCGGTCCTTCGCCGCGGCCGCGTCTCGCCGGGCCTCCTCCAGCTGGCGCTCCTGCCATTGGGAATGGGCCTGCAGGCGGGCCTTCTCCGCCGCCTCCTCCTCAGTTCGGCGCTGGTTGGAGGTCCGCTCCTCCAACAAGGAGGCCTCCAACTCCTTGTTCCGCTCCTCGGAACGTGCCAGGTCAGACTGGAGGGCTTGCTTGTCAGCTCGCAGCTCGGCGCCCTTCTCCATTAAGTCCTTGACGTCGGTCGCGAGCTTGCCGAGTCTCTGCTCCCGCTCGGAGTCCATCTTGGCGTTCCCTACGAGGAAATTCCTCAGTAGGAGGACGTCGTTCCCGATCTGCAATAACAAAAGCAATACAGTTCAGAATAAAAGAAGTTAAGTACCGAAAGAAGGGAAAAGGAGAAGGGAGAAGCTCGGACTTACCGTGAAAAGCTGCGGGAGGATGCCGAGCAACGCATCCGGGTAATCCCGGCCGCCCCGAGCTCGGCGGTCCCGGGCGGTGGAGGCGTACTCCATCATCTTCTCTGCCAGCCCTTTGTCAAGGATGACAGAGTCCCGGTGGGTGATCACCGGCGCCGGAGCCTTCGGGCCGGCAACTGCGGCGGCCGCCCCCTCAGCCGAGGCTGCAACCGACGGGCCGGCAGTTACCGCAGGCGGCGCTGTCGAGCTGGCAGCAATGACGGGCCCGGCGATGGGCGGAGCAGCAGGCGCTGGGGCCCTCTCGGCGGCGCCACCAAGTCGAGCGGCCGAGGCTTCAGTAGCCCCGCCCTGAGGTAGCCTGGGCGGGGAAATGACAGCAACCGGGCTGGGCACGGTCGCCGCCACGACCTCCCGGCTCGTCTCCGTGCGAGCCCTCTTCGCTGCGGGCTCGTCCACCTCCACGACGTCCCGCTGGGCTGCCCCCTCCAAAAGGTTCTCCAACGAAAACTTCATCCCTGCAAAACAAAAGAAACGAGAAGTCAGCCGGCTCGGTTATGAAGAGGAAGGGGGGCAGAGGTCAGAGTGGGGCCAAGTCTCACCGGTCTCACGGATGGGACTGATACCGGCCTCAAAAAGATTCTGCTCAGAGAGCAGAACCTCGAGCGCCGGGACCACGTCGCTCAGGAGCAGGCTATAGGACTCCTGGTCTGCCGACTCGACCCGGGAATTTCGATTCGGGGTCCGGTCCGGTTCACTCCAGGCCCAATCGACGTCGTTGACCGAGGCGAAGAAAAATCGGCTCTTCCACCCCTTGACCGAGGAAGGGAAGTCGAACCGGAGACACCTGGGCCGGGACGAAATGTACCACCAGCCGTCATCGGTGGAGCACTTCTTCAGGGTAAACAAGGCCCTGAAGAGAGAAAAACGGGCAACGAACCCATGGAAGTGACAGAAAACAATAAAGGAAAAGATGACCCGGATGGCATTAGGAGCCAGCTGGGCCGGGACAAGCCGGAAGTGGCTGAGGAAGGAAAGGAAGAAAGGATGTAGAGGAAACCGAAGACCCCCAAGGAGGAAGTCTTCGTAGAAGGCAATGCGGCCGGGGCCACTCATGGTGACGCGCTCCCCGGACCGCGGAACGAACAAACGAATCGACCCCGGAATGCCGTAGGCATCCCGGAGCAGAGAAAGATCACCTTCGGTCATGGTGGAGGCATGACCGGAGGGACCAGCAGGAAAAGAAGGCGGAGAAGGAAGAGAAGGCAGAGCGGGAAGAGAGCGGAGGGGCACGGCAGGTGCAACCGGAGGGGACCGGATCCTCCTGGGGATACCGATGGTGATCCCCCGGGTTGCAGACGCCGACGGACCTCCTCCGGGATTGTCTCCTCATCTGAGGAGGAAGAAGATGGAGTCCTCGGCCGGGATGGACCGGCCTCGTCCGGGTTGGAAGAGACATGGCGACGGCGCGCCATAGAAAGGGAAAGGGCGAAAGATCAGAAAAGAAACAAGAAAGAAGGAGGGGGGCTAGAGGAGAAGAAGGAAGCACTCACCGAAAATGCACAGACGAGCGCGAGCAACAGGAGTTGTTAGCCTGCAGCAAACCGCCCACGAAGCAAGGGAAAAGGCCTCGTTCTGGAAAGTCCCCTCCCTTTCAAACTCAGCCGACAGCGGCCGTACCCGTCATTCTGTCTCAGGCCATTGGATGATCGCCACGTGGGCGCACGCCCGACACCGACGCCTCGTTAGTAGAGTAACGGCCTCTGCCTCGAAGCAACGCATTAATTACGAGCGAGTGGGCGACGCGTGACGGCTCCCCACAGGTCTTCAGCCGCATCGAGCCACGGCGACCAGGATCGTGGCAATTATGATGCAAGATCTTCGCCTCTCCACGTCATGTCCGCATTTAATCCCGACGTTCCGTTCTACGATGCCCCGACGGAACGGCGGGCTGGGGGGCAACTGTTACAGCCGTGACAGTGACATGGCCAGGCTCAGCTATCATCGAATACGAGCGAGCCACGTGTATGTTTCCCCGGCCAAGTCAGCGTCACATCCTCAAAGCCAGGATCGGCAAGACTACGCCGCCCGACGACTGCCTGAGGCAAACCGCCCTCGCCGAGGTCGAGCTCGGCTCGGAATTCCTCTACCACTTCATCGGCGCCCGGGCCCGGAGGGGTCCGCCTAAGTGAGGTCGGTCGAGGTCGGGCGAACTCCTGCCAGCTCGCCAGGTGTCCACCCAGGAGGGGTCCACCTAAGCCGAGGTCGGCTAGTCCTTCGCCCTTCGCCAGGTGGCCACCCGGAGACGGGCCCACCTCGGCCGAAGCCAGGCGACCTCCTGCCATCTCGCCAGGTGTCCACCCGGGAGGGGTCCACCTAAGCCGAGGTCGGCTGATCCTTCGCCCTTCGCCGGGTGGCCACCCGAAGACGGGCCCACCTCGGCCGAAGCCAGGCGACCTCCTGCCATCTCGCCAGGTGTCCACCCAGGAGGGGTCCACCTAAGCCGAGATCGGCCGATCCCTCGCCCCTCGCCAGTTGGCCCCCGGAGACGAGCCCAACTCAGCCGAGGTCAGACCGCTCGTACAGCGAGGGCCCTGGGGAGAGAGATGGGCCCCGAGGCCATCCCTCGAGCCGTACGAATCCCAGACGGCGTCCTGTACGGAGGACAGCGGCACGCGGAACATCACTAGCATCGGCCCGACAGGTCCCGCAGCCGAGAGACGCAACCCTGACGACACAGGCCCCATAGATAGATGGCGCCCACGCTTGGGGAAGAGGGCGCTCTCACTGGGCCCGAGGCCTGACCGGCCGCCTTGCCAGCGCCGCCCTCCCCTCTTTCTCTTCTGTCTTTGCCTTTTCCCTGCTGGGCCCGGCGGACGAGGTCAGAAAGCCGCCTGGCACCCTTCACCGAAAAGGGAAAAGAGAAGAGGACGGGGGAGGGGAGTTTCCGAGGCGGAAAAAGATAAATGCGCGACGGAAGGAGATAAAGAAGGAGAAATCTGGGGACGACGAGGTAAGCCAATTAGCCTGGGGACAAGGAGGAAGCACCGGCACAAGGCCTTGCTCCGAGAGAGAAACCAGAGATCCCGAGAGGGGAACACTGGGCGTGAGCTCGGCAAGGAGGCCCAGCCGAGATTCTGGTCCCCAGAGCGTTTCCTTCACCAGTTAACTCTCTAAGTCTGGAACCCTTTAGAGGGTCTGGCTGGAGAGTCTGTTCCTTCTCGTCGTCTACTGACTTGACCGTCGGAGCTCCCTCGCCGGGATCCCCGGCCAGGGTCCTCTAACCCCTTTGTTGCAGGTTCTCCACCAGGAAGGGAGGCTCCCTCACCAGGCGGTCAGGAAGGATCGGCTGATCCGAGGCACGGGCGCGGTGGCGAGAGCGGCAACAATATGTATTTATAAAATTTGAAAGTATTTCAAAAATAATTTTTCATGGTATGTATAGCAAAATATTTTAGTATGACAAATAATTCAAACAAAAAAATCAAAATAGAACAAAGTTTGGAAGCCTAGCTTAGGAGGTGGATAAGACCACTACCCTAAAGGAGATTTGGTGGTGCGGGCACCACAGTTCGAAAGAAGCTTCAATCCGATTTTATCAAGCCAAATTCATTATGGATTTCAATTGATTGAGTTAATACCACTTTTGATTTCAATTTTATTTCTTTTATTGAACATGTGTCCTGTAAATAGGGAAATTTGTTTCTCTGGTCAAGTTTGAGTCCTGTAATTAGGTTTGGGCTTATTTCAATTAGTCTTTTGAGTCCAATTAAGGTCAATTTGGTCTTGTAATTAATGAATTTACAAGTTTGGTTCAAGTTTGGTTTGGTTTGGGCTCAAATGAAGCATGAAGACATAAAGATTAGGTGAGGCAAACCACTTCAACAAATCTTGCCAAGTTGGAGTGCCACATCATCAAACTTATATGGAAGACACCTCATCTCCCAAGCCCACATGGAAGCCACCTCATGAGGCCACCTCACTTCATCTTATCAAGGCATGAATCAAGGATGATTTCAACTTTTTCACTTATCAAGGCATGAATCAAGGATGGTTTCAACTTCCCCACTTATCTCTCAATGATTTATGTAACCTCCTTTTGAATTCAAAATTTTAAATGACTTTGAAGAGTCTATAAATACCACTCTAAACCCCTTGTAAAGGAGATTATTGAGGAATGAAATCAAAAGAGTTTTTCTTCCACTTGGTATATGCAATGTGTCCTTCGAGAGGGAGTGGGTGAGAGACCCAAAATATCATCCTTTAGCCATCCTAGTATTTCCCTAAACCCACCAATACTCTAGCTAGAAAACACCCCACCACCATCCAAAGAAGTTCTTCCAGATTCCAACCAAGGCTTCTTCACCATTTCCTCTCTTCAAGGTTGCCAACTCCAATCTTCAAAAAGGCTTCTACAGCAGATTTTGGATGCCATTCCTTACTATCACGGGATGCCAACTCCAGTTGCAGTTCAAGGAATCCAAGGAGATTACATTCCAGACACTGAATGAAGCCACTTGATCTCCTCCAACTCCATCATATTATTCTTCTTTGAAGTTTTAGTAACTTTCATTTTTCTTGTCATCTCAAGTCTTTAATCCCTTTTCTTTCTAGAGTTCTCCAAGATCACAAGTTGAAAAGGAAGTTGTCCTTGCCCTTGGAACCTTTCAAGCCAGAGGTCTGCATATCTTGGAGTGATAGTTTCTAGTACCAATCTCAATTCGAGAGTGCTGAAATTGAATCCCTACCAATAGCATGAGACATCAATATTGGTAAGAAACCCTCCCTATTTCTTAGGTCTGAATCTTTGAATGGTCTATGCCCTAGATAGGATGGTTTCATAAGCCTTAGGTCCAATCTTCATGGATAAACATGTAGCCCTAGTTTGAGTTATCCCTTATTTAGTTTTCCCTTCATATGACTCTTTGCAGTTTTGTAATTGAATTAAGTTTATGTTTGTAGGGGTCATTGCTCAACAAATTAAATCATCCACTAAATTAGAAATCTTTCATCTCATTCCACATCAAATCTGGTATCAGAGCATGGTTGCATTGGTAGCATAGTCTTCATACTTGCTATTTGTTTTTTCCTTTTAAATCCAATCCGAATCTAAGATTCACGCCTCCTGAGTGGGTGTACACCAGTACACTGTCATGACCTATGGGAATAATGTGCCATGGCCGGACGTGAATCCTTAGGTTGAAGTTTTGGTATTTGAATTCCCTTGCATGTTTAAATTCTGTTTGCTGATTTCTATGTTAGGGACTAAAACCTAGGACTGTTTTACCATCAAGCTTTCACTGTTTTAGCCTGATTTTTATATCAGTTAATCTCCACTTAATCCACTGTTTACTGTAATTTTTCTAAGATTTTACTAATTCAAAAACTGAGTGTTATCTGTCTAGGAAAATAGCCCTACTAAAGTTTTTGCACACTGATTTTGCATTGGTAGTTTGAACTTCAATCTGATTCACCAATCAATCTCTGTTGTTTTCATCTGATTTTTGCACTGTTTATTCTTTGATTAGTTATCTTAATTTTTGTTATTTTTTCATGATTTTATAAATTCAAAAAAATAAAAAAAAACTTTGCAAACAAAATAGGCCTGCTGAAAATTCTGTATGTATTGTTGGGCTGAAATTAAAATCACTTCCAAACACCCCCAATCCCAAGCCATTTTGTTTGATCATTAATCAACTGAAATTCAAACTTGTCACTTTATAAAACACAAAAAAAAAACAATTGCATTTATTTTAAACTATTTAAGGGTATCAATATCATAAGATAAGGGAAGGAGGTCATTACCTTTCCTTAGCCCAAAAACAACCAACCCAATGTTGCATCGAACCCAAACCTTTTCATTAAAATTGAGTAGCAACCTAATTAGATTAGGGACACCAACAAGTCAAGCTCAATTAGTGTGTTGAGACTAGTGTAAATCATTGCTTTATCTACTCCTGGAAAGTGGTGTCTAAGGCTAGGGGTCCAAAGGCAAACGCCTTAAGAGGATTTGTGGTTCTTTAATTGGGTCCTCGCGAAAGTATGGGGGGCCTCCCACAATCCCACCTCTTACCTGGCCATTTAAAAGGATATTTGTAGTCTTGGTCTGTACTAAGTCAATTCATACTACATTGGACTTTTAGGTCTAGCGAACCTTAGATCGAATTTTGTAGTGAATGACTATTAGATCAGGAACTTCCTTTCAACATTCACTTGACCATCCCAATTCTTTCATGGATCTCAATCTAGAAACCCTGATGAGAACTATGACTAAGCAGTTCAAGCAATTGAATACTAGGTTTGATCAAATGGAAGAGAGAATAGGAACCCTTGAAGAGACTTGTTTGACCCCTACTGAGCCACAATCACCCAGATTGCCACCTGTCCATCCTAGAGTCCAATGCCAGGAATTTACTCTTGACCCACATCCAAGGAGAGTTCACCATGATTATGTTGACCAGGATGAAAGGGACCTTAGAAACATTTGTCTAGATGCACCCACATTTGATGGAAACTTGGATCCTAAGATGTATATAGACTGGGAGGGTGATATGGTCCAATATTTTGATTGGTATGAAATATCGAAAGATAGAAAATTTAAGTTTGCCAAACTTAGATTGGTCCGTCAGGCTAGATTGTATTGGGGTAACATTGAACGCATGAGCCGATAGAGGGGTGACATGCCCATAGCTACTTGGAGAGCTATGAAGGTGAAACTTAGGGAGAAGTATTTACCAATGTCCTATGAACAAAGACTCTTGGATCAATGGCAACGATTAACTCAAGGGAATAAGACAATATCCGAATATATTGCCAAGTTTGATGAGTTCGTGATGGGATACAATGTGGTCAAGTCTGAGGCAACAACCTTGTCTAGGTTTAGAGTAAGTCTATATGAGGAGATCCAGAGAGAACTATTTTTGAGAGAAGTCCATGACCTAGACTAAGCCTACCAAGTTGCTAGGGAATGTGAGAGATTCCAGAGGAGACCTTTATTTCGCCAACCTGAGCCCACTAGGATTAATTCCCCTAGAAGTAGGCCCAGCCCAAACCCAAGCCCATCCAACAGACCCAATCCTACTACTCCAGTAGCCCGTAGAGATGACAAAGAAAAAAGCCCTGAAGTTTGAAGAGGAGGTAGTGTCCATTGTTTTAGGTATCGTCAGGAAGGTCATATTGCAAGCCAATGTCCCAACAGAGCGCTACACATAGGAGAAATAGATGAGGAGGCCCCTGAACCCATGAAGATTGTGAGGAAGAGGTATATGAGGCCGGAGAGAACCTAGCTGATGAATATGAAGGGGATGAAGAGATCATAGACTCATCTGAATTCCTAGGAGTTGTGAGATGTATCTTGACCCAGGGTAAAGAACAAGAAGATTAGCGTAGGACCAACATCCTACAAACTTTTGTTAAAATAGAAAAAAAAGTCTGCAAGATCATCTTAGATAGCAGAAGTTGTATCAACGCTATATCAACCAGTACAGTCAAGAACTTTGGATTGCCCACTGTGCCCCATCCCAACCCATATAAGGTATCCTAGATAGATTCGACCTCGATTCCCATCAAATTTAGGTGTCAAGTCACAATCCGAATCTAGTCCTACCAAGAAAAGGTATGGTGTGATGTTCTTTCCATGGGGGTAAGCAGCATCATATTAGGACGACCATGGTTGTATGACCATGATGCTATACTCTATGGTCGCTCTAATTCTTGTGCTTTTACTCATAATGGGAAAAAATTGTAATCCATTCTTCACCACCTAAGGACCAAATTAAGAGAGGATCAAGTCACTTGAAGGATAAGAAACAAGAGATAAACCTGATTAGTGCTAAGAAATTGGAACATGAGATTAGTGGTGGTTCCCCCGTATCGATTTTGATAGCTAAGGAAACCCAGGACCAACCCCAAAAGGAACAACCCCAGGAAGTGTTAAGGTTTCTAGAGAAGTTTCAAGACATATTTCTAGAGGACCTTCCTAATCACCTTCCATCCTTGAGAGACATTCAACATGCAATAGATTTGATCCCAGGATCGACATTATCAAACCTTCCCCATTATAGAATGAACCCTACAGAACACTCTGAGTTACAATGTCAAGTTGGAGAACTTCTCCAAAAGGGATTCATTAGAGAGAGCCTAAGCCCATGTGTAGTACCAGCCCTTCTGACCCCTAAGAAAGATGGCACATGGAGAATGTGTGTAGATAGTAGGGCCATAAATAAAATCATCATTAAGTATCGTTTTCCTATTCCCTGTTTAGACGATATGTTGGATATGATGGCCGAAGCAAAGATTTTCTCCAAAATTGATCTTAAGAGTGGCTATCATCAAGTAAGAATTAGGCCCGGGGATGAATGGAAGACTGCTTTCAAAACCAAAGATGGCCTGTATAAGTGGGTAGTAATGCCTTTCGATTTGTCCAATGCACCTAGTACCTTCATGAGAATCATGACCCAGGTTTTAAGGACATTCACAGGGAAATTCGTAGTGGTCTACTTTGATGACATTCTCATATGCAGTAGAACAAAGGAAGACCACTTGGACCATCTTAGGCAAGTTTGCCAAGCCCTTAGACAAGATAGTCTCTATGCTAACCACAAGAAATGTGAATTCATGACCCATAGAGTTATCTTTCTAGGATTCGTTGTTACCACTGAAGGGGTGTTTGCCGACCCTGAAAAGGTCAAGTCCATAGTCGAGTGGCCCGTACCCAAGAGCATCCATGATGTTCGTAGTTTCCATGGTTTAGCCACCTTCTATAGGAGATTCATTCAAGGGTTCAGCACAATAGTGGCACCCATTACTGACTGCATTAGGAAGGGAACATTTGAATGGACAAAACCCACCGATAGAGCCTTCCTAGAAATAAAGAAGAAAATGACACGAGCACCTATTTTGAAGTTACCTAATTTTTCAAAGGTATTTGAGGTTGCTTGTGATGCCTCTGAGATAGGAATTAGAGAAGTTTTGAGTCAAGAAGGTCATCCAGTGGCATTTTTTAGTGAAAAGTTGAATGAGGCGAGAATGAGATACTCGACATATGATAGGAAATTATATGTGGTAGTACAAGCCTTGAAGAATTGGAGACACTACTTACTACCACAAGAATTCGTTCTTTATTCTGATCACGAAGCCTTACGATTCCTTAGTTCTCAAAAGAAACTAAACCCTAGGCATGGAAAATGGGTAGAATTCATCCAAGCATATACCTTTGTCCTGAAACACCGTGTCGGCACTGAGAATAGGGTTGCAGATGCATTAAGCCGGAGATCCATGCTTTTGACTTCAGTTAGCACCGAGGTTGTAGGGTTTAATAGACTGAAAGAGGAATACCTTAAGTGTCCAGACTTTAGTGAGATCTATCAATCCCTCCAACAAGGACCATATAGTGTACATAGTGACTATACTCTCCTAGATGGATTCCTTTTCAAAGGAAATCAACTGTGTATTCCCCAAACTTTTCTTAGAGAATTTTTGATCCGGGAAGTTCATGCTGGAGGCTTAGCTGACCATTTTGGAAGAAATAAGACCATCCTAGTGGTAGAAGATCAATTTTCCTGGCCTAGTCTTAAGAGGAATGTAGCCCAAGTTGTAGCGCAATGTCGAACATGTGTTGTTGCCAAACAGCAAAAGCAGAACACTGGGTTGTACACTCCTTTACCAGTCCCTGATTGTCCATGGCAGGATCTTAGTATGGACTTTGTACTATGACTCCCAAAGACCTTTAGGAGACATGATTCCATCTTCGTTATAGTCGATCGATTTTCTAAGATGGCTCACTGTATCCCATATTCCCAAACCTTAGATGCTTCAAAAATGGCCAAACTTTTCCTTGACGAGGTAGTTAGATTATATGGTTTACCCAAAATCATTGTTTCAGATAGAGATATTAGGTTTACTAGCTATTTTTGGAAGACCCTTTGGCATATGCTAGTGTTGGCTCCACATAGTGATTTGATGTAAAACAAAACGTTGAGTACATATTGTATACTAATATGTATTTCTAGCTATGAGTTTTCAGGAAGCAAGCATCTCAGATTCTCAAAAGTTTAAGTATCTTGGCACGGCATGGCACGGAACATTTTTCGCAATTAAGGACATCCTTTTCATGCAAAAAGGGCTTTTACATGTTCAATTATTGATTGTTTATGTTCCTTTTAAGTTTCAAAATTTATGTCTGAGTTTTTGGCTTAATTCGCACTTGATTATGAGCTTTTCAAGGTCACGTGTCGACAACTGGGAAGTCAAGTGTCGACACTTCAGTATTTAGCACGCAGAAAAATCCCTTGGCACGCCAAGTGTGACCCCAGAACTCAAGTGTTGACACCTGCAATTCAAGTGTCGATACTTACGTTTCCAAGTGTCGACTCATGGCCTGAGATTTTTGAAAATACAGAACTTTGCCAATGGAGGATTTTTGTATCAAGTGTCGACACCTAGAAATCAAGTGTCGACACCTGACAGCTAAGTTCGACACTTGAAGTCTGACAGCCCTAACGGATATATTTTTCTGACTTGCAGAAATCACTTTTCAAGCTTCCAACAGCTAGATTCGAGGCTCCAATGGTCACAAACTATTTTTTGGAAGTTTTTAGTTGTATTTAACCTTCACCAACCTCATTCAAAAGTAAGAGAAGTGTATTGAAGTCCATTGAAAGACAAAAAGCCAAGATTCTCTTAAGAACTTCATTTCAAGAGCCATTTAAAGTTTGATTTCCTGAAAAAGCTTACAAGCCCATCCTTACATCATTCCAAAAAAAGAGATTGAAGGATATTCCAAGGAGGAGACAAGACAAAGCATCAACTTGAGCTCAAAGCTTCTATTCTACTCTTGAAGAGAGTTTGTCTTATTTTTGAAATTGTATATCTGATTTTATCTTGTGATTTGACCTTGTTTTCAAGGGTTTCTTGAAAGAAGGTTGTTGTGGTTTGTTGGTAAGCCAAAGGGACAAAACCAACTAGGGTTAACTTGTGAGCCCGAAGACAAAACAAGTGTAGAGGTTTGTTAGTGAGCCTAGGTGATAAAACCAATATAGGTTTTGACTTGTGAGCCTTTTGAAAAATAAGTCGGCTGTAATCTTGATTGGATTATAGTGGAATTCCCAAGGATGGCTTGGAGAGTGGATGTAGGCGCTAGGTTTGCATTGAACCACTATAAACTTTATATTTGTGTGCGATTGCCTTCTCCCTTTCTTGCTCTTTGTTCATTGCAATTTATTTTCTGCTTTCCACTGTATTCAATCTAGAGCATTGAATTTATTACTCACAAATACCATTAGACCTTCACATTACTACTTTAAATTTTAAAAGACCCAATTCACCCCCCCTCTTGGGCTCCATTTCTAGGCAACAGCTAGGAACCAAGCTGAAATTTTCTACTGCCTATCATCCTTAGATTGATGGCAAAACTGAAGTAGTCAATCGGAGTCTAGGAAACCTTCTGAGATGTTTAGTTGGTGACAATATGGGAAATTGGGACCTCTTACTCCCTCATGCTGAATTTGCTTATAACAGCTCAGTCAATAGATCTATTGGGAAGAGTCCTTTTGAGGTGGTCTATGGTTACAAACCTAGAAAATCCTTAGATCTTATCCCTTTACCCACACATGCACGAGTCTTTAAGTCTGCTGAGTCATACGCACAGCATGTGAAGGACTTGCATAAAGAAATCAATAAAAAAATTAATATGAGCAATGAATCCTATAGGCGTATGGCTAATTCACATAGGAAAATCAAAGAGTTCTCTGAAGGAGACTATGTAATGGTTAGACTCAAACCCGAACGGTTTCCACTTGGAACTATGAAAAAAATTACATGCCCGTAGTGTAGGGCCATTCAAAATCCTAAAGAAGATTGGACCTAATGCGTTTGTATTGGAACTACCATCTGACCTTGGTATCAGCTCGACCTTTAACATTTCAGACTTAGTAGAATACAAGGAGCCAATATTGATACCTAGTGAGCCTTTTGGGCTTGAACCTACTGTTAAGAGTCACCCTATCCCTAAGTGTCCACCAGCCTCTATACCAGATCGACGAGACCGAATTGAGAGAATTCTGGACAACAAAACTATCACTACCAGAAATAAAGACTATCAACGTTATTTGGTGCAATGGCAAGGTCGACCAGAATCTGATAACTCGTGGATCACTCGGGAGGACCTACAACAAATCAACCCAGACTTACTAGAATATTATCAAAGTCAGAGAGACCTATACTCGACAGGGTCGAGTCATTCCCATCCCGGGAGAATTGGTACGGGCACCACAGTTCGAAAGAAGCTTCAATCTAATTTTATCAAGCCAAATTCACTATGGATTTCAATTGATTGAGTTAATGCCACTTTTGATTTCAATTTTATTTCTTTTATTGAACATGTGTCCTGTAAAAAGGGAAATTTATTTCTCTGGTCAAGTTTGAGTCCTGTAATTAGGGTTGGGCTTATTTCAATTTAGTCTTTTGTGTCCAATTAAGGTCAATTTGGTCTTGTAATTAATGAATTTATAAGTTGGGTTCAAGTTTGGTTTGGTTTGGGCTCAAATGAAGCATGAAGACATAAAGATTAGGTGAGGCAAACCACTTCAACAAATCTTGCCAAGTTGGAGTGCCACATCATCAAACTTATATGGAAGCCACCTCATCTCCCAAGCCCACATGGAAGCCACCTTATGAGGCCACCTCACTTCATCTTATCAAGGCATGAATCAAGGATGATTTCAACTTTTCCACTTATCAAGACATGAATCAAGGATGGTTTCAACTTCCCCACTTATTTCTCCATGATTTATGTAACCTCCTTTTGAATTCAAAATTTCAAATAACTTTGGAGAGGCTATAAATACCACTCCAAACCCCTTGTAAAGAAGATTATTGAGGAATGAAATCAAAAGAGTTTTTCTTCCACTTGTTATATGTAATGTGTCCTCCGAGAGGGAGTGGGTGAGAGACCCAAAACATCATCCTTTAGCCATCCTAGTATTCCCTTAAACACACCAATACTCTAGCTAGAAAACACCCCACCACCATCCAAAGAAGTTCTTCCAGATTCCAACCAAGGCTTCTTCACCATTTCCTCTCTTCAAGGTTGCCAACTCCAATCTTCAAAGAGGCTTCTACAGCAGATTTTGGATGCCATTCCTTACTATCATGGGATGCCAACTCTAGTTGCAGTTCAAGGAATCCAAGGAGATTACATTCCAGACACTGAATGAAGCCACTTGATCTCCTCCAACTCCATCAAATTATTCTTCTTTGAAGTTTTAGTAACTTTCATTTTTCTTATCATCTCAAGTCTTTAATCCCTTTTCTTTCTAGGGTTCTCCAAGATCACAAGTTGAAGAGGAAGTTGGCCTTGCCCTTGGAACCTTTCAAGCCAGAGGTCTGCATCTCTTGGAGTGATAGTTTCTAGTACCAATCTCAATTCGAGAGTGCTGAAATTGAATCCCTACCAATGGCGTGAGACATCAATATTGGTAAGAAAACCCTCCTTATTTCTCAGGTCTGAATCTTTGAATGGTCTATACCCTAGATAGGATGGTTTCATAAGCCTTAGATCCAATCTTCATGGATAAACATGCAGCCCTAGTTTGAGTTATCCCTTATTTAGTTTTCCCTTCATATGACTCTTTGCCATTTTGTAATTGAATTAAGTTTATATTTGTAGGGGTCTTTGCTCAACAAATTAAATCATCCACTAAATTAGAAATCTTTCATCTCATTCTACATCATTTGGCCCCTCTTCTTGTGTGAGGAACGATTGGACCACACATGTTCCTCTAAGATACAACCTGGAAGCCAACACTTCAACGTTCGTTAGTGGCAAGATCTCGAACGAACGTCAATCAGCTTGTCTTCAACCGAAATTATCAAAATAAAAAAATTACAGGAGAGAGATAGACTTTTAGAAAATCTTAAGAGAGAGGACTTGGAATTCTTAGATGGACTATATGGCTGGAGTAGAAGCCTATTTATAAGTTCAAAATCTCAGAAAAAAATCCAAAATGGCCCTCCAAATAGTCGTTATTACATTAAATAAAAAGATAGTAATTAAATCATTAGAATTTAAAATTAATAAAATAATAAAAAATATAAAATAGCCAAAATGCACGGCGACCCATGTGCGCATCGTGTGCAAGTGGGGGGGGGGGGGGAGGAGTTTGTTTTATTTTTTCCTTAAAATATAAAGTCAATAGACTAGTCGACTCCAAGCTGGGTAGTGGCCTAGTGGGAAGCAACTACAATCATATAGTATGACACCCCCTCTCCTAATCTCATTGGCCTCCTATTCGACACTATCAACTAGTTAGCCATGCCAATCCAGTGAGCCCTGGCATATGGGCGATCTCTCTTCCCGCTTAGCGATAGTGTCACTCGGGTGCCCAACGATTCGGCCAATCATAGCTATCATGGTATATGTCATGACAGACATGCTTCTAACAAACTCCGATATCGTAGTGAAAAAGATTCCTTAACTTGATGCGTCAAGAAATAGGATCTCATCACCTTAATCAAGTTTGTTATGTATGTTAAAGATTGACACTTCCATGATAACATTCTATTACGCATTGTTACAGCCGTGATAGTGACGTGGCCAGGCTCAGGTATCACCGAATACGAGCGAGCCACGTGTATGTTTCCCCGGCCAAGTCAGCGCCACATTTTCAAAGCCAGGATCGGCAAGACTACACCGCCCGACGACTGTCTAAGGCAAACCGCCCTCGCCGAGGTCGAGCTCGGCTCGGAGTTCCTCTACCACCTCATTGGCGCCCGGGCCCGGAGGGGTCCGCCTAAGTGAGGTCAGCCGAGGTCGGGCGACCCCCTGCCGCCTCGCCAGGTGTCCACCCGGGAGGGGTCCACCTAAGCCGAGGTCGGCTGATCCTTCGCCCTTCGCCAGGTGTCCACCCGGAGACGGGCCCACCTCGGCCGAAGCCAGGCGACCTCCTGCCACCTCGCCAGGTGTCCACCTAGGAGGGGTCCACCTAAGCCGAGGTCGGCTAATCCTTCGCCCTTCGCCAGGTGGCCACCCGGAGATGGGCCCACCTCGGCCGAAGCCAGGCGACCTCCTGCCACCTCGCCAGGTGTCCACCCAGGAGGGGTCCACCTAAGCCGAGGTCGGCCGATCCTTCGCCCTTCGCCAGGTGGCCACCCGGAGACGGGCCCACCTCGGCCGAAGCCAGGCGACCTCCTGCCACCTCGCCAGGTGTCCGCCCAGGAGGGGTCCACCTAAGCCGAGGTCGGCTGATCCTTCGCCCTTCGCCAGGTGTCCACCCGAAGACGGGCCCACCTCGGCCGAAGCCAGGCGACCTCCTGCCACCTCGCCAGGTGTCCACCCAGGAGGGGTCCACCTAAGCCGAGGTCGGCTAATCCTTCACCCTTCGCCAGGTGGCCACCCGGAGATGGGCCCACCTCGGCCGAAGCCAGGCGACCTCCTGCCACCTCGCCAGGTGTCCGCCCAGGAGGGGTCCACCTAAGCCGAGGTCGGCTGATCCTTCGCCCTTCGCCAGGTGTCCACCCGGAGACGGGCCCACCTCGGCCGAAGCCAGGCGACCTCCTGCCACCTCGCCAGGTGTCCACCCAGGAGGGGTCCACCTAAGCCGAGGTCGGCTAATCCTTCGCCCTTCGCCAGGTGGCCACCCGGAGACGGGCCAACCTCGGCCGAAGCCAGGCGACCTCCTGCCACCTCGCCAGGTGTCCACCCAGGAGGGGTCCACCTAAGCCGAGGTCGGCCGATCCTTCGCCCTTCGCCAGGTGGCCACCCGGAGACGGGCCCACCTCGGCCGAAGCCAGGCGACCTCCTGCCACCTCGCCAGGTGTCCGCCCAGGAGGGGTCCACCTAAGCCGAGGTCGGCCGATCCCTCGCCCCTCGCCAGTTGGCCCCGAGAGACGGGTCCAACTCAGACGAAGTCAGGCCGCTCGTACGGAGAGGGCCCCGGGGAGAGAGAGAGACGGGCCCCGAGGCCATCCCTCGGGCCGTACGAATCCCAGACGGCGTCCCGTACGGAGGGCGGCGGCACGCGGAACATCACTTGCATCGGCCCGACAGGTCCCGCGGCCGAGGGACCCGATCCTGACGGAACAGGCCCCATAGATGGGTGGCGCCCATGCTTGGGGAGGAGAGCGCTCTCACTGGGCCCGAGGCCTGACCGACTGCCCTGCCAGCGCCGCCCTCCCCTCTTTCTCTTCTGTCTTTGCCTTTTCCATGCTGGGCCCGGCGGACGAGGTCGGAAAGCCGCCTGGCCCCCTTCACCGAGAAGGGAAAAGAGAAGAGGACGGGGGAGGGGAGTTTCCGAGGAGGAAAAAGACAAACGCACGACGGAAGGAGATAAAGAAGGAGGAATCTGGGGACAAGGAGGTAAGCCAATTAGCCTGGGGACAGGGAGGGAGCACCGGCAAAAGGCCTTGCTCCGAGAGAAAAACCAGAGATCCCGAGAGGGGAACACTGGGTGTGAGCTCGGCAAGGAGGCCCAGCCGAGGTTCTGGTCCCCAGAGCGTTTCCTTCACCAGTTAACTCTCTAAGTCTGGAATCCTTTCGAGGGTCCGGCTGGAGAGTCTGTTCCTTCTCGTCGTCTACTGACTTGACCGTCGGAGCTCCCTCGCCGGGATCCCCGGCCAGGGTCCTCTAACCCCTTTGTTGCAGGTTCTCCGAGGGAAGGGAGGCTCCCTCGCCAGGCGGTCAGGAAGGATCGGCTGATCCGTGGCACGGGCGCGGTGGCGAGAGCGGCAACAGATTGGCGCTCCAGGTAGGGGGAACAGGACACTAACCCCTAGCGGGAACCAGCTTTCTGCAGGTGTCACGCTCTCCAGCAATGGTGGTCACTCGCGGTCGCGAGGCGTCCACCAGCCGTGTGGGGGAAGTCCACTCCCCTCCAGGGGGCCACAGCCCCGAAGGGGAGCTTCCGGCTCCCCCTCCTCTTCCACAATAGCCTACACCGGTGGACGGATCCCTTGCGGCCATCGTCCAGCAGCTACAGACTTTGACCTCAGCGGTCCGGCAGCTTCAGCATCAGCAACGGTCCCTGGCCACCCAGTCGCAGCCAGGGACCCCCGCGGCCCGAGCCGCGGGGCAGCACGGGAGCCTACGCTCAATTCAGGGCAGGCCATCCCACCCGAGGGCCATCTCCAACCCCCGGGGGAGCCACCAAGCTCCCGCAAAGAGAAACTATTCCGGTTCGGAGGATCACGAGAGCCGATCCCCGGCCGACGGGGCCGAAACGGCGCATCACAGCAAGCGACGCCGAGGCCAGACTTCGCGCCGAGATCGATCGGCGCCCCCTTCACCTGCAGTCTCGGTGGAAGACTCCACCGACGAAGCCATCAGGCGCCAGGCCGAGAGGCGCCTGGAAGAGCATGAGCGCAAGCTGGCAGAGTTCGCCCGCCGATTCGCCGACCTGCAGAACTCGTCGGGAGACCCGGCGGGCTACGACTCCCGCCCCCCTTTCTCTGAAGAAATCCAGGCGGAACCAATCCCGAAACGGTTCCGCATGCCGCAGGTGGATCCCTACGACGGGACCACCGACCCCCTGGATCATTTGGAGAGCTATAAGGCTCTCATGAGGGTCCAGGGGGCCACCGACGCCCTTCTATGCATCGCCTTCCCGGCAACCCTTCGGAAGGCCGCTCGAGTCTGGTTCACCCACCTCGAGCCCGGATCCATTTGCTCCTTCCATCAGTTGGAAGGAAAGTTCGTGGCGCACTTCGACGCTTGTCGAAAGGTGCCAAGAGAGGTGGACAGCCTCTTCTCCATCCGCCAGCAGGACCAGGAGCTGCTCCGGGACTACATCACCCGGTTCAAGACCGCAGCCCTGGAGATCTACAGCTTGGACGAGCCCGTCGCCATGCTAGCTTTGAAGCGCGGGCTTAAGACGTCCCGCTTAACCTATTCCCTGGACAAGAAGCCGCCCAGGACGTACTCCGAGCTCCTCCTCCGCGCTCACAAGTACATCCGAGCGGAGGAGGCTGACCGCACCCGTCGAGAGCTGGACGGGAAGACTTCAAAGAAGCCGCTCCCGAGGGACGCCCCGGGAGCTCGGAGGCCCGGGCCGTCTGCCGACCCTTGCCCAAATCCAAGGTCGAGGGGCAAAGCCACTCCCGAGCGGAGGTACACCCCCCTCCTCGCACCTCGAACGAAGATCTTCATGGAAATCGAGGGCGAGCGCTACCTCCGCCGACCTCCTCCTCAGAACCCGAGAGTCGTCCAAGACAAATCGAAGTACTGCCAGTTCCACCGCGAGCACGGGCATGACACGGAGGAGGACGCCATCTGAAGCGGGAAATTGAGGAGCTAATCAGGAGGGGTTACCTCAGGAAGTTCATCAAGAACGAGGCCCCCTCTGAAGGGCAGCCGCTCGCGGCCCTACCACCTGTCCCTGCGATCGACAACCGCCCAACGGAGAAGCCCGTGGGCATGATCTCACGCGGGTCCTGCCGAGCAATGAAGAGGGCCCGGGAAGTCCCGGAGAATGTAATCCCTCCTAAGGGAGGGGAAATTAATGATAATGTAAACAACGATGCCGTGGTGGTCGAGATGACCATCGCGAAGCATCCTGTACATCGAATCATGGTGGATAGTGGAAGCTCGGCTGACGTACTTTTTTACGATGCTTTCTCTCGGATGAATTTGTCCCCCGACCAGCTGAAGCCAGTGCACACCCCCCTGGTAGGTTTTACAGGGGACTCCGTGGGGGTCTAGGGGGAGATCACTCTCCCGGTCACTGCCGGATCCCCGCCCCGGCAGGCGACCGTCCTAATAACATTCACCGTCGTCAGGCTCCCTTCGCCTTACAACGCCATTCTCGGGCGTCCCCGGCTCAACCAACTGGACGCCACCATCTCCACGAGGAGGCTGTTGGTGCAGTTCCCCACGCTTTCCGGGCTCGGGGAGATGAAGGGGGCGATCCAGCCAGTCCCGCTCTGCCTCCAGACGGTCCCAGGCGCCAGGGGCGCAGAGCTCGCCCATGATATTGACGACCTCGATCTGAGAGAGAAGGAACCCAGGGGAGGGCCCGTAGAGCGCCTGCTGACTTTTTCCCTCGGTTCGGATCCCCTGAAGACGGTGCAAGTCGGGGCCCAGCTCCCCGAGGAAGAGCGAACCCGCCTACTGGAGTTCCTCCGCGCCAACGCTGACGTGTTCGCCTGGTCAGCAGCCGACATGCCGGGCATCCCGCCCGAGGTTATCATGCACAAACTGAACGTGGACCCAAGTTGCCGCCCGGTCTGCCAGAAGAAGAGGAGCTTCGCCATGGAGAGGCAGAAGGCGATCAACGAGGAAGTAGAGAAGCTCCTCGCCGCCGGTTTTGTCCGAGAGGTCCAATACCCTAGTTGGCTGGCAAACGTGGTCATGGTAAGAAAGAATAGTGGTAAGTGGAGGATCTGTGTGGACTACACCGACCTCAACCGAGCTTGCCCAAAGGACAGCTTCCCTCTTCCAAAGATCGACCAGCTGGTCGACACCACCTCGGGGCATCGCCTCCTATCATTCATGGACGCCTTCTCCGGATACAACCAGATCCGGATGAATCCGGAGGACGAAGAGCACACTGCCTTCATAACTGACCGCGGGACTTTTTGCTACAGGATGATGCCCTTCGGCCTCAAGAACGCGGGGGCGACGTACCAACATCTGGTCAATAAAATCTTCAAAGACCAGATAGGCCGCAACATGCAGGTGTACGTGGACGACATGCTGGTGATGAGCAAACTCGATTCGGACCACGTGGCTGACTTGACGGAGACGTTCGGCAACCTCCGGCGCCATCAGATGAAGCTGAACCCGGCGAAGTGCGCCTTTGGCATCTCCGCCGGGAAGTTCCTAGGGTTTATGGTGACTCAAAGAGGAATCGAGGCCAACCCGGAGAAGGTCCAGGCCATCCTGGACATGGAGCAGCCCGCCTCCAAGAAGCAAGTGCAGCAACTGACCGGCCGAGTCGCGGCCCTTAGCCATTTTATTTCCAGGTCGGCGGACCGCTGCCGTCCCTTCTTCAAGGTGCTGAGGAAGATGAATGGCTTTGCTTGGACCGAGGAGTGTCAGCAGGCCTTCGAGGAGCTGAAGAAGATGCTCGCATCGCCACCTTTACTGTCCAGGCCCGAGGAGGGAGAGGAGCTTACCCTCTACCTGGTGGTTACCCCGGAGGCCGTCAGCTCTGTCTTGGTCCGAACCGACGACCAGGGGCTCCAGCGGCCGGTGTACTATGCCAGCAAACTTCTCCAAGACGCGGAGCTCAGGTATTCCCGGCCCGAGAAACTTGTTTTTGCGCTAATAGTGTCTGCCCAGCATCTCAGGCCCTATTTCCAAGCGCACCCCATCGCCGTCTTGACGGATCAACCGCTGAAAGCGGTGCTCAGCCGACCCGATACTTCGGGACGATTGGCCAAGTGGGCACTGAAACTCAGCGAGTTCGATATTACATACAGGCCAAGGTCGGCCATGAAGGCGCAGGTGCTGGCCGACTTCTTGGTCGAATGTGCAGGCTTGGGCAAGGAGCCCGAGGAAGGCCCCCCGGCCCAGCCGATGGAGGTTGGTGTTGACTCTAGTCTTGATTTTGATGATTGACAAAATGTTTAAGTATATATGTGTACTAATTATGTTTTAAGTGTATTTCTTAGATCTTAGTACTCAACCATGTTGAATGAAGAAATGCTTGTATTTCAGTTGAAAAAGTCCTTAAATTAATGAAAAATCAAATATATGGACTTTGGAATTAATATGAAAGGATTTGAAGATGGTTCAGCAAAGCCGGCACGGCAAAATTTCAGTGGCACGCTTCAGAGGTCGACACCAGAGGTCGACACCTGTCCAGAGGTCGACACCTGAGGTCAACACCTGTCCAGAGGTCGACACCAGAGGTCGACTCATATCCTGAGAATTCAAACTGGGCAGAACTATGGTTTTCTGGATTTTTGCCTAAGATAAACTGGAGGTCGACTCATGAGGTCGACACTTGATCCAGAGGTCGACTCATGAGGTCGACACTTGATCCAGAGGTCGACTCATGAGGTCGACTCATTGCATAATGGCTAGTTTTTCTGAACTTCTGATTTGATTTCTAACGGCCATAAACGGCCATATTTTTGATTCTAACGGTCTTGTGGAGTTGTTTCAGCATGAATGAGGTATTTAACCTCCACCAAACTTCAAAAAAGACATGGAGACAAGGTGAAAAGGATTAGAGTGAAAGTAAAAAGCCTTCAAGCAATTCCAAGCCAAAAAGAGTGAGAAATCCAAGAGATTCCTTAGCCAAAAGCTTTCCATCTTTGAGGAATCCAACTTTCAAGAGTTTGGCATTTAGTGAGGTCAAAGATTCCAAGGGAAAAGGCTTGAAGAGTCTCCATCAAGAGCTTCAACAAATTTCTTATTGCTCAAAAAGGAGTTTGTATTGTTTTTATTCATTGTATTCAAATTCTATTTGTGGTAGGCTAGTTTCAAGGGAATTTGAAACTAGTGTGAGGTTTGTTGGTGAGCCAATTGATAAAACCAACTAGGGTTGCTTGTAAGCCCGAAGCCAAAACAAGTGTGTGAGGTTTGTTGGTGAGCCAATTGATAAAACCAACTAGGGTTGCTTGTAAGCCCGAAGCCAAAACAAGTGAGTGAGGTTTGTTGGTGAGCCAATTGATAAAACCAACTAGGGTTGCTTGTAAGCCCGAAGCCAAAACAAGTGTGTGAGGTTTGTTGGTGAGCCAATTGATAAAACCAACTAGGGTTGCTTGTAAGCCCGAAGCCAAAACAAGTGAGTGAGGTTTGTTGGTGAGCCAATTGATAAAACCAACTAGGGTTGCTTGTAAGCCCGAAGCCAAAACAAGTGTGTAAGGTTTTGACTTGTGAGCCTGGTAAAACAAGTCGACTGTAATCTAAAGATTATAGTGGAAATCCCCAAGTGGAGCTTGGGGAGTGGATGTAGGTGCTAGGTGCACCGAACCACTATACTTCTTGTGTGTTTGCATTGCTCTTCTTTTGCTCTTTAATTGTTGATTTATTTCATTGCTTCCGTTGCACAATTATTTGAGCACTATCACTCTTCACCTTAAAACTTGATAGCACATATATTGCTTTAATTTTTTAAATACCCAATTCACCCCCCCTCTTGGGCACCATATCTGGGCAACAAGTGGTATCAGAGCTCGGTGCTCTGATTGAAAATCTCACGATTTTGAGCTAAAGATTATGGTAACCCTTGTAGGTATTAGTGTTAGACCACCATTTTTCAATGGCATAAATTACATATTTTGGAAAACTCACATGCGCATCCATATTCAATCTATTAGTTATCATCTTTGGAAAACCATTATTAGTGGTCCTCATATTCCTTCCATTTTGGTTAATGGCATTTCCATTCCAAAGCTCGAAGAGGATTGGAATGAATATGACATTAAACAAATTGAACTCAATGCTAAAGCAATGAACTTGCTTTATTGTGCATTGGACTTAAATGAATTTAATAGAGTTTCTACATGCACATCAGCGAAGGAAATATGGGACACACTTGAAGTTACTCATGAGGGTACTCTTCAAGTGAAGAACACTAAAATTAATTTGCTTATACATTCTTTTGAAATTTTTGAAATGATGCATTATGAATCTATATCTGATATGTTTTCAAGATTTATGACTATTATTAATGAATTAAAAAGTCTTGGCAAAATCTATACTAATGCTGATTTGGTGAACAAAATTCTTAGATCCTTGCCAAAATCATGGGATCCAAAGGTGACGGCGATCCAAGAAGCTAAAGATGTAGAAACCTTACCTTTGGAGGAGCTTATCGGTTCACTTATGACCTATGAGTTGAACTTATGGCAAAGGATAGTGGAAGCTGATACAGAAAAGAAAATAATAGCTCTCAAGGCCAAAAAGAAATTCAAGGCAATGATGGCAACTTGGAGCGATAGCGAAGATTCAAATACGGATGATGAAGTTGCCCATCTTTGTTTCATGGCAAATGAGAAAAAGGTATGTGCTAAAAATAATTATGATTTTACCTTTAAAGAATCACATGATGCATCTAATGATCTTGTGCATGAATACAGATTGCTAAAAATTGAGCACAAGAAATTAAATAGGCATGTAGATTCATTTTCTCTTGACAACACCAATCTTGCAAATAAAATTGATGATTTAAATGCCAAGATTGATATTTTTAAAAATGAAAAGAATATTTTTTCTAAAGAAAAAGAATTTTTAGAAAAAGAAAATGTTATTTCAAAAGATTTATGTGAAAAAGTTTTTAATGTGAAAAATATTTTGATTGAGGAAAAGAAGCAAAAACTCTTGAAGAACTTCAATATTCCTGCTTCTTTCAATTCTTATTATAAATGTGGTTTCAATGCTTATCCTTCTAGATTAAGAAAAGTTTGGGTTCCAAAAGGAACCATAATTACTAATCATAAAGGACCCAAGAAAGTTTGGGTACCAAAAGTGTCCACTTAATTTGTTTTGCAGGAATGTCTTGCAACCCAACATGAAGAAAGGAAGTTCTTGAAAAGAGGTTGTACAAGACAATTTAAAGAAGTGGACAAGCTATTTTTTGGACTAAATGGTAAAAGGAAGGATTATGTATATTGGTAAATTCTAAACATCTCCTTCCATAATTAAAATTGTAGATTAATTTTTATTGCATCAATTACTTTGAAAAATTGGGAGATTAGAATCAAGTTTGGACTTATCATCATTGGCTATGATCATGAACTTTTTGGTGCTGATGAATTTCATGCTATCATGATTAAATCTATGATTGTAAGACCTTCACCTGATTTTGATTAATGTATTTCATGAAAAATACTTTTAAAGATGCATATTGATTTGAAAAATGTTTTAATTGATTGATTAGAATCAAGCTTAGACTAATAATCATTTGTTGTGATCATGACCATTTTGATGTTGATGGATTTCAAGCTCTCATGGTCAAACTTGTGATTATTAGATCTTCACTTGATTTTGATTAATATAATTTCTAAATTATTTCAAGTGAAATGCTATGATTTATATGTTTTTATTTTTGGCATCTATGCATAATCTAGAAATGATTTGGATCAAGTATAGAACTAGTAGTTAAGGGTTACTTTTAAGAAGAAGGTATGCTTATTGACAAACCCTTGCTCTAATAGCTAGACTTGATATCATATTACTTCTAGCATTTGTATGGATATCAAATCATCTTAAAATGAATTTGAAATAATGCTAAACATTTTTATGCGATATAAATATTTTGTATTTTGAAAATCATGAATATCTTGAAAAATTTCAAATCTTGATGCATAAGCTTTCATGTTTTATTCCTGAAATAAATGCATATTTTTAAAGAAGGAATAACATTCAGGGGGAGCATCCAAAGATTTGTTATCATATTTGATGCTTTGAATATCTTGTTGATATCATGCTTTGCTTATATTGCTCTAGTACTCTTCTTGTTTTCAAATCTAATTCTTTGAAGGAGTTACATTCAAATGGTATCATATTCTATTGGCATCAAAATTTTTTAAGAATTCCTAGTAACCGCTTCGGATTGGGTTAGTCACCATGGCCGTCCGGTCATAGGAGATAAGTAGGGCTTAAAGACCCTCTCTTCCCATTCAACGGGCTCTCTTATGACGTGTAGGGGTGCCGCTGTGACCTTATCCCATGAACAAGTAAGACGAATGGATAATATACATCAAATCATTTCTTGCATGTGCTTACATTCTTTGGTATCTTGTTCAATTTATATCATATTCAATTGATATCATAAATATTTGATTTCATGCATTGATTTTGATGACCTACTTGCTATTCTTTCCAACTTCATTTCCACTTTGTATTGCCTTTCACCCTTTTTCATGATGTCAAAAAGGGGGAGAAAATTGTTAAGTATGAAAAGGGAAAGATTGGATAAACATGAAAAATCTTTTGAGAAATGAAAGAAAGTGCAAAAGGAGGAGAAGAATGTAAAATGTTTTTATCTAAAGGAAAGAATTAGTAAGAAGAAGAAATTTTAAAAAATTTAATTTTTTCTTTTGCATATTTTAAAAAATATTTTTGAAGATTTTTTGGATCATATTTTGAGGGGGAGCTTGGTGCTTATTGTTTTGAGCTTACATGTTTATCTTATTGTTAATCTTTTTAAGCTTACCCTATTCATATACTTAAAGGTTTTGTCATCATCAAAAAGGGGGAGATTGTTGACTCTAGTCTTGATTTTGATGATTGACAAAATGTTTAAGTATATATGAGTACTAATTGTGTTTTAAGTGTATTTCTTAGATCTTAGTACTCAACCATGTTGAATGAAGAAATGCTTGTATTTCAGTTGAAAAAGTCCTTAAATTAATGAAAAATCAAATATATGGACTTTGGAATTAATATGAAAGGATTTGAAGATGGTTCAGCAAAGCCGGCACGGCAAAATTTCAGTGGCACGCTTCAGAGGTCGACACCAGAGGTCGACACCTGTCCAGAGGTCGACACCTGAGGTCAACACCTGTCCAGAGGTCGACACCAGAGGTCGACTCATATCCTGAGAATTCAAACTGGGCAGAACTATGGTTTTCTGGATTTTTGCCTAAGATAAACTGGAGGTCGACTCATGAGGTCGACACTTGATCCAGAGGTCGACTCATGAGGTTGACACTTGATCCAGAGGTCGACTCATGAGGTCGACTCATGGCATAATGGCTAGTTTTTCTGAACTTCTGATTTGATTTCTAACGGCCATAAACGGCCATATTTTTTATTCTAACGGTCTTGTGGAGTTGTTTCAGCATGAATGAGGTATTTAACCTCCACCAAACTTCAAAAAAGACATGGAGACAAGGTGAAAAGGATTAGAGTGAAAGTAAAAAGCCTTCAAGCAATTCCAAGCCAAAAAGAGTGAGAAATCCAAGAGATTCCTTAGCCAAAAGCTTTCCATCTTTGAGGAATCCAACTTTCAAGAGTTTGGCATTTAGTGAGGTCAAAGATTCCAAGGGAAAAGGCTTGAAGAGTCTCCATCAAGAGCTTCAACAAATTTCTTATTGCTCAAAAAGGAGTTTGTATTGTTTTTATTCATTGTATTCAAATTCTATTTATGGTAGGCTAGTTTCAAGGGAATTTGAAACTAGTGTGAGGTTTGTTGGTGAGCCAATTGATAAAACCAACTAGGGTTGCTTGTAAGCCCGAAGCCAAAACAAGTGTGTGAGGTTTGTTGGTGAGCCAATTGATAAAACCAACTAGGGTTGCTTGTAAGCCCGAAGCCAAAACAAGTGAGTGAGGTTTGTTGGTGAGCCAATTGATAAAACCAACTAGGGTTGCTTGTAAGCCCGAAGCCAAAACAAGTGTGTAAGGTTTTGACTTGTGAGCCTGGTAAAACAAGTCGGCTGTAATCTAAAGATTATAGTGGAAATTCCCAAGTGGAGCTTGGGGAGTGGATGTAGGTGCTAGGTGCACCGAACCACTATACTTCTTGTGTGTTTGCATTGCTCTTCTTTTGCTCTTTAATTGTTGATTTATTTCATTGCTTCCGTTGCACAATTATTTGAGCACTATCACTCTTCACCTTAAAACTTGATAGCACATATATTGCTTTAATTTTTTAAATACCCAATTCACCCCCCCTCTTGGGCACCATATCTGGGCAACAGTTGGCACCGATGAGCCCGGAGAGGACGCCTGGATCCTCCATGTAGACGGAGCCTCAAACTCCGGCGGGAGCGGAGCTGGGCTCATCCTTGCCAACGGCGACGGGGTCATCGCCGAGTGTGCACTCCGTTTCCAATTCCCCGCAACAAATAACCAGGCGGAGTACGAGGCACTTCTTGCCGGACTGAGAGTCTCCCGCGAGCTGGGCGTGACCAACCTCAGAGCTTTCACTGACTCCCAGCTTGTAGCGGGGCAGGTATCCGGGGAGTACGGCGCACACGACCCCCAAATGGCGAAGTACTTGGAGCTCGTCAAGGCGGGCGCGTCCAAGTTCCGGTGCTTCAACATCTTCCATATCCCCCGCGGGGAGAGCGCCCGCGCGGATGCCCTCTCTCGGCTGGTGACCCTGCCGGACACGATGCTGGGACGCGCTCATGTGGAGCGCCTTGAGGTCCCAAGCCTCGAAGCACCGGTGGAGGTCCATCAGGTCAGCCAGGAGCTCAGCTGGATGGACAAGTACGCTGCGTACATCACCAGCGCCACCCTGCCGGAGGACCGAGAGGCGGCTCGGCTCATCAGGAAGAAGGCCGTGCGGTTCGTCCTGATGGACGGGCAGCTGTATCGAAGATCCTACTCCTACCCCCTCCTCAAGTCCGTAGGACCCACAGAAGCCAAGCTTGTGCTCCAGGAGATTCACGAAGGCATCTACGGGAACCACGTGGGGGGCAAGGCATTGGCGTACAAGGCCCTCCGTCAGGGCTACTTCTGGGAAACAATGAAGGAAGACGCCGCCGACTTCGTGAAGAAGTGCGACCGGTGCCAGCGTCACGCCACGGTGCAGCGGCAACCCTCCAACCCAATCTCTCAGCTCTCAGCCCCCTGGCCGTTCGCCCAGTGGGGGATGGACCTCCTGGGCCCATTCCCGCCGGTGTCTGGCCAGCGGAAGTTCTTGATAGTGGCTATCGACTACTTCACGAAGTGGGTCGAGGCCGAACCCTTGGCGAGGATCACCGAAGCAAACGTCGCCAAGTTCTTCTGGAAGTCCATCATCTGCCGCTTTGGACTCCCCCACACCTTGGTCACCGACAACGGACGCCAGTTCGACTGCCGGGAATTCGAAGAATTCTGCAGCGACCTCGGCATCAGGCATCGCTTTACCTCGGTGGCACACCCTCAGACCAACGGGGAGGCCGAAGTCACGAACAGGACCATTCTTCAGGGCCTCCGCACGCGGCTGGACCAGGCCAAGGGCAGGTGGGCCGACGAGCTTCCCAGCGTCCTTTGGGCATACCACACCACCCCAAGGACGGCTACCAACGAAACCCCGTTCAACCTCGTCTTCGGAGCCGAGGCAGTCATCCCGATCGAGCTCAGCCTACCCACGCTGCGCGTGGAGCAATACGACGAGACAGAAAACCCGGCCAGGATGATGCTCGACCTAGACCTTCTCGAGGAAACGAGGGACAAGGCCCGAATCCGAATGGCGGCGTACCGGAAACGTGTAGCCAGATATTACAACTCCCGAGTGCGGCCGAAGGTTTTTCGTCCCGGAGACTTGGTCCTCCGGCGCGCTGAAGCCTCCCAGCCACGGGAATGCGGCAAGCTATCACCTAACTGGGAAGGCCCATATCGGGTGGCAGAAGCCCTCCCTCATGGAGCATATTACTTGGAAGAGTTGGGAGGTGCCAGGTTCCCCCGGACGTGGAACTCCTCGAACCTGAGGATGTACTATCAGTAATGTAAGGCTCCCAGTTCCTGTAACAAAGTTTCCCCACTTCAAACACTCCCTTCTAACTTCGACAAGAAGGCCTACGGCATCGAGCTCAGTCCGGAGACCCTGGGCTTCGGCCTGGAAGGTGGCGCCGAACCCAGTTCGCCCACGCGAGCCCGGAGCACAGCTCAGCAAGCCGCGCAAGGCTTGAGAAAGCCTGCGGCATCGAGCTTAGTCCGGAGATCCTGGGCTTCGGCCTGGAAGGTGGCGCCGAACACAGTTCGCCCACGCGAGCCCGGAGCATAGCTCAGCAAGCCACGCAAGGCTTGAGAAAGCCTGCGGCATCGAGCTCAGTCCGGAGACCCTGGGCTTCGGCCTGGAAGGTGGCGCCGAACCCAGTTCGCCTACGCGAGCCCGGAGCACAGCTCAGCAAGCCGCGCAAGGCTTGAGAAAGCCTGCGGCATCGAGCTCAGTCCGGAGACCCTGGGCTTCGGCCTGGAAGGTGGCGCCGAACCCAGTTCGCCCACGTGAGCCCGGAGCATAGCTCAGCAAGCCGCGCAAGGCTTGAGAAAGCCTGCGGCATCGAGCTCAGTCCGGAGATCCTGGGCTTCGGCCTGGAAGGTGGCGCCGAACCCAGTTCGCCCACGCAAGCCCGGAGCACAGCTCAGCAAACCACGCAAGGCTTGAGAAAGCCTGCGGCACCGAGCTCAGTCCGGAGATCCTGGGCTTTGGCCTGGAAGGCGGTGCAGGAACCGTGTTGCCTGCGCAAGCATGAAGGCGACCCAAAGTCGGGCTCGCTTAAGGCTTGCTCTGCTGCGACGCGACTCAGCAGGCCCCATCCTTCGATTTGAGCAATGGAAGGACCAGGCCTGCAACTGTTTCAAGTGCCCCAAATCGACATCTTAGAAAGAAAGGAAAAGAAAGGTGAGATGAAATGAAAAAGAAAACTCAAGGTTTTGATAAACTTAGATTTTCATTAATACAAGTAGCCAGTACAAGCTGGGAGTCCCGACAGGCCGGGACTCCCCAAAAGAAGAAGAAACAACAAACAGAAGCAAAAAAGAGAAGGAGACATCAGGGAGAAGACGCCGGGTTCACTGAGGTACGGGATCGGAGCCCTCTGCCGGAGGCGTGGGTGCAGCGTCCTCGACTTCTACAACGGCCGGCTCCTGGGGCTGCTCCGGGGCCGCGGCATCGCTGGTCGACGGCGCCGCAGGAGTCGCTTCGGCCGTGCCGGAGGCCCTGCTCTCGCCCCCTGGCCTCCTGCCACCGATCACAACCCCGCTCAGATCCAGCTCGGGGAAGAAGGCCCCCACCTTCTCCCGGCACATCCGGAACCCCTTCAGGAAGGAGTCCACGGTGGCCTCCCGGACCTCCGACGTGTACTCGTCGGAAGCCCAGAATTTGGGGACGGCCTCTTGCGCCTCCCGCTTGGCTGCCTCCAGGAGCCCGTTGACGTACGCGCTCCGGTCCTTCGCCGCGGCCGCGTCTCGCCGGGCCTCCTCCAGCTGGCGCTCCAGCAATTGGGAGTGGGCCTGCAGGCGGGCCTTCTCCGCCGCCTCCTCCTCTGTTCGGCGCTGGTTGGAGGTCCGCTCCTCCAACAAGGAGGCCTCCAACTCCTTGTTCCGCTCCTCGGAACGTGCCAGGTCAGACTGGAGGGCTTGTTTATCGGCTCGCAGCTCGGCCCCCTTCTCCATCAAGTCCTTGACGTCGGCCGCGAGCTTGCCGAGTTTCAGCTCCCGCTCGGAGTCCCTTTTGGCGTTCCCTACGAGGAAATTCCTCAGTAGGAGAACGTCGTTCCCGATCTGCAACGACAAAAGCAACACAGGTCAGAATGAAGGAAGCTAAATCTCGAAAGAAAGAAAAAGGAGAACGAAGAAGCTCGGACTTACCGTGAAGAGCTGCGGGAGGATCCCGAGCAGCGCGTCTGCGTAATCCCGGCCGCCCCGAGCTCGGCGGTCCCGGGCGGTGGAGGCGTACTCCATGATCCTCTCCGCCAGCCCTTTGTCGAGGATGACAGAGTCCCGGTGGGTGATCACCGGCGCCGGAGCCTTCGGGCAGGCTCCTGCGGCGGCCGCCCCCTCAGCCGAGGCCGCAACCGACGGGCCGGCGGTTGCCACAGGCGGCGCTGTCGAGCTGGCAGCAACGACGGGCCCGACGATGGGCGGAGCAGCAGGCGGTGGAGTCCTCTCGGCGGCAGCGCCGCCAGGTCGCGCGGCCGGAGTATCAGTGGCCCCGCCCTGAGGTAGCCTGGGCGGGGAAATGACAGCAACCGGGCTGGGCACGGTCGCCGCCACGACCTCCCGGCTCGTCTCCGTGCGAGCCCTCTTCGCTGCGGGCTCGTCCACCTCCACGACATCCCGCTGGGCTGCCCCCTCCAAGAGATTCTCCAGTGAAAACTTCATCCCTGCAAAACAAAAGAAACAGGAAGTCAGCCGGCTCGGTTATGAAGAGAAAGGGGGGTAGAGGTCAGAGTGGGGCCGAATCTCACCGGTCTCACGGATGGGACTGATACCGGCCTCAAAAAGATTCTGCTCAGAGAGCAGAACCTCGAGCGCCGGGACCACGTCGCTCAGGAGCTGGGTATAGGACTCCTGGTCCGCCGACTCGACCCGGGAATTTTGGTTCGGGGTCCGGTCCGGTTCACTCCAGGCCCAGTCGACGTCGTCGACCGAGGCGAAGAAAAACCGGCTCTTCCAGCCTTTTACCGAGGAAGGGAGGTCGAACCGGAGACACCTGGGCCGGGGCGAAATGTACCACCAGCCGTCATCGGTGGAGCACTTCTTCAGGGTAAACAAGGCCCTGAAGAGAGAAAAACGGGCAACGAACCCGTGGAAGTGACAGAAAACAATAAAGGAGAAGATGACCCGGATGGCATTAGGAGCCAGCTGGGCCGGGACAAGCCGGAAATGGCTGAGGAAGGAAAGAAAGAAAGGATGCAGAGGAAACCGAAGACCCCCAAGGAGGAAGTCTTCGTAGAAGGCAATGCGGCCGGGGCCACTCATGGTGACGCGCTCCCCGGACCGCGGAACAAACAAGCGGATGGACTCCGGGATGCAGTAAGCATCCCGGAGCAGAGAAAGATCACCTTCGGTCATGGTGGAGGCGTGACCGGAGGGACCGGCGGGAAGAGAAGGCGGAGCAGGAAGAGAAGGCAGAGCAGGAAGAGAATGGAGGGGCACGGCAGGAGCAACCGGAGGGGACCGGATCCCCCTAGGGATACCAATGGTGATACCCCCGGGTTGCAGACGCCGGCGGACCTCCTCCGGGATTGTCTCCTCATCTGAGGAGGAAGAAGATGGAGTCCTCGGCCGGGATGGACCGGCCTCGTCCGGGTTGGAAGAGACATGGCGACGGCGCGCCATAGAAAGGGAAAGGACAAAAAAGATCAGAAAAGAAACAAGAAAGAAGGAGGGGGGCTAGAGGAGAAGAAGGAGGCACTCACCGAAAATACACCAGACGAGCGCGAGCAACAAGAGTTGTTAGCCTGCAGCAAACCGCCCACGAAGCAAGGGAAAAGGCCTCGTTCTAGAAAGTCCCCTCCCTTTCAAACTCAGCCGACAGCGGCCGTACCCGTCATTCCGTCTCAGGCCACTGGATGATCGCCACGTGGGCGCACGCCCGACACCGACGCCTCGATAGCAGAGTAACGGCCTCTGCCTCGAAGCGACGCATTAATTACGGGCAAGTGGGCGACGCGTGACGGCTCCCCATAGGTCTTCAGCCGCATCGAGCCACGGCGCCGAGGATCGTGGCAATTATGATGCAAGATCTTCGCCTCTCCACGTCATGTCCGCATTTAATCCCGACGTTCCGTTCTACGACGCCCCGACGGAACGGCGGGCTGGGGGGCAACTGTTACAGCCGTGACAGTGACGTGGCCAGGCTCAGGTATCACCGAATACGAGCGAGCCACGTGTATGTTTCCCCGGCCAAGTCAACGCCACATTTTCAAAGCCAGGATCGGCAAGACTACACCGCCCGACGACTGTCTAAGGCAAACCGCCCTCGTCGAGGTCGAGCTCGGCTTGGAGTTCCTCTACCACCTCATTGGCGCCCGGGCCCGGAGGGGTCCGCCTAAGTGAGGTCGGCCGAGGTCGGGCGACCCCCTGCCGCCTCGCCAGGTGTCCACCCGGGAGGGGTCCACCTAAGCCGAGGTCGGCTGATCCTTCGCCCTTCGCCAGGTGTCCACCCGGAGACGGGCCCACCTCGGCCGAAGCCAGACGACCTCCTGCCACCTCGCCAGGTGTCCACCCAGGAGGGGTCCACCTAAGCCGAGGTCGGCTAATCCTTCGCCCTTCGCCAGGTGGCCACCCGGAGACGGGCCCACCTCGGCCGAAGCCAGGCGACCTCCTGCCACCTCGCCAGGTGTCCACCCAGGAGGGGTCCACCTAAGCCGAGGTCGGCCGATCCTTCGCCCTTCGCCAGGTGGCCACCCGAAGACGGGCCCACCTCGGCCGAAGCCAGGCGACCTCCTACCACCTCGCCAGGTGTCCGCCCAGGAGGGGTCCACCTAAGTCGAGGTCGGCTGATCCTTCGCCCTTCGCCAGGTGTCCACCCGGAGACGGGCCTACCTCGGCCGAAGCCAGGCGACCTCCTGCCACCTCGCCAGGTGTCCACCCAGGAGGGGTCCACCTAAGCCGAGGTCGGCTAATCCTTCGCCCTTCGCCAGGTGGCCACCCGGAGACGGGCCCACCTCGGCCGAAGCCAGGCGACCTCCTGCCACCTCGCCAGGTGTCCGCCCAGGAGGGGTCCACCTAAGCCGAGGTCGGCTGATCCTTCGCCCTTCGCCAGGTGTCCACCCGGAGACGGGCCCACCTCGGCCGAAGCCAGGCGACCTCCTGCCACCTCGCCAGGTGTCCACCCAGGAGGGGTCCACCTAAGCCGAGGTCGGCTAATCCTTCGCCCTTCGCCAGGTGGCCACCCGGAGACGGGCCCACCTCGGCCGAAGCCAGGCGACCTCCTGCCACCTCGCCAGGTGTCCACCCAGGAGGGGTCCACCTAAGCCGAGGTCGGCCGATCCTTCGCCCTTCGCCAGGTGGCCACCCGGAGACGGGCCCACCTCGGTCGAAGCCAGGCGACCTCCTGCCACCTCGCCAGGTGTCCGCCCAGGAGGGGTCCACCTAAGCCGAGGTCGGCCGATCCCTCGCCCCTCGCCAGTTAGCCCCCGGAGACGGGTCCAACTCAGACGAAGTCAGGCCGCTCGTACGGAGAGGGCCCCGGGGAGAGAGAGAGACGGGCCCCGAGGCCATCCCTCGGGCAGTACGAATCCCAGACGGCGTCCCGTACGGAGGGCGGCGGCACGCGGAACATCACTTGCATCGGCCCGACAGGTCCCACGGCCGAGGGACCCGATCCTGACGGAACAGGCCCCATAGATGGGTGGCGCCCATGCTTGGGGAGGAGAGCGCTCTCACTGGGCCCGAGGCCTGACCGGCCGCCCTGCCAGCGCCGCCCTCCCCTCTTTCTCTTCTGTCTTTGCCTTTTCCCTGCTGGGCCCGGCGGACGAGGTCGGAAAGCCACCTGGCCCCCTTCACCGAGAAGGGAAAAGAGAAGAGGACGGGGGAGGGGAGTTTCCGAGGAGGAAAAAGACAAACGCACGACGGAAGGAGATAAAGAAGGAGGAATCTGGGGACGAGGAGGTAAGCCAATTAGCCTGGGGACAGGGAGGGAGCACCGGCAAAAGGCCTTGCTCCGAGAGAAAAACCAGAGATCCCGAGAGGGGAACACTGGGTGTGAGCTTGGCAAGGAGGCCCAGCCGAGGTTCTGGTCCCCAGAGCGTTTCCTTCACCAGTTAACTCTCTAAGTCTGGAATCCTTTCAAGGGTCCAGCTGGAGAGTCTGTTCCTTCTCGTCGTCTACTGACTTGACCGTCGGAGCTCCCTCGCCGGGATCCCCGGCCAGGGTCCTCTAACCCCTTTGTTGCAGGTTCTCCGCGGGAAGGGAGGCTCCCTCGCTAGGCGGTCAGGAAGGATCGGCTGATCCGTGGCACGGGCGCGGCGGCGAGAGCGGCAACACGCATAATCCTATAAATAGGTAAAAGGGACCTTCAGGTCAGGTATATCCTGAACGTTCCCATACGGTTGCTCAGACAATCACCGGACCACTGCATGCTCTCAACTCCGGCTACTGTAGTCTCACGTTTAGGGGTGGCAATCGGGTTGGGTCGGGCATATACAGGTTAGATCATATACGGGTCGGGTCAGAAAAGTCTCATCATAAACTCGACCTGTTTATTAAACGGGTTATAATTTAAAACTTGAACATGATCCATTTAATAAATAGGTAATCCGACCCTACCTATTTAATTCGTTTATTAAACGGGTAACCTATTAACCTAACCCGACTTAACATGTTTAACCCGTTTGATAATTGAATAACCTGTTTATCCGACCCAACCCGATCTAATATATTTAATAAATAGATAATCTGTTTATCTAGCCCGATCAATCCGATTTGACCTGACCCGTATATTTAACGGGTTAAACAGGTTATACCTAAAAAAATCTGAACCTGACCCGTTTATTAAATGGATTAAACCGATCGACCCGTTTATCACTCGAACCTGTTTATCCTAAATCCAAACTTATTTATTACGGATCAAACATGGATCGGATTGATGAGTCGGATCATAAATTTCTATCCATACTCATATTTTTTGATTATTGACTTGAGCATCGAAGTATCTCACCGGTAATCTCGGTCCTGAAAATTTTTACATGTTATCGAAGCGAAGCAATTCTTAAAAACTTTCAATCCTTGCCAGAGAAGACCAGTATGTTCTCTCTCTATTGCTGGAGGAGGTTTCGATGATGGACGAATTGACGGCAACAGAATGGAACGAGGGAAGCCCTGTGCATGGAGGAGGGTCCCTATTTCAGAGGTTTTTTAACGTTTGTTATATAATAATTTATTTTATAGCATGGTCATGGCTAGGCATGAATGTAACTCTTATTTATTTACTAAGTTCGAAGGGTATCGGGATTATGCTCGCCTCTTATGCATGTATCTTTCCAATGGGTGGTCAGAGCCAGACTGCCATGTTCAGTTCTGCACTGTTTCCTTATGAATGAAAGATCTCGTTTCCACTGTAACCGAAAAAAACAGCCATATAATCCGCTTATTTTTAAAAATTTCTTAGTTTTCTCTGTCTGCTCCTCTTCTTTCCTCCGAGATACCTTCGATCTTGGTTTTCTAACCTTTCCCTCCACTTCGGAGTGGACATTACCTGCGGACCCATTCTTGGTTGGCTCGAAAACTCCAACCTTCGATCTCGTCCAAGACTTTACGTACGGTTGCTTCCCATCGAAAAATTGGTTCAAAAGGTAAACCAATTTATTTCAATTTTGAGTGTCGAAACGATGATTTCTATAAATATTCTATTCACCTAACTTTCTCTTTTTAACTAATTCATACGGAATTAACACGTTTGCCTTCAAACCCTGTGGATAGTTCTATTTTTTGGCCAAAAGTAATGAAATTATATCCATGCTCGTGAAGTGGCAGGCACCAAGAGGTAAGACCAATTCTGTTCTTGGAGCATTGAAATGTGACTTTTATTAACCTATGAAATTTTATTCACTATGATGTTTAACTATGTAGCAGGATAACGGGCGAACCGGCCCGACTCACCTGCTTGGATCTGATCTGATCTATTTTTAGGATCCGTGAAATCGAATGGGTCCTAAAATTGTACACGTTCATTTTGTGAAGTGGGTATGGATTTACTGAATTTGGATTTGATCTAACCCGACACAAATTTGATAATATTATTATGATCCAAACTCATTTGGATCTCTAAGTTATCATTTAAGACTTTTATGGATCATATTTTTAACATAAAGATATACTTATAATTATTTTTATATCCTAATTTATTTTGAAAATATTGTTACTTGTTAATTTTATGTGATTAATAATAATTGGCTATGTGATAGTTAAAACATAATTGTCTATATTTGATTTGGACTCGATCTAATTCTAATTTTTTTATATTGGGACTATATTATACATGGACCTAATACAGCTCGAATGATCCATTAGATTAGAAATTTTGACTATGGACCTGATCCAAATCAACCCAACCTTTTATCAAGTTGGGTCTGGGTCCAATAATAAGACCCGATCAAAGAACTAGGTCGAGTTAGGGTCACTTTTGACCTAATCCGACCCGACCCATTTTCACCCCCAGTTAATTCATAATATTAATTACCTGTTAAATTTTAAAAACATCTTTTTCTAGGTAGGACATAACATGTTACAGAGATAAAAACAAACACCTTTTATTTGGAACAAAAATTCTATAGTGCGGGCACTATAGAATATCGGAACAGGCTTCATATTTTGTCACATTTTTTTTAACATCAATTTTAAAGCATAACCCTAAAAGTTAAATAAATTTTTTACAAATAAAGATATTGGTTCCATAATTATGATATTATCTTTTTTTATTGTTTTCAATATATACTTTTTATTGATGCATAATATGTATTAATAAGTTATCCAATATATATCATTTAATCATGTACTGCGGTGAGTGTTAAGTTTTACAAATTATATATCAATTTATTTAGAGGTGTATATTAGAATATCGAATGAGATTTTGCTATGTATATATCAACTGGCCATATAATATTTATTGATAAATATTATATTCAGAAAAATATATATCAATTCATCTATAGTTATATATTATATCACTATTAGGTATGCATAAAAAAAATTATAATATGCATAAGTAAGTTATTAATTATTTTTCATTTAGTTATGTATTGTATATGTGTAATTAATACTGTATTCTAAAACCATGTATCCATTTACCTTGATGTATATATTGAAATATAAAATAAATATTTTTCTATATGTGTATCAATTGGTCATATACTGTATATTAGTGAATACTATATTCAAAAAATTATGTAGTAATTTATTTGTAAGTATATATTGGGTTGCTACTCAGTATGTATTAAACAAGTTTATAGTATGTATCAATAGGTCGTCAAGTATGTTTTATTTGATCGTATACTATATAAGCATTATATTGTAGAGACCGTATATTAATTTATCTAGAGATGTATATTATCTTATTTAATAATTAATTTATTTAATATGTATCATATGATCATATAATATATAAATATGTGTAGAAAAAGAAAAAAAAAATTATAGAACTAATAACTAATTAAAAGTAAAGAGGTTTGACTTTTAGATTTAATTTTTAATAATATTAAGAAGAATATAGTAAACCATCAAGCCCATCTCATATATATATATATATATATATATATATATATATATATATATATATATATATTTGTTTTACCTCTTTCCTTTTTTTTTCGGTATTAAATGCAGGATAAGTGAAAAAATCTTGTCCACATAGTTAGTGAATTCAGGATAAGTGGAAAATTTTTGTTTTTTTTTTTTGTTCTTTTGTTAAAGGGAAAATTTTTGTTTTTTTTGTTTTTTGATAGAAAAAAAAAAAAATTGTTTGATGGCCAAAATATCCGCATGGAAGAGGGGAGGGTCACCTCTGCATAACCTTTTGGATAAAAGAGTCATGCATGTCTTTGTATCTCAACAGATTTATATTTGCTAAGATATTTGAGGCATTAGCAATCTAATGAAGCAAGATTTCGTTGAAGAATAAAATAATTACAAAATAATTCAGTTCTTTAGCACTTATGCAGGTGCAATATATATTGCTGTTGCCGCTCTCGTCGCCACGCCCGTGTCTCGGATCCGTGGATCCTTCCTGACCGCCTGGCGAGGGAGCCTTCCCGGCTGCGGTGAACCTGCAAGAAGGGGTTAGAAGACCCTGGCCGGGGATCCCGGCGAGGGAGCTCCGACGGTCAAGTCAGTAGACGACGAGAAGGAACAGACTCTCCAAGACGGACCCCCGAAAGGGTTCCAGACTTAGAGAATTTACTAGAAAGAAAGGTGCACTGGGGACCAGAAATTCGGCCGGGCCTCCTTGCCGAGCTCACGCCGAGCGATCCCCTCTCGGGATCTTGGATCTCACTCTCGGAGCGAGGCCTTTTGCCGCTGCTTCTTCCTTGTCCCCAGGCTTGTTCGCTTACCTTGTCGTCCCCAGATTCCTTCCTTTTATCTCTTCCCGTCATTTTCCTGTCTTCTCCTCCTGGGAGGCTCCCCTCCCCCGTCCCTTTCTCTTTCCCCTTTTCGGTGAGGAGGGCCAGGCGGCTTTCCGACCTCATCCACCGAGCCCAACAGGGAAAAGGCAAAGACAGAAAAGGGGGGGGGGCGCTGGTAAGGCGGCCGGTCAGACCTCGGGCCCAGTGAGAGCGCTCTCTTTCCCAAGTGTGGGCGCCATCCATCTATGGGGCCTGCTTTGTCAGAATCGCGCCTCTCGACTGCGGGACCTGTCGGGCCGATGCAAATAGTGTTTCGCGTGCCGCCGCCATCCGTACGGGGCGCCGTCTGTGATGCGTACGGCCCGAGGAATGACCTCGGGGCCTGCGCCTCCTTCCCTGGGACCTTCTCCGTACGGGCGGCCTGGCTTCGGCCGAGGTGGGCCCGTCTCCGGGGGCCACCTGGCGAAGGAGCGAAGGATCCGCCGACCTCGGCCTAGGCTGACCCCTCCTGGGTGGACACCTGGCGAGGTGGCAGGGGGTCGCCTGGCTTCGGCCGAGGTGGGCCCGTCTCCGGGGGCCACCTGGCGAAGGAGCGAAGGATCGGCCGACCTCGGCCTAGGTGGACCCCTCCTGGGTGGACACCTGGCGAGGTGGCAGGAGGTCGCCTGGCTTCGACCGAGGTGGGCCCGTCTCCGGGGGCCACCTGGCGAAGGAGCGAAGGATCGGCCGACCTCGACCTAGGTGGACCCCTCCTGGGTGGACACCTGGCGAGGTGGCAGGAGGTCGCCTGGCTTCGACCGAGGTGGGCCCGTCTCCGGGGGCCACCTGGCGAAGGAGCGAAGGATCGGCCGACCTCGGCCTAGGTGGACCCCTCCTGGGTGGACACCTGGCGAGGTGGCAGGAGGTTGCCTATTTTCGGCCGAAGTGGGCCCGTCTCCGGGGGGGCCACCTGGCGAAGGAGCGAAGGATCGGCCGACCTCGGCCTAGGTGGACCCCTCCTGGGTGGACACCTGGCGAGGTGGCAGGAGGTCGCCTGGCTTCGGCCGAGGTGGGCCCGTCTCCGGGGGGGCCACCTGGCGAAGGAGCGAAGGATCGACCGACCTCGGCCTAGGTGGACCCCTCCTGGGTGGACACCTGGCGAGGTGGCAGGAGGTCGCCTGGCTTCGACCGAGGTGGGCCCGTCTCCGGAGGGGCCACCTGGCGAAGGAGCGAAGGATCGAGCGACCTCGGCCTAGGCGGACCCCTCCTGGGTGGGCGCCAGGCGAGGTGGTAGAGGAGCCCCGAACCGAGCTTGACTTCGGCGAGAGCAATTTGTCTTAGGAAGTCGTCTGGCGGAGTAGTCTTGCCGAGCTCGGCCTTGGCGATGTGGCACTGACTCGGCCGGAGAAACCTCCACGTGGCTCGATCATATTCGGCGGTATCTGAGCCCGGCCACGTCACCGTTACGGCCGTAACAGTTTCCCCCCAGCCCGCCGTTCCGTTGGGGCATCGTAGAACGGAACGTCGGGATTAAATGCAGATATGACGTGGGGAGGCGAAGATCTTGCATCATAATTGCCACGATCATCGTCGCCACGGCTCGATGCGCCTGAAATCCTATAGGAAGCCGCCACGCGTCGCCCACTTGCCCGCAATAAATGCGTCGCTTCGAGGCAGAGGCCGTTACTCTGCTAACGAGGCGTCGGTGTCGGACGTGCATCCACGTGGCGATCGCTCAGTGGCTCGAGGCGGAATGACGGGTACGACCGCTGTCGACTGAGTTTGAAAGGGAGGGGACTTTCCAGAACGAGGCTTTTCCCCTTGCTCCGCGGGCGGTTTGCTGCAGGCTAACTTCTGTTGCCCCGCGCTCGCTTGGCGTATTTTTGGTGAGTGCCTCCATCCTTCTCCAGTTCCCCTCTCTCTTTTCTTCTCTGAATCTTTGTCCTCCTCTTTGTCATGGCGCGTCGTCGCCATGTCTCTTCCAATCCGGATGAGGCCGGTCCATCCCGGCCGAGAACTCCATCTTCTTCCTCCTCAGAGGAGGAAACGATCCCGGAGGAGATCCGCCGGCGTCTGCAACCCGGGGGTGTCACCATTGGCATCCCCAGGGGGGTCTGGTCTCCTCCGGTTGCTCCCGCTGTCCCCCTTCATTCTCTTCCTGCTCCGCCTCTCCTTCCAGCCGGTCCCTCCGGTCATGCTTCCACCATGACGGAAGGCGATCTTTCTCTGCTCTGGGAGGCCTATGGTATCCCGGGGTCAATTCGTCCATCTGTTCCGCGGTCCGGGGAGCGCGTCACCATGAGTGGCCCCGGCCGCATAGCCTTCTACGAAGACTTCCTCCTGGGGGTCTTCGATTTCCTCTGCACCCCTTCTTCCTCTCTTTTCTCAGCCATTTCCGGCTTGTTCCAGCCCAGTTGGCTCCCAATGCCATCCAGGTCATCTTCTCCTTTATAGTCTTCTGTCACTTTCACGGGTTCGTTGCCCGTTTCTCCCTCTTCAGGGCCATGTTTACCCTGAAGAAGTGCTCCACCGATGACGGCTGGTGGTATATTTCGCCCAGGCCCAGGTGTCTCCGGTTCGACCTCCCTTCCTCGGTCAAGGGCTGGAAGAGCCGGTTTTTCTTCGTCTCGGTCGAAGATGTCGACTGGGCCTGGAGTGAACCGGACCGGTCTCCAAACCGGAACTCCCGGGTTGAGTCGGCGGACCAGGAGGCCTACTCCCAACTCCTGAGTGACGTGGTCCCGGCGCTCGAGGTTCTGCTTTCGGAGCAGAATCTTTTTGAGGCCGGGATCAGTCCCGTCCGTGAGACGGGTGAGATTCGGCCCTCCTTTGACTTCTTCACTCTTTTTCTTCATGACCGAGTCGGCTAACCTTCTATTCTTTTGCATTGCAGGAATGAAGTTCTCACTGGAGAGCCTTCTGGATGGCGCAGCCCAGAGAGACGTCCTGGAGGTAGACGAGCCCGCGGCCAAGAGGGCCCGTACTGAGGCAGGCCGGGAGATCGCGCCGGCGACCGCGCCTAGCCCAGTGGCCACCGCTCCCCTATCCAGGTTGCCTCAGGGCGGGGCCGTTGATGCCTTGGCTGCCAGACCTGGTGGCGCTGCCGTCGAGGGGGCTCCACCGCCCGAGGCTCCGTCCAGCGTCGGTCCCATCATCGCCGCTGCTCCGACGGCGCAGCCCGTGGCCTCTGCCGGCCCGTCGATCGCGACCCCAGCTGAAGGGGCAGCCGCCGCAGGAGCCGACCTGACAGCTCCGCCACCGGTGATCACCCACCGGTGTTCAGTCATCCGCGACAAGGGGCTCGCGGAGAAGGTCATGGAGTACGCCTCCACAGCCCGGGACCGCCGAGCTCGGGGCGGCCGGGACTATGCGGACGCCTTGCTCGGGATTCTCCCGCAGCTCTTCACGGTAAACCCGAGCTCCTTCTTCTCCGTCTTTCATGATTTTAGTGTCCTTTTCTCCTAACCTGGTTGCTCTGTTTGTGCAGATTGGAAATGACGTTCTCCTACTGAGGAACTTCCTCATAGGGAACGCGAAGAGGGACGCCGAGAAGGAGAAGAAGCTCGGCAAGCTCGCAGCCGACGTCAAGGACCTCATGGAAAAGGGGGTCGAGCTGCGAGCCAGCAACCAAGCCCTCCAGACTGACTTGGCGCGCTCCGAAGGGCGGAACAAGGAGCTGGAGGCTTCTTTGTCGGAGGAGAGGCTCTCCTACCAGCGCCGCACGGAGGAGGACACGACGGAGAAGGCTCGCCTTCATGCCCACTCCCAGTGGCTGGAGCGCCAGCTGGAGGAGGCTCGGCGAGACGCGAGCGCGGCGAAGGATCGGAGTGCGTACATCAACGGACTCCTGGAGGCCGCGAAGCGGGAGGCACAGGAGGCCATCCCGAAGTTCCGGGCTTCCGACGAGTACACGTCGGAGGTCCGGGAGGCCGCCGTGGACTCCTTCCTGAAGGGGTTCCGGATGTGCCGGGAGAAAGTAGGGGCCCTCTTCCCCGAGCTCGACCTCAGCGGGGTGGTGCTCGGAGGCAGGAGGCAAGGAGCCGAGAGCAAAGCCTCCGGCACGGCCGACGCCACTCCAGCGACCCCGTCGACCAGCGAAGCAGTGGCTCCAGGGCAGCCTCAAGAGCCGGCCACCGCAGAAGGCGAGGATGCAGTGCCTGCGCCCCCAGCGGAGGGCTCCGACCCCGCACCAAACTGAGCCATCGTCTTCTCGCCTGCCTCGTTGTCGTAGTTGTTTTTTCTTCTCTTCTTTTTTTTGGGGACTCCCGGCCTGTCGGGATTCCCGGCTTGTACTGCTGCTTAAATTAATGAAGACTCTGTTTAACCAAGCCTCGAGTTCGTCTTCTTCTCCATTCCCCCATCTCCTTTCTCTTTTCTTTTTTCTGAGATGTTGATGTGGAATGCTGAAACGATCGTAGGCCTGGTCCCTTCCATTGCTCGAATCGAAGGTTGGGACATCCCGGACCGCGCGGCGTCAGAGTAGGCCTTGAGCGGGTCCGTCTTTGGGATTGCCTTCATACTCGCGCGGGCGACATGGTTTCTGCACCGCCTTCCAGGCCGAAACCCGGGACCTCCGGACTGAACCCCCGGGCCGCAGGCTTTCTCAAGCCTCGCGCGGCTTGCCGAGCTGTTCTCCGGGCTTGCATGGGCGAACTGGGTTCTGCGCCACCTTTCAGGCCGAAGCCCAGGATCTCCGGACTGAAACCCGATGCCGCAGGCTTTCTCAAGCCTTGCGCGGCTTGCCGAGCTGTTCTCCGGGCTTGCGTGGGCGAACTGGGTTCTGCGCCACCTTCCAGGCCAAAGCCCAGGATCTCCAGACTGAAACCCGATGCCGCAGGCTTTCTCAAGCCTTGCGCGACTTGCCGAGCTGTTCTCCGGGCTTACGTGGGCGAACTGGGTTCTGCGCCACCTTCCAGGCCGAAGCCCAGGATCTCCGGACTGAAACCCGATGCTGCAGGCTTTCTCAAGCCTTGTGCTCTTGCCGAGCTGTTCTCCGGGCTTGCGTGGGCGAACTGGGTTCTGCGCCACCTTCCAGGCCGAAGCCCGGGATCTCCCAATTCCTTCGGCCGCCGGCCATGGTTGGTCATGCCGAGCCCAGGGCCATGCGCCGGTTTTCCTTCAAAGCGAGAAGAGAGCGTTTGAAGCGGGGGAACTTTATTACAGGAGTAGGGAACCTTACATCACTGATAATACATCCTTAGATTCGAGGCGTTCCACGTCCGGGGGAACCTGGCACCTCCCAACTCCTCCAGGTAGTATGCACCATGAGGGAGGGCTTCTGCCACCCGGTATGGGCCTTCCCAGTTGGGCGAGAGCTTGCCGCATTCCCGTGGCTGGGAAGCTTCAGCGCACCGGAGGACCAAATCTCTGGGACGAAAAACCTTCGGCCGCACTCGGGAGTTGTAATACCTGGCCACACGCTGCCTATACGCCGCCATTCGAACTCGGGCCTTGTCCCTCGTTTCCTCGAGAAGGTCAAGGTTGAGCATCATCCTGGCTGGGTTTTCTATCTCGTCAGATTGCTCCACACGCAGCGTGGGTAGGCTGAGCTCGATCGGGATGACCGTCTCAGCTTCGAAGACGAGGTTGAACGGGGTCTCGTCGATAGCCATCCTCGGGGTGGTGTGGTATGCCCAGAGGATGCTGGGTAGCTCTTCGGCCCACCTGCCCTTGGCCTGGTCCAGCTGCGTGCGGAGGCCCTGAAGAATGGTCCTGTTCGTGACTTCGGCCTCCCCATTGGTCTGGGGAAGCGCCACCGAGGTGAAGCGATGCCTGATGCCAAGGTCGCTGCAGAACTCTTCGAACTCTCGGCAGTCGAACTGGTGCCCGTTGTCAGTAACCACGGTGTGGGGGAGGCCGAAGCGGCAAACGATTGACTTCCAAAAGAACTTGGCGACGTTTGCTTCGGTGATCCTCGCCAAGAGCTCGGCCTCGACCCACTTTGTGAAGTAGTCGATGGCCACTATCAAGAACTTCCGCTGTCCGGACGCCGGTGGGAATGGGCCCAGGAGGTCCATTCCCCACTGGGCGAACGGCCAGGGAGCTAAGAGCTGGGAGATTGGGTTGGAGGGCTGCCGTTGCACCGTGGCGTGACGCTGGCACCGGTCGCACTTCTTCACGAAGTCAGCGGCGTCCTCCTTCATTGTCTCCCAGAAGTAGCCCTGACGGAGGGCCTTGTACGCCAATGCCCTACCCCCCACGTGGTTCCCGCAGACGCCTTCGTGAATCTCCTGGAGCACAAGCTTGGCTTCCGTGGGTCCTACGCACTTGAGGAGGGGGTAGGAGTAGGATCTTCGATACAACTGCCCGTCCATCAGGACGAACCGCACGACTTTCTTTCTGATAAGGCGAGCCGCCTCGCGGTCCTCCAGCAGGGTGCCACTGGTGATGTATTCGGCGTACTTGTCCATCCAGCTGGGTTCATGGCTGACCTGATGGACCTCCACCGGTGCCTCGAGGCTTGGGATCTCGAGGCGCTCCATATGAGCGCGTCCCAGCATCGAGTCCGGTAGGGTCGCCAGGCGAGAGAGAGTGTCCGCGCGGGTGTTCTCCCTGCGGGGGATGTGGAAGATGTTGAAGTGCCGGAATCTGGACGCACCCACCTTGACGAGCTCCAAGTATTTCGCCATTTGGGGGTCATGTGCGACATACTCCCTGGAGACCTGTCCCGCCACGAGCTGGGAATCAGTGAAAGCTTTGAGGTTGGTTACGCCCAGCTCGCGGGAGACTCTCAGTCCGGCAAGAAGTGCTTCATACTCCGCCTGGTTATTTGTCGCGGGGAATTGGAAACGGAGTGCGCATTCGACGACGACCCCGTCGCTGTTGGCAAGGATGAGCCCAGCCCCGCTCCCGCCGGAGTTTGAGGCTCCGTCCACATGGAGGATCCAGGCGTCCTCTCCGGGCTCATCGGTGCCTATCTCCATCGGCTGGCCTGAGGGGCCTTCCTCGGGCTCCTTGCCCAAGCCTGCACATTCGACCAAGAAGTCGGCCAGCACCTGTGCCTTCATGGCCGACCTTGGCCTGTACGTAATGTCGAACTCGCTGAGCTTCAGTGCCCACTTTGCCAATCATCCCGAGGTATCGGGTCGGCTGAGCACTGCTTTTAGCGGTTGATCCGTCAGGACAGCGATGGGGTGCGCTTGGAAATAGGGCCTGAGATGCTGGGCAGACACTATTAGCGCAAAAACGAGTTTCTCGGGCCGAGAATACCTGAGTTCCGCGTCACGGAGAAGCTTGCTGGTATAGTATACCGGCCGTTGGACCCCCTGGCCATCGGTCCGAACCAAGACCGAGCTGATGGCTTTCGGGGTGACCGCTGGGTAGAGGATAAGCTCCTCCCCCTCCTCGGGCCTGGACAGCAACGATGGCAACGCAAGCGTCTTCTTCAGCTCCTCGAAGGCCTTCTGGCATTCCTCGGTCCAAGCGAAGTCGTTCATCTTTCTCAGCACCTTGAAGAAGGGACGGCAGCGGTCTGCCGACCTGGAGAAAAAGCGGCTGAGGGCCGCAACTTGGCCGGTGAGTTGCTGCACTTGCTTCTTGGAGGCGAGCTGCTCCATGTCCAGGATGGCCTGGACCTTCTTCGGGTTGGCCTCAATTCCTCTTTGGGTCACCATAAATCCTAGGAATTTCCCGGCGGAGATGCCAAAGGCGCACTTCGCCGGGTTCAGCTTCATCTAATGGCGTCGGAGGTTGCCGAACGTCTCCGCTAAGTCGGCCACGTGGTCCGAATCAGGTTTGCTCATTACCAGCATGTCGTCCACGTACACCTGCATGTTGCGGCCGATCTGGTCTTTGAAAATTCTATTGACCAGACGCTGGTACGTTGCCCCCGCGTTCTTGAGGCCGAATGGCATCATCCTGTAGCAAAAAGTTCCGCGGTCAGTTATGAAGGCGGTATGCTCTTCGTCCTCCGGGCTCATTCGGATCTGGTTGTATCCGGAAAAGGCGTCCATGATGAACGACAGGAGGCGATGTCCCGAGGTGGTGTCGACCAGCTGGTCGATCTTTGGAAGAGGGAAGCTGTCCTTTGGGCAAGCTCGGTTGAGGTCGGTGTAGTCTACACAGATCCTCCACTTATCACTACTCTTTCTCACCATTACCACGTTTGCCAGCCAGCTGGGATACTGGACCTCCCGCACAAAACCGGCGGCGAGGAGCTTCTCCATTTCCTCGTTGATCGCCTTCTGCCTTTCCATGGCGAAGCTCCTCTTCTTCTGGCGGACCGGGCACCAGGCGAACACGTCAGTGTTCGTGCGGAGGAACTCCAGCAGGCGGGTCCGTTCTTCTTCAGGGAGCTGGGCCCCAACTTGCACCATCTTCAGCGGATCCGAACCGAGGGGAAAAGTCAGCAGGCGCTCTACGGGCCCTCCCCTGGGTTCCTTCTCTCTAAGGTCGAGGTCGTCGATATCGGGGGCGAGCTCCGTGCCCCGGGCGCTCGGGACCGTCTGGAGGCAGAGCGGGACTGGCTGGGTCATCCCCTTCATCTCCCCGAGCCCGGAAGGCGTGGGGAACTGTACCAACAACCTTCTCGTGGAGATCGTGGCATCCAGTTGGTTGAGCCCGGGATGCCCGAGAATGGCGTTGTAAGGCGAAGGGAGTCTGACAACGGTAAATGTTATTAGGACGGTCGTCTGCCGGGGTGGGAATCCGGCGATGACCGGGAGAGTAATCTCCCCTTCGACCCCCATGGAGTCCCCTGTAAAACCCACAAGGGGGGTGTGCACCGGTCTCAGCTGATCGTGGGACAAGTTCATCCGAGAGAAAGCGTCGTAAAAAAGTACATCAGCCGAGCTTCCACTATCCACCATGATTCGATGTACAGGATGCTTTGCGATGGTCATCTCGACCACCATGGCATCGTTGTTTACATTTTCATTACCCTTCCCCCCCTCGGGAGGGATTACATTCTCCGGGTTCCCGATTTCCCGGGCACTCTTCGCCGCTCGACCGACCCCGTGCGAGATCATGCCCACGGGCTTCTCCGTTGGGCGGTTATCGATTGCAGGGACGGGCGGTAAGGTCGCGAGCGGCTACCCCTCCGAGGGGGCCTCGTTCTTGACGAACTTCCTGAGGTAGCCCCTCCTAATCAGCTCCTCGATCTCCCGCTTCAGGTTGCGACACTCCTCCGTGTCGTGACCGTGCTCGCGGTGGAACTGGCAGTACTTTGATTTGTCCCGGGTGGCTCTCGGGTTCTGAGGAGGAGGTCGGCGGAGGTAACGCTCGTCCTTGATTTCCATGAGGATCTTCGTCCGAGGTGCGAGGAGAGGGGTGTACCTCTGCTTGGGAGTGGCCTCGCCCCTCGGCCTTGGATTCGGGCGAGGGTCGGCAAATGGCCCGGGCTTCCGAGCTCCCGGGGTATCTCTTGGGGGCGGCCTCTTAGGAGTCTTCCCGTCCAACTCTCGACGGGTGCGGTCGGCCTCCTCCGCTCGGATGTACTTGTGGGCGCGGAGGAGGAGCTCGGAGTACGTCCTGGGCGGCTTCTTGTCCAGGGAGTAGGTCAGGCGGGACGTCTTGAGCCCGCGCTTCAGAGCCAACATGGCGACGGGCTCGTCCAGGCTGTAGATTTCCAGGGCTGCGGTCTTGAAACGGGTGATGTAGTCCCGGAGCAGCTCCTGGTCCTACTGGCGGATGGAGAAGAGGCTGTCCACCTCTCTCGGCACCTTTCGACAAGCGTCGAAGTATGCCATAAACTTCCCTTCCAGCTGATGGAAGGAGCAAATGGATTTGGGCTCGAGGCGGGTGAACCAGACTCGAGCGGCCTTCCGGAGGGTGGCCGGGAAGGCGATGCACAGAAGAGCGTCGGTGGCCCCCTGGACCCTCATGAGAGCTTTGTAGCTCTCCAGATGGTCCAGAGGGTCGGTGGTCCCGTCGTAGGGATCCACCTGCGGCATGCGGAACCGTTTTGGGATCGGCTCCGCCGGGATTTCTTCAGAGAAAGGGGGACGGGAGTCGTAGCCCGCCGGGTCCGCCGACGGGTTCTGCAGGTCGGCGAATCGGCGGGCGAACTCCGCTAGCTTGCGCTCATGCTCCTCCAGGCACCTCCCGGCCTGGCGCCTGATGGCTTCGTCGGTGGAGTCTTCCACCGAGGCTGCGGGTGAAGGGGACGCCGATCGGTCTCGGCGCGAAGTCAGGCCTCGGCATCGCTTGCTGCGATGCGCCGTTTCGGCCTCGTCGGCCGGGGATCGACTCTCGTGATCCTCCGAACCAGAGTAGTTTCTTTTTGCTGGAGCTTGGTGGCTCCCACGGGGTTGGAGACGGCCCTCGGATGGGATGGCCTGCCCTGGATGGAGCGCAGGCTCCCACGCTGCCCCGCGGCTCGGGCCGCGAGGGTCCCTGGCTGTGGCTGCGTGGCCAGGGACCGCTGCTGATGCTGAAGCTGCCGGACCGCCGAGGTCAAGGTCTGCAGCTGTTGGATGACGGCCGCAAGGGGTCCGTCCGTTGAGGTAGGCTGTGGTGGAAGAGGAGAGGGAGCTTCCTCTCCGGGCTGTGGGCCCCTGGAGGGGAGTGAACCTCCCCAACACGGCTGGTGGACGCCTCGCGGCCACGAGTGACCACCATTGTCAGAGAGCGCAACACCTGCAGAAAGCTGGCTCCCGCTAAGGTTTGGTGTCCTGCCCCCCTACCTGGTGCGCCAATCTGTTGCCGCTCTCGTCGCCGTGCCCGTGCCTCGGATCCGTGGATCCTTCCTGACCGCCTGGCGAGGGAGCCTCCCCGGCTGCGGCGAACCTGCAAGAAGGGGTTAGAAGACCCTGGCCGGGGATCCCGGCGAGGGAGCTCCGACGGTCAAGTCAGTAGACGACGAGAAGGAACAGACTCTCCAAGACGGACCCCCGAAAGGGTTCCAGACTTAGAGAATTTACTAGAAAGAAAGGTGCACTGGGGACCAGAAATTCGGCCGGGCCTCCTTGCCGAGCTCACGCCGAGCGATCCCCTCTCGGGATCTTGGATCTCACTCTCGGAGCGAGGCCTTTTGCCGCTGCTTCTTCCTTGTCCCCAGGCTTGTTCGCTTACCTTGTCGTCCCCAGATTCCTTCCTTTTATCTCTTCCCGTCGTTCGCCTGTCTTCTCCTCCTGGGAGGCTCCCCTCCCCCGTCCCTTTCTCTTTCCCCTTTTCGGTGAAGAGGGCCAGGCGGCTTTTCGACCTCGTCCACCGAGCCCAACAGGGAAAAGGCAAAGACAGAAAAGGGGGGGGCGGCGCTGGTAAGGCGGCCGGTCAGACCTCGGGCTTAGTGAGAGCGCTCTCTTTCCCAAGTGTGGGCGCCATCCATCTATGGGGCCTGCTTTGTCAGAATCGTGCCTCTCGACTGCGGGACATGTCGGGCCGATGCAAATAGTGTTTCGCGTGCCGTCGCCATCCGTACGGGGCGCCGTCTGTGATGTGTACGGCTCGAGGGATGACCTCGAGGCCTGCGCCTCCTTCCCTGGGACCTTCTCCGTACGGGCGGCCTGGCTTCGGCCGAGGTGGGCCCGTCTCCGGGGGCCACCTGGCGAAGGAGCGAAGGATCCGCCGACCTCGGCCTAGGCGGATCCCTCCTGGGTGGACACCTGGCGAGGTGGCAGGGGGTCGCCTGGCTTCGATCGAGGTGGGCCAGTCTCCGGGGGCCACCTGGCGAAGGAGCGAAGGATCGGCCGACCTCGGCCTTGGTGGACCCCTCCTGGGTGGACACCTGGCGATGTGGCAGGAGGTCGCCTGGCTTCGGCCGAGGTGGGCCCGTCTCCGGGGGCCACCTGGCGAAGGAGCGAAGGATCGGCCGACCTCGGCCTAGGTGGACCCCTCCTGGGTGGACACCTGGCGAGGTGGCAGGAGGTCGCCTGGCTTCGGTCTAGGTGGGCCCGTCTCCGGGGGTCACCTGGCGAAGGAGCGACGGATCGGCCGACCTCGGCCTAGGTGGACCCCTCCTGGGTGGACACCTGGCGAGGTGGCAGGAGGTCGCCTGTTTTCGGCCGAGGTGGGCCCGTCTCCGGGGGGGCCACCTGGCGAAGGAGCGAAGGATCGGCCGACCTCGGCCTAGGTGGACCCCTCCTGGGTGGACACCTGGCGAGGTGGCAGGAGGTCGCCTGGCTTCAGCCGAGGTGGGCCCGTCTCCGGGGGGGCCACCTGGCGAAGGAGCGAAGGATCGGCCGACCTCGGCCTAGGTGGACCCCTCCTGGGTGGACACCTGGCGAGGTGGCAGGAGGTCGCCTGTCTTCGACCGAGGTGGGCCCGTCTCCGGGGGGGCCACCTGGCGAAGGAGCGAAGGATCGAGCGACCTCGGCCTAGGCGGACCCCTTCTGGGTGGGCGCCAGGCGAGGTGGTAGAGGAGCCCCGAACCGAGCTCGACTTCGGTGAGAGCAGTTTGTCTTAGGAAGTCGTCTGGCAGAGTAGTCTTGCCGAGCTCGGCCTTGGCGATGTGGTGCTGACTCGGCCGGAGAAACCTCCACGTGGCTCGATCATATTCGGCGATATCTGAGCCCGGCCACGTCACCGTTACGACCGTAACAACTGCCATGCATGGGTTGATAACAAGATGGTAAACACAACTTTTTAAAAGGATAAATTGAACCACCAAGATGGTAGTGCAGGTGGAACAAGCTTAGTCCCATATTTCACATGTCTCATGTTCAAGATTAGTCCTGGAATCTAGACATGACTCCGCTTGTTGCTTTGATGGGACTGGAGTGATATACTCATTTGTGTGGTGTGGAACTTTAAGATCACATTCAATATGATAGGGAGGGATTGCTGAACCATTTTTATTATCGCCATGTATTGGATATTTTTCAGCATAATGAAGGCTCTTATAGTCATACCCAGTCTCCACCCATTCCTTTTTTCCTTACCAAAACAAGAAAAAGATAAATCGATAGAATCATCAGAAGCAAACTACTGCACCAGCTTTTATAGAAGTTTTTTTTTTTTTTTTAAAAAAAAGAGAGATCTCGATGCTTCTGCACCCGCACCAACCTGTCTTTTTTTTTTGGTTAAACAAAAGGGGGGGAGGAGTTAGACCCCGAGCATGGCCACCCCCAGACGGTCCCCCAACCCCAGTCAGGAAATGTTCGATACACGGCGTATATTAATTTTTTTCGCAGCCGTTCCTCACCCGAAGGTGAAAGGTGAGTACGTTTCGCAGCCGTTCCTCACCCGAAGGTGAAAGGTGAGTACGTCAACCTGACTACCACTGGCATCAGCTCACCCGAAAGTGAAAGGTGACCCGAAAGTGAAAGGTGAGTACGTCAACCTGACTACCACTGGCATCAGTCGAGTGAACGAGATTTATTATATATATCCCTAATTTTTTTATTACTACCAGCCAACAGAAACTAATTTTTCTCTTTTTTTGATTTTACTTCTGGACTATTTTTTTATTTTTTATTATTACCAGCCAACAGGGACTCCAGGATTATTTTATTAATTTTTTTCTTTTTTTGATTTTACTCTCGGACTATTTTTTTATTTTTATTTTATTCCCAGATTTTTATGTCGAAATATGTCCATATCAAGCTGGTTGTGAGAAAAGTCTCGCAACCAACACTACTCACCAGTGGCCACCAGCCTGCCTTTGATAACCACGGGTGTGTGCCAAGTAACTTGACATTTTGAGTTATTCTCGACTGGAGGTGAGCACTGATCGCGAAGGTAAAATTAAAATCAAACCAATTTAATCAATTTCTTAAAAATAAAATCAAAATTGAACGGCCAGTTTATAAAAAAAATGAATAAAATTGAACCAAAAAAGAACTCGGACAGTTTCAATTTAGTATATGAAGTTGAAAAGATGCAATTTTAAATTTGCTGTCACACCACATTATTTTTTTAGAAATTTCATCTAAAAAATCTTTTAAAAGATTATAAATCGTAGAGAGGAAAAAAAAAAAAAAAATTTGAGAGAAAACAGGATTTACTGTCAAGATAGATAGATCAGAGGAAAAAAATTGAATACTCTTCAATTCCTTGTAGACATGTTGTTCCAAATATTTTTTTCGCTGTACTTCCATTCCAAGAATCAAAAAATAGGATAGAAGCGAGATAATCAATTTAAAAGAGAAGAAAAGATTAAAAAAGTTAAAGAGCAAAGAAAATTATGAGGATTCAATGAACAGGATTCCTGGCACAAGTTTCCCAAGGGACAGGCAAAGTTTAAAAGAGATGAGACACTCCGAGAGGCACAAGAAAGATGTCTCCACCATTCATTGCGAACACTGCAGCTGTGAGGCAATGACATCATTGGCTCGTTCTTCAATTTGGTGGAAAAAGAGGGCTCGTAAGGAGAAGAAGATGTGTGGCAAGAAAAAAGTCCAGTTAGAATAGAACACCTACTTCAAACCAAAACCAAACCAGGTTTTTAATTTGAAAAAAAAATTTTTTTTTGATAAACCGTCGCATTCAAATTAAAAATTTAACATAAATACGATAAAAAAAAATTCAAAAATACAAGATCATGAAACAACGTCAAAGTATGCCCGGGATCGATCTACAAAACACGACCAAGATGATGGGCAACATAGAAAGCAATCCAATCTATTGCAGAGTTAGCCTTACGATATACATGCCTAATAAGATACGAAGAGCATTCTTGAAGGAGAAGCGCAATATCATGAAGGAGAGGGTGCGTGGGCCTGATCCTCTCGTCTTTTGGATCTAAACAATGACAATAACAGAATTATCCCGGACGATAAGGTGATCAATGTACAGAATCATCCAAGCATATACAATACCAGCCCAGGCATACAAACCAACCATAGAAAAAAAGATTGTTTAAACCAAACCAAATCAACCGGTTTGGTTCAGGTTCGCGGTTTGATCCTTTTTATTTTTCGAACCCAACTAATTTTTCATATCCCTGCCCAAGTGCCCCCTTCATTCTCTGTAGTGTTGCGTGTGATGGAAAAATAGAAGCTGTTATCTTTCTCCCTCAGCTCCATTGCACAACTTGCAATCAATCTGGAAAAGATAACTCTGTTACATGACATTGTACACTCAATTCTTCTTCCAGACCCTGGATGTAGGTTGTTCGAACTTTTTGACCATCAAATCTCCAGTTTTCACCGAACAGTAGAAAAAGAGAAGTAAAAAGAAGAAAGAAGAAAGAAATTCCATGTCAATTGGTAAGACAAATGAGATAAATGTGCGACAGAGTGAACATGCCCTCTAGTGGCACTATTTGAGCTCTTCTGGGCGAGTGCCAGTAAATTATCACCAATATTATGCAAGTTCTTTCAAGTAGCTAGGTTACTACTTGCAATACATGAATTTAATGGCATTCTCCGAACGCTTTAGAAAAAGTATTCTTCACTCTTTTTGTTGAGCAGCTTTGTACTTCAATTTAGATTACCACGGTATCCATCAGGTTTATAAATTAACTCAGACCCACCGAACCATCTAACGATGAAGGAAATACCCACTGGCTTTACCCTAACATAATATCCGGTGCCCGATTCCTTCAATAATTGAAGCAATGAACGCCCCTGGAAAAATGGGAGATTGACAGTGTCCATTTCTGCTGTCATCTCTGAGCTCCATCAGCTTCTCCCTTCTTTTTAATCTTTTCTCCCGGTTTCCTTCCGCTTAAATCGAGTGCCCAGAATCCAGAGGAGTTGATAGAGATGCAAGATATGGTTTACGGATGGAACTATTGATTGCTACTGGTAATTTACGTACACTGGTTCATGTCATCTCATTTTCCAACCTTGCACTTTGGGAATTGAGTTGGCGAAAATTGAAGTCTTATCTTGGTTCTACCGTGCTTCCCGTGGTGAATGTAGAACTCGTGGTTCCTCTGGCCGAGTGAGGTCTTCAAACAAATATCCAGAGGGTAAAACGACCACCTCCCCACCCTCTGCAAAACCCTTATCGTGTCGTGACCTGTTTATCATTTTATCTTCAGTCCACGGACCGCACATCCGGTTCCGTGATACTGTCGGATTTAAAAGGATTTTGGTTCCTGGCATCCATGTAAGTTCTTAGATTTACTTTTATTTTGGAGTGGATGCTTTTACTTTTTTTTTTTTTTTCTTTATTCCGTGCCGGGGGTTTGAACCTTGCTTCCCGAGAACAACCAGCTGGTTTGACATGAGGTACCAACTTTATGAAGTTGTGATTATTTTTTATACTCCTGGTTTATCGAGCGTTACAAACTTGCAATGTTGTTTTTATAAAGAAAAGCCAGAAATTATATTACTATCTTCTTTTAATTTTTTTTATAAAGTTTTTACTTTAATAATATTATTAATTATATTTTAGAAATAATTTCAGGCTTTTGGCGCTAAACAAATAATATTTTGGTTCCTAAGAAACTACCGTGAAGCTACCAGAGCAGCCGGCCTACCTCGCCCTTGAAAAAAGCTTGAGAAAATAGCAGTTTGATTATTGGTCCCATCTCCCATTCCAACGGACCGAGACCAAGTTGCTATCGCACCAACCCATCAAATCAGTTGTACGGAAAAAACCCCATCAGCGTACGCATTGAAGGCGATTTCTTTCATTATACTTCGAACTTATATTACCTTTGGTAAGGCATGAATACGACACGCAGGTACCATGGTTAGATAATATTAGTTTATGAAGGGAGAAGTTACAATACATGTAGAGAGTACGATCAAAAAGATCAAACGGTCAGTACCCCATCCAGGGACCATCATGATCCTGCTCGCACCAAAATGAGAACCAGCGTTGTTATCCCGAGACTGGAATGGCCGGCGGCTTTGCCACTCTCTTTCCCACCGCCCCTTTCCATTCTTCCCGCTAAGGATTTGGAAATGCTGGCCCTGAAAAAGTTAGTTAACGGTAAAAACAGATTGCATACCTTAACCGCTCCCGAGAGCGGAAGAGACTAGAGAAAGATGAAGCACTCCAAGGAGACGAGGGGATTCTCCAGGGACTCCTTCCCCTCGCTGCTGCTCGCCTCCTCCGCCCTCCTTCCATCCTCATCCGCCGCCGCCGCCTGCGGCGGGTTCCTGAGCGGCGACGACTGGCCGTTAGCCCTCGACGCCGGCACCACCCTGCATTGGCCACCGGTGGTGGCGCTGCGAATCTCCGCCGCCCGTTTCGCAGCCGGGGACACTGACCTCCGGCCGGACCTCTCCCCTGCGTCTCTACGGAACGCGTCCCCGGCCGGAACCCAGTTCCTAGCCGCCTTCCCCTGCCCCGTCTCCCTGGCGGAATACGTCCGACCGACGGCACCCTCCCTTCTTTTCACCGGCGATGGAGAGGACCTCCCGCTGCCGCAGCCGGCGCCCCTTTCTCTGTTGCGGGGAATCTCCCCGGAGACCGAGCGCTTTTTCTGGAACTCCGCCTGGGGTCTCTCCTCGCTCTCTCCCCTGGCCTCACCCTCCACCTCCTCCGCGTCCTCCTCCTCCCCAACTTTCTTGTCCGTCGCCATCGTGGCGGTAGAGAAGCCCTCGCTCATGCTGCAGACCTCGGAGTTCTCCTCGGATCTCACATCGTAGCCTCCGTTGATGGAGTTAACACCCGGAGACGCCTTCAAATCCTTGTCGAATCCCACCACCTCCTTCTCAATTCCTTCCTCCCTCGGCCTCGTCTTCGGCTTCGGCGTCTCCGAGAGCACCTCCTTCACCGTTTCCTCCTGCGGCGCCTCGGGCTCCGGCGGCAGCCGGCTCCTCCGCCGGCGGACGGTGGACGCCTCTTTGCCGCGGGAAGGAGCCTCCGTTTTGCTGAAGCAGCAACCCATCCTCTTCCACTATAAAGATATCTCCCGTGAGGTCTTGTCGAGGGAGCGGCGGCGGTGGCGGCGGCTCTCCAACCGGGAACTGGGGAGCTTTCTGGTGGCCCCTGTAATTGACTTCCTGGTCTTCGAAATCTATAAATTTTTCCCCTTCCCCCTTTTCGACTGGAGGGGGCAAAGCGGAGGGAGTGAAATCAAGAGCGGCATTTATTGGAAGCGCGGAGCGAGCAAGGTCATGCTAAATTTGCGACAATCACGAAAATGCCATCGATCGCGCGCTTTTTCTAATTTCTTAGTAAAATAATATTTTATTTTATCCAGTCTGTACGAACGGGGCATGTTCCTGCCGCTTTGTTTTAGCGTCTGATCTATGCGATTTGACGTGGGATGATCCGACGGACGGTAAAACCCTTCCTCAACCGAGGCCTCGGATCCAATGAATTCGGCTGGGGGGGGGGGGGGGAAGAGGAGCCAAGGGGGGATGAGAGCGGGGCCTGATCGCCGAATTCCCATCAGGACCGTCCAACCGTCGGACCCGCTCATCCTCTTGTATCGATTAGGGCATAGGATTCCCGGGATCGGAGGAACAAGGCAAAGGATAACCATCCAATTTGCGTGGAGTCTTCTGTATAAACGGAGGTGGGATTACTGATGTAGCCGTCTGGAACGATGGACCCAATGGGGCGGGGCCAGTATTAAATTAAAGCCGGAGAATTACGGTCTCATTACATAAAAAGGTCCGATACGAAGAAAACCGGCTTTTTTTTAAAAAATAATATTTTTTAATATTTTATTTTCCGAATTAATGCCGTTTTCATTTTATTTATGAATCTAGATGCGTGGTCCAATCAAAAAAAAAAAAAAAAAAAAAAAATCACGGGTTCAACTTGTGATTTCAAAAAAAAAAAAAAATTACTTGAAATTATGGGTGGAATCGTGGGCTTGACCCGTGTTTTTCTTGAAATCATCGGTTCCATCCACGATTTCTTCTCAAATTTTTTATGTTAAATTTTAATAAAAATAAAAAAAATAAAAAATTAATAAAAAATTAGAAAAAAATAAAAATTAAAAATAATAGTATGATAATATAATAATTTTTTTAAATTATTATAACATGTGATTTTGCAGTCCGGTTGTCAATCTGGCTACCGGTTTGATAGCAGTCCGGCTCCGGCCATCAATCTGACAGCTAGTTCGGTTGCTAGGTCAGTGCCAGTCCGATCGCCGGTCTAGCTACCAGTCCGGTCACTGGTCTGATAGTCGGTCACCGGTTTGACGGTCGATCCGGTCGCCAGGATTCGGCCACCAGTCCGACCGCCGGTCAGGCCACCGATCCGGCCTTGACCCTGATGGCCGGACCGGCGGTCAGACTGTTGGCCTGATCCTGGTAACCGGATCGACCATTAGACCGATGACCGACTATCAGATCAGTGATCGGACTGGCAGCTAGACCGGCGATCGGATTGGCACCGACCTAGCAGCCGAACTGGCTGTCAGATCGATGGCCGGAGCCAGACTGGCTGTCAGATCGATGGCCGGAGCCAGACTGGCTATCAGACCGATGGCCAGATTGATGACCGGACTACAAAATCAAAGATTATAATAATTTAAAAAATTATTATATTATCATATTTTTATTTTTTATTTTTTTTTAAATTTTTTATTTTTTATTAAAATTTAAAATAAAAAGATGGAGAAGAAATCATGAGTTTTATTCATGATTTCAATATTTTTTTTTTTTTTTTGGGAATGGGCCGTTCCCTTGGATTGGTAAATAAAATGAAAATAGCATTAATTCGGGAAATAAAATATTAAAAAACATTATTTTTAAAAAAAATCCGAGAAAACCAATGTCGGCAAACAACGAGTATACGGAGAAAGAACTGTAACAAATCCTACGCATCCGTGCAACCTGCATAATTTTTCTTGCTGCAATCAAAAGAACCATTTGGTACCGCCAAGGCATGGTGTTATCTACTTGTCTCAAATCTAACGCAGGTGTGACCCGTGAGTTCGTACAGCCAGCTTGACTTTTCTAAGATCGGATATCCTGGTCCACCAAGGCAGGGTGTCGTGAGTTTTTTTTTTTTTTTTTTTTTTTATGGGACGTTAATAATAAAAAATAAAATAAAATAAAATTAAATATCATTTAACATCATCATCAAGATAGTAGTCCAGTGATTAAAATTTTATCAAACAATCAATAGATCACGAACTCCATAGAATATTTGATTAAATCGAAATTTTTTTCTAAAACTTGGATCTCCAGAGATAACGATGCTAGATTTATTTTTCCTATTTTTTTAATTTATTTTTTTAAAAAATTTAATATCAAATTATATTATTATATTTAATAAAAATTAGATTTATCATTTTTTTAAAAATATATAGATCGAATAAGAATAGTGATAACAAGACAATAAATTGTAGCAAAGTTATTTGACTTTTTTTCTTTCAATAAATTATAGATTTCGATCACACGAAAGAAAGTTATGCTCTTACTCTATTGTTTCCGGAATTAAATAAGCAAATGAATATTGTAAGAGCATGCTAGTTAGTGAAAGTGTTTACTTTAAGTCCCTGCAACGATGAAAAGTGCGATGGAGTCGATGTGATAGAAGTCTCGTATCAAATATGGAATTATGCCAACGGATCCATTTTTTTACGAATAAATATTTATCTAAAAATTTATATGTTTTTATAAATATTTTTTAAATAATATGTAGATAAAAATAATATATTTATATTTTTTTATGTTTGAAAAAGTAATTTCGAAATTTATTATTCATGTTCTTGTTTATTATTACTTTTCTGTATAAGTTGCTAAAATTTATCTATATGGGATGCTATGATCTGATGCACGGAATAAAATAATTTTGATATTTAATATATTTTAAAATTTATTTAATAAAATTTATTATATATTATATTTATTCAAAATTTATTTTAAAATCTTGATGTTTGAAAAATTCTATCCAAAACTAAGACAAAGAAGTATGATGCAAGTTTTGGAAGAATTTTTTTTTCAAAACTAAGCCTGACTTTTTTTTTTTTATAAATATAATAGATTATATAGAAGCTATAAACTTTAGTGAAAAAAGAGCTAGAAAAAATTAATAATCCATTGAATCCAGATAGTACTATTTTAATTATATATAATAGATTTTCCATAACATCTTTAATGGAGACTAGAGTTTAGGGATAGTAGATAACCGACTTATTGGATATTGAATGAGAAGGTATTGAAAAACAAAAGAAGAGCATTTAAAAAAAAATTAAATATTTACTTTAGTGATTGACGAGAAAAAAAATTAATTATATTTTAGATATATAAGATTTGTTTTTTATTTTATGGATAAATGCTATGCAAAAAAATAACTAATATATCTTGATAGTTAAGTTGGTTAATAAAAAAATTGGTAAACTTTTTTATGATATTTCTTTATAAATGAATGGGTTCTAAAGGATAAAAGGCACTTGCCTTACCGAATTTTCTTTTTCCAAAGATGAGGGACTATTTTGGAATGGGTATCAAGAAAAAGGTTGAATATGCTAAAATCCCTAAATATTAAATAGACTCCATAAATAGGATCATATAAATGCACTGATTGGTATCAGGCACACGTGTGAAGAGCTCGGCTCTTGGTTCGCTGTTGAAGTATCTAGTCTTTCTCACGGTTCTCTTCCATTTTTTTTTTTTTTTCCCAATAAAGAGTTGGCATTGAGTATTGAATAGGGTACCTGGTATGGGAAAATTAATCTAAAATAAAAAATAATGTGAATGGAGGTAACTAGATTACCATGTCTAGTTGTGCCATGATTATTTTACATGATGGTGATCTTAAATCACTTATATCTCTCAAACTATTGCCTAACCTAGTGATTGAAAATCCATCTTTGAGGCTTAGTATCCAAAATTACCATAAAACAGTGATCTTATGATGATATTTGAGAAGAAAAATATTCCTTAATTTAGTAAAAAAAATGGTACAACAATATACCTAATATATTATATTATTATTATATATTATATTTATGAGGTATACATTATATTATAATATATTATTAATCATATTTTTTATAAAATTATTCAATATATTACTTCTATTTACCTTATTTTTCTAATTAAAATAAAAATAGTATTAAAATAAATAATATTATAAATATAAATAAAAATATTAACTTTATAATAATAATTAATGTATTTTATAAGAACAATAATTTATAGAAATAATAGATATATTTTATAAAATATATCAAGTATAATTAGTACTATATGTTCAGTGATCTTGGATTCCCCTGGAATACCAACCGGATTACTGATGGATATCCGGTGATTTTTAATTACTAGAACATAGTATTCCAAACTCGGTGACCTTAGATCATCGAAATTTAGATTACTCCAAGATAAGGATCAATGAGTGATCTAAGATTATCTTAGTGATCTCACATGGATCATCAGACGGCCCTTTAAAGGCATGTCAAAACCGCTAAGACGGTAGCCCGGTTGGTAGAGATCTTGTCTCGCTACCAACCGATCGCGGGTTCGAGATATGATCTCGTGGGTGATTCGATTAAATCCAAGAATTTTTTTGGAGCCTGCGACAGTTGGTGTGAGTGAGAGGTCAGGATCTTTCTTTTTGTTCCCGTTCTACTAGCCGGCATCTTAGTGGTATCAGGTTGACGTACTTATCATTAGGTCGGGAGAAACTGCAAAAATCTGAGCGTCCGGCATCTTAGTGGTATCAGGTTGACGCACTTATCATTAGATCGGGAGAAACTGCAAAAATCTGAGCGTCTCGAATCAAGCATTACCTGATGGGATGGAGGCCTGCAGGGATAGCTAAATCGGGATTTATCCTTTCTATCCCCTTTTTTTTATCAAAAGAAGAAGCAGCAGCAGCATGTCGAAGTATGGATGTTATGGAGGATAGTTGGTTATTTGACAGTCCCTTGGATCGGTGGGCTGTCCTTTAATTTGTGGATATGGAGATGACAACAGGATTGTATATTGCTAATCTTCCATAGCCTGAGAAGAGGAGGTGGAACTCCACCTTGGTGGCCTGATTGTTTTGGGGAGCAGTCGGCTGCAAGAGTCCAAGCAGCCATGATCTCAAGGCATTACACTCTAGACATGAGAGTTTGGAGGACCAAGGGTTAGGGTGAGGGATCTCTGCACCCGATTTAGATAAGGGACTTTGCATAGATACGGAGGCTTCGGGTACATCCAGGAATTGCTCTATTAATTTAGAAGGTAGCTTGGAATCGGTTTCTTTCTCGAAAGATTTTATGCAGACAGGGTTCAATATAATCCTCATCTGCCCGTTTTGTGATATCGAGGAGTTCATGGAGCATGCTTTATTTTTGTGTGCCAGAGCCCAACAAATTTGGATACATTATTGACTAAGCTTAGGAGCGGTTATAGTAGATCAACATATAGATCCTCGTATACTACTCATCACATTTGGTTAGCTACGGATGTTTGGATTTTTTATGGCATAAGTCACTCGTTATATTAAAATTTATTTTGGAAAGAGTTCTTGTCACGTCCCGATCCCAAACCCGAGCCGGATATACAACAGACGGCCGTTTATCCTAGAATTTATTTCTCCTTCGGACACACAAGGCTTGCATCAAAACAGGTTACTACCTTGGCGATATTGTTTGCTATGTCCTAAGTTCCTCGCTGACTGGTTCCAAAGTCCAATTAATCTTCTGGATCTGTAACAAAAATATAGAAAAACAGGGATGAACTATACAGGCTCAGTAAGTTATCAACACATCTAATATACAACATAAATATGCCAATAAAAATCAACAAGCATATACACATCATACAACGAGATGTCTATCAATATAATAATATAACCAGCAACATGATGCAAATATGTACACTTAATTTCAACCGACACCGATACGACTATGGATGGCCAACCATTTACTTTACTCTCCTAGTCCTTCTGACTATGGCCACGATCGACCCGTGGCTCGCCCCGAAAGAGATTAGATCCTGTGTCACATACCGCTCAATGGTCATGTGCTAGCGATAGTCCCGCTGGAGGCCCAAAAGGAAAACTAGCTCTGAGTATCACACGAGAAACATGCATCCCAGTATGTGCTAAAATAAGGCAACTAGTTCCTGTGTCACATACCGTTCAACGGTCATGTGTTAGCGATAGCCCCTCTGGAGGCCCAAAAAAAGACTAGGTCCTTGTATGATCATAGTCGGACTAGAGAACGACAACACCAACACAATGCATGCAATCCAATGCAATTCAAATGCAATCCAATGCAAATTAAAATATATTACACGCATTAAATATTTCATAAATATATAACATATTTGGCATATAATATCAGAGGTCAAGATAACTTATCGAAGAGTATCCACAAACTACACACAATTCAAACACTAGACCTGATCTTCCAAGAACAATGACGATTCTAATCAACAATTTAAATATATAATTAATTTCTATTTCAAAACTAAAAAGAAAACTAAATTATCATTGGACACTCTCGTCAATCCAATTCTAATCTTGATCTGGAATTTAACCCTTTCTCCCTTTCTTCTCTTTCTCCTCCTTCTCTCTCCTCTTTCTATCTCCTCCTTCTCTCTCCTCTTTCTCTCTCCACCTTCTCTCTTCTTTCTCTCTCCTGTTTCTCTTATTTTCTCCTTTTTTTTTTTTTTCCCTTTTTCTCTTTTTTTTTTTCCTTCTTTCCTCTTGCTTTTTTTTCCTTCTTCCATTCCTTTCTTCTCTCCATCTTCTCCACCGAACAGCCCCCCCCTCATCATTTTTTTTTCCTTCTCTTCCTTTCCTCTTCTCCTCTCCCTCTCCTTCCTCCCCTCTCTTCTTCCCTTCTTCTTTCTTTCTTCTCTTCTCTCGAACTCCCCCTGCCTTCTTCCCTCACTTGGCTCGAGCAGGCCTCCCATGGCCATCAGAACCATGGGATATTGTGGACGGGGAAGGAGACCACCGGACGAAGGGGAACCGGGCGGCGTTGCCACCGACGACCATTCGGCCACCTACCGAAAATCTCCAAAAAAAATGGAACAAACCCCACCCCCTTCTCTCCCACCAGTCATCACTGTTCTCACTCACGCTCGAGAGGAGATGGAAAGAAGAAGACTTACCAGCGAAATTGGCGTCAGGTCTCGATAGCCACATGAGGGAAGGCAAGCTTCGAATCGGCCGAGGCACACAAGAGAACCATCTCTTATAGGAAAGAATCCCTATTCTCCATGCCATCATCCTTCCCCTCCGACTCCTCCGCCGACCGTTCGCAACTCCCCGACGACCATCCGCCGTGATCTCCGGCGATCACAGTGGGAGGATAAACAGGGGCTCCATCTCCTGTTCTTATTTTTTTTTCTTGCATCGAACTGAAGTCGGCAAGGGCTACCGACTTCAGTCCAAAAATGGCCCAATAATATCGAGCCTCACAGTTCTTATTCAAGACGAAGAAATTGTTGGAGCATACACCATTTGAGAGTCTTTGACAGCTTGGAACATCTTGGAAATCTCATTAGCTTCTACCGTGATCAGGATTATCTTTATCTCTTGGGAGCCTCAATCTAGAGTTTTCTCAAGATCAACTTCAATAGCAATGTCTTAAATGGTGTCAGGCATGGCCGAAGCAGCCTTTGCCATTCGAGGCCCAGACTCTAGACTTATCATAGCTAGCAAGAGTCTAATGCTTCATATCTCAATCCCTTGATGGATGTTGAGAGTAGCATAGGAGGGGATTAGGTATGCTCGGCCAGGACTCGAGATGAAATCTGTCTACTAGAGAGAGACATAGCAATCGTGGTTGGATGGATCTGAAGTATGGCCTAGGTACCTTCATCTCCTCCTCTATTGTAGGATGTTTGAAAGCTGGCTAGTGGGAGCACTACCTTTATGGTCAAGCATATCTACCAAGAGATGAATGGGACAGCTGATTGGATAGCCTCGTTCGTTGCTAAATATTTTATTAAAGCCTTATGCACTGATTTGCTATATCCGCAATGGCGATGCTGGGGAATGTTTTGTTTTTTAATGGCTATTAACCATTAAAGTCCATTGTCTTCAAAATTCTCTATGGAGAAGCAAATCTCATGAACTATAGGGACCATGCAAGTTGATACCTTTCTCTTAACTTTCATGGAGAAGGGAAATCAATGCTGTTCTACCATATAAGACAAATTTGTAAAGTGCCTTAAGCGGCCATTCATAAGTATTGATTATATTTTTGGTCGGAATGATCATTCAAGCACTAGTTTTTGGGCGATTTCCATCGAATTAGCAGGGAATCTCCTCAGGCCCAATAGATCGTGTGCAATCTCTAACATAAGGGTAAGATGGTCATTACATGAAGGGAAAATAAGGAATATTTTTTATGCATTCCCTTTTATTCTCTTTCACATTGATTTGTTAGGAGAGAAACGGTTGTACCATACGAGCATACAAAAGAATGGAAAGAAAGTAGGTTGCCGAGCGAGGGAGGCGGGAGGCCAGGGAAGGCGTGGATGGAGCTTTGGAGTGATAACTTTTGAATTTAAATTCAGGATTGGAGAGAGAACATATGATTTCTCTTAATTTTTTTTTTTTTTATTAGAGGAGAATTGTTGGTAATATTTTAGGGAAGGGCAAAATCCTTCCAAAGAAAAAGAAAATGATTAGGTGTCATATATTGCAATCACAATTTACTGCACTGATCCTTTACTTCAACTTTAGGTCCTAGAAATTTAGTTTTTTGGATATCAAATTTCTTTTTCATCTATGTATTTGATATTGTAGAGAAGCTAGATTGGGGTCATAATAAGTTTTGATGTAAAATGGTTCATATAAAAATTGGAAGGGGATGTAATTTTCCTACAAAAAATTGGCAGCCTGGGAGGGTTTTTTTTTTTTTTTTTTTTTATGCGTGCGTGTGTGTGTTTTTTAGGGGGGGGGGGGGGGTGGGAGCCTCAATGTAGATAGGATTAGACTGTCAAAGAAAAGTGCCACCTTTGTTTTTATTTATTTATTTATTTGACAAACAACGGAGACCATTGCACATAAGCACAAAAGTCATAAATTTTATTAAACAAACTACTATAAATGAAAGAAAAAAGTATTAGAAAAGAACAAAAAAGTATTAGAAAAGAACAAGTACATCCCCTCCCCCCCGCCAAAAGAAAAAAAAAAAAAAAAAGGAAACAAGAGGTCTCCTACTTATAACAATTAAAGAAAAAGAATTTGAATTTTCAAATTCGAAACTTCATCCATTCAAGTAACAAAATAACTTTCAAATTTTAAATTTTAAATTTTAAAATTCAAGAATCTCCACCTTGCTGTCATCAGTATAATATGATTGTCTATTAGAGAGCTTGATTGCTTCTCTTAAATTTGCTTGCCTTACAAAAGGGGACAGGGGGATTCCTGGAAGATTTGATTGTGGGGGTGGGGGGAGGAATATGGGTGATCTCATAAAAAAACAAAAAAGAGGTGGAGGCTGGAAGGGGTTACTTCCATAAATAGAGAGGGGAGAACGAGATCAAGGTAGAAGGGATAAGGGATAGTCTCAAAAAAGGAAAGAGAAGAAAAAAAAAAAAAAATATGAAGGAGCAAAAGAGGCTGAAAGAAAGAGAAGGAACCCATCAAGGAATAAAGATCCATAGTGAAAAAAAAAAAAAAAAAAAAGGAAAGAAGAGGAAAGAGAGAGAAGTAAAGGGATCAATAGGAAAAGAGAAAGAATGTTTGGTAGCCCGGAGAAAAAAGTTTGGTGGCTACTTGACAACTAGATCTAGTTTGCGATAACATTAACTAAACATTTAATGGCACCAAAAAAGAAGAGAGAGGGTAGGAAGGAGAGAGAATACTACAAGAAAATAGATTATTAGTGATGACTAATTATCATCGCTAGTAGCTAGTTCATCGTCGCTAATATTTTTAGCGATGACATCTCGTCGCTAATAATTTATCGTATAAATCTGTGTTACAACTAATCGTTATTAGCAACAATTTTTTCGACCATTGCAAATAATAGTTATTAAAGATAGTTATTAGCGATAGCAGTTACCATCGCCAGTAGTATTTACATTTTTTTAAAAAATAATTAAAAAAAATATTAGCAATAAAAAAAATATCATTGCTAAAAATGGCATCCATCGATGTTAAATCTTTGGCAATGATAGGTACCATTGCCAAAGTCATCGCTATAACTTTTTCATTTCTTAAAAGAGTAGTAATTATTTTTTTGTTGGTTATAAATATTTAGCGACCGTAATTGCATCTCCAAAGTTGTCACTAATAATTTTTGTAATTTTTTAAAAAAAGTAGTAACTATTTTTCCTAAATCTATTTTAATTCTAATAACAAATAATTATAGTTCTTAAATCATATTTAAAGTATATTAATAATTAACAACCACAATTATTAATAGAAACCTAATTATATTATATTAAAAAGTATAAATTTTGTAATTTTATAGATTTATAATGCTTTGTAAGTAAAAAAAGTAAATACATAATATAAAAATAAAAAATCATCTACTATCTTCTGTGTCATCGTTGTCTTCGTCGTCCTCTTGCATGTCCTCTCTTGTAGCTAGTGGATAAAAGCTGGATGTAATAGCATCTTGTAACAAAAAAAATAAAATATTATTAATAAGTTTCAAAGTATAAAATTAAAATAAGCAAACAAATTTATTAATAAACTTACTTGCTGCGATGGCTACAACAATGAGGCCAGCTAATCATGCAGATGTAGGTCCCAAAGAAGCTTGATGACTGTATCACAGATAGCATCTCGAAAGCTCTAAGATTACTAGGCAAGAACACGATTCACGAAATCTTCAATGTGTGCATCATTCTATGTCTAGATTGTTGGAGCCTGAGATGAGTATGTCGAAAAGTATCGAGCTACCAGAGGATCGAAACTATGACTAAATCCTATAACTCAGCTCCTACTCACTAGTCCCGTGGCCCCGAGCCATCTCTTGAGGTCAAGAAGGAGTTGAAAAGACAGGTTCTTGCTATGCCATACTATGATGTACTATCTCAAGCAGAGCTTTTGCCTAAAACAACCACCCTCCCTTTTTCTCTCTCTAGAAGACATTTTTTTTAGTTTTTAGAAGAGAAAAAAGAGTTGTTTTAAAATATCATCCAAGGAGCTTTCTTTTGACGAGTTTCTTTTTTAAATAATGTCTTTCTTAAAAAAATTACCGAAGTAGGTGATTTCAGATATATTTACCGAAATAGGTGATTTGTCCGACGCGGCAGCCACGGGAGTACCTGAATTCGTCTTTTCAAAAGACGAACTCAACTTCGCTCAAATTCGTCTTTTGAAAAGACGAATTTAATTAAAATATTATTAAGAAAAACTTTGATTTTTTTAAAATAATTCATTCGTCCACCTACCGATCCGAATATCCATCCACCTACCGGTCCGACCATCCGTCCACCTACCGGTTCGACCATCAGTCCACCTATCGATCCTAAAATAGACATGAATCATTTATTTGCTTAACTAAATTCAAAAAAATATAAATTATAAAATTAAAATTATGAAAATAATAAACTATTTTAGGATTTATTATAATCCATGATTTCTTGTTAATTTTAAAAAAAATTATTAAATTTTAATAAAAAAATATTATTTGGTGAAATCATGGATACAACCCATGATTTCTTATTATATTTTTTTGATAAAAAAATATATTTTTTTAACAATTTTTTAATAACTTTTATTTTTATAATTTTTAATGTAATTTGGTAAAATTAGTATTTTTAAAAAATCTTAATTTAATATATCAATTATTTAATAATAAAAATTCTATTTTCTTTTTTCATTAAAATCATTTGGTGGAAGGATTTAATACTTTATTTAATAATAAAAATCCTATTTTCTATCGATCCTGCCATCTATCCGGCTCTCAGTCCTGTCACCGTGCTGACCACCAGTCTGGCAACCAGGATCTAACCATCGGTCCACCTATTGGTCATGCTATCGATCCGATCATCCGTCCACCTATCGGTCCTAAAATATACATGAATCATTTATTTGCTTAACTAAATTCAAAAAAATATAAATTATAAAATTAAAATTATGAAAATAATAAATTATTTTAGGATTTATTAAAATCCATGATTTCTTGTTAATTTTAAAAAAAATTTATTGAATTTTAATAAAAAAATATTATTTGGTGAAATCATGGATACAACCCGCGAATTCTTATTATATTATTTTATAAAAAAATATAAATTTTTTAACAATTTTGTAATAATTTTTAAATTTTTTTTAAATTTTTAATGTAACTTGGTAAAATTAATTTTTTTTAAAAAATCTTAATTTAATGTATTAATTATTTAATAATAAAAATTCTATTTTCTTTTTCCATTAAAATCATTTGGTGGAAAGATTTAATAATTCATTTAATAATAAAAATCCTATTTTCCGTCGATCTTGTCACCTATCTGGCCCTCAGTCCTGTCACCGTGCTGACCGCCAGTCCGGCTACCAGGATCCGACCATCGGTCCACCTATCGGTCCTGCTACCGGTCTGACCATCGATCAACCTATCGGTCCGACCATCGGTAATCCTATTTTTTGTTAAAGTTTTTTATTAATTTTTTATATATTTTATAAAACTTTGATACAGAAATATTTATGTATTGTGGATCGATTTCACATCCACGATTTCCGGTTATTTTTTTTTTCAAAAAATATTTATTTTAAAAAAAACTTTAATTTCATTTTAATAAATTTTTTAAAGAAAATTTAATTTAAATTTTTTTACTAATTCTTTTTAAATAATTTTTAAAATTTTTAATATAAATCAATTTTTTTAATTTTTAATTTCATATATTTTAAAATTAAAAATTTTATTTTCCTTTCCCGTTCGAAATCAATATTTTTTTTTTAAAAAAAATTGACTAAGAATTCGTCTTTTTTGAAAAGATGAATTCATTTAAATTGAATCCGTCTTTTCAAAAGATGAATTTTTGCGAAGTTGAATTCGTCTTTTGAAAGATAAATTCAGGTACCCCCGTGGATACCGCGTCGGACGAATCACCTATTTCGATAAATATATCTAAAATCATCCACTTCAATAATTTTTTTTTAAAAAAGATATTATTTAAAAAAAAAAAACCCTTCTTTTGACCCTCCAAAAGCAATTGCAAATGGAGGGATGCAGACTGTTTGAAAGCTCTTAGAGGACTGCAGCTTCTCAGATTCCTCTCACTACAAATTTCTAAATAGAGGAGGTATAGTACGTCCAAATGTGAAGGAGCTCTGGAAATCAGCTGCACCTGAAAAAATAAAGACTTACATCTGGCTTGCTCTTTGAAATAGAATTCAGACCAAGGAAAGTTTAGCACGGAAAGGATGGCAGGTGGACCAACGATGCATGTTGTTTAGAACGGACATAAAAGCTGTCAACCTTTTATTCCATCAGCGTCCATTTGTCAGGAGTATATGGACTCTTCTCAAAATTGCACTTGATATTAAGGGTAGACCTTTTACCCTGCTCTATTTTTTTACCACATGCAGGAAGAAGTGAATTAAGAAGAAATACAAGACGGCCTGGGATATGTTAGTACCTCACTTCTGTTGATGAGTATGCAAAGGGAAAGGTTCCAGTCCTTTTAGGCAAGAAAACCTCCTCTTCAACAGTTCTTTTTGTTGCGCCTAGACTGCTTTGAGTCTTTTGAGGCCAACTTTGCTCGAGTTCGGGTCTATGCCGTCATGTTTATGTTTTAGGGTACAACAAAAAATATTTATAATCTTTCTTTCATGTCCTGGATCTAGTATAGAAATTAACTACATGACCGGCTGTACAATCTTAGATTTTATTCTAAAGATCATACAGGATCTATTCTTCAATTCAATAACCAAGCAGAGATAAAGAACAAGTTTCACTAATTATTTATTATTTCTAGAATTTTTTATCAAAATTAACAGGTAGATAAAATTTAACTGAAATTTAAGATAAATCATAAACTAAGGATTTTAATACATAAATCTTAGTTCCTCACTGACTGATTCCATAGCCCGATTGATCTTCCAGATCTGTAATAAAAATATAGAAAACATAGGATGAGCTATACAGGCTCAGTAAGTTATCATCATCTCTAATATATGCATAAATATGCCAATAATAAATTATAAACATACACAAATCATACATCACAAAACAACCGGCTCACAACAAAATAAAATACAACATCACATTATATGCACATTCAATTACAAAAGACAATACTATGGATGGTTAACCATTTACTTTACTCTCATAGTTTCTCTAACAATGGCTATGATCGGCCCATGACTAGCCCCGAAAGAGAACAGAATCCTGACTACACATACCGAAATCGGTCATGTACCAGTGATCGCCCCACATGAGATCCGAAAGGAAACTAACTCTGATATCACACGAGAAAATATGCATCCTTAGTATTTGCCAGCAACTTCCATGCATGGCTAAAAATAAAAAGGCAACTAGCTCCTGACTACACATACCGCACATCGGTCATGTACTAGTGATCGCCCTTCTAGAGGCCCGGAAGGAGACTAGGTCCTCGTGTGATCATTGTCGGATTAAAGAGCATCCATACCAACATGATGCATGCAACATAATGCAATATAATACACATATTTAATATTTCATAAATACATAACATATTTGGTATATAATATGAGAGGTCAAGATAACTTACCTGAAACTGATTCTATCAGGAATACGTGACTCAACTCTAGATCCTCGATACTCCCAAACTAATGATGGCTCTGATAAAATAAGTTAAATAATTAACATTGTATCCAAAAATAAGATAAAAGATTCTTCGATCCGGTATAGGACTAGGCTCGATCTAGTTATCTATTTAGATCCGGGTGATGAATATCGGATTAATCAATAAGAAAATAATTTAAATATCCAAAATTTATTTATTTATTTATTATTCTTTTCCATCTCTTTCCTCTCTCTCCTATTTCTCTCTCTTCCTCTCTCCTCTTCTCACTCCTCTCTCCTTCCTCTTTCTCTCTCCCCTCTTTTTTTTTTTTTTTTCTTCTCTTTTTTTTAAATCTCTTTTCTTCTTCCCTTTTTCTTTATTTCCTTCTTTCCCAACTCCCTTCTATCTCAGCCCGGGCAAGCCTCCCATGGCCATCGGATGCCATGGGAGATGGTCGACGAGGGAGGAAGAGAGCAGGGCATTGCTGGACGGAGAAGAGGAGAGGGCGGCGTGATCACTGGTGTCCATCTTCCCCTGCTTTTTCCTTGGCTCGGCTGAACAAGCCTTCCCCATCACCATAGACTAGGGAAGAGGGGAAGGAAACTCAACGGTGAGGCATGCGACGGCAGAACGGGGCCGGCGGCACTTGAGTTCTGATGACGGTAGAGGCCAAAATCCAAGGATCAAAAATATGGAAAGGAAGGAGAATTTGGGAGTCTCCGATGGCAATTAACTTCATACCTTGGCTCCGCCACTACCGGAGCTAGGGAAGATAGAGGAGGGTGGCGGAGGGGTTCATTCCGGCTCAATTAGAGGTGATGGAGAGGATTTTAAAGGAGGGTTTTAGTGCGGATAATGCATAGCTTACGAGGATATAGCCGTCTGTCCGAGAGTCTCGCCCTTCCTCAGCGGTCCTTCTGTCGACTCACTTCCCTCCACGGCTACTCCTCCGAGTTCTCTAGCGAGCTTAGAGGTGGGATAAATAGGGGCTTCGTCCGATATTTTTCTCTTCTTTTTTCTGCGTTTTAAGTTGAAGTCGGCAAGGGCTGCCGACTTCAGCCTAAGGGAGCCCAGTTAAGCTGGGCTTCACATTCTCTCCTCCTATAAAAAAATTTTGGTATCAAAATTTAAAAAAATCTAAGTCTTTCGAAACTCAGATATACATAATCCAATACTCATAAGTACCATTCTGTCCAAAATTCAGTAATCTCAATAAGAGCCTCCATTCTTCTATCATAATACATTTTAAATTAATTATAATATCTTTAGTCCACCATACTTCTACGGCGTACTCTGATATAAATTTTTTTTCTAAATCCTCTAATTCCATTAGATAAATTTCTGACAAGGATATCACTTTATATCAGAATTTAAGCAGTATCCAATCTTCAAATATTTTAAATAAAATAATGTCAAAACTATTAAATTTTTTTGTCCTTATTAGGTCTCGAACATATCATATCAAATTTAAACTCTAATCCATTCTCTACATTTAAAGCCTTTTTCTGAAATTATACCATCTAAAATATTATCCCTCATATACTAAACCCATATAAGTCTTCCAATATCCATTTCTTTGCTAAATAAAATATCAGTAGCAAAGTAATCTAATTTTTTTCATAAATCTTAAATTTGACTTAGAGTTTAATATACCCAATAATCTCCAACAATTATATGGAAGATCGAATAATCCAATCCAAAACTGCTAACATAAATCATCAAAGATTCTACTAAGATATGCATACCATATCCACATAATATAATTTGATCCGTCAATAGCAAATTATAAATCTATGCATTATCCCAATACATTTTTCATTACATATTTTCAACAATAATCCCCATATAGATTCATCGAAAAACTTTCCTTCTTAATATCATTAAATTTTTTCATAACCCACATCCTAAACATCTCCTTACAACAATCCCAAAATTTATAATCCAGTAATTAATAACAAAATTCATATGCTATCATGATCTTCATCTATATCAAGTTTAGGATTCCAATATCATTCAATTAATAATTGAATATACATATTCAGCATAACATAACATACTATACCTCTAAGTCAACACTTTTGAAATTCAATCAAATCTATTTATCAGAGATAAAGACACATCTTATCCAGCTCTTCAATATCCGTGATATACTTATTTATCATGATTAAATAGTATAATTTATTCAACCTTTTACACTTGATGTGGAGGGATCGTTGACGTGGAGGAACCGGCAAGCACCACGTCAAGAAAAGACACCGCGTCGACTCTCCAGCTCGGATTCCACTATCGAGCTGAGCTGAGCTCCCTCAGAACAACAAGCCAAGCTCAATCCTCCTCCAGGTCGTGCCTGTAAGCTCGGGATGCCTAGGTCGGAGCCGCCTTCTGCCCTCTAGAGAGAGACCCTCGGAGGCTAGTGCCCTGCGGTCGAGGTCGAGCTCAGCGCTCACCCGCCGATGTGGAGCCTCTCCGAGCGCTCGCTTTTTGGACCGGGTCCGCCTTCCATCCTCCAGAGTGAGACCTTTGGAGGCTAGTGCCCTGCAGTCGAGGCCGAGCTCAGCGCTCACCCGTCGATGTGGAGCCTCTCCGAGCGCACACCCTCTAGATTGGGTCCGCCTTTTGCCCTCCAGAGCAAGACCCTCGGAGGTTAGTGCCCTACGGTCGAGGTCGAGCTCAGCACTCACTCGCCGATGTGGATCCTCTCCGAGCGCGCGCCCTCTGGACCGGGCCCACCTTCCGCCCTCCAGAGTGAGATCCTCGGAGGCTAGTGCCCTGCGATCGAGGTCGAGCTAAGCACTCACCCGTCGATATGGAGCTTCACCGAGCGCGCGCCCTCTAGACCGGGTCTGCTTTCTGCCATCCGGAGCGAGACCCTCGCAGGTTAGTGTCCTGCGGTTGAGGTCGGGCTCAGCGCTCACCCATTGATGTGGAGCCTCTCCGAGCGCGCGCCCTCCGGACCGGGCCCGAACTTCGCCCTCCTTCGCCAAGGTGCCCCTTCAAGCTCGAAGCATCTAGGTCGGAGCTAGCCCTACCATCCCAGCTTGGTCCAAGCCCGGACGAGGTCCTCACCAACCCAGAACACTGACGAGTCACCCGAGGACTGCACTGAGGTGCCTTCCAAGCCGTACTGACCACCTGCATCCACCAGTTACACCATGAAGGCAAGCAGCATGTTGATCGAGACGCCACACCCCTCACCAACCACTCAAATCGCTCGAGAGAAGAAGCCAACTGGGAGCTTCGAATCCTGCAAGTGGTGGCCCGCGATTCGAGGCACTGCCAAGTTTTCCAGAATGAGACAACCAAGAGGAGTGCCGGAGCACCTGACAACTCTCCTTATCATGAATCAGGAGAGACTCCTCGGGACGCCGTCGCATGTGCCTGATAGCCCGGCGGGGATCTCGAGACAAGTGCCAAACGGTAACCTAGTTTGCAACAAACTCAGAGGTAACACAACAACTCCAACACACAGGCAAAAAACACAAGCCAGAGAAAAAAAAAGGGATGAAGTGCAACCCCCACCAGCAAGAGGGGCATGGCACCACCACTACCACGAGCACAAGCATAAGCCCGACCAAGAGGGCGAAGCGCCACTACCACCATAGTTGAAGAAAAATGAGGGATACAAGGAGAGACGAAGGAACAGGGCATCCCTCTGTCCCCGCTATCACTCTTCCCCTGCAACGTTTTCACCTTCACTCACATCTTTTACTCCTCCTAGTGCGGAGTCCATCAAGAGGGGCACAACCAGGAGGATCTGTTCTCCTGGATTGTCACTGACTTGACCATCGGAGTGCCACCGCCGGAAACCCTGGCCCAGGTCTCTAACCCCTGTCTAGCAGGTCCGGGAGCGGAGGACCACCGGGCAGCGAGGCTTCAGTACCCAGCACGGAGGTCCGGGAGCCCAGGATGGCCAGGCGGCGGGGGGAGCACATCTCCGGTGCCGACAGAAGCTACGGGCCACGACGGTCTTGGCGGCAACAGATTGGCGCGCCAGGTAAGGGGGCAGGACGGGTGTGACTATGTCCTCCACCTCCTCAAAGGTCAACATATCATGGAAGAACGATGACGGCACAAGCTAGAAATGTCAATAGATTGGCAATCTTCTCTAGGCCTCTCCAGGATGTCACCCCCTCCGTCCCCTTCGACAGGGAATCCACTGATGAAACCATCAGGCATACAGCGAAAGTGCGCCTGGAGAGGCATGAGCGCAAGATGGCGGGATTCTTCCACTGGTTCATCCGCATGCGAGGCTCAGCCGGTGAGGCGGAGTATCATCGCCTCCACGGCGATCACGACCATGGCATCGAAAAATGTCGTAACCGTGAGCAGGATATCGAGAAGATCGTCAAGGAGGCTCTCCTCCAAAGGTTTGCGGGGGGGCAGACCTCAAGCGAAGCCCCAAGCACTCGCCACTCTCCCGTCAGCTTTGACCACTGACAGTCACCCCATCGCGGAACTGATGGACGTGATTGCCTGGAGAATCGCGCGTGCGTCTAAGAAGGCTCGGGGGGTAGGGGTCCCCGAGAGTCATCCCCTCGTCATGAGGGGAGAAGAAAGCGAAGGAGAAAGACAATCGAAGATGCCACGATCGTCGGCACGGCGATCGCGAATCACTGTGGGAAGGCTCCCACGAGGTGGCCGAAACCCCATCACGAGGGGGCCGTTGCGTCGAAGAACTCGACGGCATCGGGCTCCCCCGAAGGAGGAGGGCATGCAGCCTATGAAGATGCCCCCAACAAGGTACGTCCCCTTACCCACAATCGTGATAACGATTTCTCTCTTGCACGGGTATCCGCATGTCTTGCAGGAAAGAATCATCAATGTCCCTGAGCCTAGCTCCAGGACGTTAGAGGAACTTCGAGCCACATAGCTTCCAATCATCAATGTCCCTGAGCCCAGCTCCAAGACGTCAAAGAATCTTCGAGCCACGTAGCTCCCAGTCCCAAGAGTCCCCAAGCCTAGCTCTAGGATGTCAGAGAAACTTCGAGCCACGTAGCTCCCAATTCCAAGCATCCCCGAGCCCAGCTCCAGGACGTCAGAGGATCTTCGAGCCACGTAGCTCCCAATCATCAACGTCCCCGAGCCCAGCTCCAAGACGTCAAAGAATCTCCGAGCCACTAGCTCCCAGTCCCAAGAGTCCCTGAGCCTAGCTCCAGGATGTCAGAGGAACTTCGAGCCACGTAGCTCCCAATTCCAAGCATCCCCGAGCCCAGCTCCAGGATGTCAAAAGATCTTCGAGCTACGCAGCTCCCAATTTCAAGCATCTCCAAGCCCAGCTCCAGGACATCAGAGAACTTCAAGCCACGCAACTCTTAGTCACCAACGTCGCCGAGCCCAGCTCCAGGATGCCTTCTCAAGACTGGAGCTCAGATCTCCGACCAAGAGAACCTCGAGCCATGCAGCTCTCAGTCACCAACATCCCCGAGCCTAGCTCCAGGATGCCTTCTCAAGATCGGAGCTCATATCTCTGGCCAAGAGAACCTCGATTCATGCAGCTCTCAGTCACCAACGTCCCCGAGCCCAGCTTCAGGATGCCTACTCAAGACCGGAGCTCAGATCTCCGGCAAAAAAAACTTCGAGCCAAGCCGCTTTCCATCTCAAACGTCTCCGAGCCCAGCTCCGTGATGCCAAGAGATCATGGGGCCACGTAGCTCCCATCAATGCCTTGAGCCTAGCTGCAAGGTACGAAAGACCTGAGCCAAGATCTCAGGCAACCCCTGGGCCCGAGCCTAGCTCCAAGGCAACCAAGACCGGTAACCCCCTTCTCTGATCTCCCAACTCGAAAAGAAGACGAGAGGGGAAGGAAAGAAAGAGAACAAAGGGGGAAGCCCGGCAACCCCCTTCTCTGATCTCCCCACTCGAAAAGAAGACGAGAGGGGAAGGAAAGAAAGAGAACAAGATGGGGGCACAACCAGCATCCTCTTCTCTGATCTCCCCACTCTAAACAAAAAAAAGAAAAAAAAAACAAAAAAAAGAGAGAAAGAAGAAGAAAAAGAAAGAAAGAAGAGAGGGGAAGGAAAGAAAGAGAGAACAAGAGAAAAATACAGCATCATCGAAGCTACCACTTTCCCTTCTCAAGATCGGAGCTCAAATCTTCAGCCAAGAGAACTTCGAGCCACACAGCTCTCAGTCACCAACATCCCCGAGCCCAGCTCCAGGATGTCCTCTCAAGACCGGAGCTCAGATTTCCGGCCAAGAGAATTTCGAGCCGCGCAGCTCTCAGTCACCAACATCTTCGAGCCCAGCTCCAGGACGCCCTCTCAAGACCGGAGCTCAGATCTTCGACCAAGAGAACTTCGAGCCACGCAGCTCTCGATCACCAACGTCTCCGAGCCCAGCTTCAGGACGCCCTCTCAAGACCGGAGCTCCGATCTCCGGCCAAGAGAACTTCGAGCCACGCAGCTCTCAGTCACCAACATTCCCGAGCCCAGCTCCAGGATGCCTTCTCAAGATCGGAGCTCAGATCTCTGGCCAAGAGAACTTCGAGCCACGCAGCTCTCAGTCACCTAGAGCCACGCAGCTCTAGGACGCCCTCTCAAGACCGGAGATCAGATCTCCGGCCAAGAGAACTTCGAGCCACGTAGCTCTCAGTCACCAACGTCCTCGAGCCCAACTCCAGGATGCCTTCTCAAGACCGGAGCTTAGATCTCCGGCCAAGAAAACTTCGAGCCATGCAGCTCTCAGTCATCAGCATCCCCAAGCCCAGCTCTAGGACACCGACCCAAGACCGGAGCTCAGATCCCCGGCCAAGGGACCCCCGAGCCGCATGGCTCTCAGTCAACAACACCTTCTAGCCCCGCAGCTCTCAAGTGTTATAACTTCACCCCAGGCAAGGTGAAGCCCCTCGCTTTGATCTTCCCATGCACAAAAAAAAAGGAAGGAAGAAGAGAAAAGAAGAAAGGGAGTGAAAGAACGAGAGAAAAAAGGGGAAGAACCAGACAAAGAGAACAGATGGCAAAGAAGCTCAAGCTTCATTGATTAAACACAAGTTACAAATATTTTCTGGGCTCCCGACATGCCGGGTGACCCTGACTGAATACAAGAAACAAAAGCATAAAATGAAGCAAGGAAGGAAAGGGTCACTCCGCACTGGCCGGCTTCTCTGCTGGATCCTGAGGCCGAGAAGTTTCAGGGTGGGCTGCCCTAACTCTGGAAGGGTCACCCGTAGCTGGCGTCGAAGGTCCTAGGCCCACGGCTCCCGCGACGACCTCCTCGTCAGCCTCTGCCTCCAAGGTCGAAGGGTCACTGAGGCAGCTATGGTCCTTGTCAGGAATAAGCACCTCAACCCGGCCATACAAGTACATGAAACCCTTATAAAAAGAGTCCGATGCCATCTACTAGATTTCAGCAATGAAGTCCTTCGAAGCCTTGAATCTGGCGACGGCGTCCTCAATACCCTTCGTGGCCTCAGCGACCACCCTCTTCGACTCGGTGGCCTCTAACCTGGCTGCCTCCGTCGAGTTGGCTGCCATCTCTGCCACCTTCTCAGCAATGGCAAGTCTCTCCTTCATAGCTACCAGCTCTGCCTAGGCAGCTCGGGCGATCTCCTTGTGCCGATCAGCCTCGGCACTGTACCAGTTCAGTTTTTTCTCGATGATGGAGAGGTCATCGATCACCTTCTTCGAGCGGCTCCGCTCCAGGTCGCAAGCCATCAGGAGTCCCTTCGCTCACCCCTCAGCATTGGCGAGCTCTTTCTCAAGGTCCTTGACCTTGGACTCAAGGACCCCATTTGCCCCGACCTTCTCCATCAGGTCGGCCTTCAAAGATTCAATTTCGACGGCCTGCTGCCGCTCGAGACGTTCCCAGCTCTGGTAGCAGCCCTTGATGAAGAGGGCCTCGACGCCGATCTGCACCAAGAAACGAGGTTAGCCAAAAAAAAAAGAAGAAAAGAAAAGAAAAGAAAGAGGGGGATAGCTCACCGAGTATAGCTGGGAAAAGATGGCGTCGATGACATCGGTCAGCCGCATCCTGGCCATCTCTTGCCGGTCGCATTCCTGGATGGAGAAATCCATCATGCGTTTGGCTAGCTCGGGACTCCGGAGAAATGAACTCTTCGGCCCCATCCTGAAAGGGAGATGGCACCGCGTCTCCTCCCTCCTGCTCTCTGCGTGAGCGGGCGGCCTTGCCTCGCTTGCTGAAGGATCACGGGGGGGAGGCTCAGAAGCTGGTGCCGATGCTGGTGGCACCTCTGTCGTGGCCCAGGTCGCAGCCCGGGTCTCCTCACCCCTGACATTAGCGATGGGCGGACTCGGAGGATGGCAGGATGCAGCGGTAGCAGCCGCGGCCCTAACCCGGACCACTACCTCGGGCTCTGCAGCGGGGGCCTGCTAGGCTGGCCTTGGTGCCACAAAAGCTACCCCCTCCACCAGCACGAGAGCAACGTGGGGCACCTCTGAACTTCGACCCGCCGGGGCAGTCGAGCTCAGACCGATCACTATTGTGGGAGCGGCCGCAGAAGCGCTCTCACTCCGGGCCTGCCTTGGCATAGGCTCCCCGGCCAACCTGGTCGGTGGCCTCTTCTTGGTGATGGCCAGAAGGTCACTCTCGGAGAAGATCATGCCTGCATACAAATTACACAACAATTAGAGCATGTGGGAAACAATGCAAGGAGTACAAGAGTAAAGGAAAAGAAAGGTTCAGGTTGAACTCACCCAACCCATTCATTAGGTTGACCCTGGAGTCGGCAAGGTTCTGCTCAGACAACAGGATCTCGAGAGGAGGAATCTGGGCGGTGCGGAGCTGCTTGTAATCATCCCGGTCAGCTGCATCGACCACAGAGTTTCGGTTGGGAGACTTGTCCGGATCGCTCCAGACCCAGTCGACCCCCTCGACCTCAACAAAGAAAAACTTGCTCTTCCATCCCCTGATGGAAGAGGGAAGCTCGAACTTGATGCCCTTCGGGCGGGAGGACAAGGACCACCACCTATCCTCGGTTGGGTGGCGCTTCCGGGCAAAGAAAGCCCTGAATAAGGAAAATCGGGCAACGAACCCGTGGAGGTGACAAAGCACAATGAAGGAAAAAATGACCCTAATAGCATTTGGCACTAGCTGCGTGGGAACTAGACGATAATTATCCAAGACGGACAAGAAGAAGGGATGGAAAGGAAATCGGAGACCCCCAGAGAAGGTCCCCTCATAAAATGCAAGACGGCTCGGGCCACTAGAAGTGATCCGTTCCCCCGGTTGGGGGATCATGAGCCGGGCGGAAGCCAAGATGCCATAAACATCCTGAACAGTTCTCAGTTCCCCGGTAGTGATTGTCGAGGCGACCCCACCAAGACTTATGGACCGGATTGACTCAGAGACGGGGACAGAAGGAGAAGGAGGAGATCAAGAAGGGCCAGACCCGGTTCCCTGATGAGTACCGAACCGGAGGACGCCTCCTGCTGAGCTCAAAGCGAGTTATGTCTTCCTCTCCGTCAGAAGAAGAAGATGCCGGCCTCCGCTCGGAGGGACCGGCCTCGCCCTGATCAGTGGAGGGACAGAAGCCCGGACCAAAACAGGACATCCTTGAGAACAAGGGGAAGGAAGGACTTGGAGTAGAGGACAGAAGAGAAGACTCAACCTAAAGAAGACTCCAGACCCCGGGAAAGAACCCTATTCTAGTAGGGGAAGGAGGGAGAAGAAGCTGACATGTTGTCTTAGAAAACTCGGGGCGACAGGAAGGAGGAAGAAGCTTGGGCGCGGCAGCAGCAGGCACGGAGAATTCAAAAAGAATAGATGGTTCGGGCAAGGCCATCCTTTCATTTCGAAATGACCCGAGGGATCCGTACCGATCCAACCCCTCGGCCAACAAATTTATGCCACGTGCTACCCGTCGGCAAGAGTGGCGTCCCGGCTGCTCTGAATTCTATGCCAACATTAACTGCTCCTCGGACGTGGCCACATGGCATCTTCGCATTGGTCCGCAGGGCCGGCCTCCGAAGCACCGGCAATCATGGCCATCATCACACCAGATTCTCTCCTTTCCAAGTAAGCACCGCAATTACTCCATTCGACTCGAGCGCCGTGCACTAACGGGCCTCGGGAGTGGGGGGCAAATGATGTGGAGGGATCGTTGATGTGGATAATCTGGCAAGCGCCACGTCAAGAAAAGACACCACGTCGACTCTCCAGCCCAGATTCCACTTCCGAGCTAAGCTGAGCTCCCTCATAACAATGAGACGAGCTCAGTCCTCGCCAGGTCATGCCCGCAAGCTCGGATGCCTAGGTCGGAGCCACCTTCTGCCCTCCAGAGCAAGACCCTCGGAGGCTAGTGCCCTGCGGTCGAGGTCGAGCTCAGCGCTCACCCGCCGATGTGGAGCCTCTCCGAGCGCGCGCCCTCTGGATCGGGTCCGCCTTCCATCCTCTAGAGTAAGATCGTCAGAGCCTAGTGCCCTGCGGTCGAGGTCGAGTTAAGCACTCACCTATCGATGTGGAGCCTCTCCGAGTGTGCGCCATCTAGACAGGGTTCGCCTTCTGCCCTCCAAAGCGAGACCCTCGGAGGTTAGTGCCCTGCCGTCGAGGCCGAGCTCAGCGCTCACCCGTCGATGTGGAGCCTCTCCGAGCGCACGCCCTCTGGACCGGGCCCGCCTTCCGCCCTCCATAGTGAGACCCGCGGAGGCCAGTGCCCTGCGATCGAGGTTGACCTAAGTGCTCACCCGTCGATGTGGAGCTTCTCCGAGTGCGTGCCCTCTGGACCGGGTCCACCTTCTGCCCTCCGGAGCGAGACCCTCAGAGGTTAGTGCCTTGCAGTTGAGGTCGGGCTCAGCTTTCACCCACCGATGTGAACCTCTCCGAGTGCGCGCCCTCCGGACCGGGCCCGTACTTCGCCCTCCTCCTCCAAGGCACCCTCGCAAGCTCGGAGTGCCTAGGTCGGAGCGAGCCCTACCGTCCCAACTCGGCCCCAGCCCGGACGAGGTCCTCACCAACCCAGAACACCAGCGAGTCACCCGAGGACTGCACTGAAGTGCCTTCCAAGCCGTACTGACCACCTGCGACCGCCAGTTACACCAGGAAGGCAAGCAGCACGTTGATCGAGATGCCACACCCCTCACCAACCACTCAAATCGCCCGAGAGAAGAAGCTAACTGGGAGATTCGAATCCTGCGGGTGGTGGCCTGCCATTCGAGGCACTGCCAAGTTTTCCAAAATGAGACAACCAAGAGAAGTGCCGAAGTGCCTGACAACTCTCCTTATCATGAATCAGGAAAGACTACTCAGGATGCCGCTGCATGCACCTGATAGCTCGGCGGGGATCCCGAGACAAGCGCCAAATGGTAACCTAGTTTGCAACAAACTCAGAGGTAACACAACAACTCCAACACACAGGCAAAAAATACAAGCCAGAGAAAAAAAAAGGATTGAAGTGCAACCCCCACCAGCAAGAGGGGCATGGCACCACCACTATCATGAGCACAAGCGCAAGCCCGACCAAGAGGGCGAAGCACCACCACCACCATAGTTGAAGGAAAATGAGGGATACAAGGAGAGACAGAGGAATAGGGCATCCCTCTATCCCCGCTATCACTTTTTCCCTACAATGTTTTCACCTTCACTTACATCTTTTACTCCTCCTAGTACGGAGTCCATCAAGAGGGGCCCGACCGGGAGGATCTGTTCCTCTAGATTGTTATTGACTTGACCGTCGGAGTGCCCCCACCGAAAATCCCGGCCCGGGTCTCTAACCCCTGTCGTGCAGGTCCGAGAGCGGAGGACCGCCGGGCAGCGAGGCGTCAGTACCCAGCACGAAGGTCCGGGAGCCCAGGACGGCCGGGCGGTGGGGGGAGGGCATCTCTGGCACCGACAGCAGCTATGGGCCACGACGGTCTTGGCGGCAATAACACTTATCCAAGATCAATCTCATGACCAAAATCATGTTCTTCTTTTGCACTAATATATGCCAGATCTTATCATAATACCCATGGATTATGAATCCAACTTCGAATCCATTCTTACAACTTTTATCATATTCCGATAGATCAATATGCTAAGTTCAAATATTTTTTAAATCACAGTCTATAGTGATCACAACCTAAATTTCAATATCATTCAGATCATATCCTAATCATTTATGTCATAGATCCAAGTGATCTAAACCAAGCTTCGATATCATTTGTCATGTCTTAATAACCATCATATTAATTTCTTATCACTTATATCACAGTCTGCAATTTTATCAAAAATATTTTCAAAGTAAATCAAATTCATAATATAATTCAAAATATATCTCCACATATCCATTGTCTAATCTCGATGACAATCTTCCAAAAATTAAGCTAGAAAAGTTTAATCCAACGTTTTATCTGTGCAAACCTTCTGTACTTAGCAAAATTCTTGGAATTATAATATACACTTATCAAAGGAACTTAAATAACTCTTAGTATCAACAACTATTCCAAATATTTAATAAAAATCCTAATTCTACCCCACTCTCACTAACTAAGTCATCTTGATCTTAAATCTTTGCTCTGATACCACTCTGTCACGTCCCGAATCCAGTACCAGAATCAGCTACATGATCGGCTGCACAATCCTAGGTTTTATCCTAAAGATCATGCAAGGCCTATCCTTCAATTTAATAACCAAGCAGAGGTAAAGAACAAGTTTCACTAATTATTTATTATTTCTAGAATTTTCCATCAAAGTTAACAGGTTGATAAAATTTAACTAAAATTTAAGATAAATCATAAACTAAGGGTTTAACACATAAATCCTAGTTCCTCACTGACTGGTCCCAAAGTCCGATTGATCTTTTAGATCTGTAACAAAAATATAAAAAATAGGGGATGAGCTATACAGGCTCAGTAAGTTATCATCACCTTTAATATATGTATAAATATGCAAATAATAAATTACAAACATACACAAATCATACATCATAAAATAACTAGCTCACAACAAAATAAAATGCAACATCACATTATATGCACATACAATTACAAATGACACGACTATGGATGGCCAACCATTTACTTTACTCTCCTAGTCCCTCTGACTATGGCCACGATCGGCCCGTGGCAAGCCCCGAAAGAGAATAGAATCCTGACTACACATACCGACACGGTCATGTTCCAGCAACTACCATGCATGGCTAAAAACAAAAAGGTAACTAGCTTCGACTACACATACCGTACATTAGTCATGTGCTAGTGATCGCCCCATTGGAGGTCTAGAAAAAGACTAGGTCCTCGTGTGATCATAGTCAAACTAGAGAGCACCATACCAATACAATGCATGCAACCCAATGCAATATACTACACATATTTAATATTTCATAAATATATAACATATTTGGCACATAATATCAGAGATCAAGATAACTTACCTGAAATTGATTCTATCAGGAACACGCGACTCAACTCTAGATCCTCAATACTCCCATTCTGATGATGGCTCTGATAAAATAAATTAAATAATTAACACTGGATCCAAAAATTAGATAAAGGATTTTTTGATTCGGTTTGAGACTAGGCTCGATCTAGTTCTCTATTTAGGTCCGGGTGATGAATATCAGATTAATCAATAAGAAAGTAATTTAAATACCCAAAATTTATTTATTTATTTATTATTCTTTTCCTTCTCTCTCCTCTCTCTCCTCTTCTTTCTCTCTCCTCTTTTTCTCTCTTCCTCTCTCTCTCCTATTCTTTCTCTCTCCTCTCTCTTCTCTCCTTCCTCTTTCTCTCTCCTCTCTTTTTTTTAAATCTCTTTTCTTCTTCTCTCTTTTTTTTAATCTCTTTCTTCTTCTCTTTTTTTTTTTTCTTTTCTTCTTCTTCCCTCTTTCTTTCTTTTCTTCTTCCCCAACTCCCTTCTATCTCAGCCCGAGTGAGCCTCCCATGGCCATCGAAAGCCATGGAAGATGGTCGACGAGGGAGGGAGAGAGCCGGGCATTGCTGGACGGAGAAGAGAGGAGGGCGGTGCGATCCCCGATGTCCGTCTTCCCCTGCTTTCTCCTTGGCTTGGCCGAACAGGCCTTCTCCATCACCATAGACCAGGAAAGAGGGGAAGGAAACTCACCGGTGAGGTACGACGACGGCAGAACGAGGTCGGCGACACTTGAGTTCCGATGACAATAGAGGCCGAAATTCAAGGATCAGAAAGATGGAAAGGAAGGAGGATTTGGGAGTCTCCGATGGCAATCGGCTTCATATCTCGGCTCCGCCACTGTCAAAGTTGGGGAAGATAGAGGAGGGAGGCGGAGGGGTTCGCTCCGGCTCAATTAGAGGCATTGGAGAGGGTTTTAAAGGAGGGTTTTGGTGCGGATAATGCACAGCTTATGGAGGATATAATCGTTTGTCCGAGAGTCCCGCCCTTTCCCGGTGGCCCTTCGGTCGACTCCCTTCCCTCCGCGGCTACTCCTCCGAGTTCTCCGGCAAGCTTAGAGGTGGGATAAATAGGGGCTCCGTCCTCTGTTTCTCTCTTCTTCTTCTTTTTTTCTGTGTTCTAAACCGAAGTCGGCAAGGGCTGCCGACTTCAATCCAAGGTGGCCCAGTTAAGCTGGGCTTCGCACTTTCTTTTTTTTTTTACTGTAAATAACTTTGTATCTTTTTCTCTTTCTCTTCTTAATAAATTAAATCGATATTGGGGGAGTGGTCTTTAATAAGGCAGAAGGCATTAACATTTAACGAATACACCCTCAAAATTATATAAGAAACAATATGTTGATGACAAGAGAATATGTTTTTTGTTTTTTTTGAGCGGAGGAAATATTATGGTCTCTTCTTGAAGGGGGAAAATTACTGTGAATAAAGTCCAAAAGAAGCGAAAGCATGCACCCTTTCTTCCGTTCTTTGTTGCTCGCCTCAGTGGAAGATAATCTGTTGGGGTGATCTTCTTGTTCTTTCGAATCCGATAGACTGTCCCTGAACTGCAAAAATTCACAACTTCGTTACTCTAAGCCAACAGCACCACAAATAATATTGCAGGATCTAAAATAGAAGTTAACAAACGGTTAAAACTAACCCTTTGGAGAGAAAACATTTCATGGATTTCAAGGTGTAGCTCAAGAAAGGAATCATGGTGGAGCATCTAACTTCTTTCCTTCTTTTCCTTCATAGTGTTATCTTTTTTATTTACAGCCCGTGGATGTCTCCTTCTTTAGTTACAAGAGATGGGGAAGAAGAGAAATGAGGACCAGCTAAGCCATGAGGTCACAAAAATGGCGCATAGCGGATGGATCTTGTTCTCCTACTATAATTAATGAAGCCTAATCCCATACATTTAACAATGAATTTGTTAATCCTCAGACATACAAAAAAAAAAAAAAAAAAAGAAAGAATTTGTTATTTCACTCGTAACCATAATGTAGCGAAGGGAAATCTTGGATTTGATCAATATGTCTTTACCTTGTTCTTCATCTATATAGCTTTAAACCTGCTAGAAACCTATAATTTTTTTTTGTGATTTTAAAATCATTTTATTTAAGATTCTTTTATGTGTTTTAGAAATTTTGAATTTTGGGTATTTCATATGTGTGCATAATTTTATCAGCATTATTGTAAGTTATTTAACTTGATTTCCTCATATATTTAACATGCGACATGCACCTAATAAAAAAATCTACCATATTTATATTTAGACCATTAATTTTGGTTCGATTGGTTCAAGTGGATGATCAGGACTGGGGGTTGGTTGTTTCTAAATTTGCATGGACGTACGTTTTGAGCTACCTTTTTCTCCATCTCTTTTTCACGTTTAATTTGAGTGATTAATGTAATGCCTTTGGAGTTCAATTATCATCACCTACCATGTGTATAGCTCATGGGCGGTACTTCAGGGAATACCTCGATCGAAAGCCTTTTCTCCCTGTTGGGATATCTCGGTCCAAGTACGAGCCAGTTAACCGGTTCAACCGACTGAAGACATTTCCTCTAAACCGTAAACTTTGGACCAAGGTATTCGGAAAAAACCAGGCAACTCATGGGCAAGTCAAAACTCTTAATGAGCCTACAGCTCTCGAAGACATGGTCTTCGGGTTATGTCGAAGACATAGTCTTCAGCCTACGTTGAAGATCAAGTCCTACGGCCCCTGAAGACAAGGTCCTCAGCCCGAACCAAGGAGTGGCCTTCACTAGCTCCCAAAGACATGGTCTTTGATTTATGTCGAAGATATAGTCTTCGGTCTATGACAAGGATCAAGTCCTCGATCTATGCCGAAGACATGATCTCCGATCTATCTCGAGAGGATTCGAGGACGAAGACATTCCCTAATTTAATTATGGAAATCTTCCTAAAAGGGAAGTTTGAAGATGGGCCCCTGACCTGTCTCAAGTCTCTACAAACACGACAAGCAACGGTTATCATCGACTATTTTTGGAATACAATCATGGCGCATAACTCCAGCGGCAATGCCTCCAGCCTGGCCGCCAGAATCGTCTAATAACTACTCACGATTCCAAATTATGGGAAAGAAATTAACTCCCCCATCATAACCGCTGGAGGAGGAACGGAACCACAGGCTGGATAACTTCTTATAAATAACGGTAAGAGGGAATGCTCAAGGTAAGGCACAAGATACTCCTAAAAATCTCGGAGTCTTTCCCTTCTCCATTCAATCCTCCTCAAAATCTTTCCCATTCTGTGGCTGGAGCCCACCTCTGACTTAGATATCGGAGTGTCCCCCGCCGGAGTAACTTCGGCCAGGGATTTATTTTGCAGGTGAACCAGGGAGCGGGTCTACGATCCAGTAGCTCCGCCCGGTCGGAAAAGGGACTCTACGCCAACAGATTGGCGCCTAGGTAGGGGCATGTGCAATTCGCATTGTTAAGCTCCCTCCTTGACTAAGGGGAAGTAAGAAATTCTTGATGGCGAGAGGGAAAACTCAGGTTGCCTCAACGAGTCGAAATCGTGCTCCAACCCAGGGAGATGCACCCCCGGTAGAGAACGACATCCCACCTCCCACAATCGTCGTGGGATAGCAACAATTCGAAGCCCTCCTGAACCAGGTCACCAATCTCATGGCTATGGTTCAGGACTTCTAAAATAGAGCTTTTCAGGTGGGACATTCGCCGGCCACCACCAAACATAGCTCTTGATCTCGGAGGAAGAGAGCCCCTAGAGAGGGATCCACACATCTCTCCCTCCATCCTCGGTCCTCTCCTGAAGGCTGAAGTTCAAGAATGCCTAGGCCCACTGATTCCCCATAGAAAGGGAAAAGATCTAGGCAAACTTCCTCACCCTCTTTTGAAGACTACTCCCGCAGAGCAAGTGCCAAAGCAGGCTCTCCCTGATTACGATGGAAAATTCAAGACCATCAAATCGGAGATGGTGAAGATGCGGGAGCAGAGAGATCACAATGATTTGGTAATGTGTAATCTGCGCCCGTCCTACACCGACCGCATCATGGCCGAAGTCATCCCTCGGTACTTCAAGGTTCCCCAGATGGAACCCTCCGATCCATCCTTTTGACCATCTGGATAGTTTTAAGGCCCATATGATGATTCAAGGAGCTTCGGATGCGATGCACTACCTCGCATTCCCAACCACCTTAAAGAAAGCCGCTCGGATATGGTACTCGAGCATACGCCCAGGTACCATCGATTCCTTCTCTGAATTAAAAAAAATGTTTGTCTTGCATTTCAGGACTTGTCACAAGACCCCCCGGAATATGGATACACTGTTCCTCCATCAAAATGAAGGAGAAAGTCTATGAGATTACATCTCCAGATTTAATGTGGCCACACTCAAGATCCCCGATTTCAACGAGCATGTGGCTATGTCTGCATTGAAGAAGGGACTTCGCACATCCAGGCTCACCTTTTTCCTGGATAAGAACTTTTTCAAAAGCTACGCCGAGCTCTTGTCAAGGGCTCAGAAATACACCAATGCCGAAGAGCAGGCGGCAAACCGACGACTAATCGAAGGGAAGCCCCCTTCAAAGAAGAAAAATAACAGGGAACTAGGCCCCCTACTTCCAACAACAACAACAAGTATGCCGACCATCGAAGGAGTCCTCCTAGGCCCAGAACATCGGGTAGGAGATTCGACTCTTATACCTCCCTCAACCTCCCTCGTGAAAAGATTCTCTTGGAGATAGAGAAAGAAAACTATTTCTAGCGGCCACATCCCATGAAGGCATCATCTTCTGCAAGGAACAGGAATAAATACTGTCGATTCCACCGGGACCACGACCATAATACCGAAAAATGCATCTAACTGAGAGATGCAATAGAGAATATCATCAAGAGAGGGTATTTGGGGGGGGCGGTATGTTGGTCGCCAAGGACCTTGGTCAGAAGCCACTGTCCCCCAATCGACTCCTAAAGAGGCTGAACTGCCAAATCAAAGGCCCACCATGGAGGCGTGGGGATGATACATCGACCTGTCAACTGGAGAATAGATAAAGACGATGTCCCGAAGCGACTCAAGGATAACAACGCTATTCTCTTCTCCGATGATGACCTTGCAGGAGTTCGGCTCCCGCATGATGATCCTATTATAATCTCGGCCTTTATGGCCAATTACGATGTACAATGAATCATAGTTGATAATGAAAGTTTGATCGATGTCTTGATCTACGATGCATTCTCTCGGATGTGTTTGCCAAGAGACAAACTACGGAGGTCCCCTATACCACTTACCGGCTTTGGAGGTAATCAAGTTGATGCCAAAGAAGAAATAGTACTGCATGTAACCCTTGGTATCGAACCTCGATAGAAGACACTACCGATCAATTTCACGGTAGTTCGAACCCCTTCAGCCTATAACTTCATTCTGGGATGGCCTGTCTTGAACAAAATATGGATCGTAGTGTCATCTTACTACCTCCTGATGCACTTTTCCACTAGAAATGGTGTAGGAGAACTAAGAGGAGACCAGAGAATGGCACGACAATGCTTGATGATCCAGGACAAATACTCTAATAATCCTACCACTTGGGATCCACTAGATCGAGGGACTTGACTATAGATTCTGGTGAACCTATGGAGAGAACTGTCTTGGTACCCTTAACTAAAGAGGACCCCACCAAGGTCATGCAGATCGGAAGTATGCTTGATGAGAAAACCTGAACGGAGCTAATATGCTTCCTTAGGGATAATGCTGATGTCTTCGCCTGGTCGGCTTCGAACATACCAGGGATTCCCGCCGAAGTGATCACTCATCGACTGGAAGTTGCCCCTTGGTATAAATCAGTCCGACAAAAGAAAAGAAGCTTTGCCCCTGAAAGACAAAAGGCAATAGATGAAGAAGTGAGCAAGCTCCTCAAAGCGGGGTTCATCCAGGAAGCCCACTATCCTGAGTGGTTGGCCAATGTGGTAATGGTAAAGAAAGCTAATGGCAAATGGAGGATATGCATTGACTATACAGACCTCAATAAGGCCTGTCCAAAGGACAGTTTTTCTCTTTCAAAAATAGACCAATTGGTCAACGCCACTGCCAGCCATCAACTACTAAGTTTCATAGATGCTTTCTCTGGCTACAGTCAGATCCAAATGGACCCCTGGGATGAAGAGAAGATGGCCTTTGTCATCGACAAAGGTCTATATTGCTACAAGATGATGCCATTTGGGCTCAAGAATGCTGGAGCAACTTTTCAGAGGTTGATTAACATGGTGTTCAAGGAGCAGTTGGGGGGAAACCTGGAGGCCTATGTCGACGATATGATTGTCAAAAGCCTCCTTAAAAAAGATCACATCCAGGACCTGAGAGAATCATTCAGTGCCCTACAACGTCATCGAATGAAGCTAAACCCGATGAAGTGCGCCTTTGGAGTTACTTCGGGCAAGTTTCTAGGTTTCCTCGTTATCAAGCAAGGGATTGAAACAAATCCTGAGAAAATTCAGGCCCTCAAAGACATGAAGCATCCATCCTGCAAGAAGGAGGTCCAGCAGCTAACAGAGAGGATCGCCTCTTTAAGCAGGTTTATCTCTCACTCAGCCGAGAAGTGTCTCCCATTTTTCAAGGTACTTCGATAGTCTCGAGGCTTTGAGTGGACCGAAGACTGCCGTATTGCCTTTAAAGAGTTGAAGAAGTACTTAGAGACCCCACCTTTACTTTCCAAACCTCAAGAGGGGGAGGTGCTCTATTTATACCTTTCCGCCTTGGACGAAGCAGTCAGTTCAGTCCTCGTCCAAAGAGAAGAGGACGGTTCTCACAAGTCGATCTACTACATCAGCAAAGTTCTGCATGATGTTGAAACAAGATATTCAAAAATACAGAAAATGATCTACTCTCTGATTATTGCGGCAAAGCGACTACGGCCTTACTTCCACGCCCATGCCATCATGGTGTTCACCGATCAACCCCTTAAAGCCGTTCTCCGATGCCCTGATACCTCCGGTAGGATAGCCAAGTGGGCTGTGAAACTAAGCGAGTTTGACATCAGCTTTCAGCCCCGATTGGCTATGAAGGCCTAAGTGCTTTCAGATTTCCTGGTTGAGTGCACCTGGAAATTCGAAGATGAAGCACCTCCAACAGAATAATGAAATTCGAAGAACACGGAGTCCGATTGGGTGCTCCATGTGGACAGAGCTTCCAATTCCGTTGGATGTGGAGCCGACCTTATACTTGCTGAACCCAACGGTCACATGGTGGAGTATGCACTCCAGTTCTCCTTCCATGCTTCAAATAACTAGGTCGAATATGAAGCCTTGCTTGTAGGACTTCTAATCACCAAGAGTTTAGGAGTTCGGAGGCTCCAGACTTTTTCGGACTCTCAGTTGGTGGTAAATCAAGTTAAAGAAGAATATGAAGCCAGGGACCCCAACATAGTGCGGTACCTAGAAAAAGAACAAAACTTATATTCTCCACTGGAATACTTTGAAATCATTCATATTCCCCGATCGGAGAACTCCCGGGTAGACGCGTTGTCTCGACTTGCCACTACAATCCTGGAATCTCTCGGTCGCATCTTCGTTGAACACCTTGAAGCCCCAAGTATAGCTGAAGAAGCTATGGAATTTCACCAAATTGAGATCGAGCCAAGCTGGATGGATCCCATCATCAAGTTCTTAAATGAGGATATGTTGTCAAAAGACAAGGAAGAGGCCAAAAAGATCTACTGGATGTCATCTCAATATGTCATCTTAGACGGAGCTCTTTACAAAAGATCATTCTCTCGATCCTTGCTGAAATACTTGGGACCGTCAGATGCGGACTATACCTTGAGAGATGTCCACGAGGGGATATGTGGTGATCACTTGGGGGGCAGGTCCTTAGCATATAAAATTATACGCCAAGGATATTATTGGCCCTCCATCCAAAAGGACTCGGCCAACTTCGTGCCAAGATATGATCAATGCCAGAGATATACCAATATTCAAAGACAACTAGCGAGTCACTTGACCCAGCTTAGAGCCTCCTGACCTTTTGCTCCATGGGGGATGGATATTCTTGGCCCATTTTCGCCCATATCTGGACAGAGAAAATTCCTCTTTGTGGCTATTGACTACTTCACAAAGTGGGTCGAAGCCGAACCACTGGTCCAAATCATGGAAGGCAAGGTTAAGAATTTTGTCAAAAACTCTATCATATTTCGGTTCGAGATTCCATATATAATAATCACTGACAACGGGAGACAGTTCGATAATCCGAAGTTTAAAGATTTTTGTGGTCGGTACTATGTGCAACACAGACTGACTTCCGTTGCCCACCCACAGTCAAACGGAGAGGCCGAAGTAACTAATCGGACCATTCTTCACGGTCTGAAGACGAGGTTGAATGCCGCCAAAGGACTTTGGATAGAAGAGCTGACTTCCGTTCTCTAGGCATACAGAACTACCCCGAGGACAGCCACCAGCGAGTCTCTGTTCAACCTGGTATACAGTACCGAAGCCGTTCTTCCTATCAAAGTCTCCCTCCAGTCTTTAAGAATTGACAACTACGAAGAGCCTGAAAACTCTGATCGCAGGAGAGTTGACCTAGATCTGTTGCCGAGCACCAGGCTTCAGGCCTAAATAAAAATGGTGACATACCAGCAAAAGGTCGCCAAGTATTACAATTCCAGAGTAAAGGAGCAAATCTTCTGCACAGGAAACATGGTGCTGCGAAGGGCAGAAGTATCCAGGCCAACAGAACAGGATAAGCTTTTCCCTAACTAGGAAGGGCCATACCAAATCGAAGAAGTCATACGTGAAGTCGTACATCCAGGAACATATCGACTCAAGACCCTGGATGGTAAAATTCTGTCCCAGTTATGAAATGTACAAAACCTTCGCAAATCCTATCAATAAACAAATCCCTAAATTTTTCATGCAAATTTGCCTATCTCTAAACGGCCCGTTGCATCAACTGAATGACAACGACCTGAATGGCACGATCTAAGGAATCGACCAACGGTGCAAAGGAGAGTCTGATCCGCTCACCTTATCGGTATGTCCGACGAGCACAACAGATGACCCAATCAGGCCACCAAGAAGATCAAAGGCACAGGGACGGTTCAAGTAACCTACCTTACGAAAAACCCGAAGACGTGCCGGGATGGGACTAATTAGCCTACCTTACATCAAAGAAGGTGCAGGGATGGTTTTTATAGCCTACTCTACTGTAAATCCGAAGATGTACCGGGACGGGCCTAAATAGCCTACCTTGATCATGACAGGAATACATAGGGATGGCTTGGATGCCCTATCCTACAGTAAATTTGAAAACATGTTAGAGTGAACCTATATCGCTCATCCTGTCAATAGTAAAATATTTGATAGGACGGCCTAGTCGTTCTCACATCTCTTTACAGATCCCAAATGATTTGAGAAATTTACACCTTCGACATATCACAGTACAACAAGTCACAGAAGAAGTGTGGAAGAAGTGGAAACTTCATTTTATCTTTGAAATTTTACAAAAAAAAAAAGAAGAGAAAAGGAAAAAAGAAGATAAGGATCATTGCAGATAAGGGAGAAAGTAGATTCAGTGACCACCGGCTGGTTCTTTCCCATGCCGGCGGGAGGCATCAAGGCCCTAGGAGGAGGATGGAGAGGCTCCGGCGTTTCCTTCAAAGTCGGACTCCGACTCCTCTTCAAAGTCAGAATCAAACTCATGGCCAGGGAAGGGACGGAAGGCCTAATGCTTTCCAAGCCCTTCAAATTGAAGAACTTGAAAGGCTTGTCCCGATACTCCCGGAAACCCCGGTGGTACGAATCCAAGACTGCCTCCGCCACTTCATCCTTGTAGGCGGGGAAAGCCATGAAGTCTGAGATGGCCTTCGCCAATTTCTTCCTAGACTCCTCCACTTCTGCGACAACGACCTTAACCCGCGCCTTGGCCTCCACCACGCGGGCAACTAAGATCCGGATTTTCCTCTCCAAGCGAGCAATGACCCCCTACGGGTCATCGTTATCGCCTCTCCGAGGAGCCTTAGAGCTGGGCTCCCCCTCAGATAGGGCCTCCGAGGCCCTCTTCATTGCTGCTTTCTTAAGTTCCAAAATGCTGAACTTCATTCCGCTGGGATGCTGGAGAAAGAAGGGAGACTTCCAAAATGGGATTCTGAAGTTGCGATGGCCTTTGACAGGAGGAGACAGGGTCCTATTTATAAGGACCTTACACCCACGACTGGCCACAGGGGAACATGCTCCACGCTCTTTTCCAGACGCACCAAAGGATGCGACGTGTCGGAGTGACGCCTCGAGACTCCAGGTGATCGCTCGAGAGCGGTATGATCATCAATAACTACTATTGGGGATAGCAACCACCGACACCACAAATCCAGAATAATCTTCATTGTGCAGCGATGGCATTAATGGCTCCATTTTGGAAAGGAAGGATATGGCAGCACCCAGAGCGCATGAAAATGCGATCGTTCGAAAATCGACACACTTAACACGGGCAACGAGAATCATAATCAATGTTCCTTAATCAACGATCAACGAGAAAATGACACCTGTCCATCGTGTCCATTCCTAGACAGACGGGTTAATTATGAAGGAAGGCTAACATAAGTCTGGCTTGATCATGGTCAGTCGTGGTCAGTCTTCGGCAACGGCATTCCAATTTTGCTTCGAAACTTGTCTTCGATGCCAGTCACGAGCCAAACAATCTTCGGCCTCGGCCCCTCGACCAAGGAGGAAGAAGAGCAATGTAATGACATGACACATACAAAAAGGAGAAAGTTACTTGGAAATTCAGAATAGTCCATCAGTTACATTTTAAAGGAGAATAAGGAAGAGATACAACACTTAAAACTACATAGATTCCTAAGCATTGGCTGGAGGAGACCAAGCATCACAAGATTGAAGCAGTCTGTCAATTTGTACATAAAGAGTTTCCTCAAATTGGGTTGAGTCCGGAGCATCTTCAACCCGGATCTCCTCCTCAGCTCGGACTCCCTCTTGGGCCGGGATTGGGATGACATTCAAGTCTTCGATTGTGACAGGGGTTTTTTCCCTCGAGTCTGGCACCTCTTCAGCCTCTTCAACCTGGGCCGAAATTGCGCTGGGAGCCTCGACCATGAGTGGGATATCCTCCCTCAGGCTTGACATCCCTCTGATCTCCTCTTCAGCCTCGGCTCCCTCCTCTTCTTCTTCCGCAATGTCGAAAGCAGGGACGGTAGAAATGTCAAGGTCAGGAAAAATCCCACTGACCTTGGCGAGTCCGTCGTTAAAACCGTGCTGGTAGCTGTATAAGGTCGCCTCATTCATTTCCTATTGGAACTGTGAGGACTTCCTGAAATCCACTACAACTCTACTCACCAGCTCTTTCAAGACTTTGGACTCTCTCCTAGCTACCTCAGACTCTAGGGTTGCCTCTTCGGCCCTTAAAGATGCCTTTCTGGCTCTTAAGGATGCCTCTTCATCCCTCCTGGTTGTCTCCTCAACCGTTTTGGTCAGGTCTTCCATCTTTTCCTGATTCTCCTTGGTGGATTATTCCAAGAAATCGGCATGTTTTCTACTCTTCCTCAACTATGCTCCTTGCCCCGTGATTATCAAGTGGGCATCCTTCAGCTCATTCCTCAGGCCACGAATTTCAGCGTCTGCATGAGTGAGATGATTCTTCATAGACTGCTTCAACTCTTCGGCCACCTTCTTTTTAGCCCTGGCTGTATGGAGCTCTTCTTTAAGGCCATGGATGAGGCTATCGACATTCCCTAGGCCCTCCTCCATGAAGGTGATATCGTAGACCAACTACATCGACAAAACGAAGTCATGGACCAAACAATCCTCTGGGCAAAAGAGAAACGATGAAGATCTCACCTGTTGCAGGGAGGAAAAGGCAGAGTCGGATATTCCAGCGAGGCTTCGACTTCGGATAACTGCCAAATCATGAGGCAGCAATGTATCTTTTAGTGCCTGCCTAGTCACGACGGGGATCAACATTTCCCCCATGGGGAAAAGCTCCGAAGAGTCCACAAGACGGCTCCCAGCTAGAGAAGCCTCCCGAACGGGCTCCTTCTTGACTTGCGATGCCTCGCCCCTATCTATTGCAGGGGGCAAGGCGGAGGCACATCAGCCACCAGAGGCGAACTCTTCCTTGTGTGAACTGGAGAGATAACCACCGATGAAGATTCAACTAGCTGAGGCCCTGTCGGGGCCTCCATCGTTGGTGCCACGTCCCCCCCAGAAGTTCCTCTGGAGGACGAAGCGCTCCTACTCCTCTCGGGACCATCCCTTCGAGCCTTCTTCCGAGACGCCGATCTTGAAGGAGGGGCCTGAGCTGCCATCTTCTCAGAAGATTGGCAGAGCCAGCTCAAGTTTGGCTTCATTCCACCACCTACAAGCAGAAGAACCCCTCTGAGTTGACTGAACTACAACAGGAATGAGAGAGAAGAAGTAAAAATTTTCACCATTTATATCTAACACAGGGAACTCACTGATCCCTGCAAGATGGAGATTCCTCTCCTCCAACAACTCACGGATAGGAACAGCCTCCGAATCAGTCAGTAAATCATAATCGGACTGATCAGCCACCAAAACTTTTTTTCCATCATTGGCAGTTAACCGCGGTTCTTTCCAATCACTACTGAAACCCCGCGGTTCAGTAGAAGACATAAAAAAGAAGATAGGCTTCCACCCGTGGATGGCGCTGGGCATATCCTTGACAATCTTATGACCGGGTCGAGGGCTGATCACCCACCATCTGCTACCGTGAAAATCCCTCTTAAGCACAAAAAGGACGGTAAACAAATTGGTCCCGGGGTTCACATTAGCTATATGACACCGGACCAAAAATCCGCAGATGTTTCGAATACTATTCGGAGTCAACTGCAAGGGAACTACTTGGTACAGGCAAAAGATTTTGATGAAGAAAGGATGTAGGGGGAATCGAAGGCCAGCCTTCAAATTGTCTTCGTACACAGCCAAACATCTAGCAGGAGGCCTATTCACCCGTTCCTTAGAAGTGGGAAGGATTAGAGAAAACCCTTCAGGAACGTGATAACGTTCTTGAAGACGAGCAACCTTTCCTGATGAAACAAAGTTGGGAACTAACTTCGGACTCACCACATCATTGCCCCCAAGGGCCCGACTTTTTCCTTTTGGCTTCCTACAGACTCAACCATGATAAAAGTGCGAGGCAAAAAAGCAGAAGGGAGGTTCTACCTGCGAAAAGGATTGATGGCCAAGAACAGAGAAAGCTGAGCCAAAGCTGAAAGTGTGAGGTTGAAGAAGCTTCCTCGACCGAACCTTGTCTCCTTCTCAAAAAGAGATGGAAAAGCTCCAAGGTAATATCTTGATAAATGGAACCATTATCATAAACCCGCCACGCCACGGATGCTCGAGGTAGCTGCACAATCCCAAAGTGACCCTAAGCTGATTTGACATGGAATAGACCAGAGGTCATAATCCATATGAATCAATGGCCAAGATGAAGCACACTCATCATCCAAGAGATGGGGAGGAACCATGATCACCGCTCAAATCCCAACCAAAAGATTGGTTGAACCGTCGTGCAGTGAGAAGAGGAGAGACAGTCCTTGGTCCGCCCACTCCTTTTTCACCTCCTAATCAGGAAATGATAATTGTCCATCGCCTGATTCCCAAATCAACCGGTAGTTATGATAGACGGTCCAATCAGAGATTTCATAATCATCAACTATACCATCCCCCAGGAGGAAAATGACAAACCAGTAATACTCTCACTCTTCGAGGCAAATTTTTGCTTCGAAAACTGAGAGTAGGGGGGTAACTGTCGGGATATCTCAGTCCAAGTACGAGTCAGTCAACCGATTCAACCGGTTGAAGATATTTCCTCCAAACCATAAACTTCGGACCAAGGTATTCGAAAAAAATCAGGCAACCCATGGGCAAATTAAAACTCTTAATGGGCCTACAGCTCCCGAAGACACGGTCTTCGGGTTATGTCGAAGACATAGTCATCAGCCTACGTCGAAGATCAAAACTTTTAATGGGCCTACAGCTTCCAAAGGCACGGTCGGAAAAGGGACTCTATGCCAACACTCCCTCTTTTACTTTATTGTATTATTGCCAGCTTTTCCCATGCTTTAGGTATTATTTCCTATAGAAAAAAATTGATTTGAGGCGGTTGATGTTTAACTTGCTTTAGCCTAGTCTCTTCTTTTCTTTAAATTGAAAATAAGGCTAAGTCAAGCTTAAGTTGGCTGCAAACTTTTTTTCCCTTGCCAAACTAGGGCCAAACTCGGAGTCCTTGAACCATTAGTTACTAATCCTTGCAGTAGATTTGTTTTAAATTTATCAAATCTTTAATAACTTGACCGTAAAAAGACTTTGACATGTACATATTAAAAATGTAATTTGACATACCTGTTAGGTTCCATATTTACTCTCTACCAAGGAATTTATGCTAGCTTGCATTGTGATGCACAATGGAACGAGAGATTTGTTCCTTGCTAATTATCACATTTTTGTGGGTTGGTTAACAGCCAACTATAATTAGAAATAATAATAATAATAATAATAATATTATTATTACTATTATTATTATTATTGTTGTCGTCCAGATAGCCATGGCATGTAGCTACTGATGGCGTCGGGTGTTCCGCATCCGCCCGCGGGAGATGCCTCCGTTGCCTCTGGACCTACAAGAAAGCCAACGTCAGTGACCCGGGCTGGGGATTACGGTGGGGGTACTCCAACGGTCAAGTTAGTGACGATCCAGGAGAACAGATCCTCCTAGTCGAGCCCCTCTGGATGAGCTCAACACTAGGAGGAGTGAGTGGAGTGTACGAGAGTGTGAGTGCTAGCTGGGGGATGTGGTGGCTGAGGTGGTCTTGCCCTCCTTTCTGGCCTCTCCCCCTTCTCCTCTTTCTCTTTGTGATGGTTGTGTTGTTGGAAAATTGGGTGGTTCTCCCGTTGAGAGAGTGTTGTTTTGTTGTGATATGAGTGATGTTACCTCCTTTTTGCTTACTCTGGCTGAGTCTCTTACTTGGGCTTGCCTCGGGATCCTCCCTGGCTGTCAGGCGGGTGCGACGAGGTATCGTGCTGTAGACGGGATGCCTTCTTTATTGGATAGCTGGGGAAGCTTCTACATGCCTCTGACATTCCTTTTACTTGCCTTCCTGAAAGCCTGACAGGATCTTGACTGTTGTGCCACCGCTCTCGGAAATCGTGCTCCTTGGTAGGGTCTTTTCTCTGGTCATACGGCAGGTCGGTGGAGGGCATGGTGCCTTGGTGTGAGCTTTCTTTCTTTCTGGTGTGAATGGCAGCCGTGGGCATTAATGGCGATGTGGTGGGTACTGTCGTACGGTCCTCGAGCGGCATGCCACCATCTTTGGAGGGGAGGTGTTTCTTCCTTGGTGGTTGGTGCTTTGATTTGTGCTGGGGACCGAGTTGGGAAGATGGGGCCTGCTTGTAGTGGACCTGCCTCATGGCGGCTCGGCTGTGTAGAGGAGGGCCGAGCTTGGTATCGGACCGGTGGGGCCCAGCGTTGACCGAGCTCGGGCTGACAGAGGTGCGCCCAGCCTAGGGGACATGGCCTCGAAGGGGCTCCGCATGGTGGAGGAGGGTTGAGCTCAACTCTAGGCCATGGGGCCCGACCTCGGGCTCGAAAGGTCTGCCTCTGGTGGGGTTTGAGCTCGACTCTGACCTAGGTGTCCTGACCTAATGGGTACCAACCTGGCGGAGGACGGAGCCCGGCTCCGACGGGTGGCCCCGTTGACATCGGGGAGCTCTACGCGGCGAAGGGGCCCATGAAGGGAATCCAGCACGATGTCCAACGAGGGCTCTACATCAGGATCCTTGGCCACGTCAGCAATCCGGTCACATCATTTGCCCCCCACTCCCGAGGCCCGTTGTCGCGCGGCGCTCGGGACGAAGGGAGTAATTACGGTGCTAACTTGGAAAGGTGGAAAGATTTGGTGCAATAATGACCGATATCGATGGCGTCTCGCCCGGTGGGCCCTTGAGCCTGTGCGGGGGTGCCACGCGGCCACGTCCAGGGGGTGGTTATGGCGGGCACGGAAGCCAGAGCGACCGCGATCAGATTGGGGGTGCTGGCTTCGTTGATCAGCGACACGTGGCGAGTCTTTTGGGGAAGCCGTAACGGTACGGTCGGGCATAGGTTATCTCGAATGGAGGGGTAAGTCTTTTCGAAACTTACCTCTTTCGAATCCTTCGTGCACGGTGTAGTGCTGCAGACCTCTCCTTCCTCCACTCCGGTCTTCATCGTCCACTTAGGATCTTAGCAGGTTAGCTTCTTCTTTTTTCTCTTTTCTCACTGACTAGGAATTGTCGTAGGTCCTCCTTAGTCTTCTTCTTCTTCTTCTTCTGTCCATGGATCGTTTTGGTCCGAACTTCCATCCCTCGTGCCAAGCCAAGGCTGGACCTTTCCAGCCGAGGACTCCTTCTTCCTCTGAAGAGGAAATAGAGGTGGCACGGTACGAGTTTAGTAGGAGAGCTTCTCAGGGCCCTTTAGCCATTGGGGAACCCAAGTCTTCTCCTCCTCCCAACTTGGCTCTCCCTCCTGCTCCTGCTCCTGTTTCCCTTCTTGAGTCCGAGCCTTCTCGGTCAACAGGTCCCGGAGGGATTGTTTCGGTGATCTCTACCAAGGATCTGGTGGCCATCCGGGGTGCATACGACATCCCTGAGTTTGTCCGGCTCTCTGTTCCTCGTCTCGGGGAGCGGGTCACGTGCAGTGGTCCTCGGCGGATTGCCTTCTACGAGGAGACCTTCACCGGGGGCCTTCGGTTTCCTGTCCATCCCTTCTTTCTTTCTTTCTTGGCCAACTACCGACTCGTTCCTGCCCGTTGGTCCCCAACACTGTCAGAACGATATTTTGTTTCATCGTTCTATGCCACTTCCACAGGATTGTCTCCCATTTTTTCTTGTTCAGGGCATTTTTCACCCTGAATGCCACCCCACTGAGGAGGGGTGGTGGTCCCTTTCTTCTTGCCCTCGGGGCATCCGTTTCGAGCTCTCCTCTTCCATCAGAGGATGGAAGAGTAAGTACTTTTTCACCTCGGTTGAGGGGATCGACTGGGTTTAGAGTGACCTAGATCAGTCTCCAAATAGGAACTCCTCCATCGAAGCAGCCGGCCTCGACTTGTATGAGTTACTCAGATCGGTCGCGATCCCATCTCTTGAGGTCTTGCTATCAGAGCAGAATCTCCGCGAGGCCGGGGTCAGCTCGGTGCGGGAGTCGGGTGAGTTCGACTTGGCCACCCCCCTCTCGTTTCTTATTTACTTTTCTTCTTTTCTTTTTCTTCTCTCTCTATTTTTTTATGGGGCTGACTTCGTCTTTTCTAGTGCGGAGATGAAGTTTTCGATGGATGAGCTGCTCTCATTTTTCAAGAAATGGGAGTAGGTGGTCGAGGCAGGCGAGCCCGCTCCGAAGAGGGCCTGAGCTAAAGATGGTGCGAGGCCGGTGCAGGCTGGGCCGGATGCACCAATTGCAGAGCGGAGGTGGAAGAGGGCGGCCGAGCCCGCCCGTGAGCCTTCAGGGCTGCAAGAGTTGGTGCCGGCGCCCGAGCCCGAGGTGGTCGTCCATGCCAGATCCACTGCCGCCGCCGCCAGGATAGAGGCCCCTCCTCCGGAGATCGTCGACGTCGAGGAGGAGGGAAGATCAAGAGAAATGAGGTCGGCACCTCCAGCGCGGACCGAGGTGGTGCCAAGCTCACAACCGGTGCCGAACGGGCCTCCCACCGCTAAAGGATCCGAGCCGGCGGAGAGGCAGGACAGGGACTATCACCGAGTCCCTTTCTGGTTGGGCCCTAACATCTCCCTGGTGAAGGACTTCTCGATCCAGTCCTGTGATCGGCGGGAGGGGAGCGGATGATGGACTTCTTGATCCAGTCCTGTGATCGGCGGGAGGGGAGCGGGAGGCTCCTGAGCGATGTTGTCAGCTCGACATTCACCAATCTTTATGCCATAAGTTTTCTTCTTTTATCTTCATACCTTATGACTTCTCTTAGTACTGCAAATAAAATGTCTTCTTTGGGTGCAGCATGGCAGGAAGTTGATCCTCATCAGAGACTACTGCCATAATTGGACGAGGAGGGATAAGGAGCAACAGGTGGAGCTCGCATCCCTGAAGGCTGAGTGGGGCCGGAAGGATGCCAAGATCCGGGAGGCCGATTCAAAGGCTAAGGGCCTCCAGGCTGAGCTCGCTGACGCCATCCGGATGAGGAAGGAGCTCGAGGGAGAGCTCGAGTTGAAGAGGACTCGGCTGAAGGAGCTCCGTACTGAGGTAGAGGCAGCGAAGGACAGGGCTGCCTCTACTGAGAAGAGGGTAGTAGCCGCGTAGGAGAAGGCTGCCACTGCCAGTCACGCCACCGTGACCGCCGAGAAGATGACGATAATTGCAATCCGGTGGCAGGAGTGCGTCCTGAAGCAGTTGGAGGAGTCGAGGTAGCGGGAGGAGGCTGCGAGGAAGACGGTGGCTGATGTAGTGACCGCCTTCAAGGAGACCCCAAAGTACATCAGAGATTTCAAGGAGGCGGCGACAGACTCCTTTGCCAAGGGGTTCATGTACTACCGCCAACAGCTACGGGGAATCCTGTTTGAGGAGCGATTGGCCGTGCTCCAGACTCCAGGCAAAAGGCTCCTGCTCCAAAGGTGGCTGCAGGAGGGCAAGGGGCTGCTCCGGTCGGGGCACCTCCGCCAGTGGCCCCAAAGGCTACCGAGCTGACCTCGATTGTGGCAGCGACCGAGGCAGCACCGCAGGAGAAGGCGATCGAGCCGACCTCCTCGATGGCCATAGCTGAGTCTGCCCTCCCAGCAGAGCCCGCTCAAGCACGCGACCCCGCTTTGGAGGTAGAAGAAGGGGAAGTCCCGGTCGTGCGCCGCCCATGGAAGGAGCCGGCCTCATAGGATAGAACTTTCCTTGTATCCCTTTTTATTTTCTTTTTGTATTTTTCGTTATTTGTTTTTTTCTTTGAACCGGTCTACCTAGCCTGTCGGGGCTCGGAACATGATGTAAATCCTTTCTTCAAAGTAATTGAAATTTACTTCACAAGTGTGGTCTCTCTTCTTTCTGTGATGTGAATGTCTCTTCTCCTTCTTTTCCCTCTCTTCTTTTCTCTTTCAGTGCGAGGAGGTCAGAGGGAGAAGCTTCGAACCGGGGTGCCTAAGGGCAGTTCACATCTCGAATGCCTCGGAGCTAGGCTCGGGGCTTGATCTTCAGAAGTTGGGCCCAAGAAACATCACCTTAGAGCCGGGCTCGGGGATGTACTGGCTGGAAAGCTGTGTGGCTCGAAGGTTCCCATGGCTGGAGGTCTGAGCTCCAGTCTCGGGTTGGCATCCTGGAGCTGGGCTCGGGGACGTCAATGACTTGAAAGCTGCTTGGCTCGAAGGTTTTCTTGGCCGGAGGTCTGAGCTCTGGTCTTGGGTTGGCGTCCTGGAGCTGGGCTCGGGGACGTCGATGACTTGAAAGCTGCTTGGCTCGAAGGTTCCCTTGGCTGGAGGTATGAGCTCCAGTCTTGGGCTGGCATCCTGGAGTTGGGCTCGGGGACTTTGTTGACTTGAGATGGCGCCTTGGAGCTGGGCTCGAAGACGTGTTAGTTTGGTGGCTGAGGAGTTGGGCTCGAGGCCTGAGTGTCTGGGGGCTTCCTAGGTCTTTGTGCCGGAGGACTCTTCTATGGGCTTTATCACCGAGGAGCTAGGCTCGAGGCTTGAGTGCCTGGGGGCTTCCCAGGTCTTCGTGCCAGAGGACTCTTCTCTGGGCTATGGTGCCAAGGAGCTGGGCTCGTGGCTTGAGTGCCTAGGGGCTTCCCAGGTCTTCGTGCCAGAGGACTCTTCTCTGGACTTTGGTGCTGAGGAGCTGGGCTTGCGGCTTGAGTGCCTGGAGGCTTTCTAGGTCTTTGTGCCAGAGGACTCTTCTCTGGGCTTTGGTGCCGAGGAGCTGGGCTCATGGCTTGAGTGCTTGGGAGCTTCCCAGGTCTTCGTGCCAGAGGACTCTTCTCTGGACTTTGGTGCCGAGGAGCTGGGCTCGTGGCTTGAGTGCCTAGGGGCTTCCCAGGTCTTTGTGACAGAGGACTCTTCTCTAGGCTTTGGTGCCGAGGAGCTGGGCTCGCGGCTGGCTCGTTGGAGAGCTAGGCTTCAGCACTTGATTGCCCGAGGATGTGGCTCAGGAGATGACGTCTTGGAGCTGGGCTCGAAGATGATGTTAGCTGAGAAGGTTCCCTTGGCCGGAGATCTGAGCTCCGGTCTTGGGCTGGTGTCCTAGAGTTGGGCTCGGGGACTTTGTTGGCTGAGAGCGGCATGGCTCGGGAGCTGTCATCTTGGAGCTGGGCTCGAAGATGATGTTAGCTGAGAAGGTTCCCTTGGATGGAGATCTGTGCTCCGGTCTTGGGCTGGCGTCCTGGAGCTGGGCTCGAGGACTTTGTTGACTTGAGATGGTGCCTTGGAGCTGGGCTCGAAGACGTGTTAGTTGAGAAGGTTCCCTTGGCTGGAGATCTGAGCTCTGATCTTGGGCTGGCATCCTGGAGCTGGGCTCAGGGACTTTATTGGCTGAGATGGTGCCTTGGAGCTGGGCTCGAAGATGTGTTAGTTTGGTGGCCGAGGAGTTGGGCTCGAGGCCTGAGTACCTGGGGGCTTCCCAAGTCTTTGTGCCGGAGGACTCTTCCCCGGGCTTTGTCGCCGAGGAGTTGGGCTCGAGGCCTAAGTGCTTGGGGGCTTCCCAAGTCTTCGTGCCGGAGGACTCTTCCCCGGGCTTTGTTGCCGAGGAGCTAGGCTTGAGGCCTGAGTGCCTGGGGGCTTCCCAGGTCTTCGTGCCAGAGGACTCTTCTTTGGGCTTTGGTGCTGAGGAGCTGGGCTCGCGGCCTGAGTGCCTGGGGGCTTCCCAGGTCTTCGTGCCGGAGGACTCTTCCCCGGGCTTTGTTGCCAAGGAGCTAGGCTTGAGGCTTGAGTGCATGAGGGCTTCCCAGGTCTTCGTGCCGGAGGACTTTTCTCCGGGCTTTGGTGCCGAGGAGCTGGGCTCGCGGCTGGAGTGCCTGGGGGCTTCCTAGGTCTTTGTGCCAGAGGACTCTTCTCTGGGCTTTGTCGCTGAGGAGCTAGGCTCAAGGCTTGAGTCTCCTGTAAGGCAAACAAACTGTCGTGCATAAAGGAATCTTTATTTTTCATGGAGGGGATACTTACATTACTGGTAATATCTCCTCAGATTACAAGCATTCCAGGTTCGGGGGAACCTGCCGCCATCCAAGCCTTCGAGGTAATAGGCCCCATGCGAGAGCGCCTCGGCCACTTTATAAGGGCCCTCCCAGTTCGGCGAGAGCTTGCCGCCCTCCCGGGGGGGACGCTTCTGCCCGGCGTAGCACTAGGTCACCAGGTCGGAAGTTCTTTTGCTTCACCCGCGCATTGTAATATCGGGCGACTTATTGCTGATATGCCGCCATCCAGAGCCGGGCATTGTCCCTCGTCTCTCCGAGGAGGTCAAGGTTGAGCAAGAGATGTCCCGAGTTCTGGGCCTCGTCGTACCACTACACCCGGAGTGTGGGCATGCCGAGCTTGACTGGAATCACCGCTTCAGATCCGAAGATAAGGTTGAAGGGGGTTTCGTCCGTTGTCATTCTGGGCATTGTGTGGTAGGCCCACAGGACACTTGGAAGTTCTTATGCCCATCTGCCCTTCGCTTGGTCCAACCTGGTGTGGAGTCCTTGAAGAATGGTCTAGTTTGTCACCTCGGCTTCGTCGTTGGTCTGTGGATGAGCAACCGAGGTGAAGCGGTGCTAGATCCCGTGCTCGGCACAGAATCCCTCGAACTCCCGGTTGTCGAACTGTCACCCATTATCGATGATGACACAATTTGGGAGTCCGAAGCAGCAGATGATGGACTTCCAAAAGAATTGGCAAACGTTGGCTTCTGTGATCCGAGCTAGCGGCTCTACTTCGACCCATTTGGTGAAGTAGTCGATCGCCACTAGCAGGAACTTCCGCTGCCCTGGTATGGTGGGGAATGATTTCAGGATGTCCATCCCCCATTGTGCGAAAGGCCAGGGAGATGACAATTGTGAGATCGGTGCAGCCGGTAGGTGCTGAATGTGGGAGTGGCGCTGGCACTTGTCACACTTCTTGATGAAGTCGGCGGCGTCCTCCCTCATCATTTCCCAGAAGTATCCCTAGCGAAGGGCCTTGTACGCCAGAGTCCTCCCTCCTACATGGTTCCCACAGAGGCCCTCATGTATCTCCTGGAGCACGAAGGCTGCCTCCGTGGGCCTGAGGCACTTTAGGAGGGGGTAGGAATAAGATCGGCGGTAGAGCTGGCCGTCCATCAAGATGAAGCGGGCGGCTTTCCTTCTGATGAGGCCAGCTTCTTTGTGGTCTTCTGGCAGTAGGCCGTCCTGGATGTACTTGACGTACTTGTCCATCCAGCTCGGCTCGGGGGCTACTTGTTGCACCTCCTCGGGGCTTTCATAGTTTGGATTCTCGAGATATTCGACGTAGGCGCGCCCCAGGGATGAGTCTGGTAGGGTTGCGAGCCTCGACAGTGCATCCGCACGAGCATTTTCTCCACGGGGGATGTGGGAAACATAGAAGTAATGAAAGCCTGTTGCGCTTGAACGGACCTTCTCCAGGTACTTCATCATCTGGGGATCTCGGGCCTCGTACTCTCCAGAAACTTGTCCGGCAACCAGTTGGGAGTCGGTGAAGACCTTGAGGTTCTGTATGCCTAACTTGTGGGGCACCTTCAGACCCACAAGGAGCGCCTCATACTCTGCCTGATTGTTTGTAGGGAGAACTTGAAGCACAGCGCACACTCCGTTGCCACTCCATCAGAATTGGCGAGGATGAGGCCTGCTCCGCTCCTGCTAGAATTGGAGGCTCCATCCACGTGAAGGACCCAAGGGTCCCCAGGTGGGCCAGGCTCAGCTTGGCTCTCCAAGACCGTCCGCTCTGGTTCCTCGGGAAGCCCTGTACATTCAACCATGAAGTCGGCTAGGACTTAGGTCCTCTGCGATGACCTTGGTCGATATGCGATGTCGTACTCGCTCAGCGTCAGGGACCTTTTGGCCAACCTTCTGGAAGTCTCGGGGTGGCTTAGCATGGTCCTCAACGGCTGATCAGTCACAACCACGATGGGATGCGCTTGGAAATAGGGCCTGAGGCACTTAGCAGACATTATTAGTACAAAAATAAGTTTTTCGGAGTGGGTATACCTGATCTCTGTATCATGGAGTACTTGCTGGTGTAGTACATCGGCTTCTGTGACCCGTCTTGGTCTGTATGGACAAGAATCGAGCTAACAACCCTTGGGGTGATCGCCAGGTAGAGTAGGAGCTCTTCTCCTTCTTCTGGTATGGACAGCAGAGGTGGGGAGGTCAGGAACTCCTTCAGCTCTTCAAAGGTCATCTTGTACTCTTCAGTCCAGGTAAAGTCGTGCATCATGCGCAACGCTTTGAAGAAAGGGAGATAGCGGTTAGCCGACCTCGAGATGAACCAGCTTAGGGCCACGACCTTCCCCGTCAGGCGCTGAACCTGCTTCTTGGATGTTGGGTGCTCCTTGTCAAGGATTGCTTAGACCTTCTTCAGATTCGCTTCGATGCCTCTCTGGGTGACCATGAAGCCGAGGAATTTCGCGGCCGCCACCCCGAAGGCACACTTCACTGGGTTGAGCTTCATCCGGTGCTTCTAGAGACTGTGAAAGGCTTCAGCGAGATCAGCAACGTTGTCCGAGCTCGGTTTGCTCATGACGAGCATGTCATCCACGTACACTTGCACATTCCTACCGATCTGGTCCTTGAAGACCTTGTTGACCAAATGTTGGTACGTGGCCCAGCATTCTTTGGGCCAAAGGGCATCATCCTGTAGCAGTACATCCCCCGGTCAGTGATGAAGGTAGTGTGCTCCTCGTCCTCCGGGTGCATCCGGATCTGGTTGTACCTGGAGAATGCATCCATGAAGGAGAGCAGCTTGTGCCTTGAAGTGGCATCCTCCAACTGGTCTATCCTTGGCAGAGGGAAGCTGTCCTTCGGGCATGCTTTGTTGAGGTCAGTGTAATCAACACAGATCCTCCACTTGCCATTGTTCTTCTTTACCATCACCACATTTGCCAGCCAACTCAGGTACTGTACTTCTCGGATGAAGTTGGCAACGAGGAGTTTCTCAACTTCTTTGTTGATAGCCGCTTGCCATTCTAGGACAAAGCTTCTCTTTTTCTATCGAACCGGTCTGTACCTCGGATCAATATTGAGTTTGTGGGTGATGACTTCAGGGGGAATACCTGGCATGTCGGCTGCTGTCCAGGCGAACACATCCGTGTTCGCCCTCAAGAACTCCAACAGCGAGGCTTTCTCCTCCTCGGGCAGCTGGGCTCCGATCTGCACGGTCTTTGTCTTGTAAGCCCCAAGCTGGTAATGAAGTAAGCGTTCGACCGGGCCTCCCCTGGGATCCTGGGCCCTCTGATCGAGCTCGTCTGCTCTGGAGCCCTCCTCGGGCACCCGGGCCCCGGGAAGGGTCTGGAAGTAGTGCTGCACTGGCTGGGGCGTACCCCTTATCTCCCCCATGCCACAAGGGGTTGGGAACTGTACCAGGAGCCTCTTGGTGGAGACGACGACATCGAGGAGATTAAGCCTAGGTCGGCCCAGGATCACGTTGTAAGGCGAAGGAAGCCTGACAACCGTGAACATCGTCATGACGGTGCTATGCCGAGGTGGGGTCCCGGCAATGACCGGGAGAGTGATTTCTCCCTCCACCCTTACGGAGTCTTCCGTGAAACCAACAAAGGGGGTATGCACTGGCTCGAGCCGAGTATGGGAGAGATTCATCCTAGAGAAAGCATCATAAAAAAGTACATCCATGGAGCTTCCACTATCTACCACGATGCGCTTTACCGGATGCTTTGTGATCATCATCTCAACGACCACAGCATTATTATTTATATTTTTCTCCCCATTTACCCCTTCCCTCATAAAGAGGAGTACATTCTCAGCATTCCCTGCCCCCAGGGTCCTCTTGGACGCGCGCTCAGCTCCCCAGGAGATCATGCCCATCGGCTTCTCGATGGGGCGGTTGTCGATGGCTGGAGCTGGCGGGAGAGCAACGAGCGCCTGGGACTCTAGTCGAGTTCTGCCCCCCACATATTTCCCAAGGTAGCCTCTCTTGATGAGCTCTTTGATCTCCCACTTGAGATTGCGGCATTCCTCGGTGTCATGGCTGTAGTCACGGTGAAAGCGGCAGTACTTCGTCTTATCCCAGGTGAAGGATGGCTTCAATGGTGGAGGACACCTCAGATAAGTCTCGCCCTCAATCTCCATGAGAATCTTCGTTCTCAGGGCGAGAAGGGGAGTGAAGTTCCCCTGGGGGATGGGAGTGTTCCTTGGCCTCGGTACTGGTCGGGAGCTCTGAGCTGGCGGGCGCCGGCCCCTTCAGCGGCTTCCCGTCGAGCTCCCGCCTCGTATGATCCGCCTCCTAGGTGCGGATGTACTTCTGAGTCCGGAAGAGTAGCTCAACGTAAGTCTTCGGGGGCTTCTTATCAAGCGAGTAGGTCAGGCGGGAAGTCCTGAGCCCTCGCTTCAGGGCCAGCATTGCTACCAGATCCTCTAGACTGTAGATCTCCAAGGCAGCGGCCTTGAAGAGGACCATGTAGTCCTGTAGCGGCTCGCGGTCCTGCTGCCTGATGGAGAAGAGGCTGTTTGCCTCGCATGGCATCTTCCGACAAGCATCAAAATGAGCAACGAACTTCTATCCCAACTGGATAAAGGAGTTGATGTTTTCCAGCTCGAGACGGGCGAACACACCCGATCCGCCTTCTGAAGGGTAGCAGGAAAGGCGACGCACAGAAGGACATCAGTGGCCCCCTGGACCCTCATGAGGGTCCGGTAACTTTCCAGATGGTTCAGGGGGTCGGTGGTCCCATCGTAAGGATCCACCTGTGGCATGCGGAACCGACGGGGAATCGGCTCTGCTTGGATCTCCTGTGAGAATGGAGGGCGGGCATCATAGCCCGCTGGCTCGTTAGCGGAGCCAGGCAAGTTGGTGAACCGGCGAGCAAACTCTGCCAGCTTGCGGTCATGCTCCTCCAGGCGCTTCTCTGCCATGCGCCTGATGGCTTCGTCTGTGGACCCCTCCGCTGAGGGGGGCGGGGAAGGTGACACGGACGCGCGGTGCCCATGGCGAGGAGCTTTGCCCTTTTTGCCTTGGCGGGGTTTGGGTGCCCCCGGGTCAAGGTGCGGTGAGCAGCTTTCTTCATCAGTAGAGCTGGCCCGCTGTCACTTCATTGGGGCCTGATGGGTACCCCGAGGGTCTGTAACTGCCCGCGATTGTGAAGGCCTCCCGTGGAAGGAACGCAGGCTATCACAGGATGCTGTAGTGTGGGCCACGGGGGTCCTGGCTGTTGGTGGGTAGCCAGGGACCGGTGCTGGTGCTGATGCTGGAGCTGGCGCACTGCTGCAGTGAGAGTATGCATCTGCTGGGCAAGCGCGGTCAGCTAGATCTCCAGTAGGGGTGGTTGAACCGGGGCAGGTACTCCATCTCCTATCCGTGCGGGTTCCCGTGAGAAGGGGATGTCTTCGCATGGCTGGGAGAAGCTCCTCTAGCCCGGGTGGTCACCATCCTCCCGGTAAACTGTATAAGCGGGGCTTGAACTGTATCAAGTGTTGTCCTGCTCCCCCTACCTGGCATGCCAATCTGTTACTGCCCAGATCGCCGTGGCCCGTAGCTACTGATGGTGTCGGGTGTTCTACGTCCGCCCGCGGGAGAGCCTCTGGTGCCCCGGGACCTGCAAGAAAGCCAATGTCAGTGATCCAGGCCGGGGATTCTGGCGGGGGCACTCTGACGGTCAAGTCAGTGACGATTCAGGAGAACGGATCCTCCTGGTCGAGCCCCTCTGGATGAGCTCCATGATAGGAGGAGTGAGTGGAGTGTACGAGAGTGTGAGTGCGAGCTGGGGGATGTGGTGGCCGAGGTGGTCTTGCCCTCTTGTCTGGCCTCTCCCCCTTCTCCTCTTTCTCTTTGTGATGGTTGTGTTGTTGGAAAATTGGGTGGTTCTCCTGTTGAGAGAGTGTTGTTCTGTTGTAATATGAGTGCTATTACCTCCTTTTTGCTTACTCTGGCTGAGTCTCTTACTTGGACTTGCCTCGGGGTCCTCCCTGGCTGTCAGGCGGGTGCGACAAAGTATCGTACCGTAGACGGGATGCCTTCTTTATTGGATAGTTGGGGAAGCTTCTACATGCCTCTGACATTCCTTTTACTTGCCTTTCCGGGAAGCCTGGCAGGATCTCGACTGTTATGTCATCGCTCTCGGGAATCGTGCTCCTTGGTAGGGTCTTTTCTCCGGTCGTACGGCAGGTTGGTGGAGGGCATGGTGCCTTGGTGTGAGCTTCCTTTCTTTATGGTGTGAATGGCCACGTGGGCATTAATGGCGACGTGGCGGGTGCTGTCGTACGATCCTCGGGGGGCACGCCACCGTCTTTGGTGGGGAGGTACTGCTTCCTTGGCGGTTGGTGCTTCGATTCGTGCTGAGGGCTGAGCTGGGAAGATGGGGCCTGCTTGTAGCGGACCTGCCTCGCGGCGGCTCGGCTGTGCAGAGGAGGGCCGAGCTCGGTACCGGATTGGTGGGGCCCAACGTTGACCGAGCTCGGGCTGACAGAGGTGCACCCAGCCTAGGGGACCCGGCCTCGAAGGGGCTCTGCGTGGTGGAGGAGGCTTGAGCTCAACTCCAGGCCACGAGGCCCGACCTCGGGCTCGAAAGGTCTGCCTCTGGTGGGGTTTGAGCTCGGCTCTGACCTAGGTGTCCCGACCTAACGGGTGCCGACCTGGCGGAGGACGGAGCCCGGTTTCGATGGGCGGCCCCGTTGACATTGGGAAGCTCTGCCCAGCAAAGGGGCCCATGAAGGGAATCCAGCACGGTGTCCGATGAGGGCTCCATGTCAGGATCCTTGGCCATGTTAGCAATCCGGTCACATCAATTATTATTGTTATTAACCCTTGAATTGAGAAGTAGGTTACATTTTTTGGTGATATTTGAAAGTTGTTGGGCTCCATTTAGAGAAGTTATACAGGAAAAGTGAATAGCAAACTCTCGCAACCTCTTTGGATATAATAATTATTCCAAACATATATACATGTAAGATATGGGCTGCTTGGGTCGAAGCCGGCAGGCCCAGCTAGCTTCGACCTGGTTCGAAAAAAAAAAAATAGCGAAGAGGAGGAATGGCAGAGACCGAAACAGGGGAGGCTTCCTCACCCTTATCCGACCGCTGTTTTAACCGGAGATTTCGAGGGATAAGTCATGAGAGGCAAGGGAGTTGATCGGCGATGAGTCCGTGAGGGATTGGGACTCGATTGGACGGAATTCGTTTTCCAAACGACGAGGGAACCGTCGATTGGTTTCTTTAAAACCCCCTCACCACTGATGATTCAAGACCATCAAGCCCTCCCCACGCGGTTGTTTTTCCTCTCCGACGAGCATCCGAGAGATCGTTGAGGTCCGGGATTCAGCCTTCTGAGCTGGAAGGCGTAGTGCAAATTTCGGGTACGGACTAATTCAGGTATAGGCAATTGATTCTAGAGGGAGACTCATGATGCATAGAGAGGATCAGGCTGGGTGTGCGACGGAAACTTCAATATTGTTTAGATATTTTAGTTAGTAAATTGTAGTTTTTCGGTTACTAATACTTGTCGTGAATCAATGGACCAATTAATGATTTTGACTTTATAAATGGATTGTTTAATTATTACTTAATTGTTCATATAATATTAGTTTATTTATTGTGTTTGACTCTTGTATATCTAGGCCTTACATGATCTCTAGGATAAAATCTAGAATTTGTGCGGTCGGTCACGTAGCTGAATCCAGTGCTGGATTCGAGGCGTGACAATATCCCAGTAGGAATATGAAGAATTTGGTCCTGGGCAGATGTTAGAATTGCATGAACAAAGAACACACCATGTGATACAACAATAATGTAGCGAGTGAAGGGAATAAGAAAGAAGTTGGCAATCGAATGCGTTATCGATGGAGCCAAGGGAAGAAACGGGCCCTTCCTTGAGGGCATTCGGGTAAGCACATGTAAAATGGGATGAACTTTATTATTATAGGAGATGGCCCATGAAAATGTGATTAGATTGGACCGAACCGATCAAGTCCGGGTTTGGATTCAGTTCAAGCTTAAAATTTTCACAAACTTTGATTTAAAAAAAATTTGGACCGGACACAATTGTATGGATATAATCCGGTCCAGCCTCTCCAATTTACAATCCTAGGATGTATATAATAGTATATAAACTTTATAAAAAAGTAACATTAATTGATATAAAATCATATCAATTTAAAAATAATATAAAATAATATTAAAAATATTATGATACCACATTAATAAAAAGAAATTATAGACCATTATATAACTTTTAAAATTATGTAATTAATTATCTAGAATCATATTAATATGCAACATTCTATAATATAGCTTGTGCAATGCGAAAAATCTATGCTCTATAAAATAAAATAAAATAAAATAAAATAAATTAAATTAAATTAAATGATGCAAATTGCATCTTATAATGAGAAGAATCCCACGTAACGTGGTGTTAATGACCTAGCCATGACCCCCCTTCGAGCCGGCCTTCACACACACACCAGAAAGGTTCACGAATTTTACAGTTGAGGTCGTATAAATAGTAATTTTCCCCTTTTCTTCCTTAAAAAAAAGGTACGTGCTTGATGGTGTTCGTTCAGAGCTTGTGGTGTCGCGCCGGAACAGGATCAACATATGTTGGTCCTCCAGTCGAGCGGCGGCAGCGCCTCCATCCCGGCGGCGGAGTTGAGCGGCTTCCGAAAGGAGACGATGTGACTGTCCACCATGTAGGCGGAGGCCCGATCCGAGACCCGGACGTCCTCCATCTGCATCTCCCGCAGCCTCTGCGCGTACTCCGGGGCGCAAACCAGATCCCACACCACCCCGACCCCGCCGGGCTTCAGCACCCTCACCATCTCCCCCAGGCCCCTGGTCCTCTCCGCCGCCGCCGCCGCCGCCGGAGATCTCCCCACCACCCGCCGCCCCAGCCCGCTCAGGTGCACCGCGGACACGACCACGTCGAAGTACCCGTCCGCGAAGGGAAGCCGCCGCGCGTCCCCCTCCCGGCACGTGACGTACTCCTGGACCCCCTCCGCCCGAGCTCGCCGCAGAGCCGCCACCGCCGTCTCCCGCCGGTGGTCCAGCCCCACCACACGGCCCCCGATCCCCTCCTTCTTCATCTGCATCGCCACTGCGTTCAGCAGCATCCCGCGGCCGCACCCCACGTCGAGCGCCGTCCGCACCGCCGACCAGTCCGGGACGGCGGCCACCATCCGCTGCGCCATCTCCCAGCGGAGGGGGAGCGAGGAGTAGAGGACGCCGGCGGCCGCGTAGAGGAGGCAGAGGGCGGAGAGGGTAGCGACGGAGCCGGCGAACCCGGCGGCGAAGCGGAGGGCGCGGAACGGAACGGCGGGGGCGAGGGCGCGGAGGAAGGTCAGGGAATGGGGGAAGTTGAGGAGGAGGAGGAGGGAGAAGGCGGCGAAGAGGGCGGCTTGGAGGGTCAGAAAGGCCGCCGTCTGCCACTCGTCCGTCCCGTAGATCGCGTACAGCTGCGCCCAATCCCTGCGCCCAGCCGCCGCTTTCCCCATCTATATTGCAGCGATTGATAGGTCTCGAATTCGTTCTGATCCCCCGATGGATCTCTCGCTCTCGTTTTGCTCGACCCTCCCTTCATCTATTTGAAGTCAGGAGTCGAGGAGACTGGGAGTGGATTTGGGGAAGGTGGTAGCCCAGCCCCCTAACCGCCGCATTTGAACGAACGGCGGTAAGATCCGGTTCGGTGAATTGGAGACTCTCCGACATCGGTCATTCAGTAATGTCCGGTCAGATCGTACCATATCAGCAGGGGCCCAGCGACGGCGGAATCAGATCCATCAATTGGACGGTGTTGATTGGATGATGATTGAGATCTTAACGAAGTCTTGGAAAATTAGGCGAGGAAGCAGAACGAAGGTTTAAGAAAAAACAAAGGAGAAGGTGGGTGGGTGGGTCTATCCGTGGACCGGTTGGCTTAGGTGCATTTAGGATCCCTCAATCAAATATAATATTTTTTTCTTTCTTATCTTCCAAGTTCTTCAGTTTCTACCCATTAGAAATAGATTCTTCCGGTCTCAACATGCTAATTAGTTTGCACCATCCTGCACCTCTCGTTTCCATTGAAAATAGATTTTTTTGTCCTTCTCTTCATTATCTCTCCTCCATCAAGGTTATGGAGAATTTTCTTTCTCCATCTCCATTATCTTTAGTTCATCAAGATTAGGATTTCTCCTATCTGCTATATGTTTGATGTGGCACAGCATAAATATATATTTTTTAATTCCTAAATTTTATTGGGATGCAATGCATGAATTTTTTTTTTTTTTTTTTTCTGATCTTTGATATATTAAAGCTAATATATATATACATATAATTTACAGGGCTTGTGTTTCAAGCGTGGAATTTAACCTGATCTACTAGAATTTTTTTATTTTTTATTTTTTGGGTAAGAAATTGAAACCTTCTTTCACTAGAAAATAGAACAAGATAAATGAAAGCCTGCAGTAGACCGACCGAAAAGAGCTCAAAAAATATGATAAAAAATAGAGTCGGTAAGATTAAGAAGAACAAAAATGTGTAGCTATAATAAGACAGGATGCCATGATGGGCCAAACACTTGAAACATTTCAGCGAAATAGAAAAGAGAGAGAAGGCAGTGTCACATAAAAAACTCCATGGGCCCCTAATTCGTAATATTGAAATCCATGAGCTCCTGATTTGCGAGTAAATGACGAACATGGTAAAAAAGTGAAGAACACCAGCAACCAATAGACTAGATAAGAAAAATAAAGCATCCATTGACAACGGAGAACCGTTGCCATATATGCTTTCGGACCGGACTTGATCGGCTATGTTGGAGCTTGATCGGCTATGCTGGAGCGCTCCTCTCCCGGTGCCTGCAATAAAATTCCCAAGGACTAGTGGGGCACACTTCGATGCTTAAGTCAGCGAGAGCTTAAGAGCAACAGAATGGAGGAATCAAATGAAGAAAGAAGAGAGTACCCAGCCCAGATTGAGGTTCCCTGGTCACCTTATATAGGTATAGAATACTGCCAAATTTTATTAGGAGGTGGGTTGAGAATGCCCGATTTTCCTCTAGAAGAATCAGGATGGTGGCCAGGTGGCACCAAGACATGACCATGAGGTGGTGTCCGTTGTAACGGAATTCTGGTATCAGTTGGAGAGGACTCTGGAGCCTTCGAGTTATTTCCAGAGCGAGAATGAGTCGGTCGGACCTAACGGAGGTGGGTCATCCGGCCGAGGGAGAATGTCCGTCAAGCTTTCAAGGGGAGCAGACCGGTCATACCCCAACAGAAGTGGATCGTTCGGAACTCTACTTTGGTGGGTCGGTCGATCGGACTTCTGGTAAAATGGATCAACCGGACCTCTACTTCGGTGGGTCGGCCGGTCGGACTTCTGGTGGAATGGATCAGCCGGACCAACTGGAAGCCTACCCGCATCGGTTCGATTCAGTAAAAGCCGGTTGAGTATAATAGTTTCCCACTGCTCCTGGCCTTCGAGGGGACATGTGGCTTTGAAGGATAGGAGCACCATCTTTGCACAGGTCGCGCCCGTCCTCGAGACAATCATAAGCATGATCAATCTCCCACGACCGGCGTCAGGGACAGGTGTCAGCCCCGCATTGGGGGCACAAGAGCCGTAGTTAATGCAGAGGAGGTGTCATGATGAGGGGCCAGGCTGGCCCGCGCGAAGATTGGAATGTAGGGACGCGTCGTGCCACGTGGCAGCATCCGAGCGGCTGACGTCACTCCCGGAGCCATCTTCTTGCCATTGATCCGGCCTTCATGCAGATCACCGCCTGCCAGTTCCCAGCAGCCGGTCGCTTCGAGTTCTGCGACATGGAGAGTCACGTCTGTCGATGGAATGGTTACAACGCCCACGAGACGAAGGCAAGCACCCCTCCTAAGATCTATAAAAATGGATGCGAGGCATCTAGGAGGGATTTCTTACTGCGTTTGCGCTCTACGAGAGAAAGAGAGCTTCTTCCTCCTTTTCTACAATCTCCAATCTTCTAGGAGTCCGGCCTCAGGTCAGTCCCCCAGTCCTTCTTCTCCTTTAGTATTAATGGCGTCCGGTAATCAAGGTCCGATCCATAGACGTAGGGAGCCCGGTCCAGGTGAAATCCAGTCGGTAATGACCTGGGAATGGGTTGAAAACCTTAGGACGGTGTACAATAATCCCTCGACCCTGTATCTTTCTGTTCCAGGCCGAGGGGAGAGCGAATAACCCCTTAGGACCAGGAAACCTCCCAATGTACGAAGCCCATATTAAGGCCGGCCTGAGGTTCTCTTTACACCCTTTTTTCGTAGAAGTCTTTAACTTCTATAGAGTGACCCCAGCGCAGCTGACCCCGAATAATATTCGGGCAATCTATTGCTTCATAGTGTTATGTCACAGAGTTGAGACCGACCTTAGATTGTCCCTCTTTGATAATTTCTTCCTTCTGAAGAAGGACTTTATGAGCCAGGAATGGTGGATGTTTAGTCCCCGTCTTGGCCGAAGGATCCTGAAATACCTTCCGTCGGCCATCCACGGGTGGAAGGCCAAATTTTTCTTCATAGATAGCCTTCATCCTTGGGGCTTCGAGCCACTGTGGAGAGAGCCGAGGCTGAGGCTCCGCAGGGGAGGGCAATTCTGATGGCCGACCAGGCTAGCTTTGCCGAAATAGAAGGGACTGGTTAGACCATGGCGTATGAACTGCTCGGGGAAGACGTGCTTCACCAAGCAAGGGTCAACCACTAGAGATTTCTAGGCAGGGACCGACCCTCTCTTTCGTACTTTATTTCATTAACTTCATTGCTTCCCCTTTTCTCACTCACCCTGACTTTTCTGTGGAACAGGAAGAAGGATGAAGATCGATAAAGCCAAAGTTATTCAGCGGGCGGTGCGGAAGAGGGCTGCCTCAGCAACGGAGCCGACTGTGGAGAGACAGAAGAAGAGGCGGGCAGAGGAACATCCCGAGCCCATTGTAGATATAGACTATGACGAGGACGCCGCCCCTCTGACAGAGGTATTGGTGAAGAAGCTGCCAGGGTCTTCAATTCCTGCCGAACGGTCGGCTGCCCGACTGGGGCAAGAACAGCCGGAGTTCTCCGATATAGAGGTGGCTTTGGCCCCAGCACTCGCCGACCCGGTAGAAGCGGTCTCCCCCACATGCAGAGAAAGGGGGACGATCGGAGAAGGGTCAGCCGAGGGAGAGGTGGTCGAAGGAGAAGCGGCCGAAGGGGAGTCAACAGAGGAGGTCCATTGGGAGGCGCATCAACATTGGCACGCCTTGAACAATGCAAGGAGGGCACGGGGCCTGCTCAAGGGGGCGATGACGGACACCGATTAGGAGCTATCGATCAAGAGGAACCTGAGCGACGTGGTGAAAGACTCCTATTGCGACCTCATGAGGGTAAGATATCTATTTTGCCCCCGTACCTTTCCTTTTAATTATGCGAGATTAACCTGGTACTTTGCTTGCAGCTTCTTCATGGCATTTCCCTGATGGACGACGGCCTAGGCTAGTTGCTTTTTGCAGCCAAAACCACAGCCAAGGAGATCTAGGAATCGAGGATGGCTCAAACGGTAGCAAAGGCATCTCTGAAGGTCATAGAGGCGAGGCTGTTAGTCGCTCAAGCCGAAGCTGAGTCATCGAAGGAGACATCGAAGGACCTCCAAAATTAGCTAGTCGATCGGAAGGCTAGGCTGAAAAAGAAGAAGGCGAGAGTCAACTCCCTCATCCACCGACTGAAGGAGGAGGAGGGACAATTCGCCGAGGCTGACAAGAGGGCCCAGGCCGAGCGGGTGGCAGCAGCGAAGTTGGTGGGTCAGCTAGAGGAAGCTAAGGAACTAGCGGCAGGGCTGGTCTATGACGTCATGGCCAAGTATAAGGCTTCTGCAAGCTTCACTGAGGAAGTGGAAGAAGCGGCATTGGAGTTCTACTCAGAGGGCTACAATGCTTGTTTGAAGAAGGTAGCCGGGCTCTACCTGGGACTCGACCTATCCGGCGCCCAACTGAGTGAACAAGCCGAGGAAGAGGAGCACCCGACTGATGGTGGGGTCGAACCCCAAGCCAAAAGTGGCACAGAAGAGGATAGGGCTGACGCCCCAGTTGAGGCTCCAACTGTGTCGGGCGAGGCCGAAGTTGAGGCCCCTGCCGTGCCTTCAGTGGGTCAGACCTGAGATGTTTGTGAAGGTCTGACCTTCTTTTGTAGAGAACCCCTTTTTATGCAAAAAACTCTTCTTGCTATAATGGAAAAATTTTCTGCCATCTCTTGTGTAGATGTTTTTGTGTGTACAATATTGGTTGTGTCGAAGTTCTTTCCTTCCGAAAAGTTTCTAAGTATTTTCGGTCGGCTGAACAAGACTGTAAGACCTTCGAAGTAGCTACTGGATCTGAACCTAGGTACTTAGAAAATTTTTTCTAAGCATTGATCCATCGGTTTGCCCAAACTCGTGATCCACAGAATAGCTAATGGATAGTAGCTCAGTCCGAACCTAGATACTTAGAAATTTTTTCTAAGTGTCGGTTTGTCAGCTCGTCTGAAATTAGAACTTATAGGGTAGCTGTTGGACAGTAGCTCAGCTCGGACCTAAACACTCTAAAAATTTTCCAAGTGTTGATCCGTCAGCTCGTCTAAACTCGAAATTAGTTCTCCACGTGGATCATTTCAAAACTGTCACTGGCCGGGGTTGGACTTTTGGAATTGGGCTGCCCTAGAGCCTTTGCCGACCGGGATTGGACTTTCAAAAATGGGCTGCCCTAGAGCCTTTGTCAATCGGGGTCGGACTTTTGGAAATGGACTGCCCTAGAACCTTTACCGACCGGGGTCGAACTTTTGGAAATGGGCTGCCCTAGAACCTTTGCCGATCGGGGTCAGACTTTTGGAAATGGGCTGCCCTTGAGCCTTTGCTGACCGGGGTCGGACTTTTGGAAATGGGCTGCCCTAGAGCCTTTGACGACCGGGGTCAGACTTTCAGAAATGGACTGCCCTAGAGCCTTTGCCGACTGGGGTCGAACTTTCGAAAATGGACTGTCCTAGAGCCTTTGCCGACCGGGGTCGGACTTTCGAAAATGGGCTGCCCTAGAGCCTTTGCCGACCGGGGTCAGACTTTTGGAAATGGGCTACCCTATAGCCTTTGCCAATCAGGGAGAGACTTTTGAAAATGGGCTGCCCTAGAGCCTTTGCCGACCGGGATCGAACTTTGGGAAATGGGCCTTAGAAGTTGTGGCCTTTATGGATAATACTTGCGAAGATTATCTACATTCCAAGGGCATGCTACTTGCCGCCCGTCCAAATGCTCGAGCCGGTAAGTTCCAGTTCTAATTACTTCAACAACTCGATAAGGGCCTTCCCAACTGGGGGAGAGTTTCCCTTGCATGGTTGGCTTTGATATTTCGGTTCTCCACAAAACCAGATCTCCGACTTAGAAAGTTCGAGCCTTGACTCGAGAATTATAATATCTAGTCATCTTCTAACGATAAGCTACCATCTTCAAACCTATCCGGAGCCTGGACTCTTCCAACAGATCTAGGTCAACCCTTCTCAGCTTCGAGTTGGTTGGTACGGTGAAATGGTCAATCTGCAAGGATTGCAAGGACACCTCCACAGGGATCACTCCCTCACTTCCGTAGGTTAAGTTGAATGGAGTCTCCCCGGTCGCCGTTCTGGCAGTTGTCCGATAGTCCCAGAGTATTGAGTGAAGTTCCTCTGTCCAAAGTCCTTTGGCATCATTCAACTGGGTCTTCAGTCCATGTAGGATAGTCCGATTGGTGACCTCGGCTTTCCCGTTAGACTGAGGGTGGCCGATCGATGTAAGTCGATGGAAGATGTGATATTGCTGGCAGAAGTCCTGAAATATAGAATTATCAAATTGTCTTCCGTTATCAGTGATGATTATTTATGGAATGCTGAATCGAAAGATGATACAGTTCCGGATGAAGTTCTCCATCTTGGCTTTCGTTATCTGTGCCAGTGGCTCAGCCTCCACCCATTTGATGAAATAATCGATGGCCACAAGGAGGAATTTCCGTTGGTCGGATGCGGGGGGGAACGGACCCAGGATATCTATTCCCCACTGTGCAAATGGCCAGGGTGCGATGAGTTAAACCAGCTAGCTGGCAGGCCTCCTTTGGATGTTGGAGTACCTCTTGCACGCGTCGCACCTTTGGACGAAGTCTGACATGTCCCTCTGAATTGTAGGCCAAGAGTATCCCTGCCGGATGATCTTATAAGCCATGGATCTTCCTCCGAGGTGATCATCGTAGATGCCTTCATAGACCTCTCTGAGTGCATAGCGTCGATCAGCCCTAAGCACTTCAGCAAGGGCTATAAAAATGATCGCTTGTAAAGAGTACCGTTGAGAACAACATACTTCAAAGCCGTCCAGCGGACATGCTTAGCTTCGATCGGATTTTCTGGTAGGGTCCCTTTAACAAGGAAGGCAAAGATTGGGTCCATCCAAGAAGCTTCTCGTTCAACTTGGTGGACTCGCGCCGGCTCTTCATCAATACTTGGGCGCTGCAGATACTCCACGAATATTTGGTCGGAAGTGTTGGTGACAGCCGTAGCCAATCGTAACAAAGCATCCGCCCGGGAGTTCTGTAATCGAGGTATATGGATAATTTCAAAGAATTTGAGCCGGGACACGAGGTTTTGTTTCTTGTTCAGGTATTTGGCCAAGATCAGATCCCTTGCTTCGAACTCGCCCTTTACTTGATTCACCACCAGTTGAGAATCAGAGAAGGCCCTAACTTGGCCAATGCCCAATACGTTGGCTAGTCTTAGTCCTGCAAGGAGGGCTTCATACTCCACTTGATTCTTTGACACTTTAAATGCAAAGTGCAATGTATACTCTAAACTTTCTCCGTCCGGGTCGGCTAGGATCAGGCCCGCCTCGCAACCTACAAGGTTGGACGCTCCATCCACGTGAAGAGTCCAAGCGGGTTCCACTTCTCCAATGCTTTCAATTTCAGGTGCGCCGGCCATCGGTGGGGATGCTTCCTGTTTCCAGGTATATTTTGCAATAAAGTTAGCAATTACCTGGGCTTTCAAAGTCAATCAAGATTGGAAGGAGATGTCGAACTTGCCAAGTTTGACGGCCCACTTGGCGAGCTGACCAGAAGTGTCCGGACACTGAAGGATCACCTTTAGAGGTTGATCAGTAAGCACGATGATCGGATGTGCCTGGAAATATAGTCGAAGTCGCTTGGCTGCTATAACCAAAGAATAGACTAGCTTCTGCATTTTGGGGTACCTTGTTTCAGCATCATGAAGAACTTTGTTTATGTAGTAGACAGGCTTCTGCTGACCATTTTCTCCTACTTGCATGAGGACGGAGCTAACCGCCTCGTCCGAGGCCGACAGGTAGAGATACAAAGGCTCCCCTTCCGTTGGTTTGGCTAGCAATGGAGGATTCTTCAAATATTCTTTTAAAGCTTCAAAAGTTGATCGACACTCGTCGGTCCAATGAAAGCGGTCGGACCTACGCAATGTCTTGAAGAATGGCAGTGACTTCTCGATCGACCGAGAGATGAAACGGTTAAGGGAAGCTATCCAACCTGTAAGCTCTTGAACTTGCTTCTTATTGGTCGGATGTCCCATTTCAATAACAACTCTGATCTTGTGAGGGTTGACTTCGATTCGTCTTTGTGTGACCAAGAAGTCGGGGAACTTGCCGGAAGTTATCCTGCAAGTACACTTGGTAGGATTCAGCTACATCCGATGGTGCCACAATGTGTCAAAAGATTCTTGCAAGTCTTGGATGTGGTTGGCCCTATGGAGGCTTTTGACTATCATATCATCTACATACACCTCCAAGTTTCTCCCGAGCTGCCCTTCGAAGACCCGGTTGATCAGTCTTTGAAAAGTGGCACCGGCATTCTTCAAGCCGAAGGGCATCATCCTATAACAATACAAACCTTTATCAGTGACAAAGACGGTCTTCTCCTCATCCTCTGGGTGCATCTTGATTTGGTTGTAGCCAGAGAAGGCATCCATAAAGCTGAGAAGCTGATGGCCGGCCATGGCATCCACCAGCTGATCAATCTTCAGCAGGGGGAAGCTGTCCTTCGGGCATGCCTTGTTGAGGTCGGTGTAATCTACACAGATCCTCCACTTTCCATTAGCTCTTTTTATCATGACAACATTTGCTAACCACTCAGGATAGTGGGCTTCCCTGATGAAGCCAGTGTCAGAAAGCTTCTTCACCTCTTTGTCAATGGCCCTTTGCCTTTCAGCGACAAAGCTCCTCTTTTTCTCTCAGACAGGCCTGTAAGTCAGATCCACCTTAAGCTACTGAGTGATGACCTCCGACGGAATACCTAGCATGTCCGATGCTGACCAAGCAAAAATGTCTGTGTTATTTCTCAAGAATTTAATCAGCTCTAACTTAACGTCTTCGCTGAGGGTGCTCCCAATTTGGAGGACTTTGGTGGGGTTATCCTCGCGGAGGGAAACAAACACAATCTTCTCAACAGGTTGGCCATGGTCATCGACTTCGACTCTGGGATCAAGTTGTCAAGAGTGGGATGTCCCTCCGATTGCTAGTCATGGATAGTCAAGCATTGTCGGGCCATCCTTCGATCTCCCTTTATTATCCTAACTCTATTACGAGTCGGGAACTTTGCCAGCAAATGGTAGGTAGAGACAATGGCACGAAACTTGTTAAGGGCTGGCCGACCCAGGATGGCATTATACACTGAGATCGTACGTATGACCACAAAATTGATGGGGAGAGTCTTCTGATAGGGTTCCGTCCCAATGGTCATAGGCAACGTTATCTCTCCTTCAACTCCAATAGAGTTTCCCCCGAAGCCCGTCAACGGCATGGGGGATTCTTGCAGCCTCGATCTAGATAGGTTCATCTTGACAAAGGCATCATACAATAAAACTTCCGTGCAGCTTCCATTATCTATAAGGATTTGCTTTACATCATAGTTGGCAATCACTACCGACACAACTACAGGGTCATCTCCAGAGAGATGGGATTCTAGAAGGTCTTCGTCAAAAAAGGTGATTGCATTGGAACCCCTTGACCTCTTGACAATGTCCCGGTCCTCATTAGGTCTCCAGTCAGACCGGCGGTGTAGCATGCCAACGTTCCCATCGGTTGGACGTTGATTGGGGAGTTCTACCTCTCTCGGGGGGTCCTTAACGGTTAAGGTTTTGGCCCGATCCTGGCAGGGTCGGACGTACTTGTGCAGGTATCCCCTCCTGATGAGGTCTTCAATGGCATCCTTTAGCTGGATGCACTCTTCAGTGTTGTGCCCGTGGTCCCGGTGGAACCAGTAGTATTTGTCTTTATTTCTGGATGTCGAGGGGCCCCTCATCATACGAGGCCTTTGCAGGAAGGTTTCGTTCTCGTTCTCTAGGAGGATCTTCTCCCTTGGAAGGGAGAGGGGTGCATAGGTCTCGAACGCCCCGAATCCAGCACCGGAATCGGCACGCGACCGGCCGCACAAATCCTAGGTTTTATCCTAGAGATCATGCAAGGCCTGGGTATACAAGAGTCACTTACCTTAAAAAAACCTCATTCTTCACTAAGCCCGAACATCTGCACAACTCTATCAAAGAAGAAAGTAGAGTTGTGAGCTCTACAGCCCAGTAAGGTTTTTACATGATCACACCAGTAATAATATAATTCTAAAAATAGCAAAACACACTAGAATATCATATCATGCAGTCAAACAGTCCAAATACCATGTACGACAATACCATGAAAAAAAATCATATTTTTCTTTATATGTTTTCATTAACTTTTCTACTTCTTTAGGGTTCTGGACTAGCCATGGTCACACTCCAGCCTGTGACTGGCACACTATTGTCACACTCCCGTCTGTGACTAGCAATCTCATAATTGACCAAGTACAACCTGCCCATGGCCAGGCCCACGTACTAAGCCCGCTCTGGCTGTGTAATTGACCATGTACAACCTACCCATGGCCAGGCTCATGTACTAAGCCCGTTCTGGCTATATAATTGACCATGTATGACCGCCCATGGCCAGGCTCACGTACTAAGCCCACTCTGGCTATATAACCACGATCCCGTGGCATGGCTAGTCCAAATACTGTTAACACTTTATCTTTTCACATCATCATGTCAAATCATATCATGATGTCACACCACATCATGATGTTAACCATGAAATCTCAAATCTTTCGATGACCGGTATCACGGTCCAAACCATCAAAATATAACATTTTTGGTAAAACATGATATATAGGAACATAATTAACAATCTCAAACATACTATCCATCTTGAGAAATCAAATATACGATGCAAAACAAACATGCCCACCAATGTTCATATGCACGGATCAAATCATGCCATGTAAAACAATGTATAAAACTGGTGATCATGTCCAGAATCCTTACCTTCAACTGCTAATCCCAAATATCCGGTATCAATTTATACCCGAAATTCGTCCAAATCCTTCCTGCTCAAAAGGTTGATCTCCTACTATAATAAATAAATTCATTCATCCAAATCCTAGTTTTACAAATTTTAAGGAAGAAGGTTCCCCCTTGATTTTCACTTTCCTCATCTTCCAAACCAAAATCCCTTCCCTCTCCCCTTCTCTCTCTTCTCCTCTTTCTCTTTCTTCCTTCTTTTATCATCTTTTCCCTTCTCTTTCTCTCTCTTCTCCTCTTTTCTTGGCTGTCTGCAGGCTCTTCCCTGCATCCTATCGATGTCCTGGTTAAAAAGAGGAGAAAAATCAATCCAAAATCACCTAAAATGTAACCTAGGAAGTTCAAAACCATCAAAATATCTCCTTGGCTGTTTGATTTGAGATCAATGCCTCAAACCGCATCCAAATTCGAATCCAAAAGCACATAATCAAGCCTAAACTCTCTCGAATTAATCTCAGCCACTCGATTGGATGATCGGACGGTCCAGATAGCTCAGAAACCCCATAGACCGTCGTGAACCGCGCGAAACGGGCTGGAAAATGCACGGGAAACTCATGGAAAATGCCCACGCGACAGCAGGCTCGGGCTGGGCCGAGCCCACATGCTCGCACACATGGGCCTGGGCCGTGCATCGCACGCCCGCTGCGATGGGCCGGGTCGCGCACCGCACGCCCGCGCGTCGCGCGCTCATGCGTCGCTCGCCCCCTACGCGTCACCTCCCTCGTGCCCATGCTCCCTCCGTGTCGCCAGCTCTGGCACGCGCCCCACCTGCCCCTGCTTGCATTGGGCCGCGCAATGATCAGGGCTGGTCCATCAGGTGGGCCGGCGGAGCCTTTTTGCCTTTTCTTTTTTTTGGGATGTTACAGGAAAGTCCTTCGACTTCGTGCTCCGGTGTTGGGTGGACCGGTTGCCATCGTTGGGAGGTTGGACCTCGAGGGCTTTGTCACTCTACTTCCTAGGAGCCGACCTCCCTTCAGCCTGGGATCGACTCGCCGCTTGTTCTTCTGCCAGGGCATATTTTTACGCCCTGGTCAGCAGCTTGGAGTAGCTAGTCAGAAATTTCTTGTCCAAGGAGAAAGTGAGCCTGGACGAGCGCAGACCTTTTTTGAAGGCTGACATAGCCACATCTTCATTCAGGTCCGGGATCTCCATGGCCGCTGAGTTGAAACATGCCATGTAGTCCCGGAGAGTCTCCCCCTTATTTTGTAGTTCGAGGAAGAGGCAGTCGGTGTTTTTCGGAGTCTGACTACAAGTCCTGAAATGGGAAAGAAAAAGATTTTCAAGTTGAGAGAAAGAGTTGATCGTATCTGGTCGGATGGCGGAGAACCACATCCGAGCGGCCTTCTTCAGGGTTGCTGGGAAGGCAATGCAGTGGAGGGCGTTAGAGGTACCCTGTACCATCATATGGGCCTTATAGGTGCCCAGATGGTCCAGTGGGTTGGTGGTACCATCATAAGGATCCACCTGTAAAATTTTGAAGTGATGGAGGATCGTCTCCCCCAGGATTTCGGCAAAGAAAGGCGGGCGCGAGTCATATGGCTGCTCCCCTTCGGCCTTTTACTGATAAACAATTTTGACGATGCGCTCTTCCAAGCACAAAATCTTGCTGGTATAGTCCCTCAGGGCTTCAGCAAAGTGCCGAATGTCGTGAGGGACGGAGTCAGCAAAAGAAGGTGAGGCTAACATCGCCCTCTTCCCATCAGCATGGACCCCCAGGGACCTTCGGGGCTCTGGAACAACATGGGAAAGAGGCTGAGGGGCTTCTTAGCATCGGCTTCCCTCAGCGACAGGTTGGTAGTTGGAGCCAGATGCAGCAGGCGGTTGCTGCTGGTTGTTGGCCGCTTCTTGGAGATGTTGAACCACAGTAGTGAGCGTATCGATGCGGTTCAGGAGCGTATGGAACTATCGTAGTCCCAGAACGATAGTGGGTTTGGCGACAGCGGTGGCGGCGACATCATTCTCCCTGGGAGGTCCTTCTGACCTGGACTGGGAGTGACCTCTCCTGGCGGAGGTGTTTTGGGCTCTTCCTTTTTCCATTATCAAAGTCAATAAGCGGGTTCCTCCTTTTAGAGAAGAGAAAAATGAACCTGGGCCAAAGGTTCAGCCCTTTCTCAGCACCAATCTATTACCGCGTATGCTCCCGGACAGGGCTTGATCAACTGTGCTGGAGCGCTCCTCTCCCGGTGCCTGCAACAAAGTCCTCAAGGGCTGGCGGTGCTCTGATGGGGGGACACTCTGATGCTTAAGTCAGTGAGAGCTTAAGAGCATCAGAATGGAGGAATCAAATGGAGAAGGAAGAGAGTACCCAGCCCAGATTGAGGTCCCCTGATCACCTTATATAGGTGTAGAATACTGCCAAATTTTGTTAGGAGGCGGGCTGAGAATGCCCGATTTGCACCTAGGAGAATCAGGATGGTGGCCAGGTGGCATCAAAACGTAACCATGAGGTGGTGTCCATTGTAACGAAATTCTGGTATCAGCTGGAGAGGACTTCTGGAGCCTTCGAGTTATTTCCGAAGCGAGAATTAGTCGATCGGACCTAACGGAGGTGGGTGGTCCGGCCGAGGGAGAATGTCTGCCAAGCTTTCAAGGGGAGCAGATCGTTCGGACCCCAACAGAAGTGGGTTGTTCGGACCTCTATTTCGGTGGATCGACCGGTCGGACTTCTGGTAGAATGGATCTGCTGGACCTCTACTTCGGTGGGTCGGTCGGTCAAACTTCTAGTGGAATGGATTAACTGGACCAACTGGAAGCCTACCCGCACCGGTTCGATTCAGTAAAAGTTGGTTGAGTACAACAAGAACCATAGATGAACTCTTGAAATTATGGGGAACAACTAATGAAGTCTTGAACAATGAAAACAAAAGTAGCATTTTAAAAAAAAGTACTAACAGAACTTGAAAAGATGTCCAACAAAGAAAAATCCCTCGGTGCCAGCAAAATAAAAGAACTTGTAGAGAAAAGGAAGTGTATACAATAATACACCCGGAAAGATAACCAATAGTTTTGGAAATATAGTGTAGAAAAGCAACCAGAATAGCTTAAACTTGTTGTGATGCTCAATGCTATTGAACATTGGTTAGAAACTACAACATATTTGGCACAGATATGTTGGAGAACGGATCACAGTAGAATATGAAATTCATAGAAAAAGAAAGAAAAATCTGGTAAAATAAATCATTGCAACGAGCATAACACAGGGGATTATATGGTTCGGAGACTCCTGCTCCTACGTCCATGGTCGTACAAGATCAAATCTCTACTATAGATTAGATTTACAGGAAGTTTTACAAGATGCTCATCCCAGCCCTCGAACAGGACGAAGAAAAGAAGAAAACAAAATACTCCAAAAATATCTCTCACCTGGAAATAATTTTTGGTGGAAGATCTCTTGCCTCCCTACAGTTTTCTCTCAACCTTTTCTCTCTTTCTCTACCTTTTTCTCTCTTGAAAAAGGTCTTCAGGACTTATGTCACGCTCTAAATTGCCTCTGGATCGCTCTGTGTATTGTTCAGAGTCTCTGTCGGAGTCTCTGGATGCAACATAGAATGAAAACCAGTCCAAACATAAATAAAACCTTGTTTCAGAAGTCCCCAAACCCTCAAGAAACATCTCAAATCGTCAGATCGTGTGGGCCTGGGCCGCGCGCCGGACCTGGGACGCACCCCCGCACGCCGGACCGGGCCACGTGCCCACTTACCGGATCGAGTTGCGTGCCCGCATGCTTGTCTCGTGGGCCTGGGCCGTGTGTGCCCGCCCGTGCCCGCCTAGGCCGTGCGCGTGGGTCGGGCTAGGCCTAGCCCAATCCAGCCATTCGGTCCAATTTTTTTTCCTGTTTTTTCTTTTATGGTTTTCTTGGACTTGGTTTTCTTGGGTTGGGCTTGTTGGATAAGGCACCACGCCTCAACAACTCTCCCACTTGGAGACTTAGATACCAAATCAGCATCCACCTGAAAAACAAAACTTGCAAAAACAAAAGTTAGTATCTTGTGCATTGCCTCCAATCAACTAGCTCTAGAGGCCAATTGAGACCATACACAGCCCCAATTTCTCTATAGTGACCGCCTTTGTTAGCATATCAGCTAAATTCTTTGAGCTCTAAATTTTCTCCAGTGACAGCATCCATCTTCAAGCAATACCCTGATGAAATGATATCTCAGTTGTATATGCTTCATTCTCGCATGGAACATCGGATTCTTTACTAGATGAATAGCACTCTGACTTTCACAGAACATTACACTATAGCTCTGCTCTCTACCAAGCTCCTTCAACAAATTTTGTAGCCAGATCATCTCCTTGCTAGCTTCAGTGATTGCCACATATTCTGCCTCGGTGGTAAAAAGAGCCACGATCATCTGCAATTACGAGATCCAGCTCACCGTTGTCCCCCCAATGGTATACACATACCCAATCGTGCACCTCGTGTCGGCATCACCACCCAGGTCTACATCCACATATCCCTGTAAAGTCAAACTGTCACTCCTGTAGCATAGGCCGATATCCTTGGTACCTTTAAGATATCACAGGATCCACTTGATAGCTTCCCAGTCTTGCTTTTTCGGATTTGCCATGTACCTACTCACAGCTCCCACTGCATGTGCAATGTCTGGCCTCATACAAACCATTGCGTACATCAAGCTGCCAACCACTGAAGCATATGGAACCCTGGCCATTGTCTTCAGCTCATCATCAACCTTGGGTGATTGCTCCTTTGAAAGCTTGAAATGTGAGGCCAAAGATGTCTTCACCGGCTTTGTATTTGACATGTTGAATATGTCCAACACCTTTTCAATATAGCTGCTTTGAATCAACTTCAGTGTGCCCATCGCTCTGTCTCTTTCGATCCTTAATCCAAGTATCTACTTTGTTGGTCCATGTTCTTCATTGCAAATTCTCTAGACAGCTCTCGCTTCCATCTTTCAATCTCTTGCATGTCTGGCCCAGCAATCAACATATCATCAACATACAAGATTAATATCATGAAACTGTCTTCGACTATCTTAAAATAATAGCAATGATCCTCTTGGCATCTAGCAAAACTATTGTTGATCATGAATCCATCTAACTTCTTATGCCATAACCTAGGGGCTTGCTTTAAACCATACAAGCTTTTCCTTAGCTTGCATACTTGTTCTTCTTTATCAGAGACCTCGAAGCCAACAGATTGTTGCATGTAAATGTCTTCATCTATCTCACCATGCAGAAAGGCAGTAGTAACATCTAGTTGCTCTAGGTTGAAGTCCTCCATAGCTACAATGCTCAGAACAACTTGAATCATAGAGAGCTTGATAAACGAGAAAAAATCTCGATATAATCTATACCCTCTTTCTGTTGGAATCTTTTTATGACCAGCCTCGCCTTGTACCTCTTATTGCCATCGGGTTCCTCTTTGACCTTGTAGATCCATTTGTTATACAGTGCTTTCTTTCCATCCGGTAGTATGCCGGGTTTCTACATCTTGTTCTTTATCAAGGACTGCATCTCATCCTTCATCGCCAGCTCCCACTTGACCGAATCTTCACTCTCCATGGCTTCATCAAAGCACTCCGGCTCCCCTCCAGCTATCGATAGCAGGTAATGTAACGAGGGTAAGTACCTTATACGTGATTTCGGGGTCCTTGTAGATCTTCTCAATTGAGGTATCACTGGCTCAGGCTCAGGAACTCTTGCTCTCTCGGTAATGTCCTCCTCGGTGATCTCTTCCAACTACTTGCTCTTTATCATTGTTTGCATCTTCTGCTCTATTTGGAACACCTTGGTCCTTGTACAGGCTTCTCTCATTGAACACCACATCCTTGCTCCAGATGATTTTTCTGTCCTTCTCGCTCTAGAGCTTGTAACCAAAATCATCAGTGCCATAACCAATGAAGAAGCACTTATTCAACTTTGCATCTAGCTTATCTCTCTTCTCAGCATTGACATGCATATAGGAGACACAGCCGAAGACCTTCAGGTGAGATAAGTTTGCTGATTTACCCATCCACTCTTCTTCTGGGATCTTACAATCAAGAGGGATGGAGGGACCTCTATTAATCAGGTAGGCAGTAATATTAACTGCCTCAGCCCAAAATATCATGGGCAAGCCAGCATGGAGCCTCATGCTCCTCGCTCTCTTGTTCAGGATACTGTTCATGCACTTAGCTATCCCATTTTGTTGTGGCATACTCGGGATAGTCTTCTCTTCTCCATTTTGATCCTATTAGTTGTGCAGAACTCCTTGAACTCAGTACTGCTGTACTCGCCTCCATTATCTGACCTTAGGCACTTGATTTTCTATCCAGACTCATTTTCCACCAGGCTTTTCCACTTCCTAAAAATGTCAAACACATTAGATTTATTCTACAGAAAATAAACTCATACCTTCCTGGTAGAATCGTCGATAAATGTCACATAATAATTTGAGCCTCCAAGGGATGCCATCGGAGAGGGACCCCACACATCGGTGTGAACTAGGTCCAACTTTTCCGATCTTGGTGCTTTGCCTGTCTTAATGAAGCCGACTCTTTTCTGCTTCCCAAGAATACAATGCTTGCAGAAACCAACATCCGTTATCTTCAGACCAGTTAGCTTGCCCTTATTCTGTAATACTTGCATTCCTTTTTGCCCCATGTGACCTAGACGGTAGTGCCACAACTTTGAGTCTGCCTGTGCCAAAGTCACTACGTCTTTCATGTTACTAGTCTTGTAGAGGGTGCCCAACTTGCTTCTATATACTATCACCATAGCATCCTTGGCAATCTTCCAGGAGCTGCCAATAAAAGTTATGACATAGTCCTCCGAGTGTAGTTACCCAACTGAGATCAAGTTTCTCTTTAAATCAGGGACATGTCTAACATTCTTCAACTTTCATACTGACTGATTCGGCATCTTGATATAAACATCACATCTCCCCACGATGTCCAAAGGCTCATCATATGCCAGACAAACCTTTCTGAAATTACTAGCTGTATAATTTCTCATGCATTCCATCCATGAGGTAGAGTGAAACGAAGCATCAGAGTCTAGGATCCATGACTCCATCGGACTGTTCGCATTGAGAAACAAAGCCTATTCAGTATTCTCAATCGTTGCATTGATTGACTCTTCCTTCTATCCTTTGTTCTTCATTGCCCAGTAATTTTTTCTGGTGTGCCCCTTCTTACCGCAGTGCCAGCAGCCATCACCCCTAGGTCTTGATTGGCTCCTTTGCTTGGATTTGTATCTCCTGTGGTTGTTGCTACACTATGCAGTCCTCCCTCTGCCTACTTGGATTGCTAAGACAGATCCAGAGCTCCCACTGGCTTCTTTTCTTCTAATATCCTTACTGAGAATTAGGTTCCAAATCTCTTCAAATTTCAACTTATTTGATTCGGAACTGCTAACAACTGTCACAGTTGCACCCCAGCTCTCGGGCAAAGATGATAAGAGGATCAAAGCATGGACTTCATCCTCAAAACTGATGTCGACAAAACTTAACTGATTGGTAATCAAATTGAACTCATTGATGTGCTCCATGACAGACGTACCTTCGCTCATCTTCAGATTGAACAGATGACGCATAAGATAAATTTTGTTGGAGGCTGAAGGCTTCTCATACATGTCGCACAGAGCCTTTATCAAACATGATGTTGTCTTCTCCTCCAGGAAGTTGAATGCGACATTCTTGGCCAACGTCAGCCGAATAACTCCCAAAGCTTGGCGGTCCAGCAAATCCCAATCAGTTTGCCACATATCGACAGGTTTTGTACCCAACAGTGATTGATGAAGCTTCTTCTGATACAAATAATCCTCTATCTGCATCTTTTATAAGTCAAAGTGTTTCCCATCAAACCTGTCAATCTTAACTTTTCCTTCGTCTCCTGCCATTACTCCCACTGAAACTTGAAGCTCTGATATTAGTTGTTGGAAAACGGATCACAGTGGAATATGAAATTCACAAGAAAAGAAAGAAAAACCTGGCAAAATAAATCATTACAACAAGCACAACACAGGAAATTACGTGGTTTGGAGAGTCCTGCTCCTTCGTCCACGACCGTACAAGATCAAATCTCCACTATAGAAAAGATTTACAGGAAGTTTTACATGATGCTCATCCCAGCCCTCGAATAGGAGGAAGAAAAGAAGAAAACAAAATACTCCAAAAATATCTCTCACCCAGAAATAATTTTTGGTGAAAGATCTCTTGCCTCCCTATAGTTTCTCTCTTCCTTCTCTCTCTTTCTTTGCCTTTTTCTCTCTTGGAAAAAGTCTTTAGGGCTTCTGTCGCGCTCTAGATTGCCTTTGGATCGCTCTGTGTATTGTTCAGAGTCTCTGTCAACGTCTCTGGATGCAACCAGGAATGAAAACCAGTCCAAACGTCAATAAAACATCGTCTCAAAAGTCCCTAAACCCTCATAAAATATCTCAGGCCATCAGATCGTAGATCAAGAGCCCAGATCGTGCTAAAAACAGCACCATATAACCTCTGATCAAGCCCAAAACATGTCGGATCCATCTCAGCCATCCGATCGAATGATCGGACGGTCCAAATCAATAAGAAACGCCGTGGACCATCGTAGACTGCGAGAAACCACTGGGAAACTAGTTGGAAACATCCCAGCACACCGTTGCTCCCGCCTGGGCCGAGCCCATGCATGCCAGCGCGCCGGACCGGGCCGCACGCTCGCATGTCCGTCGCGTAGGTCTGGGCCTCGTGCGCCTGCCCGCGCCGCCTGGGTCGGGCTGGGCCTGGCCCAATCCGGTCGTTCGGTCCTTTTTTTTTTTTTTCTGTTTTTTCTTTTCTGATTTTTTTGGAGTTGGTTTTCTTGGGCTAGGCTTGCTGGATAAGGCTCCATGCCTCAACAAGATATGCCAATGAGGGCATATATCTACCATGTCCACAAAAAGAACCATGTCAACAGATTAAATGTTATCAATAGTAGCAGAAGTATTGGACATAGGTTGGAAACTGTAACATATGAGATACAGATATGCCAATGGGAGCATACGTCTAAAAACCATTATGTTCTTTATAAGAGCATGCGAAGAGATTAAGAAATTTGATGGACACCAGTAGAAGCAGCCCTTGATACATTGGCGAAGACAGTAGTAAGTGGACACTGAAGAAGACAAAAGATCACCATGTCGACAAAAAGAACCATGTCAACAGATTAAATGTTAGCAGGAGTATTGAAACATGGGTTGGAAACTGTAACATATGAGATACAGATATCGAAATGAAAGCATATGTCTAAGAACCAATACATTGTTCATAAAAGCATATGAAGAGATTAAGCAATTTGATGGACAGACACACAGTAGAAGCAGGCCTTGATACGGTGGCAAAGACAGTAGTAAGTGAACGATGGAGAAGAAAAAGATCACTATGTCGATAAAAAGAACCAAGTCAACGGATTAAAAATTCTTAGCAATAGCAGAAGTATTGAACATAGGTTGGAAACTACAACATATGAGACACAGATATGCTAACGAGAGCATATATCTAAGAACCAATACATTCTTTATTAGAGCATGTGAATAGAATAAGTAATTTGATGGACACAGTAGAAACAATCCTTGATATGGTGGCAAAGACAGTAGTAACTAAACACCGGATAAGACGAAAGGCCACCATGTCGACAAAAAGAACTATATCAATAGATTAAACGTTCTCAGCAGTGGCCGAAGCTTCTGAACGATGAAGTGACAACGTGCTCCAGTCAACGGTGAAGCAAGAAAAGGGAAGGAAATGTAGTACTTTCAACCAGATAAAGAGGAATACAACTTGAAAATAAGTTGGGAATCAGCACTTGCATAGAATAAAAAACAAATAAGTTAGAAACCCTCCGCTCACTTTTTTCATGAGAAATTCCTCGATTCACACTGATATATTTTTCCCTCAAAGCTTTTTGCTTTTCATTTTTGTCATCATTTTTTCTCCACTCTCCCTATTTTTTTTCATTATTTCCGTGGCTCTCATCAGATATTTTTTTATTGACTTTGTTTGCCAATTTAATAAAATTTTTAAAAAAAAATAGAGTAAAAAATGTGATGAAAAATTAGGAGAGAATTTAATCTATGATTCTCATTTTTTTTTTTAATATATAAGGCCTGCTACTACATCTTACAAAGACTCATACATCAATACATAAACCATCTCGACAACATAAGCCACAACAACAAAAAGGACATTTCCCAACTGGTTTTTCCTGATGCTAGGGGATAGCGTTGCTAAGCTCCACCACCTCCCGACGCTTTTTAACGATGCTTTAAAGCGTCGAGAGCTTCTCCAACTGGTTTTTTCCGATGCTAGGGGATAGCGTCGCTAAGCTCTGCCACCTCCCGACGCTTTTGAAAACCGTCAGCAAAAAATAAGTATTAACGACGCTTTAAAGCATTGGAAGCTTCTCCCATTTCTTTCCCCTCCCAAATCCTAATCTCATTCTCTCTCGATCCGCCGCCACTCCTCCCTTTTGGCCTCCTCCCGAGCTCCCTCCATCTTCATCTCCATTTCGGCCTCCTCCCGAGCTCCCTCCTTTTTATCTCTATTTCAGCCTCCTAATATATCTCCTCCGGTACCTTGCCATGACGTCATCACCATCCCGCACGTCATTGTCGTCCGTCATCGCCATCCCACCCGTCGTTGCTGTCCGTCCTTGCCGTGAAGGTTAGAATCAAGTTTTAGAAAAAAAAACAACATAAAATTTTATACTTTGATATCAGGATCTGAGCTTTATGTTTTTATTGTTTCTATACGTAGGTAGATCAAAAAATTCTGATTTTTTTTTTTATGAATTTTTCATAATTAATAATATTATTTAGAGTTTTATTCTAATTTATTTCGGTCTGTAGTATTTTTTCATGCCTTTTTTCTTTTACCCTAGAAAACTTTTGCATTCTATCTCTATATTAGGGGTCCGAGTTTCGGTCTAGATTATCACCTTAGAAATTTATTTTTCATTAAAATTTGCATTATATACTCTCTATTTAGTCCTTATAATTATTATAATTTTTAATTAATTTTATCATAATAAAAAAATAAAAAAATTTCTGCATCTTAGAAATCCTAACAGAAATCCTGAACTTTTGCACATAGTTTGAAAACCCTAGGTTTTGCATCATCATCCGAATTTTTCTCTATGTGAAATTTGGTAGGGATCATCTGCATTGTTTGTCCTCTATCCTGAAATCTTTATGATTTTTTTTTGCATCGAAGATCAAACCAAATTCTGCATCAAATCAAACCCTAATTTCTGTTCTGCATGCTTGATCAAACCAAAGCTAATCAACTTCCAAACCCTACCTCACCCAAGTCCTAATTTTGTTTGATAATTTAATCAACTTAAATTTAATTTGCCACCTCAAAAAAGATAAAAAAAATATTTTATTTTTTGATTGTTATTAGATTGCATTAGAGCTCATTGAGTGTCATCATTTCATCTAATCAATCTTAATGGCAATTTCCTCTCTCAGATCAGGGCAAGATTTCATCACCTGTCCTGGGCCCAAAACATCCACCCAGCATCAGAACCCAAGCCTTAATTAAAATCAATTAGTAACATAATTGCACTAGAGAGATTAGGGTCACCAACAGGTCGGGTCCGAATTGTGTGGACCAACTAGTATACCTAATTTCCCAGTTATTACTGAAAAATGGTGTCTAAGGCTAGAGGTCCAAGGCAAACGTCCTAAGTAGATTGGTAGTTTTTAATTAGGACCTTGTCATGAGCAGTGGGAGCCTCCCACCACCCCACCTCTTACCTGGCCAGTGGAAGGATTAGCTGTTGAGTTAAGTGTAAGTTGAGTAGACCCATTCAATTTTTACTCTTGGTCTAGCAAACTGTAGTCCATTTTCTCCTTGTGTGCTTGACTGCATCATACTAACTTGTTTGATTGATTGCATGACCACTAGGTTAGGAACCCAATACCAATGGTCTAAAACCCAACCCAGCTCAACCATGAAATCAAATTTTGAAACCTTCATGAAATCCCTTACTGATCAGTTAGCCCAGCTAAACCAGACAAATGCCCAATTAACTACCCAGATTAATCAATCCAACATCCAATCCCAAAACCAGTTTGCCCAGATGAATCATAAACTTGACCAATCCAATACCCAATTGACCACCCAGATGACCTAATTGAATCTTAGACTTGACCAAATGACCTAATCAAATGCCCAAGCAACCAATAGGCTTGACCAATTACCCAATAGGTGTGACCAGGTAGGAGATCGGTTAGGAACCTTAGAGGATAACCATAGAACCCATACTAGATCTAAACTCGAGTTACCTAGGAGAGCCCCACACCCTGATTCCACATCCTATGAACCTAGTTCCTATGTACCCAAACCTTTTGAACCCATATCCCATGAGCCCAGTAGATACATGATCCATAGAGCTGAACCCTTGTTCATGAGCCTAAGGAACCCATAACCCCTAGATTTAAGCCTAGTATTAATCAGGAACTCCTTAGCCAACCCACCCTTACCACCTAAGTCATCAATCAATTTTTCCTTAGTCAACCCTCTCTTACCACCCCATTGGTTCATCAAGATGACCTAGAAGAGGAGATATATGAAGCTGATGTGAGCTTAGTGGAGGATTATGAGGAAGAAGAGGAAGAGATACATATAGTTGACCCTGAACATACCCAAGTAGAAACCAATCCAGAATTAGTTGACCAGGTAGATATCCTGATAGAAGTCAACCCAAAGGTAGTTGACCCAGACCACACCCAGACTGAACCTGTAGTGGAAGAGCGGTTAGAGGATGAGGAACCCAACCCTACTATTAGACTCTTACCTAAGGAGCCACTAGAAGAAAGCCCAATTATAGAGCCCAGTACTGAGATCTAAGAACCCGAAGAATTTATTAAGGATATGATCTCTTTAAATCAGTACCCTCATGATGAAGTCACTCTTTTGACTCCAATTGATCTCTTCCCTGAGATTAGTGACCCATTCTTCCATAAGATAGACTTTATAGATAGACATCAACCCCATAAGGTCAACCTCATTAGTCTAGGATTTATCCCTGAAATCCCTTCTTGTATTCTAATTTTTTTTATTAACCCTGAACCATCTTCTTATTCTTTCCCCTACCAGACTAACCCTGACTCCACCTCTTATTTCTACCCTTTCCAGAAACCTCCAGCATTTCCAGAACCATTAGATTGCATTTTGTCGAAGTAAGCATGTTGCATACATTCATTGTGCATATTAGGTTTGCATCATATTTCTGGCATACCTTATGGCATTTACTAGAAGTCCATTGTAAATTTTCATGTGCATGCCAAGCTATGGTCAAACCTAGAGAGCCTAAATTCTGTTAGGTTTAGACCCAAAGAGTCCAATAAATTTTCTTTAATAGGAATGCTTAGTCGAGTCTATTGAGTATTGGTTTTGAGTCCAATAAGTCTCCAGACCTAATTCATCTATCCACACCTACACTGACCTCTGCACAGTATTTACATCAGGACATTAGTCAAAAGATTAATTTAAGTGATGAAATCTATAAAAACTGGCTAATTCCCGAAAGAAAGCCAAAGAATTTAATATAAAAAATTTTGTTATGGTTAAGAAGCTTCATGCTCGCAGAGTTGAACCCTTTAGAGTGATAAATAAAGTGGAACCCAATGCCTATGTGCTTGATCTGCCCCTGGATTTAGGCATTAGCTCTACCTTTAATATCACAGACTTAGTTGAGTATAGGGAACCGGCAATGATTCCTAGTGAGATTTTTGGACCTACTCCATCCTTTAAGAGTGAACCTAACCTAGAGTGTCCACATATAAATTGGCCTAAGAGAGGAAAACAGATCAAGCATATCCTGGACGATCAAGCTATCATGACTCAGGGCCGCGGCTGTCAACGCTACCTGGTCCGTTGGCAAGGTCGACCGAGATTCGACGATTCGTGGATTACTCAAGAGAACTTGCAGTGCCTCAACCCAGACCTCCTTGAACGATACCAGAGCCAGAGCGACCCTTACTCGATGGAGTCGAGTTTCTCCCATCCTGGGAGAATTGATGGGGACATCAGGTCAACCCTAGTTTACAATAAATCCCTGAGTTTTGAGTCCCTTAGCCATGATTCCAATTTTATCTTTGAGTCCAATAATCAAGTCCTGTTAGCCCTTTAAGTATTGTAAGTAGGGCTTTAGTCAGTTGAGTCACTTGAAGTCCTGTAATTAGGGTTTTGATCAGTTAAGCCCGATTGTGCCCATTGAGTCCTGTATTTGGGCCTTGAGCTCTGTTACACTTGAGTACTGTATCTAAAGTTGACTCATGCCATTATGGTTCATGAGTCAAGCTTTGGATTACATTCAAGCTTAGTTGATCGAGTCAGCTCATTATGAGCCATTTGTCAATTTTGAGGTCTTAATCATGTGTCAATTTTGTAATTAATCCAGTCCAATTAAGTAAGTTGAGACTAGAAGTCCAATTGAGTTGTCTCAACCCTAGTCCAGTCCAATTGAGTCCTGTAAGATAAGTCCAGTTTTATACAAGAGAAGGAGAACCAGCCTCAAAGTAGTAGCCCATGGAGCTCCATATATGAAGATTCCAAGTGCCACATGATACCTGGGAATATTCTAGGCGCCTCAGCTCAGGAGACTTCTCAATCCCAAGAGCCCATGGTGCCCCAGGCCATCCAAGACCAAGCCCATGCACCCAAGTTTGAAGACTACCCAAGTCCATTGGAGGACACCCTTGCTGCCTTAAAGTTCAAGCCCAAGTCCATTTAGGCATCCAAGCCCAAGAAGGAGCTTTTGACCAAGTCAAAGAAGGAGAGAAGACCAATTCTAACAAGGAGATCATATTTTATTTCTACTCAAATTGTGTATTCCTAGTTCTAGGCCACTATGTAATCCTTCTCCCTATCAAATCTTGTATTCCTATCCTAACTAGGAGAGGGCATGGGAACATCTATAAATACCCCATCCCTCCACCCTCTTGTAACTAATGATCAATTATTATGAATGAATTTTTCTTGAGTTTTCTTCAAAATTCTGAGTGAATTTCTATGTGATTAAGGGTATCTATATGATCCCTCCGGGTATCTGTGTGATCCCTGGGCCCTGCCTCCAAGCCACCAGCCTTCTTCATCCCTTGGTCACCTTCTTCAAACCTCTTTCCCTTCTTCTTCTTTCAACGATCTAACCCTTTTCTTCCCTGTTTTCTAACCCATGTTAGGTGATTTGCAGGTCCCTCAAAGTTCACGAATCCAAGGATTCCATCTGACAGCTTTCGAGTCACCGGATTGAAAGCCACGAATCCGTAGGGTCGATAGCTTATTTTTCCAGACCGCATTCGAGAGCGTAGAGTGAACTTTTCATGGATCCATCTTCAAATCTCTATCAGGTACATCCCCTAGACTCCTCTAGTAGTGATATTGCAGAAAAGCTAGTCCTAACCAGGGCTTCTTAGTCTTGGCGGTCCTGTTTCTTCACTTTTATGGTTTATTTATGCATGCCTGTGCTTCAGATTTTCTATAGAATTCCCTACTTAATATCTTGGCTTGAAATTCGGGATAAAAACTCCTAACTTAATGCCTAACAACAAAAAATTAACTAGCATGCATGAATAGTCCTGCATCAGTGAGGGTGGTAGCGGTGGAGGAGAGCTCGAGCTGTGTGGCTGTATCTGTCAAGACCCTTCCGGTGAGTCCCCGGTAGCCCCGAGCGCTCGACCTCTCAGTTGCTCTCCTGTGCGCTGCCCCTTTGCTCGTTTGCTTGAGTTAGCCTTGCTTACCTTTTCTCGAGAATCTTTGGAGTATCCTTTTAGGCCAGGATCCCTCCCAGTGGCTTACCTCGGGATCTTCTCCCTCCGCAGGCACCGGAAGGTCAACACCTGGCAGTGCTTCATGCTGTGCACACAAGTACCTTCCCTATCCGTGATAAGGAGTTATGGTGTTGGTTCCAGCCTCCCCCCTGGTCGCTCCACTTTGGAAAATTTGGCAGGGCCTCGATTGAAGGGCAGCTACCCCCTGGATTTGAATCCTCTGGGATGATTTCCTCTTTCAGGTGGCGCAGACGGTCGGTTGGGAGTACAGTGCCTTAGCCAGGGCGCCCTTTACTATCTGGTATAAGTAGCAGTGGGAGTGATCATGGCATCCTGGGGGGTGCTCCTCCATGGTCCTTGGATGGCAGTCCGCTACCCAAGGGAGGTGGCACTGTGGGCTTTGGCTTCCGGTTGCTGGACCTCTCGTCTGAAGGGATCTTGGCATGAAGAGAGCAAGAGCTCGACTTCGACCGATGTGGGCTCGACCTTGAGGGAGCGGCCTGGCAAAGGAGCTCGAAGAGAGCAGGAGCTCGACTTCGACCGAGATGGGCTCAACCTCGAGGGAGCTGCCCAGCGAAGGAGCTCGAAGAGAGCGGGAGCTCGACTTCGGCCGAGGTGGGCTCAATCTCGAGGGAGCCACCTAGCAAAGGAGCTCGAATGGAGTAGGAGCTCGACTTCGACCGAGATGGGCTCGACCTCTAGGGAACCACTTGGCGAAGGAGCTCGACTTCGATTCAAGGTGGGCTCGATCGAGAGGGAGCCACCTGGCGAAGGAGCTCGAAGAGAGCAAGAGCTCGAAGAGAGCAAGAGCTCGACTTCGATCGAGATGGGCTCGACCTCGAGGGAGCCACCTGGCGAAGGAGCTCGAGAAGAAAGTCTGACGTGACAACTTTTGGCAACATGGCATCCAACTAGGTCTGACAGGGACTCCACATCAGCGATCCTGCCATATCACCTCCTAATCCCTTGTAAGAAAGGTACTTGATGAATGAAATGAAAGCTTGAAGTCTTCTTTTCCCTGGCCGTGTGCCATTATTTTCGCTCCAAGTGTGGAGAGGGTATGAGGTCCATTTTTCTTGCTTGTTTCTTTCTTCTTCCGCTGCCATAAGCAATGTCACTCCTTGAGGGAAGGGGTGTGTGGCCCATTCTACTTCAACGAAGTCCTTCCATGACCATTTGAAGTGTCGCTTCATGAGGAAGAGGGTGTGAAATCCATGTCCAAGTCATCCAAGCTCCAAGAGCCTTCCTATTTTCCTTCTCTTCTCTTTCTTATTTCAATTCCTTTCTTCTCTTTGCTTACACGGCTTCTAATGATCTCTTTGCAGGTTCTCTCCATGATTTTGGGTTAAAGATGATGGTCACCTCGCCTTGGAACCAACTACAAGTGAAGTTCATTGCCAAAAGTGTGTAAGTCTTACCTTCCACTCGTCCTTCCTAGGAGTGTTGAGTGAACCCTCCACCAATCACTTTAGCTTTCATTGTTGGTAGGAAAACCCTTCCTAAACTTTTAAGATCTGAATATTTGAAGGTATTTGCCCTAGTAAAAATGGTTTCTTAACCATATGGTCTTTTCTCTTTAATTTGAACAAGATCTCATTTGTAGGTGTTTCAACCTTAGAAATAATAGTCCCTTTCATTGCATTTTCTTGCTCTCTCATGCTTCATTTAGCTAGTGCATGTAAAATTTCTTGCTTATCATAGATAGCTAATCTTTTAGGCTTTACCATTTATATCATCTTGTCCCGCATCAATCACCCTCATATTCACTAGGGAAAATCACCGTTATTCCCATCATTTCTTCCTTAATATATAATAATTCAAGATCAATAATATAATATAATATTGATTCAAAATTAATTACATCACACACACACATATATATATATATATGTGTGTGTATATATATTGTACTATTACGTTTTAGCTGTAGTTAATGCTGTTAAAATAATTTATCACCATATAATATTATCCACACACATTTATCAAAATAATGAATCTAAAGATTTTAGGGATTAGTAGGATAAACATTTCCACTTTCAAAGAAATTTACCTTCATCTCCAGATTATCCAAACAACATTTTGTTTCCCCGGCCAACATCTAAATGCTCGAATATGCAAGATTATACAATCCCCTTATTTTCCAAATCGCTAACAAATTTGGTACCCACTAAACCTGGTGTAAATTATATTGTTAAAAATAATTATAAAAAAAACAAAAACAAGAAAGAAATAAAACGGACTTTATTATTTTTATTTTAAATTCCGTACGATACCTCATAATATTACTATTAATATTATAAAGACTTCATGCAAGAAAAATAATAATATGATATAGAATCATGCGAATAAAGAAAATTGATCGTGCTAATTAGTATTTTGTAGTAGTTGTGATATCCAAGATTTTATAATAAATTGATATATCAAAATTCTACATGTAATATATGATAATTATAATATTTTATATTTTATAATGAACGAGATTTTGATAACTTTTAATATATTCAATCATAGATAACTTTTCTTTCTCCTTAATTAGCCTATATGTCTTCCAAATGGCGCTTATAAGTCATATATGAATCGTGTTTCATAAGTTCTAGAATGAGATGGATAAAACATTTTCTTATGGAGGGTTTATAGAAAAGAGTAAGGAACTACTGGATATGGAGTCTCAAGAGCCATGGCCTGCCCATAGCCCATAGGCTCTAACACTTTTGGCCCGGCATCATTGTCTGAGACGGTGGGCTGGGCCTGGTTACGTGCTTCTTCTTTTGTCGTCCGGACGAGGCAACGCGAGGTTACGGGAATGTAGCCCGGGGAGTCGACCCCGGCCCACTACCATCAAAATATAGCTTGGCCTGGTAGCAGGTGTCAACGTGGTGATCAAATCAACGATGGCCATTGTGATATCCTCGGTCACATGTCATTCCATTCTAAACGAGGAATCACTGCCAGAGAAACGTTTTGTTTTTTTTGTTTTTTTGTTTTTTTTGTAATGGAAAGGGATCGGGGATAAATCTTTATATAGCATACTTCTATCCTATCAGGTAATGTTCGTTTCAAGATGTTCATATTTTTATAATTTTTTCTTATCTAAAGATGAGTAGGTCAACTTAGACACGCTAAGACTTAGAACAGAAATAAAAAGAAAGATCCTTGATCTCTCATTCACACCAGTAATCATGAATTTAAAAAAAAAATCTGTATTTAATCAAGTTATTCACGGGATCATGCTTCAAATCTATGATCGATTGATAATGAGATAAGATCTTTACCAATCGGGCTACCATCTTAGTAGTGAGAAATATTTTTTAGCCATCTAGCTATTGTATATTTGATATTAGCGGGTCACAAATCCAAAATCAGCCAGGGACTAATAGTGTCGTCCGTGCACTCGACAGCTATTTGCATATGATAAAGGGCCTACAGAATTAACGGCAGGTGGTCCAGGGGGGAGATCGAAGAGTCGGACCACTCGTCACCAATTTTATTTTATTTTTGCTGAAAAAAAAGGGGATGGAGGAGGAAAGACCACTCATCACCTTTAGGAAAGGCCGTGGGTACACTGATGGGTATCTTTCAAGCTATCTTGTACCTATGTATATCTTCGTTTTGCCCTGTAGAAGACTGCACAATTTTTGGACAGCCGACATGTCATCCATCTCAAAAATAGACCGTCCTTTTCTATTAATAAAAATCTTTAATAGCCATCTATTTTTGGGATGGATGATGTCGTTTTAGGATTATACAATCCTTTTTAGTGCAAAACAATCGTTTGAGAAACCTATACTATTTTAATTACACATAGGATTCTTAATTACAACTAAAATGAGTCAATTTAAGAAAAAAAGAAAAAAAGAAAAAAAAATTACTAAGCATGAGAACCGATTGGATCAGAATCCAATGTCCATTCTCATCTCCTGATTTCTATTAATCAAATATAATCTAAACTAAGGATGTAATCAAGCCAAACCGAGAAAAGTGGCGAGTGGCCCAAGCTCAACTCGATTTGGAATACTATATCCAAAATTCAACTCAAGATACATCAAGTCTTGATATCCAAGTTTAAACTTTACTTGATATAAATAAATAAATAAATAAATTAAAGATTTACTTGGATTAACTTGAAAGTCAATCGAAGTATACTCGTTCAAGTTCGAATTCAAATCTTGATTATAATTTTTTAAAAAACATATAATTAAAATAAAATATAACATAATATTATATTTTCTTAAAATATTAAATTAATAATATATAATATTATTAAAAAAAATTATATTAAATTTGATTCATAAGCATCCGAGCTAAGAATTTTGCTATCCGTGCTTGATTCAAACTTGATAATATCTGGCTGACGCCAAAGCTCGCCCGGATCGAGGTGGAATAATAGCCTTGTGAACTACTGGATTCATTTGCATTTCTAAAACAAAAATACTGGCTAAATGGAGCATGGAAGTAGGAGTCCCATCAAATTCGTTTTAAGTAAAGCATTCGTTTTGATGCAACGCATTCGTAATCTATTTATTTTATTATAGCATTGCTTCTTAGTTTACCTGTGAAATATCTAATAAGTGAGAACATAATAATGGAGGAGTAATAAATATCTCGAAGCATCATGTGCGTTCGCATGTGCCTCCATTGAATGATGTGGATACCTTAGATTTATGCGTGCAACCTAACAAGTTTTCAAATGACGTCGGTGGGCTGCAACTTGATCCGTAACCAACTGAAAGCCCAGCTTGCGTTAGGCTTCCCACATCCTAGCTCAGCAAGGTTCGGGCCCTAGAATTAACGTATGGTCCTTGGTGGAATTGCTAGCCCTTGGTGAGTCTAAACCTAGGCAATTCTACGGTATCATTAAGGTTGCAGTTTAATGATTTAATCAATTACCATCCATGCACCAATCAATAGGTAGTGATTAGACAAGATACATATATGACTAATCGAATGAAAGAAATTATTAGATGGATCAGGTCCTCCGATACATCGATTCTATGGTGACTCACCATATTATCTTTCGTATTTAAATTATTCAAAATCAAAATAAAGGTGCCTGCTGTCCACCATGCATCTATCCTACAATTTAGACAGGCCCATTTAATATTTTTTTTTATATGAATTCAAAAAAAAAAATATTAGTCAGAACTGTCATGTAAATTTTGGATCATCTACCTATCATTTTATAAGATTAAAAAATAATGATAATAAATAAATCTAAAAAATTAATTATATATTTTTTTAAGTAAATAAAATTTTTATAATTTTATAATAATTAGATGGTTTAAAATTTATATGGTAGGACAGTTGTAATCAATAATTTCGTTTCAGGTCCCTGTCACATGAAATAGTAGAAGCGTTCGGTACCGGAATAGTTGCTGAGTTGGTCCTCATCATTAGTGTCACGCATCCATGGGCATCGGAGTCTAACGAGAAGAGACGTATCATGCCGTTGCCTTGGAGTTGGCCTCGCATGGTTAGTAGCCTTATCGCACCTCCGCAATATACCATTATTCGATCGCCGCTACGTTCCACGTCAGATAGAAGACCGGTCGCAAGCCTTTAGATTCTAAGGAGCGAGAATGGGTGGGAGTTGGTCGGCGTGGGGTGTCCTCGAGCCAGCCTTCCGTGCGGCGCAGGGCCACCAAACGCTCGTGTCGGCTCGCGCCCACACGTGTGGGGCCCAGCTCAGCTCGATGGAACCGCGAGTTTTTAAACCGGGCATTACTGCTCGACACGTGGAGGAGAGATAGGGGACAAAGGGAATGCATGGAAGAGGAGATGGGAGTTCAGTTCGAACCGGTCCCGGCCGGGGACCAGGAGTTATCCCTGGCAGTGCCCTTCCACACGTATTAACCGGAGATTTCGGGTTCTAAGTTTTGGACGATGTATTTTGAGAGAATTTAGGTTCACATAATTGTAATATATGTGGGACTTTTCTTTCCTTTTGTTACGGGATACTACTTATATCTTGAATATAAGTTTAGAATATAGATTCAAAAACTGTTGCCTTATCTGTCAACCTATTTATTGATCTATCTACTATGCTGAATTTAGTGTAAAAGTATCTTGCATTCAACATCTATCAACTACAGTTCTTCAAAGTACTCTCGGTCACATGATTCCTCTTCATGATTTTAAACAGACGGTCATCCAATATACAGAAATGATTATTTCATGCAAAGCAGAGGCACGGGAGGCCATCGTCACTCTGGAGCTGAGACCATCCAATATACAGAAATGATTACTTCATGCAAAACAGAGGCACGGGAGGCCATCGTCACTCTGGAGCTGAGACCCTCACGGCTCAATATTATTGGCGGATTATTTTTTTGATAAGATTAATGAATTGTTTTGCTTCTATTGATTGAAAGATGATTTATTATTTAATATTTTTGTTATCTAATAGATGGAAGTTATGGCTCTTTCAACAGACAATTAAGGTTCTACCAGATTTATTTATTTATTTATTTATTTGTTGAGATATTTTCCAGAGTTCTCTATCTAGAAACTTCAAATTATAACTCTATAGAATAAAAATTTTATTATTTATATATCAAAGGTAGCTACCCTGTCACTTTGATTTCATTTTATCCAAACACATCCACCTCTCGAGCTGAAAAAGCATGTTCAGTAATTACAGTAGATACTGGAAGAGTCAAAATAAGACGAATCAATCATCAACAAGATGCTATGAAATTTTTGATGACTAGATTATGCAACAAAATGGATAACGATTTTCTTGCTGATAGTTTGGTCATTTATGTTGAAAGAGAAATTATAGAGACTTTTAATTTAGATTTTATTCTTGATGAATTTGTATCTTTAAAAAATATCATTTACAATTTTAATTTAAAAAATTAAATTAAATTATATATGTATTATTTTGGTTTCTCGTAATTTAATTTTATAACTTCATCATTGCATGCAGATAAGATTGATTCCTATCTACATGGAAGTGGATGGGGACTAAAATCTCGTACCCATAACAACATAATGAACTTCTTGATATTCTTGATAATAAATGGTTTTTCAACCAGCATTTATAAATACTCAGTCCCGAGGATCCCAAATAAGCAATCACTCTTCCTTGTTCACTATTTCACATCTATTCTAAATCTCTAACTTAAATGTTGAAGAGCCCTCGCTGGAGCCAATCATAGCTATAAACTTTTTTTCAAGTCTCCCGAACTAGCCTCTTCTTCGATCATGAGTCGGAATATGTAACAATATCTTTGTTTAAAAAAACAAATGATCTCAACATTCTATTTGCCGGAGCTAATTCAAAATTGAATGGGAGACCTAGGGAAGTTTAAATTCTTGTGAAGCATGATCAAAAGTTCAGTATTCAGGAATAGTTTGCTAGAGATGCAGATTTGGATTTTGAAAAATTTATCAAAGGTTTGAATAACTAAAAATTTAAAATAATGATAAATCTAAAACAAATGCTTTATCTAAAAAAATATTATAGTTAAGTTTAGGGAAGGTAATAATAATAAATGATAACAAAAAATATCATTGTTATTGATAATAGATCATATTATTAGTTTTTAATGCATAAAATTTTTTCGAAGTAGTCAAAACTAACTTGTAAATGAATTATTGAACTATGAACTTTTATAAATTGTGAAGCCTCGCTTGTTTGGGTGATTGGGTCTCAACCCAACCTAGAAGTTGGGTATGTTCTTGTATGCTCTGCACATGCTAGGGTTTTGCAAAAACTCTAGATGGGAATTGGACTCTTGATAACTCATCGAGGGAGTTGGAATCCCAAGGCTATTGGAGTTTATGAAAACCTTAGTTTTCCATCTATTTAAAGGCCTATCCTTTCTCTTGATGCACTATCACTAATCACAATCTCTCTCTCTTTTCTTGTAGTTTTCCATGCCATGCGACAGCATCAATCTCAATGAAGCCAAGGTATTAGCCCTCCACCTCCATAGCTTTCTCTCTCCTTACTTATCTCTGTTTTTTTGATAAGAAGACCCTTTACAGGGCAGCATATATTAAGCCAAAGTAAAAGTTTTACAAGAGAAGAACATAACTAAAAAAGTGGAAGTTTGAACTTTACATAGGCAAAGAGATAACTGAGATACTGTAATAAAGTAAAAAGAAACAGTATACATTATGTAGTGGCCAACAGATCCATGGAACAATGAATGAAGGACCTGGGTGAAAAGGCATCTGTAGAACAGCAGCTGTAAGAGTGTCTTTGATTTATCTAATGGACCAGCCATATCAAGGTTGCAGTGGAACTTGAAGTAGAATGTTGAAAGTATCTGATAATGTGAAATAGGACAAGCATAAGCAAACATGCTAGATATAATTGAAACATAAAACGTTCAAGCAGTCCCAAACAGTGGGGTATACATCAGTTTTCAATTTTTGTACCCAGCAAACCAATAGAGCAGACCTGTTTAAGTTGCAATGAAGATTAAAGCAAAAATACAAGGAAAAATAATTGCTCTAGCATTTTAAGAGTAAAGAGGGCAGCAATAGCAGAGTAAAGAGAGTAGCATTTAGACCATTGTATGTTAGACCCACATAAGTAATCCCACAGTAAAGAAAAGAAAGCAACAGTAGCAAAAGCATAATGGTGTCTCCCATAGAAACCCAACAGTAAATTAAGGAGATTTGTAACAGTAGAGATTTGTAACATAAGTAATTCACTAGTAGAATAAAGAGAGCAGCAGCAGCAGCAAAAGCATAATGGCATCTCCCATAGAAACCCAGCCGCATCTGTATCATTGAAAAATGTAACAGAGGATGGGCCTCCATAGAAGCCCAATAGTAGAGTAAATATTGCAGCAGCAAAAGCATAATGGCATCTCCTAGGACTTTTGCGCCTGATAGGATCTCATTGAGATTTGCAACAAAGGATAAAATTAGAGGCAGCCTCTGTATGAAATAACTCGGTATACCAGATATATGTAAGACAGTAGTGTAAGGCCCTGTTTCGTGGCACAGAGAGATAACTGTTGAAACATTATCATTGAGTTTCTCAGAATGATAATAGTAAATAACTTGAATATAAAGCAGAGTCAGAATATAATTAGATGGATATGCTCTCAGAAAACCAGTCATAAAGTAGTTAACAGTGATGATAATGAAGGGGACTCTATTTACAATAAACAAATTTATACTTCTTGAACTAACCAAGATTGAAACTCCCTTGATAAGTTGAATACGGATAAATACAAGGGCTCTAGATAGCTGTAAGTTGAAAGTAATGACGGTTTGGTAAGAACCCATCATTTTAGAATGCCAGGTGAAGTGTAACAGCAGAAAAATCATTTGTAGCCGAAGAAACCATATAAATGATAGAGCACTTGTTTGATAGTAAAGCAGGTTGAAGGATTAGTGAATGACACAGAAAGACCAAAAGTGCATCGAATTAGGTGAAAGGAACTATGGAACAGGGAACAAATAAGTCAAAAACAACAGGTGTAAGCTAAGTTGGAAACCTGCAAAAGAGAAAAAACAGTTAGATGCAAAAAAAATTTTGAATGTTTATTTTTCTTTTATTTCTTTTATTTCTTTTGTTTGTTGATGTAATCCCAACAATTTCTATTTTTTTTCGTATATATTATTCTATTTCTTCTCCTTCTTTTTCTTTTTGTTTCTTTTGCTTTGTTGCATATTTTTGCTTCATCTTGGGATTTCATCTGAAATGTGTTTAGCTCAGCATGCATATATGACAGCAGACTTTGTTGCTCCCAGAAGAGGCAAGAGCACATACATCATTGCAACTCCAACTCCCGATCCGACAGCCCATTGAAGCTTGGAAGAGAGTATCAGAAATCTTTGCAGCATGGCTAATAATAATGATAAAACATATTTTGATCAAATCCATAGATGGTAGTCATTTGTGAATTGAAACCATGCTATGAGAATCAACCCACAATATGTGAGCTAAGTCCGGAGGAATAGCATCAGTTTGCTTAATAGTAAATTCTTCTTTTTGAGCTAATGAGGCCAAGTAATCCACTGCACTATTAGCCTCCCAATATATATGAAGGATAGTGAAGATATGAAGACAATGTTTCCACTGCCAAATATCTTGGAGAAACTGAATTATGGCAGAAGGAGGCTTCTTAGTTTGATTGATCCAATTAATGGCCATTTAAGAGTCCCCTTCAACAATCAACTTATTAAGATGCAATTGAGTGAGGGCAATCTTGATCCCATTCTAAGCAGCTATGAGTTCGGCTGCCGGGATCATAGAATTATTAATGATTTTCCCCCCAGCCTGCACTAGTAATCCACTAGTATCACGTATGATATACGCAATAGTAGTGGCCTCCGTCGTGATAGATGCATCAAAGTTAAGTTTGAGAATTTCCATGATGGGGGAAGCCAACTAACACATTTGGAGCCCTTAAGAGAAAAGGAGGTGGGGGAGAGGGCTTCCCAGTTCTATGACCGGTTCTCAGACTTAGTGTTTTGATTAGCCGGAGTGCTGTCAAGGCAAAGAGAGTATATACTCCTACACAACTGACGGTGGGTTATAAAAATATTTTGGAAAAGCCTAGCATTACGAGCTTTCCAAATTTGCCAACCAGCAAGGGCAATGATGGTTTTGGTGGTATCATAAGCATGAGTGTCAGCTAATCTCTGTTTAATTTCAGGTAAGCCATCAATTGTAAATGACCAACCATAAGAGGCAGTCAATAGCTGCCAGCAATCCTTTACAAACATGCAGGAAATAAAAATATGATCCAGATCTTCAATTTCATATTCACAAATATCATAGTATAATTGATTGTTACCAAGAATACCCTTGCGATGCAGAAAGCTTTTGGTAGGAAATCTGCGTTTAACCAGCTTCCACCAAAATTTTTTTGTAGTCATAGGAATATGAAACTTCCAAATCCAGCCATAAGGGATAATACTTACCTGCTCAGATGGATCGAATAACTGAATAAGGGATGCATGTCCTTTTGAGTGACCCTCTGTTGACCCGTGGGTCCCCAGGTAAGCTTGTCATTCCATCTTCCAACCGGAATTTGAATAGAAGATATAGACTACACTAGGTTAGCAGAAAATAGGTTATGCAAGAGAAAAATATTCCAAGTTCTATCCGAAGAAATAACCCGGCTAATAGTAAGATCATGGACATCCATATCCATATTAATGTAGGTTGGCCAAATAGAAAGGGGAATTTGAGATATCCAAGGTTCTTTAAGCAGACTTATAGTATCCCTCGAAGCAATAGCCCAAATAAATTGGAAACCAACTTTGTGGCCTAACCGAACAATATGGACCCAAGTAGGGGAGCAATTATGGAGTTTCTTATAAGAGCACCAATTAAAATTAAAAGAATATTTGGCAGAGATAGTTCAAGCCCACAGCGATGTGGGATTCAAGACAATCTGAGCTTCCAACTTAGCAAAAGCCGCATGCTGTTTATCCACCAGCGAAGTAATACCCAAGCCCCCGTCCTTCTTGGGAAGGCACACATTCTTCCAGGAAATGAGATGCATACCTTTGTTATCAGTAGGGTGCCCCTAGAGAAATGTGCGAATATCCCTTTCCAGTATGTTTAAAAGGAAAGTAGGAATATGAAACACAGCCATACTATAAGTTACTAGGGAGGATAGCATTGATTGAATCATAGTAAGACGATCAGCAAGGGAAAGAGCCCTCCACTTCCATGCATCAATCTTGTTCTTAATTGCATCCAAGAGATAATTATAACCAGTGTTAGTTAACTTAATGCAAGGCAATGGAAGTCCTAAGTATTTCCAACTTTCCCTCTTTCTGGCATTTGAAGGATCGAACAAATAGTTCTCCTGACATTGCTCGAGATAGTAGAGGTGAAGGTTATATAAGACTTGGCAGCATTGATTGATTGTCCCGATAAATTATTATAGGCATCAAGAATGTCCTTAAGACAGATAGCATCCGCAGTAGTAGCTCGCGTGACCAGTAGCATGTCATCCGCAAAAAGTAGGTATGAAATACTCGGGCCATTGACACATGGGACAAAGGAGTGAAGAAGAATTTGACTTACTGCGAATCACATAAAATTTGAAAAGATATCAGTACATAAGATGAAAAGATAAGAAGAAAGGGGACAACATTGACGAAGTCCTCTTGTTGGCAAGAACCAAGGTGAGGGGGTTCCATTGATCAAAATGGTGTATTGATAGTTCATGATGCAAAGGTTAATTAAATTAATAAATCTCGAATGAAACCCCATGAGCTGCATGACTCTATGAAGGAAGGGCCATAACATCTTGTCATACATCTTTTCTAAATCAACCTTCAGAGCCATCAAGCCTCGAGTCTTCATTGCCCAATATAAGGAATGCATGATCTCTTGAGTTAAAAGGATATTTTTCATAATATTTTGGCCCTGAATAAACGCCCCTTGTTCGGCAGAGATCAATGAGGGAAGGATGAGCTGTAGCCGGTTAACCATAATTTTTGCCACGATTTTATAAGTGGTATTGCATAAACTAATCAAGCGATAATCTACAATCATGACAGGATTCCTCTTCTTGGGTATCAGAGTAATAAACATTATGTTCCATTTGCGAGGCATACACCCCTGATTAAAGACATATAACATCGCTTGGATGACTTAGTTGTGGATGATGGACCAGAAGTTTTGAAAAAATAGAGGCTGGAAACCATCCGGTCCTGGAGCTTTGTCGAGGACATCTCCTTAACCACTCCCAGAATTTCTTGCACAGTAACAGGGTGAATTAGCATTTCATTCTGCGTGGAGGTTAAGGTAAGGGTAGAGAAAGAGAAATCATCTGATTGATCAAGATCATGACTCTACCATCTGTGAAGGAAATGCGTATATATCATGCTTCTGATGTTCTCTTTATCATTAACGGAGTTACCATCTTGATCAGTGAGCTTGTGAATATAATTGTCTCCTTGATATAGTGGAATGGTGGAAAAGTTTTGTATTGGAGTCACCCTCCTTAATCCAGGTTACTCTGGATTTATGATGCCAAAAAGTTTCTTACAACTGAAGATTGGCATTGTAATTCCGAATAAGGGTAAGCAATTATAAATGATCATGCAGAGAAAGGCTCTCGGAGGTGGTTTCTCTCATTTGTAGCTCAAGATTCTTTGTTGTAGACGTTGACCTTTCCAGAAAATATTTTCCAAGTGTTTCTTCCATTTTATCAGAGCAATTTTTGTTTTATATAGAAGTTTTGATAAACTTACCGGAGGTGCGCCCATGACTTGAGAGGTCCAATCTTTAGTGATAATATGGCGGATCTCCTCGCACTTTAGCCACATCTTCTCAAATCTAAAAGGAGTCTTTGCACTTTGATGATGAGCGAGCACTGATAAAAGAATAGGACAGTGATTAGAAGCAGATCTAGCAAGGTGCTGAAAATTAGAGTCAGGAAATGGAGCCAGTCAACTCTGAGATGCAAAGGCCCAGTCGAGTCTTTCCCACACTCTAGCATTGCCGACCCTGTTATTGCACCAAGTGAAGGGGGGGCCCTGAAACTTGAGGTCAGTAAGACCAGCCCCCGAAATACAATGAGAAAACTCTCTGATATCTCTGTTCATGTGAAAAGGCTTACCTCCTTTCTTATCTTACTTATCAAGGATACAGTTGAAATCACCAATGATTAGAAGGGGAAGGTTAATTTTGCAGACAAGTAAAATCTGATTTCACAGCATTCTACGCTCAATACCCTTTGTGCTAGCATAGACAAAAGCCATCATCCAGGACTAGCCCAAGGATGGCGTAATGATCACAAAAGCCACTTGTCAATTGGTATGCATAAAGCTTACTTGACCTAATTCAAGCTTCCAAACAATAATGATACCCCAAGACAAGCCGATCGCGGTAATCATGTAGACCCCCCATTTAGGACCCATGATATGCTTGACATGATCCAAAGCTAATGCGGGATAATTATGAAAACCCAATCTACTGATTATTAACCTAATTAAAAAAGAAAAATAGAGATTAATTTTTTTATAATTTTCAGTTCTTTTAATGACTCAAAGGAAATAATTAAAGAAACTAGTCAACTAGTTTATGCCCGCACGAGTAGATCTAACAAAGCAACTAGAAAATCAGGATTTAGTGGCTAAGAAATTATCATAAACTAGGATCTACTTTCAAAGATCGGAAACTAAAGAGTAGGGAAAGGTTTTTAAATTTTACCAACGAAGAATTTTTCCTCTGAAGTAGATCTATTGGAACTCTCAGGATCTCGCGGCACGGCTTCAAGATTTCGATCTTCAGGCTCCGATCTTTCATGATATCGGTTCCAAGGCAAGAACATCTGACTTTAATCCTTGATCACCTGCAATCACTCAACAAAGGAAGATCGATTAGTTTGAAAGAAGTAACAAAAGGAAGATAATAGAAAAATGAAAGGAAAAGGGAAAGAAGTAGTCGGCTAGGATTTTTCCGTGTCTGGATAAGTAGGGCCTCACACCCCGCGATGTTTCAAAGAACAAAAAAAAGGGCCTCACACCCCGCGATGTACACAGCAAAGGAAAAAAATTGACAGAATGTCATTGTATTTCATCAATAATCATTAATAATATATGGGGAGGTTAATGGGATATTTATAGACCATCAACTAGTGGTGTAAGGATACAAAGATTAGTATTAGTGTCCCTTGGGCAACAACTCCTTGAATCCTTGCTTTTGGCGTCATGAAGTCTAGCTTTTGATCTTCCTTGGACTTCCCTCTTTTATGGATCCCTTTGAAACTCTTGGCGTCCTCTTGGAATTTCTTTATGATGGGCGCTAATTTCTTGAATTTTGGGTGACAAGAAGATGAAGTGGGTGACAAAATAAAATTGAGATGAAGTGCCCTTCTCTTATACTCCTCTTAAATTGGGATTTCTTGAATGGATGGGCGACAAAAAAATAAAATGGCGTCAACTCCTCTTGGTCTCCATCTTCTTGCAACTCAAACTTGAAAGATAGCTTCCAATCTCATTTGAATTTGAATGCTCTAGATAGATTCTCCCATCTTGACCGACTCCTCTTAAAAAGTGGCGACACAAAGGAATGAAGGCTTGGACTCCTTCTGCTTTACTCATCTTAAAACCATCAGCATCTTGGAATTTAAATGAGCGACGACATGAGAGAAAAAAAATGTGGCGCCCACTTTGGATAAAGTTGAGCTTTAAATGGTGTCTGAATGTCCGGATGTCTAGATATCTGGATGTCCAGATGTCTTGATATCTTGATAAAAAATAAAGACAACCATTTTTGACATAAAATTGGCCAACCAAGATAAATGACTTGGCATGTGATGTTGTCCCGATGAGATGGCAAGTGATGTCCAAACATGTCATGTGATGATGTCCAAACTTGTGGCATGTGACATGGGCTGATGAAGTGGCATGGGCATCCTTGACTTGATGAGGTGGCATGTGATGAGATGGCGCCAAGAAGTGGATAACATGTGGTGCCAAGGCTTGACTTGTCTTGAGCTAGCACATGGTATTTTGGGTTGTTACATGGGATCACAGGTGTTTTGACTTGATTGCACATAGTATCTTGATTTGGGTCCCCTCTTGTATTACAGAACTCAATAACTAACTAATCACATGACTTAAAACTAATTAAACCAATCAAATAACTAAAGCCCCACTTGATCAATTGGAACCTAATTTGATCAAAAGGGATAGACATGTAAATAAATATTTCAACTTGGTAAAAAGGGTTTAACCCAAAATAGGTTTTGACACAACCTGATAAATAGGGTTTATATACAAACCCTAATTGGTAAAAAGGGCTAACTAACACTGGACCATTTATAACCCAATTAAAATTAGGATTTTTTTTATAGACCCAATTTTGGGTCCAGGGGTTTTTTACAGGGACTCAATTTTAGGGTTTAGGACTAAACCCAACTAAGCTAAAATAACAAAAATTAAGGATAACTATTTATAAGTATGGTTTGGGCTTAGGGTTTCACTCACAGGTAATCCATAGGGATATGGACTCGACCTGTCATTTTTTTATAGCCTTGGTATCGCACTAATTCTTCCTAGATGGGAGGAACTCGACCCAGTCAAGTATGGGTTAACCTTGCTGTTATAGTGCTCTAGTAAATCTGGGTCAATCTTTTGCAAGTCCTCTCTGATGATCCAAAAATCGTCAATTTCGAGTCGTCCTTGCCAATGAACCAGATATCGCTGGTAGTCTTTGCCCCGAGTAGCGATAATCTTATCGTCCAAGATCCGCTCGATTCTATCTCTCCGAGCTGGTTGTATGGCAGATGGACATACATGGGTTGGCTCACTCTCCAGGATTGGATCAGGCCTAAAAGGCTGACTAGGAATCAACGTTGGCTCCCTATACTCGATAAGGTCTGAAACGTTGAAAGTAGAACTAATGCCTAGTTTAGGTGGTAACTCAAGCACGTAGGCATTAGGTCCCATTTTCCTAACTACTTTGTATGGTCTACTACTACGGGCATGTAACTTCTTCATGGTTCCAGGTGGGAACCGTTCAGGTACTAGACTAACCATGACAAAGTCTCCTTCATTGAATTTCTTTGAATCTTTTTTCTCTTTTTTTTTCTTTTTTTTTCTTATTGACATGCATGTAAATCCTAAACTACAACTAAGTTTGACCCTTGATTGATGGGTGACATGCAGATGAGAATGGTGCATGGACTCCTACTAAATGCCACAGTCTGTCAGAATTAGGTTGTAAACCTAACATGCTCAATGGGCTTATACAACATGCTAACCTCTATAAAATATAATTTAATAGTCCTAGAAACATGGAAAGCTTCAGGAAACGGTAGGAAGTAAGAAGTAGATCCGGGGTTAGACTGGAAATAAGAAAGGGTTTCAGGGAATAGTCCTACACTAAGGGGTTGACCTTAAAGTTTAGACATTAGGTTACATGAACAGGTAAATAAAGGTCAGCCTTATGGAAGGATGAGTCAGTGATTTCAGAAAAAAGATCTTCAATTAGGACCACAGGGGTGAAGTCTTCCTGAGGGTACTGGACTAAATAAGCCAAGTCCTCACCAATTTCCTCTTGTTCTTGGATTTCAGGACTAGGCTCTATGACTTGAGTCTCTTCTAGTGTTTCCTCGGGTAAGGTCCTAATAATAGGGTTAGACTCCTCATGGATGTCTTTTTCTAAGGGTCCTACCAGTATAGTTTTAGTCAGGATACGGTCATGGTTAACTAACTCTGGGCTGGCTTTAGTTTGGGTGCCTACCAGGTCAACTAATTCTAGGTCCAGCCATAGGTATTTCCTTTTTAATATCATCTTTATGAATCAATGGGATAGTCGAACTGGGTTGGCTAATGGAAAATTGATTAGTATCTAGGGTAACAGGGGTGGGTCGGCTTGGAATAGGGTTGAGTCAGCTCAGGTGAGAATTGGATCGACTCTGCTGAGGAATGGGTCGACTCGGGTGGACTTGGCTAAATCCTGATTTTTGATAAGGGGCACTAATCCTAATGGGTTCTGGCTGACTAAGGAAAACTTGACTAACATTTGGTTGATACTTAGAAGTTATGGGTTCCTTAGGTCTATAGGATATGGGCTCAGATCTATGGGTCATGGATCTGGGTTCGTAAGAGCTGGGTTCATAGGATCTGGGTGCATAGGAACTAGGTTTATATGATTTGGGTAGGTACTTTTCCTAAGTTTAAGTTTCATATCACTCCAGGTAGTTATGGGTATGTCTCTTCTTCGTCTGATTATGCTTTCAACATCATCCCAGTAAATTCTAGCTTGGTATACTAACTTAAGCTTAGCAAACTTAAACTTTCTTTCATCAGATATTAGTTCTCTCTCAAAATACTGATCCATACCTTCTTCCCAATCAATATAGTTCTCAAAATCAAGATCACCACCAAATGTAGGTGCTTCTACCCTAAAGTTCCTAGTGGCTCTCTCATCATGGTCTATGAAATCATAATTGGGTCTCCTATGGATAGTCTCCCAGATTGGGTCAGAGTGTGGGGTTCTCTTAGGGTTGGGAGGTGTAGGACATAGGGTCTCAAGTTTAGGCTTAGTACGGGTCTCAGGGGTTCTCTCTAGGGTTCCTAACCATTCATCTAGTCGGTCAAACCTATTGTTCATTTGGGCACATTGTTTAGTCATAAACCTTAGAAAGATTTCAAGGTTAGACTCCATGGTCAAGCTGGGTTGGGTTTGGGTGAGACTACTGGTATTGGGTTAGACTCCTAATCTAATGGTTATGCAATGCAAACACATAAAATCGAACTATGGACTCCTAGACCTAGAGCTCAAGTAGAATGGGTCAGCTCAAATTATAACCAATTCAGCAATTACCCTATCCACTGGCCAGGTAAGAGGTGGGGTCATGGGAGGCTCCCCCTGCTCTTGCAGGGTCCTAATTAAAAACCACGAAACTGCTTAGGGCGTTTGCCTCTGGACCTCTAGCCTTAGACATCAAATTCAAGTGATAATCAAAGGATTGGGTGCACTAGCTTTCACACAATACTTGGAACCCTATCTGTTGGGGTCCCTAGCTTATTAGAGCAAATTAAGTCTAATTAATTTTAATTAGGTTGGGCTCGGATGCAAAAGAAGGTTGTTGTAGGCCCCGGACAGGTGATGAGATCCTGCCCTGATCTGAGATGCTCAAGTACACTTAAGATTTAGTTACTTGATGATGCACACACAAGATGAAACCCTAATATGCAATGAAGCAATAAAATAATTAAAAATAGTAGAAAAATAGAAATTATTTGTTTTTATTTCAAAATTAAATTACAAATCTAATCCAATCTCGGGATATCACATCTGATCGTAGCTCATCACTTCCATGGGCCGTGATAGTATACTTGAGTATACCTGCTCAGGAGGCATAATTTCCTTCCACCAAAAAATAGCAAATAATAAAATTTTTTTATCTGATTTTTTCTGAGATTAATAGAGGATTAACAGAGTGATGTGGCAAGACCGTTGACGTGGAGCACACCTCAGATCTAGCAGGCAACGAGGCGGGCAGATGTCGCCACGTCAGATTTCTTTTCCAGCTCCTTTGCTAGGTGGCTCCCTAAGGGTCGAGCCCACCTTGGCCGAAGTCAAGCTCCCTCTAGCTCCTTCGCCAGATGGCTCCCCAAGGGTGGAGCCCACCTTGGCCGAAGTCGAGCTCCTTCCAGCTCCTTCGTCATGTGGCTTCTTAAGGGTCGAGCCCACCTCGGTCGAAGTCGAGCTCCCACCAGCTCCTTCACCAGGTGGCTCTCTAAGTGTCGAGCCTACCTTAATCGAAGTCAAACTCTCTCCAGCTCCTTCTCCATGTGGCTCCCCAAGTGTCAAGCCCACCTCGGTCGAAGTCGAGCTCTCTCCAGCTCCTTCGCCAAGTGGCTTCCCAAGGGTCGAGCCCACCTCGACCGAAGTCGAGCTCCCTCTAACTCCTTCTCTAGGTGGCTCCCCAAAGATCGAGCCCACCTCGACCGAAGTCAAGCTCCCTCCAGCTTCTTCACCAGGTGGCTCCCAAAGGGTCGAGCCCATCTCAATCGAAGTTGAGTTCCCTCCAGCTCCTTCGCCAATTGGCTCCCCAAGGGTCAAGCCCACCTCGGTCGAAGTCGAGCTCCCTTTAGCTCCTATGCCAAGTGGCTCCCCAAGGGTCGAGCCCATCTCGACCGAAGTCGAGCTCCCTCCAACTCCTTCGCTAGGTGGCTCCCCAAGGGTTGATCCCACCTTGGCCAAAGTCAAGCTTTCTCCAGCTTCTTCACCATGTGGCTCCCCAAGGGTGAGCCCACCTTGGTCGAAGTCGAGCTCCCTCCAGCTCTTTTGCCAGGTGGCTTCTCAAGGGTCGAGCCCACCTCGGTCGAAGTCGAGCTCCCTCCAGCTCCTTCACCAGGTGGCTCCCCAAGGGTCGAGCCCACCTTAGCCGAAGTCGAGCTCCCTTCGGCTCATTCGCTAGGTGGCTCCCCAAAGGTCGAGCCCACCTCGATCGAAGTCGAGCTCCCTCCAGCTCCTTCGCTAGGTGGCTCCCCGAGGGTCGAGCCCACCTCGGCCAAAGTTTGCACCAAAGCTAGGTACATCGCTAGGTGCATCGCCTTTCTGGCAACCCTCCGGAAGGCCGCTCGAGTTTGGTTTACCTGCCTCGAGCCCGAAAGTATCGACTCCTTTTCACAGCTGGCAAGGAGGTTTGTGGCCCACTTCGACGCCGTCGGAAGGTGCCATGAAAGGTAGATAGCTTTTTTTCTATCAGGCAACAAGTTCATGAACACCTGTGGGACTATGTGACCCGCTTCAAAGCTACCGCTTTTAAAATATACAGTCTAGGCGAGCCCGTTGGCATGCTAGCATCGAAGAAAGGGCTCAAAACATCCTGCCTGACCTACTCCTTGGACAAGAAGCCATCGAAGACATACTCCGACCTCCTCCTTCGTGTCCACAAATACATCCGCTGAGGAGGCCGACCGTACTAGAAGGGAACTGGACGGGAAGCCCCCGAAGAAGCCGACCCCGAGAGAAGCACCGGGGTTGCTGAAGCCTGGGTCATCCACGGGCTTCCGGCCGGGGCCAAAGCCGAAGGGTGGCCCCATCCTGGAGGAAACTTTCACTCCCCTCCTCTCCCCGAGGTCAAAAATCCTGATTGAAATCGAGGACGAGCGCTATCTACGCCGACCTCTCCCGCTGAGGTCGTCGAGCGACCGTGACAAGACAAAGTATTGTCATTTTCACTATGATCACGACCATGACACTAAGGACTACCGCAACCTTAAAAAGGAGATCGAGAACCTGATAAGGAGGGGGTACCTCAGAAAGTTCATGAGGGACGAGGTCCCGGTGGAGAATCAGTCACTTGCAGATCTTCCTCCCATCCCTACAGTCGACAACCGATCCACCGAGAAGCATGTGGGTATGATATGTTGGGGGATAGAGCACGCCCATAAGAGAGGCCGGGAGGGAGAGAGTCTGGAAATGTACTCCCCTTCATAAGGGAAAGGGAAGCGAGGAAGAAAATGTAAATAATGATACTGTCGTGGTTGAAATGACCATTGCCAAGCATCTTGTAAAATAGATTATGGTCGATAGTGGGAGCTCGACTGATGTCATTTTCTACGATGCTTTCTCTCGAATGAACTTACCTTTTGATCGATTGAGACAGGTGCATACCCCTCTCATGGGTTTTAATGGAGATTCTGTGGGAGTCGAGGGAGAGATCACTCTCCCTGCCATGACTGAGTCACCACCCCGATAGAGTATGGTCATAATGACCTTCACTGTCTTAGGCTCCCATCACCTTACAATGTAATTCTTGGCCGCTGTGGGCTTAACTTGCTTGACGTGGTCATATCCACCAAGCGGCTGTTGGTGTAGTTCCTGACACCCTGTGGTGTGGGAGAGATGAGGGGGGCACCTCAGCCGGTCCAACATTGCCTTCAGGCCATCCCCGGTGCTCGGAGTGCCGAGAATGATTCTGCTGTCGATGACCTCAACCAAAGGGCGTTGGACCCTAGGGGGCCCGTCAAATGCCTTTTGATGTATCTCCTAGGTGCGGACCCGTTGAAGATGGTGCAGATAGGAGCCCAGCTGTCGGAAGAAGAATGAGCCTGCCAGCTCAGTTTTCTTCGAGCGAATGTGGATGTGTTCGCTTGGACCGCGACTGATATACTGGGGATTTTCCCTAACATCATCACCCACAAGCTGAATGTTGACCCGAAATGCCGCTCATTTCGGTAGAAGAAGAAAAGCTTTGCCTCAGAAAGGCAGAAGACAATCAATGATGAAGTGGAGAAGCTCCTCGCGACCGGATTCATTCATGAAGTACAATATCCCAGCTGGTTGGCGAACATGGTCATGGTCAAGAAGAGCAACAAGAAGTGGAGGATCTGTGTGGACTACACCGATCTCAACCGTGCTTGCCCGAAGGATAGCTTCCCACTTCAAAAGATTGACCAACTCATGGATACCATCTCGGGGCATCGCTTACTCTCCTTCATGGATGCGTTCTCTGGGCACAACTAGATCCGAATGCATCCAAAGGACGAGGAGCACACTGCCTTCATCACGGACCACGGGACGTACCGCTATATGATGATGCCTTTCGGCCTGAAGAATGCTGGTGGCACGTACCAGTGGCGAGTCAATAAGATCTTTAAAGACCAAATCGGCTGCAACATGCAAGTTTATGTGGACGATATGCTCGTCATGAGCAGACTGACCTAGGACAATGTGGATGACCTGGCAGAGACCTTCTGCAATCTTCGCTTGCACCAAATGAAGTTGAACCCAGCAAAGTGTGCTTTAGGCGTAGCAGCCGAGAAGTTCCTTGGCTTCACGGTCACTCAGAGAAGGATCGAGGCTAACCCAGAAAAGGTCCGAGCAATCCTTGATATGGAGCATCCCACCTCCAAGAAGCAGGTCCAGTGACTCACCGGCCGTACAGCATCCCTGAGCCATTTTATCTCGTGATATGTCGATCGCTGCCAACCCTTTTTTAAGGTACTGCATAAGATACATGACTTCACCTGGACAAAGGAGTGTCGAGAAGCCTTCGAGGAGTTGAAGAGAACCCTGGCATCACCACCACTGCTCTCCTGGCCAGAAGAGGGAGAGGAGCTCCTCCTATACATGGCAGTCACCCCTGGAGCTGTTAGCTCGGTCTTGGTCCGCATGGACAAGAATGGAGTTCAAAGGCTAGTATATTATACTAGCAAGCTTCTCCGTGACGTCGAGGTCAGGTACTCTCGCTCCAAGAAATTAATTTTTATGCTCATCATGTTTGCCCAACATCTCAGGCCCTATTTCCAAGCACACCTGATCATGATCTTGACGGACCAACCACTGAATGCCATGCTTAGTCACCCCGACACATCCAAATGCCTAGCGAAGTGGGTGCTAAAGCTTAGTGAATTCGACATTACCTACAGGCCGAGGTCATCCATGAAGACACAGGTATTGGTTGACTTCCTGGTCGAGTGTACAGGCCTGGACGAGGAGCCAGAGGAAATCTCCCAAGAGTAACAAATGGGACATAAACCGGAGGGTGATATTTGGGTCCTGTACGTGGATGGAGCATCCAATGCCGGTGGTAGCAGAGACGGACTCATTCTCGCCAACAGCGAGAGAGTCATCGTTGAGTGCACACTCTGTTTCCAATTCGCGGCCACCAACAACCAGGTGGAATACGAGATGCTCCTCGCGGGACTGAGAATCTCTCGCGAGCTGGGCGTACCCAACCTGAAAGTTTTCACCGACTTATAATTGGTGGCTAGGCAGGTCTCGAAAGAATTTAAGGCTCGGGACTCTCAAATGTCGAAGTTCCTAGAGATGGTACGCACAAGTGCAGTAGGCTTCAGATGCTTCACCATCTCCCATATTCCACGTGGAGAGAATGCTCGTGCCGATGCCCTCTCTAGGCTAGCGACCCAGCCGGACTCGTCATTGGGGCATGCCCATATTGAGCATCTCCAGGCCCCAAGCTATGAGGTCTCTAGGGAGGTCCAGCAAGTCACTCTAGAGCCCTGCTAGATGGATAAGTATGTCAGATATATTGTCGATGGAACTTTGCCCGAAGATCGCATAGAGGCCGGTATAATCCAGAGGAAGGCTACACGCTTCATGCTGATGGATGGGCAACTCTATCGAAGGTCCTACTCCTACCCACTTCTGAAATGCCTGAGACCCTCGGAGGTGGCTTTTGTATTCCAAGACATACACGAGGGCCTCTGCAGAAATCACGTGGGGGGCAGAACATTGGTGTACAAGGCCCTCCGACAGGGGTACTACTGGGAAACCATGAAGGAGGATGCGACCGACTTTGTAAAGAAGTGCGACCGCTGCCAACGCCATGCCAGTGTGCAACGTCAGCCAGCTGCACCACTCTCCCAGCTCTCTACTCCCTAGCCATTCATCTAGTGGAGCATGGACATCCTTGGTTTTTTTCCTCCCGTGCCTGGGCAGCGCAAGTTCCTGATAGTCGCCATCGACTACTTCACTAAGTGGGTCGAGGCTGAACCCCTAGAGCGGATCACGGAGGCCAATGTCGGCAAGTTCTCTTGGAAATCAATTATACGCTACTTCGGACTCCCTCATACAATCATCACCGATAACGGATGGCAGTTCGACAATCAGGAGTTCGAGGAGTTCTACGATGGCCTCAACATCCGCCATCGATTCACATCGGTGGCACACCCTCGACCAACGGAGAGGCCAAGGTGACCAATCAGACCATCCTTCAAGGACTTCGGACCAGGCTTGATCAGGCCAAAGACAGATGGGCTAAAGAACTTCCCAGTGTCTTGTGGGCGTACCACACCATGCCCAGGATGGCCATAGTGAGACTGCCTTTAATCTCATCTTCGACGTAGAAGCCGTGATCCCGGTGGAGCTAAGTCTACCCACCTTGCGAGTAGAACAATACGATGAGGCCGAGAACCCAGCTCAGCTCCTACTCAAACTAGACCTCCTTGAAAAAACAAGGGATAATGCTCGACTTCAGATGGCGGCCTACCGGCAATGGGTGGCCCGGTATTATAACTCCATGGTGAAGCCAAAGATCTTCCACCCTGGTGATCTAGTACTGCGACGGATAGAAGCCTCCCAGCCTCGAGAATGCGGCAAACTCTCTCCGAATTGGGAAGGCCCATACAGAGTATCGAGGCCCTTCCTCATGGGGCCTACTACCTCGCCGAACTCGATGGAGCCCGATCTCCTTGAACTTGGAATGCCAGCAACTTGAGAATGTACTACCAATGATGTAAGGCTTCCTCTCATCAATAATAAAATTCCTTTTTGCACAACAGTTGCCCTTGTCTCGCAGGAATACTTTCGCCCGACCCCAGGTCTGGTGACCGAAGATGGGAGATCTAGAAGTCCCACAAACAAGTTGCTTGAACCCAATTTGACGAAGTCCAGATTGGAAACTCACGAATCCTGGCACCTCAAGATCGGAAACTCATAAAGCCCGGCACCTCAAGATCGGAAACTCATGAAGCCAGGCATCTCAAGACTGGAAACTCATAAAGCCCGGCACCTCAAGACCAGAAACTCACGAAGCCCGGCACCTCAAGACCAAAAACTCACGAAGCCCGGCATCTCAAGACCAGAAACTCACGAAGCCTGGCACCTCAAGATCGAAAACTCATGAAGCCTAGCACCTCAAGATCGAAAACTCACGAAGCCCGGCATCTCAAGACCGGAAACTCATGAAGCTCGACACCTCAAGACCAGAAACTCACGAAGCCCGGTACCTCAAGACTGAAAACTCACGAAGCCCGACATCTCAAGATCGGAAACTCCCGAAGCTCGGCACCTCAAGATGGGAAACTCCAGAAGTCCCGCACCTATGGCCCTACTTACAGTCCTGGGCCCATAGTTCGGCCCCTCGAACCTGGGAGCTTCTAAAAAAATGTGCTCAAACCAACAGCGAAGTCAAGCTCCCTAGCAAGATCATGCTCCCCATCGAAGTCACAACTTATCTCCTGGCATGGACGGAAGGACCACTAAACAGGATGCCACCCCCGAGCGAGCCCCCGAAGTCCGACGAGCTCCCAGAGTACTTCAACAGATGCCTCAGTCCAGCGCAGATGATCCCTCCAGGAACTTCCAGATCTCTTCTAAGTCATCTACTATGACTAAGGCCTCCTAGGGAAGATCGAAATTTGGAGTCGGACAAACCTAAGTTCGTGAAATTGCAAAAGGGCACACGAAGCACAACAGAAGACGGAAAGGACTCCGCTTGTAAGAAGAGTATGAAGGGGAAATACTTCATTGCATTCAAAAGATTTTACAACTTGAGAGGATCCCCGATAGGCCGGGTGATCCCAAAACAAAAAACAAAGTTGAAAATCCTATTACAAAAGTCTAAGGGTAGAAGGACCCCGAAGGTCACTGCATCGCTGGCTCCTTCCCAGGCCGGTGCACCGGTACATCATCGACCCCTAGGGCATCAGTCGGCGTGGCCGTCTGCTCAGCTTACACGGTCATCTGCTCAGCTTGCACGGTCGTCTGCTCTACCGGCTGCTCAGTGGTCACTACCTCCGTCGCCTCCGAGGGAGCCCCTACCTCTCCAGATTGATCCTCGGTGTCGCCGATGGCGACACCCTCTAGGTCAAGCTCCGAGAAGATCGAAGACACCTTCTCCTGGCAGGCTTCGAATCCCTTGATGAATGAGTCCACGGCCGCCTCGTGGACCTCATCCTCGAACTCTTATGACTCCCGAAACTTGCGTACGATTTCGAGGGCCTCCTTCTTGGTAGCCTCCATCAATGCCAAGGCCCCCTTGTGCTTTGTCATTAGTCACCGCCAACTTGGCAAGGACCTCATCGACCCGGACCTCGAGAGTCCGGGATCGCCCCTGCAGGTGAGATATCTTTGTCGCGGACTCCTCACGGCGCCACATCCATGCCCTCTCCTCGACTAGGATTGCCTCAAGTTCCTTGACACGCCCCTCGGTTCGGGACAGATCACGATGAAGGAATTTGTTAGTTTCCTTCATCTCCTGCCCTTTCTCCATCAGGGTCTTTACATTAGCCATGAGGTTGCCCAACCACTTCCCCTTCTCGACCTCCCTCTTCGCCCATTCGATGCAGAAGTCCCGAAGGAGCAGTATGTCGGTTCCAATCTACAGCAAAAAGAAGAAGTCAGTCCTAGTGACTCGACTAGGATATTAAAGAAGCGAGGCACTTACCAAGAAGAGTTGAGGGATTATGCCCTGTATGGCTGCCGAATAGTCCCTGCCTTCCCTTAAGCGGAGGTCTCGAGGTTGAACGGTGTACTCCATCATTCTCTTTGCCAGGGCAGGGTCCCGGAGTATTGAGGCATTCATCGGGACCCCCGTCGGTGCGTGTCAGGGTTTAGAGGATGATGGTGCCGAAGCCTCCCTGATGCTTGACAGCGAGGCCGTGGAGGCACCTCGGCCATCGCTGGAAGGCTCACCACCATGGTCGGTGGCACAGGTGGTGGGGCGGGCCGCTCGTCTCTCCTCCCCCTCTCGACCTTGACAACTTTTGGTGAGGGGGCTCGCTGCTATGGAGGCCGGGGTGTTGAATCAACTACCCTCGCATCCGAAGATGGAATAGACCTGGACCCCCGACTAGTCTCCACCCAGGCTCTCTTCGGCGTAGTCTCCCTAGCCCCGGCCAATGAGCTCCTCTTACGGGCAGATTCCATCAGATTCTCTACCGAGTACTTCATCCCTACAAAAAAGAAGGAAAGATGGTTAGCCACAAGTCAAAAGAGAGAGAGAGAGAGAGAGAGAGAGAGAAAGAAAGAGGACACATCTAATGAAAACCTACCGAAATCATGAATCGGGCTGACCCCGGCCTCAAACAAGTCCCGCTTTGATAGCAGAACTTCAAGGGAGGGGAGCTGGTCACTGATCAATTGGGTGAAGACCTCCTGGTCAGCGGACTCCACTTGGGAGTTACGGTTCGAGACCCGGTCCGGATCGCTCCAGACCCAATCAACACCCTTGACCAAAGCGAAGAAATATCAATTCTTCCATCCCTTAATGGAAGTAGGGAGGTCGAACTTAAGGCACTTGGGTCAAGGAGAAAGAAACCACCACCCGTCATCAGTGGGGTGGCGCTTCAAGGTGAAGAAAGCCCTGAACAAGGAGAAACGGACGATAAACCCATGGAAGTGACAGAAGACAATAAAGATAGCGATGACTCTGTTGGCATTAGGGGCCAACTGGGCTGGCTTGAGACAGAAATTACTGAGAAAAGAAAGAAAGAAAGGGTGAAGAGGAAGACGAAGGCCCCCAACGAGAAACTCTTCATAAAAAGTGATCCGACCCGGATCGCTTGAAACGACTCGCTCCCCTGGCCCTGGGAACGAGAGTCGGATGAAATCTAGGACCCGTACATCTCCTAGATCATAGAAAGGTCCTCTTTGGTTATCATCGAAACGATGCCGAAGGGACCAATTGGAGTCGCTGCCGCCGGAGGAGCGATAACAGGAATAGAGGAAGCAGGGGGAGCCCTGGGACTTCCTATGACAATCCCAGTGGGATGCAGGCACCTCCAGACTTCGAGGAGAACTTCATCCTCCTCATCGGAGGATGGAGTCCTTAGCCGGGAGGGGCCTGCTTCATTAGGATTACTGGAGGATCAAAGGAACTGGCCCGAAGGAGCCATTCAGAAGAGAAGGGATGAAGGCAAAGAGGACGGAAGACCTAAGATAGGGTTTTGAAAAGACTTGGACACTACCAACCAGAAGGAAGAAGAAGAAAAAGGGAGGAAGGATGAGTGACTCACCTGTTTATCTTGAAAGGGGGAAGACAACGAAGGAAGAAGAAAACTCTGAACCATCGGCGAGCACGAGAAGTTCGTAAGAGTAGGTTTGGGGAAAGTCCTCTCTCCTTTCAAAACCGATGGACAGTGGCCGTCGCTCTTCGCATCTCCACCATTCGATGAGTGCCACATGTGGCGAACAACCTGTGGCGATGCTTTGGTGCGCTGAAAATCACCTCGGGTCTGGTACCAGCAATTATGGTTCCTTGGACTCGCTGACGTGGTGCCCCCGCATTGGATCTCGAAACATGACCTACGGAGTGGTGGAGATCGCAGCAAGTATGATACCAGATTTTTCATCCTTCCATGTCAGATCCGCATTAACTCCCTCACCCCAATCATAACGTTTCGATGGGACTTGGGAGTGGGGGACAAATGATGTGGCAAGATCGCTGATATGGAGCACACCTCAGATTCGGTAAGCAATGGGGTGGGCAGATGTTGCCACATCAGATTTCTTTCCCAGCTTCTTCACTAGGTGGCTCCCCAAGGATCAAGCCCACCTCGACCGAAGTCAAGCTCCCTTCGGCTCCTTCGCCAAGTAGCTCTCCAAGGGTCGAGCCCACCTCGGCTGAAGTCGAGCTCCTTCCAGCTCCTTCGCTAGGTGGCTCCCCAAGGGTCGAGCCTACATCGGCCAAAGTCGAGCTCCCTCCAGCTCCTTTGCCAGGTGGCTCCTCAAGGATCGAGCCCACCTCGGTCGAAGTCGAGCTCCCTCCAACTCCTTCGCTAGGTAGCTCTCCAAGGATTGAGCCCATCTCGGTCGAAGTCGAGCTCCCTCCAGCTCCTTCGCCAGGTGGCTCCCCAAGGATCGAGCCCACCTCGGTCGAAGTCGAGCTCCTCCAGCTTCTTCGCCAAGTGGCTCCCCAAGTGTCGAGCCTACCTCGATCGAAGTTGAGCTCCCTCCAACTCCTTCACCAGGTAACTCCTCAAGGGTCGAGCCCATCTCGGTCGAACTCGAGCTCCCTCCAGCTCCTTCGTCAGGTAGTTCCCCAAGGGTCGAGCCCCCTCGACCGAAGTCGAGCTCCCTCCAGCTCCTTCACTAAGTGGCTCCCCAAGGGTCGAGCCCACATCGATCGAAGTCGAGCTCCTTCTAGCTCCTTCGTCAGGTGGCTCCCTGAGGGTCGAGCCCACTTCGGTTGAAGTCGAGCCCGTTCCTTAGAAGCATCGCAAAAGAAAAAAGGTCGTCAGCACCAAGTCGTAACCAAAGCTGGTGCACATAGTACGGCACTCTAATGTGGCTCCCCAAAGCTATAAAGGTGCATCTACTGCCTTTTGCACCATTCAGGGAGAAGTGCCCCAATCGAAGCACCAAGTCCTATAGCCAGCCACCTGCACCACCCACAAAGAGAAGACCATGTTAGGGACCTCAGACCCAAGGATGACTGCCCCCAGATCAAGGTCCTGCTAAACTTCCTCAACCGTGATAACCCATCAAAAAAACAAGGTTTGCCACGTAACTCCCTACTGTGAGGAGAAATGACCTCAGGAGTGCAGCCACAGATGTCGTTGACCCTCGAGCACCCCCAGAGGGGAAAGATCGAGGTAAGAAGGGAGGGACCGGTGATCTAAAAGGAGGACCCAGTGGGCGAGAACAAGGTAAGCATGAGAAAGTGCGAAGAAGGAGAGACAAGTGATGAGAAAGCATGAAGGCCTCCCGAAAGACTCCCAAAGAGAATCCCGATGGGAATAGCCATTCCAACTCGAGTCTCGCTCCTCTCCATCCACTCCTATTATATCTTTTACCGAAAACTTTCCTCCAAGCATGGGGACCGAACAGGAATCTACCTTGGAGGATCTGTTTCTCTTTACCATCTGCCGACTTGATCATCGGAGTGCCCTCGCCGAAATTTCCGGCCCGGGTCTCTAACTTTATCTTATAGGACTGGGAACCACTGGATTCTGAAAGACGAGACTGAGGTCCGGTGCCACATCAGAGCTGCAGGCTACAACGGTGAGGACGACAACACATAGGATTAACAAAAAAATTATTTCTATTTTTTTTGAATTTTTTTAGTTAGGTTTTATGCAGTTTTAATTTCAGCCTAGTTCTAGGTATGCAAAAATTTTAAAACTAGAAGTTAAATCCTAGTTTAACCTTCGCTCTGATACCAAAACTGATGCAGGACAATTATGAAAACCTAATCTACTGATTATTAACCTAATTAATAGAAAAAAATAGAGATTAATTTTTTTATAATTTTTAGTTGTTTTAATGACTCAAAGGAAGCAATTAAGAAAACTAATCAATTAGTTTATGCCCGCACGAGTAGATCTAACAAAGCAACTAGAAAATCAGGATTTGGTGGCTAGGAAATCACCGTAAACTAGGGTCTACTTTCAAAGATCGAAAACTAAAGAGTAGGGAAAGGTTTTTGAATTTTACCAAATGAAGAATTTTTTCTCTGAAGTAGATCTGCTGGAACTCTTAAGATCTCATGGCAAGGCTTCAAGATTTCGATTTTCGGGTTTCGATCTTCCACGATATCGATTTCAAGGCAAGAACACCTAACTCTAATTCTTGATCACCTACAATCACTCAACAAAGGAAGATCGATCAGTTAGAAAGAAATAACGAAAGGAAGAGAATGGAAAAATGAAAGAAAAGGGAAGGAAGTAGTCGGCTAGGGTTTTTCCAATGTCTGGATAAGTAGGGCCTCACACCCCGCGATATTTCGAAGAACAAAGGAAAGGACCTCACACCCCACGATGCATACAGCAAAGAAAAAAATTTGACAGAATGTCATTGTATTTCATAAATAATCATTAATAATACATGGAGGGGTTGAAGGGATATTTATTGACAATCAACTAGTGGTGTAATGGATACAAAGACTAGTATTAGTATTCCTTGGGCAACAACTCGTTAAATCCTTGCTTTTGGCATCATGAACTCTAGCTTTTGATCTTCCGTGGACTTCCCTCTTTTATGGATCCCTTTGAAACTCTTGGTGTCCTCTTGGAATTACTTTATGATGGATGCTAATTCCTTGAATTTTGGGCGACAAGAAGATGAAGTGGGTGACAAACTAAAATTGAGATGAAGTGCCCTTCTCTTTTACTTCTCTTAAATTGGGATTTCTTGAATGGATGGGTCACAAAAAAATAAAATGGCACCAACTCCTCTTGGTCTCTATCTTCTCGCAACTCAAACTTGAAAGAATCTCATTTGAATTTGAATGCTCTAGATAGATTCTCCCATCTTGGCCGACTCCTCTTAAAAAGTGGCTACAAAAAGGAAGGAAGAATGAGGCGCTAAGGCTTGGACTCCTTCTGCTTTACTTATCTTAAAACCATCGGCATCTTGGAATTTAAATGAGCGACAACATGAGAGAAAAAAAATGTGGCGCCAACTTTGGATAAAGTTGAACTTCAAATGGTGTCTGAATGTCCGGATGTCTAAACGTCTGGAGGTCTGAATGTCTTGATGTCTTGATAAAAAATAAAGACAACCATTTTTGACATAAAATTGGCCAACCAAAATAAATGACTTGGCATGTGATGTTGTCCCGATGAGATGGCAAGTGATGTCCAAACTTGTGGCATGTAACATAGGTTGATGAAGTGGCATGGGCATCCTTGACTTGATGAGGTGGCATGTGATGAGATGGCACCAAGAAGTGGATAACATGTGGTGCCAAGGCTTGACTTGTCTTGAGCTAGCACATGGTATGTTGGGTTATCACATGGGATAACATATGTTTTGACTTGATTGCACATGGTACTTGATTTGTGGTGCGGGCACCAGACTCAGAAGAAGACTTCAGAGCTCCATCTGGATCTCTGATTAACCTTGCCCGAAGAATTAGGGTTTTTTGGCTTGTAATAAGGGTTGACTTGATCAACTCAATTTTAGCTTGAGTCTATATTACCTGCATTTTTTATTTTATTGAGTCATGTTGACTCAGTAGTGGACTAGGGTTTCAACCTGGGGTGTTACATTTTCTCCCAAGGCCAAGCAAGTGGGCGCCACACTCCCAGCCACACTCCCAGCCATACGCCTGAGTCCAGGGGGCGCCACATCTCCATCCAGCAGGCTTTGGTCCCCACACCACAGATAGCAGCTCCCCTCTTTCATGCGCCAATTGAGGAGAAATCCACCAGGGGTCCACAAATCAAGGGGGCGGCCCAAGACTTCCCAAAAGAACCAAACTATAAAAGGGAAGAAATTCTCTTGGAGAGGAATTCAAGGAGGCACCCATTACCTGCCAGAAATACTTAAAACAAAGTTAGAAGGAGCCATAACTTGGGGAGAAAGAAAAGGAGGTATCCAAAAAGGGTTGAGCCATGGAAGGAAGGAGATTTCTCTTGAAAAGCAAGGTTAGGAGGCGCCCTAATCATTCCAACTAAAGCCAGATATAAAAGGCAACAAATTTTCTCTTGGAGGACAAGGTTAAGAGGTACCCAAACACTTCCAGATAAGGCCAAGCATAGAAGGAAAAAAATATTTTCTTGGAGGTCAAGACAAGGAGGCGCCACCCACTTTCCTTTTTGAAGCTTCAATCAACTTTGGAATTAATTGGCCGGCCATATGAGTAGGGATTGATATCCTAATTTAAAGATCCCCTCCTTTAGTCCCACATGGGAAGATGTAAAACCCTACTCTCTTGTAATGTCCTATAAATTAAAATCCCTTTGTAAGTTCTAAGAAATAAGATGAATGAAAGAAATTTTTTTTATGAGCAAACTTGTGTTTTCTCTTTTCCGCACTTGCTTCCAGGTGTTGAGCTCCGTGAGGGAGTAAATCCGGGTTCCCCTGGAACCTTGAGGAGGTGAGAGATCTCCAAAACCCCAAACCCTAGGTTAGCCACTCCACTCCCAAACCCTAGCCGCCATCACCCTTCTCTTTCCACCAAGCCTAGTCTATTCCTCTTCTCACGGCCACCATCTCCAAGTCCAGGCCGACCACCAGCATCCAGCTCCAGTCCAGATACTGTAGATCTACAACAATTCTAAGAGGAAGTCAGATCGGCCTCCAGGAGAATTCGATTTCAGCAACTTCGGCTTTCAAGTTCTTCAACCTGGTAAGATCTTTTCTTGAGTTTCTGAATTCCTTCACTTGTTCCTCTTCTTTCCCAGATCTTGAGTCCAGGAGAAGCCGACCAAACCACGAGACCAGTATTGGAGGATCCATTGCGAAGATAGCCGACTCCGAGGATCCCACAATCTGCTCGAGAGAGTTCTTCCACCAAAATCCTGAGAAGATCACTGTCTGGTTAGTAAACCATCTCTTCTCTCTATTTCTGTTCTGTTGAAAGTTCAGAGCGAAACCCTAGGTCTGGGAGTTTCTCAACCCCCAGCGATCCGTTACTTCTGAACTACTCTGATAATTTAGTTTCTTCTAAACTGTGCTTTCAATCCTTACCTAGTTTCCTTCAACGTAGTTTAGCTTTACTTTGAGTCGAAGCCAATTTCTGAAAAATATATATATATAAAAAAAAGAATTAATTTTAATTTTACTTCGCATACGCTTCTTTGTTCTTCGTTCTACATCATTTTTGGTATCAGAGCTTCCGTTCTGCATCAATTTGGGTCCCCTCTTGTATTACAGGACTCAATACTAACTAATCACATGATTTAAAACTAATTAAACCAATCAAATAACTAAAGCCCCACTTGATCAATTGGAACCTAATTTGATCAAAAGGCATAGATATGTCAATAAATATTTCAACTTGGTAAAAATGGTTTAGCCCAAAATAGGTTTTGACATAACCTGATAAATAGGGTTTATATACAAACCCTAATTGGTAAAAAGGGCTAACTAACACTGGACCATTTATAACCGAATTAAAATTGGAGTTTTTTTTATAGACCCAAATTTGGGTCCAGGGATTTTTTACAGGGACTCAATTTTAGGATTTAGGACTAAATCCAACTAAGCTAATATAACAAAAATTTAGGATAACTATTTACAAGTGTGGTTTGGACTTAGGGCTTCACTCACAGGTGATCCACAGGGATGTGGGCTCGACTTGTCATTTTCTTCTGGACCTGGTGTCTGCATCAAAAGCATGGGTGGATAACCAGGTTTCATAAAAGCAACAAATATTAGGATTATAAGAACGTAACATATTTTTTATATAATTTATAAAAGGAGCCTTAGCAGCCCCCCTATAATTCCAAACTAAAAGCTTCAGTTGGAAATATTAGAACTATGTTCGCCCCTGGCCTTCTCTAGAGGCAAAGACAACACCATAGAAGACTCTCCAATAGGGATATTAACCAACTGAACATTAGAAGTGTGCATAGTAGGAGGGTGATGATCTCCTGGATGATCAGGAAATTTGAGCACATCAGATAAATGAGAAAAATAATTTTGATGCATACCTCTTTTTCCTGGCATCTGTACCTTGGATTTAGAAGAATCTTCCAAGGGAGGGTGGTCACATTCCATCATTATGCTAATTGGTGCAACTGGCCGCCATATCTCCCGAACATTAGCCTGTTTCCTCCCTGATTTAGGTGTGTAAATAACCAATTGATTACCTGGATCTTGAGAATGGCTCCCCTCCTCACGGATAAAGACTTTGGAAGAGGGCATCACATCAACCCTTGGTGGGCTACCTTTAGAATTGGATTTGAGAAGAGAATGCTTATGTTTCTCCTTAACAACACCCATGGCTGAAGCTTCAGCTTTACAGGAAGTGGATGAAGTGGCTTTCACAGTTGTGGTATCATTGTCCCCTTGGTCATGACTCAAGGGGGCAAAACGGGACCCCTTGACAAGGTCATTGGACGTTGTCGTATTAGATTTAACAAGGGGTGTCCTATTAGCTTGTGTAATAACCCGGATCCATGAAGAGTTTTGCACACCTTTATCTACATTGCCCTCAGTCTTTTTACCTTTATCATTCACAACAGGTTGTACCAAAACTCTAGCAGCACGGATCCAGGGACCATACACAGGTTTAGATCTCAGATTTGGTGGTAAGTCCAAGCATTTACAGTCAGTGGCTAGATCAGGTAAGAAATGACCACATGTATAACAAATTTCGGGCAACTCTTCATAAATAAATTCTTGCTACCAGCTTTCATCATTGATACTAATCTTGGTTCCCGGACAAATTGATGCAAAGGCATCAATTAGCACACACACACCATAGCATACCCCATCCTGGTAGACAATTCAGTCCATTCGTCAAAGAACAAGGGTTTGCCAGCAGCCAAGACCACTTTTAGGATCTTCTCCTTTTCCCATAACTCCACAGGCAAGTTTGGTATACGGATCCATACCCTTACCTGATTGATCCCATTATGGCTGGGTTTGAAGTTCGGATGTCATTCCTCAAGTGCCAAAAGTTGTCCAGCAAGGGACACGGGACTTTTATCAAGAACTTTTAGTTTCTCCTCTTCAGAGGATAACCGAAACAGCAGCACCCCCTCCGATAGTGAGGTGACAGAAAAATCTCCTTTTATACCCCATCGGAGCTTAAGCTCTTTTTGGATGAACTCCAATGGAAGACCCCATCCCAAAGATTTTTTCAGGAGAGCAAATTTAAGCAAAGATCGAGTATTACTTACCTCATCTTCAGTGAAGGCTATAACCATGGGGAATCGTTCCTCCAACACCTCAATATCTCTTGATGTTGCTCTGGACGACTCCTATTGGTACCTTCGCACATCCTGGACAACCTGAGCCCAGCTCCGAGAGGGATCGGGCGTGCTCATAGCTGTAGCTTTGTTGTTTACAGACAACGAAGCCCAAATCGGAGCTTTTGGCCTTGCTGGAGGAGCAAAGGGAGCTCCTTCCTCCTCCTTGCTGTTTGATTTAGTAGGCGTTGGTGGTTGACTCACTTTCACCTCCATCGGCTCCGCACTCGGTGGAGTCGACGACACCTTTCCATCAATCTTCCCAAATGGCAAGCTAGACTCTAGTAGATCTGACCCCAAAGGTTTCTTATCCTTGTTCGACTGCCCCTCCTCTTTCCTCCTCGGAGAATCGGAGGAAACCCTAACCTGATACTTTCCTTTCTCACTCATCGCACGAATCGCTGGATTTTCTCTCTATGAATGAAAAATCAACACCATTACTTACTTATCTCTGTTTAGAGTCACTACTATTAACCAAGTTTCTATTTGAAACTATCGAGTTCTACTATCCAAAAACCTCCCCTATTCCATGAGTATCCTCCCTTGTTTTGGTCTCCTAACCATGTTTTGAAGTTGAAGACCTTGTCAGACCTTCGACTAAACCCTCTCGATGCCTCTATGATATGATGTTAGAGCCTTAATAGCTAGTGAGTAAGTTGTGGCTTAAAAGGGCACCACGGCTCTTTAATAAACTCAAAATTGAACTGGCAACTATCCATCATCTGTCTCGACCTTCACTGGTCATCATTAGACTCTATCATTGTGAATTCCTACCATGTCTTTTTTGTCTTACTTGAATTCTTTCTTCATCATATAACTGAAAATTACTTAGGTCATATTGTTTCAGATCTTTAGACGTCGCACCTGGCCAATCATGTACTTCCTTTTTCTTTCTTGCTTATATTTTTTTCACTATTGATCATAATTACTTTACATTTTTCTCTAATTATTGATGTCATTTCTAAGAGGTGCATTCGTTTGACTTAGAAGAATTTAGCAGTGTTTTACACTCTATTCTTTAAATTGAGGTAAAACTTTAACTGTTTTATTTATTTAATTTTGGTAATTAGTGTGGTTCAGGATGAAAAATTTTATGACTAGAAATAGTTTGAACAACAAAATTTAAAATTAAAAAAAAGTAAATAACTAATTAAATTAATATTATATATGGTTGGTCATTGGGAAGTTATTTTTTTAATTATGTTAATTTTGATTTTCAAATTAATTAAATAATTAGGCATACTCTTGGGCCAATAAACATCTTACTTGTATTTTATTCCCGTTGGATGTATAGTACCAGATCCATACTCACTTGTATGGATATATATTTTTAATTATTTATTTATGTATCATGTATTGATGATTTTAGTTTTATATAGAATATGATGATCATTTGTAATCATCTGTGTGCATATATATATTTTTATACATGTATATGTATATATATATGTATATAAGTATATGTGTATATGTGTATATGTATATATGTATATGTGTATATGTATATATGTGTATATGTATATGTGTATATGTATATGTATATACGTGTATATGTATATGTGTATATGTATATGTGTATATGTATATATATATACGTATATATATATACGTATATATCTATACGTATATATATACGTATATATATATATATATATATATATATATATATATATATATATATATATATATATATATATATATATATATATACGTATATATATATACGTATATATATATATTGGCGTGGAGTCCCTGTTCCGGTCGGTCGGAGCTGCTGCACCACAAGACCGCTCCCTGGTTCACCTGCAAAGCAGGTCCCTTGTCGGAGTTGTTCCGGCGGGGGACACTCCGATGCCTAAGTCAGAGGCGGGCCCTAGCCACAGAATGAGGAAGATTCTCGAGAAGCAAAGGGAAAGGCTCTTTGAATTTAGAGTGTATATGTGTGAGTGTACCTCTCTCGAGCATTTCTTCTTACCGCTGTTTATAAGGGGACGCCCGGCGTGCGAATCCGTTCTTCTCCCAGCGATTACGGGAAGTTAATTTCTTCCCATGATTGGCAATCGTGGGTTGTCATTGAGCGGTTCATCAAAGGCGTGGCAGCTGGAGTTGCGCGCCATGATCGTGGCATGGAGATAGTCGATAGTAATTGTTGGTTACTGTTGCCTATCCGGGATAGATCATGAACCCATCTACAGATTTTCCCTGTTTAGAGAGATTCTCATAATTAAACCGGGAATCTCCCATCTTCAGATCTTCTTGGTCGAAGATCCTGTCTTCTGCATGAGTCGAAGACTTGGTGTTTACCAAGGGATGGAGACCGTGTCTTCGGCCGGAAACGAAGAACATGTCTTCGGCAGGAAACGAAGAGCATGTCTTCGGAAGTCGGCGTGGAGCCTGGTCTTTGGTTAGGGCCGAAGACATAATCCGAAGGTCTTGCCTTCGGATGTTGTAGGCCGATGGGGAGCCTTGGGTTACTCGTGGTTGGCCTGATCTTTCTAGGTCTGAAGTCACTGGTTCGGAGGAAAGGTCTTCGGCCAGCCGAACTGGTTTTCGGTTCGTACTTGGACCGGGATACCCCAACAGTTATCCCCCTACTCTCAGTTTTTGAAGCGAATGTTTGCCTCAAGAAGTGAGAGTACCAATGCTTTGTCGTTTTCCTCCTGGGGGATAGTGTAGTGGATGATCATGAGATCTCTGATTAGACTGCTCATCATGACTTCTGGTTGATTTAGGAATCAGGCGGTGGACAGCTATCACTCCCTGGTTGGGGGAGAAGAAAAGAGTGAGCAACCCTGGGGCTGTCTCTTCTTTTCCTGTTGCGTAGTGGTCCAGCCAATCTTTCGGTTGAGATTTGGGTGGTTGTGGTGGCTTCTCCCTACCCGTTGGATAATGGATGCGCTTCATCCTGGTCGCTGGTTCAAGATGGGTTACCTCCCTGGGTAACCCTTTGTCAAATCAACCTGGTGGGACTTCAGAGGCCCCTGGTTTCCTTTTGGGAAAGAGAGAAGGTCCGGCTAAAGAAGCTTCTTCAACCTCGTCTCATTCTTCGCTCAACCTTCCCTGTTCTTGACTACCAGTCTATTCTGCAGGTAGAATCTTCTTTCTACCTTTTTGTTTCATTCTTTTATCATGGAAGATGCTGTAGAAAGTCAGGGGGGACTAGTTGGGCTCTCGGGGGCCTGTGACATAGTAGGTCCGGAGTCGATCCCTAGTTCAGTTTCACAGGGGAAGATGACTCTTCTTCGGGAATGCTATCGCGTTCCTGAGGGGTTTCCTTTTGTTCTCCCTGCACCTGAGGAATGGGCCAACAAACCTCCTCTTGGGTGCTTAGCCGTGTATGAAGACCATCTGAAGGCTAGCCTTCGATTTTCCTTGCATCCTTTCTTCATCAAAATCTTTCATCTGTACCAAGTGGTGCCGGCACAATCGACCCCGAATAGCATCCAAAACGTCTGCGAGTTTCCGGTTCTGTGCCGCATCACCAACATAGAGTCTAGGACCAACTTATTCACAGCCCTTTTTGTACTCAAGAGATATTTTCATAGCAGCGGATGGTGGGTGATCGGCCCTCACCGGGCTGCAAGATCATCAAGGACATGCCCAGCACCATCCACGGGTGGAAGCCTGTTTTTGTGTTTGTATTGTCCATTGATCCATGGGGTTTCGACGCTGTTTGGAAGAATCCTCATCTAACCGCCAATGATGGAAAGAAAGTCTTGGCAGCTGACCAATTGGATTACGATCTTCTGATTAATTCGGAAGTCGCCCCTATTCGTGAGTTGTTGGAGGAGAGAAATCTCTATCTTGCGGGGATTAGCAAGTTCTCCGTATTAGGTATAGTGGCGAAAATTTCCCCCCTCTTTCCCCGTCTTTATTGTAGCTCAGTCGACTTAAAGAAATTTCTCTGCTTGTAGGTGGTGAAATGAAGCCTGGCGTGAGCTGGCTCCATCAAACTTCTGAGAAGAGGGTAGCTCAAGCCCCTCTCACAAGGTCAGCGATTCGGAAGAAGGCCCGAAGAGACGGTCCTGAGGGGGACTTGAGCACTTCATCTTCCCAGGGGACCTCAGGGGAAGATGTGGTACCCATGGATGGGGCCCCGTCAAGACCTCGTCCAGTTGAAATTCCACCAGCAGTTACTTCCCCGATTTGCACAAAGGGGGAGTCCACCTCAGGCGGCGGATGTGCCACTATCTTGCCCCCTGCAGTTGATAGGGGCAAAGCATGCAAGTCGAGGGAGAGTTCGCTTATGGGGCTTCCCCGACCGGAAGCCATTTGGCAAATTCTTTGGAGCTTTCACCTACGGGGGGACTGCTAGTCCCCGCCGTAGCCAGGCAGGCACTGAAGAGCACATTGCTGTCTCATGACTTGGCAGTTCTCCGAAGTCGGAACCTTCCCAGGGTGTCCGACTCTACTTTTTCCGCCCTGCAACAGGTATGGTCCTTGCCGTCTATTTTGCTCTGAGAATTATTTGATCCATAACTCCATATTTTTGATGCAGTTGATCTACGACCTTACCTTTATGGAGGAGGGCCTAGGAAATGTTGACAGTCTCATTCATAGCCTCAAGGAGGAACTTTACATGGCCAAAGCTACAAAGGAGGTGGCCGAAGAACTGAGACAGTCCATGGAAAACCGCCTCGCTCGAGCGGACACTGAAGTTCAAGATCTGAAGAGTGAACTGAAAGGTGCCCAATTGATAATAGCGGAGCAAGGGGCAGGGTGGAGGAAGAGCAGAAAGCAAGTGACTCCTTGGAGCAAGCTGCCAAGAAGAATCAAAAGAGGATAGATAATTTGATCAAGGCAGCGGAGGAAGCTTCCAGCAGGGCCGAAGAGGTAGTTCTGGAGTCCAAAGCTGCCAAGAGAGAGTCCACGTCCCTGAGAAAGCTGGTGGATGATGCTATAGTAGACTTCCAAAAATCCTCATAGTTCTAGGAGGAGATGAACGAAGCATCCTTGTACGGCTACTAGCATGGTTTTAATGATGGACTTTCCAAGGTAAAGGAGACCTTCCCCCACCTTGATCTTTCCGGCATCCTTTCCTTTAACATAGCCGAAGAAGAAGAAGAGGAGGAAGAAGAGGCGGAGGCCATGGAAGAGGCCAAAGAGGCACCGTGTCCGGGTGAGGATGCCTCTACCTCAGTCGAAGATTTGGGGGTGGCTCCAACTCTTATCCCGGTTCAGGAGGAGATTCAGGATGGGGGAGTCCAAGCTGAAGGTTCTCCGGTTCCAGCCCAAGTCGACGAGATCCTTTCTGCATATGTTGACAAGTTGCTTCAATCCTGCGGTGTTGGGTCTCCCCCAATTGATGTTGAATAATCTAAATAGCTTTAGGTGTGTTTTCTTCTTTGTACCATCAATGGCTTTTGTATGACAACTTCTCTGAATTTTTGAAGTAGCTTTTTCTTCTCCTGCATATGTGATGTTGTGTTTTTAGATGTAGCTTGAACAAAGTTTACTGTTCCTTCTTCTGCTTGGTCGAATGGTCATGGTCGAAGGCCATTTGATTGGTAGTTGACGAAGACAAACTTTGGGATAAGTTAGAACTCCGTTGCCGAAGACCGTCTACGGTTGATTAGGCGGGTGTTACCTTCCTTTCATAACTAAACCTGTCCGTTGGGGTAGACAGGCATTAACTCCCTGTCGATCGATGATTAGGAAAGTTTGATTACGATTCTCGTTATCCACATGGCGTATCGATATTCGTACAGTCGCATTTTCTTGTGCCTTGTGTGCCGCCAGGTCTCATTTTTCTAAAAAGGAGCCATTAATGTCGCTGCCGCATGATGGGAATTCCTCCGGATTCGAAGCGCTGGCAGTTATTGTCCCGGGAATGACCCTCGAGCGGTCTTCCGGTTCTCGAAGTGTCACTTGGATACGTGGCGCTCTCTGATGCGGCTGGAAAAAGACATGGAGCACACCTCCCCGTAGTCAGTCGTGGGTGCAGGCTCTCTATAAATAGGACCTTGCCCTCTGCTGCCAAGGGTCACCATCCTCTCATACTTCTTCTTTCAGTTGAAAATGAGGTTCAACACCTCCGAGCTTCGACAGGCAGCGATGAGAAGGGCCGTCGACCCCAAAAGGAAGAGGAGTCCGGAGTTCTTCGAACCGAGCGATGATGATGAGCCTCTCGTGGACCGTTTGGAGAAGAAGGTTCGCATGTTGGAGGCTCAACTGAAGGAGGCTAGGGCTCAGGTCGTGGCGGCAGTCGCGGAGGCGGAGGAGGCTAAGAAGGAGGCGGCGAACATCGTTTCTGACTTCAAGGCGTCCACTGCTTTTAGGGAGGAGGTCACCGAAGCGGCTCTGGACTCCTACCATCAGGGGTTTCGGGAATGCAGGGGAAATGCCTTCAAGTTCTATGACCTGAAGGGCTTGGATAACATCAAGCCCTCTGTTCCCTTTCCCGAACACGAGTTTGATTCTGACTTCGATGAGGGGTTGAATTCTGGTTTGGATGGGAACCCCGGGGCCCCTTCATCGTCCCTCCAGAGCTCCCCCCGCCGGTACGGGAAAAAGCCGGCGGGAGGTTATTGAAAATGTTTTCCCGCAATCCTTCTACTCCTTTTTTTTTGTCCTCTCTTTATCAGAGTTTTTCCTTTTCTTTTCCTTTTTTTTTGTAAAAATCAAAAAGGAATGAAATATCTTTACTTTCCTTACCTCTTCCCATGTGTCTCTTGCGATGTGTTGCATCACGTCATGCCTAGAGCGTAGCTTTCTCGGACCATTTGCGATATATAGGGAAGATGTGAGGTCGGCTGGACCATTCTTGAGATGTTTGTTATCGACAGGAAGGACGACAGTGGTCCTTTTAGGCACGTTTTCAGATTTACCGTAGGATGGGGTGTTTACACCATCCCTGTGCACTCCTGTCGTGATTAAGGTAGGCTGTTCAGGCCCGTCCCGGTGCATCTTCGGATTTACCGTAGGGTAGGTTACGAAAACCATCCATGCACCTTCTCCTTTTTTTTTTGTAATGTAAGGTAGGCTAATTAGGCCCGTCCCGGCACGTCTTCGGGTTTCCCGTAGGGTATGTTACCAGAACCATCCCTGTGCCATCGATCTTCTTAGTGGCCCAACTAGGCCATCCATTGTGCTTGTCGGGAATACCAATAAGGTGAGTGGATCATACTCTCCTTTGTGCAGTTGACCGATTTCTCAGATCGGGCCACTTAGGCTGTTGTCGTTCAGTCGATGCAACAAGCCATTCTGAGTTGAGTAGGGTTGAGCAAATTTGCACAGGAAATTTAGGAACCTGTTTATTGATAGTATTTGAGAAGGTTTTATACATTCCATGGCCGGGATAGAGGCTTCCCATCCAGGGTCTTGAGTTGATATGCTCCTGGTCGAATGACTTCTTTGACTTGGTACGGGCCTTCCCAGTTGGAAAAAAGTTTATCCTGTTCTGTTGGCCTGGATATTTCTGTCCTTCGCAATACCATGTCCCCTGTGCGAAAAATCTGCTCCTTCACTCTGGAGTTGTAATATTTGGCGACCTTTTGTTGGTGCGCCGCCATTCTTATCTGGGCCTGAAGTCTGGTGCTTGGCAGCAGATCCAAGTCAATCCTTCTATGATCGGAGTTCCCAGGCTCTTCGTAGTTGTCAATTCTCAGGGACTGTAGGGAGACTTCAATAGGTAGTACGGCTTCGGTACCGTATGCTAGGTTGAACAGAGATTCGTCAGTGGCCGTTCTTGGGATAGTTTGGTATGCGCAGAGAACTGAGATCAGCTCTTCGGTCCAAAGTCCTTTAGCGGCGTTCAACCTCGTCTTCAGACCATGGAGAATGGTCCGATTAGTTGCTTTGGCTTCTCCGTTGGACTGTGGGTGGGCAACGGAGGTCAGCCGGTGTTGAACATGATACCGAGCGCAGAAGTCCTTGAACTTTGGATTGTCGAACTATCTCCTGTTGTCCGTGATTATGACATGTGGGATGCCAAACTGAAATATGATGAAGCTTTTTACAAAATTCTCCACCTTGCCTTCTGTGATCTGAGCCAGTGGTTTGGCTTCTACTCACTTTGTGAAGTAGTCGATGGCCACAAGGATGAACTTTCTTTATCCAGAAGCCGGCGGGAATGGGCCAAGAATATCCATTCCCCATTGGATAAAAGGCCAAGGAGCTGTCAGTTGAGTCAAGTGACTTGCAGGTTGCCTCTGAATATTGGCGTACCTTTGGCACTGGTCACACCTTCGCACAAAGTTTGCTGAGTCCTTCTGGATAGAGGATCAATAATATCCCTGTCCAATGATCTTGTATGCCAAAGACCTACCCCCCAAGTGATCACCGCATATGCCCTCGTGGACCTCTCTTAGGGCATAATCCGTATTTGTCGGTCCCAAGCACTTTAGCAGCAGTTGAAAAAATGATCTCTTATAGAGGGTTCCGTCTAAGATGACATACTGGGATGCCATCTAGCGGATCTTCTTGGCCTCTGCCTTGTCTTCTAGTAGTACGCCCTCATTTAGGAATTTAATGATGTGATCCATCTAGCTTGGCTTGGCATCGATCTAGCGCACCTCCATAGCCTCTTCGGCTATACTTGGAGTTTCAAGATGTTCAACAAAGATATGCCCGAGAGATTCTGGTGTTATAGTAACCAGTCGAGACAATGCGTCCGCCTGGAAAATCTCTGATCGAGGGACATGGATAATCTCAAAATGCTCCAGTTAAGAGGATAAGGCCCGTACCTTCTCTAGGTACTGCATCATGGTTGGATCCCTGGCTTCATATTCTCCTTTAACTTGATTCACAACCAGTTGGGAGTCTGAGAAGGCCCAGAGTTGTTGAACTCCCAAACTTTTGGCGATCCGAAATCCGACGAGCAAGGCTTCATATTCGGCTTGGTTGTTAGAAGCATGGAAGAAGAACCAAAGTGCGTACTCTATGGTATGGCCGTCAAGTTCGGCTAGCATAAGACCAGCTCCACATCCAATAGCATTGGAAGCTCCATCAACATGGAGCACCCAAACGGACTTCGTCTCCTTCGGGACTTCATCTTCTATCGAAGACGCTTCGTCTTCGGACCTCCAGGTGCATCAGCCAAGAAATCAGAGAGCACCTGGGCCTTCATAGCCGATCGGGGCTGAAAGCTGAGGTCGAATTTACTCAACTTCACAGCCCACTTGGCTATCCTTCCTGAGGTGTCTGGAGACCGGAGAACGGCCTTGAGGGGCTGATCAGTCAGCACCACGATGGCGTGGGCATGGAAGTATGGCCATATTCATTTTGCTGCAATCACCAAAGAGTAGATCAATTTCTGTATCCTCGCATATCGTGTTTTAGTATCATGTAGAACCTTGCTGATGTAGTAGATCGGCTTGTGGGATCCGTCTTCATCTCTCCGGACAAGGACCAAACTAATTGCTTCATCTGAAGCAGAGAGGTATAGGTAAAGTACCTCGCCTTCTTGAGGTTTGGAGAGCAGAGGCAGAGTTTCTAGGTACTTCTTTAGCTCTTCAAAGGCTGTGCGACAGTCTTCAGACCATTCGAAGCTCCTTGACTGCCGAAGTAACTTGAAGAATGGAAGACATTTCTCGGCTGAACAAGAAATTAACCTGCTTAGGGAGGCAATTTTCCCTGTTAAATGCTGGACTTCTTTCTTGCAAGAGGGGTGTCTCATATCCTTTAAGGCTTGGATCTTCTCAGGATTTGCCTCAATCCCTCGTTTGGTGACAAGAAAGCCCAAGAACTTACCCGAAGTGACCCCGAAGGCGCACTTCACCGGGTTTAGCTTCATGCAGTAGCATCGCAGAGCACTGAATGACTCTTCTAGGTCTTGGATATGATCTTTTCGAAGGAGACTCTTGATGATCATGGCATCAACGTAGGCCTCCATGTTTCTTCCCAGTTGCTTTTTAAATACTTTGTTGATTAGCCTTTGAAATGTTGCCCCGGCGTTCTTGAGACCGAATTGCATCATCTTGTAGTAGTAGAGACCTTTGTAGGTGACAAAGACCGTCTTCTCCTCATCTTGGGGATCCATCCTGATCTGGTTATAGCCAGAAAAGCATCCATGAAGCTCAGTAGTTGGTGGCCGGCAGTGGCGTCGACCAGCTGATCAATCTTTGGGAGAGAGAAGCTCTCTTTTGGGCAAGCCTTGTTGAGGTCTGTGTAATCGATGTAGATCCTCCACTTGCCATTAGTTTTCTTCACTATGACCACATTGGCCAACCATTTGGGATGGTGGACCTCTCGGATGAACCCTACTTTAAGAGTTTGCTTACTTCTTCGTTTACGGCTTTCTGTCTTTCAGGAGCAAAACTTCTTTTCTTCTGCCGGACTGGTTTGTACCCGGGGGTAACTTCTAGCCGATGAGTGATTACTTCGGCAGGAATCCCCGGCATATCCGAAGCTTACCAGGCGAAGACATCGGCGTTGTCTCTGAGGAATCGGATCAGCTCCATTCTGGTTTCCTCATCAAGCGTACTCCCGATCTGCACAACTCTGGTGGGGCCTTCCTTTGTCAATGGTATCAGGACAGTTCTTTCCATAGGTTCACCAGAGCCTGTAGTTGTCTCCCTTGGATCCAGCTGATCCAAAGTTGCAGAATCATTGAAGTGCTTGTCTTGGATCATCAGACACTGCCGTGCCGCTCTATGATCTCCTTTAACTTCTCTGACACCATTTCTGGTGGGGAAGCATACCAGGAGATAATGAGAGGAGATCACGGTTCGAAACTTGTTCAAGGCGGGCCACCCTAGAATGATGTTGTAAGCCGAGAGGGTCCGAACTACCGTGAAGTTGATCGGTAGTATTTTTTATCGAGGTTCAGTGCCAAGGGTCACAGGCAACACTATTTCTCCCTCGGCATGAACTTGATTACCCCCGAAGCCAGTGAGCGGTATGGGGGATCTACGTAGTTGATGCTAGGCAAACACATTTTAGAGAATGCATCATAAATCAAGACATCAATCGAACTTCCATTATCAACAAGGATTCGCTGTACATCATAGTTGGCCACAACGGTCGAGATTACAATGGGATCATCATGCGGGAGCCGGACTCCCGCAAGGTCGTCATCGGAGAAGAGAATAGCGTTATTGTCCTTGAGTCGCTTTGGGACATTGTCCTCGTCCCTCCTCCAGTCGATAGGCCGGTGTATCATCCCCACACCTCCATTGGTGGGCCTTTGATTTGGCAGTTCGGCCTCTTTAGGAGGTGGCTGGGGGACAGTAGCTTTCGACCAAGGTCCTTGATGACCAATGTACCGCCCCAAATACCCTCTTTTGATGAGATCCTCGATCGCATCCTTCAGCTAGATGCATTCTTCAGTATTGTGGCTGTGGTCCTGGTGGAATCATCAATATTTGTTCCTATTCCTTACAGAAGAGGAAGCCTTCATGGGACGAGGCTGTTGAAGATAATTCTCTTTCTTTATCTCCACGAGGATCTTTTCTCGAGGAAGGTTGAGGGGGGTGTAGGAGTCGAATCTTCCTCCCGACGTTCTGGGCCTGGGAGGACTTCTCCGGCGGTCAGTATATCTGTTGTTATTGTTATTGGAGGTCGGGGGACCTTATCCCCTGTTGTTCTTCTTTTTTGAAGGGGGCTTCCCTTCGATCAGTCGTCGGTTGAACGCTTGCTCTTCAGCGTCGGCGTATTTCTGAGCTCTCGATAAGAGCTCAACGTAGCTTTTGGGAAACTTCTTATCCAGGAAAAAGGTGAGCCTGGATGTACGAAGTCCCTTCTTTAGTGCAGATATGGCCACATGCTCATTGAGATCGGGGATCTCAAGTGTGGCGCATTAAACCTGGAGATGTAGTCTCGCAGGCTTTCTCCTTCATTCTGGTGAAGGAGGAGCAGTGTGTCCGTATTTCAGGAGGTCTTGCGGCAGGTCCTGAAATGCAAGACAAACAATTTCTCTAATTCGGAAAAAGAATCGATGGTACCTGGGCGTAGGCTCGAGTACCACATCCGAGTGGCTTTCTTCAAGGTGGCCGGGAACGCGAGGTAGTACATTATGTCTGAAGCTCCTTGGATCATCATATGGGCTTTAAAACTGCCCAAGTGGTCAAAGGGATCGGAGGTGCCGTCGTAGGGTTCTATCTGGGGAACCCTGAAGTGCCGAGAAATGACTTCGGCCATGAAACGGTCGGTGTAGGGTGGGCGTAGATCACCCACTATCAAGTTGTCAGGATCCTTTAGATCCCGCATTATCTGCTCCCGCGCCCTCGCCATTTCCGATTCAATGGCTCTAAATCTCTCGTCGTAATCGGGAGTCTGCTTCGGCGCCCTCTCTACGGAAGTAGAGTCTTCGAAGGAGAGTGAGGGAGTTTGCCTAGGCCTTTTCCCTTTCTGCGGGGAATCGGCTGGCCTAGGCAGTCTCGAACTTCAGCCTTCAGGAGAGGTCCGAGAACGGGGGGAGAGATGTGTAGAAACCTCCCGTGGGGCTCTCTTCCTTCGGGATCGAGAGCTATGTCTAAAGGCGGCCGGTGGATTTCCCACCGAAAAAGCTTTGTTCTGAAAATCTTGAACCATGGCTGTAAGGTTGGTGACCTGGTTCACAAGGACTTCAAATTGCTGTAATCCCACGACAATTGTGGGAGGTGAGACGTCGTTCTCTCCAGGGGGCGCACCCCCTTGGGATGGAACATGACTTCGACTTGTGGAGGCGATCTGAGTCTTTCCTCTCGCCATCAAGAACTTCTTACTTCTCCTTGTTTAGGAGGGAGCTTAAAGAGTGCTGTTTGTCGCCCCCCTTCCTGGCGCGCCAATCTATTGGCGTGGAGTCCCTGTTTCGGTCGGTTGGAGCTGCTGCACCACAGGACCGCTCCCTGGTTCACCTGCAAAATAGGTCCCTTGCTGGAGTTGTTCCGGCGGGGGACACTCCGATGCCTAAGTCAAAGGTGGGCCCCAGCCACAGAATGGAGAAGATTCTCGAGAAGCAGAGAGAAAGGCTCTTTGAATTTAGAGTGTGTATATGTGAGTGTACCTCTCTCGAGCATTTCTTCTTACCGCTATTTATAAGGGGGCGCCTAGCCTGCGGATCCATTCTTCTCCCAGTGATTACGGGGAGTTAATTTCTTTCCATGATTGGTAATCGTGGGTTATCATTGAGCGGTTCCGGCTAGACCGAAGGTGTGGCAGCTGGAGTTGCGCGCCATGATCGTGGCATGGAGATTATCGATAGTAACCGTTGGTTACTGTAGCCTATCCGGGATAGATCGTGAACCCATCTTCAGATTTCCCCTATTTAGGGAGATTCTCATAATTAAACCGGGAATCTCCCGTCTTCGGATCTTCTCGGTCGGAGATCCTGTCTTCTGCATGAGTCAAAGACTTGGTGTTTACCAAAGGCCGGAGATCGTGTCTTCGGCAGGAAACGAAGAGCATGTCTTCGGCAGGAAACAAAGAGCATGTCTTCGGAAGTCGGCGTAGAGCCTGGTCTTTGGTTAGGGCCGAAGACATAATCCGAAGATCTTGCCTTCGGATGTTGTAGGCCGGTGGGGAGTCTTGGGTTACCCATGGTTGGCCTGATCTTTCTAGGTCCGAAGTCACTGGTTCGAACGAAAGGTCTTCGACCAGCTGAACTGGTATTCGGTTCATACTTGAACCGAAATACCCAATAATATATATATATATATATATATATATATATATATATATATATATATATATATATATATGCATACGCGCGTGTATTTATATTAATCAATATTTTTAGATCAAATGCAAACTGATATTTATTTGCACTGAATTTTTCAAGAAATATAATATTCAATTAAATTTTATTTCCAAAAATTATAAAAATGCTGCGGAGGGTTATTTTTGGAGAGATACTATAGACCGGTTCGTGCAAACACATCAACCATCGTCCACCAATCGGACCCGGTGTACGGCGTGGCTGGACTACGGCAAAATCTATACGGTATCTTGTCTACGAATCTTGTGCTCTACAGGGGGTTAGCTGTAAAAAAAAAAATCTTACCTCGCTGTCTTAAATCACTTTGTCCCGGCACGCTAGTTGCCGGGACTAGTTTAAATTATCGTGCCGGGACTAGTTTAAATTATTATTATTATTATTTGATGAAAAGGAGGAAAATCCATCAGGGGCCGGTTCAAATCATAAACCAGATGGGTGGGCACAGGCGTCGGGCGATGCAATCAAGCGTTTTTGCTTGCGTGTTCGTCGGCGAGTGGAATCGCACGAGTTTCTTGAAACCGACAGTCAACACCGATAACCGCAGGGAGCCACTCCTGAGGTCTGGAGCTGGGCAAAGGTTCTAGACTTCTCACCGACCCTTTCTTCTGGTCGAAGCAGTCATCGAAGCAACCTCAGCCACTGCACGCATACCACCATCTCCACACATCGCTCTCTCCTCCTCCTCCTCCCCCTTCTCCAGTGCCGCCCCCACCTTCTCGCCCCCCATGGCCGAGCTCCGAGAGAGAGAGAGAGCTCCAACGACTTAAATCAAACAGGGAAGCTTCCGATAACTCGCTGCGTGTCGCATCTCGCCGATCTGCCTCCTCTCGGGAAGTTGATGCGAAGATCAGGTGGCGTATTGTGTTGATTCCGCTGCTAATGGCGAAGCGCGGTTACAAGCTCCGTATCCTTTGCTTAAAGAGGCTCGAACTTCTCCTCCTTTTGGCCCGATCTCTTCTTATCGATGTCTCCTGGATTTTGTTAGCTTCAATGTTGCTCTGGATCTTGTTCTTCGTGCGATGTTTCGATTTTTCTTGGGGCGGGAGAGTTTCGAGCTCTTTTTGTCGAAAAGGAACCGTGGATTTGGTTAAGGAGCTTGACTTGGATTGGTTTTAAATATCTCGATTGGATTCAAAAAGCTATTTAATGCGATTGAGGGGCTGGCCTTTTACTTAAATCTGGATGCCAAAGCGCATTTTGATTGAGGGCTGAAGCTAGATTTTTCAAGTGATGTATATATGGCAAGAATTTGGTTGACGTCTAGAATTTTATAAGATGTGAACGAACCGAGACTTTGGTCCTTAGTGACACGGTTCGCTGGCAATCGATCGTGTTGAAAAGATCTTATTCTAATATCCAGTTTGACGATGCTATTACATGAGGGCTTGCGATTACTTTATTCTGGAGCTTCATTCTTCTTGGAGACTCGGAGTAGATTTACAAAGATAAGTACGCGAAGCCTTTCTGGGGGGAGTTATCTGATCTTGCCAGTACTGTGTTCGTATGGTTTCTTTAACTTTGTGTTCAAGTTATACTTAAATTTCGATTGTTCCCTTCTTATTCCGTTATGTGATTGATTCACCAGGTTCAGCTGTTTAAACGATATATACGTGTGTGTGTGTGTGTGTATAATTTGAAGTGCATATCTCTTTTCTGAATGTTGAGGTTTTTTTCGTTAAAATTGATCCTGCTAGATTTAGATGCCCAAAAGCTCGTCCTGTTGACTAATCATTTGGGGGGTTTTCTTTATCTAACTAATTTGGTCCTAGATGAATTTTATCAGAAAATAAGTTCATAAATCCTGATAAATTTTCTAGAATTGGTTGGGTTGAGGGTTGAGAATTGTAGCTTCATTGCTTGAAATAGAAGATATGTAGATTGTTGGATGAGAATGTAATTGGAAAATTAAAGAAAGCTACCATTTCTAAGGATGGAGCTTTTCGTGGATTTAATGTTGAGGGAAAATGGGTTCTTGAAGGGATCACAGTGCTGAAAAAGAATATGGAAAAGCTAGCATTTCCATGGCATGTATTTCTTGACAAGGATAACCCTGAAGGACTCAAAGGGAAATCAAGAAGAAATGGACTCTGATTCTTTGTTATAATTTCTAGTTAATATTGCGATAATATGACATTCTTGCTTTGTTCTTTGCTGCTTTCTCCAGCAATTTCAGCAATTGAGCAAATGTGACTCATGGGGTGTTCCGATTTTAATGCAAAATCAGATGTGCTCTTTTACCATGCCCTGATTTGTGCTTATATATAGCTTGCATCAGGACCACTCCTTGTGAAGGTTTCCCAAATAAGATGGATGCATAAACTTTTGAACAAGACATGCTTTCAGTTTCAACAAGTTTATGTGTTCCCTTCTCTTTAACAATTAACGAATTCTCTTTTCTGATCCAGAGACAATGATTGTCTTCATCATTTACTCTTAAGAGCCTTTTTAAATGCAAGTCTATTTTTGCTCTATGTATCAGAAACTGGTCCATGCTCAGTAAGTTACTAGTATCACTATTATTTTCCCTTGTTTCTTGTTTTTTCTTGACCTGGATGCTTAGAGGAATTCATAGCACATACATCTGATGTCAACTGTTTAAATATTGGAAAGAAATCCAGCAGAGTTTTTGTTACCGGTGGTGAAGATCGCAAGGTGAATCTATGGGCAATTGGCAAACCAACTCCATTACTGGTTAGTCCCAAGCCCTAACTTATATTCTCTTTATTCCTTGTGTAGTTTGTTTCTTGCTATTACCCTATATTTGAAAGCCAACCTCCTCTACTTAGTTGCTATAGAAATTTGAAACTGTTAGCTCAAGGAGTGTGCCATCAAGTTGAAAGTAACGTGTATCTCTGCATTGACATATAGGCAAATCCATGTGTATATATGTATCATGTTCCTTTCAAGTCCCCTTTGTTTGCACCTGAATCTGCACAGGATGTTGGATTTTATTTGGAAACACCATGGTTGTAGATGTAACAATTTTACAGTATAAAATTGCTTCATCACTTTGCTTTCTGTATAATTGCTTAAAGCCATGAGACACTGTTATTATTCAGAAATCTAAGTACATGTCTCATTGTCAATTGTCTTTTCTAAAATTGCAGAGCCTATGTGGTCACACCAGTGCAGTTGAATCTGTAGCTTTTGACTCAGCGGAGGTCTTGGTTCTTGCAGGATCTTCCAATGGTATAATTAAGCTTTGGGATTTGGAAGAGGCGAAGAGTAAGTTATATACACCTGAATTACTGGAAAAAAGTTAACTATAGTCCTAAGGCTTATGCTTTGATGGGCAATTGTGGTTCAGAACTTCATAATCTGCCTTTTGTGACTTTTTGCAATGTGTGATATTAAAATGCCAAAACTCAACTCCTTCAATATTGCATATCAAGCATTTTGGTATGGGTTATTTTTCTGAACTTCTTTAGTTGTTTTGAACCCATTTGTTCATGTAATCCAGTAGACTCCAGTTCCAAGACTTCATCTTTAAACATTATATTAACCCGTTCTAGTTGTCACACTAATGTCAGTAGGCAAGAAGGCATATATCTGCTAATGTGGCTGTTCTTGATGTTGAAGTGTAGTTGTACGCACTCTTAGCGGGCACAGATTCAATTGTACCTCTGTTGAATTCCATCCATTTGGTGAGTTCTTTGCATCCGGTTCTTCGGACACCGATCTTAAGATCTGGGATATTAGGAAAAAGGGATGCATCCACACCTACAAGGGCCACACACGTGGAATTCAAACAATCAAATTTACTCCAGATGGGCGGTGGGTTGTTACTGGTGGAGAAGATAATGTAGTGAAGGTGATGCTTGATGTTAATGCTACTTATACTATTGCTCCTTGTCTTCTTCTGCTGGGAAGAACAACTAAAACCCTTTTTGAACTACCTGTACAGGTATGGGATTTGACTGCAGGGAAACTTCTCCATGACTTTAAGTTCCATAAAGGACAAATCCGGTGCATAGATTTTCATCCTCATGAATTTTTACTTGCAACAGGTATGTTTCTTCTTTTTCAGATTTTTAAAATTGGTTGGTAGTATAAATCTGCTTTTTATATTTTGTGCTTTGTAGCTTGCATCTCATGTTTTTGTAACCTCATCCTAGTGCTTATTAGGGGTGTGAAAAAAACCGGCCAAACCATGAACCTGGTCCGAACCGGTCTCATCAGTTCAGTTTATACCCTTTTTTTTCAATAAATTCAGTTTGGGAAAGTCTTGAACTGAAAAAATTCGGTTTGGTTTTGGTTTAAGTTTTTAGAAAACCGTTTCAAACTAACCTAACCCAGCCCATCCCGAATCATATGTATATAAAAGTATATGCATTCAAACCAACCCGATCAGACCTATATATATATATATATATATATATATATATATATATATATATATGTGCATATGTATTTTAATTATATATATATATATAATTAGTCTGGCCCATTTAGTTCAGCCCATTGAACATCAATCTTATATAAATGGAATTTTTATATTTAAACTTAGCCTGGCCTATGTGGCCCAACCCATTGAACATCTACATGATAAACTGAACCAATCTGAATTGTATTTTTCAGGTAGGTTTGGTTTCTATTTCGGTTTTAGGAATTCGGTTTAAGTCAGTTCATTTCCAAAAACGACCCTAAATCAATCCAAACCGAGCTATGCACACCTCTAGTGCTTATGTATCAATGCCATGTATTATTATATATTGACCATAATGTTACCAACAAGGCTTTAATGTGTCTACTTTGAGGACCCAATATTATGCATTTAAATTCAAGGTCATTTTGTGATAGGCTTTTGGCCTTGCATCATTGGACAAGAAAGGAGCCTGGGTATGCTATCTTAGTTATAAAGTTTTGGCTCATGCAATTAGAGAATGAACTTCTAAAGTTTCCTTGCCTTGGAATGAGTTTAGACAGAGAGGAAAAAGGCAAGATTTCTTTCAGGGAACTGCATCTGTCTCCCAGATGCACCATAAGCCAAAGAGCCAAATTTAGTTGAAGTATCAAAACACCACCAATTGTTGTCTGGGTTAATAGGCATAGCTGAACTAAACCAAATAGGGTTCGTTGAACTGGTACTGAGTCAAACTAGCCAGAGATTTGTACAAGTATATGTAGCGTACAGAACCATGGTTACTGGAACCAAGGAGAGGGAAAGGGAGATGGGGGAGGAAGGAGAGGGTGGGAGAGGTTGGGGCCTTTGGACTCATCTCTCTGTGTGTGTGTGTGTGTGTGTGAGAGAGAGAGAGAGAGAGAGAGAGAGAGAGAGGCATCTGACGATAGCTTTGTGAGGGGATAGAGGCTGGAGGGAGAGGTGGAAAAGGGGAGAGAGGTGAAGCGAGGGTTTCGAAAACTTTGAGCAATCTGGTGACTCTAGATACGGTGATGAGGACAAGAGAGAGGACTCGTTTGGCTGGGACGACATCATTGTTGTTGTCAGATGTTGTCGTTGTTGATGGGGACCGAGGGCTTCAAACATGGGAGCTAGAGGGCTTTGAGCCTTTGATTTTCAAGGGCTAATAATTCTCGTTTTGATTGGTTGAACCATGCTAGTAATCGATTGGTTCATTTTGGTATGCTTGGAACTGACTGGTTTGGTATGGATCAGCTTGCCCTGAAACCAAACTCTCCTTGTCCCACCCACAGTTTTGAAAGTCATGTTAAGCATAACTTGTATTCCATCTGAATAAGAAACAAGATGCTCATAATTTGCATCTTGACTTGAATTTAAGTCCCATCACTTGAGGTATATATCATGCAGTTACATAATCGTTGTAGATTCTCATAGTGGTCTACTAGACTTCTATAATATGTTTCATATTGCACTATTTAATCTAATGCTCTTTTAGTACATTGAAGATCTTAGAATTTGTTGATGTGCACTTCCTGCATCTTGTGCAAAAACAATTAATGAGGCTAGCATGTGAATAATTTCCAGGTTCAGCTGATCGTACGGTAAAGTTTTGGGACCTAGAAACATTTGAACTAATAGGTTCTGCAGGGCCAGAGGTATGTAAGGTGTCTCTTCTGTTGGAAGAAGAAACTTGGACTTTGTTATACTTATTCTGATACTTAAAACTTGCAACATTGGTGATTTACTTTTCTTTTAGTTGATTATTCGATATTTAAATTAAGATGGTTGGAGAAGGCTCTCTCTGATCTTCATTCAGTTTAAGGGCTGCAGCTTAATATTATAGCTTGCTTTCAAATTTCCTTTTTGGGAGTGCAGCTAATGGAGCATCTATTTTGTGAGTCACAAGTTCAGGGACTTGAATAGTTGCCTTGATATGCTCTTCATCTTCTGCCTAATGTCTGACAGTTCTAGGAAAATTTAATCCAGTCATATGTTAGAATCTTCTATCTAATTTTGAACTCACAGGATGCAAAATATCTGATGTGGGTTATTGATGCTTTTCATATTTCTTTGAAGTTATTCAGATACCTTCAGTTGCACAAGTATTTAATGAGATTGTGCTGACTTCAACTTTAACGAGCTTCGTTGTATTTTGAAACCAAGTAGAGATGCAAACATTAATCCAAAGCATTGAGAAACATACTATACTCACAAGCACATCATTGCTATCAGGACTCTCCAAGTTTAGTTTCTTTATGTGGCACTACTGACATGGACAATGACACTTTGTAGGACCTCATATTATTAAAAGGCATTATGGCATTACTATTCCTGTTAGCATTTTGTACCTCTAGCTCTTGTCAGTATTATTGAGCCATGGCCGGCTAACCTGATGCTTATATATTATATTCAACATATATATGAAGACAAGCATGAAAACTGTGCGAACGTGGCTCAGTGTTTCTGAAGGTTTTTGTGTTAGCTACTTATGAATATTTTGACTTGATGCTTGTATCATGCACCTAGATATGCTTAAGTGTATTAGCAAATAATGCTTCTTTCTCACACTTTACTAACCCTTCACCCAACTAACAGCTTCACAACAGATATTACATTGTTACATTTGAATTTTCTCTAAGAGAAAGCTTTATCGATAGCATGAACTTGTCTTACTACAGTGAATACCTGAGCAGAAGTCATGGCATCAAACGATTAATAGTGTTGCAGGCTTGCATGACTAATCCTGCATATTCGATGTTCTTCTGTCAATTCAGATAACATCCTGTGGCCCAGTTTTCATTAAAGAAAATGAAAATTTGATGATTCTGTAACGTCTCAGGACCCTGAAACATGCGTTTATAAACTTGTAGTTTACTTGAAATCTGTTTGAAGATTCCTTGTTGACGTCATAAATAGTATGCCAAAGAATTATTTAAGACTTTATTTTGTGCACATTCCTCATTATTCCTCTCCTGTTTGGCATGCACCTTAGGCCTATCGTCGCCTCTGTTTCTGTCTTATTTCTTTATTTTTCATTTTCATATTTCCTAAAGATTTATTGATAAGAAAGGTAGACATAAACATTCTAAAATTATATTCAGATTATAGTGGACTTTAATGAACCAATCGATTGGTTGTTAGCTTCAGTCTAAAGGTTAGCACTAAGAAGATTTTGAACGTCCTACATAAAAATCAAGAACCAATGCTTGAACTAACACATGGTATGCAAACAAAGATGCATTTAAGGAGCAAATGATTTTTTGGATATGAATAATCTGAACCCTGCAACCCAATTCACATCAGTTTCTTTCTGTAAGGAAACTGGATGGTTTTTCGACCTGCTGTATTGGCTTGCTGACTACCTAAGCTGTCCCTGATCCTCCCTGCATACCTTCTTGTTGAAACTGAAGTGGTTGAGTACATAATTAATGGTTTTCTTTTTCCTTACCTTCAATTAAAATGCCAGCCCCACTTTAAAAGGTTTTGCATGGATAAGGAGCTTCTCAAAGATAACTGTCTGGGCAGAGCCCACATTTCCTTTGTGATACAAATTAAACACATATTGGCCTTCCATCACTGCTATTATAGTATTAAACATTACTGGTTGGTCAGGAAGTGTCATAAATCTATTTTTTCCTAATTTGATTTTTTTTAATTCACCTATATCTCTCTATGAGATATTAGTACTTGAGATCCCAATTTTCCTAATATCTTTAAGTCATAATTCAAATGATAAGTCTAAGGATTTAGGTCCTGGTGGAACGTTCTGCGGGACACCGCGACGGGTACCATTCCATGTGTCAGAATAGGACGTCTTGTTAGCATCCCAATCGGAATGCCTTGAGGCATTCCCTGTCTCGAGTGTTAGGATGGGGCGGGATGTGAGCGCATCCTGTTTCATGAAAAAACTTAGACAGCCCCATCCAGAATTTAAAATCTTGAATGTCTATATGCTCTATACTCATACATCATCTTTTAAATTATCAACAAAATATTTGGTTTTTCGTGTTGCATTTGCTCTGAAAGAGAAAATTCATCAATGCTTTCTTAGTGTCTTATGCTTGTACCTGTATCTTCTTCTTAAGAGCTATTTTTTGCTTATGTTTCCATAGTTTCATAATAAATTAGTTGCTAGAATGAAATTTATAATAAGCAAAGCTCAAATTAAACAATGGAAAGCACTTATATACAATTTTCTTTTGAATCTGCAAAATGCTGCATTTGTACCACCTCAGGTTGCTGGGGTACGCTCCATGATCTTTCATCCTGATGGACGAACTTTATTTTGTGGTTTGGATGCAACCCTAAAGGTATGTATGTATGTGTGTGCATGCCCATGCGTGTGTAGTGTTTTAACTGTGTGTGATATTTATTTGTAGAAACTGTTGTTGCTTGATTTATTGATTTACATGCTAGGTTTTCTCCTGGGAGCCTATAAGATGTCATGATGTTGTTGATATGGGGTGGTCTACTTTGGGTGATCTCAGTATTTATGAAGGAAAACTTTTGGGATGCTCCTATCATGAAAGTCGTGTTGGAGTTTGGGTTGCTGATATATCAGTAAATACTTAACTTTTTTTGAAATGTTTTGAATAATTCCTTTTCCTGTCTCTCTGTATTGAAGTAAATGGCTTTTCTATTTTAGGTAATTGGACCATATGCTGTTGGTGCGGTGTCAAAAACATATGATCTTATGGAGCCTGTATATAGTAATGGGGAAGATCATTCTACAAAACTAATGGAAAGCAACATAAAAACTAGTACTGCATTGATTAAAGGACATCATGACCTTGGAGGTAAACCAAAAGGTGTCTTACAAGGGATCAATTCTACTTATGCTTCAAGCATGGCTCCAATAAATTCAACTGATGTCAAGAGGAATAAAAACACCATTAGGCATAGTACTTCACAAGGATTTGATCCGAAGTCTTCGTCCAAAGCATCTGCTGTGAATTCTACTGCATTCAGGGTTGTTAAAGCTACAGAGAGCCCTTCTAATACACCGAACAGAATAGAATCAGGTTTTGCATCAAGGGCAATCTCGTCATGTTCAACTATGATCAGTATGAATAATCCAATAACCTTGAGGAAAGGCTCAATGATGGAGGCAAATGCAGTGATGGATGTCCAGGCATTTGCTAATCCTGTTTCCATGCCTGTTGTTGTACCGAGAGACAGTTTAAACCAGGACACTCCTGGTAGTTCTAGAAGAGTAATTGCAGAAACTGAAGCAATGACTCAGGGTTCAATGCACTGCAAACCAACTCAAATGAGGAAACCATCTTTTCTTGGTGGTTGTAGTGAGAGCGAATTGATTGCAACTGGATCTGGTCCTTTGAGTGGCATGAGTAATAATTTAGGTGTTTTGGACCCAAAGTTACTCTCCAAGACAGCTGTGAGCCATGAAGCTGCAGAAGCTGATGAAGGAAACCATAGAAGGACCAAAAGTATTGCAGAAAAAATTGAAAAGATAATGTCATTGGAGCAGCCATTACAAGTATATAGTGACAAAAGTAAAAACTTGCCCTCTACTTCTGTGGAAGATGAAGCTTCTTTTGAAAATTTCCAATCTTTGGTTGTGTCTACTGACAGGCTGACTTACGTATGTTCTTATTTATCTTCCCCTGCAGATGCTGAAGCACCATGCTCAAACAGTGAAATAAATTCGGTCAAATATGTCAGAGGAGGTGTGGAAGAGGGATTTCTGGCATATCTTATTTAGTTTTTCTAAGATTGTTGTACATGGTTGATAATGTTTGTGTTTCTATTGGTAGTGGCTGTTCAACTTGGAAAGACACGATCTCTAGTTGAAAGTTGGGAAAGAAGAGAAAGATTTAACAGCGGTTACTCAGCAACAACGGGTTCTTCCTCTGCCGACCCAGCCCACGGAGACAACACTTCGGCATCTTTGCTAGTATGTCTTTTTTTTTTTAATTTCTGAACTTTTTTATTAATTTGTATATTTTTCTCAATCCACATGTTGGATGGTTTTGGAACTCGAGCTATATCTGTAAATGGTAGTTTTCAGTTTCTATGTCAGAGTGACAGCTGACAAGGTTAATCTATATATTTGATTAATAACTTTCGAAATGTCATAAGCTGTTCATAAATAAATGATAGGCTTCATTAATTATTACAGAGGCAGTATAATCATGTAAATCTCTGAAATCAATTATAACCTGTTTTTCATGAACCTGCTCATCAAGAAGCATTTGTGGATAATGATTATGCACATTCAAGTAACTTCACTTTTGGATCCCATAAATGCATGAGAAAAGTCCATTTTCGCATGTTTATGCAATTTCCAATCTCCCAACAGCCCTTTGGCACTTATAAGATATTCATGAACTGTCAGTTAAATATGATTTGATGGGCAATTGAAAATTATCAAGAAATAGTCAGGTACCATTACGGAAGCTAGTGTGCACATATTGCTAAATGTTTTGAATGCTCCTTGAAATCAAGGGTCCATTGGTATTCCTTGTTCTCAACTTAATCAATGCTTGCTAGTTCCAGCAAGCACTTTTAGGTCTTGTTCTGTGTCAAAAATGATATGTGAATTTTAGCAGAGAAAGGAATAGGTTGTACCAGGATTTTTATGAATGTTGGCCATTTCTTAATTAGTATGAGCTTTTCACATGATTTTAGCACGATGCTTCTTGTCAAGTTAGAAGTAATCACTATCTCATGGTGCTTTATGATGTGCAGAAAGCAGTGGAGAAAACCTCTGAAAGGGATGTGATGTCAGCGGATGATGAATTCATTCCAGATATACTATTGCAAAACCATGATGTATTCATTAATGTTGTAAAATCTCGGCTAACAAAGTTACAGGTTACTTCCAATTACTAAACTTGATCATTTGATGCTTAAGCTATTTGCATAATGATGTGCATCATATGAAAGCATTTTTTTATGCTCTCAAATTCAAGCATTGTGGCATTGTAGAGCATGCTTGTGCCAGTCACAGGCTGGCATGATACAACATACCATGCCAAGCCAGTCATGTGCTTGGTCATATGCCAGGGCACATGGCAAAATAAATGGGTCTGGTCAAGTCTCTGCTGGTGTGCCTAGACCATATTGCACAAGCCTGGACAAATACAGACTAGCATGCACCATATCAAGGTACATGCCTTTGTGTACCCTTATCTGCCTGGCACAGTATATACCATATTTTGCATGTCTGTATGTGTGAGATATATGACCCAATTCTTCCCCTTTGTTGCTGTTCATTCTTTAAGAAGTAGAAATTCTTCATGTAGAGTTCAATCAAGAATGTGTGCAGATACATATATTATTGTTGCCACGAGCATTAGCATTTATAACAGAAGAAAAAGGGTACTGACTTAGATTTGCAGGCGGTGAGGCACTTTTGGGAACAAAATGGTATTAAAGGTGCAATCACTTCAGTGGCAAAGTTGCCTGACCATTCTGTAGGTATTCTTTTCAGGCCATTCATTTTCAACCTGTGTTTAGCTTTCTTGGTTTCTAGAGGAATCAGCTGTCATTTCATTTCCTTGTTTTCATTAATTTTTTTAATATGCAACTTGCAGGTTCAGGTAGATCTTATCGGCATTCTCAGGGAGAAAATTGACCTTTTCACCCTTGAACTTTTCTCGTGCTTGCTTCCGCTTCTTGTGGGTTTATTGAACAGCAGGACTGAAAGGTAGAATAGAGGAAGTTGGCTTCTTTGATAGATCTTAATGAATGACCGCTAGATACAAATATGAAATCATCTTCTAGGTTTTAGGTCCCGCTTGAATTTGATATTGATGCCTGTTTTGGGTCATTGGGTAATCTTAACTTTCAGTTACCTACTTTTCTGTGTATTGCTTCTTATGTATGTAATTTCAAGTTTTGGGTCATTTGATATTGATGCCTGGCAGCTTTTATTTTGGAGTCGGCCTTTACTGGCATTCTTATTTCAAAATTCAACAGCATAGTTATGAGTCTTTTTTGGAAAAAAAAAACATTGGTCACTCAGATATCACACGATTCATGTAATAATGTTGATAGGCAAACAAGTAAAATTATTTTTCTGTACAGAATACTTGCAGAATTTTGTATAAGTGAAACTTGCCTTTTAACTGACTCCTCTCTTTCCTTCAAAATCTTACTCTCGAGTCTTTAACAGTGTACGGAAACATAGATGTTTAAGAATATTTCTAAATAGTGTTTTCAGACTCGTTTGGTTCACATGAAATGGAGGGGGAAAGTGAAAATTTCTGGGAAGTGGATAGCAAGTCTCTTATTTGGTTGGACTTTCGAGAAGAGAGAATGAAAAAAAGGTCTTCCATGGGAAGACACTTTCTAGATTTCATGGAAAGTAGAAACCCATGGAGGAAATGGGTTTTGGGATTTTCCAAGGAATTGGAAGTGATGATGTTTTTTTATTTCCAAAAGTATCTTTGAAGATCAAGGACTAAGATTTTGTAAATAATGGATGAATGGTTAGGATGAAATAGTAAATAGTGATATATATAAAAATTATATAATTTTTAATATATTTATATTAATATAATATTTTATAATATTATATTTTAATATTTTAATAGTGATGTATGCCAAGGTCATATATTTTTACTAAGATAATATTTTTTTTAATATTAATATAGTACTTATATTAATATATTAATATTTATATTAACATAATATTATATATATCTATATTAATAAATGTGTTATGTTAAAATATTAGTATTATACTAATATAATATTAATGTGTATATTAATATTAATCAATGATTATGATATAATGTTATATTATAATATTTTTATATTATATTTATATTACTATAAATATAATATTATTATTTATATAAAGTTTGGGAGCTAAAAGGTATGGTCTTATATTTATTAAGGGTATGATAGGTGTTTTACATAGTCTTCTTGAGAAAGTGCATGCTTAACCAAATATAAATCATTTTAAAATAAGTTACTTTTTTATCACCAACCAAATATGCCAAAAAATCTTTTCTGAGAAAATAAGTTTCTAAGAAATAACTTGAAGTTGTTTTCCAAGAAGAAAAGTTCTTCTTGTAAACTAAATGAGTCTTTCATATAAAGCAAAAAGAATACCCTCTCATCTTCCCCCTTCCCACCACACCTTTTTTCCCCTTCTGTAGCTGTTATTTTGCCTGTTTTGTCAGCAGATTCATTTGTGGTACCCACCGTGGTTTGCATTCTTTTTTTGGATTAATTGTTTTTAATACTAATAAATGGTAACTTGCTACAACTAACTCATGCTTTAATTGTACAGGCACCTTATTGTCTCCCTGGAAATGCTATTGGAGCTTGTGAAGATCTTTGGACCAGTTATCCATTCAACAATGTCAGCATCTTCACTTGTAGGGGTTGATCTTCAAGCAGAGCAGAGGTCCGAATATTGATTGTTTCCCCCTTTTGGTTTTAAGATATCAAATTTTTAGTCCATTGATTGATGTTTTGAAGGGTGAACACAGGTTGGAGCGTTGCAGTCACTGCTTCAACCACCTGGAAAAGATAAAACAAATGCTCCCTTCCCTGATTAGGTAATGACGCTCTTTTACTTGCACCATTGGACAGAAACTGTCATGACATGTTGATGTGGGCATCAGCTTCTTGAGTAGTTAGAGATTGCTGTTCAACACCTCACTAACTCGAGAAATTTTAATTGAGTTGGTTCAGTCAGGCTTTGTTCTACTGCAACCTTCAACCATCCAATGAGCCATGCTCAAGTTTCAATCATAAATTCAAAACTAAGAAATTTCTTTTTTTACTTTTTTATTTCATAATTTTTGCTACCAGATGACACTGGTTGGTGTTTATTTGTTTTCTGCTTATACTCTTTCTCATGTTATGATTTATATTAAAATCGTATCAGTTTTCTTTGTGATATAATATATCATAATTATTTAAAGAGTATTAGAAACTCTGATCTTTACCATTAAATTTGAATTTGATTGATATCTTGCTAATGTTTCTGTGGTCCTGTTGCAGAAGAGGAGGGCTGCTTGCAAGACATGCTCAGGAATTGAATCTCTTCTTGCTTGACTTATGACCGACTAAAGCAGCCAAAGTTTCTTCTGACTACATTTTTACCTCTCTAGATACCCAAAGAAAAATACTACTGCTTTTGTGTCCTGCGTAGCATCCAAGAAATCAACCCCAGCGTTCCTTGCCAACTGCTCCTGATGACTCTGTCGAGCCTGGCAGTTCCCTGGTCCTACCCAAGCTTCCAGATTCATTATTCTCCAATCTGCTGCAAAATCGGATGTGGAGCTACTTTATCAATTTTGCGTGTATGTTGTATGTATAGTAACGTTCAGTTAGATAATATTCTTTTGAACATGATGTCAATTGTCTGCTACATTGTTATTTGTAGACCTCCGTATATTGAATGAGGGTGGTTTGGGGGCATGCGTAATAGATAAATATTTTTGGCATATGGTTGATGCATTTATTTTTATATCAGCTGAGTTGATCCTCTTGAAGACTTCCAAATTCCTAGCATGTGCGTACTTTGAGTTCTTTTTCTTCAGCTGGACTGAAAGCAATTTCCAATTTATGTGATAAATGCAATGTGTTGCCGAGCCCAAAAAACTGCACGAATTTTAAAGTGATACAAAAAGGGATAAAAATAGAAAGAAGTCATTTAATGGGAGTTTGTTTTCGATTGATTTCTAATCGGAATCCAAGTCAGGGAAGATGGAAATTTCTTCTCTAATTATTTAAAAAAAAGGGGTTTTTCTTTTCTTCCCGTCAAAGATTGATGTTCTAAATAAAGAAAAAAAAGTTCCTCACTCTCTTTTTTTTTCTTTTGAGTATTTGTCATCATGTTCATTGGATTTGCAAGTTAAATTATTGTCAAAAAAAGGGGTAAGAGATCAGCAATTTTTTATTAACCTTCTTCTTCCTTTTTCTCATCTTTTAAAGCATGGATTTTGGTTGGTTATTGCTGGAATTTTTTATAAGAAACTTAGCATCCGATTCCTCAATTTTTTTTTGAGATTTTAGGGATTTTTCCAGGTTGATATTGCTGGTTGCTAATTGTGTGAGCTTTGGCCATGCCGCCAAGGCTCGAGGCCTTGGCCGTGTTCGTTGTGGCCACGAGCCTACCATTTCACTAAGCCAAAAAGAAAAAAATAAATAAATAAAATAAAATAAAGAAAAAAAAGGATTTTTTTTTTTTCTTTTCTTTTTTTCTTTTTCTCTTAGCTTGCATTCCAACTTTCTCCCTTTAAAGGTTTACCTTTTCTCTCTAAATTGTTTATCCTCTTCATGGATATTTTCTTTCTAAATATTTTTTTTATGACTATGTAGAATTGTTTTTTTTATGAAGTTTCTCTGTAAGATTGAACGGGTCAAAGGCTTTCTTTTGATAATTTTGATCGGGTTTAGTGGACCCCGATTCACAGAAGCTAGATAACATGCTAGTACCTACTTTGGCTGGATTTGGATACTATTAGATTTGATTTATTTGATATTTATAGAGCCAATTATATTTTAATCTGATCTTAATTAAATAAAGTTATTTAATCAAATTCACCTTTGCTTGCTGAGCACCTTGTTGACCTCTATCATAACTCTTGTCAAATACTAGTGATTGATCATCTTCTATCTGATAAAATTAATATGATTGGACTAACGCAGATCATAAGATGCAACTATGGTTCATCATATCTTCCTAGATTATTCTTATCCTTTCTGATATTAGACTTAATTATATGGATGAGTGTACTTGTCTCCACAAAATGTTTAATAGGGATATACTGCGATGTGATTTATGAATTAAAGATTTTCAAAAGAAGTTTATGATTGTTGCCACCAAGATCATCATAGTCCGAAGCTGCTGTCGGCGACGAAGTACGCTCCCTATGCTGTCCGGCCGTCCGGTGATCCTGGACCTGCAAAACAAGGGTTAGTGATCCGGGCCGGGGTTTCCGGCGGGGGCACTCCGATGGTCAAGTCAGTGACGATCCAGGGAAACAGATCCTTCTAGTCGAGCCCCTCTTGATGGACTCCACGTTATGAGTGGATGGTGTGAGAGTGGGACGCAAGTGTGTCAGGGGAAGAGCGGCCTAGCTAGAGGGATTCTCTGTGTGGCCTTTCCGCTCGCCCTTGCTTGGATTTTTTTGTGGTGCCATGCCCTTGGTGGAGCTTGCACTTGTATTTTTTGGTGGTATTGCATGTTACCTCCTTTGTCTTGCCTCCTTCGGGCTTTGTAGTCTAGGTTACCGTTGGACGCCCATCTTGGGATCCCGCTGGGCTGTCAGGCGCGTGCGGCAGTGTCCCGATGTACCTTTTCCGATTCGTGATAAGGAAAATTATCATGTGTTCTGACATTCCTTCTGGTCGTCTCATTTTGGAAAACCTGGCAGTACCTCAATTGGCGGGTCGCCGCTCCCGAGATTCGAATCTCCTGGTTGGCTTCTTCTTTTGGATGGTTCAGGTGGTTGGTGAGGAGCATGGCACCTCTACCAGTGGGCCTCTCCCCTTTCTGGTGCAACCGGCGGTCGCAGGTGATCATTGCGGCATGGTGGGTGTCTCCGTGCAATCCTCGGGCGGCTCGCCGGCATCCTGGGACGGTGGTGCTGTCCCTTGGTTTGCCTGTGCTTATGCCTGAGATGGGGGCTGAGCTGGGAAGGCAGGTCTCGACTTCGACCTAGGCGTCCCGAGCTTGCAGGCTCGCCTCGACGAAGGAGGGCAGAGCGCGGGCCCGGTCCAGAGGGCTCGACCTCAGAGAGGCTCCACGTGGCAGAGGAGGGCTGAGCTCGACTCCGACTACGGGGCTCGATCTCCGAGGGACTCGCTCTGGAGGGCAAAGCACGAGCCCGATCCAGAGGGCTCGACCTCGAAGAGGCTCTACGTGGCGAAGGAGGGCTGAGCTCGACTCCGACTACGGGGCTCGATCTCCGAGGGGCTCGCTCTGGAGGGTAGAGTATGGGCCCGGTCCAGAGGGCTCGACCTCGGAGAGGCTCTACATGGCGGAGGAGGGATGAGCTCGACTCCGACCATGGGGCTCGATCTCTAAGGGGCTCGTTCTGGAGGGTAGAGCGCGGGTCCGGACCAGATGGCTCGACCTCGAAGAGGGGCTCGATCTAGGGGGCACTACTCGGCTCCGGCCTAGGCATCCTGGGCTTGCGGGTCCAACCTGGCGGAGGACAGAGCTCGACCTCGATGGGCGGTCCTGTTGTCCTGAGGGAGCCCAGCCCGACGAAGGAGTCCGAGCAGGGAAATTAACGTGGTGTCTAGCACGGCAGATTTCTTTGACGTGGCGTCTGACAACTATCCCATGTCAGCGGTCTTGCCACATCAATGATAATATGTGGATTTGTTGGAATACCTGTGAGATAAATAATAATTTACCTTCTCTAGATTTTTCATTATATAATATTATTTTAATATCAAATAAATTGTTAATGAATTTGTATATGATTTATAAATTCTATGAAATTATATTTTAAATAAAAATTGACATGAAATTTCAAAGTAATATTTATTAGACTATTATTATAATTATTTATTGATTTGATATTGTATATGTGTATTTTGATTTGATAATGTAATATATTTTATTTTATGAAAAGAATTTTAATGCAAATCAAATTTAGACTCTCAACCTGACTATATTTTAAATCCTATCAAGTGGGGATTATATATTAGTACTTTGAGTTCATAATTCTATTTCTGGTCATGGATATAAGTATGGTATTTTGGCTTGACTACAAGGTATAAATGTAGTATGCTGGTTCGGCTATGAAGTATAAGTGTAGTATTATAACCTAGCCATAAGATAAAAATATGGTATTCTGGCCCGATCATAGAATTTAAGTATGGTATTCTGGTCCCATCAAAGGATATAAATATGGTCATGGTTAAAGGTTGATGAGTTGAATGAACATTGTTTTGAATCAAATTATTGAATATGATTAGTTTTGAATCATATTTTGATTATATATATGAATAATTGAAAGATATTAAAATTATTGAATTCATATTTTGAAAATAAATTTGATTATATTTATATATTGATTAATAATAAATAATATTTTGACTATCATATCCTATATCATCATATGAATTATCTAGTTAAGGTATCCGTTGCTTACTAAGCTATTTAGCTCATTATTCTATATTTTTTTGTTTTATAAATTTAGAGGACTAGCATGACTTGGTATGTAAGAGTTTTTCTTATTTGGATTAATATTAATTATTATTATTTATGGTTTATTAAAATTGAATTGATTATATGGTCCGTATTGATAGATATATATGTAGCCCAATGTTATGTGATCCCTGTATTTAGGCTAGGAGTATCTTATGTGAGTTGGTGTGGTTGAGGCGGCACAGTATAGACCTTAGCCCGACTTGATTCATGATAGGAGGGTCAGTTAGAATATTTTTATTTTATTGACTAGGTCCCCTTTTACTTTCTCTATATATATAATGTGAATTATGTTTTTATGTTGATTCCCTATCAAGTAGTCACATGTTGCATGAGGAAAACTGGAGAGAAGGACTCTACTTTTGATATTTGCATGAGTATCATGATTAAAGATTTGAGATTAATGGGGAATAATGTATATATCTTAAAATTTAAAACCCTTTTGACACATCTTGATTATGTGATAAAAATTATAGATCTATTTGTTATTCAATCTCAAAAATTTTTGTTTAATAATCTTCTACATATGATCCATGGAATTTTAGAAAAATTTTCTACATGTTAATCATTATGGGACAGTGAATTGGAGGTAGACTTTGATAATTTTATTTTTGATTAGGATATTTTAAAATTGATGCAAGATTATAGAATATTATCTTTGTAAGATATTTGATTTAGTTATTTGAGTTAAAGTTTGAATATTCATTATTTGAATTTTGTTTCATTGTTGCTTTATGATAACATAATGAGATGCATGCTTATCAAGAATATTCTTATGAACATGTGGTGGTTGTTGTAACTCCTGGCTCGCGATCTTGGATCGGGGGCATGAACAAAGCTAAATCTATAGGATCAATGGTAGTTCACTCTTATATTTTACAGGCTTCAAAGTTGTAATTAGAGTGTGAATCTTTAGCTGCTGTTTCAACTTCATCTTCTCTCTCTGCACTTTGACACACGAGCAACTTCTTCAAGGGATATTCATGCACGGGAGAGGAAGAAGAAGAGAGGTAGCATAGCAAAAGGAGGTGGTGAGGGAAAAATTATTTCATGTAAAAACTAAAATTACTTACCAGGTAATCATACATTGCACTATCACGACTGATGAATCGTCGAGTGATGCTACGGTATCATTGCATATAGGGATCATGATAATCCATGATACCATCAACTGGAGCACCATCTATAATATAATCATGTCAGCTAATTCGTAACTGAATATAATGCTGATGAGTGACTGACCAGTCCTGCTTGAATCGTTCTCTGAGATCGATACGGTGCAGTGCAGAATCTGTATGACACTGCTCTAGTATGATCTGTTGAATCCTGAACTGGCGCATCACTCTATCAGCAAAGTGTCACTCTACTATATGAAAACATACAAGTCGCACTCGAGTACACTAGATATCCTGACCATGTAGGCAGTAATCTGATAACTATAAAAGAATATCGACTATATATGGCTGCCATATCACCTGTTTATAAAGTATATGAAGCATAATTCATTAAACAAAAAAATATAGTAATCATCAATCATTAAAAAAATAATAAGCTATAATCTCAACCTGCTCTGCTCTCAGGTGATCTAGTAAGTATCGATACAAAAGAGACTGCATGTGTAGGTACCTCTGTCAGAGAAAAAACATCTCTCCATCTGCACAATAAATGAATTAAATTAGTTAAATAACTTAGTAAATATCGTTAATCATAGAGGATGATATAAGTACAAAACTTACCGCATCCCTAACGGACCCTGTAGTAAACCAGTTCCACCATCATCAAAATTGATCATAGAATCTGGAGCCTGTCATAGTAATCTATGGGGTGCAAGGATTGGAAATCTATCCCACGCCCATAACTATAGTAGTAACAAAGGACTAGCTATATCAGTAGCATCTCTCCTACTCGTCCTGCACATCTCTCTATATAATCATGTGAGCCCTATACTACCCCAACTATAGTGTCTTGCAGTCTCCAAGTTTGCTAGTATGGGAAGAAACATGAGATGCTTCAGGCTTCCAAATTTATCCATGAATAAACACCCATCCATCAACTATAAAATATAAGTTCGAGCATAACGTTGTATGGCTATCTCACCGGTATCAAAGGCTAACTCATGAAACTGTTCAGCTAGCTAGACCAGGCTCAATCGTGATCCCTGAAGTCTACCCTGTGGTGGGGTAACCCCTAATAAATCATGACAAAGCTATCTTCAGTCTACCTATGTAGTACCTGTCACTGATAGACCATCAACTGGCAAACCTAGCTAAATAGCAAATCTTATAGGGTGATAGGAAACTCTCCATGCAAAAAATGAAATATATGTGTTTCTAGATGCTAGCGCTCAACAAGAACGGTAATCAAATACCAATCCAATTTAATAAATTCCACACGAGCAAGATCATAAAATCTCGATTGCATCAAAAAAAGGCAATATGCACCTATCTAGGGGTATCGATCTGTGCATAATCATCTCTTGACGTCGACACTACAAAATAGCAATATCATGCTCATCCCATACTAAGCATGATCTATGTGAATCCTGATCATATAGTATGCTACGATCTGATGGACCGGGATCCATAACTATGATATACAATAACTTAAAAGAAATCAATTAAGTTAGCACAAACTTCACTTAACAATTCATTTATTTCTTAAAAAGTTAATTAAAGTATGTTAAACGATCAAACATAATACAAAGTCATGTAGAAATAGTAATACACGCAAAGATAGAAACAACAATATATCACAAACCATACAATAGATCTATAGTCGATCAAAGATAATGCAAAATAATGACATTTTTATCAGGTATAATGATACCATCTTCACTTTATTGTAACCAATATTCTTGGTGCATAATTGATTAAAATTGAGATGCATAAGTTTGATGATAGTCATGTAAGGTATAGCACCGATCAATATATCTATAAAAATCAATAGCAACATGTGCACAAGCAGCCATGATATGAGAGCAAGGTAAATGATAACACTGTCATATCTGACATGTACATGTTTACTGTGATAGACGCATAATCTATAACTTAAAAAACCATAAATCAACATATACGGAACATAATATATAATTTTTTTTCATTTAATAGAGAACAATACAGTCACTTGTGTGTTGTTATCCCTGTTCATGTTTGGACCATGTCTAGCAGTTTGGACTTGAAATAAGCCACTAGTTCTATCGAACCTTGTAATGGTATGCGATATAGCTTTGGCTTGCTTGGAGATGATGTGTTCCATAACAAAAAGAGTAAACCTTTCATTTCTGTCCATTGCCTCATTTGCTTGGGCATATTGACCTTCAAAGTATGAAATAAGCCAAAAGAAAGTCAACTGCACCAATACTGTTATTAGCAGAAATCGAGTATTTTTTAAAACTCCATTAAAGTACTAGATATATTTGTTATCATCATTCTATAACGTCGACCGTCATCATGTGAACATATCTATTTTTCTAAAGGGATATTATTTAGCCACTGAACAGCTTTTGGATTAAATTTTTCAATGTTCCTCATATATTTCTAGAATTTTCTAGGTCGCGTTTGCATTCCAACTTGTTTCACGATATCCCTTAATTTTGGATCATGAAATCTTAAATTCAAATTTCTTGCCATATAACACAGGTAATAAACATGATAGGCATACAGTGGCTGCCAACCTAGATGCTCATTTTGCACTGCAGTTAATAAACCAGCAAATCGATCAGATATTAGACAAATTTCCTGACATGGTGTAACAAAATTTCTGATGCAACCTAAGAATTAGCCCTACGTATCAGCTGACTCTTCATCGACAATACCAAATGCAAGTAGAAATATCTGATTATTTCCATCAACAGTAGTTGTAGTCATCAACTTCTCCTTATACTTTTCATAAAGGAAAGTAGCATCAATACTTATGACCGGTTGATAGTACTTAAAGCCTTCAATTGAGGATGCAAAGGCCCAGAAAACATGATCAAATTGAGCACAAGCTGGAATACCAATTGGAGTACTGATGAATTTTATCTAAAAATCGGGATTAAATTCTTTTACAGCATGCAACCATTTTGACAGTAATTGATATGACATATCCCAATCCCCGAACAACATGGCTATCACCTTTTGCTTGGCATCCCATAATTTTTTGTAACTGGGTGTATAGTTGTATTTATTTTTTATCACTACACCAAGTCCAGCAATAACAATTATGAGAAATTCTTTCACTAGGTCCCATATTTCATTTGTAATTAATATAGAGTTCAGCCTAGAATGATTCTGAGACATCATTATGGATATGCATATATGGGGACCAGTATATTATGAGATTTCAAAATATTCATGACGTTTAATAGCTCTCACCATCCACTGAGATCCCAACTCTCTATTCTTATAATTTATAAGCCATAGATTTGGATTTGACTCAATAACCTTGAATTCATGATATCTTTTAATAAAATATTATTTTACTGCAATATGTAATTCTGTCTTATCTGTAAAGCAAAGTCCTTTACGTAATTCTTCATCTCTTTGCCATATAACATATTGTTCTTCAAATGTAGAATACATGGACACATTAGTAGCATTCCAATCAACCTGAGCGAATATTCCGGAAGGAGCTTCAGATACAAAATAAGTTTGAACAATGGTGTCATGTAGATTTCGTATAGGTTCGAACATACCAACTTCATTAGATTTGTCAGCCACATCATCTTTACTTTCATCATCATTTTCATGAAAAAATTGATTATCTACATACACCGTATCATCAGCAGCTGTGTATACTGATGCTTCTCCAATATTACTTTTTGGCACAGTATTATTCACCATACATAATGGATCTTGTGTAAATCTTGAACCAGTACTTTTCAAAACATTATCAATGATGTTTAGACTACAATATAAAATAACCTGTTCACTTACATGAGTTGTTATATTTCGAATAGCTATTTCATAATCATCCTGTTCGTAAATAGGTTCAGGAGCTTCAATAGTTTAGATATCTATGTATAACTCTGCACTTGATATACATGGATGTGAACTGATAGTTGAAAATATTATCTGCATGTCTTCATCATCGGTTAGTGGAACAGGTTTATACTTTATAAATATCAGCTGGACAACTTGTGAATATCTATAAATGGCTCTATATATTGTCTTCAACTTTTCGAATGTCATACCATTTTTAATTCTAATTACCTTTTTCAATCCCTAGTTGTACTCGATACCATATTTTTCATTAATCATAGAACCATTAATATAATATAAGGCTATGATTGTTTCTTCATTATACCCTACATGTTTAATAAATGAAATATATTTAGAGATAACTTTCTCAAAATTTATATTGACATCATTCAATAATCAATTAAATAAAATAATTAATATGATAATAAAATTAGAAAAGTAATTATTTTATTAAGTACATAAATATAGATTTTAATATATGTTTGAATTACTATCTACATACAGAGTTTATGGTGACTTAAATGATAAACACATCATATCACCAACTACTAGGTAAAGATAGGTCCCATCCTATTTAGGAATTACATTAATTTTACAGGTCAGCTTACAGTAATCAAACGATGTGCAATGGAGACCGAATAAAATTTTGGCAATATTTTTTCTTAGTTCTCCACATATAAAAAATTATATATACGAAAAACTGAAAAAAATACTGCTCGAAATTTTATTCGATCTTCGTTACACATTATTTGATTACTGTAAGTTGACCTGTAAAATTATTTATAATTTTTAAACTGTCCAAATTAAATAATCAATTGATTAATGTGCATAATTCTCATATCCATATAAATTTATAAAAGTGTACGGATACTGCAGAATATGCATATTAATCAATTGACGGGTCTACGATTCAATGTAATACAAATTTTATAAAAATATATGCAAAATATTAAATGATTAACCTAAAAAATAATTTTGAAACATAATTTTGTCAATAAATTTTTTTTTTACATATTACATACTATAAATATTCATGCTGCATATCTAAAAAATAAAAAAATAAAATTATAAATATGTAGGCTACATATTTTTAATATTTTTGCTTAAATAATTTTTTTATATAATATGATTACATTTTTTAATAAATAAATTCATAATGTGATTAATATAGTGTATAAATTAACAACTTCATTCATAACTTAATAATTTATTTATATATCATAATTCTTTAATTTTTATTATTAAATTAATTATATGTTCTAAATATTTATAAATTTTAGATAAACATTATTCATACTAAACTTTATTTAAATTTATCAAGATCTTCTGTTTATACAGCATCTTTTATCATACCATTAATATTTTTAGGTACTACATGATTTTCAAATTTACTTTAATGCTGCATATACATTTTTAACTTTATTTATAATTTAATATATTAACTTTATACTATCATGTTGGCTTTAGCCCTTGATTTTGATGACTAAAAAAATATTGAGTACATATTTTATACTAATATTTCAATTGGAGTTATGAGTTTCAGGATACAAGCACCTCAAATTCTCAAAATAAAAGTATCATGGCACTCATTGGAAGCTGAGCAATTTTCATGATTTAAGAAGTCTTCTCATCTGAAAAAGGTCTTAAAATAGATCAATTGTGCTTTATATAAAGTATATTGAAGTTTCATTGATCATCATTTTAAATTTGGAAGGTTGGCACATGTTTTTGATAAGTTGCAGAGTCAAGTGTCGACTCATAGTACACTAAGTATCGACACTTCAGAAACTAGCACGCAGAAATTTTCTCTAGAATACAAGTGTCGACTCAGGAGATTCAAGTATCGACTCAAGGCCTGAGATTTTTGAAATATAGAACTAGGCCATTTGGAGGTTTTTGACTCAAGTGTTAACTCAGAAAACTTAAGTGTCGACTCAGGAAACTCAAGTGTCGACTCACAGAAATCAAGTGTTGACTCAACAAGTCAAGTGTCGACTCACAAGTCATGGGTACAGGGTCCTTAATTGGAGTTATGAGTTCTAACAGCCATCTCTCTTTTCCGAAAAGGAGCCATTAATGCTGTAGCCGCACGATGGGATTCCTCCGGATTCGAAGCGCCGGCTATTGCCATCCCAAGAATAGCTCCCAAGCAGTCTCCTGGGGTCTCAAAGTGTCGCTCGGACACGTGGCACTCTTTGGTGCGGTTGGGAAAGGAGCATGTTTCTCTGTGGCCAGTCATGGGTACAGGGTCCTTATAAATAGGACATTATCCTCTGTTGTCAAAGGTCATGACCTTCTCAGATTTCCTCTTTGAAGATTCCTTTTTTCTTTTAGAGCTTCAATCGAAATGAAGTTTAGAGTCTCCGAGCTTCGTAGGGCGGCAAAGAAGAGAGCCATCAGTTCCGGAGACAGGGGGAGCCCAAGATTCCTTGGGTCGAGCGACGACAATGACCCCATCGTTGATTGTTTGGGGAGAAGGGTCTGTGTCCTGGAGGCTCAACTGAAGGAGGCCAGGACCCAGGTCGAGGCGGCCGTTGCGGAGGCGGAGGAAGCCAAGAAGAAGGTGGCGGATGCCATCTTGGACTTCAAGGTGTTTTTTTCTTTCAGAGAGGAGGTCGCCGAGGCGGCTCTGGATTCTTATCACCAGGGGTTCTAGGAATGTAGGGGTAAGGCCTTCAAGTTTTATGACTTGAAGGGTCTTGACAACATCAAGCCCTCTGTTCCCTTCCCTGGACATGAATTCGACTCTGATTTCGAGGAGGAGTCGGATTCTGATCCGGACAGGAACCCTGGGGCCCCTTCATCCTCCTTCCAAGACTCCCCCCGCAGGCATGGGAAAGGGCCGGCGGGTGGTTAATAGACATGCTTTCCAATTCCCTGCAATCCTTTTTCTTCTCTCTTTATGAGAGTATCTTTCTTTCTTTCTTTTTTTGTAAAAAATTTAGGAAGGAAATGAAGTATCTTAACTTTTCTTACCTTCTCTCATGTTTCCTTTATGTTGTGTCATAATATGGTATGTTGAGTGCGTAGACTTTTCAGACCACTTGTGATTTATGAAGAAGAGGTGAGATCGGCTGAGCCATCCCAGGAATGTTTGTTGTCGACAGGAAGGACGACATAGGTTCGTTCAAGTATGTTTTCAGATTTACCGTAGGGTAAGGCATCTTCGTCCTCCCTGTGCATTTTTGTCATGATCAAGGTAGGCTGTTTAGGTCCACCCTAGCACGTTTTCGGATTTACCGTAGGGTAGGCTGTGAAAACTATCCCTGCGCCTTTCTTAGTGTAAGGTAGGCTGATTAGGCCCACCTCGGCACGTCTTTGGGTTTTCCGTAGGGTAGGTCATTTGAACCGTCCCTGTGCCTTCTTTAGTATAAGGTAGGCTGGTTATGCCCGCCCCGGCATGTCTTAGGGTTTTCCATAGGGTAGGTCACTTGAACCGCCCCTATGCCTTTGATATTTTTGGTGGTCCAATGGGGCCATCCGTTGCACTCGTCGGACATGCCGATAAGGTGAGTGGATCAGACTCTCCTTTGCGCCGTTGTCTAATTCCTCAGATAGCACCATTTAAGCCATTGTCGTTTTGTTGACGTAACAGGCCGTTCAAAGTTGGGCAAATTTGCACAAGAAATATAGGGGTCAGTTTATTGATAGTATTTGCAAAGGTTTTATACATTCCATGGCCGGGATAGAATTTTTCCCTCTAAGGTCTTGAGCCGATACGTTCCTGGATATATGACCTCTTCAATCAGGTATGGACCTTCCCAGTTGGGAGAAAGTTTGCTCTGTTCCACCGGCCTGGACACTTCTGCCTTTCGCAACACCATATCCCCTGTGCGGAAGATTTGCTTCTTTACTCTGGAATTATAATATTTGGCGACCTTTTGCTGGTACATCGCCATTCTTATCTGGGCCTAAAGCCTGGTGCTTGGCAGCAAATCCAGGTCGATCCTTCTGCGATTGGAATTGTCAGGCTCTTCGTAGTTGTCAATTCTTAAGGACTGGAGGGAGACTTCGATAAGAAGAACAGCTTCGGTACCGTATGCCAGGTTGAACGGAGATTCGCCGGTAGCCGTCCTTGGGATAGTTCGGTATGCCCAGAGGATGGAGGTCAGCTTTTTGGCCCAAAGTCCTTTGGCGGCGTTCAACCTTGTCTTTAGGCCATGGAGAATGGTCCGATTAGTTACTTCGACCTCTCCATTGGACTGTGGGTGGGCAACGGAAGTCAGCCGGTGTTGAACATGGTACCGAGCACAGAAGTCCTTAAACTTCGGATTATCAAACCGTCTCCCGTTGTCTGTGATTATTGCATGTGGAATCCCGAACCGGAAGATGATGAAATTTTTAACAAAATTCTCAACTTTGCCTTCCATGATTTGGGCTAACAGTTTGGCTTCGACCCACTTTGTAAAGTAGTCGATGGCTACAAGGAGGAACTTTCTCTGTCCAGAAGCAGGTGGAAATGGACCGAGAATATCCATTCCCCATTGGGCAAAAGGCCAAGGGGCTGTCAGCTGAGTCAAGTGACTTGCAGGTTACCTCTAAACATTGGAATACCTCTGACGCTGGTCACATCTTCGTATGAAGTCAACCAAGTCCTTCTGGATGGAGGGCCAATAATATCCTTGTCGAATGATCTTGTATGCTAAAGACCTGCCCCCTAAGTGATCACTGCATATGCCCTCGTGGACCTCTCTCAAGGCGTAATCCGCATCTGTCGGTCCTAAGCACTTTAGCAGAGGTTAAGAGAATGATCTTTTGTAGAGGGTTTCGTCCAAGATGACATATTAGGATGCCATCCAGCGGAACCTTTTGGCCTCTGCCTTGTCTTCTGGTAATATACCCTCATTTAAGAACTTGATGATGGGATCCATCAAGCTTGGCTCGGTGTTAATCTGGTGTACTTCCATAGCCTCCTTGGCTATACTTGGAGTTTCAAGATGTTCAACGAAGGTACGTCTGAGAGATTCTGGGGTTGTAGTAGCAAGTCGAGACAATGCATATGCCTAGGAGTTCTCTGATCGAGGGATATGAATAATCTCGAAATGCTCCAGTTGAGAAGATAAAACTCGCACTTTCTCCAGATACTGCACCATGGCAGGGTCCCTGGCTTCGTATTCTCCTTGAGCTTGATTCACAACCAATTGGGAGTCTGAAAAAGCCCGGAGTCACTGAACTCCCAAACTCTTAGCGATCCGAAGTCCGGCAAGCAGAGCTTCATATTCAGCTTGGTTGTTAGAAGCATGGAAGGAGAACCGAAGTGCATATTCTACAGTATGGCCATCGGGTTCAGCCATTATAAGACTAGCTCCACATCCAGTGGCATTGGAAGCTCCGTCCACATGGAGCACCCAAACGCACTCCGTATCTTTTGAAATTCCCTCTTCTGCTGAAGGTACTTCATCTTCGAACCTCCAGGTGCACTCAGCCAGGAAATATGAAAGCATCTGGGCCTTCATAGCTGATCGAGGCTGAAAGCTAATATCAAATTCACTTAGCTTTACAGCCCACTTGGCTATCCTCCCTGAGATGTCAGGGGATCGAAGAATGGCCTTGAGGGATTGATCAGTCAGCACCATGATGGCGTGGGCATGAAAATACGGCCGTAGTCACTTTGCTGCAATCACCAGGGAGTAGATCAGCTTCTGCATTTTCACATACCTTGTCTCGGCATCATGCAGAACTTTGCTGATGTAGTAGATCGGCTTGTGGGAGCCGTCTTCATCTCTTTGGACAAGAACCGAACTGATCGCTTCATCTGAAGCGGAGAGGTACAAGTAAAGCACCTCGCCTTCTTGAGGTTTGGAAAGCAGAGGCGGGGTCTCTAAATACTTCTTCAACTCTTCAAAGGCAGTACGACAGTCTTCAGACCATTCGAAGCCCCTCGACTGCCGAAGCACCTTGAAAAATGGAAGACTGTAGTGAGAAATGAACTTGCTTAGGAAGGCAATTCTCCCTATTAGTTGCTGGACTTCTTTCTTGCAGGAGGGATGCCTCATATTTTTTAGGGCTTGGATCTTCTCAAGATTTGCCTCAATCCCTTGCTTGGTAACGAGGAAACCCAGAAACTTGCCCGAAGTGACCCCAAAGGCACACTTCGTCGGGTTCAGCTTCATGCGGTAGCGTCGCAGAGCACTGAATATTCTTCCAGGTCCTGGATGTGATCTTTTTGGAGGAGGCTTTTGACGATCATATCATCGACAGAGGCCTCCATGTTCCTCCCCAGTTACTCCTCGAACACTTTATTGATCAATCTTTGGAATGTCGCTCCAGCATTTTTGAGCTCAAATGGTATCATCTTGTAGCAGTACAGACCTTTATCGGTGACAAAGGCTGTCTTCTCCTTATCTTGGGGATCTATTCGGATCTGATTATAGCCAGAGAAAGCGTCCATGAAGCTCAGCAGTTGGTGGCCGATGGTGGCGTCGACCAGCTGATCAATTTTTGAGAGAGGGAAGCTATCTTTTGGGCAAGCCTTGTTGAGGTCCGTGTAATCGATGTAGATCCTCCATTTGCCATTAGCTTTTTTCACCATTACTACATTGGCCAACCATTCGAGGTAGTGGGCCTCTCGGATGAACCCTACCTTGAGGAGCTTGCTTACTTCCTCGTCTATTGCTTTTTGTCTTTCAGGAGCAAAACTTCTCTTCTTTTGTCGGATCGGTTTATACCCGAGGGTAACTTCCAGCCGGTGAGTGATTACTTCGGTGGGAATCCTTGGCATGTCCGAAGCTGACCCGGCAAAGACATCGGCATTATCTCTGAGGAAGTGGATCAGCTCCGTTTTGATTTTTTCATCAAGCATACTTCCGATCTGCACGACTTTGGTGGGTCCTCTTTCGTCAAGGGTACCAGGATAGTTCGTTCCATGGGTTCACCAGAATCTGTGGTTGGGTCCCTTGGATCCAACTGATCCAAGGTTGCAGAATCATTGGAGTGCTTATCTTGAATCATTAGGCACTATCGTGCCGCTCTCTGATCTCCTCTAACTTCTCCTACCATTCCTAGTGGGGAAGCGCACCAGGAGATAATAAGAAGACACTACGGTTCGAAACTTGTTCAAGACAGGCCATCCCAAAATAATGTTGTAAGCCGAGGGGGTTCGGACTGCCGTGAAATTGATCGGCAGTATCTTTTGTCGAGGTTCGGTGCCAAGGGTTACAGGCAATTCTATTTCTCCCTCGGCATCAGCCTGATTATCCCCGAAGCCAGTGAGCGATATGGGGGATCTCCGTAGTCGATGTCTAGGCAAACACATCTTAGAGAATGCATCATAGATCAAGACATCAGTCGAACTTCTATTATCAACTAGGATCCGGTGTACATCATAGTTGGCCACAACAGCCGAGATTATAATAGGGTTATCATGCGGGAACCGAACTCCCGCAACGTCGTTATCGGAGAAGAGAATAGCATTTTTGTCCTTAAGTCACTTCGGGACATCATCTTCGTCTCTTCTCCAGTTGGTGGGTTGATGTATCATCCCCACGCCTCCGTTGGTGGGCCTTTGATTTGGCAATTCGGCCTCTTCAGGAGTTGGTTGGGAAACAGCAGCTTCTGACTGAGGTCCTTGACGACCAATATACCATCCTAGATACCCCCTTTTGATGAGATCCTCAATTGCATCTCTCAGTTGGATGCAGTCTTCAGTGTTGTGGCCATGGTCCTAGTAGAATCGGTAGTATTTGTTCCTATTCCTTACGGAAGAGGATGCCTTAATGGGATAGGGCCGCTGGAGAAAGTTTTCTTTCTCTATCTCCATGAGAATTTTTTCTCGAGGGAGGTTGAGGGGGGTGTAGGTGTCGAATCTTCCACCCGATGCTCTGGGTCTGGGGGGACTCCTTCGGCGGTCAGTATACTTGTTGTTGTTGGAGATTGGGAGACCTTGTCCCCTATTGTTTTTCTTTTTTGAAGGGGGGCTTCTCTTCGATCAGTGTCGGTTCACCGCCTGCTCTTCAGCATCAGCGTATTTCTGAGCTCTTGCGAGCAGCTCAGCGTAGCTTTTGGAAAACTTCTTATCCAGGAAAAAGGTGAGCCTGGATGTATGAAGTCCCTTCTTTAGAGCAAACATGGCCACGTGCTCGTTGAGATTGGGGATCTCGAGCATGACCACATTAAATCTGGAGATATAATCTCGCAGACTTTCTCATTCGTTCTGGTGAGGGAGGAACAGTGTATCCATATTTCGGGGGGTCTTGCGACAAGTCCTGAAATGCAAGATAAATAATTTTTCTAACTCGGAGAAGGAATCGATGGTACTTGGGCACAAGCTCGAGTACCACATCCGAGCAGCTTTCTTCAAGGTGGCTGGGAACGTAAGGCAGTATATCGCGTCCAAAGCTCCTTGGATCATCATATGGGCTTTGAAACTGTCCAAGTGGTCGAAAGGATTGGAGGTGCCATCGTATGATTCCATCTGGGAAACCCTGAAGTGCCGAGGAGTGACTTCGACCATGATGCGGTTAGTATAGGGAGGACGCATATCACATACTGTTGCATCGTTGTGACCCTGTTGCTCCCTGATTCTCGCCATTTCCGACTCGATGGCCTTAAACTTTCCATCGTAATCGGGGAGAACCTGGTTCGGTGCTTTCTCTACAGGGTTAGAGTTCTCAGAAGAAGGAGAGGAGGTTTGCCTAGGTCTTTTCCCCCTTTGTGGGGAATCAGCAGGCCTAGGCATTTTCGGATTTCGGCCTTCGGGAGAGGGCCGAAGACAGGGGGAGAGATGTGTGGACCCCTCTCGAGGGGCTCTCTTCCTCCGTGAGTGTGAGCTGTGTCTGGAGGTGGTCGACGGAGGCACCACCTGGAAAGTTCTGCTTTGGAAGTCCTGAACTATCGCCGTGAGATTAGTGACTTGGTTTAGGAGGGCTTCAAACCGCTGTCGTTCCACAACCATGGTGGGAGGTGGAACCTCGTTCTCTACCGGTGCTCCTTCCCCCTGGGATAGAGCGCGACTTCGGCTAGTTGAGGCGATCTGAGTCTTCCCTCTTGCCATTGGAAATTTTGTACTTCCCCTTGTTAGGGAGGGGAGCTTAATAATGGAGAGTTGCCTACCCCCCTACCTGGCGTGCCAATCTGTTGGCATAGAGTCCCTGTTCCGGCCGGTCGGAGCTACTGGATCGCAGGACCGCTCCCTTGTTCACCTGCAAAATAAATTCCTTGTCGGAATTGCTCCGACGGGGGACACTCCGATGCTTAAGTCAGAGGCGGGCTCCAGCCACAGAATGGGGAAGGTGAAGAGAAACAGAAGGAAAAGACTCTGAGATGTTTGGAGTATATTGTGCCTCTTAATTCGAGCATTCCCTCTTACCGTTATTTATAAGGAGCCATCTAGCCTGCAATTCCGTTCTTCTTCCAGCGGTTACGGTGGAGGGTTAATTCCTTCCCCATGATCCACAGTCGTGGGTTATCGTCGAACGGTTCCGGCCAGACTGGAGGCGTTGCAACTGAAGTTACGCGCCATGATTGTGTCCTGGAGATGGTCGATAGTAACCGTTGGTTACCGTTGCTTATCGTGTTTTGTAGTGATTTCAGACAGATCGTGGATCCATCTTCAATTTTTTCCCTTTTAAGAAGATTTCCGTAATCAGATCGGAAAAGTCTTCGTCATCGGATCTTCTTGAGACAGATTGGAGATCATGTCTTCGGCATAGATCGAGGACTTGGTCCTTGTCAAAGGCCGGAGATCATGAACCGAAGAACGTATTTTTGAAGGTTAATGAGGGTCGTCCCTCGGATCAGGTTGGGGGTCATGTCTTCATGAGCCGAAGGACTTGATCTTCCGTGAAGGCTGAAGATGAGATCCGAAGGCCTTGCCTTCAGGTGGCGTAGACCCGTGAAGAGCTTTGGCTTGCCCATTGGTTGCCTGGTTTTTCCCGAATGTCTGGGTCTGAAGACGGTGGTTCGGAAGAAGGGTCTTCGACCGGCAGGACCGGTGGTCAGCTCGTACTTGGACCGGGATATCCCAACACAACACATCTCTCACAATAAGGACCTAAGGTGCATGGGAAATGCATTTCCTGGTAACCACGGATTTCACCAAGTGGCATTTCTGCAAGTATTTACCTCTCCATCAGCTCCTAGGACTATAGTATGATACTTTGCTGCCGAGACTCCTCTAAAAACTTTCCCTTTCAAGTATTCAACCATCCGTGGTGTGTAATTTGAGGCAGAGTTGGAGGTCCCATAACCAAGCTGACCTTCCTTGTTGCAACCCCACGTATAAACTTCTCCAGACTCTGCAACTGCAGCAGTATGTTTGTTTGCAGCAGCAACTGCAATTATTTTCACTTTTGAGGGAACTCACACGCCTTGGTGTGGGTTGTGTGTCAACTGAAGTATAACCAAGCTGACCCTCTTCATGTAATTGTTGTGGGAGAAACAAAAAGGGGAAATTAGCAAAGCATGATGACAGTAATAGCTGACAAATAAACAGAAATTAGTAGTATTAGCTTTCAAATAGCGATCCGACAAAAGTTCCATGACACAGCAAGAAGCAATTTTGCTTTTAAAGGCCCTGACCAAGTTGGATACAATAATCACATAGATACAACACCAACAAAGTAATGTTGATAAAGATGTAGCATATAAAACCTCTATTTGATCCCCGATTAAAAACCTCCCCACTTTCTGTTGCAATTACAGTATGATGCTTGGCTGCTGCAATAGACTTCACCTGACGAGACCCCAGCCCCAATGTCACCTGACACGGAGTAATTACAGCAGCTTGACCACTGAAAATGATCAAAGCTCAGCATGTCAACTGCTGGAGATAACTAATGTAGATTCACACAAAATAGCTAAGATAAATGGAAAGTGAAACTAGTAGCTAAAACCTGCATGTTGATAATCCAATAATTTATGTTATATGGTTCACCACAGCTTCCTCCAAACTACCAAAAACATCCAAAACTACAAGGGTAATCAATCAATATTAATTTGACACTTGAAAAAATGGTCATCACTCTAGCACTCCATAAATCATCAGTATGACTCATTTTGTCCAAAACCCATGCTTGAATGGCTCTCTTCTGAATAAATTCACTCTGTTTAATAAAACATCCAATAATATGAACTAATTAAGAAGAGTAGGATGTACTCTAAAACCCTTAAATTGCTCCCAATGCTCTAATAAAATACATTTCAGCATAGATGACAAGAACTAACTTTCTTCCAGTACTGGTGCATTCTGTTAGCATAGTACCATTCTAACAAGAGAACAGTACCCAAGACAACCCTAGGTCACCAATTTGCTCACGAATTCGGACATCTTGACTGTCTGGGTTAGTACCAGTCAAGACAGGCTAGTTCCTTTGCTGGGTCACTTAGTACAATCCAAGATAGCCAGGTGTCACTCATAAAAAAAGAAAGACCTTGATAGTTCCCTTTAGTCTCTTTGGTTCAACCATGAGAGGCAGATCAGAGAGGAAGAGAGAGAGAGAGAGAGAGAGGGGAGTCAAGGAGAGGGAGAGAGAAGGTGCATAAATTAAGGCTTCCCATGTTTACATCTGGAATCCTCTACACCATTACTCATCACATATGCCATAAAGTCATCCACCCTTCATATTTTGCTATTTATTTGGCTATGAAATTTTTAAAAAGAAGATAAATCATGCCAAAACTTTCCCGTTTGCATGAAATTTGGATATCTTGTAAGGTGGGGATCAACTTACAAAACAATATATTTTTTCATGTGCATTTTTGCTTGTATAAAAGTATATTATTTTTAAAATAAACTAACAATAAGAATAACATAGAAATAATTTCAAACCAGCAAGAAGTGATATCTTGATATTGTACATATTTAAGTAACTAAAGAGCTAACAATAATGAATGGAACGGCTTGAAGAAAAAATAGTAGTATGCAAGGGGCTAATCTTAACAAAGTTTCATAAAATGAAAACATAGTACCGGCACCATTCTACTCTGGTAGAGTTAAAAAAATTACTCTGGCAGAGATATGAATATCTGTAGTATATAAGGGGCTAATCTTAACAAGTAGCACTTCTCAGACAGTGTTCAGTCAAAAATATGTAAGGCTTAGGCACTCATAATGCTGACGATTCGCTGTGCATAGATTTTTGAGCTTCTACACTTGCCTACCAGCCATAAGACAGTGCATCAAAAAATTATTCAAAATAATATCCAAAATGCATGAAATGAACTAATGTAAGCAAAGTTTCATAAAATGGAATGAAGAACAAAAGTACTGATTGCAATGAACTTTGACATGCACCTCATGCTAGTAAATTTTTTCAGAAAGAATGGACAACCCATAATCGCTTACTTTTGCTATCAAGTGCTCATCAAGCAAAATGTTATCAGTCTTCAGTTGATTACTACAGCAACCAGGAATAATTCTTGTATGTAAAAAATGCACAGCCTTTGCTATGCCTATCAAAATTGCCATTCTGTCTAACCACAAAAAAGAAACTGCAAAAATTATTCATTATTATCATTTTCCATGTTATATAAAATCCTATTTTATTTACAGTAAAAAATAATAAAAAAATTACTGACTTAATTTCAAACTAAATGACATGAATGGTATACAAATAATTGAATTTCTTAAAAAGTGTAGTAGTTAATTTTGTATTGAATTGATCTAGCACACAGAATGGGCAACTTTGATTCGCAAGAGATGAAAAGGGGAATATCGGGATACTTTATGCATAACATGCACACTAAAAAGTGCATGTAGGTTCAATAGATTCATGTTAAAAATAATGTACTTGAATAACATTAGCATTTAAATACAAATGTCTCAATTGTAAACTCACCTTACATGGATTGGTCTCTCAGGGATGGATCATCATCGTTGTCGTCATCAGAATCATCATCATTTGCAGAGGTAGCAACTGGAGATGGTGCTAGAATTGTAGATAAAAATTGTGCTAAGATAGATGGCACTGGAACTGGAGATGGCGCTGGATCTGCCCTTAACACACACTCCACTATTGTTTGTTTTTTTGCCCTCACTATATGCATGTGTGTGGAATTTGAATCCACCAATAAGATACATGGGCCAAGTTTTTACCACTCTCATGGGACCCCAGGCTAAGTCATTCAGGTGTTGATTTTGTATCATACTACATGGATTATGTACCTAATTATAAATTGCAAAAATAATGTATTAGACTTATGTTTCATATGAACAAATAATTTTGATTTGGACAAGAAGTTAAAGCTTACATAATCTTTGAACCATGATGCAAACGAAGCCTCGATCCGTGCATCCATTTGAGCATCACTGAGACATCCAGGTATGGAAGCATGCACATACTGCACAAACATGCTAAAATACCATATTATATTAGTTTTGTCGCATTCATTAACTGAAAGTAAAATTCTTTGTGGAGTTAAGGAGGATGCGATACTCACTCAAGATATAGCTTCACTTCATCACGATTTAATAATACATATAACGTTGCAACAGTAAGATCCTCATCAGTCAAATACTAAGTTGTACACTGACCAGATGAGTGACCAAACTGACTGAATATTGAAAGAGTTGGTTGGCACCTTATTGCATACTCTTCCCTACTACCATTTTGATTAGCCCCAATGCCTGTAGCATGTACATGAGTCTCAAAATAATACGAACAGAAGTAAGATGTCTCCTGTGCTAAGTATGCCTCATATATAGAGCCTTTAACATGAGCTTTATTCTTAACCATTTTTTTCAACTTGTTAAGAAACCTAAGAAAATAACATTGTACGTTAGCACATGTGAGTATATGGTTAAAGATTTGAAACAAATACAGAAATATTCCTTTTTACCTCTCAAAAGGATACATCCATCTATATTGAACAGGTCCACCTACTCATGCTTCATATGGTAGGTGAACAGGTAAATGTTCCATTGAGTTAAAGAAACTAGGTGGAAATATACGTTCCAACTTACACAAGATGATAGGGATATTGTGTTCCATTTGTACCAAATCCTCCTCCTGGAGCACAGTTGAGCATAAGTCTTTAAAGAATATACTCAACTCAGTAAGAGGTTTCCATATTGGTTCCAGTAATGCAATAAATGCAATGGGCAACAAACGTTCCATAAATACATGGCAATCATGACTCTTCATCCCAAATAACTTGCCTTCGTTCATGTCTACACATCTACCCAGATTTGAAGCATATCCATCAGGCATTTTCAATCCTCTTACCCATTCACAAACAACTCTTTTTTGGTCTAGTGTAAAGCTAAAATTTGCTTTTGGTTTCATCACCTTCCCATTAGGTAACTCATAGACATCCAAATCTCGCCGCCTACAATACTCTTGCAAGTCCATTCTTGCTTTAACATTATCCTTTGTCTTATTTTTTACATCCATAACAGTATTAAGGATATTATCAAACACATTTTTTTCTATGTGCATGACATCTAAGTTGTGTCTGATTAAATTCATCTTCCAATATGGTAATTCCCAGAATATGCTCTGCTTCGTCCAATTATGACTTTCTCCATAGCCACAAAATTTACAAGGACCTGTTTCTGTTATTTTGGGATATCTACGAACTTTTTCCCATACTTGGTCCCCTATTAATCTGAGAGGAGGCTCTGATCTATCAATTTTGTTTTTCCAAAAGGCATCCTTATTTCTTCTGAACACATGATCAAAAGGCAAGAACTGACGATGACAATCAAACCATGTATTTTTACCCCCATGCTCCAAGTGGAAAGCCTTTGTCCTCTCCATACAATAAGGACATGCTAATTTTCCAGCTGTTCTCTATCCCGATAACATGCCATATGCCGGAAAATCATTAATTGTTCACATTAAAACAGCCTTCATGAGAATTTTGCTTCCTTGAAATGTCATAAGTAACTACACCCTTATTCCACAGAACTTTTAATTCATCTATCAATGGTTGCAAATATACGTCTATCCTGATTTTTGGATTATGCGGTCCAAGAATGAGCAAGGTTAAAAACATATATGGAGCAGTCATACACATATCAGGAGGTAGATTTTAAGGCGTAACAATTACTGGCCAACAGGAATATGGTAAAGCAAATAGACCGTATGGAGTAAAGCCATCAGCGCATAATCCAAGTCTAACATTTATTGGCTCTAATGCAAACTCGGGATATGTACAGTCAAAATATTTCCATGCTTCTCCGTCTGATGGGTGGCACAAAATATCTTGTTTTCGTCTATTCTCATAATGCCATCTCATGTGTCCAGCCGATCTATTCGAGGCATAAACCTCTTAAGTCTAGGGATAAGTGGCAAATAATGCATCCTCTTGTAAGGTACTTAACTATGATTCATACTTCCCATCCTACCTGGTTTGTATCAAGGATGACCACAAAACTTGCAATCAATTAAAGACTCATCATCCTTGTAATACAACATACATCCATTAAAGCAACAATCTATTTTTTTAGCAGATAGGCCAAGCTTTGAAACTAATTTCTTTGTCTTATAGAAGTCGGAAGGTATTAGATTACCAGGAGGGCTTATCTCTTTCATAAGCCCCACAAATTGATTAAAACAATGTTGAGATATATTGTTATCAGACTTGATGCTCATCATTATAACCGCAACTGATAACTCTGAGTGATTAGTATAACCTGGCCAGAGCGGTTGTTGTGCTGCATGCAACATCTCGTAAAATTTTTCAGCCTCTTTATTTGGAGGGTCCTCTACATAATTTGGAGCATCACTATTTCGATAAGCATCCATATTACTATTATAAACATCTTCAAAATTTGGACCAGCAGCATAAAAAATCATGGCTTTGTATCTACTGGTTTACTCATTATTAACCAATTGACCACAACTAGAAACACTAAATTGAGCAGTACTTGAACCAATAAATTGCATTTGATCAACACCATAATTCATAATTGGTTCAATTTTTCCATGTTCTGTCCAATACCAGTAGTCAAGTTTGAAACCTTTTTTATAAAGATGTACCTTCACTTCCTCTACAGTTAAGTACTTTATATTTTTGCACTTGAAACAAGGGCACCTAATTTTTTTCTCATTAAAAAATATAGGTTGTCGGCATGCAAAGTGAATAAACAACTCCACCCCCATTAGAAACTCATCTGTATAACCCTTTCAGTCCGATAAAAGTCTATTATACATCCAACTACAATAATGATGAATGTCCATAATAACGAAGCTTTACAGTGTTTCCTTGATAATCAACCTAAAATTATAAACAATTGATGCATGTTAATCTTGAGTTTTTATGCGTGTAATATATATACAAATGCATGTTAACCATTATTGAAGAAAATAATGAGTAATGGTGCATAGGTACTAATTTCATTTTTGTTCTGTAGAATACATGGACGATGAATATAAATAATAAAAGTTGATCAAAAAATTTTAAAAAAAAGCAGTAAATAGGATACGCATAAATTTTGCCCTACCTATATCTGAACCCATTTAAAATCTTCCTACATAAGAGTTCTTAAAGTGCATATTAAGGATTCAAGATCATAAGTATAAATCTTGAAAAAGAAATTAAAAAAATATATTATTACCTTTGTATTATCTCCTGACGAGAAAGTTACAAAACTAAACCCACGACAACGGCCACCGAAATATTCTTATTATTCACAAAGTCATTTAAAATAAGAAATGTGATTAAAAATATGTTTGTAGGCAAGCATGTTAAGTAAAACCATGTAAGTAAAAGCATGAAGGGAAAAAAGGCATGGAAGGGGCTATAGAACATTGAGGCCGAACTGAGATGAGGGAGAAGGCAACAAGTGATGGTGTTTCAATTCAAAATTTATACTATTAAATCATACTTACTAAAATATTGATTGATGACCGAAAACTAATCTCCCCCTCTCCCTCTCTCCCTCTCTTTCTCTTTCTCTCCCTCTCTCCCTCTGTGTGGTTTAAGGACCCTAAGATCCCTTCTTCTTCAAACCCCAAATTAAACCCCCTCCCAAGCCTATCCCTCTTCCACCCTATTTTGGCAACTCCTCCCCCCCCCCCCCCCCCCTCATCACTGATTCCACCCTTTCGGTCAAACACCATCATTGCATCCATACCTATTGCTCCGTAATAATCTACTCATCTTTCTTCAAGGAAACATCAGAGTTATAATAAACTCATCTATGGCACATATGCGTGCTTGTGAAGCTCTGAGTAATGAACAATGTCGAGAATTTGAGATTCAACCTCACTAAAATTCAGAAAGTGTCAGATTTTTCTCCCTCTTTTGGGAGAAGAGAAAGATGGCCAAGTCCATCAGATTCATTCCATTAAGATTTTGAGATGACTTTGAACAGGCTCAAACTCAAACAACAATATCAAAAGCGTAGCTCTTTGATAGATCTATAATTACATTACAATTTCTAAGGCACATTCTAAGCCCACAAGCACCACAAGTTTTTGACCTCCTTCAAGGCCTTAAGTAGCAGTACTAACCCAGCAGAATCCAATATTTTCTCATTCACATTTGATTTATCATAATAATACCCTTATATCATAGATAATTTGATTAGCAACATGTGATGTGTGGATTCATCTTCACACCACTAGTAAACAGGCTATGGACCCTGATGATGTTATTTACTTTATTGTGAAGTAGCAAGACATGGAGTGGTGATCAAAAATGATCATAACAGGAGCCTCACTACAAAAAAACCAGTAATCTCTAAGTAGCAATTAAAACAGGACGTTTAACAACATACTTAATTCCGAATTTTCCGCGATAAATCTGTTGGTAAAACAATACAGTGACCTTCAGCCACTAAAAATTGTTGGTTTTGGATGCATTTGGGAATTACATACCAAGCTCTCAGACAAATAAAAACCATGGAACGGCAAGAAATCAATTCATAAGCAAATAATTAAATGGACTTGTAAGGAATGAGAGTTGTAAGCAAATAAAAACCAGCACCATTTTTATACGGAAAGAAATGAGAGTCGGTTGTGTTAGCCTTGCGAGGGAAGGGCTCCAATGAACCCCCACGACCGGCGAACCCATCGGAGGACCCATCTCTCTCCTGTTCACGGAAGGAGACGATGGGTTCGCCACCGTCTCCTCCGACTCCGGCGAACCCATCATCGTCCGTCCACTTTCTCTCCCTGCCACCGAGCCCCATCTACCTTGTTCGGTAGATGAGAGATTCAAAGAAAAAAAGAAATTTAGGTTAAGGGGAAGAGGGATTTAAAGAAGAGAGATCTACCTTGTTCGGTCCCAGTGAAAGGAGAAGATGGAATCCATGGAATGAAGAGAGGGAAACCCGGCGAAGATGGAATCCGCTGGAATGAAGAGGGAAGCCCAACAGTCGAGAAATGGAAATGGGCGGTGGGCGCGGGAGGTTTAGGTATTTTAAGTGTTATTAATTTATAAGAAAGGTTTTATATAGATTAAATATTTATTTAATAAATTTATAATAAAAAAAATAAATTTTAATAATTATGATAGTAGGTAGGTTTTTCAAAGGTTCTAGTCCAATTCTTACCATCTATTATTTTATATAAAAAATATTAGAACAATATTTTTTTTTCTGAATAATTTTTTAATATTTTTCTTGGACCTTTCATTGAACTGATATCTACTATTTTATACAAAAAATATTAGAACAATATTTTTTATTTTTTTTTTTGTGAATAAATTTTTAATATTTTTTTTGGCCTTTCTTTCTAGTTTTTTTATGTTCATCAAAGTAAACCGGAAGGCAAACTCATGTAAGATCTGTTCCAACATTATCTTTGTTCATTGACCAAAAGTTAACTCCTTTTCCTTTCTCAATAGGATCGGGCAATTTTGTCCGCCTCCTGATATAATCTATAAAAGAATAAAATATAAAATATAAAATGAAGGTACAAACAATTAAATAAAAAATTTTAGTATAATAAAAATTACAAATATGGATCAATGCTTTAATTATTATCTATTTATTATAAATTAGTGCAATAAAAATTACAAACATGGATCAATACTTTAATTACTATTTATTTATTATAAATTAATATCTTTATTCCCTTTTCCCGTTTTTCATTAAATAAAGTTTAAATATTTAATTTTTTTATTGGTTTCTGCCTGATTTCTCTCTCCCTTTCTTAATACTAATTAGTTATTAATCATTATGAATGATTAATAGTAATTAGTTATTAAATTAATATACAAAAATTTATAGAAAATAAAGAATGTAATTCATCAGGAGACGCGCAGCGTGCTGCCCTAAGATGATTCCCGATCTTGATGCAGAATTAATCTTGAGAATTCCATTCCAAAATATAACAAGATATATACTTCTCCTGCGAGCATGTCTGTGGAAAAGATGGCAGAGTTTTAACCCCGCATTAAAAGAAAATTGATGACATTTGAAAGAAAAAATAAGAAAAAACTTGATGGCAGAAGATTAAAAAGATCGGAGAGAAGAGTAGGAGAGCTAAAAAGAAGTGGGAGGAGAGTAATACATCTAAGAAGAGAAAAGAAGAGCTTGATTTTTTTTTCCGTACCTTTCAATCCCTATCATGGACTTTATTTATAGGCCCAAAAAATTGATGTTTAGGCTAATTCAATGACTATATTATTAACATCTAACAGACAAAAAATATTAATCTGGTGATAAATGTCTAACGGTAGAATATTAATGTTAAGCAATGGCTAATAAAAATAATCAAATCGACAGTTAAGGAGAAAATGATCAAAATTAAAAGCAGAAAAAATAAAATATTCACCGCACCATGTTGCACCCGTGAGCATGATTTGCATTCGCATGCTTGCTAGCCGGGCCTAGCGGCATGCATATGGAAAATGGTCCAAGACATGGTAAAATCCAAGAAAGAAGTTTTCATTATAAACCAATTCTCAATTTTACTCCTGTCTAATATATGACTAATTAAACAAAGATGGAGAGAATTTAGAGGGTATTAGATGGAGAAATTTTGGTATAGAAAATTTTGAGTTTTCCCTCCAAAATACTAACAATATCTACATGAAATGTAATATACATGAAGTCTCATGTTTTAAATTTATTGGTGTTCTTCTTTCTCATAAATCTGAGGTAATAACTCTGGTCCGAAAGCAAGAAAGTGGTAGGCTGCATCTATTTCACATTTATTATTGTATCCAATATACTAAAAACAAGATGCACAACATTAAGTCTATTTGAAACTCAAAGAGGTTTGTACCTCTGTTACATGACTCAGTTTTGAAGGGCATAAAGAACTCAACAAATTCTTTATACCTTCTATATTAATCTTAAACGGAAACTTACTAACATTGCTAATATATTCTATTTATAGAAAAAAAAACTATTTATTAAAATTCTCGTCATAAAGTATTTGCCTGAGGAAGAAAAATAACACAATAAGTTTTATGTAGAAATGGAGCAAGATCGCACAAAAAAAATAGTATTTGTTTAATTTTATTAATCAAATATGTAATCGACACTGGCAAGCATGCACCTGCAACGAGTTTTGCATGATTTTAAGAGAGAGAAGCTAAGATATCTTAGAGAGAAGGAATCTATTGAAATGGGAAGACCAAGTGCGTGCATATAAACGGACTTTTGATAAATCTAATCAAATAATCAAATTTTCGAAACCGTGTTTATGTGAAGAAAAATATAATAATAAAAAAATTTGGTGGAGAAATTGCCAATAATATACTCCAGGAATTAGTTAGCGTGGACTGTGTTATTATAGAAAGTAGTCAAAAGCCAAATATCTAGAGAATCTAATAAATGAAAAAATTTTAACAAATAAATAGAAACCTATGTAGGGAAAAAAATAAAAGAGAGAGAGGCAAAATAACAAATACCTTGGAGACCGGACTGAGCTTGATTTGGAATCAGTGAAATGGAGATGATGGAAATGGACGGGTGTGGGGGTCGGTATGGAGGGAAGGACGAGGGAGGAGATGCGCAACGGGCCACTGAAGCATGGATGGAGCCACACGGATGCACATACCGTTGATGTGAGACGATTTGGAACTGTGGAGAGTCGGTGGGGTGGCAATGGCACTATGGTTTGATTGAAACTCTTTTTTTTTTTGATGTTTTGATCGGAGATGGGGGATGGTTGGAAGGGGGGTAAGAGGGAGGCCGGGAGGGAGTGGGGGAGGCTGGGAAGGGATGGGGTGGAGGAGCCGAGCTCGAGCCTACCGGTCGGTGGAAACAAAAAAGAAAATAATCGATCATTAATTGACTTACCTGAATGATGAATCGAATGAACCAAGGAAGAAGAACGGTGGAGCTGTGGAGTTGCCGTTGCTGCCGCCACCATCACCATCGTTCCCGCCGGCCGCCGCTTGATCATCGGTCCGATTCCGAGAGGAAGAGCCGAAGGAGGAAGAGAGGGAAGCCCGATAGTCAAACAGAGATGGACGATGGACGTGGGAATTTAAGGGATTTTAGGTTTTATTAATTTATAAGAAAGGTTTTATATAGGTTAAATATTTTTTTAATAAACTTATAATAAAAAAATTGGATCTTAATGGTTATGATAGTTGGTAGGCTTTTCAAAGGTTCTAGATTCAATTTTTGCTCTTTACTATTATAAAATTATTTTTTAAAAAAAAATATTAGAACAATATTTTTTTATTTTTCTTTTTTTTTGAATAATTTCTTAATGTTTTTCTTGGACCTGGCCTTTCTTTCTAGTTTTTCTATGTTCAGTATTTTCTTGGGCCGGGCCTTTCATTAAAAATTTTTCACTACGAGCTCATTTATAAGGAATAAATTCCTCAAAAAATCCTCCATAAAATTAATTTCCAAGATTTTTTTGAGAATTTTTTTATTAATTTTTTTTACTAAGAACCCAATTATGATGAAAAGATTTCTTCAAAAATCTTTCATAAAAATAATTTACGAGGGATTTTTTTGAGAGAATTTTTTTATTAAAAAATTTCTGAGGGATATTTTTTTTGTGAGGGATTTTGCGAGGAATTTTTTTATTAAAGATTTTTTACTAAGAACCAAATTATGATAAAAAGATCCCTCGAAAAATCTCTTGCAAAAATAATTTATAAGGAATTTTCCGAGAAATTTTTTTTTCTCGGATAATTTCTACTAAGAGCTCATTTATAAGGAATAAATCACTCGAAAAATCCCTTACAAAAAAAATCTACGAGAGATTTTGCGAAGGAATTTTTATTTGAAAATTTTTTTACTAAGCACTAAATTATAATGAAAAAATACCTCGGAAAATTTCTCGCAAAAATAATTTCCGAGAGATTTTATGAAGAATTTTTTTATTAGAAATTTTTTTACTAAGAACTAAATTATGATGAATAGATCCCTCAAAAAATCCCTTGCAAAAATAATTTGCGAGGGATTTTCCGAAAAAACTTTTTCCTCGAAAAATTTCTACTAAGAGCTCATTTATAAGAAATAAATCCCTCAAAAAATCCCTCACAAAAAAAATTTCGAGGGATTTTGCGAGGGATTATTTTATTTAAAATTTTTTTTACTAAGAACCAGATTATCATGAAATGATCTCTTTAAAATCTCTCGCAAAAATAATTTTTGAGAAATTTTGTGAGGAATTTTTTTATTAAAAATTTGTTACTAAGAACCAAATTATGATGAAAAGATCTCTCGAAAAATCTCTCGCAAAAATAATTAACAAGGGATTTTCCGAGGAAACTTTTTTTCTCGGAAAATTTTTACTAAGAGCTCATTTATAAGGAATAAATCCCTTGAAAAATCTTTCAAAAAAAAAAATTTCGAAGGATTTTGCGAGAGATTTTTTTATTTAAAATTTTTTTTACTAAGAACCAAATTATCATGAAAAGATTTCTCGGAAAATCTCTTGCAAAAATAATTTTCGAGGGATTTTTGCAAGAAGTTTTTTTATTGGAAATTTTTTTACTAAGAACCAAATTATGATGAAAAGATTCCTCGGAAAATCCTTCGCAAAAATAATTTGCAAGGGATTTTCTGAGAAAACTTTTTTCCTCGAAAAATTTCTACTAAGAGCTCATTTATAAGGAATAAATCCCTCGGAAAATCCTTTACAAAAATAATTTTTGAGAGATTTTACGAGAGAATTTTTTTCCTCGGAAAATTTTACAGTTAATTTTTTTTTGTCGGAAGATCCCTCGGAATTGCGAGAGATTTTTTTCCTCGATAAAATCCCTCGGTAAAGCATCCTTTTCTAGTAGTGTGTACAAGGCCAGCAGCCGCCCACCCATGCCCTCAAGACTTGATCGCACCGTGCGATTGCACCACATGTAGCATCCGTCGATGCGATAAGGTTGAGGAGGCCTTCGGGATAGCAACTGCTACCTAGCGCGTTGGTGGTATCAGCTTTGCGCATGTGTTGCCGCTCGGTCGCACCATGAGGGTATTCCTAGCAATCACATCGTGCGACGAGTTCGGTCGCCATGGAGGTGTGCAACTTCACCGCACATGGTACCCATAGGTGCTCCAAGGTTGATGGAGGCCACCAAGATGGTAGCCATAGCCCGATCTGTTGATGGTATCTAGCCTTATGCACGTGCAGCCGCTCGATCGCGCCACATGATGGGTCCAACCACCACGACAATGCTTGGCTCTACCATAGCGACGCCCATCAGTGTGGTGCAACCGGCAGGAACATCCCATATTAAAATAATAACTATAATATAAATAATAATATCTATTATTACTTATATATTATAATATATAATATTATTATTTTAATAACAAATGTACTATATATTATATATTATATATATAATATAATATTATATATTACATATACTATAATATATATAGTATATTTGTTATTAAAATAATATTATAGTATATTATATTATTAGTACATAAGTAATGATATATATTATTATTTATATTACAGAATATTATTTTAATATGGAGCGTTCCTGCCAGTTATGCCGCATCAACGGGCACTACATGCAGTAGACGCGATCGGGTGATTGCATATGCGCAAGGTTGGATACCATCGACACCACAGGTGACGGTTGCCTTCCATGGCGGTCGGATCCATGGCATGGTGCAACCATCGGTAATGCTTCCATGGCACGACTAGGCAGCTGCATGCACACAAGGCTGGATACTATCAATGTACTGGGCGATGGTTGCCATCTCAGTAGCCTTCGTCAGCCTTGTTGTACCGATAGATACCGCGTGCAATGGAACCACACGGCACCTTGGCAGTCGGACCAGTAATACAACGCGATCGGGTCTCTGGAGGCATAGGTGGGTGGGTGCACGTCAGCCCCAGGCTTGCATCAATACCATTGCACTCGCACTTCGTCATCTTCGATCCTACCACTCGATAGACATCCCATCTTCTCGTACCACACTGATGGTACTCGGTACGATACTACCACCATCGCAAGTGGTACTCATACATTGACAAATATACTATATTATAATATATAATATATAATTTAATATATTATAAATTATTTATTATAATATAAAATATATTATTATATTATTATAATATTATATTTTTTATTTTTTAATTTTTATTAAATTTTAAAGTAACATGTCGTGGCTTCAATGAAAAAATTCTAGGTACATGTCCGCTACATCAAATCCGTACTTTTCTTTATGAATATTCAAAATTATCATAAATTTATAAATATATTTTGGATGGTACTAGATTCATAAATATTTAATAAAAAAAAAAAATTTATTAGAATTTTACTAAATCTTCTGCGTGCGTGCATGTGAGATGTTTGTTATCACTAAATCATTTTTTTAATATAAAACTAAAATTTTAATTTATAAATTTAAAATAAATATAATAAAAAAAATTTTGATAATAAAAAGGGGAGGAGTTAGATCCCGGACATGACCCTCCCCAGACGGTCCCCTAATTCCAGTCACGAAATATTTGATATGTGGTGCATATTAATTTTTCGCAGCCATTTCCTATCCAAGATGAATACATCGGAACTCCAGAATTATTTTATTAATTTTTTTTAATTTTATTATAGAATTTTTTAATTGAAATATATATAAAATGGGGTTCGAATTCATTTTTCTTTTTATTTTATTTTATTTTTAAATTTTTTAATCAAAATATATATAAAATAAAACTTAAATTTTTGTCAGGAATTAGGAGGAAAGTCTTATAATCAGCTGTGGCCGTGCCAGTGGCAAATGTAATAAAAATTACCAGCTAAAAATATCCCCGATACTAAACCGCCTTAGCATGGCAGCAAATTCGTGAGTCACATCAATCTTATCTTTTGTGGCAGCCTCGCAGCATTATTCGCAGCAAACATGATCAATGGTTCGCGCTCGTTAACATCCAAAGTACGTTTCTCTGCCATTCTCGTTGCAATCAGCCGTTTTGAATTTACCTGAAACGGTTCAACGATCGAGACTGACCGCTGTACGTCTGGGAAACGCCGAACGCGACCGTTCGCGAAAAGGGCACGCGTTCGTAATTTCTTGGAAAGATCAAGGATAAGGTTTGCCATCATCTTATTTTATTTTATGTTTTTGAAAATAACATTTTTATCATTTTGTTTTTGTTGGGAAGGAAATAAGCGAGAATGGCGAGACGTATCCACACCGGTGAGAGTAACCTCAACGTTAATGAAGCCCTGAGGCCAGGCTGTAAATTATTATTTTTTCTATGTTATATCCAAATTTCACAGGAGCTATTATATATATATATATATATGCTTCCTGCCACTGTAATATTAATGATAATCTTAATACCTTATCATTAAAATCCACCTCATTCGTTAAGATTTTTTGGGGGAATTATAAAATCAATCAAGATCAAATTTACAGTCAATCAACTTCAACTCATAACACTCATGAGTCATGATGAAAATAAAACTTCAAATAAAAAAATATTTCTAATTTTTGAAAATTTAACTCCACCTCTTCACATGACTAATATTTAGCACTAAGATTTATTGACCAGAAATTTTACATGCAATTATTTATCTTAATAGCTCTTTAATTCATTATTTTTTCTAGAAATATATATAAATAATACCGTAAAAAGCATGCACAATTGTATACAAAACTGATAAAAGTTCGTTATACATCTGTGAAAACTTAATCATTAAGGTGAGGTGAAAGTATATTATACGAGGAATTAATCATTATTTCAAAATAATGGGATCAAAATGAAATTGTGAGGTGAATGTTAAATTAAGGTGATCCAATTTTAGTTAATAAAAGTTCATTATTTTCCTCCCTACTGTCAGGAGGTTGCTCCAGAATGGCTTTAGAATCTTAGAATCCGAACCGACGGGATCCCGATATCCCGTTATTTTCTCCTCATCTCGCCACGTCAGCTACCCTCGGTCCCACGTTATATTAATGGCTATAAAAATTTCAAGAAAAGCCACCACCGTCCATCTAATCTTGAAAAAAAAAAAAACAAAAAAAAAAATTACCAAAGAAGGTTCCACCAGGCACCACCATCTCGGGGAACGCCATTCCTGGCTCCCCAAAACCACCGGCACCACCTCCTCTTCCGAGGATAGCAAACGCCCCTTTTTTTTTTTAATCCCTCTCTTCGCAAATCCGTTCCCGACCTCGATCAAAGACACGTGTAGTCCATCGGATTGGGCCCCAGGCTGGCTGACGGTTGGTGATGGCGGAGGCGTTGAGATGGGGGACGTGGGAGGAGCTGGTCCTGGGCGGCGCCGTTCTCCGCCACGGTGCCGCGGCCTGGGACGCAGTCGCTGCCGAGCTCCAGGCCCGTACCCCCTTCCCCCACCTCTTCACCCCTCAGGTCATTGACTCCACCCCCATATCCCCCCTTCCTCTCTTGTTCCTCCCCAATTCTTCTGTGGGTAAAGATTTTGTTAGAAAAAAAATTATCACCTCCTTTCCGTATCTCTAATTTCTTGCCTTCTTCCTCTTTCGATTTTCTATTCTTTTCTTTTCACTCTCTGAAAACAACTGTTGCGATTAATTTTCTTTTATCATTAATCGAATTATATCCACTCTTTTTTCCTTTTTATTTGAAATAAAAGCTTTTAAACATATTTTTTATTATCTTTGTTTCCACTCAACGGTAAAAAAACATTGCTTTAACGATTTTTTTTTGTTTTTTTTGAGGAAAAGGACCTTTGTCAGAACGTAGGGTTACTCGTATAAAACTCCGAAGGCGTTTTGGTCATTGTGTAAGTTATTGCCGCCCTGGATTCGGGGTCCCCTCTGGAACTTTCCTCCCCTTCATATTTTCTATATTCATTTTAAACTAATTGTCACAAGAGCGTTATAATTTTTCCGTAATCCTCTCACCCAAAAAAATAAAGCCTGATGCGCGTGAAAAAAAAATCGATTTTTGGATCTTTTTCTGATCCAATCCGTCCAATCTATCTCATCTAACTCTCCGCTTCCTGCCCCTCCCCAGGACTCTCTCCACGTCGAGCGTGAGTGGGTTATAGGTAAATGACCTGTCCAACCTATTTCCATCCTAGCATTGTTGGGCTGAAGGAAAGATATCATGGACTTTTTTTGAAAATTAAAATGATGAAAATATTGATAGATACACTTCCTTTCTTAGTTGGATGTACTCCCTCTAGGTTGCTTCTTGTTTTCCATCAAGAAGTTCTCTTACCAAATAGGATGGTGTATATATAATAGGGTGTGCAAAAACCGGCCTAGTCGCAAACCTAAACCGAACTAGTCTCTTCGATTTGGTTTATATCGGTTTTTTTTAAAATTCATTTTGGTTTCACTTTGAGAAAGTTTTGAACCAAAACAATCTGGTTCGATTTTAATTTGAGTTTTTAGAAAACCGAATCAAACCGATCCAACTTGACCCGTACATATCTATACATATAATTTTTTTAAAAATATTTTTTATATATAAATAAGAATTTTTATGCCTGGCCTTTGTCTAGCCCATTTAATCCAGTTCATTGAACATCAACCATATATGAAATATAACTTTTTATAATTAGATTTGACCCAGCCTATTGAAACTAATAAACCAAATCAACCGAACCGAATTTTTTCGTGTTGTTTCCAAGAGCTTTTTGTAGATGATCGGTTTGGTTTTGGTTTTGATTTTGGGAAACCAATTTAAATCAGTTCAGCTAAGGATTTTGCTCCAAACCAACTTGACTTGACCTATGCACAAACATAATACATCTGTATTGTGTTTTATGTAAGACGGTCTGATCCTACACAGATGGTTCTGATTAACTTACAATAGCCATGATGATCTCTTGTTGCAGGAATGTGAGGCCAAGTATGAGGAATTAGGAGAGCGTTACTCCGGATGTGAGTAAGTGTTCGATTATCTGTTATCTATTTGCTGCCCTTTTAAATGAAAGGGAATGTCCTTGCCCTATCTTCTATGCTGTAAATGCTGTTAACTGATATCTAAATATGGTTCAGAAGAAGTAAATCCAGCGACAGTTGTAATGCGTGTGTTCACTTGTCTCAAGGTTATCTTTCTGTACCAAATCCAATAAATTTGTTGTTCCAGAGAAGAATCCTAAGCTTGACCCACATTTTTCCATTTCTATATTTATTTATTTGAAAATTTTGAATATTTTTATAGAAATGAAGTGCTTTCATAAAATCTTATATTGGGAATGCTACTTGACATGGAAGTCTGAAACCTTATGTATATATCTCGTCAACAGACTTTAAAACTTTTTTTTGGTAAACCGTTGCATTCAAAATAGGGGTCTAACATGAGTACAACCAAGAAAGTCAAAAAATACAATATCATGAAAGGATCTTGGGGTATGCCCCAGGTCGGTCCACAAAACTGAACCTGAGTGATGAACGATATAGGAGACAACCCAATCAGCCGCCGAGTTAGCCTCCCGGTACACAAATCTAATAATGGACGAAGAACACCCATGTAGGAGAAGAGCAATATCACGAAGGAGAGTGTGGCTTGGCCTGGACCTTCTGGCCTCCTGGATCTAAGTAATGACAGTAGCAGAGTCACCCTCCATAATAAGATGGTCAGCCTGCAGAATCATACGAGCATATAGACAATACCAGCCCAAGCACCCCGGAGCTCAGTGGATGGGACAGTCGGCTCAGTGAGATAATGGCCCCCCACTACGATGACACCGAGCCTCGGGCCATAAATGACAAAGCTGGCTCCTCCGTGAGTGCCCAAGACACTCCCATCAAAGTTGACAATGACATAGTTCGGAGGTGGGGGCTCCCAAGAGACGAAACCCCGCAGGGTGCTCGAAGAGTGACGTGGGAGCCCTAGGTCTCAGAAGACGTCACGGTCATCATCAAAAATTCATCAGCATGACTACAAGCTCTCTCCACAATAAATCTAGCTGAGTGAGTAGCGGAGTTGAAGACTATATCATTCATGGTGAGCGAAATATGATACGCAATATATGCAATAAAATTGGCATCATAATGGCCCGTGGCTGGGCAGAGTAGCCCCAAGAAGTAATCAACATAATCCACAACCTACATGAATAAAGGTTGGAGACCCGGAGACCCGCCAACCTCCAAATATGGGTTGCTCGTTGACAAAGGAAAATAACATGGGTCAATGTCTCATCCTCCAATATGCATACCAGACAGTAGGATGGGACATGCATTCCTTTAGAGCTAAGGAAGGCTCTAGCAGGGAGACAATCTCAGGTCACTTTTCATATGAACAGGCTCACTCTAGGATGGACCCAAACTCTCCTCATCCATGCAAGATCAAGTGTCCGCTGAGGTACCTGGCTGAATAGGGGGAGTAGATCGGACGTGGTAGCTCTCGGAATAGTTGAGGTCCTCCACACCCTGATGTCAGTACAATCATGAATAGGCAGCGGGATAGATAAAATCTGGGCACCCATAATCTGGCCAAAAACACGAATAACTTGAACGGGATCCCACTACAAGGCATCCCTAAGCAGCATGTCCGGAATGAAAATAGGATCATCGATGTCCATAGCAATAAATGTCGGCCAGCGAGATAGTGGAACACTGCTATCCAAGGGCCATCCATGAAACTAATAGATGTACCATTCTTCAAAACCCATTTGGTGTTGGGAAGGACAACATGAGCTGTGGACATCATGGCTCTCCAAATGGCTGAACAACTCCTGCAAGGTTGATGGATCTCATCAGAGCACAAAGGGCCATATCTCTATCTCATCATCCCTATCTATAAGCTATCCGGGCAAAGGAGGAACCTTGTCACATGTCTGGCATACAGGGCCTCCTGTATTGAGACGAGATAATGGATACCCAGGCCTCCGTCTTTACGGGGTTGGCAAACCATGTGCCAGCTGATAAGGTGGATGGACTTCTAAGTAGAAGCCGAACCCCAAAGAAAAGACCAGATAACTTGGTCCAATTTGAGAACCATAGATTTTGGTAGAACTACATGAAAGAGCAGATAAACTGGTAAAGATGTAAGCACCGGCCTGATCAGAGTGATTCGTCCCATAAGAGAAAGAGTTCTGCCCTGCCATCGTTGCACCCTATCATAGACCTCCTTAATTAGATGGTAACAATCAGCCTTAGTCAATCTGTCCCCTGTCACTGGGACTCCCAAGTAATGCAACGCACCACAATGCTCATCAACCCCGAGGATCTCCCGGATAGAATGCCTCAAGAGGGTCGGGGTCTTCGAGCTTAAGTGGATCCCGGATTTTTGACAATTAACTCTCTGTCCAGATGCCAGACAGTAGTCCTCCAAAATAGACCTGAAGCCCTGAGCATATTAGACTATGGCGCATCCTAGGAGAAGACAATCATCTGCAAAGAGAAGATGCGAGATGGGGTTGGCCTCACGGGCAGGGATGTAAGGCTGTATACCTAGCCCCTGGGACACGACCCGCAAAGCTCGCGAGAGAGCATCAAAACAAAGAATGAACAGGTACGGAGATAGAGGATAACCTTGGCGGAGGCCGACATTGGAAACAAAAAATTTTGAAGGAGATCCGTTGATAAGGATTGCAAAAGATGGATTGAGAATACATGTAAGAATCTAAGAAATCCAGCAAGAGTGAAAGCTAAAGTCAGCCAGTGCCATCTCGAGAAAAGATCATTGCATGCGGTCATAAGCCCACTCCATATCCAACTTAATGGTCATCAGGCTACGGCGGGTGGACGCTCTGTGCAGATCATACATAAATTCTTGTGCAATAAGAAGGTTATTAGAAATAGATTTGCTCTCCATAAAAGTACCTTGCTCTGGGCTGATCAAGTTGGAAAGGATATGTTTCATCCCATTGACCATGATTTTTGCACAAATCTTGTACATGGTATTACACAGACTGATGGACCGAAAATGGCTAGGCTCCAGAGCATCTTGGCGCTTAGGGATAAGAGTAATAAAAGTGTCCTTCCAAGAGTCTAGCATCCTACCATGAGAGAAGAACTCTTGAACAGCAGCAACTATCTCTGCCCGAATGACACTCCAAAATCTCTTAAATAAAAGGGGGGAAACCATCCGGACCAGGGGCTTTATCTTCAGCCATAGAACCTAAGGCCTCATATACCTCATCCTCGGAGACATAACTGATCATACCCAAATTCTCCCAGTCCGACACCCTAACCAGAGGAGGGGGAGAGCGAAACGTGGGAAGCTCTCCTGAATGAGCTGTCCATCTGGACTTGAAGAAATGAACAAGCTCCTATCTAATGTCCTCATCATCCTCCATCCAAGATCCGTCGCAGTCCGCAGGGCCCTAATGCGGTTCATATGTCTCCTGACAACAGTAGCTTGGTGGAAGAATCTGGTGTTCCTGTCACCTTCCTTGATCTACTGGACTTTAGATTTTTATTTCCAAAAAGTCTCCTGCTGGAGGAGTAGGGATTGATGAACAGCCAAATAACTCCACAAAGCGGCCACATTATGGTCATGAAGGCCCCTCTCCCTGGTCTCTTGCTCTTGAAGATCAAGAATAGATTTCTCAACAGTAGCCAGTCTGGAGAAAATATCACCCACCTCCTCCTTATTCCAGCACCTGAGCCATCTTTTCAGAAGCTCCAGTTTATGGGTAATCTGGTATCTAGCATCACCCTGTACTAGCATCCTCCACACCTCCCTCACAATCTTCTAGGATCGGGGGTAGCCCAACCAGGACTTCTTAAACCTGAACGGACAATGATCCGACCCAATCCTCGATAGATGCCGCACCACATGAGCATGATACCACTGAATCCAACTAGAAGTTGCCATGATTTTATCAATTCTCTCCCATACCCTTGCCTTCCCCGAGTGATTGTTGCACTAGGTAAATCGAGAGCCAACAAAGCCCAGATCCAGCCGACCATTACGATGCAAAAACTCTTCACACTCCCTGGACCCAGTGTCCTCCACAAAGGGCCTTCCACCTCTCTTGTCTTCAAGATGAGTAACACGGTTGAAGTCCCCAGCAACTATAGTAGGGATTTCCTGGTCAACCAAAGTAGTAATTTCCTCCTAAAGCCTCCTCTCCCTATAGTTAGTACTGGCATACACCCCAGACAGGAACCAGGTACGGCCAGTGGTTTCAGTCACTACAATAAGGACATACTGCGAAGACCTATGAAAGATATCAACTCTGATAGCCCTGAAATCTCAAACCATAATAATTCTGCCAGATAAGCACTGCGATTCCACTGCATAAAAACCCTAATTGGAGGGAAAGCGATGGCTGACCCGATCTAAGGACACCCAACAAGCCTTGTTTCAAGAAAGATGCACAAGGAAGGATGGTGCAGATACCCCAACCTTCGAAAATTAGGGAATGTGGGCTTGCTATCCTCCCAAACATTCCAAACAACAATCTTCATAATAACAAAACACAGAATAAGTAGTACCTTCCTGCTCCCCAATAAGAACCAAACTTCCTTCCAAGAAGAGACCACAGTCTCCTCAATTCTCACTGTTTTCAGTAGGAGCATCCACCTTTGAAGGATTGGAGACCCTTGAGACCACTGAGAACAGAGCTTTCTTCAGCTGATTGGTAGCCTCCTTATGCCCACTATCAGGATTCTGATAGACCACAGGCTGCTTCGGATTCCTCTCCCCAGCCCCCATCCGAGATGAACTGGAGGAGGATTCAGACACCCGCCCACCCACAGTCACTACATCAGCCTTACAATTCCCCTCCTCCGTAGAAGAGCCAATCTGCAATTCTCCACCCACCAGTGGAACAGGAGCATAAAAGGAAGATGGTAATCTTTGGCTCACCACTTTAGCATTAGGTAATTTCCCACCCCCCTCCGACAAGCTGGAGACCTCCACATCCCCAGCAGCTGAATCCCTTTACTGTTTGATCCCTACCGAGTCAACAGGAGAACCATCTTTCTCCATAGCTGAGCCCACACCAGAGACTGGAGGTCCAAATTTTAGAGGAGCAACAGGAGCAGCATAACCCTTATCACCCCCATCCATACAAGGTTTAGAGCCATTAACCTGGATGATGGCAGAGTCAATAGAGGGCAGGACCTTGGGTTTAGAAGGATTTGTTGACGCAACCGGCACCACCTTGGGAGGACTCCGAGCTCACTTTAGGGACAACACCGAAGGGTCAGCCATTAAGGCATCCCTCAGGCCTTGATCATCGTCCTACCCCAGCTCCATGGCATCGTTGAATTGGCCGAGGGCATAAAATCGAGCTCCCACTGCTGCCGCATCTCCCACACCATCCCCAGAATTGGAGTCAAGAGACAGATGGCGGGCCACCTTGGTGGGTTTTTGCCAGCCATCGGAATCCGGTGGAGAGTTGGGGGGAGAGCTAATAGCAGGGGAGGAAGAAAGGGGCTCCGAAGAATTCGGACCGGGCTTCTTATCTTTCTCCAAGTCCCTCCTTACCTTAGACTGGGCTTTGGGGTAGCGGGGCTGCTTGATGCATGAGGTGATGAGCCACGGCCAAGCCTCGGACGCTCAGCAGGCACCGGGCTTTTCCCAACCTCCAACAAAGGAATAGGGCCCTCCGGTTGCATCTCACCATCCACAGCGAGGATGTTATCAAAGAAGTGACTATGAGAATGATCAGCAGCGAGGTCTATTCTAGAGAATGGACAACCTTCGTCAACATGGCAGATTTTACCACAACCATAGCATACCGGCGGCAAGTTTTCATAAAGGAATGGTTGCCAGATATTCAACTTCTTACCTTCTATCAGGACTCCGGGGGACAGGGGGTTCGTAGTGTCTATTTCAACCCTAACCCGGGCATACCCTGTCTTTTGGAGATGGTTAGTGAAAACGTCGACATCCAACGGCTTCCCGGCCTCTACCGCGACTGCCAAGATGGCCGGCTGACCCCAGAACTCCATCGGAAGGCCTCGTATCCTCATCCAAACAACTGATTTCTGAATAGGTCTATGGCCAGGAACAAAATCGGGTTCCCATGGTTCCATGGCCAAGAGCTATCCGGCCACGAACCATGGACCCCCTCTTCTCGCCAACCCACAATCAGTCTCCGTCTTGAACCAAAGTATTTGGTGGTCCTCTGCGATTGGGAAAGCTTCCGGCTCCTCCGGCAAGCTTAGCTTCATCTTGACCTCCCACACCACCCAGTTCGCCGGAACTCTCCGGCCCAAGCTCTTGACGAAAATGGCTCGGTTTTTCCACTGGCTCCAAGCTTCGTCCATCATCAAGGTAGGGAGCTTTAGCACTTTTGTAAAGAAACCTTGAAGCTTTTCAACCTCTTCCTCCATGATTTTGTGGGAAGTCCATGCGGGGCCGCGAAAAATTCCCTTAGCTACTCGAGCCCAGGTACGACCACCATCGCCGTCGCTAGTGTCGGATGACCCCCGGCCATAATGCCTACTTTAGTCTCCCATCTTGGCATTGCCACCAAAAGGAGCTACGCCCGTCACCGAACCAGCCCGGGGAACGACGCCCACCGGATGGCCACAATGCACCAAAAGAACGCCAAAGGAGAGACGGCAACACTGCAGCCAAGAGGGCGCCGATGAGCTCTCAGCCACGCACCTTGCCCGTTCGACAAAAAGACTTAGTGAGATTAGGGCATTGGCACAAACTTCAAGTCACAGCTCTCGCACGACCGCTGAAGCGCACCCCTACTTTAAACCTTTAAATGGAAAACTTTCTTGAAGAAGAAATGCTAATTTGCACAATACAAATCCAAACTATGGAAAAGGTATTGTTTAATTTGCAAGTCCTTAAATGTGGAATATTCCACCAATTTTTTGATATGTATGTTTGACCCTAGTGAACATTTTGGCTTAGTTGATGTTTCACTTGGCTTGCTATAATCAATAATTACTGCAACTGAACAACGTTTCTGCTGTCATAATTTAATTAGTCAGGAACAAGTATACATTTAGAAAATTTTGTAGAAGGATCGAGCAGATTTTAGTTAGTAGCTTCTATATGATGTCAACATTCTCATAAAATTGTGCTAAAATTCCTAGTTTACATTGTAGTGGAAAGATTAGTGAATTGATGTGCAAGAATTAAAATGGAAAATATTCAGTTACATTATTAATACAAGGATGAAATACATAACTATCTTTGACTTAATTAATGGAACAAACACTCAATGCCCATGCTGGCATCATTCTAATTGGCCACATCAATTTCTTTCTGAGAATTGCTTTTTTAAACAGTGCAATACAGAAGGCCCACAATGAACTTGCTGTGCTTCTGCAAGAGCATTGCTACCTATCATCTCTCATAAATGAAGAAAGTCAATGAACAACATAAGTGCTAGGAACATTTGGTGTTAAGTTTTAATAGTGCCAAGCATAGATGCTGCTTAATAAAGCCCCAATTTACAGTGAGTGTTTTGTTTCCTTGTAATATCATTGTATACTTTTTAAAGAGAGTTTGCACATATCGGTTGCCATTAGTTATAAGAAACCATTGTTCAGACAAATGAATACACTGTCATGTCATACATCTTGAGAGTGGTTCTGTTATCCTTTTCATTGTCTTCTTGAAAGTTCTGTTGTAGTCTATCCTGTACCATGTAGGTTTAAACATTTTTTTAAGAAATAGTTCATACATTTAACCCATTCAATTCCAACAAACCTTTTGATCAATTATCAATAAGTATCTAATTTTCATGCACAAGGAATTTAACCTTCCAAAAAGATGAATCAATGGTGCATGTTAATTTGGTTTTATTTCATAAGAGGGTGAATCTTGGCGCAACGGTAAGGTTGCTCTACTGTTTTTATGGGTTCAAATGTTGGTTTTCTAAACCACAATAATCAGATGAATGCAAATAGGGGAAACATGTATGTGGATACTATTAAAAGAATATAGAAGTTAAAAGGAAGGCTCATCTTATTGTGGTTGCTTTTGGTAGCTTGAAACTAAAACCTGGAAAATTGTAGAAGTTCAACCAAAGTATCAGAAATACATTCTAAGTCAATAGAGTGAAGGCTATAAATAGGTTAAATTCTTATTAAAGAAAAAACTCTTATTTTATATTTATCTATGGATATAGTAGCTCTCTTTTACCAATACATACATGATACATGAAAATGAGGTTCACAATCTCAGTACCGAATACTGTATTGGTACATCACTGATTTGATAATGTATGGTATACATCCTACATCAAGACAATTCTCATCCTCTTTATCTTACTTTTTATCATATGAGTTGGTATGGCATAATATGCACTCCAACATATGGCGATACTACTTAGTTCTAACTGTTATGGGTTAGTTCAAGCTGGTTCGGGGTTCGTACTGAGAAACCCAATCTCGTTTCAGTTCCAACCTAGTATAGGTCGGTGTGCCTTGAACCATGCAGCTAGGGATGAGATGGCAATCATTGCACGAAAATGCCTGGAAAAAAAGTGTCTATTGTTGAACTTAAGATGTGAACAACAGATGATAGGGAATGTTATAAGCATTGTAATTTTGCTTATTGGTCACTTTACATGATTTGGATTGTTTCATCCAAATGGATCATTTGAGAGAGTTCAGCTTCATAATTGAGAATATTCATATTTTTTTCCCTAAAAATGGATAATGATCACAAGTTCTTTCTTCTTATCAAAACTTTTGCTGCCAAAATTTTTTAATTTTTCTATTTTAATTTGGATTTTGTTTTGGCATACATACCCTCTTAAATATTGGAATTTGTGTGAATACCCTCCTAAAATTGATCTTTGCATGTGTACCCTTATAAAACACTTGTTTTGTATATATACCCTTTTTTTTGTTTTTGTGCATATGTACCATACTATCTAATGCTATTAAAAAATTAGTGGTTTAAAATTGAAATGATCATAATACCCTTAATGAGTAGACAAGGAAAAAGTAACATTTATGAGGGTATTCATGCAATTTCACATATTTAGAAGGGTATATATAAAAGAAAATCATAATTATGTTTTTGTTTATTTCAACTTATTTTAACACTCAGATTAGTCTAATACTCGCTCTACAGAAAACATTGCTTAGGAAAAAGATAGATTCGATGATTAGATAATAAAAAGAGTTGTGGAAGTTCCTTCACTAATCATGAGATTGTTCTACTTTATTCTTCTTCATTTATAACAATTATCATATTTTATTTGATCAAAAATCAACTTGTAATATTTATTATTATAGATGCATATACTAGGGAATGAATTAAAATATAGAAATATATAAGAATCTCTTAAAAGCACATGATAGATTGCAACAATCAAGCTTCCTTTCAACTATCATGCTTGAGTGGAAGAACAACATCAATCATCCCTGAACAAAGTTAGTGAAGGACTTCAGAACCCTTCAGACTCAATAACCTCCACACCTGTGTGGTAGAAGGCCACCCCTTACATTAAGTACCTTAAGCTACTTTTCTTTGGAGTTTTGATTTCTTGGAAGAAATAAAAAACCCTAGTAGATGGAACCCATCTTGTTACAACGATTTTAAATTAGTCAACTACAAGTTTTCCAGCTTTAAAAGATAAACATAGCATATCTCACACACTAAAAGTTAAACATTGCAAATCTCTTATAATGCATTCTTTTTAATAATCCATAGAGCTAAAAAGCAGGACTTTACCATCTTCATGTAAAAAAAGATACAATAAAGAGAGAACTTCGTTGACAATGAGAGAGACTCGGATATTGATAGTGAGCTCTAGAGAAGGAAAAAGAGAGAGACTGTTGATGATAGACAAGAGTGTTGAGAAAATGGTTTAAATCCTAGATAGAGTGAAAAAGAGGGATTAAGAAAGATCAAAAAAATTTTCAGACATGTTACTTGTTTTAGAGATAAAGGGATAACTTTAAAGTCTTAATTAATTTTTAATTTAAATAAATATAATTTTAGCTAATGATGTTAGTTGAACTATTATGTCAATGTATTCATGCAAAAATAGTATTTTGTGATAGTATGCATGTAAATATTAAATTTGGAAGGGTATTCATCTAAATTCCAATATTTAGGAGTAAGATTCACTATCTCGGTATAGGATCCTGTACTAGTAAAATTTTATTATAATATCGTTACACGGTATTGGTATACTCTGAAATGGCATATCCATATGAGATCGGTACAATACGATACGTTCCATATCGGGTGGTATTGCATTCCATGTTTAGTAGGGTATTCATGCAAAAAAACTTTTTTTTTTTTTTTGCATTTATACTATCCTAAATATATGAAATTGAATAAATACCCTAATTAAATTGCTATTTGCATGTATACTCTTACAAATGTTTCTTTTTACATGTTTGTCTGTTAAGGATATTTTAATTTTCTAATGTTAATTTTTTAATAGCATTAGAAGCTATGGGTACATATGCCAAAAAAGAGAGGAGAGGGGGGGGGGGGGGGAAGGGTATACATGCAAAATAAGTATTTTATAAGGATATGCATGTAGATATCAATTGTTGGATAGTATTCATGCAAATTCCAAATTTTAGGAGTTGTACGTATGCAAAAAAAATCCTTTCAATTTTTTCATTTTTTGCTGTTTCATTTTTTAGTGCTTGGTTCGAAGAACTACGGAAGCGGAGAGTTGCTGAACTAAAAAGAGAGTTGGAAAAGTCAGACGACTCTATCTGGTTGGTATTGAACTCTTATTCATGTGCACAAATGCAGATGCCTGCCATCAGATGTTTGCAGTCCTTAATATGTCTTTCTAGCTATATGTTGCCTATTCATCTCTGTAACGAAGGAGCTGATGCATTATTGATTCTTATTAATGATGCTATGAAACTTTATTGGATGTGTTGGAAATACTTCGTTGGAATGAAGAACATGTGTAAAATAAATAATATATATTATCTGAAATCTGTATTTTAAGTACCTTCTTGGCTGTCAAAGATGTGCATTTTTGTCATTATAATTCAGTTTACTTAAATGATTTGGTTCTTAAAATCTTCTATGCAAGAAGACAAAAGATGATTTGGGATAGAAAAAGTAAAACCGAAGAAAACTATGTTCCAATAGTTAAATGATATCATTTAACGACAGATACTTCTATCGATCTTTTGCTTCCTCTTTCAAACCTTTCCATTCTTTTAGTTACACTTTTAAATTTTTAACGTAATTGCAATACCTTATTGGATTTGATGGCGTTGCATATGTACCATGGGTGTTTTTGTTCTTCATTTCATATTACACGAGCATTATTCTCACTTATAGCTATGATTTGTAAAACAATTTGATATAGGTCTTTGCAATCCAAACTAGAGAGCCTGAGTGCTGAGAGACGAAGTGACTGTAATTTTGAGCATGATACCAGCTGGACAGAGTCACCCTCTCCCGCTGAAAATGCAGGTGATATTGATTCTTCCATCAAGGATATATCCAAAGATGGATCATCTGCTGGTAGTTTTACTCGGGAGACAGGCAGAGATTGGTCATCAGGTTTCAAGATCTTAACATCAGTTTCATGTCAAGAGAATGATTTGAAGATGGAATTCTGTGTGGACTCCAGGAAGGACAAAGCTGGGATTAGAAACTTGGAGACCGGGCTTGGAATCTTCAAAAAGAAAAGGGGAAAGAGGAAGAGAAGGGGATTTACTATGGTCAAAGAAGGGAGTGTGGGAGACAGTGAGACAGTGAGTTTGGCTGCATACATTGATAGAGAGGAGTCATCTGAAGGTCTTAAGCAGGATGTTCTACCCTTACATGAGGAATCTGGTGTGCATGCAAGAGGTGAAGATACCAATGTTGATCTCACAAGAATTATGAATTCAATTATAGAGCACAAGGATGTTTCAATCTTTCATCGCCGTCTTGAAAGCCAGGTAGGGTGGTAAGGGTTATTATATAAAGCTTGTTTCAATATTTAACACCAGAAATTATCAGGTTTGTCATGTTTATTGTCCAGTGGATAAAGCTGTTTTCTTTGTTAGGATTTTTTTTTCTTTTACAAAAAAGACCATGCTGAGATTATCTTTGGATCTGGATTAGCCAAATGCTCATAATTTCTGAATAATAGATGGTTAAAATGATAACCATGACTAGTTTTTGAAAATAGTTTTTGATATTAAACCTTTCATTTCATGGGAGCTCTATTTTTTTCCATCTTAGTTGCAATATCCATTTTTAGTCCTATGACCACTCCAAAAACCTTCGTGTCTCACTACCATAGTTTTCTATTAAATTCATCTTTTACAGAAGAGAGCCAGATACAAGAATATGATCCGCCAACATGTTGACTTCCAGACCATAAGCTCAAGGATCAGCAGTGGCTTGGTCTCTTCAGCCAAGGAGCTCTATAGAGACTTGCTACTATCCAATAATGCTGTTGTCTTTTATCCAAGGAACTCACCAGAACACAAATCTGCACTAAACCTTCGAGATCTTGTGAGCAAAGAACTACAGCAAAGTGCTGAAAATCCCGCTCATGGTTCGGGTGATCATGGTGTTACACGTACTGTTCTGATGGGCAAATCAAAAAGATTTCAAAGCATGCATCCATGCAATCTCAACACCGAGGGGAATTCAGTGGTTTCTGGTGGAGGAGCCGGAACCCCAAAAATGGAGAATGGCAAGGAAGATTCTCATGTGGATGTACCAGAAGGGACTGCAGCTAGGAAGAGAAGTATTGGCCGACCAGTGAAGGGTGGCCGAAGAAGTGGCAGGAGAGGAGAGGAGAGCCCTAGCAATAGACAGAAAAGAGCTCAAAGAAGGTGATTTGTTGTGAGCAGGATACTTCCGGTTTTTTGGATTCCTTCAAAGGGATTTTCTGATGTATACCTTTTTACTTCTATCAAAGAAGTCGTGAATTTCTTTTATTGTTTTGGATCTAGCTGGCAAATTGTATAGTCTAACCATATGGTGAAGAAGAAACTGATGTTTCTCTTGTTTACAAGTTATGCTAATTAAAATATACATGGTGACTCATCTTCCCAAGATGTTATACAAGCTTTGCCTTTGCATGTAAAACTTTGTAATTTTTCTTACTTTAAAGATGTAACCGATTCATTGTATTACCATGCATTTATGCAGCTGTAGTTTATCCCATCATATTGCCACTGAAGCTGCTATCACACTACTCCATGCATAGGCAAATTCTTCATATATGTGTGTGCGCATGCATGAGAGCGTGTGGAAGATCTGCTAATGCTTAATTTCTTGCATTTTGATGTGGGAGTTTGAACACACTTGGATATTACATTAGACAAATATGGCTCTGCTCTACTTGAGGAAAAAGGTTTTTATGGCTCTCTAGGACTTGTAAATTTAAGATATATTTCAACGTATGTGGTGTGAGTTATAGCATTAATCTGTCTGTTTTATTCCAGATGGGCATTCATGGAGCTCTTGGAGAGCTCTTCAGCAAGCAGCTTTACTTCTCCTTTGCCAGAATTGCCTCGTTAATGTTAATACATTCTTTTCTGCAGATCTTTGGAGTCTCGAGCCCTATTCTTGAGCAGGAATTTTAAGACACTATCTGAGAGATGAAACAGGACGCTTGTATATTTGCCAGGGAAGTTTGTTGTGCTGTTGCTCGGACTCCTGCATGGTGAAAACTGAAAAGATGAATGCTGTCGGGAGCCGTTCAGGAGAGCCCAATATGAATGCAAAGAAATACTCCATGCACTTTGAAGTATTGCCCTTGGCCAAATATTTTCTTGCTTTGCGCTCCTCTGGTGTTTATTATTTCTTATTGCCTTTTTGTTTAATATTCATTTTAAGTTGTTATGGAGAGGATGCTATCAAAATGGACAATTAGCCAGGCATAGAGGGGAATAATCATCTTCATTGGAGGGTTGAAAAAAAAACGAAATATGGGAGTGTCTCAGCTACCTGGTAAGATCAATGCACTCTTGCAACGAGACTAATGTCATTGTCTACTCAACTTTCTTGTTCGCAAGCTTTGCACTCAGATTGTTGGAGTAAATTGTAGATCATGCCCACAGCTATCTATCCATGTTCTCGTTGACGCCCATAGCTAAAATTTTTCAATCATAATTCACTGATGTAGTTACATGATGTTAAGCTGAAGCTCGAGTGTTTATATCTGATAGAGCTGCATGTTCTTCTAGTGGTGTCATTGCATTCATTTATATAGTGTGTGGAGGGAGCTTATGTTACTTTTGTTGGTTATTTAGGACATACACAGACCTCAGGCTTAAAAACTTTGGAGGACTGCTGGGTAATGGCCTCAAAGCAACCATAGTTATTCTTGTATTTATTAGTAGCAAGTATCGACTACAACTCTTTTTTATCCTTCTCAATCCCATCCCAAAAGTTTGTGTAAAACTATCTGATATCTGAACTAAAAAAAAAATGAAGAACATATTAGCTGATATCATCTCAACTCAGAGTGTGCTTTTCCTGACTCCAAGCAGGGCTGGTGTCCATCTGAAATGAGATGTCATCTTATTTCCTGCTCTATGCTTTTCTACTATATACAATATATTTATTTCCTACCCATTGCCGTGACTTATAGGCAGGATTCTAACATGTATACTTTTGTGCTATGCCTGGAGAGAGAATTGATCTTCTGATGCAGCCAACGTTTTCTTTTGCCTGGAAAGATAGGCAATTTGTCCCTTTGGCAGCATAGTTTTCTATTCGCCAAATCTCTTAAGAGAGGATAACTCCTACTCCACGCTATTCTCTATTCAGGTTCACAACCTTATTATGAGTTGAATTATTGTAAGTTGAATTTGAGATCTCCGGCCAGGAGAGCTTAGAATTTCTGATCACTGCAAGAATATGAAGGGTTGGACCGTTGAACAGGACTATAAAGTATACACTTGTACGTGCTAATGTCACGTTCGGTCAAAAACATCGTTCTCAAGGGTGGCAATACAAATTATTATTATTATTATTATTATTATTATTATTATTATTATTATTATTATTATTATTATTATTATTATTTGGGTAAAAGAAGCTTCTAAACAAGCCAACTGGAGGTCAACTTACGGAACGTTTCAGGTCATGTTTGTAGAAGTGGATTTTGCACGAAATTCCCGTTACGGTAGAGATTTCTGAGACGGTTACCAATTTCTTAAAAGCAATACCGAAAGAAAATTAAGAGTGTCAACTTAGTAAATTCTTTTCATTAAAAAAAAAAGAGGAAAAAATGTCTCATATTTGGCAGAAGCTTTTAGATAAGAGAGATGGGGAAATAACATTTTTATAAAAATAAGATTTGAGTATTCCATGGAAAAGAAAAATCTATGTGAGATATAGAAAAGTCCAAATCCCACAAATTAAAAATTGGAGTATTTTTTTAATAAAAAAAATATGCTATTAAGCTTTAGATAGAATATGATAAGATCTTTTTCTTTATTGAAGATAAAACAGGTATTTTATATAACTTAGAAAAGTAGATGCTCAATCAAATATAAATCATTATAAAATATACCATACCATCTCTTTACTTAAGCATCAGCTTTCTAGAAAAATTATTTCAATAAAAAAATCTTTCTGCAGGCCAAATAAATTATTATTTTTCTGAAAACACACACACACACACATATATATATATATATATATATATATATGCTTGACAGTAAGAAATGCTTTACGAAGAAATAAAGCTATTAACCATTTTAATTTAATATTTGTATTTTGGCTTGAGAGGGAATAAGTATAAAGTCTTTTAAAACTATTGTTTTTTTTATAATCTGGCTTGTTCTTATTGGGAGGTTAAAAAGCTAAATACACGGCTTTTGTCCTTTGTCCATTCCAATTTACTCCTGGACGAAGCAAAGCATTCATGTTTGAAGGGATCATGAGCGTAGAGAGCAAATGAAAAGTCCTTCCCACAAGATTTGAATTCCAAATAGGTCCCCAATAAATCACAACTAAAGTGGTTGGTATGTATTTTTTTGCATGAACTCTATCTAAGTGCGCAGGTTCCATAGTGGCCGTTGTGCAATCCAACAGAATAAATCATTAAAAAAAATAATAATAACTAGACTTGCTATGCCATGCTAGAAGTAGTAAGATTTTTTATATCATGGGCGTTTATTACGAATTTGAGGTTCTCAAATTTTTTTTTTTTTTGGGATATTGAGGTTCTCAATATTTTTTTTTTTTTTTTTTTTGGGATATTGAGGTTCTAAAGCTTTAATAATAGACCGTGCTTCATGATACGTAAACGTGCTATATTTCTACGTGATTTTTGCTAATTTACCGCTTCACGCGCTTCTTCCCTGTATGACTCTCCGGTTTCAGAGCGCCGTAACTGGAGCGCTCGCGAAGTTCAAGATCGTATTAATTTAGACAGTTAGACACCGCAAGGAAAGAATAAAGGTCAAGGCGGTTCGGTTTTCACATGGAACCAGTCCCAACCGCGTGCGATCGTTTCCTCGGAGAGAGAGGAGGAGAGAGAAAAAAAAGGCCCGTCCCCAACCTCTCGAGCTCAACTTATTTTACCAAAAGCCCGAGCAAATTAAGAAAAGTCGCCTTCCTAGCTAAACCCTGGTCCTCGCCTCTCCCGGCTCCCTTTCTTCGTTCGTTTCCTCCCTATATTTATTTCATCTCTTTTCACTCTCCGCGGTATCTCCAGATCTTCGTATTTCTTCTTTTCTCCTGAGAGATCGATCCCTTCGCGTGGTAGGAGGGGGACGATCCCATGGCGGGCCGTTACGACAGCAACCCTTTCGACGAGGAGGAGGTGAATCCCTTCGCGGTGAGTCCCTTCTCCATCCTCGATTCCACTTCTCTTGCTTGATCTGTTTGCCTTTGCCCAATTTGTTTCGGTTTTAGGTTGTAGATCTGAGAGGGTTCGATTAAGTTAGCGCTTTGCCGACCGGATCTGGAGAAGAAATTACTGCAGAGACAGGAGGACTTTGGAGGATCTGGACTCTTCTAGGGTTTTGGCCTGTTCGATGCGCCTGATTTCGGGTTTTATGGAATCTTAGGTGTAAATTCTGCGTGGATTGGGCTAGATCTGATTCTATGGAGTTGCTGATCCGCAGGATGATGTGCTTGTCCTAGAACTAAGATAGATATTTTTCTTTCTTCCTCCCTTTCGTGTATTTCGTTTGGTAAATTCCGGTGGTTAATTTTGAAACTCTATGACTTGGGGTTTTTGACGGCATGGTTTGTCCTATTGAGCAGAAAGCATCGCACTTGCGCTGCTTTGATCGATAAATTTTGGTTGCCTGGGGCAAAACGTCAAGAAGTAAAATTGTCAATATCAAGGAGAGTGCAATTGGGATGACTGTTAGGCTATTGTATTTGGGTTTCAAATCTGGATCCATGGATGCAAGAGGATTTGAGGATGCCAAGCAGTGGCAATTCTATCCGTAGGTGGGGTTTCAAACTCATATAAACAAAAATAGCAGCGCCTGAAATGCAGTCCGCACCATAAACATTTTTAAGTGTCATCGGTCTATGTAACTTTGTCGGATCAAAGAAAGCACTATTTAGTGTCAACCATTACATTTAGACATAGAAATTCTGATTTAATTTACCCCTAGAGGAATTCTTCTTGACCTTGGGGTCCTCAATATATGTTGCAAGATCAGTGACATCAGCAGTTCAATTGCTCTTTCTTAAAGTTGTTTAAGAGTGATTTTTTTTTTTTCTATTGCAAATCATGGTTTTGAATAAAAGTAATGGAATAGTTAGTCTTTTACTCGCTCAAAAAAATATAATCGTGCTTATTGCTGACATTAAGAGTCTTTTAATGTTATGTTCTATGATCATCATATATTCATACTTTATAAGTTCAGCAGTCAAGTAGTTGGACTTTTTCCTCCTCCTTCCATATGTCCAGAGGATGATCAAATTGGTGAAAGTTGGAAGCTGAGAAGCGAGAGTACCCAAAGAAAGCTGATAGGACATGTGCATTACTGTTCTTCTAAACATCTCCCACAATGTGCATTTAGACATCCTGATTCATATGTTTAGAGGAAACTTGTATTAGCTCATGATACTTGAAATTCTGCACGTGTGACTTATCAATGCTGGACACTTGATACATGGATGCTAACAATGTTTATAGAGCTGATAATTGGTGGCCATTTTAGCCTTCTTGGTTTTTATTATGTTTATGTTCCCTAGAGAATATTTATGATGTATGTTCAATATACATTGTCCGGATATGTGCTGTTGGTGCTTAACTCCTCCAGGACTGATGATTGGTTGTTTTGTGTATTACAAAATACCAATCTGCACCATAAAGCGAAACTGCAATCTGCAGCAGTCGAGTTATACTGTAGTACCTAAGTAGATAGAGGAAGTTTTTAAATATTTAAAATAGAAACAACTTGGTAAAGGAAACTAGAAAATAATAAAGAAAACTAAAACAAGTTGGTAGAGGAGGAGAAGAGGTGCGGGGCTCCATATCCAGGGCTTAGGCTTATCCTAAGCCTAAGTAGATAGAGGAAGTTTTTAAATATTTAAAATAGAAACAACTTGGTAAAGGAAACTAGAAAATAAGAAAGAAAACTAAAACAAGTTGGCAGAGGTTGAGAAGAGGTGTGGGGCTTCATATCCAGGGCTTAGGCTTATCCACAGCACTTGGGAACCCATATTGCATCTCATCCATGCACAATGGAGTGCAGTAAATCTTAAGGTTGCATTTGGTGCATTGCTCGGCAATCCTGGATTGCTAGTAATGTTGATTACTGTGTTTGGTATATGCAGGTAATATTGCAGTAAAATTATTGGAAATCTTAATTGACCTATTTGATACAATAATCAGATTATTGGTAATATAAAATCAAAATTTCAAAATACTCCTAAGTCAAATTTATTAAAAATTTATATACTTATAAAAAAATAACAATTATATGATCTGTATCATTACATAAAATAATATTAACCATCAGAAAGAGAGACAAGTATAGTAAAAAAAAAAAAAAGTCAAGTATCATAAAAGAATAGGAAAAAAAGGGACGTGAGAGATAACTCACCGGCCAATGCCGGTAATGACTGAAATGTCGATGAGAATGACCGGTGTGAGGGTTGGAGTCTCTTGTGGCTAAGGTTTGTTGGGTTAGGGAAGAAGAAAGTGTAGTTTAGAGAGCTTATGTAAGATTTTTTGGAAGGGTAATTTAGTCTAAAATTTTGATTGCAAGATTACTAAAGAGGTGGTAATCTGGATAGCCACCCCTTTCCAAGGCTATTCAGATTATCTCCTGGCAATCTGAATTACCATCCAAAAAGTCTTACCAAACAGAATTATATGGTGGGGCCCCTTTAATTTGCCTAAGTGATGTGTATACACTGCTTGTTTAAAACAGTGCTCAAAAGTAAGAACTTCCATTGTCTGGTTGTCTTCATAATAATCTTCAATTGCTACAAAATCACTAGAGATATGTGGAAGTAAAACATGTGCAGCACTGTGGTATGTACTGGTGAGAAAAATGAAGCCATTGTGCAAGTTGTCAATGCAGTGGTTGGTGAAGGTTTCAGGGTTCTCCAGATGAGACAACATAGTATCAAATTCTGTACTGGAACATCTTGCCATTGGATAATGACAAATTGGAAATTGGGTTTTATGAGCTATTAGAGTATGGTAGTTGCTTTAGAGGAAAGTAGTAGTCAGATTCCTCAAAGGAAATTCAACAAGATTAATAACTAACTGGCTACCCTTCTTCACTTATCTAGGGAAGGCTTTATGAGTAATGTTGTGTAATATCTTTTCTTTTGTGGTTATATTTTTCCTTTCTAGCTTCATCAAGCAAGATATTAGCTAATAGTAATTATTTATAAGAATTAATTTGTTCTTCGAAGTAAGGGATGATTTAAGGTTATAAGGACATTAGGTGTGATTTGAAGGGAAAACAACTGGAATTTGTAGAATGTGTAATGTAATGAATTCTGTCTACATGCATTTGTCTGATGAAGAATTCTGGTCTGTGCCAATATAGTATGAATATTTAATTTGTTGAAATATATTTGATAGCATTTGGGCCTTTTTGTTATCTGTGTCAGGATGCAGGGGTCCGTGGTAAAGCTGCTGGACAGTCAAATTATGGTGGAGGTCCATTCTACACAACAGTAAGTTTATCATATCCATTTGAGCTGTATTACCTTTTTGATTGAATGAGAAAATGCAGAACTTGACTCTTAGCATGTATGAACTTGTCAACCCAGCACCCAGGAAGTGTTCCTCCTGCTTCAAATTCCAGGCTCTCACCGCTTCCTCCAGAACCTGCTGACTTTTACAGTGATCGCGGTGCTACAGTTGACATTCCTCTTGATACATCAAAGGTAAGTGGAAATTTTAGGTCAAGACTAAAGAATGGTCTATTGACAGATACATGTTGATCCATCATGCTAACAATGGTTCCTTAACAATTGAGAAGAAGGTTGGCTAGGCACTTGATTAACCATGCTTGTGTACAGCATTTGGTTCTATAATCCTGGCATTAATAAGTCATATTTATGTGTGTATGTATTTTATGTGCTAGTGGGCTTTTGGAGTTTTATCATATGTTTCCATTCTATTTTCATGTAGGATCTAAAGAAAAGGGAAAAGGAACTTCAAGCCAAGGAGGCTGAATTAAATAAAAGGGAAAAGGTAAATTCCAATTTAAATTCTGATAAATTAAAGTGTTGCAGATGACATTGAAACTCCATTTTAAGCTCTATCCTGTATGTGGTTCTGTCGTGCCTCTTAATTGCTTCTTTTGTGTTGCAAACAAAAGACGAGACATTTGCATGAAATCTATAAACAATTCCACTGTGTCTAATTTGTTGCTCTTAATGAATTATTTACAGTTCATGCAACTTTAGAGGATGTAAAAAGGGTGTATTCCTTGGTGAATCTTATGTTGAAGCTTCTATTCTCTAGGTAGTTTCAGGGGTGATAAGGTGATATGAGCCTCGTTGTCTTTGAGTAAAACAACTGATTGACAATACAAGTCTGAAGTGAAAAAATAGGGATTTTCCTTGACAGAATATTTTAAATATAGTGGTGTTTGTGGATATGTTTTACTTGCTTATTAAGTTTTTGAAATAAATGTGCTAGTTAGTACATTTTCCATTTGACAGATGGCAATGGAGTAATTAAATTACAAAATCCACAACAAAGTCTAGACAAATATACATGACATTAACCTCTGCTGCTGCCAAAGGCAGCGTAGATTTTAATCATTCTCTTTATACAGTCTACAAGAATGTCTGAACCTACTTTTTGATATATTCCTCTGAGCGTTGGACACTTTGATGTTTGGAAAGCAGTAAATCAAGTGATTTGGATTGTGAATAGATATTACATTGGTGGAACCATAGAACTCTGCTAATTTCTTTTTAATTCTTGCACTGCTATGTAAAGTTGGTCTAGGAAAAGCAGAAAACTATATTATGTCAATCCAAACATAGATGTCACTGAATTTTTGTGAAGTTTATTGTAGGAATGTAGACAACTGAATTATGTCATTCCAAAACATTGTTATTACTGAATTTCTAGCACAATGCAAAATGGTAAGTTATTGTCTATTGAAATTATTTTCACTTGTTTATATTTGTATTTCTATAAGATAAACCTTACTCTACATATACGGTCATGATATTGTTGAATTCTATCCTTGCATGATTTCTTTTAAGGGTAAACAGGTAATTGAAGTTATATATATATATTTTGCATGATAGGAGCAGGTATCTCGTATTGTCATTCTCTTTTATGCAGTTATAGAGGTCTGCATAGATAATGTAGGACCCATGCATTTTGTTTGCCTTGTTATGCTGTATATTCTATAGACTTGGCATAGTATATGTGTCAAGTTGTATGTGTATGAAGAAGAATCAAAAGAAGATTTGATTCTTTGTTTTATTTTTTGCAACTGCTGGATTAAATTGTTGGTCTGCATGATATCTAGACTGTTCTGTCAATGGGAGAGAATCATTATGCTCACTGTTTTATCAATTTGTACCATATAGGAACTAAAACGGCGGGAAGAGGCTGCAGCACGGGGTAATTTTATTGTTTTCTTAACTAATGTGGTAGACTGATTTATGAATCATTTTTGTGTATTCTTATTCAGCAATTCCCCCTTTTTTATTTGATCAATAAATTTTTTTTGGCTATTGAGAAGCTAAAGTAGATTGATTGTCATGGTAGCCCAAATGACTTACATCTTCTGTTCTTGCAGCTGGTATTGTTATTGAGGAGAAAAACTGGCCACCTTTCTTTCCTATTATTCATCATGATATTGCAAATGAGATACCCATCCACCTGCAGAGATTGCAGTATTTTGCATTTGCATCATTGTTAGGTAATATATCGTTCATGGATTATATCCTTTCTTATGTTTCTCCTCCCCCCCCCCCCTTCCTTTTTTTGGAGGGTGGAGAGGAATGTTGAGACTATACCTGCTTGCTTTACTTAATAAAAAAGTTGAACTTTAAATTTTTTTCTGGGTATTTTCATTTGCCTCTGAAACTTAGGTCTGGAAGGCAGAAAACTTCTAGTTAATCATCCTGGCATGAAATGAATTTTATATCATTCTGATCTTATATGAAAGCAATTCTGAAGCGCATATGTGTGCTAGGTTACATATTGAACTTGTCACACTCCTAGAACTACCATAGAAAATCTTTTAGGGCATTTTCGGTGTTGCTTTTTTTTTTTTTTTTTTTTTTAAGTAGTTTTGTAACTTTTAAAGTGAAAATGTGCTTTCTAGAAAAATGTGTTTGGTAACAATATCAGTAAATTGCTTATACAAAAAGAAAAAGTGAAAAAAATTGCTTTTAGGAGCTTTAAAACCAAGCTTCTAGCATCTCCTTTTGCAAGAAAAACTTAGAAAAAAAAAAGCAATACCAAGCATGTCCATAGAAGCATCAATCATCACCTCTTATGTTCTTCTTGGCCATAGTTCTTCTTGTTGAATAACTCTATTTGTTGGTAATATGAGCATTAAATATTCCATAAAAAAAAAGCATCAAAGATGTCTTGTTTTTTATTTATACTTATGCTTCAGATTGAGGCATTGGGCAGGTTTGGATCTTCAGTTATTCACAGATGAAGCAAGGTGGTGCGTGGGGATTTTGGTTGGGGTGCTTCTCAGGGATTTAGTTGGGCCAGTAGAGAGAAAACTAGATAATGAGGAAGAGACAACTGGTGTTATGGTTTTATATGGAAATTCAGTTTAAGGCAAATAAAAGAATTTTTAGGATACTTTTATGAATGAAAATTTTAAATAATTCCAAATGATACATGATATGCATAACTTGATGTAATGATATCCAACTTCAGAATGAGAATATTTGCTACTTGTATGTTGTGCAGGATTGACTGCATGCCTTTTTTGGAATATTATAGCAGTTACAACAGCTTGGATTAGGGGGCAAGGTATGTTTGAAGAGTCTGGCTGTGGCCATTATGTGCCTAATGAATTACCTGCTGCAATGTGGAGAGGATGTCATCATTATTAAACGAAGCTAATTTTGCTTGAGTAATTTTTAGGTGTAAAGATCTGGTTGCTTGCCATCATCTACTTTATCTCTGGTGTCCCAGGAGCATATGTTTTATGGTATCGGCCCCTTTATCGTGCCATGAGGTATCATACTTTTATAATGCCAGTTTCAGAAGTTTTTAACCTTTCATGTGATGTACCAAGACTTCTTAGATATTATGGATTCATGAACATCTATGCTCACATGGCATTTGCACATCTTATAGGACTGATAGTGCTTTGAAGTTTGGATGGTTTTTCCTGTTTTACCTGGTAAGTTTTTCTCTGCTTTATTGTATTGTAAAGTGGGTTTCCTGATTTCTCCAGTGTTCATTAGTAAAAGCTTACTGTAGATGCCTTACTTATTGTTCCTTTAATTTGCAACAGCTTCACATAGGTTTCTGCATCTTTTCAGCTGTGGCTCCTCCAATTATATTCAAGGGGAAATCTTTGACGTAAGTTCCTCCTCTAATGCCTAATGCTTGGAGGAAAAAAAAATGAAAGTATTTTCTGAATTGGAAGTATAATCAAATTCTTATTGCTACAATTCTTCTCCTTTAAGATATTATAGTTATGACATGTTCAGATAATTGGGCAAATTATGTTAGCTCACTCAAAACACTGTGGAATGCATACTTTACATTCTCCCTTCAGATTACACCCCTTGTGTTCTGTGTTTTAGTTATCTTAGGCAAATACTTGTGGAAATTAAGAGAATCAATGGTTGACAACTATCAATGAGACATGGAATATGATTGTCGAATTTGTGCTTATAATAGCAATATGTGAAGTGTTGGACTAACATGGTGGTAGAGGTTATTATATTATTCACTGAATTGAAAGATTTTTAAGCGAGTCTAAGCATTCCTAGTTTAAAAGATCAAACCGTACATGCTAGATGACTTACAGAGATCTGCTGATGAAAGCCTAATGGTCTCTAGAGAAGGGTAATATAACATATTTGTGTCGATTGACATTGAAAGTTTGATTTTGTAGGTAGAGTTTTGATATCTATTTTCACCGTTCTGTAAGACATTTGGTTGGAAGAGAAGATATTTTCTTCAGTGAGAGGAATCATGGGATTTTCGAGGAATGCACTTTTCTCGACATGGATTCGAGTGTTCAGGGATAATCGGAATCACTGGTACCATCATATCAATGGGATTTTGATACTTGGGCTGGGCAAGCTTGATTTGTGGTGGTTTTTTCTGGTAACCTTGGACCCTTGGACCTTCATATGTTGGTCATCCAAGTACCAAAGCATACGGATTCTCATCCTTGGCTTCACCAGAAATTGAACGAAACAATTTTTGCAGAAAATGAAAGTGATTCCTACAAAGGATTGGCTTGCTTTGACATCTTGTGGTTTTGAACACAACAAAAAAATAGTTGGCAAATTTTGAACTAGTTAAAATTACATAATTTGTCATTAAATGTTTGAGATTTATGACTGTTTTCTAATTTACAACCTTCGAAAGAGAAATTTGACTGTCACCAGTGCTTGTATATAGACTCACTGAAGAGAAGTGCATTGTCAATTTACATGGGTTGCTGCTAATTCATTCTCCTTTTTGTCTTTTTTTTCCCCCTGTTACAGAGGTATTTTACCGGCAGTAGATCTTATCAGCGGACATGCCTTGGTTGGGGTAAGTGAAGGTTATATATGAAATATGCATACACAATCAATTACGTGACATGTGCTAGAAGAACATCTTCATCTAGACGCTAGATAATTTGCAGTACTACTAAAATAATACTATATAATATTGCTGACCATCTTAGCTTGACAGGCTTTCGTTCTTGCCAAATTTCTGCTCTGCTAATGTATTTGCTGGTCCCACCTTAGCTCAAACGGTGACTTTCTGACCATAGGTCTGATGCCACAGCATGTTACTCTTTAGGGCATGCTGGTCTTCTAAAACGTGGTTGGCAAATTGGTGTTTCAAGATGATAAAATTCAACCGTAAAATGTTGCACACACGCACATGTAAATGTAGACAAGCACGTGCAGCAGGGAAGCCAAGGAAAACTTACAAAATTCTTAGGACTACTAAAAAAAAATGATTCTGTTTCACTTCTTTCAGTTCTCCTGAACACTTAAATCCCATCTAACTTCATACTTTTTGTCGTATCTAACTTCATACTGTTTTACTTGCAGATCTTCTACTTTATTGGATTTGGGATGTTCTGTGTTGAATCGCTGCTCAGCGTCTGGGTGATTCAGGTCTTTTCTCCTGCTCATATATGCAAATTTGATCACTGGTTGAACTATTTATTCTTGCTCTTGGAATGTATTATTTATTACTTTGGCTGGTCACAAAAATTCTAAATTAAAGCATCGCTTAAAATTTGGTCTAAAGAAAATTGTGTTGATTTCACACTTGTTTATGATGTAGACTATAATATGCATTTATTATGGGGAGATAGAGCTATTCTTGATTAGACTTGCATAGAAAAGGGATTTTATGTCAGCTTTTCAATATATCCCCATTATGATTTTCGTTCTCTTTCTTCTTGCAGCAAGTATACATGTACTTCCGAGGGAGTGGAAAAGCGGCAGAAATGAAGCGTGAGGCGGCACGCGGAGCTATGAGGGCAGCAATTTGATGCACATACTTAACATCCTAGGTTCCAAGGTTACTCTTAAAGTGGAAGATCGGTTATACCATCAAACAGGCAGATAGCAAACCCCTCCGATATGTTGGTTGCTTGATTTCTTCTCAGCTACTTATGTAATTGAGAATTTTATTGGTTGTCTGACCCCCAATGTGAACTAGAATGCACTGGTTGCATTTTTGTGTTTTACTGGGGAGAGTGTACCGCTTCTTTGAAGCATTACTTCCTGCTTGTGTTTTACCCAGGTCTTTGTTTGTGCAGCTGTGCTAGGGAAAACAGCGTTAGTACTTGCAGTCTATAATTCGGTATTGAATCCCTCATTCATATTTTATAGTTTTTGCTGATTATTTGTCTTCGACATGGCGGTGCCTGCTTTAGCATTGAAGTTATGATGGTCATGATCCGATTCTTTCAACAGAAATGGTCTCTGGCACCCACATTTGTTTATAATAATTTATTATGCTTTATTCAATGTGAAGCCACAAATGATGGTATGTTCATGATATTCTTGTTGTTGCATCTTGCCATTGCCGTGTTGGTTGTTGGGAACTTGGTTGGTTTCAGTTGCAACGTGCACCCTGCGTGGTTGGGAGACAGGAGAAAGTTTCGTTTCCCTTTGTATATTTTAAGGGCATCACGGTTTTGTATGATGATATTGATCTGATAGTATTTTCAAAAAAATAGTCAGATAGGATGCAGGTTGTAGAGCCTCAAATCGATTAAGGTCTCTACAATCCTTGACTTGCACGAACGGTTGTGGAAGGCCATTAAACTAATTTTCTTTTTTGCTCGGCGATCTCATCCTCTGGTATGATCCACGGAAGGTTATCCATCAGGGACGGGTATTTTCGTGTTGTTTTATTTTATTTTATTTTTCTGGTGTGTGTGAATTTCATGGATTTTTTTAAAATATTATTTATGTAATAAATATTTGTGAATTTAACGTGGTTTGAAACATGTTTAGGAAATTATTATAGTTTCGTGTATATGACGGTCACATCAGAAGCCATGGGTTGAACTTGTGATTTTATTAAAATAAAATCACAAGTTCAACCTATAATTTCAAATTTCAAAATAAAAAAATATTAAAATAATATAATAAAATAAAAAAATTAAAAAAAAGGGAAGTTGCACGTCATACATGTGGTTTCATTTTATTCATGTACCTTTATTTTTTTAAATAAAAATTTTAAAAAAATTAAAAAATATATAAATAAAATCAGAAAATATTAACTTAATAATAATATAAAATATTAATATTATAAAATAAAATTTGTTATAATATATAATAAAAAATATAAATATCATAATTAATATAATAAATATATTATAAAATATTAAAATATAAATTATATCATAAAATATAATAAATATTTTATAATATAATATAAAATTTATAATTTAGTCGGTATCAGTTCGGTCGCTAGTTTGCCCATCAGGTCAGTGTCAATCCGACCACTAGGTCGGTGCCAGACCGGTCGCTAGTTCGCCTGTCAGGTCGGTGCTAACCTGGTGCTAGTTCAGTCACTAGTTTGATTGCAGTCCGATTGCCAGGTCGATACCAGTTTGGTCGCTAATTAGGTTGCTAGTTCGGTGCTAATCCGGTCGCTAGTTTGATGCCAATTCAGTCGCCAGTTTGCTTGTTAAGCCGGTACTAGTCTGGCCACCAACTCGGTGCTAGTCTGGTCGCTGTTCGGTGCTAATTCAGTTGCCAGTCCGGTCGCCAAGTTGATGCCAGTTCAGTTGCTAATTTGGCCGCCAGCCTGATGCTAGTCCAGTCACTATTCCAATCACCAGTTCAGTGCCAGTCCAATTGCCAGTTCGCTTGTCAAGTGGGTGCTAGTCCGGTCACCAGGTCGGTGCCAGTCCAATCACCAGGCTGGTACCAGTCCGGTCGCCAAGCTAGTGCCAGTACGGTTGCTAGTCTAGTGCTAGTACGATCGCTAGTCCGGTCGCCAGTTTGGTGCCAGTCCAGTCGCCAGTCCTCTTGTCATGCCTGTGCCAATCCGACCGCTAGCTCGGTGCCAGTCCAGTTCAGCCATCAAGCTGGTGCCAGTCCGGTCGCTAGTTCAACCATTATGCCGGTGCCAGTCAAGCGCTAGACTAACGATCGGATTGGCGACCAAATTGGCATCGAGCTAATGATCGAACTAGCACTGGACTGGTGGTTGGACTAGCAACTGGACTGGCACCAGCCTAGTGATCGAATTGGCGGCTAGATTAACAACCAAACTAGCACTGGACTAGCGACTGGATTGGTACTAACCTGATAGATAGATTGACGACCGGACTAGCACATGGTTGTGGCCAGACTGGCACCGATCTGGCGGTCGAACTGACAACTGGACTGGTACCGAATTGGTGACCGAACAAGTACCAGCTAAATTATAAATTTTATATTATATTATAAAATATTTATTATATTTTATAATAAATAGATAATTTATAATTTAATATATTATAATATATTTATTATATTTATTATAATATTTATATTATATATTATATATTATAATGAATTTTATTTTATAATATTAATATTTTACATTATTATTAAGGTAATAATTTATGACTTTATTTATATTTTTTAAATTTTTTTAAATTTCTTATTTGAAAAATGAAGTCGCGGATTAGACTTGTGGCTTTTCATAATTTTTAAAATTTTATTTTATTATATTATTTTAAATATCTTTTATATTTATTTTGAAATTTTAAATATAGGTTGGATTTGTGGCTACATTTAAATGAAGCCACGGATCCAACCAACAATGTTTGATGTGATCATCATGATGCGATGCTAGTTTCATAAATATGTGTATAATTATTAAAAAAATATTATTTAAATAAATCTGAATTTCATATCGGATTTTTAATTTTGTGCTTGCGCGCCTGTCAGTGTGGGCGCGCGTGGACGTATCTGCGTTTGTGCGGGCGGTGGTTCACGGATCACGACACTAACGGCGCACATTTTTTTGCGCTTGTCCGCTAGGTTCCCGGACAGCAAGGTTCCCTCTGCGCAATTGGAGTGGTGGTGCCCCTAGCAGTCGCATTACATGAGTGTCTTTTTTTTTTTTTTTTTAATAATAATATTTTTTAAAACAAAATTATCGAAGTAGGATTATTTAAAATTTATTTGTCGATTTGGGATAGCATGGATGAGACTACCGTCATATTTAAAAATATAGGTTTAACCCGTGGCTTTAACCACGATGGACTGTGACGACATAGATATAGAACCTGGTTGAAAGCTGGCGAATCATGACCATCTCATCATTCTAAAATATACATGTAATCAATTATATAAAATATGATATTTAATTATGAAGAAGGATTAATAAAATAATTTAAATACTTACAAGATAATCATGCATTACACTAATACAATTGATGAACCGTCGAGTGATGCGATGATACCACTACATGTATGAATCATGATAATTTATCATACATGTTCATATAAAATATAATTTCTCTAAAATTTAATCTCGACGACTCTTCCAAAACTATATAAAATGTTGATGAGTGATGGACCAGTCCTGATCAACTCATCCTCTGAAATCGATATGGTGTAGTGCAGCATCTATATCATACCAATCTAGTATGGACTAGCGGATCCTAAATTGCTGCAATACTCTATCAGCAAAGTGCTCTTTATGATATGAAAATAAATAAGCGGCATTCGGCTACACCATATATCCTAACCATGTAGACAATAATCCGGTAGATATGCAAGAATGTCAGGAGTATATATGGCTGTCATATCACCTATATATCATAATTTTTAAATAATTAGATGTTAAAGATAATAATATAAAAAATATATAATTTTACTTATTACCTGCTCCGATCTTAGGTGATTAAGATATAGTCTGTATGAAGAGAGAACATGTATGGTACCTCTTTGACCAAAAATTCATCTCTCCATCTATACATAATAGAGATTACATAGTTAATATAACAAATAAATCTTAATAAAAAATAATAATAAATTTTTATGTTTATCTCATCCCTAAGGGATCCTGTGGCAATCCAGCTCTACCATCATCTAAGTTAATCATAGGATCTGCAATCGACCAGAATAATCTACATGGTGACATACCCGGAAATCTATCCCATTTTCAGAGTTATAGCAATATCAATGGTCCAGCAATATCATGGGCATCTCTCTTACTAGCTCTACACATATGTCTGTATAACCATGCTAAGCTTGCACAATCCCAACTATAATATCAACCATCTCAAAATCATGCAGTAGGGGTAAAAATATAAGATACATTGCCTTCCCTGTCGTATCTATAAATAAACATCAATCCATAAGATGTAATATATAAGCTTTAGCATATTGCTATATCGCTATCTCATCAGCATCATGGGATAACTCGTGGAACTGCTCAGCTAGCCATGCTGGACTCAACTATAATCCTTGGAGTCTACCCTGTGGTGGAATGACTCCTAACAACTGGTGACATAGCTAATGCCAATCCACTTGTGTACTGCCTGTGACCGGTAATCCATCAATTGGTAAACCCAACTGAATGACGATGTCCTATAGGGTGATGGTATACTCTCCATATAGTAGATGAAATATATGAGTTTCTAGATGCCACCGCTCTATGAATACCGTAATCAAATGCCAGTCCAACTGTATATCGCCTATACGTGCAGGTCCATAAAAGTAGGCCTGCTGCAAGTACGGTACTATATGTCTATTTAGTGGTGTCGACCTGTGCATAACAAGCTCCCTACATCGACATTGAAGGACACCTGCTTTCTGACCATCCCATATCAGCCCGAATGATAGCTGTCCTGATCATACAATACAAAATGGTCTACTAGCCTCGAATCCATATTTATAATATACTGCACATATTTACAAAACTTTTATTTAACCATAATTAAGAAAATCTATTTCACAACCATTAATACCTCTGAAAAATAAAATGCATTACATCGATATATAATAAACATGTACATGAGTACAAAACTAGATTACATTATATCATCATATATTCAACTACTAAAATATAAAACTGGGATAACAACAATAATCCAAGTTCAACAACCAATAATACATGTAAATATATGAAAAATAAATACATCCTAAATTTGTCAGGAAACTATCAGGATTAATGAAGTATGATGACCCTCATACAGATTTAATAGAATTCCAGAAATATGTAGCAATGAAATGTAAAGTCTAATATCCATGACACATCCACCTCCTATCCTGGCAGATCAAAGGATATAAAATATTAAAAACCTAACAAAAAAAATTTGTCATATGTCATATACAATAAATTTGTTATGTATAAATATTGATTTGAATGAACTATACATAAATACCTGTCAATGATAACACTAATATGCATTTCTAGTTATTCGACATGACTTTCTATCATGTCCTTCCTCGTGATAAATTGTGCACCTATGTATGTTACTATTTTTTTTCAAATCAATATCATTCCTAATTCTGGTAGATCATGGCCTACCTTTTTACTGTAACCATGTTTTATCTAGTACAACGATAATATCTTGACCAAGTTGTGACCAATACTCTTGGTGCAAAATAGATTGAAATTGAGGTGCATAAGATTGATAATAATCATTTACAATATAGCATCGATCAACATATTTATAAAAATCAATTGAAATACATGCATAAGCAGCCATGACATATGAACAAGGTAAATGATAGCACTGTCATTTTTGACATGTACATGTACTCTCTAATAGTCGATAATATGCATTACAAAATTTAATAATTGGTATGTTAGAAATTAGATACTACAAAGTTGTAATAAATTTAATAATTTTAAAGCTGTACCTTAATATTGTTGCCTTTGTTCATATATAGACTATGCATCACAGTTTGGATTTGAAATATACCATTGGCTCTATCAAATCTCATAATGGTGTGGGATGTAACTTTAGCTTGTTCAGTGATTAGATGACCCGTAATGAAAGGAGTAAATCTTTGATTCCTATCTAGTGCATCAACTACCTGGGCACGTTGATTATCAAAGTATGATACAAGTCGGAAGAATGTTGACTACACTAATGCAATTATAGGCAAAAATGAGCATTTTTTAGCATTCCATCAAAACACTTTGATAGATTGGTAGTCATTTTCCATACCTTTGGCCACTATCATGTGCACATGTCCCTTTATCTAATGGGATATCGCTCAACCATTGAATAGCTTCTGGTTTCAATTTCTCAATAGTTTTCATATATCTCTCAAATTTTTTAATCTATATTTGCATTTCAGCCTTTTTTATCATATCCCTTAATTTGGAATCCCTAAATATTATATAGAGGTTGCTTGCCACATGACGTAAGCAGTACACATGGTATGCATTTGGTTGCTGCCAACCTAGGTGCTCATTTTGTACTGCGGCTAGTATGCCTGGATACCGATCAAAAATTAAGGATATTTTTTATTGTGGAGTAACAGAAGTTTGTAGACAAGCAAGAAACCAATCCCATGTATCAGTAGACTCTTTATCGACAATAGCAAAAGCTAATGAAGAAAATTGATTATTTTCATCAACAACAGTTACAATCAAAAATTTATGTCTATACTTTCTATACAAAAACATCGCATCAATATTGATTATTGGTCGACAATACTTGAATCCTTCAATTGATGGTGCAAAAGCCCAAAAGATCCAATCAAATTGAGTACATGCTGGATGACTGGTTGGAGTGCTAATAAATTTCACCCAAGATTCAGGATTAAATTCCTCTACTGCATGTAACTACTTGGGCAATAACTCATATGATTTGTCCCTATTGCTGCTCAAACCGTCATGGCCTGTAGCTCCGATGTGGCATCGGGCGTTGCCTTCCTCATTTGAAATCCTACGCACGCACCTAGTCCTGCAAAAGAAAAGAGATCCAGGCCGGGGATTCCGGCGGGGACACTCCGATGATCAAGTCAGATGGACGATCAAGGAAAATAGAACCTCTGTGACGGAAAGCTTGGGGTCTCCCCGTGTAGAGAATGAAAGATAGAATTGAGATGTAAAGACAATGTGTAGTTGGGATTAGAGAGCTTGGAAGGTTCTCTTTGCTGGTTCCTTGCCCGCTAGCTCTTTGCCTCTTACCCATTATTCTCTTTTTTCCTTCTCTCTCTGATCTTATGTACGTGGGGTGCCCCAGACCAGGTTTGGAGCTTTGTCTAGATGTCCCTTTCCTTGCATCCCCTCCGGGAGGGGTCTTCCTTTGCCTGCGATCTTCTCACTATCAGATTGGTCCTTTGAAGGAGCTCCTCCTATTAGGGGTGTCCATCGATGCGGTACAGATCTTATCCCTCTGGTGGTGCAGTTCCTCATGGGAGGGGCGGGCACCGTGCCGCTGAGCCCCGAGCCATGATGGGATATTTCTATTCCCGGAGGGACCATCGAAGTGTCGCAAGGCCCTAGGGCTTTAATGGAATACTCATCTTAGAGGAGGCTCAAGTTTCATGTCGCGAGGGTTGAAGCTCCTGGTTGCACAGTTGTCAACGTGGCAGCATGTTACAGGATCTGGAGCCTAGTGGAGCACATACTATGTAGAGCACGCGGGTAGCGCATTGTAGAGCTTGAATTTATGGCAGGACGTGCACCACCTTCCAGGGGTTGCGGGTGGCCGGGAACCTCCTTACCATAGTTTGAATTTTTGTTGATCCTTCCCTCCTTTACTACTAGCGGGAACTCTAACCTCCACAGGATAGGGAAAAGCCCTGCTTCGGGAGCCCCACCTCAAGAAGCATGAGCACTACCCCGGTTGGGAGCTGGCCTCGAATGGAGGGCTCACCCTATGAGCATGACCTTGGCTAGGAGCTGACCTCGACAGGAGGGCTTGTCTTGGCAGTATGAGCACAACCCCGACCGGGAGCTAGTCTCAGATAGAGAGCTCGTCCCATGAGCACGATCCCGGCAGGGAGCTGACCTCAATAGGAGGGCTCGCCTTGGCAGCATGAGCACGACCCCGATCGAGAGCTGGCCTTAGATGAAGGGCTCGCCCTATGAGTACGACCCCGGCTGGGAGCTGACCTCGGTAGGAGGGCTTGCCTTGGCAGCATGAGCACGACCCTGGCCGAGAGCTGGCCTCAGACGTAGGGCTTGCCCCATGAGCACAATCCCGGTTGGAAGCTAACCTAGGCAAGAGGGCTCGCCTTGACAGCATGAGCACGACCCCGGCCAGGAGCTGGTCTCAGACAGAGGGCTTGTCCTATGGGCACGACCCTGGCTGGGAGTTGACCTCGGTAGGAGGGCTCTCCTTGACAACATGAGCATGATCCCGGCCGGGAGCTAGTCTCAGATGGAGGGCTCACCCTATGAGCACGACCCCGGCTAGGAGCTGACCTCGGCAGGAGGGCTCGCCTTGGTAGCATGAGCACGATCCTGGCCGGAAGCTGGCCTCAGATGGAGGGCTCGCCCTATAAGCATGACCTCGGCTGGGAGCTGATCTCGACAGGAGGGCTTGCCTTGGCTCTTTGTTTGGCCACCATGTCCAGGTGGTAGATCTCTTGCTAGTGCGACCGCTAGCAGGGACCCGACGTTAGTGAATGTGACACATCAGTTTCAACCCCTATGTCACATGTAATCCTAGTTGCCATGTGTGCCAAAAAAACCTACTTTGGTAATTATATTTCTACCTACCCTATTTTAATAAATAAAAATTAAAAAAAGCATTATTTTTTTAAAAAAATTCCTAGATGATGTGTGTCCCCCAAGATTGGCATCCAAAGCCCTCGTATGCTATATGTGATCTATTTTCTTGGACCAGGATTACATGCAACTAACAACTTTGTTATGTTCATGTAGATATTATAAAAATCTAGATGCTTGGTAGTATGATATTATATATTATTTTAGTGATATGAGATAAATGATGCGATCATCTTGTTTGGCATTATAAGATTCTATCCAATAATTAACAATCTAGTGATAAATTCAATAATAGCATCACTACATTGTGCAGTGATGCTATCACCTCATATATTTTAAGTGATAGTGCATCACGGGTATTGATGATATGCTGAAATTATTTTAAGATAATAATATTTCAAGTCAATAAAATTTTTAGATAAACTTATTCTAGATATCTAGAGAAAAAAGAAAAACTCTTATTATCATTGTAATAGCCTAATCAAAATAGATATTAATAATTATTGTCATAGATTCTAGCTCGAGGTTGGAGAAGAGGCTGATTGACGGGCACTGCTACTGGAGACCTGCAAAAAAGTTCCTGTTGAAGTTGATTCCGATGAAAATCCTCCGATGCTCAAGTCAAAGCTCTAGAATAAAAGAAAAGTTGTGAGGAAAGAAATTGATTACTTGGTGTCTTCGAGGCATTGAGTATTTATAGCTACCGGGTAAGAAATTGTTTGCTATCGAGAATATCGGGTTGTTCATTGTACTATTATGGATATGGGATTTTAGTCTTCATCCGCTTCCTCATAGGAAGGAATTAGTTGTTGTTAATCTTATCTACATGGAGTAACTATTTTCGCATGTTAGGTGACTATCTATTTGAAATTATGAAGATATCATGTGATTGAGAATGCATTGAAGAACTATAGTTGAGAGGCTCTAGATGCAAGAACTTCGGCACTAAGTCTGCAAGTATATAGGTCTATGAATGGGTTGGTAGATAAGCTAGCAGTCTTTGAGTTTGTGTTTCGAATACATATATGAGTTATCCAAAATATTCTCGTAACACTTGCTCCCTACTCCCGAGTCAAGTCAGAGTGGGTTAGCTAAAAGAGTAATACCGATGTCATGCCTCAAATCTTGGAGTGCTTGCTAGCATTCACCTTTATTTAATGTGAGTGGTGCATGAGTCACCATTTCTTTATTTAATGTGAGTGGCGCTTGAGAGCTACTAACTACTGATTATTAAGGAAATCAACGCGACCGGATGCAACTGATTAGCCAATTTACTGTCATCCGATATTTTGGAGATTTTGGGCTAATGACTATGCCTTTTTGTCTTCTAATGCTCATCTCCCTGCTCTTTTTAAATTGGTGTTTCCACCTTTGAAATCCACTTAGAACTCTCTACAACAAGGCCTCCAACGATATTCTCTTCAGCTTCGTTCAGGAAAGATGACTCCAGAGGAACTTGAAGCACTCGAGAGGGTATCCCAGAGAAAACAAGCTAGAAAAGTTGGACCAGTGACCATTCCTCTGGTTCCAGCAATCAGTCCCATCGATTCTCCAATTATCGCATCTTTGGTGCCAGCTTCGATAGGAGGAGATAGTTCTCCACCAATCGCTTAGGCTTTAGCTCTACCAAGTGGTGATGTTGGCCTGAGAAGAGGTTTTGATGGTGGTGGAGGATATCCCTACTCTGTTGGAAGAGGCCTTTGTGGTAGAGGTTGTCACACCGCTAGTGGTGGCTCCAATGGAGACCATTGAGGCTGCCGGACCACCAAAGAGGATGATTGGAACTACTAGCCCACTAAAAAAATTGTGGTGAAAGTAGTGGACCCCATTTGTGCATTAGAGGAGTCCTTATGGAGATAATCTTCGGTTCCCTGATGGTGCCTTCCTCCAACAATCTATCATAGCCATCTATCGGTGCCATGCTGAAAGACCCCAGTATGGGTGCATCCGTGCTGGAAGATCCCAGTACCAATGCAATCATGCAGGAAGGTCTTAGTATGGCTATCGAGCTACTTAGGGATCTCCCTCCGTTGGTGGAGAGATAGCTATTAGTAGGACAAAATCCCCAAGTAACAGATGCCCTAGGATCATTTATTTAGATAAATAATCTTCACATGACACTTCTTTTATCCCCTATCTTGACCAATGTTGTAACTAATACTTTGTCTAAAATTTGTGCAGCTAGAGCATTACTTGACTCACTTGGTGGGAATGGTTATCGATGTCTCGGTGCAAGAACTTGTTGCAACAAGGAAAAGGGTGGATTGGCTTAAATACATGCTAGAACAAGAGAAAGTGGCCAACACCAAGCTAATAAAAGAGATTGATTACTGTGAAGAAGCCCTCTAGGAGGCCCAACAAAAATTGACCTCTGGGATGATGCAATAATAATGGCAAAATCTCGAATAAAAAGATCTTGAGCGGTGAGTGGCCAGAGCTGAAAAAGGCTGCTTGCATGCCTAAATTGAAGTGCTTGAGGAAAGTATGAGAGGAGGAAAAAGGAAGAAAGAGCCAATGTTCCACCCTAGTCGAGGCTCATTCATCAAGGGATCCCCTTCCTCAGAAAGTAGATATTTTATCCGGGCTAGTGGCTTAGCCATAGAGGAAACTTGAGTGACCACAGAGCTTTCCAAGCTTTGAGACAAGCTCTGCTCAGCCACCTCAAGGGTTAAGTATGAAGAGGAGCTGCTAAAGAAGGAAGATCATAGCCAAGTTCCTCTACCACCAGCTCACAAATCAAGAGCTTATAGCCTAGTTCACCAACAGAAAGGTGGAAAGATTAGAGAAGATAGGTGCTAAGGCCATAGTAGAGGCTTGCAAGAGGAGTTTCTTTACAGGCTTCGAGTAGCACAAACTGATGGCCCAAGCCTTTCTTTCCAATAACAATGTCGAACCCTTAAGAGCTGATCCTTCATATAGGAGCTTGAAAGCTGTGGTGGACGATTGCATTGGGACATTTATGAAAAGCTATGAACGGATTCCTCCCAAAACCAAATTTCATATGGCTACCCAAACTGGCCCTAGGGATTACTCTGAGGCAAATAAGGCTCTAGGATCCAAATAAATGTATTTTTCCTTTTCTTCATATATGTAATTGATACATTTGAATTTGGTTGGTCCAGCATGGCACTAAAGCTCCAATCAACGCCATACATGTTCAGCCCTCCTCGATAACTGGACCATCTTTCAATGCCTCACCACCTAGACATCAAACTGCATACTTACCAACCCACTACTAGGACATCAACCATGGCCAGGCCTGCCTCCATCTATCCCAGTTGCGTGTGCTCTAGGAGTGACCGTCATTAATGCTCGCCACCTAAGGGACGCTCCATTGCAGAACATGCCATGCCGGTCATCTCTCTTTGCTCCACCAACTACAGTATGGCCCCTATCATGGGTGTGCTTACAACCAGGACATACTAGATGCCACTTCCCTACATCGCATACCATACCTTCTTCAGTCATAAGGTACATGCCTATAAACTTATTTTCCAAGACTCTCCAGGTTAGGGCCATGGTAAGCAAGCAAATGGAAAAGAGCAAGGAGGTGAGGCAAAGCAGAACTGAGAGACCTCTCCCTTCCTAAGAGCCTTTCTTTCAGACAAAGAAACCCTCCTCTCAAAGCACACCTTAAAGCTCCCTAACTTCATGAGCATCCAACTGAGTATTCATCAAGATATTTACAATCCACCCTATATACTTTTCACTTTCCATAAAGTATCATGCCCTCTGCAACTCCACTCACTGATGTACCATCTTCCCAGAAGTGGGTCTCATACATACTGAGAACCCCTTCCATAGATCTTGTTCCATCTCCCTCCTTCGTTCCTTCTTTGGTTCCTCCCTCTCTACTCTACTCTAAATTTCAGAGAAAACTCCAAACCTCCTCTGTTTGCCTCACTGGAAGACTGACTTAGGTATCAGAGGATCCATCACCCGAGAAATCCCTCCCCCCCAGGTATAGGCTTTTTGACATTCTCTGTCTTGCAGGATCGACTCCTAGCCATAGGACCCTGTGAGACCCAACTCCACATTAGTAGCCACCTCAGTTCCATCCCTATCCAAGCCTATACCAAGTCATTCCATCTCCCATGATAGCAATAGTAACCATCTTATCATGTAACCAGACTCCAAAATTAATAAAAATAATTTTTCTCAAAACCTTACATCTTTGATTTCTAAGTTTACTGCACCTTAATTGTACTAACTAAATTATTTTTAACTAAATTTGTCATGTTGAACGTCATGCTGGCCGACTTATGTTGCTGAATTTATGTCAACTGAAGTGTTTATAAGTAGATCATTTTGAATCAAAATATGAGGTTTGAGCCATAGTCTATAGTAGATAAAATGATCTGACCTAGAATCTAAACTAGGACTTGGAAGATTTCCTGCAAAGGGTTTGCACACTTTTGGTAAGATTTCAAACTACTTTCGCATGGTGGGTACCCTGGCGCACCACTTTGAATGCAGTGCAAAGCATGATCACTTGCTATTGTCATTAATTGCCATATCTACTGTAGTAACTATATCCAATGGGGTTGAACCTGGCATTTCACTTTTTCTTTCTTTTTTGACTTTTAAAAGGCACCCCGGATCACATGGATAATGGTACATATCACCTCAAAGAAGAAAGGCATTTTGCCACTGATCCATGGTGCTCCTTCCATCATTCATGGCTAAAAGAAGCATTTTTTATTTGTTTCAAAATCTTTAAGCAAAAACTAGGGATTGGTCGACTAGGGCAAGCCTCGGGAGTCAATCCTCAAAGAGCCTCATTTGGACCAGCACTAGAGGGAGGAGTTCATGGTCCTACATGACTTTAGTGTACCAGCTTGAAGGATCTCTTTTCAAATCAGACATTATACAACATTAGAATCAGCTAGGCTAGCCCATAAGGTGTATACGGTGCTGAACTCCTACCCCTAGTTTCTTACTTTCATTCGTTTTGTTCAGATTTGGTATTGAACTCCAATGTTTTTTACTGCACCAATGGATCCAGATATGAAAAGAATACAGGAACAACACTCTAAGCAAACCTCCAAGTAGAAGATGCCTGCAGTTTCTGAGGCTGAATGAAGTATCCATATCAAATCCAAGAGTCCTCCATCATCGACTCCTAAATGGTCTTTAAGGTTAGAGCAGCCCATCAGACCTCTTGTTGTCACATCTCCTTCTATCCATGTATCTCAGGCAGGAGACCGAGAGCTTATTCAGGCCTAACTATAGATTCGAGGAGCTGCCCGAGCCCTCCCATTCCCTAGGCCGAAGCTAGATAGAGGCCAAGCCTAGGTTCTCTTACCCCATGGTCGAAGCTGGGCTGGAACCTCCTCCAAGCTCTTCTGCCCCCCAGGTCGAAGCTATGCAGGTGCCTCCTCTAGGTTCTTTTACCCCCTAGGCTCGGGGCATAATAGGGTGAGCACAAGCCCCACCCCCTAAACAAAGCCTTCCTTGTCCAAGCTTGAGCAATTAGAGAGGGGGTTTCTAGGATCGCTCTCGCTTGTACCAAGCTCGAGGCCTCTGCACTAGAGGATTATAAATTGGTGCATGAGGCATTCACCTAGCTACTCTTTCTTGTTGGCACGAACAAGCTTTTGATCGAGATGCATTCCATTATGCAGAAAGAGGCAATAAATTGCATCATTCGGGTAAGCCAATATTCTTGCAAATTCTCGTGCTTTCATATGTACATGTTTTTTATTGCTAACAAACTTTCTTTGATAGTTGGCCCATTATATGAATGGGTTCATTGAGCATAATTGAGACCTCTCGATCAAGTCAAAGAAGTATAAATTGGAGGTTGAGATGGTAAAGGACAGCAGAAATAAAGCCAAGGAGGAGACCTTGATGGCCAAGAGAAGGGTTGACATTGCCATAAGAAGGACTGAGGATGCTGAGTCAGCCTTACAAAGGGCCATGTAGGAGAACTCTAAACTAAAAACAATCAAAGGGGCTCAAGTAGCTAAAATAAAGGAGCCGGAGGGCTTGCTGGGAAAGAATGAGGCCAAGGCTATGGTTGTGGAGCAAACAATAATAGAAGCTGAGAGCAGCTGTGAGAGCAGATCAAGGCTACTGCTGTAAGGCCTATGGAATACATCTAGGCATCGGCTTAGTTTCGTGATTAGAAGGTTGACTTTTCCTTTGAAGCTTACAATACCGGGAAATAACTCATACGGGATAAAGTTGTTGCTCAGTATCCAAAGCTATATCTAGACTTTTTGGATGGGTTCCTGGAACCCAAAGAAGACAAAATCTTGACGGACACCTCTGCTCAAGATGCTTCGACCACTGCACCATAATTTTTTTTTTCTTTTGTTGTAACCACATCCGACCTTTCAAAGGTCATTATAAGATTTTTGAAATAATAATGGATCTTTTTCCTAGATAGTTTGTCTTTGCTTCGTGCCATGTTCGAATGAAACTTGCATATCATTTGAATAAATAAAGAAATACTTAATACACTTCACCTTTGTCTTGGATTGTGTTCGAATGGAACCTTTGATGAAGAATCACAATTTCAACTATTGATCGCATAAGTAAATTCATAGATGATTGCCATATAGCTTTGGCATGCAGATTGATGTGGCAGGAAGCTGACGTGTAATCCCTGTCAGATGCTATGTCAGAAAAGCTGCCACGGTGGATACTCCATCGCGGACTCCTTTGCCAAACCGAGCTCCCCCAGAATGATAAGGTGGCCCATCAAAATCGAGTTCCATCCTCCGCCAGGTCGGCACCCGCAAGCCCGGGATGCCTAGGCCGGAGCCGAGCGACCTCCTTCACCAGATCGAGCCCCTCCGAGGCTGAGCCCCCTGGACCGGAGTCAAGCTCAGCCCTCCTCCACCAGGTCGAGCCCCTCCGAGGCCGAGCCCTCTGGGCAGGAGTTGAGCCCTCCTTTGCCAGATCGAGCCCCTCCGAGGTCGAGCCCCCTAGACCGGAGTCGAGCTCAGTCCTCCTCTGCCAAGTTGAGCCCCTCCAAGGCCGAGCCCTTTGAGTAGGAGTCGAGCCTTCCTCCGCCGGGTCGAGCCCTTTCAAGGTCAAGCCCCCTGGACTGGAGTCGAGCCCAACCCTCCTCTGCCAAGTCGAGCGCCTCGGAGGTCGAGCCCCCCCGGGTCAGAGTCGAGTCCCAGCTCTCCGGTTCGACAACCACCTCGGACAATGCTGCCGGCCACCAAAGGGGTGGAGCCACCCCTCGAGGCACCGACGAGCTGCCCGAGGACTGTGAAGAAGCATCCATCAAATCATAATAAATGTTCGCAGCCACCACTTACAATTTGATATGATGGTATGATTACCAATTTAAAGCAAGATAATAAATGTTGAGCATTGTAGGATGACTTATTATTCTACAACACACATGAAACTGCATGAAAAGGTTGAAATTTAATTATTTATTGCAACTACAAAGATGGCTCTTGGAAACAGAAGTGGCAAGTTATCAAGTTATAGCTACTCAGAGCACAAGTGCACAACCATGATGTTTTTCCTTTTTTTTAAAAAAAAAGAAGTTTCAATCATTTTTGCATGAATGTTCTTGATAAAAAAAATTCAAGAATGAATAATGCAAAGGTATGAAGAGGGAAATGATTTGAATGCCAAATTCTTGGATTGGCTAATCACTACCTTAACCAATAAGGTATAGTCTGATTTCAGCTATAAATTAATTGATAATATACCATTTAAACTAATTATATAAATACCAACACAAAACCCTAGCCACCATCTAAGCTTCCTTGTACGGTCACTGCTCTAATTAATATATATTTACATGATACCTAATGAATAAAAACTCAAGACACTAACAATTCAACAAAATCAACATACATTTACACAAAACCTAATCAATAAAAACTAGCAGTTCAACATTGTTAACTAGCAGTTCAACATTGGACAGTACAATTTGTCAAGTCTTTATGACTTCCTTAGAACAGAAAGTCATATTAAAATTTTGACATCCTGTACTATATATATGATGTTATAATTTGGCCTAGAATGTTATAATTTTAAATAAAATTATGATGAACAGAGCAAACAAAACAAGTAATAATAGGAAAAAAAAAACCAAACAAATAGAGCAAACCTACAGATTTGATGAACAGAGAGGGATCGAGGTGGCCGGCACGCGAGGAGTTGGCGGAAGAGATGGAGAAGGAGGGAGGGATCGTCAGAGGAGCTACCGGCCGATCGAGTAAAAGGAGGACGGGATCGGTGGAGGAGGAGGTTGCGCCGATGGATCGACCATGGGATCTAGGGCACGGATCGGAGGAAGAGGAGCTAGGTCGACGGATCGAGCGGAGGAGGAGGAGGAGCTAGGTCGACGGATCGAGCAAATAAAGCGGTTTAGGGCTCGGGCTGGGAAAAATGGAAATTTCAGAAATCCGGCGATGCTTAGAAGCATCGGTAATTCCAGAATTTTAACGACGCTTTATGAAAGTCCGGTGATGCTTAAAAATGTTGGTAAACATTAGATACTTGCCGACGCTTTAAAATATCGGCGAATATCGATGCTTTTTAAAAGCGTCGGTGGGTTTCAGATTCTCTCGACGCTCTCCAGAAGCATCGAGAGAAAAACGTCGTCATTTGTCCATTTTCCTGTAGTGACCATAGGATATAGGATACAGGGATCATTGACATTGTTGCTGCGTGGTTCTCGCTTATCCCGGACTTCACTTCTCAAAGAGAGATATAAAGAGAGTAGAGAGGGCGGGGCTGGAAGCGAGGTGGAGGGTAGCGATCATAGGGAGAAGTCTGGGGCTATCGAGCTATACGATCCTAAATTAGGGGCAGTAGAAGTTGGCCATCGCTATGGGGCTGGCCCACTCCTTCGCTATTTTATTTGCCCGTTCTCCTATCCTGCTGCTGACTTTCTGATGCAAATTGCTCGATGGAGGAAAAGATCGTTCGCGCAGTCATTGATTCACTTTGGCTCTTCTTAGTCTAAGCGGAAGGGGAGCTAGAGTAGAGATGGCATGCCGAGTTCGGGATAGGTTTCTAACTATTCAAATCCAAATCAAAATACCTAATAAATTATCCAAATCCAGTCTAAACATTATCGGACTAGATTTTTTTGTCCAAATCCATATCAATCAAGTATCGGATAATTCGGATTTACCTGGCTAGAATCTAATTAAGTCATATTGAGCATTTTTTTTGTATTTTTGTCAACTCTAAAACCATGCTATCATTCCATAAATCATACCTAGCTTAAATAAATAAAATTTAGCTACATTTTTAGTTCAGCAACACTTAGTTCCATATTCAATCCTATATTTTGATAAAATATATTTAATATAATATATATATATATTAAAATATTAAAATAGCTTGGGTTGGGTTCGGGTCGGGTGCATATATATCCAGTCTTGACTGAAATCTAAAGTTAAGCATTCTGGTTTTATCCAAATCCAATCCAAACTCGGTCAATGTGTTGACTACTTGATCTAATTAGGTCAGGCTGTATCAAGTATCTACGGATTTAGATTTTGTTATAATCCCTAAGCAAGAATGAATAGAGAAATTGTTGATTTGTTTTTTGAAGATCCAACGATTTATTTCCTTTTCTAGCTTTGTGATTTTGTTCAAATAATTACTCACTATAGATGCAATATATATATATATAAAGAGATCGAGCCTTCCCTTCTCACATCCAAATTCTTTATATCCTCATCCAAGATTTTTCATCGCAGGTAGGCCTGGAAGTGGGTCGGGCCGGACCGGCCCATACCCTTACCCGAATCTAGCCTGAAAAAAATTTCGGGCTTCGGGCCAGGCTTAGGCCTTATTTTTTTAAAATCTCAGGTCCGAGTCCAACCCGAGCCCAATTGGGTCGGCCCAAATGCAAGCCCAATGAACAGAAAAAAAAAGTTCACCGACTGGCAGTTGCCCAACTGGTCAGAGGAGGTAGATCAGAGCAGGAGAGGGAGAGCCGCGAGGTCGCGCCGGGGGCAGTGGGCCGCCGGGGCCGGGGGAGGCAGATCGGAGCTGAGACGGGCCGCAGGGTCGCATGGGGGGCCGGGTCGTCGAGTACGGGCACCAGGGCCGGAGGAGGCAGATTGGAGTCGAGGGGGCCCGCAAGGTTGCGCCGGGGGTAGTTGGCGACGAGTGGGGTGCCGGGGTCGGGGGAGGCAGATTGGATCCAGAGACGAGCCGCAAGGTTGTATGGGGGGCGAAGTCATTGGGTGTGGGCGCTGGGATTGGAGGAGGTAGCTCAGAGCTGAAGAGGGGCCGCTGGGTTGCACGGGGAGCCGGGGTGTTGGGGGCGAGGGCAAGCTTCGGGGCCGTCGGGTGGGGTGGCTTGGAAACGAAGAGGGAGCATCGGTGCGAGGAAGAGTCGACCGTCGGGGGCTGACCGGGGGCGTTGGCCGTCAGGGATTGACCGAGGGAGGGAGATGGAAACGAGAGAGAGATTGAGAGAGAGATTGAGAGAGAGAACGGAGAGAGAGGAAGACGGGAGAAATAGCCATGGGCTCGGGAATTGGATTGGGCTTATTTTCAGGCCGGTCTGGGCCGGATCAAAGGGATGCTCAAGCCCGGCCTGAAAATTGAATGGGCTCTATTTTAAGATCCAAAGCCCAGTTCAATTTGCTTAAAATCTGGCCCAAAGTCCATCGGGTTGGCCTAGCTTAGTTCTAGCCTTCATCGCAGGGGATGTAAAAATATTATAGAAATGCATCGATGCTAGGTAAGCCTTTTTGGTGCACCAATAAAATTATTTTATCACGATCCATAGACTATGGATTCGAAATGCAAAAATAGTCCCTCCATGTGGAGGAACAAAGTTGCCTACATCCATCCTTCCAAGATGGGAGCCCCGAAGCTGCCCTTTGGATGCCATTATTGCTCCAAAACATGATCAAGAGTGCTCCTCTCATGGTAACAAACCAAGCACATTTCTAACCTGAAATGTTAATAGAAAACCAACGTGAGACAAAAAGCTTACTCCAATGGATCAAGATATCTGGACAAAATTGATTGATCATATACCATCCTTCAAACCATTTAAAAAAAAGGAAGGATCATTGATCGCGAAAATGGCCCAAACAAACAATAGAACAAACTGAAACTAATTTTGACCATGCATTCATCAGCAAATATGTTATTGCCAAACATGATCCATTACCATGATACTAGAGAGTAAAGCGGTACGTGAAATCAAAGTTTTCAAGCCTACGTGCATAAAAAAGGCCGTAGAAACAAAAATACAAATAAGCAATTCCATATCAATCAAATTACATCTTATCTTCTACCCATAGTTACAATGAATGTTATCAACAATCACTAGCCATCTGCATTAAAATCAATAACCATAAGAAGATCCTAAGAGGAGAAAAACATCCAAGTCTCATTCAATCAGCTAACTAATTTCTATCTCCATGACCAAGCATGATCATAAGGACTCATTTGGCATGCAATGTGGGTTGTGACTTCACTCCGAATCCAAACTTCTTCGAGAAAATGTTCCATCCGTTCTTTGGCTTCCCAAGCTTCTCGATTTCCTGCTTCATGCTTAAACACTCCTTCTCAAGCTCCGAAACTCGCAACCTCATGTCCTCAACACCCACTCGATGGTCATTCTCCTTTTGGTCCTGAGTGATTTCAGCCTGGATTGAGCCATGATTGTTCTTTGGGACCATGATGTTCCCATGAGGGGTTTGGGAGTTCTCCATGTTGTCAGAGACGAAGAACCAGCCAGCAATCGAGGTTCGTAGACGGAGCTGCTCGAAGAAGAGGACTTGAACAACCACCCTAAGGGGTAACCTTTCATTCTGGGCTGCGTGGGTGCAGGCCTCCAAGGAGAGCTTCTGGCAGTTCATGAGCCGGCAGAGCTGCTCGCGTTCAGACTCCATGAGCCATGGGTGGGACTACATACAAAAACAAAAAAAAAGATTGATAGTCAAATACCATGTAAATAATAGTATCGATTGAAAAGGGAAAATATATCATCATGATAGACATAATATTTCATGTTTAATTGCATATAAATTGGTATTCTTATGGGACGACACAACTGAGACATACCATAAGCATTTTCCTTGCATGAATGTGCCCTTCAAAAATTTAGAAAAGAAAACTTTGCAATTCGTATGCGAATATGATAAGCTTGATTGTCTAGTCCAGGGATTTATCCAAGGTCTATTGGACTGGGTTCATCAGGACACATCATAGCTTAACTTCATCCTAAAACCAAGTCTGGCACATTTCTGAAACCTGATCTTAGGCTGGACTTTTAACTAGCTTTATCAGATAAAAAGAGTTAACTTCAATTGAAGGGAAGTAGGACATATTATCTGTTACTTTTCATTTGCAACTCGAACAACGACGAAGGACTTTAATTTTCTAATCAATAAACTAACCGTACAATGAGCATGTTGTTTCCAGTTACAGACAAATTCCAAGAATCAAATGAGGAGATTACACTATCTTGAAATAATCAAGGTGTTTTTTTTTTTTTTTTTTTTCAATGAGTAGGTTTGCCAGGAAGAAAGATGCGTGACAGAGTAAAAGGATGACATTTCATTCCCTGGAAAGTTGATGCACACCATGTTTATGTTCTTCCAGAGAAGTCTACATGTATACATATGCAGTTATATATGCGGTGAGAGAGGGCTATTCTCCAGTAAAAGAATGCGAGAGTTCATATTAGGTATGAAGTGCCATTACCTTGAGATATATATCAATAGCACGGTAGATACCATCATCTAAAGGCCTGGCATAATCAGGAATGACAGCTGCCAGTGACTGGAACTTGGGCAGCTTCAAATTAACGTCTGGTGCAACCTCAGCCAGATAACCATCGATAAGTTTTGCTACCATGGTCATTGGTGCCAATGAAGGGGAGCAGGTCATCAATTGCCCGTCATCCACAATACCAGGCGAAGCTGCAAGCGTCGATTGGTCCGTTAGCATGAATTGCTCAAGGATTCGCTGGACACAATCTATGTCATAAAGAGTTTCAACCGAGTAGCCCAAGTTTGGTATCAAAAGGTCTTCCAATGCAGCTTCATCCAATTGGGCTCCTATTCTTTTCTCCAAATTTTCCCTAGACGAAGGACTTGCATGCAAGATTGTTGCGGTACGAAGCATACCAAGCAGAAACTTTGTTGAGGTAACACCCTTTTTCATGGGTAGCAGTCCAACAATCTCTTCAAGGAAGACCCTCTGATCACTTTCTGATGGTGCCGAAACTGAAGCACCAGGAGTGATACGTGTAGTGCCATTGCGGAAGCTAGAGTTCCTGCTCAGACATGGCAGGAACCTCCTTGCATAAAACATGAGTGCCCCGGCAATATTTTCTGGTTTCATGCCTTTAGCTTCCATGGCCAAAATAAGCCTCTTGAATAAAGGTAGGCTGAGGAAAGAAGCATCTTCATACCACCAATCGGCACCACTGGATCTTGGTGTCCCTTCAGCAACTATTCCATTCCACGGAGCACTTCCTCCTGGGCTCTTCATGGAAGTGCGTCCAACCACAGACCAACCAAAAAGATTTGGATCAGCGCAAGCTTTAGATGCCAGTGAGTTGATGCACCTCGACACAATGTGAAGCTCTTCTGCATAAGAAAGAACACTCTCGCACGATTCCAGTGCTTTGATCGAATCTTTCCAACTATTAAAGACTTCATTAAGGAAGTGTTCTGTTTGTAAAATGAGATTCCCACCTACATAATCTTCGGTCATGCATAGGTACTCAGCAGCACAGCGCAGACAGACCACATTGAGAGCATTCATCTCTATCTTTACATCATAGCAAAATTTTGCTACAAGCTCGAAAGCCTTGGCACCACCAGGAATGTCATGAAGCTGCAAAACACAGGCCTTTCCATCCTCGCCATGACATTCACTAATCATTTTTTGCAAAAGCCCGCTCCTATTAAGCAATGGGAACTGCAAGAATTCATTAAAAATATTGTGCTTGTTACAGACACTAACAATTCAATGCAAAAAAGATCGGAAGCAGATGTCAGATCATAGGTCGTTTCACAAAAATGATAGAAGTGAATTAAAAACTAACCTGCAGATCTATACTTTGGACTTTATTAAATCAAAAATAGTGATGCTTAGGGTACTAAATCAAGTAACTAACACGCATGTACCATGGCACAAGTGTAGTTATACATATATATAACAAACTAGATGAACCATCCTGCAGCAATTTTTTTTTCAACTTAACATGCTAATCAAATCATACTACATTACTGCTTAAAACCTACAAGCATTTGCATGCAGATAAAGCATGATAGCATCGGTTAGTGTTTTAGGAAGGATTGCTTCCATGGAAAACTGTCTGGTTGAATACAAGACATCATGGCAAGAGATGAATATAATGCCAAAGATTTTAAGATGATGCGTTCTCCTTTGAGAAAGAAGACTCAACATAATGCAGATTGATCATGTGATGGCTACAATAAGAGGGATTTCTTTCATTTTGCCTGCAGAAAAAGAAGTGGCACTAACAAAGCAGAACCCCGACTCACCTCCACAAGTGCAAAACTAGTAAACAACCAACCAAACAAACAAATAAATAAATAAAATTGAGGAACCACATGAGATAACAAAGCCAGGACTATGTAGTTTATGTTTCTGCCAATCTCCATCTGTTATATGGAAGTTGATACCTTCTAATTGAAATGTCATTGCATCAATTTTTTTTTAATGAAATTCTGACAACATATTAATTCTTTCAGATATATACGAGAATTTCTGGTGTTATGCAAGATGAATCCATAACAGCATTTAGAGAGGAAAAAGAAGCTAGAAACTTATTCTAAATTTCTAATACTAATGACACATGTTGTTAATGCACAAAATTTTGAAAGATTATTGGTTATGGTCTTCATTGAAATAGGAAGTATGTCTTTTGCCAGGAAATCCAGGTTGCTGATAAGCATTTTTCCAGTATAGCCATTAACTAGAATACCCATTTTCATCTTATTTGCAAGAACTGGATCTGTCCAGACTGAAAAGTTAAAAATTCCTTCAAAGTCATGTCCTTCTTCAATTGTGCTGCTACTATCCACACTTGCATATCTAGAGAAATGGAAACTGTTAACACCATATGGAGGCAATTGAAGCAAAGAAACATACCTTATGGAGATTAAAGGACATCTCTCCAACTTCGATGACAACATCACTTACAAGCTCGGTCATGCATTTCCTGCAGTGCAGCAAGGTATTCAAATGTGAGAATGAATTCACAAAGAAGACCATAACCATGACATAGGAAAGCTGATTTCTTTCATGTTGATTGAATCAATGAATACAAGAACAATTAACTTGGTTACTTATCAGAATGGTTTAGAACAAGAAGTTTCTTCATGGTAGATAAATAGCATTGCATCAATCCAATCCCTAAATTGGTGGTTCCTTTCACATGAAAGAGCACAAATAATATCCTGACCTACTGATCATCCAATAAGAAACCTTCAAGTATCGGAAAATGGTTTATATCTGGATGTGATCAGTTTCCCAAATCTCATGATAGCCACTAATTGTACAGTTGAACCAATGGACTCGGAGTAGGCAATGTGCGCTATGAACACTATTAGATATGCATAAAATATTTCTTTTCAATCTTTGGTTTAAGCAAAAATTATTATGACAAACCTCCGGAGATCTTTGTCCACAGAATTATTGATCCTATCCAGACCATTCCGGAGAGCACCTTAATGACTTAATCAAGATAAAAACACAAGCACTTTTAAGTATGGTACTTTTGCTGCTAAGAACAGATGGCAACATATTCAGTAAGTATGATAGGGAAGATAATACATTGTATCACTCCAACACTAACTCGATTTCACATCTTTTCCCCATTTATCTTTAACCAAGAACATCGGCCGCACAACTTATGAGCCACATATTCCAGAAATCTTAGGTTAGAAGACCGTTGCTCGATATTTATTTAAGAACATTCAAAAAGGTAAGGATGCTACTTTTGTAATGCTTGTCCATGAACTTGAGATAGAGCCAATTGAATGTTTGTTAAAATTCTGCGAGCATAATTGTTTGATTTTCTGTCGATCCTCTAATCCTGCTTGGAAATATTTAAAGGTTCCTTTATTCCCTTAATTTTCTAGCCTCATGTCAGATGATCTTAAACATTAGTTCACAAACACCCCAAATTTGCCCTGTGGGGCAAAAGCCCCAAGGAGAATGACTGCCAAACTCATAATGTCAATAGTACATTCATATGGAGATGCGAACATCACCGAAAAATTCTTAGAATTTGCAAAAAGAAATGCACAAATGAAGTACCGTTAATTGTTAATTATTAGTAACCAAGCAGAGGAGAATGCTGTAACTATTTCGCACGAACCGGAAGTTCTGTTGAGAGCTGGATATGGGAATACATACCACGTTTGGCCTTCCAGCTGGAAGATTTCAACCTTGGAGCCCAGCTTTATGGTTGCCATCCTTGCTTTTACCTTGTTTTTATTTTGAAGTTCTGGTTTTTAGCAGAAATGCGATCTCGTTCTCCGTTCAGTAGAAAAGAAAATGAAGGAATAAGAATAGAGAAGGAACTGCAACTCGGACGATTTCATCACATAGAACAGGTAGATCTTGAGAAGTGAGAGGCCGAAGGGTATCATGAGCCCCCATTGTTTCCTCTTTTTTTTTTTTTTTTTTTTTTTGTCAGTTGGGACTTGGAGAGGAAGAAAGTAAAGAGATTAGGATGGGCCCGGGTCTAATGGGTGGGGAGTAAAATGGGGCAGCGGCCAACAGCCCGTTTCCTTGAAATCCTCCTTGATTGATTCCACCGGCCTTCGCTTCTCTTTTACTTAGTTACGTTATTGAGGGGATGCAGTCACCCGTGCTTATGCTTACCTCGCTTTAACCACACCTTTCTTATTTACAAAGAAATAAAATTTTTGCTGAAATACCCGAGCACTTTTCTTTCTTTTTTTTCTTTTTTTTCCCCAAAGCGAAGGACGGTGGCACATTCCACTGCTTGTAAAAAGGACTGCAGCAATGACAGGTACTCAAAGTACTCGAAGGTTCCTTGCGTAATTTACCTCTAAGTCCAGAACTTGCAAAGCTATATTTCACTTGAGATATTTACAAAAAAAAGGTAACGCACATGAGATTAAATTAAATAACAAAAAAATCAATATCAAAAAGTTAAAAATAAGAAAGTTTATTGTTGTATTGAATATTAGATGATATACAAAATACTAATAAGTTTGTTTGAAATGTTCGTTTCATGAAAAAAACCGCTATTATATCTAAATATAGGTGGTACTTATATACAAAAATTGTTTTTCAGGTAAAATAGAATTATGACTGATAATTTTTTGGATATAAAATATTTTATTTAATTTACTTTTTTTTTTTTTTTATTTTGCTTGGAAAGAATGCGACAACCTTCACTTCTATTTTACCTCTTTTATGTCACTCTCGTTAGAGCCGGAAAAAGAAAAAAAAATTAAAAAAGAATGATTAGCACTGATGGAAAAAATTAAATAATTTGCATGATAATTATTTTTTTTATTTTATGTTATCTGATTTAAATTCAATATATGAGTTATGCAGTGTATAGCATCACCACCATGATATAAAACTTGGTAGATATAATAGCTCGAATAAAATGGCATATTTAGTGCAAGCAAGATGCTCTACGTTTTTGGACGATATATTACGATAAGAACATCATGTGCATGTGGCAATGTTCCTACCATACTTTACTCTCTTAGGTTGAAAAGCTCCGTTTATTTCTTAGGCTGTTTTAAAGGAAAAGATGCATGGTCGTAATTTTGTTTATAAACAAAGAACTAGTTATTGCTAAGACGATAGCTTGGTTGGTAGAGATCTTATCTTATTATCAATCGATCATGGATTTGAGACAGGATCAATCGATGACTTGATTAAATCCAAAAATTTTTCTAGAATCCACGATAGTTGATGTGAGCGAGAAAAAAGATCTTCCGCATCTTAATGATTTTTTTACCAAAAAAAATAGTTGATTTAAAAAAAAAATTAGTTGGTGTGAGTGAGAGGCAGGGTCTCCCGCATCTTAGTGGTATTTTTAACAAATAAAATAAAATAAAATAAAATAAAAAAGTGCAAAAAAAATAAAATAAAATAAAATAAAAAGGTGCCATGATCAACACCAAATATATGCAATTCTTCTGACATTAAATAGAAAATGAAGAAATCAATGAACAAAGCAAGAAAAGTGATATCTAGATATAAGCTGCCCAATAAATATCCATGCATATTAGAACATTATGTTCCAAGCGGGAAGAGAAAATAAAATAGGATATAATCGGACGGTTGAGTCTAAAATCCTATAAAATTTATAGACTAGATTATATTCCTAGATTAGGATAAGACATTTTTTTCTTATAAAATTTAAATCTGCCTATTCCAGAAATATTCTGGATATTTGTAAATATAGTCCAGACCAGTCTGATTAATATGATTGTGTTGGCCAAATTTCTGAATCCTACAAAAATTTTAACCCAATCTTCCGAATTTTATTTAAAATATAAACAAACTTATGGTCGTGGTAAAATCATTTAAACCATGCGGGCCTCATGATCACCAAAATCATCCAACAAAAAAGCTAGAAAATAAAGAATACTAAAATAGTAAATTGCATTAACTTTATTAGAATGGTAAGAGACAACGTTGATTTTCACCTTGTGTAGATATAATGACCAATTTAATTTTAAAAACATCAATTTTTTTTTTTTTTGGATAAACCAAAAAGGGGAAGGAGTTATACTCCAGGCATTGCCACCCCGGACGGTCTCTAACCCCGGCCAGAAAATATTCGATATACGACGTATATTAATTTTTTCGTAGCCGTTCCCTACCCGAAGGTGCGCATATTAATTTTTCCGTAGCCGTTCCTCATCCGAAGGTGAGTATGTCAACCTGGCTATCACTTGCATCAGCCGAGTGAACGGAATTTATTATATATATTCCTAACTTTTCACTACCACCAACCAACGGAGGCTCCTGGATTATTTTATTATTATTTTTTGATTTTATTTTGGATTATTTTTTTTTTTTTTTTATTCCATACTTATGAGAAGTCTCATAACCAACTGCACCAGTCGTCAGTTGTCACCATTTTTTTTTAATAAAAAATAGTGATAAGGGAGTTAAACCGGATGCCAATCGACAAAATAAATTCATGGGATTCCATCTCGAATTCATGATCTATCGGTAAGAAGACGAGCAACCATCTTAGCCATCAATATATTTTTTTATCATATAAGGACTGATAAGTGCAGTTATCCACCCATGAAGAAATTGGAATGGTAAATGGTGGACGATTCTGGAATCCAAATCCAAAGTGGAGGCTTAAGTTTTCGTTCGTCGCCTTCCCTAACACCATCCTACGATCAAACCACCAGGAACAATCTAGATCCTCCACATTGGAGATCTGAGGCTACCCTCATCCCACCAATCGCCAAAAAATACACGAGAAAATATACACTGCTTCGTGTGCAGCAACTAGCCATGCTCCACACTAATCGCATCTTATTTCCATGGATCGACGATTGTTGAGACAAGTGCACGATAAATGGAGTCTATAAAAATATGACAAGATAATTGGCATGATACATGGCTACGTGATGCACATGATATAGGATATTATTTCTCCGCTGACATTTTGCAACCTCGCCTACATAAATTTCCACCCAACAAAGTTTGGAAAGTAGCAAGTAACACCCACATTTACTGGTAAAAGCAAGACTAGATGATTAGCATGGTATATGGCCATGTAATATACATGATATAGAATGTAATTTTTCTTACCTTGCACCTTCACCTACAAGTGCAAATGATTTAAGCTACTCGCAAACTACTCGGGCTCAACTCAAACCTAGGTTTGACTGGGCTGAATTTAAGTTTAAATAGCTTAATTAATATTTTGAGTTGAGCACAAGTAGTAGAATATTTGGCTTGAAAACTCACGAACCTACTCAAATATTTATATATGTTATTAATTTAATATTTTAAATTATAATATATATTATTTTTTTTAATTTTAATTAGTTAAGTAACTAAGTCTAACCATTTAATCACTTAACAATAAAATTTGACTAAACCAATAACCAACCCGTCCCCTACCCCAAGTTATAGGGATGGTAAAATATGACCTGACATGCTAACTTGACCCGTATTCAACCTACTTTAAATAGGTTTGGATTTGGACTATACAAGTTCGGATCATAAATAGATCGATCCGTTTAACCCATTTAGTATTTGGATAGGTTAAGAGCCTGACCCATTTAACATGTTTAAGTTGTTTGGATCTAGGCCATTTAAATGGATTGGGCTTGGGCCAAGATTGATGGGCAACTAAAAATCAAATCCTAGCTCAAAAGTTTAGCCCTTGATTTTTTTTTTTTCCAAATCCTAACAAAGTCCCATCCACATCCTCTTAAAACCCTTGCTAGTTGCCATTAGGGATTAGCCGATTAGGTTTCCAATCTTTTCCTGTTCATGTTCCTTGATTCCTTGCTGTTGACCATGACAAGATGTTAGACCGAGCTTCATCCGAAAATCCAAGGGATGGCCATTTCTTTTTCCTTTCCTTCCTCACCATCGGCCATTTCTCTAAGCCATCATAGTCTTTGCTCTGGCCCCAAATCCAGCATCAACATCTACTTCATTTGGACGTCCGATCAACACATCATCCACTTTATCGATGCCGGTCCTGATTCATCGTGAGTGAGGGTAGAGGGTCAAGGAATTTTGATAATAACCAAATATTGGAGCATGTATTTGTTTACTAACTATATTTTAAGTAATCTCAAAGTTTTTGTAGGATAATTTCATCGAACAACCCTACTTCCTACAACATGGTAGTATGTTAAGTCTATTTTTGTTAATAGTTCATGTAAAAAAGAGCCCACAAGTAAAATCAATTGTATACTCCTGTAAGAGGGTTGTTTCTATGTACTTCTAAGTTTAATTGTCTCAAGTTCAATCTTTGAGTGAGTTGGAAAGGCTTTGAGTTGTTTGAAAGCCATTGGAAGAAAGTCTGGACAAGTTTGACAAGCTTTGGACTAAAGCTGACTCAAAGAAGGAGAGCCGACTCAAAGTCTGGCATGGCACACTATTTTCTGGCATGCAGATATTCGAGCCGACTCGAGTCAGAAGAGCTAACTCGGGCAGAGTCCAATGATGAAGTTCTGAGAATTCGAGCCGAACCGACTTGTCCAGAGTGCAGTTTTCTCATACAGACATCCGAGCTGACTCGAATATTGAAGAGCCGACTCAACCAGAGTTCTAAAAATCTTAATTCTGAAGAACCAGCCAGGCGAGCCGACTCGAAGGAGAAGAGCCGACTCGACCAGAGTGATAATTTGACCTACTTGAGGATCCGAGCCAACTCGAGCTATTCGAGCCGACTCGAGTGACTGTTTCAGATTAGTAATAGCTAGTTCTAGAATTCTTGTTTTGAATCCAAAATGGTCTCCAACGGCTATATTTCGAATCCCAACGGTCTACAATGGCTATAACCATCTAAAATCAATTAAATGGAATATATTTAAACGATTTGAAACACTTTTGAAGCAAGATATGAAAAATTAATGTGAGATTGAAGAACATTCAAGAATACACATTAGAGAGCATTCAAATTATTGCCAATCTCACCGTCGCGGCCTATAGCTTCAAAGCTGGTACCGGTCTCAGACCGTCTCACCTCGAGATCTCCGAGCTTCCGGTCCTGCAAAACAAGGTCAGAAACCCTGGCCGGGGGTCCCGGCGAGGGAGCTCCGACGGTCAAGTTAGAGAATGGCGAGATGGAACAGAATCCCTAAGGTGGGTCCCCGAAGGAATCCCAGACTTAGAGAAGATCTTAACGAAAGAGGTCTTAGGAAGAGTGGAAATCGGGCCGAGCTTCTTCACCGAGCTCACGCCGAAGGACTCCTCTCGGGTCCTTGGATCCTTCTCTCGATGCCTTCTTTTTCCCAGCCCTTTTTTCACTTACCTGGCTATCCGCTCTTCCCATCCTTTTATCTCATCACATTGCCTCCGGCCTCCGCCCCCGGGAGGCTCCCTCTAAGCCTTCACTTTTTCCTCTCTCTCTCCTTTTTCCTTTCCCCTTCAGGTCCGGGAACCCGGTGGCCTCCTTGTCTTGCTTGCCGAGCCCAGTGAAAAAAAGGGGAGAGGGAAGATACTGGCCAGGCCTTGGGCCGAGCATGGGTGCTCTCCTTCCCAGGCATTGACGATGTTCATTGTTGGCTCCTACCTGCCAGGACTGCGCTTCTCGGTTGCGAAACCCGTCGGGCCGATGTAAACGAGGTTTCGTGTGTCACTGCGGACCGTACCGACGCTCCTCGCGAGGCACGGCGCGCGCTACCCGAGCGGCGATTTTGAAACTCGCGCCCCCACTTCCCGGAAGCCTCACTATGCAGGGCCAGCTTCGGCCGAGGTGGACCCCTCCTAGACGGACACCTGACGGATCGACAGAGCAATACTCGACTTCGACCGAGGTGGACCCGTATCCGGGCGCCATCTGGCGAAAGAGCAGGAGGGCCCAGCTCGACCCTGGCCGAGGTGGACCCATCTCCGGGCGCCACCCGACGAGGGAGCGAGGGGCCACCAGCTTCGGCCGAGGTGGACCCCTCCTAGGCGGACACCTGGCGAAGCGGTAGAGAAGTACTCGACTTCTATCGAGGTGGACCCGTATCCAGGCACCATCTGGCGAAGGAGCAGGAAGGCCCGGCTCGACCTCGGTCGAGGTGGACCCGTCTCCGGGCACCACCCGATGAGGGAGCGAGGGGCCGCCAGCTTCGGTCGAGGTGGACCCCTCCTGGGCGGACACCTGGCGGAGCGGCAGAGGAGTGCTCGACTTCAGTCGAGGTGGACCCGTATCCGGGCGCCATCTGGCGAAGGAGCAGGAGGGCTCGGCTCGACCTCAATCGAGGTGGACCCATCTTCGGGCGCCACCCGACGAGGGAGCGAGGGGCCGCCAGCTTCGACCGAGGTGGACCCCTCCTGGGCGAACACCTGGCGGAGCGGCAGAGAAGTGCTCGACTTCGACCGAGGTGGATCCGTATCCAGGCACCATCTGGTGAAGGAGCAGGAGGGCCCGGCTCGACCTCGGCCGAGGTGGACCCATCTCGGGGCACCACCCGGCGAGGGAGCGGGGGGATCGCCAGCTTCGGCCGAGGTGGACCCCTCCTGGGCGGACACATAGCGGAGCGGCAGAGGAGTGCTCGACTCCGGCAGGTTGGCTCCCTCGAAGTCGAGCGTTGCTCCCCCGAGGTCGAGCATCTGGCCTGAGTCGAACTCCTGCTCTTTGGCTTCCTCCGTCAGGATGCCTCCCCTGCGGTCAAGCGTTGCTCTCCCGAAGACGAGCATCTCACCGGAGACGATTTCTCTATCCTACTTCTTGGGCTTCTTCAACAACCTCCATGCCTTCATCAAAGGTTCCGACATATACTTTGAGCTCGGCCATGATGACCATATTCCCAGTCATGTATGTGTGCACCCAAGTTGTGCACCTCCCCAACCTCTTCCTCCATGGCACCACCTTTTATCTGGTCAAAGAGGAGTCAGACTGAAGTACTTGCACCATAATAACGCAACTAACCTTAGGTCGAAGCACCTACAGGCAAGTAAGTTTTAAAAACAAACACCTTCTACTTTGTTTTGCAGGCCACTCCCTGTCCATGAAAAGGACAGCCAGACTTGATGCCTTCATCTAGGCCATCAAAGATCAACGGCTAAACCTCCGGTAAGTTCGATTTCATTTAGCGACTAACTTCTTCCAGCCAGTACAGAGCCCGCTAAGGTGCAGAGCCGAATGAATGATAATACTCCCTTTATCCAAAACAAAGACGTTGTGGGCTCAGGGAGTGGGGGCATCTGTTACAGTAATAAACAAGATCCATTCGGCCCTGACACGCATCCTCCTTGGAGGCTGGCGCGGCAATGTACTTCTCCACCTTGGCCCCAGCTCGGTCACATACTCTGCCACCTCGGCCAGGTACTTCTCCACCTCGGCCTCGCCTTGGTTCTACTTCGACCACATGGCGGTTCAACTCAGCTCGGCTCGGCCCCACCTCGACCAGGTACTTCTCCACCTCGGCCTCACCTCGGCCGTTCACCTCAGCACCTCAGCTCGTGCCGGTCCATCTCAGCAAGCCCGCGCGAAGCTCTTCCACCCGTGAGCTCCGCCCGTGGCAGCCTGGATCCAGTTTAGCTCAGTATGTCGGCACATGCTCCAGTCCGGCACGAGGCGACAGGTCCGGCGCGACCCCGGCTCAGCCCGCTCCGGTGCCTAGTCCGCCCACGAGAGGCCTCCTCATGCTCCGACGCCCAGTCCACCCGCAGGAGGCTTGGACCTGGCCTTCGCCCGCTCCGGCGTCCGGTTGCCCGTATGGGTCTGCCTCGCCTCCGTGCCAGACGCCCGGTCGACTCCAGCTTCGCCTTGCATCTACCCATGGGCAACCCAGTGCTGTGCTCTAGCAGGTTCCGCGCACAAAGAGATGTCGTGCCTCGATCTGCGTGCGGGGACTCTAATCGGTCAATGCACGTAGGGACTTTGCATGCCTAGCGCCGTGCACCTCGAATCATGCATTGGAGGGCCTTCACCTATATCGTCTCGATCTGCATGCCACATGCCATCTAACGTCTTTTTAGGTATGCTCCTCAATGTGCAGGTACGATGGCGGTACGATACATAAGATCACCGTCCCTAGAGTGCCTCCTATAAGGAGGGCTATATCAAAGCCCCCAGGACAGTTTACATTAATTTGGAAGGCGTGCCCCATCCAAGGCATTGTACCCCTTCACCAACCTCTTGAACTACCTGGAAGGAGAAGGTTGACCAACCTATCTAAGCCTCCCAGGCCTGCGGAAGCCTCACAGGCCTATGCTAAGAAGAACGCGCCTCCCTGAACACCAAGAGCCGCTCATCTACATAAGAGCAGGAGGAAGAGGTAAGGGGGGGTAAGAGACAACACACTCTCTTCATTCTTACATTATCGTCCATTTTCTATCACCCTCTGGCAGCAGAGAGTCCCCCAAGCTCTCCGCCTCAGAGGTCTCTTATTTCCTTCGATCATCCCACTGACTTGATCGTCCGAGTGTCTTTGCCGGAATCCCCGGCGCAGGTCTTCCCTGTTTTGCAGGTATCGCCCAATGGAAGGACAATACGGAAGAAGATTACTCCTCACCGGAGAGACCCACAGGAGGACCACCACAGTACCAAGCCCCTTTCATCCTGACTATGACTATGTTCCCCTTGATCGTCTTCGACCAACGAGTCCGGTGATGCTGGCGGGGAGTCCACTCACCTAGGCCACATAAGAGCTACTGGCCATGGCGATCTAGGCGGCAACAAGTGCCATGATACTTTTATATTGAGAATTTGAGATGCCTGTATCCTGAAACCCATGACTATTATTGACACATTAGTATAAAATATGTACTTAACATTATGTTAGTCATCAAAATCAAGGACTAAAGCCAACAATTATGATATAGTAAATCATAATTATTACAGTAGTAACCGATCCATTCGGCCCTGATATAATGATGGGTCCACTTGAAAAAATCAGTCCACTTCAGACATATATAGGCTCGGTACACGAGGTGGCCCATTTCAGCCCATGAGGCTCTCCAGCTCAACTCAATGGGATGTGTTCTCCAGTTCGGCACTCCTGCGCCCCAAGACGGCTCCAAGCCGTGCCCAGCTCGGTGCAACGTCCGCACCTCGGTCCGTGCAGGGGAACTGCACGCACCCACCCCAAGGTCCGCGTGATCCAGCCCAGCTCGGCACATTAGTGCCTAGCACTACCCGTGCCAAGGTCGCACCCGCGGCACGCCTGCGCCAGGGCATGCCCCAACGACAGGTCGGCGGTCCCGCGCGGCTCCGGCTCCTCTCGGCGATTCTCCGATGAGCGAACCCCACTCCGGCTCCGGCGCAGCTCGGCGTGCCTGCGGGACCCCAGCTCGGTCCACACCTGCGCAGCCCGCGAAGCACCCGCGTGGGGTTCTTCCGCCCATTGCAGCCCGGTCTCCGGCACTCGTGCCCTGCTCCAGCTCCGCGTGTCCCCGTCCGGCGCCCAGCTCGCCCGCGGGAAGCTCTCCGCCTCACCCCAGTCCAATTTCGCCCGGTGTGGGGGGGCAGTTCGGCATGCCCGCAGGCACTGCAGCCCTCCACACGGCTCCGGCTCGGCGACTCCGTGCTCTGGGTCCAACTCTGCCCGACCTTGCCCACGACGCAGCTCATCTCACACGGCTCCAGCCCCGCCTGCAGAGGAGCAGCCCGGCATCTCACCCAGCACGGCTCCCGGTCCGAAGGCAAGCCCGCAGCGTCCCCGCCTCGGCTCCTAGGTCCGCCGGCGACCGTGCCAAGGCACGCCCCAGCTCCTCCGACTCCTTCCGACCTCACCGCCATGCCCGCGGCGCTCCTCCGGCTCCTTCCGACCTCGCCGGCACGCCCCGGCTCGATGCCTCAGAGCTCGGCACTGCGGCACGCCCAGAGCAGCGCGCCCCTGAGCCCCAACTCCCCCAGCTCCGGCCCGCACGCCCACGGCGTTCCCAGCTCGTCCGATCGACTCCGCCCGAGCGGAGTCCGGCTCCATCTCTGGTCCGGCACCGTTCGGCGCACCTGCAGCGGTCTGGAGATCCTGCACCCGGCACGACCTCACCCGTTGGAAGGCAGTGGCGCGCCCACATGGCACGCCCGAGTCCAGCTTGGCACGCCCACCTCTAGCTCGGTGCGCTCGTGGCAGCCCCAGCTCTGCCCGCACTGGTCCGCTCGCTTGGGAGCAGCGCACCCCTGCGGCCCACTGTGTCCATGCACGCGTGGGTTCGCGCCCACGTGCGTGGAGCCTCCGCAGGCCTTGCCTCGACCAGCGTGCATGAAAAGTTTCTGCGGGCCCTTTCTCGGTCCACGTACTTGCATGGCAACCTGGAGCAGCATCTCAGCCTAGCTCGGTCATCGGGAGCACTGCGCAGTTCGATCTCATTCATATGGGCCCGGCGCGTTTCCCGAGGGACCCATCCACATGGGCCCGGTGCTCTTTCCAAGGATCCCCCTCCACGTGGATCCTATGGCACGCCGCCTGACACGTCGTCTGCAAGGAATGTTTGGGTTTAAGTTTCCTATGCTACTGTTTACGCTAACTAGTGAATAGTGCCATGCCCAAGGTACTGTACCCCTGCACCAACTTCCTGAACCACCCAGAAGAAGAAGGTTCACCAACCCATTAGGGCCTCATAGGCTATCTAGCATGACAAGTTTACATCAAGACCGGCACGCCTCCCCTGGACGACAGGAGCCATTCGTCTACACAAAAACTGGCATAGAGGTAAGGGGAGGTAAGTAAGAAACAACACACTCTATTCATTATCACCCTCTGGCAGCAGAGAGTCCCCCAAGCTCTCGGCCTCAGAGGTCTCTTATTTCTTTCGATCATCCCACTGACTTGATCGTCGGAGTGCCTCTGCCAGAATTCCCGGCACAGATCTTCCCTGTTTTGCAGGTTCTCCCGATAGAGGGATGAAACGGTGAAGATTTTTCTCATCGGAGAGGCCCACAGAAGGACCACAACACAGAATCAAGCTCCTTCGTCCCCACAACTACGACTATGTTCTCCTTGATCGTCTCCGACCGACGAAACCGGTGATGCTGGCAGGGAGTCCATTCACCCGGGCCATGTAAGAAGCTACAGGCCAGGCGATCTAGGTGGCAACAATAATAATATTATATTACAGATATAGAATAACATAATATAGATAAAAAATATTTTTATTTAAAAAATAGAAAAAAATAAAGTTGTATTTAATGTCTATGGTATCGGCAATCAGCCCGGTCAAGTGATGTAATTTTTTTAAAAAAAAAATTGGGGAAGGGGGTGATAAAAATCTTCAAAAGAGAAAAAGGGGAAGAGAGAGTAAAGAGGTCATTGGGCGGCGGTGAAACAGGAGATGCCCCGTGCTGTCCAACACGCGACCGAGTGAGCGCGAGATGGGGAGAGGAAGAGAGAGATTGTTGGCTAGAGGATGTAGACGACGCGCGGTGGTCGGTGGAGGGTGGTGAAGAGCGCGGCAGGAGGAAGAGCGCGTGCGAGTGCGGACAAGAGAGAGAGAGAGGAGAGAGAGGGGGGAAACAGAAAACAGGAGGTCAAAGGGATCGACTTCGTGTGAGCACAGGAAGAGAAGAAATAGAGGAAGGAGGCAGCCATCCAAAAGCACACGTCTCCCATCACTCACCACGTCGACATGATTGTGGACGTCTGAACCTCCGCCCTCCTTTCCAGATAGAAAGCGCAAGGCGAAGTAAGTTCAAACCCACACATGCCACATGACCAGAGAGAAGTTCAAACCGACATGTCGCCATGTACCGACGGGAGCCGGGTTCCTCTTTAATGCAATTGTAGAGTTATGATCGTACGTTGAGGGAAAATTGCATAAAGATCTCTAGTCTAGTCATGAATTACTTGGCTTCCTTGATCTAAGTCCGCAAGAACTTGTACTGCACCATATACATTTATTGAAACAGGACAAGCGTGGCATTTTGATAAGGTTACCTTGAGAACCAAATCCGACGCTAATCTATTCTGCCATGTATTATTAACTACGGGATATCAGAACAGTGGTGGAACCAAGCAGTAAGCACCTCCTCTACCATGACCATAATGAGGGGTGTTTCAGCCAGGCTAATGCCCTGATAGCCCACAGCCCCCCATCTTACCCGTTAGCCAACTTCCGTCTGGAGGCGCCTATATATATATATTAAAAGATAATATAGTTGTAAAATTTCTCCCATGACTCTTTTGTTCACGTTAAGAACTCTATGAATGCCGACTCTCAAAATTGCAAAGCTCAAGCGTTGCTGCCCTGCTTTTCCATTCATTTACATCTCTGATGAAAGCACCGTGCATATTTGCTTAAATCAGTGAAACTGAAAGTGGCTCGTATGGCAAACAAAGAAAATCTCTGTAATGCCAGCGTCTGTCACATAACAAAAAGGTTTTGATGAAAGAGGATATTAGCACCGTGTGAAAAGTGGAGAAACGAGCAATGGGGGCATCATTTCTGTGAGAAACGACCTTTTCATTGGCCTATAAAATTAACTATAAGATTGTAACAGGAAAATATCAGATGGCAATGGCAGAAAGCTAACAGCAATCACACGAACAGCATGAGACAACACACAGCAGTCAGCATGCGTGAGAATAAGCTTGAGTGCCGTAAGGTTGGCAACGCGTAGCTTCCAGCTAAGTGAATCGACGGCCATGATGTCAACCTATCCTGGAGTTGTCCCTCCCAAATACAAGAGTTGTGGCCCAGTTCACTGCCACATAGAACCTGTTCCTCCAGCTTACCACGCGAGTAAGGTATGCGGAACGCCATACGAGCCAGCTAATAAACCCAGCCATGGAAAGGCCCTTGGCATCCTGCAAAGCGAAGGAAGAGGAGGAGGATAAGAAAACAAATTCCACCTTCCAGGGGTTTCATGGATGCATGATAGGGACCTAACACCCAAAAAGTTGACAAGAAAGAGTTTCTATTAAGTTTGAAGCCTGCGCAAGGTTTCTATTTTCTGAAAACACGAATTTAAACAAGATCTTGCAAGGAATTTGGATATTTGTCGGCGATGAAATTGCACATAGTGATTTTCAGTCTATCCAGTTCTAGCAGTTCATCCCCAAGCACTGATGTGATCATCAACCATCAAAATTAAGCTGCAAGGCAACAACATTCTTTTTTCGAAACAAAAACAGAAGTATGCTTATGCTTGTAGTTTTATCAAGTTGTTGACATAGGAATGAGTTGGATTTTGTAGTGTTGCGTATTTAAATATATATAGAGTTATAATTGAGTTGGTGTCATGTCAAACTAACCAAACCAAGTCTTGGCTGGGCAGGGGTTGTGATCTTAAGCTAGACCTTCACTACTTAGTTACCAAACCCTTGGTCTATGGGGAATTTGACATATGATTCATCAATAACTTCACGAGCAGATGCATAGGTTTTAGTCGGTGGGCATATTGTATTTTTTTATCAATGCAGTAGAACGTCTATGATTTAAATTCGATACTCACCATCATTGTTCAGTTTCATGTTTTGGCATAGTTATGTCCATATAGCTCCACTGAACTAAAAATTTACCATTTGCACATGTGAAGAAATGTTTTAAAAAATTTATTACCTTGCTCTGCCTTAGATCAACCAATGCCTTGTAGCGCCCCACAGATGCCATGCTTCCTAGGTGCCTGTAGACAAAAGGATCTCCCAGAGAAACATCTTTGGCACAGTGAGCTTTGCCTCCATTCTGCATTCCAATGCTGCTGAATAAGTTGGCTAGATATTTGCCTTCCCTCTCTGCAACCTGTTAGTAGGATGCATGGTTTCAAGCAATTATAACTTTCAGAAGAGTTCCTTGACCAAACAATATAAATGACACTTATAATCAAAAGCAACAAAAAACTAACTGCATATTGCATTGCATGGACATTTAATTACAACATCAAAACCCAAGGAAACTGACCTGAGCCAAAGCAGGAAGTACTTGTTTCCCTGTCTGCTCAAGGAAACCTGCACAATCCCCTAGTGCAAACACATCTTCCACAGAGGGAACACGAAGCCACTCATCAACACCAATCCTGCATTAATTGTTAAAAATACCCTAATTGTTTTAACATACTCAGAACAGCAGCATATGAATCGCTTGCATTGCAGAGCATGAAAAGCATTAACTTAAATTTTCCTTATACAAACCTTCCACCAGGAGATTTTGGAAGATTGAGTGACTTCACAAATTGAGAGGGCCCAACACCCGTAGACCATACTAGCAAGCCATAAGGAACAGAAGTTCCATCACTTAGAAGTATGTTCTTTGGTTGCACCTCTTTCACAACACCTCGCACAAGACGAACTCCAGACTGATACAGATACATGAATTTTATAAGCTTCCTTCCGCAGATAAAAGGTCTTTCAAATGCTTAAACATTGTCAAAATAATGTCGTTTATTACCTTGGTCAAGTGATTAGTTGCATACTGCCTTAAACCCACATCGAATGATGACAGTATCTCATTTGCCTGTACCAAATACAAAGACTATGATCAATGACGACTTCAATATTCACATATTCCACATTGCAAAATAAAATATCAGATGCCAGGACATACCTCTATGAGAGTGACTTGAATGTAATCCTTTACATGAGAATACCTTTCTCGCACATCTCTCATGATAAAATCGCTTAATTCACCACTAAACTCCACTCCAGTAGGACCACCACCTATAACAACACAGTGTAAAAGGCGCTTCTTCTCTTCTTCTGATATGCCTGTCATCGGACATTACAAAGAATGTTACACAGCGGATAAAAATAATAAATCCGAGTAATTTAGTTTAGTTGAAATCTATGGAATTTGAACCTTATAATATCTGATTAATTATCAAGGACAGGATTCAGTAAATTCACCCTGGCACCATATTAACAGAAAAATCAGGAAGCCATCGTGAAGTGAAAATCAATCGAATAAAAGTAATATTTTTTTCAGGCCTAGCTAAAAATAACTTAAGAGAATAATGGTAACCCCAAACCAACAGTAACCATCTTCAACCAAAAAGCCTAGCATGCCTAAGAAACTCCACAGAACCTAATAAAAGGAAAGACTAGCTGCAAAAGAGCATTACATGCCAATTATGTGAGTGCATTGATATTACCAGCACTTAAAGGTTAGAAACAAAATAAAAATAATCTAAAGACATTTACTTGTAGAAGTTCTATTGCATTATAGATTACTGATAGTCACATGAACTCTTCTCCGAAAAAACATTTATAAGACGTGTTAAAAGGCAAAGCCCCTTCAATGTACAAGGCAGCCATCCGTGCTCAAAGGTTGATGACCACCTAATCTGTTAGGCAACCCCATTTCCTCCAGATCATAATGTTTATGCCAATAAAACTTCCATTACAAAAATTTGCAAAAACAGATTACTCAATTTTAATAAGAGGAAACTTCCACCTCAAAAGTTTGCAAGCACAGATTATTTGCAAACTTCCATTACAAAAGTTTACAAATAATGTTTACCACACAAGCAAATGATTTGTCCAGTCAAAGCCATCTAACATGTTTCAATTTTAATAAGAGGGGGGAGTTTTAAAATCAATGATCACCACAAAGAAAAGAGGGTTTACTAAATTACTCAATCTATTTCTTATAACATGCCAAAATTTAAAAATGTCGATCAATGTCATATACCAGGATTTTCAGAGAGCATCAGGTTCAGGAGAAGCTTCCTTCGTATCTCTTGTGCATGATAAACTTCACGGAGAAAATTTGCATGCTCTTCAACCCCCTTAATATTAAAAGTCAAAGGCTGTGCACCAGCTGCGATGACTAGCTTATCATATGCGACTTTAAAATGGTACGGATCATAAGGTAGGCCAGCACTAGGGACAGCTTCACAGTATATCTGGAATGGAAAGAGTTGTCAGAGCATGAACAAAAGAGTATAACCTTTAATTTTAGGATAAGATTTCAAAAAATAAAAATTCATAAGGTTCCGCTAATATCCTTCCCAACACTGAACAGTTAATGATGCTTCGAACAGTAAACTATCATAGAATGTTACAAATTTCAACGCGGCAAGGTGCATGGATATATCTAAAGAGATGAAAAGAAAAACGAACTACAATAGAGGTTATCAGGTTACGTACTTCATGCTTGTCTGTGTTGATTTCTGTGCAGTTAGCCAGGTAGAAGTATGAATTAGGGGCTCCAGCAAGTGCAGACTGTATCCGGCTGACCGGCTCTGCAACTGATCGGAATTCAAGGGTCCCAACACAGGTAGAAGCAAGCAGAGGAGTAAAAACCATGTGATTACGTGGAGATATACAGACGACATCATAAAGCTTCGTATCCAGCCCTTTAAGAAATCGACAGCCAGCCCATCCAGTTCCAAGAACAACCACTCTAGGCTTCTCTCCCGGCTCTGTGGGCTCTAATCCTGGTAGCTTTTCCTCTTCCTCCTCAAAATCTGATTTCTCTTCAATTTGCTCAGCTGAATGATATTGGTTTCGAGGGGTTACACTTATCCCCCTGCTTTCAACTCGGAAGCCATCAATCACTTCACTGCTTGGAAGATGATTCAAGCTACCACTTGTGGTAATATTTCTAAGCAAGGAGAAGTACTGGTTTCTGTTAACAAGGAAGCCATTGCGGAGCAACCCCGCCTGGCTTATGTGACACCCAGTGGCTCCTCTAGCCAAAGAATCAGCAGCTAATGACTGTATGAAGGTACTTCTTACAATCCTTGACCATCCCATTGTATGATGAATGAAAAACTTGCTGATGCACCTTAAAAAGTTCACCAAGCAGTTGAATGGCAAACAGAGAATCCTCAGACCCTTTCAAGCTTCCCGTGAGGGAAGTTTGTAGGGTAAGCTATTTGACTGGAGGCTGCAAGATTTAAAAGAACAGATGCAAAGTTACACTACTCAGCCAAAGAGATTGTTTGCATATATATATATATATATATAGACACACACACATACACGCGCGAAGAAGACCGGAGGCTGCAAGATTTAAAAGAACAGATGCAATGTTACACTACTCAGCCAAAGAGATTGTTTGCTTACACACACACACACGCGCGCGAAACACGAAGAAAACTGACATAAAACAAAATTACAGAAGAATTTATTCTTGCTAACATCTGTGAGGGCTAAAGACAAAAGGCCAAAATGTTGGAGACTTTTCCCTTGAAGAATTAGCAAGCCCCAGAAATGCAACGGAAGTTGTGGTTGCCTTCAAAAGGCATGCCAATCAAAGGCAGAAAAGCATAGCTTTGACCACTTAATAGCCATAAACTAGCAAGAAAACAGGATGTTCCAGAAGGACTCCGTTGAAAAGTCAAAAGAATTTCCTGAGGTAAGAATCAACATATTTCAACTAAATATACTGGGCTTGAACCAAAAATTCTTGACCTCTTGAATAATTGGGCAGATTGGTATCATCCACTCCCTTTAGGTTATAGACTATCTCAACAACAAAACAGGTATAGAGATTATTAGCAACTGATCTCTCTGGTTTTTCTTTTTCTTTTTTTTCAAAAACAACAGAAAAGAGTAAAATCTGTGGCTGCATTTTAAATGATTTTTCTTGAGATTTAAGAAAGAAATTCCAAAGCAAAACTGCATGCTACCATTAAGAAACAAGCGAAGAAGTATCAGAGACCTTTAGAGATCACAGATGTTGATATTGTTGGCCATAATACCATGATATTTGTAACAATGTGATCATAAAATAATGATTATATCAGAATTGCAGTCAGTAAAGAATGTATATTACTATGATATTTCAGTGTTTCCGTGTGTAGTCAGAAAAAAAAAATGACAAAAGATTTTGGAATACAGAGAGGTTAGTTGTTATAGATTAGGGTTCCAATATTGGCTTCCATGAAGGCGATTTAGAGAATATCACAGCATGGCATGAGTGAAATAAAAAAACGAGCTCAAACGTTGTTGCAATCACAAACTTTTCTGAAGGTTCCTTGTAAGGAGACGAGAGACCTTCCATTAAATTTATCCAATTATTTGAAAGGTTCTCCGCAAAAACCTTAGAATAACTAAAAAGCATGAAACTATCATGGTGACTGGATATCCAATATTACCATATCACGATAATTTTATATTAAAATACATTAATCAAAAAAAAAAACTTTTTTTTTTAATTTTCTACGTGATAATATTTGATTAGGATCTTTAATTACTATATTATGACTGACCAAATACAGTGATTACCAAGGGATCGGATCACAGGATTTGAATCACCAATGATCCTCGATCACCATGATAATTCTATCTGGGTCACCAAATGCCCCCTAAATACTTTACCATATTTTTCTGTAGAATAGTGAGCACAAGTTTGCATCTAAGTATAGGACTAAAAATGAAAAGTAAGAAAAATAAGATCTGTTATGTATTACTCCTAAAAATTTTTCGAAGACAGACTATATAATTTTAAAGGGAAAGAAAACAACATTCTTGAGCATTGAAAAATCATAACTTTGACACTGAAGTAAAAACCTAGAAGCACATAATAAGAAATAATTAGAAAACAACGACAAGGAAAAAAAAATCTAGATTTACACACACACAAAAAAAAAAAAAAAAAATCCTAAGCCTTTGAATTGCTCATGAACACATTAACGAAGTTAACGATTTCTTGCCTTTGATGAGAACAAATGAGAGACACTCAGAAACAGAAAATCCAGAACAGCGGTAAAAAAAAAATTCTTTTTAAGCACACAAAGTCAAATAACAAGCAAGAAACTAAAAAAAAAAAAATCAGAAACAAATAAAAAGACTCCGAAGAGTTGCAAAAAAAATAAAAAAACATAAATAACCTTATTTTGTCTTATGCTTCCATTGCAAAGCAAATCGATTAAATATACCTTACATTACATCAGAAGCTCAAAGAAAAATTCGACGAAATAAATTTCCTGCAACCTTACCTCGACTAAGTTGAAACTCCCCAGATTTTTTCTGAAAAAACAAGCCCCAGATTTTTGGGCTCTTGTAGCGGTGAAGAGAGCTCCGGCATTTAAACCCAAATAAATATAAGAAGACTGTGCAACCAGGGAAGCCTCCTAACTCTTCGGGAGGTCCAACTTGCGTCGCAAGCAATCCCCACGTTTTGGGACATTTTAATATCTTTCTAGGTTTCCATCCCTCTCCGCGACCAAGAATCTTCCTCGCATGTTCACGGAATACTGCTGTACAAAAATTTGGCCAAATAATAAAAAGATGGTGTTTTAGTTCGATAAGCAACCAAGAAAGAAGGGTTTTTTTTTTTTTTTTTTTTTGAGTAACGAGAAAGAAGGCGTGGAAGATTTATTTTGGTATTAAAAAAACGGTTTATTTATTGCAAGCAGATCGGGAAAGTCCTAACCAGCTCTTTTCCTGGTAAAACTACCCAGCCGTGTTGGAGAATGCGTATTAATATACGTTCGCACCTTCCCAAATTCTTTGTCCATCATCTCCACCGAGGAAAATTATGCACAGAATTCTATCAATTTTTAATATTATAAATATTTAAATTAATTTGATTTTTAAAATATTTATTGATGAAAAATATTTTTCACATTATAATATTTTATTAATTATTATAATTTCATGTTATTTTTAATGAGATGGAATTCTTTTTATAACTTTTTATTCTGCATTATGATATATATTGATTATTACAATTCCTGGTTATTTTTAATAATATTTAATTATTTTTATAAATTTTTATATGATACATCTTGTTGGCCATCATGATTTTTTTATTTTTAATAATATATTTTTTTCATCTTGTGTCCTTATCATCGCATTTTATTGATTATTATATAGCTTTCCGTTATTCGTTACGGTATAACGTAATTAAATATTATAATAAATAACAAAAAATCATAATAATGAATAACATATCATAATATATTTGTACCATAAAAAATAAAAAAAGGCCTTCGTTAAATACTTAAATATTATGATGATGTAATTAAATTATTAATTAAGATAGGTAGTAGTGATGTAATTTTTTTATCAGTTGCGGTGGATAAAAATTCTCTCCATAATAATTGCCTAACCTTTAAGATTTATAATTTTTTATAAAATAATAATTTACAACTTTTAAGGGAAAGTTATGCGCAGAAAATTTTATTTTAAGTTTGAACCGGTCCCGTCACGCCGCCTGCCGGGACCGGTTAAAACCTCGCATTCTAAATATGACCTAAATATCTCGCGAGCCTGTCTTGGGGCATGAGCCTCTCAGGGCGCGTTACTGGGGTTTTTTTTTTTATAAAATTTTATTTTCATAATTAATGCCGTCCCAAAGATATTTTTCGATTTAGGTGTACGGCGGTTTAAAAAATTTTTAAAAAAAATAAAATCGCGGTTTCAACCCGCGATTTTAAAAAAAATATATCAAATAATAATAATAATAATTGCTTGAAATCGTATGCTGGACCTGCAATTTTTCACACATTTTTTTTTATTTTAAATTTTAATAAAAAATAATAAAATAATAAAATAATAAAAAAATTAAAAAATTATAATATGATGCTATAATAATTTTTTAAAATTATTATAACCTGCGATTTCGCAATCTGGTCATCGATCCGACCACCAGTCTGATAGCCAGTACAGCTCCGGTCATCGATCCGATAGTCAATTCGACTGCTAGGTCGGTACCAATCCGATCGCCGGTCTAGCTGCTAGTCCGGTCACTGGTCAAACAGTCGGTCACCAGTCTGACGGTCGATCCAGTCGCCAGGATCCGGCTACCAGTCCGGTCATTGGTCCGGCCACCGGTTCGACCGTCGGTCCTGCCACCCATACGGTCACCGGTCTAGTGGCCAGGGTCCGGCCATCGATCCCACCACTGATCTAGTCGAATAGGTGGTCGGACCCTGGAGACTAGACTGGTGACCGTATAGGTGGCAGGACCGGCGGTCGGACCGGTGACCGGACCCAGGTGGTTGGACCGACAGGCGGACCGGTGGCCGGATCGGTGGTCGGACCGGTGGCCGAATCCTGGTGACCGGACCGACCATCAGATCGGTGATTGATTGTCAAACCAGTGACCGGACTGGCAACTAGACCGGTAATCGGACTGGCACCTACCTAGCAGCCGAACTGGCTATCGGATCGATGGCCGGAAGCGTACGGCTATTAGACCGGTGACTGGATCGGCTATCGGACTGCGAAATCTCATGTTATAATAATTTAAAAAAATTATTATAATATCATATTATTATTTTTATTTTTAAATTTCTTTTCTATTTTTTTATTAATTTTTTTTTATTTTTTATTAAAATTTAAAATAAAAAAATAAAGGAAAAATCGTAGAGAATTGCATGTCTGTATTTTCTTGAAATTGCATTTTCTTGAAATTACATGTCTGTAACTTTTATTTTTTTTGAGTTTTTCTTTTTTTTTGTGGAATCGCGGATTGAAACCGCGATTTCAATTTTTCGTTTTTTTTTTTTTCAACCGCCGTACATTTAAATCGGTAGAAATCTTTAGGACGGCATTAATTACGGAAATAAAATTTTAAAAAACATTATTTAAAAAAAAAAAGGCGTTATTAGTATATATTATTACTTTTTTCCCTTTACCGAGGGTTCAGGTTGTATTTTTCGCACAAAAGAATGATTTTCCTGATTTCGCGATATCAACCGTTGGATCATACAGTGTCGGTGCAAATAAGAAAAAGGAGAGCTATACAACGCGCGACCGGACGAGGTGTCGCGCCTCCTGGGAGGTCCCATGGGTTGGTAGCATCTCCCTGGCTACCGGACGCGTTTTTTTGACGTCTTTCGCTGCTGTCGCGGAGGAAGGCCAGGTGTTTTCTCGATTCCGAAGACCGGGGAAACGCGGAACGAGGCCAACCGTGTGTCACGTGCCGAGAAGGCATCGACCGGAGGCTGCTCCAATCCGACGGCCGCTTGGTTTGTTTAATTGTTTTGCCCGGCAACGGGCCATTTCTCGTGTTGTTCCAGAAGGTTTCCGTGCTGTTGGGGTACGGAAATTTCGTTCATATCGCACCGAGCGGCTGATGTGTTAGAAGTTTTTTTTTTCAAAAGTCCGTAGAAATCCTTTTTTTCAGGTTTAAAAAATCAATAAAAACAAAAAAATAGAAAAAAAAAATTAAAAATAAGACCTTTTTTCATATAAATTGATTTTTTTTTTTTCACTTCATTTTTTATTTATTATTTTCTTAAAAATTCATGAAAAAAAAAGAGAAAGAACGTGCATGAAAGAGATTTGAAGGGTTTAAGTTCTGGTTAAAGTTTTTTCTAGATCATATAGGATCTTATGAGAGTTGTGGCAGTGTGAAGAGATTTTGAGAGTTTAATTTGGATAAAAGAATGACATTACGTAGGGTTTGGAGATTTTTATCCTGAAAAATTTTTTTTTGGCTATAAAATTTTTGATTTAAAAGTTTTGTTTAATATAAATATTGAATAAGGATTAACCGGATAGGTTTGGGTACCCAGCAGATAATACCAATTTAGAGTGGAATGGGTTTAGAACTTTTGATTAATTCTTATTTGGGATAAGTTCGTGTAGCAAGATTTAAAATGGATTCGAATATAAGTAGGATAAATTTTATAGTACCTTTATCGATTGCCATTCCTATACAAAACATGTGATATAGTCCACGAATCATAATAACTTTATTTAATCCAAGGATGATTACATAGTTCATGATACCTTAACCTGATTCAAAGATGACTCAACCACAATCAAGGACAAGGACATACATGGTCAGCTTATGATATGTAACTGCAAAGGGCATGCCGGATTAGCTTTGAGGGAGAAGTTAATCAATATGGTTCAATGGTCCTAGTTTTGAGGCAGCTCAAGCTCGGCAAAAAGATTTGTGGCCATGTTAGTAGGGTTATGATCTATTAACATATCAACAAAGCATCTCTATACGTAAACATTAAAAAAAAAAAAAAATCTCAAGCAATATTTTCACGATTAAATTGAATTTCATTATTATTAAATGACCAACAACTTATATATGATAGAAGAAAATTTTTAAATAAATTATTATTTCAATAAAGCAATTAAGAAGCCACCTAACAATCAAGAATCCATGCGTCGCCTTCTGATTATTCGTTTGAGACTTTTATGCTACCATAGCAATGAGCTATCATCAAGGGTATATTGTCAAATAAATAGCCTTTGAAGTTTGAACAGCATTTGTTCCACGTTCTCTCGCCTTGTCCATAGTCTATACCGGAAACCCTATTATTGTAAAATAAAAAATAAAAAAAAAACTCAATTAAGCGTTTAAAAATGCTTTCATGAGACACGTGGAAGATTTTAGATCATATATTTTAAAACTATAAAAAAAAGGAAAAAAATATTGGAAATGACCTGATCTATCATCGTACTCCGTGACTGATCGAACGGGACCACAGAGAATCTGTACAGATTCCCGGTGGACGACGAGGATTCGCATCGAGTGCATGCGAAAAAGATGACTTTTTAAGGGAAAATGAGAACCCGTGACGACTTGATGCGACGGGGATTGGTGGGTCGCCGTCGGCGCTTTTTTTGACGCAGCCCACGGCGGAAATCCCCAGGAACCCGGAGTTTGCGTTGACTTCATTGACCGGAGAAATCCCCACCAGCGGCCAGCATATTCCCATGCATATGCCGTCGCATGGAGACCGCTTGATGGGCGATGATAACCGATGAGACCTTACACCCTCCTGTTACATGTAGAAAATCTGGTTTTCTTTTTTTATAAAAATAAAGGACAGGGGGTAAACTCCGGTGTAGCTTCCCGTTCTGATCTCCGATCTATTAGATAATTATTCGATTCGGATCATAAATTTTTCTGTATATTTTTCTCATAGACCGTTAAGTATGTCAACCTAACCGCATTACAGTATCGGAGTTATAGTCGTTGAGTACATCGACCTAACTGTATTACGGCGTGCCGGAGTTACAGTCATGTATGTTCAGAATTTTTAAAATTTAATCGAGTCATCCACGAGATCATATCTTGAATTCATGATCAGTGAATTATTCATAAGAACGAAGCCGTGTCCTAACCTACCGTGCTACCACCGTAATATCCTTTACCGAGAAAATGTTATACGGTTTGCGTACGCTGATAATGACCGGAACATGTTTTGCACGGTTTCAAAATGTCAGCTTCTTGACTTATGTTGCTGATGGTAGGAAAAAAATGGAACATTTGAAAGCTATGCAAAGCGCAGTCCACTGATTCATCTCATGAAAAAAATCAATCGTTTTTCCATATAAAAGATACTAGCCAAATTCTAAGAAATTGCATGATGTTTGGAAAGAATTTTCTTGGAATAAAATTGATCTAGATAAAATTGACTGGTTGCATGTGCTACCACCACATATTAGCTGTCTTGAGAGCTTTACAAAAGTTAGCACCAATAATATTTATATATTAATAAAATGATAAATAGATATTGGAAATGAAATCCCGTAAGATTATAGATGACATTTTGTATTAATATCGTAGATTATGAAATAATTCTATCTTTCAAATGTGTCCTGTAGGTAAGGATGGACCATACTAATTTTTTTAAAAACTCTATCGCTCGTCTCTGCCGCTCTTTGGGTACACTGATACAGCCGCATAGAGGTGGAGGCATCGTGGAGTTCCGGCGTCACCGTGTCGAATCATGGGAGGAAGAGAGGAGTCGGCCGTTGGTGAAAGAGACGGTGAGTGAGGTGAGGTCGGCCATCGGCAAAGGAGATGGCGGGTAGGGTGGGATTGACCATTGGCAAAGAAGACAATAGGTGGGATGGGGTCGGCTGTCGATGGCAGGTGCCTTGTCGAGGGCGGTGGTAGGCCAGGATGACGCCACGACGGTTGTCATTGGCGAAGAGAGGATTCGGCGGGGAAGATAGGTGAAGGAGATGGTGGATGAGGTTTAGGCTTAGAAATTTTAGAGGAGACGGAGGTGTTTCCAGGTGAGTTGTTCACCGTAATTTTTTTTTAACAATTTTTTTACTAATATTTTTTATAAGACTCGGTGTCATTTTTTTAAAAATCTTTTTATCGATTTTTTGAAATTATTTTTGACTGATTTGAAAAATTTTAGAGGGCAAATACTTATTATATATTAATTTATCTTAAAACAATCTAACTGATAGAGGATATTACGGAAAAATTAGAGGGCCAAGGCCTCTCATGCCCCTCCCGGCTTTCCACCTCTGCATGTAGGACTAAGTTTAACACATAGATCTCAAAAACGTGGTGATGTCCAGTAAAATACATAAAATGATCAGTGGGTATTAGAGATGAAACCCTGTGTTGACATGTCAGAATATAAATGAAATCCTGTATTGATATGTTAGATTATGGATGAAATCCCATGTTAACATGGAGTAATTCTATATTTCAAATGTGCCATGTAGGACTAAGTTTGACACGTGCTATAAAAAAATGTGGTGATGTCCGGTAAAATATGCTACCATGGGCCCATAGCTTGATTGTGATTGAGTAAAATGGTGGTCCGATCTTGAATGAAAGCCTTGATTGTGGTTAAGTACAACAAAGAATTATGATAGTAGGGCCATCGAATATCAAGTAAAAGCAAGGTAAAGAAAATGTTCTTGAATTCTCAAACCCTATCATATATTTGCATTTATGTAGTGGATCCATCTTGAATAAGATTTAACATCTTGAATTCAAAAATTTTATGGGATATTTGTAGTTATGTAGTGGGTCTGTCTCCGATGAGAATTGACATAGTGGTTGGACCTTGTTGGTAATTAATGAGTGCCATGGATCTCTAATTTTTTTTTTACCAGCTGTGGCACCGGATCTCAAAAGGATCGGGATAAGAGAAAGAAAGGGGGAGTGGATGGATCTAATTAAACATGATAGAAGATCATTTCTGTTGTCGCCAAGATTATCATGGTCTGTAGCTCTGACATGGCGTGGACTCGTCGGACTCCCGTCGGGCGCTCGATCCTCTTCCAGTGTAGCCTGCAAAAAAAAAAAACCCAAGCCGAGGATTCTGACAGGGATACTTCGATGATTAAGTCAGTTGGGATGATTAAGGAAGACAGAACCGCTGTGACAAAGAGCTTGGGGACTCTCCGCATAAAGGATGAAAGATGGAATTGAAATGGAAAGACAGGGTCGAGTGGAGATCAGAGAGCTAGGAGGTTCTCTTGGCTAGTTCCTTGCTCGTTTGCTCTCTGAATCTTACCAATTGCCTCTCTCCCCTCTCGGGGGTCCTTTCTTCTATTTTTATATGAGTAGGAGTGGCCCAGACCAGGCCTGGGGCTTCATTGAAATGTCTCTTTCCTGGTATCCCTTTCTGGAGGGATTTTTCTTTGTCTGCAGCCTCCCCCTGTCGGATCGATCCTCTAGAGGAGATCCTTCATTAGGGGGTGATCGCTAGCATAGTACAGATCTTATCCCTCTGGTGGTGCAATTTTTCGTGAGAGGGGCGGGCGTCGTGCCACTGAGCCCCAAGACATGGTGGAGCGTTTCTATTCCAGGAGGGACCGTCGGAGTGTCTCAGGGCCTATGGCCTTAATGGAATACCCTCTTGGAGGAGGTTCAGGTTTCGTGTCGTGAGGGTCAGAGCCCTCGATTGCACGGTTGTTGACGTGGCGGTGCGCTACAAGGTGTGGAGCCTAGCGAAGCATGCATTGCATAGAACATGCGGGTGGCGTGTTGCAGAGTTTGAATTTTTCGACAAGATGTGCACCACTTCTGGAAGGTTGCAGGTAGCTAGGAGCTTCCATGTCACAATCTGTACCTCTGCCGATCCTCTCTCTTTCTGCCACTGGCGGGAACTCTGGACTTGGCAGGAGGAGGGGGAGAGCTCAATCTAGAGAGCCTGACTCTGAAAGCGGGAGCACGACCTCCATTGGGAGCTCGACCCCGGATACCGGGGGCCGCCTTCGGAAAGCATGAGCATGGCTCGGCTGGGCGCTCAACCCCGGATGAGGAGGGCTGCCTTCGGAAAGCATGAGCACGGCCTCGGCTGGGCACTCAACCCTGGATGCGGGGGATCGCCTTCGGAAAGCATAAGCACGGCCTCGACTGGGCACTCGACCCCAGATTCAGGGGCCGCCCTTGGCAAGCATGAGCACGACCCCGGCCGAGAGCTGACCTCAGATGGAGGGCTCGTCTTTGAGCACGACCCCGACTGGGAGCTGACCTCGGATGGAGGGCTCGCCCTTGGCATGCATGAGCACGATCCCGACCGGGAGCTGACCTCAAACGGAGGGCTCGCCTTATGAGCATGACCCCGACTGGGAGTTGACCTCGGACGGAGGGCTCGCCCTTGGCATGCATGAGCACGACCCCGGTCGGGAGCTGACCTCAGATGAAGGGCTCACCTTATGAGCACGACCCTAGCTAGGAGCTGACCTCAAACGGAAGGCTCGCCCTTGGCATGCATGAGCACGACCCCAGCCAGGAACTAACCTCAAGCGGAGGGCTTGCCTTATGAGCACAATCCCAGCTAGGAGCTGAACTCAAATGGATGGCTCGCCTTTGGCAAGCATGAGCACTACCCCGATCGGGAGCTGACCTCAGTCAGAGGGCTCACATTATGAGCACGACCCTGGTTGGAAGCTGACCTCGAATGAAGGGCTCACCCTTGGCATGCATGAGCACGACCCCAGCCCGGAGCTAATATCAGACAGAGGGCTCGTCTTATGAGCACGACCCTGGATGGGAGCTGACCTCGGATGGAGGGCTCGCCCTTGGCACGCATGAGTACGGCCCCGACCGGGAGCTGACCTCAAGCGGAGGGCTTGCCTTATGAGCACGATCCCGGCTGGGAGCTGATATCAGATGAAGGGCTCGTCCTTGGATTTTCATCTAGGTGCCGCATCCAGATAACACTTTCCACCCGCGCTGCCGCCAGCTATCGCCATCATGAGCTCCATGTTAATGGTTATGCCACATCACTCTCCATAAGGAGCGTGAGGTTATCGTGAATGGCATCCATTTAATTCATGAAAGTAACCTAATGAAAGCTCTCCTCTGTTATGAAAAGCATGATATTGCTTACAGAAACTATGGCACTCGTTACAAAAAAAATAAAATATAACTACTATTTATAATATTTTGACCACCATGACAAAAAATATAATTATTGTTAAGTTATTATAAAAAAATATTTGTCTAATAAATATTTTTGAGATAAATACTAAATATTATTATAATAATTATTATATATTATCATGAGAAATAATAGATGATAATGAAATAATAGTATCATTATCTGATCATGTTAATGTATGTGTCACATGCACGTTTTATTCAAGAGAGACAAAATTTTGATGAATGATAATGGCTCCACCTATCTTTGATGTGAACTTGGTAGATTTATTTTTAATGTGACATGATATATATTTTTTAAAATTTTTTCTATGATATTGTAAAGAGTATTTTTCCAGCAATTTGATTCAACATGGATTGCTTATATTTGTCTACCGATGGCTAATTGTAATTGGTTGTGCATAGTTGGTGCCATAAATATCTTAAACTTTATTAAGTTTTCTACATAAATGGTTGTAGTGAAATGAGTGTAAGAGTTTTTTTTAATTTGGACTAATATTAATTATAATTATTTTATTAAAACCGAGTTGATTTTATGGTCCTTGTTGATAGATGTATGATGGGCCCAATGTTATGTGATCATTGTTTGGACTAGGAGCATCTCATATGGGTGGTGTAGTTGAAGTGGCACAATGTAGACCTTAGCCCATTGGCTCATGATGGAAGGGCCTGTTAGGATTTTGTTTATAAATAATTAGCTAGGTTCCCTCTCCACCCTTCATGATACATGACCTTTACGTGAGATTGGTTCTCAAAACTTGTCCCATTGATGAGCTGCTTGTTTTGAGAGAATGCTGGAGAGAAGGACTCTGCCTTCGATGTTCATGTGAGCATCTCTTCCAGGTTTGGGATTATGGCAAATACAAGTAAATATCCTAAATCTAAATATTTGGGATTTGATTATATGATATAAATTACAAATCTGTTATTTGCTCTGAACAAAGAGGAACTAATATATTTTTAGGTGTTCTAAAATTTATGCATAGAATCTTGAAGTTTTTTAAAAAAATTTCTTATATTTGGTATCAGAACCTTTATGCATGATTTAGTACATTTTTTTTATTTTTAATTTATTTTATGATTTGTTTTTCCACATTTTGATCTCCTCGATCTACCTCCTTCATGTGCATTGGTAGCAGGCTATGGCATCCGGTAGTCTGAGGCCCGTCTGGTAGTTTGAGGCCTGTCAGAGAGGTGATGGTGCCTTTAATGGAGGGACCCAATCCTGGCGCTGGATGAGGTCGGAGAGCCCTAGGCAAAATGCACCGGCGGCGGTGATCGTTTTCTTTTCAGATCACGCATAAAAAAAAGACCCTTTTTCCCCTAACCCAATCCACCGATCACCACCGGCGTTGATTGGGATGTCCCGATCATGATCGACGTTGGTCGGATGACTGGTGGTGGTGGGAAGAGGCTGCCGGTGACCAGCCGGTGACGAGGAGAGGCCATGGAGCTGGTGGCGATGGTGGTCTCGACTGAGATCGCAAAACAACAAAAAAAAATTCTGAACGTGATGAACCACGAGGGGAGATCGAAAATCCTCCCTCGAAGCGGCCTTTTCGGGATCGCTGGGGTCATGGAGGGGTGGTGATCCGCTAGTGACCATCTATTGCCGGCATCAAGGGGAGGCCATCAGTGGCATGTATATGGCCGTGGAGGTTGGAGACTCTGGTCGGTGAGGTGGTGATTAGAGGGTTTTTTGGCCTGAGATTGGCAAAAAAAAATTGGATGTAAGAGGCTGAACCGATCGAACCTCTTGGACCTCGCCATCGGGCGAGTTTTGACCTCCAGCATCATTACCGAAGTCAACGACCGGCCATTCCCTAGTGGTGGTCTCGTCGGCGGCTACACCGATGGGGTGGATCCAAGGGAGCGACGGATGGATTTTTTTAGGTAGTGTTTGGGTGGTAAAAAGTTATTCTTATAATAGGAATAGGTATTCTACAAGAATAGCTTATTCTCGTTATTATTCTCAATTTCTGTTTGGATCAAAATCTGGTATTCCATTTTATTCCAGTGCAATTAATGTGGTGTTATTCTAAATGGTTTTTGGATGAGATGGAAATAAGCTGTATTCCACCAAGAATAGGGGAGGAATTTTTTGAAATCCCAAAAATACCCCTACTCAAATATTAAAATAAATGAGTTATAAAATTCTTTTTTAATTTTATATTTAAGTAAATATATTATTATATTAATAATAATTTATTAATATGATCTATTAAAAACATGTTATACCAAATAATTTATTAGTATGGTGTATGTAAATATAAAATTAAAAATAAATTTATTAACATTAAATTTAAATTATATTGTATTAAAATGATGTTATACAAATTAATTGATTATTACAACATATTAAATTAATATCGCTACAATAACAAATATTATTTAATTTATTATTATGATCCAGTAACCATTCATTATCCTATTTGAATTATTTTTTATATCTATGAAAAGCATTACTAAATCTATTTAAATCAGATTAATTAGACAATTTTCCAGTGGACATTGTTAAAAAACAGGTTCATCAATGACAGCGAAAATAAATGACCTACATGAATCTCTGCCGTAACAAATAGATTTTACAACATAAGCAGCAATTATAATTATTCTGTAACAAGATGAAACTCTAAATATCCCAAGAATAGTGTATATTTTATTATTAATTAGAATAATCATAAGAAATACATACAATATGAGTACTTGTTACAATAACACGAATGTAACATTACATGCCCGATGAATACATGACCTGAACTGATACATCCATGAGTTATAAAATAAAAAATGTATAGTATTGACTTCAAGAAATTTATGTTTCGCAAGTTGCAGTTCAATCCTTAATCAACAGCACCAAGTTGTGAGACTGCGGATTTTGAAACGCCTCTCCAGACTATTTCTAAGCATTAGATCACCTGTAACAAAATATAAACAGTTTCATTAAATAATCAATAGATTTCATTAGCCAAAAATAAATAAAAAATAAATGAATTAGCTGAATTAAGGTATGTAAAATATCAAACCTGTGCAATTATAGTTCATTATGACAATGGATAAATGTAACCTGAGATTTGATATGGCAAGAACTGAGCATGCACTCCTGCTTCGAAGCAACGATCAATCAATATGCTACATATCATCATCGACACACAAGCAATTTATAACTTACGAAATCAAATAACAAATTTGGCACGTTGTAACTTCATCTGTGCTCTATATGCCCAACATATCATAAACCATAGTAATAGGAAGCCATACAATGCAGTAACATTTGAAACATCCTGGAACATCAAGAACATCATCATAAACCATAATTACAAAAAGCCATACAATGCACTAACATTTGAAACATCCTACAATATCAACAAGTTCATCATAAACCATAATACCAGAAATTGATACAATGCACTAACAACTGAAACATCCTGAAATATCAAGAACATCATCATAAACCATTGTATCAAGAAGCCATACAGTGCACTAACACCTCAAACATCCTGAACCATCCTGAAACATACGATGGTCTACATACTGAAACAATAAGGGTTGCCAACAATATAAACAAAGCACTTTACAGTTGCCTTAAGTAGTTGTTACAATATATAGTTACAAATTTTGGCTCAGGGAAGTAAAAGTATTGTCACTTGAGCATCACGGCTACAAGAGGAAAACAACAAATGTGAAGTTCCACTCCTGCCTCCCAGCAATGCTCAATCAACAGGCAGACCATCATCATCGCCAAAACCAATGCAGAACACCCCAAATAATGCATATGAACATACCTCGTCACACAACATGAAGAAGTTGTGTTAGAAAAACTTGAAAAACATTTACAAGAGCTAAAAATACAGACATAAACATTTTATAATAACTTATTATAAAATCAATACTCATCCCACTGAATCCACTGAAAGCAATCATCTTCAACAGTTAAGAAAAACTAAAAACATAAAGAAATCAATACTCATCTCAATCGATCAGCCTTCCATAAGAACCATATATATTTCCTCTGCAAAATAGCTCAATTACAGGTATCATAACTGTTAATAGCGAGAGGGATATCACTTACCATTGGCAGCATGTGATACAAGTATGGGCAGCATGTGAAATAATTAAGACAATCCCAGTTACAACATAAAAACCTTTTGGATGTATCCTGAGAATGTTCACAGATATATGCAATCTTGGGATGGGTTCCATTGAGCATTAATAAAAAAATCCTAAGCTTGAAAATTGGGCAGGTGATGGTTATTCAGTTAAAGATTTACGAGTGAAGAGCTTATTATTAATCATCCAACTAAAAACATGGAAGCACAATATGGAGAGGACATTCATGCTAAGCACTAGTAAGATATCCTAGAGTTTAAGATTAAGCAGCCAATCCTCATTCTAACTGCCAACAGGACTATGGTCTACTGGTTGGTACAACTTTCCTCAGCAAATGTTTAAGGTAAAGGATCTAGATCATAGTTCACCACTCTGAAATGCACTGCCCTATATCGAGCATATTGTACTGTATCAATAAGGTGCTGGTACGGTACAGGGGCCGAACCAGCCTATACCAAATGGAACCAAATGGGTTTTCCCAGTTTTGAGCAGAACCATGAAGGGCATGACAAAAGGTCTTCCCAACCCTCTATCAATACAAGAGCTATACCACATCATACTGGGTGAGCTGTAGGAACACCTTTAATCTTGGTATCAAGTTGTACAAGGCCAATTCTAGGCGATTCAAGGTGATTCACACCCAAATCTGTCCTAAAAGATACAAGTTCTAGACTGATACAATACATATCAGTTGATACAAGCTGGGACACTCAATATTTTAATCCTTGGATTAAAGTATCCTCTATTGAGTCTATGTAAGTCAAAGGTGACAGGGTGTGCATATTATGACATATCATTTCTAAACATGGCATAATTGGGACAGAAAGGCATGCGAGTCTAAAAAGATTCTTTACTTGCATGGTAAGGTGCAAAAACTTATTTCAATTCTCAACATATGTTATTATAAGTTGCTTGAGCATAGTATTGTGGAAATGCATATAATGTTGTTGCAAGAAACTACCAAAATCATGAAAGCATGAAGAAAAGGTATAAAACTCCAAACAAATCTATAATCCATATAACACTTCAAAATCCTGAAACGATAAGGGTTGCCATGAATATAAGTATAGCAATATGAAAGCTACTATTATTACTACTAGTACAAATATAAATTTAAGAAAAATGGCTCAGGACAGCGAATGTAATCTCAATCGAGCATCATGGCTACAATATATGTGGAAACAACAAATGTGTAATTCCACTCCTGCCTCCCAGCAATGCTCAATCAATCAAAAGGCAGCCCATCATCATTGCCTTATTTAAAAAACTATGTACATATTTACAATCAAACAATACAAGGAAGCTCAATATACTGGGACTTTAAGGGCTGCCACTTTAGTAATGCCTTACATTGGCAAATTGAATTTGTGGCTCAGCAAAATACGGAATCCTCGTCAATGGAGCATTGTGGCTACAATAGTAACAAACCTCGATACATGGTATCACTATTGTCTCCTGGCATTACTCCGTCCATAGACAGCCCATCATCATTGCCACATTCCAAAAATCGAACGAATATAAAATAAAAAATTATAAATTGTAAAAACCAAGAAGTATGTAGATTGGAAAAGATGGCTCAGTAGATTCAAAATTGATATGACTTAGAGCATCGCGGCTACAATAGTATTTACAAATAACCAATATCAGGGTCAACCATTGTCTCCAGGCCATGCTCCATCAATAGGCAGCCCCATATCTTTTCCTTTCATAAAACCAAAAACTTCAAAATAATGTATCGGACTCACCTGGAACCATTCAAACATAATTGGCACACAACAAAAATATAGCAATACTTTATGCACACGACAAAAACATAGCAATACTTTATACACACAACAAAATGCAACATACGACATACATTAACACATCTTAATAATACAATATTAATAAATCCTAACATCCTAGTTTCATTTAGCACTACATGTCAGCAAGCCCAACACATAGCCTATGAGGATGGCAAGTACTACAACAAACATTAGGGCACATCGCGAGTGACTATTATTGCCCCTGTCATGAATAATGTTGTCTGCCTCAACCTCATTGATAGCATATTCATGTAGAGTAGGATTGTTGAAACCTCGTACATATCTGTCAAATGCATCGAATGCCTCTGATCGTGTCCTAAACTTTTTATATAATGCATGGTTGTAACCAGAAACTTCACGTTGACAATTAGCCTATGAGTCATAAACTCCCATTCGACGACCCTCAAAAATCATATAGTACTCTCCAAATGACATTACTGGAGGTAGTTAACGAGGACCTCACCTTCCTGTATAACAAAAAAATAACATCACTTTATACGTAGTGTAGTAATGTAAATTAACAACAGTTTTTACCAAACAATTTATGAAATAAATCCCAATATTTAGGGATAAAAAGGTATGTCATTTTCTTTCTGTTCATTTGCACATACCCCGGTGTAGATGATCAACCCATAGCCAATTTAATATGGAATTACGTAGATCTTCCCCTCTACGACATTCATCATCACCGATAATTACCAAAGGATCTATGTCATCGTCGTCATGGTCAAGAGGCATTGGTGCTAATGACATGTTGAAGTACTTGTCATTATCCTGGTTGCGTCTTATAAAATTATGAATAATGCAATAAGCCATTACTATCCGCTTCTATACCTTGAATGGAAACGGTATAGTAGTTCTCAAAATCTTAAAACATTTCTTCAAAATTCCAAAGGCCTTCTCTACACAATTGCATAATTGTGCATGTCTATGGTTGTATAGATCTCGATTGTTTAAATATCGACGAGTTCGAGGATTGTTGAATGTACTCAGGTGGTACCTATTTTCCTGATAAGGAGCCAGGAACTTATCGGTATTCGCATATCCAGAGTCAACAAGGTAATATTTTCCTGAAACGTATAATTCGTTTATATAAACTCAATGACAGTGTCAACAATATCCCATGAAATTAATTATTTGTAAGGCATTCGATACCTTCTGGGACCATGAAACCACCGGACTCCACACACCAACGCAAAATACTCATGTCAGCTACAGAGCCCTCCTAGCCAGTACAGATGAAAAGAAAAGTATGATCAAATGAAGCAACTGCCATAACATTTTGAGAAAGTGTTTCCTTGCGATTCCTGAATCAAGATTGTTTGCTCTTCTTTATTTGAGTAGGTAAGTGTGTACCATCAATAGCACCTATAGCATTCTTTGATGACACATACCCAAAGTAAATCAAATCATGAATACAACGTAGCAATACTAATTAGATAAAGATTTAAATTATACCATGAAGTATGGGTAGAAGAGGTTGTTCTCATGTATTCGTAGATGCACACCCACATCATCACATGGTTGAACTATCAAATCATGCTTTAGGGAACAAATCCCTTTAAGTACTTTGTTAAAGTATCTTGATATCGTCTCACCTGAATGTTGAAAAGTTTTGGACAAAACTCTATTGCTGACCCTATGCCCAACGCAGTACAAAAAGAAAGCCAATTGTTTGGTAGAGGATACGTTTCGAGTGCCACTTATAACTCCTCGTGAGACAAGCAGCTGTTCTAGTTGTTGGAACATATTATTTGTCATTCGAAAATGAGAGTAACCCCTGTCAGGATGACCACACATGATGTATGTAATCAGATTATGACATGAAAATGGACGAGTTTGACAAGGTCTCTTGTAATGTATGTTATAATCCTCCAGCTGAATAATTCCAATACTTAACAATGTCATAACTACATCATCCCAAAAATCTTCCTCATCAATAATGAATTGTAATAGCTGATTCGGGAGAGACATCTAAATAAAATTTTTGGGATTAGAAATGCAAATATAAACTATACTTCTTCTATAATTCCTATCATCAAACCATAAGCATTAAAACTGATAGAACAATTTGGATTGCCGGAAATAAATTGTAAAGAAACAAATATAGAACTACGATACGAGAGATTTAAGCACTATTTCATTGATATTAAGGCCAAAAAGATATACATGCATATATCCTATGAAGATGACATAACAGCATACACAAATTTAGAACATTTAATGCAACATAAACATAGGAATATGAACAAAAAACACATATAATAATACGTCAATCAAGCATATGTAACAAATATAGTTAAGGAAAATGTTAACTTCACTAAACCAGGGGATGACAAAAGCATGCATCATGACTTCAGCAGACATAGAAATACATTATGTCATCCCTCAACCATGTCTGTAAGTGTCATCGGATTGATTTCATGGTGCAGAAGAGCTTTTATCAAAAAAATGTGAGTTGTGTTCAGGAGATGTTGAATGAGCTGCACTTGGGCTATCTCTAGTGCTAGCCCTAAAAACTTTGCCCATGAATGATGGTGTACCACCTTGAATTCCTGATTGCATAGAAGTCAAAGTAAACATATGTGGTGCAGATTATTTTTGTGTGAATGTTTGGATTCACAGACTGATTCAAAAAAAAAAATTGGGGCAGCTCTGTGGACATCATGCATGGGTGATGTGGAACTAATATGCATGCGATTATTTTTGTGTGTTTTATGCGGGGTGAGGTGGTTAAATCCCGAATATCATATCAAAATAAGATGTAGAGAGTTCTATATGAATTTTAGAAACTACGCATGCAGATCAAGACCTAAGAAAGCAATAAAAGGGGATCACCGGGACTGAGAAGCCTCGATTAGGGCTAGTTCACCTACAATAAAACTACTGGTGGAAGAGGGGGTGTACCTGGCAACATCTGATGCTCCTGGTGAAGATCGCAGCAAAGAGATCACTCGTTCCTCGATAGATGCAGCCTGAAAAATCAAGCCGGAGGCCCGCGGATTCCCAGCTTTCTGCTCGGTGGTCCGATTGCGGCATGGCTGGAGTCGTTGGATTCGTAGGAACTCGGGAACTTGCAAACAACTGTCAAGGGTGAGAAAACAAAGGCTGGAAACAAGAATAATTTTAGAAAAAGGTAGCAAGGGCGTGTTGGAAGAAGAGGCTTGGAAGAAGGTTGGTCGGCTAGCACTTCGCAGGACTTCAAGCTCACACAAGATCCCTTAATGCACACATCTGGGAGGCACATAGCAAGAAAAGAACTCAAGAGTATTTTATATATGAAAATTAACTTCTCATACAAGAGACTAGGGTCCTTTAAATAGATTCTTAGTCTTGGGCTCCAAGTATGGGTACAATAGTATTTACCTAGGAATTCTATTCCTACCCAAACCCTAGCTAGAAAATAAGGAAACCCATGGTAGAAAATTCCCTACAATTTCTCTCCCTCTCCTTGCCTTGGTCGGCCAAGAGGGGTGACTCTAAGTGGCCAACCAAGGGGAGAGTCACCCTAAGCATTTGGTGCCCTAGCTCCTTTCCTGGGCCTGGGCTGGCCCAATTTACTTCCAGCTGCAGGATGATGCGAAACTAATAAGCATGCGATTATTTTTGTGTGTTTTATATGTGGGGTGAGGTGGTTAAATCCTAAATATCATATCAAAATAAGATGTAAAGAGTTCTATATGAATTTTAGAAGCTACGCATGCAGATCAGGACCTAAGAAAGCAGTAAAAAGGGATCGCTGGAACTGAGAAACCTCGGTTAGGGCTAGTTCACCTACAATAAAATTACTTGTGACAGAGGGGATGCACCTGGCAACGTCTGATACACCTGGTGAAGATCGCAGTGAAGAGATCACTCGTTCCTCGATGGATGCGGCCTGGAAAATCAAGCCAGAGACTCACGGATTCCCGGCTTTCTGCTCGGTGGTCCAGTTGCAGCCCAACTGGAGTCATTGGATTCGTAGGAACTCGGGGACCTACAAACAACCATCAAGGATGAAAAAATAAAGGCTAGAAACAAGAATAATTTTAGAAAAAGGCAGCAAGGGCATGTTGGAAGAAGAGGCTTGGAAGAAGGTTAGTCGGCTAGCACTTCGGCAAGACTTCAGGCTCACACAAGATCCCTTAATGCACACAATAGGAAGGCTCACAACAAGAAAAGAACTCAAGAGTATTTCATATATCAAAATTCACTTCTCATACAAGAGACTAGAATCCTTTAAATAGACTCTTAGTCTTGGGCCCCAAGTAAGGGTACAATAGTATTTACCTAGAAATTCTATTCCTACCCAAATCCTAGCTAGAAAATAAGGAAACCCATAGTAGAAAAATCCCTACAATTTCTCTCCCTCTCCTTGCCTTGGTCGGCCAAGAGGGGTGACTCTAAGTGGCCAACCAAGAGGAGAGTCACCCTAAGCATTTGGCGCCTAGCTCCTTTCCTGAGCCTGGGCTGGCCCAATTTGCTTCTAGCTACGGTCCAGGGCTTCAGGATTTCTGATTTCTCCTCCTGAGATCTTCAAATCTTCAGGCTGGGTTAGACTTGGGCTTCACTTCCATGTCTTCAAACTAGTTAGAATTGGTCTTCACTTGTATGATGTGATCTTGAGTCTTCAGTGTACTTGGACATGACTCAAAAAAATAAAATTAGCTCAACATGAGCTGACTAGCACTGGACTAAACTAGCTCAACATTAGCTGACTAATACAGGACTCAAGTAAAGACAACTTAGATGAACTAAGCTTTATTACAGTGGACTTGAATGTAACTAAGTGATCCATAGAGGGTTGAGAAGCCTCTATCTTATTCTGGTGCCTCTGGTGTCTGCACCAATTCTTCTGGGATGGGAGAAACTCGACCCTGTCGAGTGCAGATCAGGCTGGCTCACATATCTCTCGAGAATGTCTGGGTCGAGGCATTGCAAGTCCTCTCAAGAAATCCATGAATTGTCCGACTCTGGCTAGCCTTGCCATCGGACCAGGAAGCGTTGATAGCCACGGCCCTGGGTTGTAATAGCTTGATCGTCCAGGATACGCTCGATCCGTTCTCCTCTCTCAGGCTAATTAATTAGTGGACACTTTGGGTAGGGTCACTCTTAACAGAAGGGATAGGTCCAAAGGCCTCACTGGGTATCGCTGCCAGTTTTCTATACTCAACCAGGTCTGTAATATTGAAGGTAGAACTAATACCCATATCCAAAGGTAAGTCTAACATATAGGCATTTGATCCAACCTTCTTTAACACTTTAAAAGGTCCGGCTCCACGAGCATGAAATTTCTTAACACTCCCGGGTGGGAACCGCTCAGGCCTAAACCTAATCATGATAGAATCCACTACATCAAATTTCTTGGCCCTTCTTCAAGAATTAGCCAGTTTCTTTCAAAATTAGTGCAGGTGGTGAACATGCTAGGCACATGCAAACTCCTAACAGGTGATGCAAAGGACTCAAACTATCACTTAACAGACTCGACTATGCATTCCTATCGAAGGAAATTTTTTTGAACTCTTTTGGATCTAAACCTAAGAGATTATAGGTTCTCTAGGTTTGATCCTAGCTTGACATGCACATAAAAAATTACAATGGGCTCTTAGCAAATTCCAAAGGGTATGCTAGAAGTATAATGCAAACCTAACATGCATAATGAATGCATGCAGTATGCTAATCTCAACTAAATATAATCTAATAATCCTGAAAATGCTGGAGATGTCTGGAAAGGACAGAAAATAAGAGGTGGGTTCAAGATTAGTCTGGTAGGGTAGAGAAAGAGGTTCAGGATTAATTGGATAAAGTAGGATAAAAGAATGCATGTCAGGGACTAATCCTAGACTAATGAGGTTAACCTTACGAGGTTGAGGTCTATCTATAGGGTTTGCATAATGGAATGATGGGTTACTAATCTCAGGGAAGAGGTCCCTAATGGGAACTATAGGAGGAGGCTCATCCTGAGGGTACTGATTCAAAGAGATCAGGTCCTTAATAAATTTTTCTGGTTCTTGTATTTTAGGACTAGACTCTATAATTTGGCTCCGCTCTATGGTTTCCTCATACAAGGTTCTAGCAACAATATCTAGGTTCTCTTCCTCTAATTGTTCTTCCACTATAGCTTTAGGCTAGATATGGTTAGGGTCAACTACCTCTAGGTTGGCTTCTACCTGAGTATCTATTGGGTCAGCTAATTCTAGGTCATCTATAGGTATCTCCTCTTCTCCCTCATACTCATCCGCTAAGTTCACATCAGCTTCATACACTTTTGCATTCATGTAAGCCTTGTCAATCAAAGGGATGGTAGGGGAAGGTCGGCTAAGGAAAAATTGGCTAGGCCCTAGTTTCTAAGTATGGGCACTAATCCTAGTAGGTTCGGTTGACTAAGGGGTACTGGCTTACTACTGGACTCATATTTAGGGATACTAATCCTATGGGATTCAAGTTGACTAGGAGAAACCTGACTAGTACTAGGCTGATACCCAAGGGTTATGGGCTCCCTGGGCTCATAGGACAAGGGCGCAGATCTATGGGTCATGGGATTATAGGATCTGGGGTCATAGGATTTGGATTCAGCTCTATGGGTCTTGGGTCTACTGGACTCATGGGATATAGGCTCATAGGTTCTAGAGTCATAGGATTTGGAGTCATAAGATCTATAGGTTGTAGGTCTCTTGGATTGGACTGATAGGACTTGGGTAGGTACTTTCTCCTTAGTTCAAGTTTCATATCACTCCAGGTAGTTATGGGTTCGCGGCCTTCTAGCCTAAGTATTCTCTCAACATTATCTCAATCTAACCTGGCCTGATGAACTAACTTAGCTTTAGCAAACTTGAACTGGCATCTTTCAGAATCAAAACCCATATTTTGTTCAAAGTACAGGTCCATATCTCTTTTCCAAGCAAGATAATCCTCACACTCATGATCACAAAATTTAGGTGCTACCCTCACAACGTACCTAGGGGCTCTCCAAGGGTTGGGCTTCAAATAGGGGTCATGGTAAGGGGTTCTCCTAGGGTTGGGCTCCCTATATGGGTCAGAGTATTGGATCCTCCTAGGGTTGGACTCCCTGGTTTCACTAGGTTGAGTTGGGTTGAGGCTATCGATATTAGATCTAGTCTGGGTCCTATGGGTTTTCTCTAGGGTCCCTAGTCGGTTGTTTATATGTTCAAACCTATGGTTCATCTGGGCCATTTGATCTACAAGGGCTTGAATTTGGGCTTACAGCTTATCCATGGGTTCAGCTAAAGATGGAGATGGTGGATGATATGATGCTCCTGATCTAGTGCTCATGCAAGGCTCAATCAAACCAACTACAGCTCCCTAGACCTAGAGTCTAAAACTAGATGCTCAATCAGGGTGGCAAACTACCCTATAGTAACCCTGTACTCAGCCAGGTAGTTGGTGTAAGGGGAGTGTTAGGTCCCTGATTGCCAATCCTAGATACCAATCAGAGATTGGCCAAGTAGGCAGACCAGCACACAAGCCCTTCGGGATTGAATCCCTGAACCACTATTCTAGATACTAAGCACAAGGTACACATAGGTTAGCTTGACACAGTGATCTGACACTTAGCCCGAACCTGACCAGTTGGTGTCTCTAGCCCACTAGGGCAAATTAAGTCTAATAGATTTTAAGTTAGGCTTGGGACTGAATGCAGGGGATGTGGTTTTGGACTAAGGAGAGGTGATCAAATCCTTCCCCAATCTGACATAGCAAGAGTGCCCCTAAAGGTAGTTTATGCAATGATGGCACCCAATCTGACATAGCAAGAGTGCTCCTAAAGGTAGTTTATGCAATGATGGCAGGCAGATGATGCAAAATTAGGGTTTAAGTATTTTAGGTAGCTTATATATATATATATATATATTTTAATTCTTTTGCAGAAATATGATTTGCAGCCAATGACCTAATATGTTAGAAACATACTAAAAATAAAAGATATGCAAGGAGATGCTAAACAAAACCCTAAACCTTTGAAAGTTGTCTTGTTGAAAAACAGAGCCGAAAATTTGTAGGCTATATCTCGACTTGTAGAAACTGCACAGACCGAAATAAAATCTATAAAAAATTTTTAAAATACTTTGAATTAATATAAATCCATAAAAATCAAAATCAAAATTTTTGGAGTTTTGAACAAGAAGAAATAATTAAAATAACAGTGCATATATGGACTGTGAAGGGTGCATAAAATGAGCCATAATCTAAGCTCTGATATCAGATGATGTGGAACTAATATGCATGCAATTATTTTTGTGTGTTTTATATGTGGGGTGTGGTGGTTAAATCCCAAATATCAGATCAAAATAAGATGTAGAGAGTTCGATATGAATTTTAGAAGCTACATATGTAGATCAGGACCTAAGAAAGCAGTAAAAGGGGATCGCCGGGACTGAGAAGCCTCGGTTAGGGCTAGTTCACCTACAATAAAACTACTGGTGGCAGAGGGGGTGTACCTAGCAATATCTGATGTGCCTGGTGAAGATCATAATGAAGAGATCACTTGTTCCTCGATGGATGCGGCCTGGAAAATCAAGCCAGAGACCCGCGAATTCCCAACTTTCTGCTCGGTGGTCCGATTGCGACCTGGCTGTAGTCGTTGGATTCATAGGAACTCACGGACCTACAAACAACCTTCAAGGATGAGAAAACAAAGGATGGAAATAAGAATAATTTCAAAAAAAGGCAGCAAGGGCCCGTTGGAAGAAGAGGCTTGGAAGAAGGTTGGTCGGCTAGCACTTCGACAGGACTTCAGGCTCACACAAGATCCCTTAATACACACAACGAGGAGGCTCACGGCAAGAAAAGAACTCAAGAATATTTCATATATCAAAATTCACTTATCATACAAGAGACTAGGATCCTTTAAATAGACTCTTAGTCTTGGGCTCCAAGCAAGGGTACAATAGTATTTACCTAGGAATTCTATTCCCACCTAAACCTTAGCTAGAAAATAAGGATACCCATGGTAGAAAATTCCCTACAATTTCTCTCCCTCTCCTTGCCTTGGTCGGCCAAGAGGGGTGACTCTAAGTGGCCGACCAAGGGGAGAGTCACCCTAAGCATTTGGCACCCTAGCTCCTTTCCTAGGCCTGGGTTGGCCCAATTTGCTTCCAGCTGTGGTCCAGGGCTTCAGGGTTTTTGATTTCTCCTCCTGAGGTTTTCAAATCTTTAGATTGGGTTAGACTTGGGCTTCACTTCCATGTCTTCAAACTGGTTGGACTTGGTCTTCACTTGTATGATGGGGTCTTGAGTCTTCAGTGTATTTGGACAGGACTCAAAAAAATAAAATTAGCTGAACATAAGCTGACTAGCACTGGACTGAACTAGCTCAACATGAGCTGACTAATACAGGACTCAAGTAAAGACAACTTAGATGAACTAAGCTTTATTACAATGGACTTGAATGTAACTAAGTGATCCACAGAGGGTTGAAAAGTCTCTGTCTTATTTTGGTGCCTCCCTTAATGCACACACCAGGGAGGTACACAGCAAGAAAAGAACTCAAGAGTATTTCATATATCAAAATTAACTTCTCATACAAGAGACTAGGATCCTTTAAATAGACTCTTAGTCTTGGGCTCCAAGTAAGTGATCCACAGAGGGTTGAAAAGTCTCTGTCTTATTTTGGTGCCTCCCTTAATGCACACACCAGGAAGGTACACAGCAAGAAAAGAACTCAAGAGTATTTCATATATCAAAATTAACTTCTCATACAAGAGACTAGGGTCCTTTAAATAGACTCTTAGTCTTGGGCTCCAAGTAAGGGTACAATAGTATTTACCTAGGAATTAAATTCCCACCCAAATCCTAGCTAGAAAATAAGGAAACCCAAGGTAGAAAAATCCCTACAATTTCTCTCCCTCTCCTTGCCTTGGTCGGCCAAGAGGGGTGACTCTAAGTGGCCGACCAAGGGAAGAGTCACCCTAAGCATTTGGCACCCTAGCTCCTTTCCTAGGCCTGGGCTAGCCCAATTTGCTTCCAGCTACGGTCCAAGGCTTCAGGGTTTCTGATTTCTCCTCCTGAGGTCTTCAAATCTTCAGGCTGGGTTGGACCTGGGCTCCACTTCCATGTCTTCAAACTAGTTGGACTTGGTCTTCACTTGTATGATGTGGTCTTGAGTCTTCAGTATACTTGGACAGGACTCAATAAAATAAAATTAGCTCAACATGAGCTGAATAGCACTGGACTAAACTAGCTCAACATGAGCTGACTAATACAGGACTCAAGTAAAGACAACTTAGATGAACTAAGCTTTATTACAATGGACTGGAATGTAACTAAGTGATCCACAGAGGGTTGAGAAGCCTCTGTCTTATTCTGATGCCTTTGGTGTCCGCACCAATTCTCTTGGGATAGGAGGAACTCGACCCTGTCGAGTGCAGATCAGGCTGGCTCACATATCTCTCGAGAATGTGTGGGTCGAGGCGTTGCAAGTCCTCTCAAGAAATCCATGAATTGTTCGACTCTGGCCGGCCTTGCCATCGGACCAGGAAGCGTTGATAGCCGCGGCCCCGGGTTGTAATGGCTTGATCGTCCAAGATATGCTCGATCCGTTCTCCTCTCTCAGGCCAATTAATTGGTGGACACTCTGGATAAGGGTCACTCTCAACAGAAGGGATAGGTCCAAAGGCCTCACTGGGTATCGCTGTCGGTTTCCTGTACTCAACCAGGTCTATAATATTGAAGGTAGAACTAATGCCCATTTCCGAAGGTAAGTCTAACACATAGGCATTTGATCCAACCTTCTTTAACACTTTAAAAGGTCTGGCTCCTCGAGCATGAAGTTTCTTAATGGTCCCGGATGGGAACGGCTCAGGTCTAAGCCTAATCATGACAGAATCTCCTACATCAAATTCCTTGATCCTTCTTCAGGAATTAACCAATTTCTTATAAGTTTCATTGCTTAGGTTAATCTTTTGGCTAATATCCTTATGCAAGTCTCTAATATGCTATGCGAATGACTCTGCAGACTCTGAGACTCGTGCATGAATAGATAAAGGAATCAGGTCAATGGGGCGATTAGGCTTGTACCCATGGACTATCTCAAAAGGACTCTTGCCCGTTGTCCTATTTACTGAACTATTGTAGGCGAACTCTGCTCTAGGCAACAAAAGATCCCATGTTCCAATGTGTTCACCTACCAGGCATCTAAGGAGGTTTCCTAGGCTACGGTTCACTACTTCGGTTTGGCTATCTGTTTGGGGGTGATAGGCAATAGAAAACTTAAGCTTGGTCCCTAACAGGTGCTAGAGGGTTTTCCAGAAGTAACTGGTGAACCTAACATCCCTATCTGAAACGATGGTCTTGGGTAGGCCATGGAGTCTAACCACATTGTCTAAGAAAAGCTTGGTTACTCTAGACACATCAAAGGTCCGGGAACAGGGGATGAAGTGAGCCATCTTAGAGAACCTATTGACCACTACAAAGATAGAATCATGCCTCTTCTGGGTCTTAGGTAATCCTAACATAAAGTCCATACTTAGGTCCTGCCAAGGACAATCAGGCACTGGTAAAGGTGTGTAAAGACCAGTGTTTTGCTTTTGCTATTTTGCAACAGCACAAGTTCTACACCTGGCTACAATCTATGCAATATGCCTTTTCAATCCTGGCCAAAAGAACTGGTCTTCTATCGCTAAGATTGTCTTATTCCTACCAAAGTGACCAGCTAAACCTCCAGCATGGGTCTCGTAAATTAAGAACTCTCTAAGAGAAGTTCTAGGTATACATAGTTGATTGTTTTGGAAAAGGTAGCCATCCTAAATGGTATACTCACTATGTATACTGGATGGTCCTAGCCTGAGGGTCTGGTAAATTTCTTCAAAGTCTGGGCAAGTTTCATATTCATCCTTTAACCTATCAAACCCTATGACTTGGGTACTAACTGATCCTAACAGCAAAGACCTACGGCTCAGGGCATCTGCTACCTTATTTTCTGTTCCGGCACGGTGCTTCAGGACAAAGATGTAGGCCTGAATGTACTCGATCCATTTACCGTGCCGTGGGTTAAGTTTATTTTGGGAGTTTGGGAATCGGAGTGCCTCATGATCAGAAAATAAGACAAACTCCTGCAATAGTAAGTAATGTCTCCAATATCTAAGGGCCTGGACTACCGCATAAAATTCCTTGTCATAGGTAGAGTACTTAAGTTTAGCCTCATTCAGCTTCTCATTGAAGAAGGCTACAGGGTGATTCTCTTGACTTAGTACCCCACCTATTCTTACTCCCGAGGCATTGCAAGCGACCTCAAACACCTTAGAAAAGTCAGGTAATCTAAGAATGGGTGCATGGGTCATCTTATCCTTAAGCTCTAGGAAGGCCTTATCAGCTGCTTTGGTCCACTCAATTGTACCCTTCCTAATGTAGTCAGTTATAGGTGTGACGATTGTGCTAAAACCCCTAATGAATCTCCTGTAAAAGGTTGCTAGGCCATGGAAGCTACGCACATCATGGATACTAATGGGTATAGGCTACTCGACAATTGCCCTAACCTTTTCAGGATCTACAGAAACTCTCTCAGGGGTGACAACAAAACCTAGGAAGATAACCCTACGTGTCATGAACTCACACTTCTTAAAGTTGGCATAGAGGCTATTCTCGCTAAGTGTCTGGCATACTAATCTCAGATGACTAAGGTGGTCCTTTTTAGTCCCGTTATAAATTAAGATATCATCAAAGTAGACCACAATAAATTTTTTAGTATATTCTTTCAGGACTTAGGTCATAATCCTCATAAATGTACTTGGTGCATTAGAGAGTCCGAAAGGCATCACAACCCACTCAAACAGGCCATCCTTAGTCTTGAATACGGTTTTCCACTCATCCCCAGGTCTAATCCTAACCTGATGATAGCCGCTCTTAAGGTCTATCTTTGAGAAAACTTTGGCTCCGGCCATCATGTCTAACATATCGTCCAATCGGGGGATGGGAAACCTATACTTCACAGTTATCTTGTTGATGGCTCTACTATCTACACACATCCTCCAGGTACCATCTTTCTTAGGGGTCAGTAGAGCAGGGACTGTACATGGACTCAAGCTCTCCCTAATGAAACCCTTCCTAAGCAATTCTCCCACTTATTTCTGTAATTCTTGATGCTCACTGAGGTTCATTCTATAGTGAGGAAGGTTAGGTAAAGTGGCTACTGGGACTAAGTCTATTGCATGTTGGATGTCTCTAAGGGATGGTAATTGATCAGGTAAATCATCAGGAAAGACATCCTCAAATTCTTTCAGAGCCTCAACAATTTCTTTAGGGTGTTCCTTTTGGGTCGGCTCGTGTATTTCTTTGGTGGTCAAGATCCAAATAGGGTTACCCTCAGCAATCTTTCTTTCTAACTCCTTAGCCTTAATCAGATTAACTCCAGGTTTCTTGTCCTTAAGGCTACTAGAACCCCTCTTAACTGGGTCTCTAGGGGGAGTTGGGTGAATAACAAACTTATTCCCATGGTAGCTAAAAGCACAAACATTGGTTTGACCATACAAGGTTGCATTATGATCAAAAAGTCAAGGTCGACCTAGAATGATACTACTCACTTCCATGGGGATGATATCACACCAAATATTTTTCTCATAGGTTTGCAATCTAACTAAGATTTGGCACCTAGCTTTAATTTGGATGGAGGTGGAATCTATCCAAAAAACTTTGTAAGGGCTAGGATGGGGAACTGTGGTCAATCCTAAAAATTTAACTGTGTTGGCAGAGATGGCATTGACACAACTCCTACTGTCTATGATGATCTTAAGTACCTTACCCCCTACCTTAACAAAAGTCTGTAGGATGTTAGTCCTACACCAATCTTCCTTAACTGGGGTTTGGGTTAAGATGCACCCAACCACTCCTAGTTGGTTCTCAAACTCAAGTTCCTCCTCCTCACCTTCATACTCATCCAACACCTGGTCATCAGCCTCATAAATCTCTCCCTCAGGTTCAGCTACTGGTTCAGGCTCTTCTTCCACTTGCTCACCTAAGTGTAGGGCACTAACTAGGCATTGGCTCATAAAGTGGCCTGGTTTCTTACATTTAAAACTGGTCTTGTGGGGATTATAACTCTTATTGACCTCTACAGGTTTACCTCGATCATCTCTACGGGCCACAGAAGTGTTAGGTTGAGGTCGACTCGGGCCTGGCTGACTAGGACTGGGTCGACTCAGACTAGATCAGCTAGGCATGGGTCGGCTCTGGTGGGACTGGCTAGTTCCTGGATACTGACTAGGATATCTAGTGGGCTCAGGTTTATGGTAGACAGGCCCTCTCTGGAAATGCTCATAATCCCTAGCAATCTGATAGGCATGGTCCAGGTCTCTAGCCTCTCTCATATAGAGCTCCTTCTTAAAATCATCTCTCAGTCCAGCCCTAAACCTAGATGAACAACATCCTCAGATTTATTTAAGTCACATCGCATGGAATACTCATCAAATTTTGTGATGTACTCATCTATACTCCTGCTACCCCGATTCAATCGCTGCCACTGATCTAGTAAACCACTACGATAGGATGACGGAACATATTTTCTCCTAAGCTTACCCTTCATGGCCCACCAGGTGACTATGGGATCATGCCCTCCTAGTCTAAGGGTTCTTTCAACACTAGCCCAATGTAACCTGACCTCCCGGACCAACTTAAGCTTAGCAAACCTAAACTTACGTTCCTCCGACATATCGTACCACTCAAAGTATTAATCAATCTCTCCCTCCCAATCTATATAGACCTTAGGATCAAGATAACCATCAAAATTAGGGGCATCAAGCTTAATGTGTCTATAAGATCTGTCTTCCTGGTCTACAAAATCCTGATGGGGTCTTTTAGGATGAACCTCCAGGATTGGGTCATGACGATGGGCTCTCCTAGGCTCAGCCTCAAAGTGTGGATCAGGGTTTGGGGTCCTCCTAGGTTCAGTATCATAATATGGGTCATGGCAAGGGGTTCTCCTAGGATGGGGAGGTGACTCGGGATCTGGCTCACTATGAGGCCTACATGCCTCCTCTAGGTTTCCAAGTCGGTTGTCTATATGTTCAAACCTATGATTCATCTGGGCCATTTGATCTACAAGGGCTTGAATTTGGGCTTCCAGCTTATCCATGGGTTCAGCCAAAGGTGGAGATGGTGGATGATATGATGCTCCTGATCTAGTGCTCATGCAAGACTCGATCAAACCAACTACAGCTCCCTAGACCTAGAGCCCAAAACTAGATGCTCAATCAGGGTGGCAAACTAGCCTATAGTAATCCTGTACTCAACCAGGCTGGTGTAAGGGGTGTGTTAGGTCCCTGATTGCCAATCCTATATAACAATCAGAGATTGGCCAGGTAGGCAGACCAGCACACAAGCCCTTCGGGATTGAATCCCTAAACCACCATTCTAGACACTAAGCACAAGGCACACACAGGTTGGCTTGACATAGTGATCTGACACTTAGCCCGAACCCAACCAGTTGGTGTCCCTAGCCTACTAGGATAAATTAAGTCTAATAGATTTTAAGTTAGGCTTGGGACTGAATGCAGGGGATGTAGTTTTGGGCTAAGGAGAGGTGATCAAATCCTCCCCCCATCTGATATAGCAAGAGTGCCCTTAAATATAGTTCATGCAATGATGGCAGGCAGATGATGCAAAATTAGGGTTTAAGTGTTTTAGATAGCTTTTATATATGTAATTTTTCTTTTTGTTCTTTTGTAGAAATATGATTTGCAGCCAATGACCTAATATGCTAGAAACATACTAAAATAAAAGATATGCAAAGAGATGCTAAACAAAACCCTAAACCTTCCAAAGTTGTCTTGCTGAAAAATAGAGCCAAAAATTTGCAAACTGTATTTTGGCTTTCAAAAACTGCACAGACTGAAATAAAATTTGCAAAGATTTTGTAAAATACTTTGAATTAATATAAATCTAAAAAAATCAAAATCAAAATTCTTGGAATTTTGAGTAGGGAGAAATAATTAAAAGAATAGTGTATATACAGACTATGAAGGGTGCAGAGAACGAGCCCTAATCTAAGCTCTGATACCAGATGATGCGGAACTAATATGCATGCGATTATTTTTGTGCATTTTATATGTGGGGTGAGGTGGTTAAATCCAAAATATCAGATCAAAATAAGATGTAAAGAGTTCTATATGAATTTTAGAAACTACGTATGCATATCAGGACCTAAGAAAGCAGTAAAAGAGGATCGCCGGGACTGAGAAGCCTCGGTTAGGGCTAATTCACCTACAATAAAATTACTGGTGGCAGAGGGGGTGTACCTGGCAATGTCTGATGCACCTGGTGAAGATTGTAGCGAAGAGATCACTCGTTCCTCGATGGATGCGGTCTGGAAAATCAAGCCAGAGGCCCGCGGATTCCTGGCTTTCTGCTCGATGGTTCGATTACAGCCCGGCTGGAGTCGTTGAATTCGTAGGAACTCGGGGACCTGCAAACAACCATCAAGGATGAGAAAACAAAGGCTGAAAACAAGAATAACTTCAGAAAAAGGCAGCAAGGGCATGCTGGAAGAAGAGGCTTGGAAGAAGGTTGGTTGGCTAGCACTTCGACAGGACTTCAGGCTCACACAAGATCCCTTAATGCACACAGCAAGGAGGCACACAGCAAGAAAACAACTCAAGAGTATTTCATATATCAAAATTAACTTCTCATACAAGAGACTAGGATCCTTTAAATAGACTCTTAGTCTTGGACTCCAAGTAAGGGTACAATAGTATTTACCTAAGAATTCTATTCCCACCCAAACCCTAGCTAGAAAATAAGGAAACCCATGGTAGAAAAATCCCTACAATTTCTCTCCCTTTCCTTGCCTTGGTCGGCGAAGAGGGGTGACTCTAAGTGGCCGACCAAAGGGAGAGTCACCCTAAGCATTTGGCGCCCTTGCTCCTTTCCTGGGCCTGGGCTGGCTCAATTTGCTTCCAGCTGCAGTCCAGGGCTTCAAGATTTTTGATTACTCCTTTTGAGGTCTTCAAATCTTCAGGCTAGGTTGGAATTGGGCTTCACTTCCATGTCTTCAAACTGGTTGGACTTGATCTTCACTTGTATGATGTGGTCTTGAGTCTTCAGTGTACTTGGACAGGACTCAAAAAAATAAAATTAGCTCAACATTAGCTGACTAGCACTGGACTAAACTAGCTTAACATGAGCTGACTAATACAAGACTCAAGTAAAGACAACTTAGATGAACTAAGCTTTATTACAATGGACTTGAATGTAACTAAGTGATCCACAGAGGGTTGAGAAGCCTCTATCTTATTGTGGTGCCTCTGGTATCCGCACCAATGGGATTGGGAGGGTAAACGTTTGGGACAAAGATATTTGATGCAGGAGAAGCTTGCATCGATCTAGGGCCTTGATTAAATTTGAACAGTTGTTTCCGAAGCCATACATCCAAAACATGCCCATCATAGTTCATAAAAAAGCATCGATTGTCCTCATTTTTGAAAATTTCGAATGCACCTATTATGCATTCAGGTATAATTCCGGGTAAACTCTCCAACTTAGCCATGCATTGAGCAATAGAATAAACATTTGGCCTACCAAGCTTTTCCCTACATGGAAGCTCGTTTGCAATTTTCAATCTTCTTCTTCCTTGTTCAGCGATCTCTTATAGTGCATCACTGGCATCACTACTAATCCAAGATCGACATGACCTACCGGTCTGGAAAATTGACTTTCTACTCTTTTTGCTAGAAGAGGAAGGTCGTCCTTCAGAAATTGGTTCAGTTACGGGTATCGAGGTACATGCGGGCGGGCTATTGGATGCTGCATATGACCTGCTTTCATCGGAATCTTCCAAACGGTAGAATGAAGCAGTATATGCACGGTCAATATTTTGTGAGGACTGCCTGATATTCAAGGCATCAAAATTTGTCATTTATCCTTCATCATCGGATGTTGAATTATCTGATACACCTTCCGGTAAAATAGATGTGGCCCCGTGCCTACCGGTGGCTGTGCTTCTAGAGAACAAAATCTCTAGATCTTCATAGGCAGGGAAAGGCTTATCCTTAATGCAGGCATAAGCTTGTTCACCTATATGTCATACAGGTGTACGTGTTAACTAGATAAATTGATATGCTTCATAGCTAGAATGGTAATAGCTACAAAGCACTCACCATAATGATTTCCTCCCATATCTGTTCATCACCGGGGGTAGGCACCTTCAGTACAGGATTCCAGCCCTAACTCGATCGATTAGCCAGGTTGAAATACAGATTGAAACTTTTTTTGAGGACCTTCAGCTTGTTCTTCAGGTTAGGGTACGTGAAACTCTTCCTTGTTTGTTGATTAAAAGCTAAGGTCATCTTTTCTAAGTTTCATTTGTGAAGGTTCCATTTATACAATTGCCTTCATCATATTCTTGCCGCATTAAGGCAATCATGATTATATCGAGGGAATCCATCCAATTGGTGCCCTTCGACGTGAAGAACCTTCCATATCTTGTTCATTCTTATCACATGATTTAGACATTTTAGAAACAACTGTAACTTTAATCCAATAAACATACGTCAGAAAAGTAATGAATATTCATGTCAACTTAAAGTAATTAAATATGAAACTAGATGATAAACTACATGCTGGAAGCTTAAAAAAATAATAATAATAAGAATCTTAACCATCATCGAGGGCCGGCAAATATTTTGAAACCATTGTTGTACCACAGAGGATATCAATAGGGAAGTACCCAACTTTCAAGACCCATAATAAACTATATATGCGATTGAGTTCCATGAAAAAATTGAGGTTTACTATTTTAGTTTTAGAGATTGCAGTGATATTTGTATAGATCTTGTTAATTAACAATTGACTTATGTATTATATTTTGAAGAAAAAACACAAGATAAAATGATTTAAAAATTCATTATAAGCACATTTTAATTCTATAGCAACAAACATAATGTAGTAGAATTGAAGTCATTAGACATAAGTTGGACATTAAGAAAGTTGCAAAATCTAAAAATTCTCATAAAGAACTAATAAAGAAAGGAAAAACAAAAATCTTCCAATAAAGCAACGTATGGAATGAAACTAGAAATAAATTTAATACATTCAATATGCACCTTGTATAACAAAGAGTACACAGCATGATACACTATCTCTAGACACTGGAAAGATAATAAAAACAGATGCATCTAATCTTAAGTGGTGTAAAACTGATAGCAACACAATAGAATAAAACATTGATTGAGCTCACCTTTTGATTGGACAATCCATGTGATTTCTACTAGTGGTAGCACACCTGATATGTAGCAGACTATGATCCTAAATGTATTTAAGAAACTGTATCAACAACTTGACTACTAGATATAAATCTCACATTTGCACTACAATAAATTTAAGGAGCTAGAAATGACTCTAAATGGAAACTTAATTATTTTACAATAAAAAAATCCATCTATTGCTATTAATTTCTTTTTATTTGACTATACGATGCATTTGAAGAGGACTTTGGGATGATGTATTGCTCAAAAACAATGTTATCAATTAGAGAAACAAACCCGTGTAGTCGATCGGACTCACCTGACTCCCTTGGTACTTAGAATGGTCATCAACGATGAGGACAGAGGCCATAGATCGAAGGTGAGAAATTGATTCGAGGGTTAGAGGGTATGAGTCGAGGAGGGGGGGGGGGGGAGAAGATAAGGAAAAGGGTCGCCATCGATTGTGCTGACCCTGGAATCGTTGAAACCCACTGAAATCTCAAACCAAAATCCACCGAATCAAGTTCTTAAACCCTAATCCTAAAACATCCTCCGAAAGGCAGCCTTTTCCAATACCATGGAAAATTAGGAAAAAGGGGGTTTTGGGATGATTTAGTTCATCCGAAACCCCAATAGTAGCTAGACCTAAGGAACGACATGAACCATCGGCACCGACAACCACAGGTCCAATAGAACGAGATGATAAAAATGAAAACCATGCATGAAACAAATCCCTGAAACAGAAGTGGACCCACATGACGCCGCCTTTGGTACTTCGAATGATCGTCGACGGCAAGGGCAGAGGCCGGAGGATAGAGGTGAGAGATGGATTCCAGGGTTAGAGGGTATGCATCGGGAGGGAAGAAAGGAGCGACTCGATAAAACTATCAACTAAGACCTCGCAGCCCTTGGAATCCCAAAAAGAAGAATACCGTAATTCCACGGGTCCCTGTGGAATTACTATTCAGGAATTAGCTACATTGACCAGAATAACATGTTCCCCTTATTCTCCATCGACTTTTGCGCTGTTTGGCAGAATAAGAGGGATAAGGGCCTTATTCCACCTCCTATTCTCTTTCCAAACACAGCCTTAGGAGCCCCTATTTAGTGAATCATGGGGAAGAAAGGGATTTTGGGGTTTGTTTGGATTTTGGGTTTAAACCCATGATCCAATAACCAATAACCCATTACCTAATAAGCTTTAAAAAAATAGTGGCCTATTTTGCATTTAGACCCCTAAATTTCTTAATATCATATATTGGTCTAAAGGATCATTTTACATTTAGGTCCCTAGATGTTCTGATATTATAAATTAAACTTTTACAATTTAGACCTTGAAAAACTTATATTTATATTATTGGTTTTAAAAAAAAGGATAGGCTAGCAGTGGTGGGAATCACCGTGCCCTTCTCCTCCTCCCATACCTCGCTAGAAGCGTCTAGCAACGATTGATCGGTGATTATTTAAAAGGTGGTGACTAAAGATCATCCACCGATGCTGGTACCGAGCAGTGCTGGGCCCTTGGGATGTTGCTCCTGGCTCTATTTTTCTGAGGACCTCCAAGGGGTCCTTCACCGTACTATCACCGAATGGATCCTACTAGATTTTGGCGGTTCGTGATGTCCCATCATAGGGACCTCACCGTCTTTCAAAAAGAGATAGTGGAGGCTATTGCTGGATTGCAGTCCCTGCCCGGCTTGTGGTGAATGCCGTGGCGGACTTCTTGGACAACTAGACGAGTTATCGATGGCTCTCTTGTATCACTCCGTTCTTGTTTCTTCCCAAACTTTGGATCGCCGGTAGCCAGGGAATGGCTGCCAGTGGTCAGTTTGGCTGATGGCTCTCTATGGAGGAAGATCCCAAGCTTGAAGAAGCCATTAATGGAGTTTTGAAAAATCTCGGTTGGAATGAAAAGGGGAGGAAGAAGAGAATGTTTTAAAGATTTTTTTAGATTGATGGATTATCAGGTTACAACCTGCTTTGAATATAATTTATTAATTATAAATTTAGCCCAATTTGAAGAACTGGCTGGATCCAACTAGATTGGGCCTATTTTAATTTTGGGATTAAATATATTTTTACACTTAAGCCCCTATAAATTAAATATGAGTCCATATAAATTTATGATAGATCCTATTATTTTTGAAATTATATTTTAAAGAAAGTTTTTATATTTCTGAAATTTATAGTTTAGTCCTCTACTATTATTTTTGATAAAAATTGCTATAACCTGCTCATTTTATATTCATTTGAGCGATTTTTAGACTGTTGGACTTGTAATAATTTAAAAATATTTTGGCAAAATTTTTCATATTTGATGAAATATTTAAATAATTTAAAATTATTTATGTGCAATTCTATTCACTATTATTTAACTCGAGTATATTTTTTCATAGCCTCAAAGGATTCAGATTACTCTAAGTATTTTAAATAATTGAGTTATTAAAAATTAATTATTTATCTTTTTTGAAAATGTATATTGATATCTCTGTTGCAGTTAATCCAAAATTGACTATAATTACTTATTACACTTATTATATACTATAATTATTATCCAAAAATATTTTATAATTATGTAGTAAGTGTCATTATTAGAAGTGAGAATTAGAATGCATTATTATTATTATTGATCAGTGGGGTACATGTTGTAAAGTATCCCATTTTGGACTGATCTTTGGTGGCATACATATCGTTGAAGTATATTATTTTATATTTATTTATGCATTTGTCTTTCCTATATGAATAATTTATGGATTGGCATAAGTATTTATCACCAAAGTAGTTTATTTATGTTGTCCATGAATTTTTCATTATGAAAGGATTTTCTGGTTATTGTATACAACCGCCTATCCAAAGGAGGTTGTTGTATATTTTAATCTGGAAAGATTGCATGGGGCATTGTGTTGCAATGGTACTCTAGGTTTCATGGGCTTGTTTGTTCAAAGGAGATAAGTTCATGACTATTAGGATATTTCATTTATTTGTGACTTCATATGAAGAGTACTTATCCATATTATATATTCTGTCCAAAGAAGAATATGTGATATTGCATTTGGACTCTTGTATATCATTTATAGTATATATCCCTTAACTAGTATTTTGCATTCCTGTCATCTTTAATTATATAGTCATTTATGTTAATAATAATGTTATTATTGAGTTTTTTTTTATTGGATCAAAATATCAAAGATAGAGGTATATTGTGCTTAGAAAATTTGTCTGTCCAAAGAGGATAGATTTTTGAATGCCTTGTATTGTCATTGTGTTAACCTTTATTTTTTTTGAAAAGAAATATATATTGGACCTAAGAGATTTGTTTACACAGAGGAGATATATTTAAAAAAAAAAAATTGTATTTTCATTATATTAACCTCTTTTTGGAGCTCAAAAGTACATCACATTCTCTGTCTATAGGAAAATTTTATAATGATGCACATGGTACATTTATTGAAAATGACTTATTATGTTTAAATTCCTTATTTATTGTTTGTACCTTAAATATGTTGCATCGTATATGAGCTTGAATGATATTTTATATATCTTATGACACCTCAAAGGTCAAGACTTGATAGTCCCTGATTGGAAGGTTTATGAATTTCAACGGATGATGACCACCATAATGGCCTATTCATTGAGATTTACAAGATTCTTTTATGAGCTATTTAGAAGGAATTGTGTAGCATTATATGTTGAAGAGATATTCCTTATGTGTGTCATTTTCTTTCTAAAGAAAGTTTTGTTGCATTGGACCAAGGGCTCTCATTAAAATAATACTTATAAAGATTTTCAGAAATATATTACTATATTTCTCTATTGATTAACTGCATAAAGACTATTTAGTAGTTAGTATATTTATGTTCAATAGAGTTAATACTCCCATTATGATACTATGACTGAAAAAAATATAAAAATTGAAATTGTGCTAGCACTAAGTATGATGAATATAGATATTACATTATGTAATGATCTTCCATCTTGGTTGTCTTATTAGAGTATTCTGGAATAAAACTGCCTTAAAAGTGATAAATAGTGAATTATTTTATTTGAAGTATATTTATATAATTGATTCCATTCTTATTATTGTATTTGAGAATGGTGATCTAATTTTGATCTCATTTGTGATAGATATATAGAATCTGATAAAAGAAAGTCTGGATAGCTGATGAATTGATTAATTAATATGAAATAGATGTATGATGGAGTTATGATTTATATCTTAAAACTAGAGAGAATTGTATCTAAAATAGTAATATGAGATTTCTATCTCTAATACATAGGCTACTCATCATATTTAGTTTTCCTACTGTACAGTTTAATGAACTTAAAATCATATATATAAAATAATTAATAAATTATATTTTATTTATTTTAGAAGTTTTGATACTTTTGAGAAAAGGATGAGGATATTGATAAGGTGTATCAGTCACATTCTAAAATTTCATATATAATAAATAAATAGTATTATTAAATATTTGTATAAGTATGGGATTGTTGTTTAATATACCATGTATGAAATTTCTAAATAAAATAGTGTGACTGAGAGACAAGGTATACTTTGAAAGATATGGTGTAAAGTATAATGAGTGGGTGCGATTTATCATGATGTCTCTAGTATAAGATCCTAAATAAATGCCATCTATATTCTTGAAAAAATAATATCTTTTTTGTGTTGAAGATTGGTAGGAAGTCTAATATCTTTTAACTTTATTGTTGGAGCTGTCCTGCAATACTTAATCATTGATAATCCATCAGCGAATAAACCTTATTTTTGTAATAATATGTTGTTTATTTTGGTTATCCAGTTTTTTTAAAATGAATATAGATTCTTCTATCTTAATAGAGGTATAAAGAATATTGAGTCAAACCATGCCATATTTGTAGATTCTATTTTGCATAATATCAAAAGCTTCTATATATTAGAAGTATGACACTGAAGGAAAATAAGTTATTACTCTTATTTATATAAATATTATATTTCATCCTACTGGAGAACAGTGGAAGAACAACATTAAATATATAAACTAATAATTATACCTTCATTACTAGTTGATGTAGCACTAGTAAAGAAATTACATGATAGAAAAATAAATACTTGTCATTTCTTATGATAGTGTTAATGACTTGAGGTTTTGTTTCATAGAAAGGCTTGAAAATAGAATCTAGTGACATTCTTGGATATATAGACAAAATTTGTGGTATGTTGTAAAGTCACAATTCATATTATTTTTTATTATGAAACTTTGTTCTGGATCTTATAATTATTGATTATGTCGTAAAACCACTTATAATTCTTATAATCATAGACAGCTATATTCTTTAAAGGAGCAATAAAAGTTTTTATTATCTCTAACTATATGAAGATAGAATTTTTGTCAGTTAGAGGTTATAGTTGAAAGAAAGATATTTTGTATAATATACAAAGTCAATATTTGTTGATCCCCTAATCAAGAATAAGATCTATAGTTTTTATGAAACATGTTAATAATATGGGTAATTTAGAATCTTTTATTTTTGGATCAGTGAGAGTTTGATGTATTTGTACATTGACTTGATTGACAAAATTTTATTTGTCATTGATTGTTGGATTGTAATCCAAGGACATATAAGTGTCGAGTATATAAAATCCATGTTGGCTGATCCTCTAACCAAGAATTTTGAAGCCCGTATGCTTTACAAAGCATGTTGAAAATATGGACATATTGAATTCTTTTGTTGTGCTTGGTTAGTGGAAGTGACTTTATATTTGTGCTTTATTATTATAAAGCTTGGTTTTATTTGATTTTTTATCATGTGTACATTGTTGACATGATAGTTAAAGAATTGCATTCCTATATGGTTTATGTGCACTTGTGGAATAATAAAATACAACATATTATCTCAAGAATGTGTTTTGTCTTGAGAATGACAGTTGTATGGGTATGTCTTATTTTGATAATTATGAGATCTCACTGTATTTAGAGACAGACAGACTTCTTTTGAAGTCATGAGATTTTTCTAACTTGTTATATAGCATGTAGTAAAGAGAAATCATGATTGCAAGTATATATATTTAATTTATTTTGATTATGAGATATCTGGTTATGTACCTAACTGCGACCATGTGTCGAGTCTCAAATATGTTATACTGTCTCGTCATTGACACCGTTATTGAATATGTGAGACAGAATGGCTTATTATTTGATGCCCTTAAATTTTTTCTTGCTTATTTTGTTTTAAGCATGTTGAAGAGAAATTGGAGGACTGATAATGAAAATGATATATTTTGTTTGATCATCTTGATGCTATTTTCTTGCTAGACTACCATACCAAGACTCATGTCGATGGTGTTTATAATACTTATAACCATGGATAAGTCTTGTATCGGTTAAGTAGTACAACGACCCTATGATTCGACATCATGATATTGTTGGACCGAGTCGTTTATAGGTATTGTCTATGGATCATATGGTGGCCATATTTTATTTTCAACCCGAGAGTTATTTTTAAAATAAAATATTTTTAAAATTATAATTAATGTAACTCAAGTGGAAGAATGTAAGAGTTTTTCTTAATTTGGACTAACATTAATTACAAATTTTCTTTTATTAAAATCGGGTTGATTTTATGGTTCATGTTGATAGACGTATGATGGGCCCAATGTTATATGATCATTGTTTGAGCTATGAGCATCTTATATGGGTTGGTATGGCTAAGGCGGCACAATATAGGTCTTGGCCCAACTAGCCCGTGATGGGAGGGCCTGTTAGGGTTTTGTTTATAAATAATAGGATAGGTTCCCTCTCCACTTCTCATGATATATGATTTTTACATGAGATTGGTTGTCACGGCTTGCTTCATCGATGAGTCGCCTGTTTCAAGAGGATGCTGGAGAGAAGAACTCTGCCTTCGATGTTCATGTGAGCATCTCTTCCAGGTTTGGAATTATGACAAATACAAATAAGTATCCTAAATCTAAATCTTTAGAGTTTGATTATATAATATAAATTACAAATCTGTTGTTTGCTTTGATCAAAGGAGAACTAATATATTTTTAGGTATTCTAAAATTCATACATAGGATCTTGGAGTTTTTAGAAATTTTATCTTACAATGAGTATGGATACCATTATCAAGTTTTAATAAGAAAGGTATGTTCCCATGTTGCATGAATGCTACTACTTCATTTTTCTAGAAAACCCTCCAACTCCCTCGTTCCCATACTTCTCTCTCTTGAATTCCTTCAAAATATGATGAGACCATAGCACGTATCCCATCTCTCTCTCTCTCTCTCTCTCTCTCTCTCTCTCTCTCTCTCTCTCTCTCTCTCTCGAATGCTTGTGAAATACGATGAGACTATAAGTTAATAAAGACTTGAATTGCACTTTATTTAAGGAGTTCTTGCCGACAATCAACTTCATTTATCTACTATCTTCTATCTTCCATCTATTTCAGGTAATGTGTTCTTGGTAACACCTGATTTTGGGTCTCATGCGCATGAAATACACACCGTTCATTGATTGAGTTATATATATATTTTTTTACTACCAAGGTTTCCATTTTAACTTCTTTCATTTTTCCTATATCCTAGATTATTTTTATCTTTATTTTATTAATTTAATATTTTCATTCTTCATTAACACTTTATTTTGCACTATTTTTACGGAGCAGGTATTCCCCTTAGGCTATTACTGGAGGCTTGATTTGGTACTAAGGATGCAAACGAGTCAAACTGCATGCAAGCTACTTGAGCTCGGCTCGACTCAGTTATTATCAAGCTTGAATTTTAAAATCAAGTTCAAGTAACAAGATACTCGACACGAAAATTCACAAATCTACTCGAATTTATATATATTTTAAATAATTTTAATTTTATTTATAATATAAATATATAAATATATATTATAAGTAGTTTAAGGCTCAATTTTGAGCTCAAATTCAAGTTCGAATATAGCTCGAGTGATATCCAAGCTGAGCTCGAGTTTGAAATACTAAGACTCGATCGAACTCGAGCTAAGTTCCAAGTTCAAGTATTTTGAATTGAGTCGGAGTTAAGCTTCTAATTACTCAACCCGATTTGGCTCGATTGCATCCCTATTGCCGCATAGCACATTAAAGCTTAAAGCAACCTTGTGTAGTATTTTAAACTATTATATATATATATATATATATATATATGTATATATTTTAAAAAATTTGTGTTACACAGGCATTTGATAATAAATTATTTGCGTGTAAACTCATATTTGAATGAAATCATACCTGGCTTTGGATAATTCACACCTGATCTCGCATAGTGAGTACCATAAGTATCAAGTTTCTTGACTTGCCTTTCCATATCTCACACGCTATGTAACACCAACTAAACAATTTTCTTACATTTTTTACAGTAGCAATCACTGTACAGGCATCAAAATTCGTATTAGACTCGAAGCTTAATGTTTTGGAGTGGTTTTATAGTGCATCTGTTAGCAAACATCCGTTCGTCTAATTGAAGTTATAGATAGAACCATGATATGCCAAATTCTTTTTTTTTTTTTTTTGATAGAAAAAAAAGGATAGGAGAGGATAAATCCCGGTATAGCTACTCTTGTAGGCCCCCACCCCGTCACGTAATGTTTGATACGAGATGCTTAGATTCGCACAGCATCTTCCCATCTGACAGTCTGACGGGTTAATGTTCGATACGAGGTCGATACGAGGTGTTTAGATTCAGGTAATGTTCGATACGAGGTACTTAAATTCGCACAACCTCTTCCCGTCTAATGGTGAGTACGTCAACCTGACACCACCAAGACGCCGGCCAGTAGATCGGGGATACAAGGTGCTTAGATTCAGGTCGGCCAGTAGATCGGGGACAAAGGGGGAGACCCTGACTTCTCACTCACGCCAAAAAGCTCCAAGAAAATTCTGAATTTAATCGAGTCATCCACAGGATCATGTCTCAAACCGCCGACCTGTTGATAGTGAGGCAAGGCCTCTACCAACTGGCCAAATTTCTTATTTTAGAACATCTTTTGTCACCTAGTGGTAGGCTTGTACGTGTTAGTTAATTAGTTTAGTATGTGTTAGTTAATTAGTTTAGTATTGAGTTATTTTTGAACAAGCTTTGAACCTAGCTTGCATAATAAAAGTTTCTATCGCACATACCTTTTGTGGTTTTACATATTAAAATATCATGATATTTGTGGCCTGCAGTATGGTGGCAAAAAAAAAATTGAGAACCCAAATCGAAACAAGTTCAAACTCAAAATTAACCCAATTATTAGATTTCAAAATTTGGGCTGAAGTATTTAATTTAAAAAAAAAACAGTATTTTTTTGGTTCATCATACATGTTAATTCAATGAGTATATTTGTCTAAAAAACTATGAAATATACAATCTTTCTTTATGCAAAATGTTTTAAATATTTTTTTTTCTTTTTTACATAAATTTGTGTTCGGGCAAATGCAGATTTCTAAATTACCATTGATCGGCCAACATCATCCCAATTTGGTTTTTGATACGGCACTTCAAACAATATTTTCATATTTTTTTTTTTTATTTATTTTTTATCGTTGAATTAAAAATAAATTATTTGGAATTTAATCGATGAAAAATCAATATACATGGAATGCAGTAAATATTTCAAAATTCATGATTATTTTAAATAAATAATATTTTTAATCAATTTTTTTTATGGATATTTTCAGTATAGATGGTGTCCGGATAATAGACTACAATCTTCATCGTAGCGATGGAAGAGTTCTAGGCAAGGTAGGGTAGGATAGGGTAGCGTGGAGAAGATGAGAATGGGAAAGGGAGGTCGTGGAGGAACTGCACGTGAGTGGGACAGCACGGAGCAAGGTAGGATCGATGAGACAAAGGAGCAGTAGGTAGGGGTAAGGGCGGCGTGGTGACGACTTGCAAGTGCAAGAGGAGTAGCGTGGGCGAGAGGGGTAGCAAGCCACCGGTAGCGGTGGCAGGATGGGGGGAGGCAAGCAACCAATTCGACGACTGCTCGTACCATTAACAAAAAAAAATAAAAAAGGTTAAAAAATTAATTAAAAAATATTAAAAATAATACCGTCGAACTATTTTAAAGGTTTTATGATAAAAAAATATAAAAAGTACCAACTCCCTTCCAATTTTTACCTACTCGTGCATTTCATTGTATTTTAGTTAGACTTTTTACTGCTAAGAAAATTAAAGATGATTTTTATACTGAATTTTATAGATGTTATTAGGACAATGTGGGACATGATGTCTGTAATTCAATGTTTTGTTTTCATCTGCATAGACTGTATAGTGTTCTTCTAGCAATGTTGGTTAATATTGTATGATACCGAAGAAAGAATACAGAAAATTCACGACTCCAAGCCCATTTCTATCTTTTTTGTTTTTTGGGTGACTCCAGGCCCATTTCTCTTTGTAACGTCCGTTATAGACTTATTGCTAAAAAAAAAGTAGTTAATCGTCTTTGGCCTTCACTTTCCTTGCTAGCTCGCTCGTAACGAGAAAGGTGCTTTTTGGTAGGATATAAGTGAAGATATTTTTTTTAATGATGGAGGTTTTGCATTCAATTAGATTTGTTGGTAGGAATGCCATTTGTAGGTTTTGTCTAGAATCATGGGATAAATTTAGTAAATAATTTAAATATTTTATAAGTTTTAAAATATGTGGAGGATTATCGTTCATTCTTTTTTTCATGGAGTTTTAAAAAAACGCCCACGCGAGTGTAGGCTCCATTTATGTATACTCGGCCTTGCTTCTAATTTTTTTTCTTTTAATTATTTTTTTAAATAAAATAATGGTCATTTATTTATTTTTTAATTAATTTTATAATTAATTATGTAACGGTCGGAAGGTTAGTTTTAGGATATTTTAAATTTTTTTTAAGATTTTGAGTCTATAAATAAATCTCTATCCCAATCCTGCAGAGCATCTAAAAAATTCCAAGCTCTTCCTTTTCTACATTTTTCTGTCCAAAATTTTTTTTTAAATTTCTTCTCTCCTGCATTTCTTTTATTTTCAAATTTTTGGATTAAAAACGAGCTGGTCGGCGTCCGCTCGAGATCATACCACCGACAGATGTTGGAGTTTTGGCTTCCAAGTTATACCTTGGAGGAGAACGTGTGGCCCAACTATTTTTCGCACAACAAAAAGGCCAATTCCTCTTCACGGTTTTGGTTCCATCCACCTCCTAGGCCAGGCTTCTTAATTTTATTATATTGTATTTGAAATTTTTTATTATATCAAAATTTATTCTGCCACATACATACCACAAAAAATATTTTTAAATATTTTGAAATTATAAATAAATATATAAATACATATTTTTCATACATCGTAAACCAACAATTTAAAGGAGAGGAAGGTTGGGAATTTTGGGATGTTATGTAGAGCTGGAATAGAGACCTATTTATAGACTTAAAATCTAAAAAAAAAATTTCAAAAAGTCCTCAACTAGATATTATGACGGTTACAAAATTAATTAAATAATTAAAAAAATGGTTAAATGCAACCCGCACGCGGCGTGCACACGGGTCGCATGGGTTGGGAGCAGGTGTGAGGAGGATTTTTTTTTTTATTTTATTTTTCTATCACAACAACAACATTACTGATATCTTTATGATTCAACTAGAACTATTACCGGTAATCAAGGATTTAGATCCCGGCAGGACGTTTCATAGGACACCCGATCAAGGTACCATCCTATATATCGGGACAGGATATTCTATCAGTATCCTAGCATTCCAATCGAGATATCTTGGAACATCTTTTATTCCAAGTGTTGAGACGGAACGGGATGTCGGCACGTCCTATTTCATGAAAAAATTGAAATATCCTTGTCCCACACGATTTAAAATATTTGATACTTATAATATGATTTCTTGTATTGAAATATACAACTCTTGAGACAAGTTTATGGCATTTATACTGCAGATGAAAGTCGATTCAAGCTTTTATTATTATCAACAAAAAAAAATTACTACGCTTGGAGGGGGTAAATCACATGTAAACTTGGAGAAATTATTGCATGGACCAGGGAAATCACGGAGCAAGTGCACAGTGGATAACTTGCAATCGGGTAGAGCTGTCAATATGGACTGGCCCGGCCCAGCCCGACCCTAACCCATATGGGCTTGTTTTTTGTGGGCCGGGCCGGGCTAGGTCCACTTATAAAAATGGGCCAAAAAAATCCAACCCGACCTGGCCCTATGTAGGCCGTGGGCTAGGACCGCGCCAGCCCCCTATGTAGGCCATGGGCTAGGGCCGTGGGCTAGGGATCCACATGCTGAAAATATCAAGTAGGAAAAAAATGAATCAATTTATACTATTCGTTTCTGCAGATTTTTTGACTGGAAATATGTGCTGATACTATGGTACGAGATGCAATGATAAGAGGCATCTTTAGATGACAAAAGAAGCGTGTTACAACAGGTAAATCTAACAAGAAAAAGAAGAGGCTGGACTAGAAGTCTAGAACTAATCATAAGCCGGAACGGTCGCACGGAGGAGGTCTCCCAGTCCCGGAGGCTGAAATGGTGGCCGGTGGCCGGTGGGAGCCAGGAAACAGGGGAAACCCGAAGATCAAACTTCCCCCTCTCCAATCTACACTATTTTCGATGATGGATCGACACGACATCGGGGAAAGCCTGTGAGCCCTCACGGTGGGCCGGCACGGCGACGGTAGCACCCCCCGACCCCGAGCCCCCTCGGACCCGTGCCTCACTGGTCACTGCCTCTAATGATCTGTTGAGAGAAATCAAACAAAAAAGGAAGAATGATGAGTCCTCACCGCCGAACGGCCGAAGTCCTGGGTTTCGGCCGGCATCACGGTCTCGCGGAAGAAGAACGGCAGCCATGGGGTGGGGTTCTTCGTTCTCCCGTCTCCGGTTCTCCCAAACAGCCAAACTTAAGACTCCGTTCTCTAGCAGCTCTCCGTAAGTCACTCACGACTCACTAGTTCTCTCTGGCGGAGGGCGACGGTGGGCGGTGGCTTTGACCTAACCCTACCAAAGGGTCCTGAGTCCCGACTCCCGGTCTCCCATCGTCGTCGAGTAAATAAAATCCATAATGTCTTTAGTCTTTACCTTGTAAGTAGTAATTAGTAAGTCCTAAACCAGTAAACCATAGGACCGTAGGTGAGTTGACTAATAGTAATAGATTAGTGAGCCCTGACCCGTAAGGCTAAGTTTTTTTTTTATTATTATTATATCATGGCCCATGGGCTCGCCCGGTCCTAATCCTGTTGAGCCCATGGGCTACAGGGGCCGGGCCAAAAAATCTACTTACATAAATAAGCCAATTTTTTTCAGCACGGTCTGGTCCATTTATAGGGCCAAATGAATTGGCCCATGGGCTCTAGCCCATTTTGATAGGACTACAATGGGGAGTTGGTGACATACAAGACGTAACGTGGCGTGTTATCTACCGTGGAATACCTGGTCCAAGTAATAATTACACCTAATCTTGCTACAGTAATTTATCAACATTTGGCTACAGAACAAAAGGTGAGCAGCAGGATATTGTTTGGCCTAGGTGGGACCACTTTACGGCAACCTAAAGTTGTTCCATGGATGCAAACATTTATTTTGGAACCACCACGGTAGTAGCATGGTTGGTAAGAGCACGATTTTATTCTTATAAATTACTTTCTGATCATGAATTCGAGACATGATTTCTAAGATGACTCAATTAAATTTTGAAATTTTTTGGATGTACATGGCTGGAAGGCGGAGCGGCTGTTATTCCGGTGTCACGAAAAAATATGGCCTGAATCGAATAATCGACTAACAGGCTGGAGACGAGAATGGAGAGCTACACTAGGTTTATCTTCTTATCTTTTTTTTATTAAAAAAAAAACATTTACCTGGAGGCTTCCCTTCAGGGAAGATTGCCGACAAATTTTTGGTTTCATCATTTCCCCACCCCACCCCGCCCTCACATCAGATATTTTGTGTCCTTTATGTAGCTTGCATGTCAAAGATCTTGGTCACTTGCTTTTGCTGTGGTGGAACAGATACCAAATCAATTAAGATGATAGCCTCAACATTTGTTTGGCATTTTGGAACCCACGCTTTTGCGATGGTGGATGGATGTCATATCTACCTCCTTCTCGGTTTCGTGGAAAGCTTAAGAGCATAAGACGACGGCATGGTTTAATTTCTTTAGCACGTTTGGCTTGCAAGGCAACATTGGCTTACATTCGACCATCACTCATCACTGGAATCTTTGCCATGCTCGAGATTTCCTTGCCTGCTCATCAAAGAGGTTTTGAAAACATGGTGATACGCAGAGAGACTGCCAAATCCTTGTGCACCTTCGGGTTTGCAGAAAGGACCCGCATGGATACCTGTGGGTATTGAGACGAGAAGATAGATCCCTGCTGCAATATTTTCAATCAGCAGAAGCTATGTTGCAGATTGTGCTGCCAGCAGGGGAAGGTCCATTGAGGAGTATTTTTGTATGAGATGGGCTATAATCCTGTGAGTTTTGTCAGCTTGCATCTTTTGATGTCTTCAGGAGCATGAATCCTAAAGAATTATAACTGAACTCAGTTCATATCGACAACTGTCTTTGCCGAACCAAAATAACCTTTCCGCACCGTTAAGATTCTCCTGATCAGATTCATGATGGTTTTGCAAAACAAATCCACTCATTGAAAAATTTCTGGTGAAGGACACTTCAATACTTAAGTCAGCAAAGATTCGGGTAACATATATAAAATCTCAAAAAAAAATGGGCAGAAATGAAAGAATACTTTAGCTAGTTTTTATTACTTACCCCTCGAAGGTCCTCTTTTACCGGTATTTATAGGCATGGACTTTAACATAATTTAGTTGAAAGGGCCTCTGACTGCTAATCCCGGTGTTGTTTTGTTGGAAACTAACACGTACCTGTTATAATGATAGTTGGTTATTCTGGTAAAATAACCAACTCTTTTCTTGCCATTCTCATTCCTTTTAGAGTTGGTCGGCTTTAGATGTAGGTCGGCCTTTGCGGGCTGATTGGATTAATAAATTTGTAGGTGAACGGCTGGTTGCCGTTCCATCAACTTCTGGGCTTGGCACAGCTTTTTATCTACTCTTTGGGCTAATCCTGGCCTTTTACGAGTCAGGACGCTTAACTTATCACAATACTTACCTCCCAACTCTTGAATTCAAGGTATATTTAATGTCTTGAGAGACTGGAATTAATAAGAAATGATGAGCCTTCCTTTTTTTTTTTTTTTTTTTTGAGGTGAGAGAGAATATCTTTTAATAATGCATATCTCGACTCTTGTTGGTAATATTAATTCGTCGTCTTCGGGCATAACCTTTGCTACGTATCATCTTATCATTGGTGAGGAAGTCATTCTTCGATCCTGGGATCGTGTCGATGCTTTTGCTACCAACGTTTGGTAAAAGACCTTGGGTTCGTGGCAAGATCAGGGTCGTTAGGAGTGCACGAACTTTTAATCAAAGCCATTGTTACTTTCTGACCGCCAAGCTCTTGAGGATCGACTCTGACATATTGATTTTCCTCCTATCGCATTGGCTTCTTTTCGTCAGGTCATATCCGTCTACTGGGATTTGTATACGTGGCATGATCAGAGGCGGCTCTTGTGGTTCGAGGGAGAAATCAAGGTCATCGACGTCTCCTATATAAACGGCCCTCCTCCCCGAAGGCCAGATCTTTCTATCATTTTCATTTCTAATCCTTGAGGCGGGGTTCTTCATCTTCGTGTCGGCCTTTGTTCTTCTCGAGCTCCTCCGTTTCTTCCAAGACTTTCCTTTCCAGGTTAGATTTTTCTTTTCACCATGGCTAGAACCTCGGGGACTTCTACCGCTGATAGGTCTGATAGTTTTACTCCACAGAGGAGGTGAGGTCCTTATAGGGAGGAACTAGGATTGGAGTCCATCAGGAGTTCTTTATGTGAGTCTAGGGTTTCTATCCTACGGAAATACTATAATATTCTGCAAGGATTTGTTGCAGTCGTTCCTCATTTTGACGAAAGGATAGATCGTCGCCTCCCGGTAGTATAGCGGTGTACAAAGATCACTTGAAGGCAGGTCTTCATTTTTCGCTCCACCCATTTTTATTAGGATTTTTAACCTATACCATATAGTTCCTGCATAACTGACTCTGAACAGCATTAGGATTATCTGTGCTTTCTTGGTCCTTTGTCATGATCTTCAAATAAAGTCTAGGACTTCTCTCTTCATTGCCTTTTTCATTTTGAAAAAGGATTTCCACGGCTAAGGGTGGTGGGTCATCGATCCCCGTCCTGATCAGAAATTCATTATGGGACTTCCTTCGGCCATTCATGGTTGGAAGCCCTGCTTTTTTTATCTAGTGCCCGATCGTCGTTGGGACTTCAGTACCTAGTGGAGGAAGCCCCGTTTGACTCCAAATGATGGAAAGAAAGTCTTACTAGCTAATAAGGAGGACTATGAGAAGCTCCTAGTAGTTGAAATCCCTCTGATGAAGGAGCTGCTAAACGAGCAGGGCCTATACTCGGCTCAAATTAGCTCATCTCCTTCTTTAAGTACATGTCGTTGAGTCAATATTTTGCCATCTTTTTTTTATCATTATTGTTTGGTAGAATGGCTGATGCTTTATTTTCTTTGCAGACACAAAAATGAAGCTTGACACCCGAAAACTCTGCTAGGTTATCAAAAAGAGGCAGGCGACAGCCCCTCCAACGGAGTCAGAAAGACCAAAAAGACCTAGAGTGAATAACATCCCTTCGGAGGTTTCAACTAAGTAAGTTCTCCGATAGTAGTGAGGAGTATGTCGAATGATGATGACGTACCTCTGATCGAGCTTCGCCCAAGAGTCGCTCCTGTTGTGCAGATAGTAGGACAACCGACAGCAACTTCAAAAGTCGGCCCTTCATCCTCTCAATCAGACAAAGGCAAGGCTCCTCAGGCAGAAGCAGAGGAACGAGATAATCCTGCTGAGGAGGACCAGGTCATAGACTTCAACATCTATGCTGATGAGATGGGATTGGATAATCCCGACCTGGCTCGATGGCTATTGAAGGCCATCATCCTCCCTAAGGATTGGAAGGAACTAAGTCCGGACGGCTAGAGGATGTCATCCCTTCCATCTATCCAGGTCTTCTCAAGGTAAAGTTCGATGCTCTTTATCTTCTGGTAATGGTAACCTCGCTAAACATGACTAACTTTGGTTGCTATTGTAATTGCGGTTTATTCATGAAATCTCTATAATTGAAGAGAGTATTTCGAGTTTTGCCAACCTTAGCTGCAACCTACATGACCAGTTAGGGGTGGCAAAGGTGGAGAAGGAGGTTGCTGAAGAGCTGAAACAGGCTCTCAAAAGCAAGTTGGAACAAAGCATTGCTTGGAACCTTTCTTTGAAGAATGAGCTGAAGGCGATGCAAGCAAAGATGGCCGAGTCAAATGCCAATCTGAAGAAGAAGAGGAAGAAGCTTCGCTTGGCCAAAGCATTAATAAAGGATAACCTCCTGAAAGCCAAAGATGCCTTGGCCCATAAGACTGTAGCCGAGAAAAGAGCTGAACTAGCTTAGCAGAGGGTGGAATCGGCTGAACGATAGGTTCTTCAGGTCATGAAGGAGTACTAGAAGTTCGTAGCCTTTGACAATGAGATGCATGAAGCCAGGGTGGAAAGTTATAACATTGGCTTCAGGGATTGTCTGAAAAAAATAAAGAAGCTTTATTCGGATTTGGATGTTTCCAAGCTGACCTTGGACGAGATCGACGAGGAGGATGGGGTGGATGAACAGGCTGAGGATGTCCCTGTTCTCATAGCTGATGAACCCGGTGACTTTGTCCAAGAAGTGGTTAATCCCATCATAACTTCTAAACCGGTTGAGAAAGATCAATCTTGATGTACTTTTTATTTCTTTTCATGCTCTATATAAATCAGACTTTCTTCTGAAATGTAAGAACCCTTTTATATGAATGAAATCTCCTTTTTCCATAAACAGTGTCTTTGTAGCGTGTTCTTAAATGTGTACTTGAAAATTTTCTAAGTATGAACTTGTCGGCTCTTTTATACATTATACTTGTTTCAGGATAGCTTTCTCTTAGTGTTGCACCATCGACGTAATAGTTTAGTGGTAAAAAAATTATTTTTGAGAATGCCAAGGTTCTTCTCTTTGAACATAATGACCGAGCTAGTTTGGCTAGCCCCTTTTTAGATATACCAATGAGTTAGTGTGCTAGACCAACTCTCTATTTATCGGATAGGAGTTGATGGATTAGACCAACTCTGGTACTTGTCAGGTGTATCGATTGAGTCAACTGGTCAGGCCAACTCTCCATTTATCGGACATATCGATAGAGTTGGTTGATCAGACCAACTCTTCATTTGTCGGATATATCGATTGATTGATGGTTCATGATAAAGAATATGGGGAGGATGAAGAGAGCCCTTTATTGATAGTACTTGCATAAATTTTCTACATTCCATGGTCGTGCCATCTAGTAGCCATCTAGACTTTTGATCTGATAGGTTTCAGGTCGTATCACTTCAGTGATCCGGTAAGGGCCTTCCTAATTGGGGGCAACCTTTTTTTGCTCTATAGGTCGAGATACTTCAGCTCTCTGTAATACAAGATTTTTGGGTCATAAGGTTTTAGCCTTTCCCCGCGAGTTATATATCAGGCAACTTTCTGTCGGCATACGACCATTGGTAGTTGTGCCTGAAGTCTAGTGCCCTCGAGTAAGTCCAAGTTGGCTCTCCTTCATTCTGAATTGTTTGGTTCCTTGAAGGGGTCTATCCTCCAAGATCGGAGGATGACTTCTACCGGTATCATTGCTTCGCTCTCATAGGTCAAGTTGAATGCTGACTCTCTAATGATAGATCGGGGAGTTGTTTGGTATGCCTAGAGAATCATATTCAGTTCTTTAGCCCAAAGTCCTTTTGCATCATTTAGCCGAGTCTTTAAGCTATGGAGGATTGTCCGATTGGTTACCTAGGCTTCACCATTTGTTTGAGGATATCCAACAGAAGTCAACTTGTAGAGGATGTGGCATTGAGCACAAAAATTTTTGAATTTTGGATTGTCAAATTACCTTCCATTGTCGATGATGATAGCATAAGAGATTCTAAATTAGTAGATTATGGAGTTTTTAATGAAGTTTTCAACTTTCCTTTGGTAATATGGGCTAAAGATTCGGCTTCCATCCATTTGTAAAGTAGTCGATAACCACGATCATGAATTTTCATTGTCCGGAGGCTAAAGGAAAAGGACTGAGAATATCCATTCCCCACTGAGTGAATGGCCAACGGGCAACCAACTGGGTTAGCTGGCTTGCCGGACACCTTTGAATATTAGCATACCTTTGGCATTGGTCGCACCTTCTTACGAAGTCGGCAGCATCTTTCTGGATGGTTGACCAATAATATCTTTGATGAATAATCTTGTATGCTAGAGATCTACCTCCCAGATGATCACCGCATATGCCTTCATGGACTTCTCTTAGGGTGTAATCGGCATCCGAAGGTCTTAAGCACTTTAACAGAGACTACGTGAAGGACCTTTTATAGAGAGACCCTTCCAGGATGATGTATTGAGAAGCCATCCATTGAATTTGTTTAGCTTTGATGGTGTCTTCTGGTAAGGCCCCCTTGGTTAAGTATTTAATGATTGGATCCATCTAGCTGGGCTCTTGCTCGATTTGATATATCTCCTTCGCTTCTTCTCTTATCATAATGCTGGGGGTCTCCAGATATTCAATAAAAGTCTGATCTAAGGAGTCGGGCACCATTGTGGGTAGCCAAGATAGTAAATCAGCTTGAGAGTTCTCAGTTCATGGAACATGAGTGATGTTAAGAGAGTCAAATCGGGTCACAAGGTCCCGTACTTTTTCCAAATATTTTGCCATCATTGCATCTTGAGCTTCAAAATCTCCTTTGGTTTGGTTTACCACCAACTAAGAGTTTGAAAACACTCTCATCTTCCGAACACCTAATTCTCTGGCAATCCTAAGACCTGCTAGAAGGGCTTCATATTCGACTTGATTGTTTGATGCCCGAAAAAAGAAATGGAGAGCTTTTTTTGACTCCACAACATTCCCTTCGGGGTCGGCTATGATTAATCTAGCTCTGCAACCAAAAGATTTGGATGCTATATCCACATGGAGGATCCATGTGGAATCGGAATCATCTTTAATTTCTCTAGTGGGTACTTCACCAGTAGATGCCTCTTCATTATTCCAGGTGCATTCGACGATAATTAATATTGAACTCCCCCAACTTAACAACCCATTTGGCTTCCTGTCAGAGGTGTCGAGGCATTGTAGGATGGCCCTCAGTGGCTGGTCCATTAGCATGGTGATAGGATGAGACTGTATGTATGGTCTTAGATGCTTTGCTGCTATCACCAAGGCATATATTAGCTTCTGTGCTTTTGGATATCTCACCTCGGTATCATGAAGCACTTTATTGGTATAGTAGATTAGCTTGTGGGTACCATCAGATTCCTTCTTGATCAGTACCGAGTTGATAACTTCATCTGAAGCGGCGGGGTAAAGGTATAAGGTCTCTCCTTCCTCAGGTTTCAAGAGTAGAATTGGATTGGTCAAGTATTTCTTCAACTCCTCAAAGGCTTGTGGACAGCTTTCCGACCACTTAAAGCCCCTTGATTGTCGCAGGGCTTTAAAGAAAGGATGGCATCTTTCTATCGACCGAGAGATAAATCGGCTTAATGATACAATCTGTTTGGTTAGCTATTAGATTTCCTTCTTGTTGGAGGGATATCTCATATCGAGGATTACTCGAATTTTCTTAGAATTAGCTTCAATTCCTTGATTGGTAACAAGGAACCCAAGAAATTTTTCCGATGTGATCCCAAAGACACACTTGGTTAGATTTAACTTCATTTGATATCTTCGTAGTACGTCGAAGGTGTTGCCCAGGTGGCTTCCCAAGAGGGGGGTGAATTGGGATTATAAAAACTTTTGCAAGTATGTGCAATTTAAAATCCTTTTAGTGTTGTGGTGATATATGCAATGCGGAAGCAAGTAAATAAATGTAATGAAGTTAAATAAGCACAATCACAAACACAAAAAATTTAGAGTGGTTCGGAGCAATCTACTCCTACGTCCACTATCCAAGCACCACTTGGGATTTCTACTTTATCCCCCACTGGAATACAATCAGATTGTTTTAACAGGCTCACAATCTAAACCTATACACTTTGGTTTTACCGAGATCACCAAAGAAAACCCTCACTTGGTTTTGACACAAGCTAACCAAGAACCTAAATCTCTTTGATTTTTTAGAACAGGGCTCACCAAAGAAAACCCAATCTTGGTTTTATACCGGGATCACCAAGAACCCAAGCTTAGGTTTCAAAAAGCTCACCTAAAAACCTTTAACACACTCTCAAGACACAGCCCCTTGCTGTTCTTAGAGAAAAAACAAGATATATCAAATGTGTAAAGCAACTATACAACAAATCAAACTTGTTTGAGAGTTACCAATTAATATTAAATTGAAGTCTAGCTTTGAATGCTCTTTAATACTCTTCAAGCTACTTCTTTTCTTCTTCAAAAAGTTGGATTCAAGAATGAAGATCAGTTGGTGAAGCTTTGAATCCTTTCTTGAATGCTCTTGAAGTAAGTTGGTGAAAGACTTGAAAACTCTTCAACTTCCAAAAGATAATCAATGAATAATATTTCAAAATTTTTTTTGTTAAACTTTCATAAATACTCCCTTTTATAGTCTTCAATCAAAAATAGCCGTTGTAAGGCCTACATAACTGAAATAGAGTCATTGGAGGGTTTTTGGAATTCAAAAATGAGATTCTGCAACTAGCCGATAGACTGCAAAAACCCGTCACTCGAGTCAACTCGAGGTCCATGAGTCGGATCAAAGTCTCAGACAATCCAAATAAAAGTTTTGTGCGAGTCAGCTCTTCTGGGTAGAGTCGGCTCGAACTCTCAATCAATAGAAAATCAAATTCTACATGAGTCGGCTCTTCAAGGCTCAGTTGGCTCGAAGTCACAGTCACCAACAAAACAAACTCTAGATGAGTCGGCTTTTCTGGGCTTGAGTCGGCTCGAGATCTTAGTCACAAAAAATATAAGTTCTTCATCGAGTCGGCTCTTAAGGCTTGAGTCAGCTCGAGGTTTTGAAATTCTGAAATTTTTATGCCGTACCAGAACAGGAGTTGGCTCTTGATCCATGAGTTGACTCTTACAAAAATTCTTCTTATGCATTCAAACTTCTCTAAACTTCTTCAATTCAAGATTCCAACAAGAGCAAGTTTTCCAAGAAGCTTCAAAGAGCTTACCAAACAAATTCTAACCTACTTACTCTCATTTTTACAATTTTCGAGCCCTTTTTACAAGATTACATACATGAAGGATTAGGGCTTTTCAACTTGAAGTATACAAGAGTTCATACAATGTTGTAATACCTTTCAAAATAATGTAAAGACAAACATTCTCCTGCAAAACTTCTTGAATAATTGAAAGAATTAGTAAAGCATACATCTCCAATGTTTTGTAATCATCAAAATCATTCCAGGGATCAACAATCTCCCCATTTTTGATGATGACAAAACACTGGGCATAAAAAGGTTTAAAAGCACTTTTCAATTATGTATCATATTCACATGTATTAAAAAGTATATCAATGCAAATAAAGTGTCAAGTTATTGTTGTTGAAGTGAAGAGTATCAAAACAATGTATCATTTGTATCATTCATGCACCAAGTATCAAAACATCATAATACTAACTTTGCATTCGAAATAAGTTTTAACAAAATCTTAACAAAAGCTCCCCTTTTCTTATATAACAATACTCTCTTCACATTTTCATGCTCAACTCATTTTTCATGCTCATCTCCCCCTTTTTCATATTTCATGCTCATCTCGCCTTTTTTGTCATCAACATAAAAGTATATAATTTAGGGAGAACATTCATTCACAAACTAAATCATTTACAATCATTTAAACATGTATCAAGTGAAACATAAGAAAAGATATATATATATATATATATATATACAGGGGCGGACCACACCAATTTTTACAGGGAGACCCAAAAATATTAATAAATAATCAATAAAAAAATATTATTTTTTATAAATATTTTTTGAATTGAATTCGACGTTGTTTTACAGAACTAAATTCATCAATAATAGAATCTACTGTAAAATTTTCTACTATCTCCTTCTCAATATAAGTAACTAAATAATCGGCAAGAAAGTCGTCTTCCATCTTGTTGCGTAATCTGGTTTTGACAATCTTCATTGCTGAAAATGCTCTTTCTGCAGTAGCAGTTGAAACTGGAAGAGTCAATACCAGACGAATCAGTCTATCGATGAGCGGATAAATATCTGATTTTCTTGTTCTCACCAATCCTTGACATAATTTTGAAATTGTAGACATATTCTGAAACTCGGGATTCTTTGAAATATCAATATGATAATGTTGTAATTGATTTCTCAAAAGTCTTCTTTCATTCTCACTGAAGTCTTCTGGATAAAATTTCTCTGCAAGCTAATATATACTCTCTAAATTGAATAACCTGTAACCATCTCTAGGATCCAAAGCACTGCTAAAAATTAATAATTCAACTGCATCATCACTGAATCTACTATGTAATTCATGCAATTGAGTATCAATAGTAGTATTAAATATATCAACCCAAAAATGATGCTCATTTGTAATATTACTTTGTCGACGACCTCGACCACCACGCTTATAAGTAGCAGTCATATCTGGAATATCAATCTCATATTTCTCACAAAATAGTATCACATTATCTAATAAACTCGTCCATCCATCTTCTCTTAATTGTTGAAGTAAAATCTTTGTACTTTTTACTAAATGCATTGCATTGAGAATATCTTGGGACTTTCTCTGTAAAGCTTGACAAAGATCATTAGTTATCTCTAAAATTTCTATCATCAAATGCAATATAAAAATAAATTGAAATGATGTCAAGCAATGTAATGCACCATCGGCATCTCCACGTTGAACATAACCAACTCCATCACAAGTAATATCCTCAAGAACAGAATAAGTAACCGAGAAAAGCTTTTTCAAGCTACGAACATAATTCAAATATGAACTCCATCTAGTCTCACCAGGTCTTTGTAAACTGCTAATCTGATTTTGCCCACTTCTAGATTCAAGCTCATCAATCGCTAATGAATTTGCAATGTCGACTACTTGTCTTGCTCTCAATTCATCATGACATTTTGTAGATGCATTTACAATATTAACAATATTCAGCAAATCGTTGAAAAATTGATGAACAATAATAACCTCTCTTGATGCAGCTACTAGTGCTAATTGAAGTCTATGAGCCAAGCAGTGGATATAATAAGCATATGGACAATCATTATTAATCAAAGCTTTCAAACAATTCCATTCACTACGCATATTGCTAGCCCCATCATAACCTTAACCTCTGATATTTTTAATGCTTAAATTATTTCTTGAGAGAACATTATAAATAGCATCTCTAAGAGTCGAAGAAGTTGTATCTGAAACATGGATAATATCAAAGAATCGCTCTCTTATAAATCCATTCTTGTCAACAAATCTCAAAATAATAGCCATTTATTCTTTTCTTGATTCATCTCGAGCTTCATCAACAATTATACAATATTTGGCATCACCAATTTCATCCTTTATGGCTCTTCTTACTTTTCTTGAAAAATTTGTAGAATTTCCTTTTGTATTTTTGGTGATGTATAAGAAGCATAACTAGAAGCATTTTCCAAAATAACTTTCCCAACATCCTCATTATAACATGCCAAAATCTTGAGCAATTCAAGAAAATTATCTTAATTTTTTGAATTTGGATATTTATCATGTTCTCGAAAAGCACAAGCCTGAAATGTAAGCCATCTAATTGCATTTACTGAGGTTTTAAGCTGTAAACAATTTTGAGCAATTTGTTCAGAAGGTTGCTTGTTAATTACTTTTTGAATATGTTGCTTCTCATTTATCAGATCATGATAGCTCTTCATAGCAATATTATGTGAGGAATTAAAATTTTTTTCCACATGTCCAAGAAATGCACAATTATCTCCATCATTTACTTTTTTCCAATTTTGAAATCCACCTTCTACAAATTTGCTTTTTCTTTCACCTGGCTTTGAAAAGAGATAGCAAACAAAACAATAAGCAGTATTTATAGTTGGAGAATATTCGAGCCAACTAGGATGCTAATTGAACTAATATGATTGAAAATATCTACGATGATTTTCTGAACCAATAGGATCATACTTGTCCAATATTGGCTGATAAGTTCCAAAACTAATATAGGCACGTCGAATTTCATCACGTTGATTCACAAGATATTCTCAAATTTGTTTGTGCATTCTAGGATCTCTTTCCAATTCATTGATATTAATATAATTGGTTCCAACAATTATTTTTTAGATGGCCTTTCTTCTGTAGGAATAGTATCTATTCTTGAAATTGGTTGATGAAGTTCAATCTTAGCCTCAATCTCAGGTACAGGTTGTGTAGCTCCACCATCAATTTTTTTTGCTACTTCTTTTTTCTTGAAAAAATTACTAATTTTTCTGCTCATAATGAACCTATAATATGAAATAGATATCAATTCTTTTTCAAGTAGAAATATAATATCCAACATAAAGAGCAATATTGCTTGAATTATGTGCTGAAATTTATCAACTCTATGATCAACGACTAAAGCATAAAGGGACTCTAAAGACTTGTATTAATTTCTTCCATTATTTCATAGTTCACTAATTACCATTTGCCAATGGTGCTCCAATTCAGTTAACACGGAATGTAGAGCAAACACAAAGGCATGGGTGTGAAAGTAATATACTGGACTATATTAAAGAGTGGAATGATAGTCCATCATGAATCATATATTATAGTAAATATTTTGCAAACAATACCGGTCAATTAGGAATCATATATTATGGTAGACAATTTGTAAGCAAGTTATAAATATAAACCATATATGCTTTAACAGTATCTATCTTATAAGTTATAAAAGAGTAATAATCTAGAGGCACGATTTTTTTTCTAATTCCATGCTACCTTTGATCAATATTATAGTAAATGTAAATTTGCAGTTCAAATGCTATCTTTATATAAAAGATAAGAAATAATTAGGAGAATTGCATATTAATTGAAGTTAATATTTAATAACCTTTTTAAAAAATCATGTATATTAAAAATTAATACAATAGGATTAATCAAAGAAAAAATCCAACCAATTAATAGAAATTAATGTTTAATCAAAAGATATAATATAAAAAATCACATGCCAACAGTAATCCATAAATAATAAAGTAATTAAGCATAATAATTAAACAAACCTGCTTTACTTAATTACTTGGCTCTATTTCGCTTATGTTGGAGTCTTACTGTCTCAGTGTCTCACGGAGTCACGGTCCACGGAGCCACGGAGCGCGGAGGCGGAGAGTCGCAGTGATGGACGAAGCCGGAGCCCGGAGGGCTTTCGAAGAGACGAAGATGGAGAGGAAGGAGAGAGTCACGGTCCCACGGAGTCTCCGGCGGAGTGGCGGCGGCATGGCGTGGTGCCACGGTGGCACCGTGACAGGTGGGGGCATGATAGCATGGGCTGCGTGGCCGCGTGGGACCGTGGGGGCAGCGGATGCCGGGTGCCCTGTTGTCGCCTGTTGGGGACGGTGGTGGCCGGCGGGTTTCGGGGCCTTGGTGAGTTAGGGCTGCTGGAATTTGGAGGAGAAGGAGTGACCTAGCGGCATCTCTTCAAGGTCCGGTTCTCTGTTTTCTTTTAATAACATTTTTTAGGAAGTTTTTGTTACTGATTGTTTTTTTCCCTATAAGCTCGGTTTAGGATTTTTACCGATTTTTTTGGGATGATTTGCAGGATTTTTTCTGACGAATTCGAGGGGGGGCCAAATACCTGTCATACACGAATTTAGCTTAGTTATAAAGCTGTTTACCGGAAACTTAGGGGGGCCAAGGCCCCCCTGCCCCCCCAGCGGTTCGCCACTGTATATATATATATAAAGTGTCAATACAAAGGTGATATATTACAAGAGTGCCAAAGCACACCAAAAATAATATCACAAACAACAACAGGAAATACTAAACAAGAAATCCTAAAAATCAAAAGGATGGACTAGGATCATCATTACTAGGTTCATCTTCACTAGAAGAAGAACCAACCTCTAAAATACCAGGAGCAGGTTTAAATTTAGGGAACCTAGGTCTAAGGTCCCTAAGTCTAGTCCTAACAGGAGTTGAAGTCTTAGAAGTTATAGGTTTAGATTTAGTTGGAGGCTCAGAAGAAATCAAGATAAGTGTAGCCGTCCAGAAGGAGGATCAACAGATAAAGCTAGGGTGCTGGTAGTTGATAGAATCTATGTCATAGGAGTGTCTGATACGCCAGTGCTCAGACCCTGAGTACCAGTACCAAGCCCAATAGGAGTAGCAGCTGTAGTAGGAATATCAGTAAAATCTCTACCTCTCCCTGTCTACAGTCAGTATCATGAATATCAGGTCCTGCTGAAGATGAAGGAGGTGCTGAATGATTGGCTGTCCTGATCTGCTGAAGAATAGATAGAATCTCCTGGAAGCCATCTCTCATCTCAGTCTGAAGTGCCAGTATCCTGGAATCTGTCTCTGCCCTGCCTCTCTATAGAGTAGAGATCTCATCCATAATCAGCTGCAACCTGCTATCATCACCTGAACCATCAGCAGTAGATCCTCTCACAGGTAAATGAGGTGAAGAAGGTACTGGCTCAGAAGGTCCAGCCTCATCAGTCTGTGGCCTCAGCCTCAGTATCTTATGCCTGACCAGTCTGGTCATCATCACCTGACTCCTCATCTGAATGTGTCGCTGGTAGTCCTGAAGTCTTCCTGATCTAGTGTCCATCAACCTTTAGGAATCCCATCCTGATCAATGACTTAACATTATATATATCTGTATGAAGTAATGGCCTGCTATCCTCACCAGACAAATCTACATGTGCATTCTGAAAGCGCAGTGTGAATACCATGCCATAAGGAAGACATGCTTATGCCTTACGAGCAGTTTCCCTCATCTGGGATATCATGATATAAGGTAAGTTGAGGGCCTCCCCCTCAACCAAGCATCTCATAAACACCAGATCCCTCTCACTCACCCAGTCAAACCTTACAGTTCTGGGTAGAAAAATATGACTGATGATATTATGAATCAACCTCATTTCCAAAGAAAGTTGATTAGCCCTGACATGTATAACACCAGTAACATCATTCCTCTTAAGAATTATCCTCAAAGTCTTCTGTTTTTCCTTCAATACCAAAAAGCTCTCTCCTTCCTTAGGTATTTGAAGAATGTCACTTAATTTTTGCTCATTTATCTCAATATGCTTCCCTTTCACAATTGATTCCACATGAAATGCACTAAGGGACATATTTTCAAATAATTGCTTTACTAAATTTGGAAATGTAGGTAATTTCAACATGCAAAATGATTTCCAACCTTGTGCAATGAGCCAATCACCAACTCTCAAATTTTCTTGCTCTAAAAAGGTAAAATCAACACAACGTCCGGAGGTAACTTGCCTATTACCCATAAGAACAACCTGTCTTGGAGCTTCCGGAGCCTCTTCATGTTCTTCTTGCGGCTCTACTGTGGGATTTGAAGTGTCAAGCCTCCTCTTGGTTCTTCTCTCCTCTGCTACGGTCCGCACAACCCTCCTTGGTTTCTTCCCTATGGCTTTCTTAGGTGCCATTTTGGTTGGATTAGGGTTTAGGAAAAGTTTGGTGGAGTTCTAAGGTTTTTCTTAAGTTTGGAATAGGGAACGATTGAAGTAGAATAGGAAAGGCATAAAGAAAATGGATTTTGAAACCTAACGATGCCCTATTTAAAAAGGGTCAGCCCGATTCTCGAGTCGGCTCGACATAGCAACAGGGTGCTCGAGTCAGCTCGAGCAAAAATCAAGGTTAAAGCTCAGAAAACTAAAAAATAAAATTCTATAGGTTCCTTAGCACTAGAGAAGGTGGTCATAAGCTCTAAAGAGAATTTTGAAACATCTAGATAATTTTTCCTTATTTTTGAAAAATTAGGTCAAGAATTCTTAATATGGGTCACATAGGCCTAACTCACCTCTAATCTTTTCAAATCTATCTTGGTTAAGAGATTTGGTAAAAATATCAGCAAGTTGATCTTCTGTAGGCACAAATTCTAATTCTACAACATTATTCAAAACATGGTCTCTAATGAAATGATGTCTAATTTCTATATGCTTAGTTCTAGAATGCTGAATTGGATTTCTAGATAAATTAATAGCACCAGTGTTATCACATTTAATAGGAATCTTAGATTGGATAACACCATAATCTTCTAGCTGTTGCTTGATCCATAACACTTGTGCACAACAGCTCCTCGCAGCTACATACTCTGCCTCAACAGTAGACAGTGCTACAGAGTTCTGTTTACGACAGTGCCATGAAATCAAGTTGACACATAGAAATTGATAAGTGCCACTTGTATTCTTTCTATCAATCTTACAGCCACCATAATCAGCATCAAAATAACTAATTAACTTTAAAGATGAATGCTTAGAAACCATAAGCCTAAATTATATGTGCCTTTAAGATACTTAATGATTCTTTTAACAACAATAATGTATGACTCTTTTAGATTTGATTGAAAACATGCATACATACAAACACTAAATAGAATATCAGGTCTACTGGCAGTTAAATCAAGTAGAGAACCAATCATACCTCTATACAATTCTTGATCAACAGTTGTGCCATTTTCATCTTTATCAAGTCTGCATGCAGGATTCATAGGTGTTTTAACTTCTTTGCTTGATTACATGCCAAACTTTTTGATAATCTCTTTAATATATTTGGCTTGGTTGATCAGAATTCCTTCCTTTGATTGTTTGATTTGAAATCCAAGGAAGTAACTTAGCTTACCCATTAAACTCATTTCGAATTCACCCTGCATTTACTTAGCAAAATCTTGATACAAGGATTCATCAGTAGATCCAAATATTATATCATCAACATAAATTTGAACAACTAAAATATTATTATTTTTCTTTTGAATGAACAGGATAGTATCAACACTACCTCTTATAAAATTATTTTCAATTAAAAACTTACTTAATCTATCATACCAAGCTCTAGGTGCCTGCTTAAGACCATATAAAGCTTTATTCAACTTAAAAACATGATTTGGAAATGTGTGATTGATAAAACTAGATGGTTGTTCGATAAAAACTTCTTCATATAGAAAATCATTTAAAAAGCACTCTTTACGTCTATTTGAAATAATTTAAAGTTCATAAAACATGCATATGCCAAGAGTAATCTAATAGACTCTAGCCTAGCTACTGGTGCATAGGTCTCATCAAAATCTATTCCTTCTTCTTGATTGTAACCTTGAGCTACTAGTCTAGCCTTATTCCTAATTACATTACCTTGCTCATCTAACTTGTTTCCATAAACCCATCTAGTGCCTATAACAGGATAGTCATTTGGTCTTTCTATAAGTGTCCAAACATTATTTCTCCTAAATCGGTTTAACTTATCATGCATGGCTAACATCCAATTAGGATCAGTTTCAGCTTCTTTTATAGTGTGTGGCTCTACATGAGATACAAAAGCAATCAAATCATGTGCATCCCTGTGTGAAGCTCTGGTTCTAACACCTTGAGATGGATCTCCTATAATAAGTTCTTTAGGATGTGAGTGTACATACCTCCATTCTTTAGGTATATCTTCATGATCTTTGCTTACCACTTCTTCATGTTGTTCACTTGCTTGCTTATCTTTGATAGTCATATCCTTTAGTCTATGTTCAAGTGTACCTGTATCATCATCAACACAATCTTTTTTTCTAGAAGATGTCATGTCAGTTTCATTGAAAATAACATAGATTAATTCTTCCACAGTTAAAGTTTTTTTATTAAAAACTCGATAGGCTTTGCTATTTGTAGAATAACCAAGAAAGATGGCCTCATCGGATTTCGCATCAAACTTACCAAAATTTTATTTACCATTATTAAGAACAAAATATTTACAACCGAAAACATGAAAGTAATTGATATTAGGCTTTCTATTATTCCACAGTTCATAAGGGATTTTTCTTATAATAGGTCTAATTAAAACTCTATTTAAAATATAGCAAGTAGTATTTATAGCTTCTGCCCAAAAGTATTTTGTAAGATTTCCTTCATAAAGCATTGTTCTAGATATTTCTTCCAAAGTTCTATTCTTTCTCTCTACAACACCATTTTGCTGTGGTGTTCTAGGAGCGAAGAAGTTGTGATCAATACCGTGCTTTGTGCAAAAGTGATCAAAATATTGATTTTCAAATTTTGTACCATGATCACTATAAATAGAAATAATAGAAGGGTTTTTCAAGTTTAAAACTCTTTTGTAAAATTTTTTGAATACCTTAAAAGTTTCATCTTTATGTGTAACGAATAAAACCCAAGTGTATCTTAAAAAATCATCTACAATCACAAGGCCATACTTCATACTACTTAGGCTTGTTATCCTAGTAGGTCCGAATAGATCCATGTGAAGTTGCTTTAAGGGTCTAGAAGTAGAAACAATGTTTTTGGATTTAAAACTCCCCCTCACTTGCTTTCCTAATTGACATGCATCACAGACATAATCAAAATTTATTTTAAACTTTGGTAAATCTTTAACCAAATTATTTGAAATAAGTTTTGCAATGATATCAATACTAGCATATCGAAGTCATTTATGCCATAGTAAACTTGATTCTTTGCTCTTATCATTTACTACCACAAGACTTGTATTGCTTGACATAGCTAGATTATTAAGATCTACTACATAAATATTATCAAGTCTATGTCTAATGAACTTTGTACTAGAGTCAAGAGAATCAACTACTATATACATTGAAGACTTGAAAAAATATTAAAATCAATATCACAAAGTTGGCTGATGTTTAAAAGATTATGCTTTAAATTCTCTACAAGTAGTACATTCTCAATAAAGGTAGAAGGAGTAATTTTTATTTTACCAATACTGATTATCCTTCCTTTACGATAATCATCAAAGGTTACCATGCCACCATCTTTTTATTCTAGGATGAAGAATTGATCAATATCACCCGTCATGTGTCTTGAACAACCGCTATCAAGGTACCATCTTTTCTTTACATTTGTAGCTGCAAGACATCCCTGCAAAACAATCAAGTAATGGATTTAGGTACCCAAGCTTTCTTGGGTCCTTGCAAGTTAGTAGAATTGGTTCCTTTTGGAACCCAAATTTTCTTAATTTTCTTATTGCCATTATATTTCAAATGACATTCAAATGCTTTGTGACCAATATTATTACAAGCATAGCAGATAATTTTTGACTTTGAATAAGAAGTGTATGATGATGCAAACTTAGGTCTATATTGCTTAGATGTAATGAACTTAGGAGCATAAGATGTGGATGCGGAAAACTTATTTGAATTTGAACTTTTATAATCGATTCCAAACTTGCTATTTGAATTTCTTTGATCTTTCAAAATCAGTTCAAGTTTGTTAGAGCTTAAAGTTAATTTTTCAACCAATGGTTTAAGTTTTTGAACTTCCTTTTGCAAGTCAATATTTTCATTTTATAAAGTTTTATTTTTTTCAAGAAGTTCTTCCTTTTCAAATTGAATAGCTTCAAGTCTTTTCACATGTCAAATTTAATTCTCTTTGTAAAATCTTGTTTCTTTCACCAATTTTATTTTTATCTTTTTCGAAAGTATCATAAGTATTTTTTAAAACTTTCATTTTTAAACCAGCCTTTTTGTATTCAATTAATAGTTCACAAAAGGCATTATGCAGCTCATCATAAGTAAAATCTAAATTATATTCAGAAGTTGTTACCTCATCCTCCAAACCCATAAGACAGATTTGAGTAGTTTTTGTTGTATCTTCATTTTCTTCGATTGATGTAGATTCATCACTATCGCTCCATACTGCAAGCATTGCTTTCTTTTTCTTTTGCTTGAACAACTTCTTGAATTATGGACAATCAGGATGTATGTGTCCTGGCTTCTTGCATCCATAGCAAATTAGAGTTTGATCTTTGTCCTTGTCATTTTCTTTGTCCTTTTTTTTTTCTTTCCAAATTCCACTCTTTTAATTTTCTTTCTCCATCTATTTGTTCTTCTTCTGCCCATAAATCTCATAAATTTTCTCATAACTAGGGCGAATTCATCATCTTCCATATCATCATCAGAAGTTTCTGAATTTCCATCTTTGTCCTCTTCTGTTGCTTTAAAAGTAATGGCCTTCTTCTTTTTTGAGTCTTCTTCTATTCTTTGCTGCATGGCTAGCTCATGAGTGATCAATGATCCCAGTAGTTCATCCAATGGTAGAGTGTTCAAGTCCTTTGCCTTTTGAATTACTATAACTTTCGCTTCCTATTTATCTTGCAAAGATCTCAAAACCTTTTAGACTAGATTAGCATTAGTATAAGTCCTACCAAGACTTTTAAGACCATTTATAATATCAGTAAAACGTGTATACATAGCCGATATAGTTTCACTAGGATTCATTTTGAACAATTCATAATTGTGCACAAGAAGATTGAATTTTGAAGTTTTAACTTGTGATGTGCCATCGTGTGTGATTTCAAGCTTATCTCAAACTTCTTTAGCAAAATTATAAGTAGAAATTCTGTTAAACTCATGTGGGTCCAAAGCGTGATAAAGTAAGTTCATAGCTTTGGCATTCATCTTGGCCAATTTCATATTATTTTCATCCCATTCCTCTTCCGGTTTGGGAACCTCAATATCATTAATTCTAATAGTGAGTGTGTGTGGTCCTTTTAGAATTATTTTCCACAGATAAAAGTCTATGGCTTGAATGTATATTTTCATCATAGCCTTCCCATATGTGTAATTGGTTCTAGTGAAAAGTGGAGGTCAATTTGTGGATAGGCCTTTGGCCAAAGAAGTGCTCATAGGATGTGCTATCAATCTCTACTCTAAGGAATTTTCAGAGACTTTGTCTGATACTACTTGTTACCCAGGTGGCTTCCTAAGAGGGGGTGAATTGTGATTATAAAAATTTTAGTAAGTATGTGCAATTTTAAATCCTTTTAGTGTTATGGTGATATATATAATGCGAAAGCAAGTAAATAAATGTAATGAAGTTAAACAAGCACAATCACAAACACAATGAATTTAGAGTGGTTTGGAGCAACCCGCTCCTATGTCCACTACCCAAGCACCACTTGAAATTTTTACTATATCCCCCACCGGATTACAGTCGGATTGTTTTAACAGGCTCACAATCCAAACCTATACACTTTGGTTTTACCGGGATCACCAAAGAAAACCCTCAGTTTTGACACAGGCTAACCAAGAACCTAAATCCCTTTGGTTTTTTAGAACATGGCTCACCAAAGAAAACCCAATCTTGGTTTTATACTAGGATCACCAAGAAAGAACCCAAGCTTAGGTCTTAAAAGGCTCACCTAAAAATTTTTAACACACTCTTAAGACATAGCCCCTTACTGTTCTTAGAGAGAAAACAAGATATATCAAATATGTAAAGCAACTATACAACAAACCAAACTTATTTGAGAGTTGCCGATGAAGATCAAATTGAAGTCTAGCTTTGAATGCTCTTTAATGCTCTTCAAGCTGCTTCTTTTCTTCTTCAAAAAGTTGGATTCAAGAATGAAGATCAGTTGGTGAAGCTTTGAATCCTTTCTTGAATGCTCTTAAAGTGAGTTGGTGAAAGACTTGAAAACTCTTCAACTTCCAAAGGATAATCAATGAATAATCTTTCAAAAAAAATTTTTGTTAAACCTTCATAAATACTCCATTTTATAGTCTTCAATCAAAAATAGCCATTGTAGGGCCTAGGAAACTGAAATAGAGCCATTGGAGGGTTTTTGGAATTCAAAAATGAGATTCTGCAACTAGCCGTTAGACTACAAAAACCTGTCACTCGAGTCGACTCGAGGTTCATGAGTCAACTCGAAGTCTCAGACAACCCAAATAAAAGTTCTGTGTGAGTCAGCTCTTCTGGATTGAGTCGGCTCGAACTCTCAATCAATAGAAAATCAAATTCTGCATGAGTCGGCTCTTCAAGGCTGAGTCGGCTCGAAGTCACAGTCACCAACAAAACAAACTCTGGATGAGTCAGCTCTTGTGGGCTTGAGTTAGCTCGAGGTCTTAGTCACCAAAAACATAAGTTCTTCATTGAGTCGACTCTTAAGGCTTGAGTCGGCTCAAGGTTCTGAAACTCTGAAATTTTTGTGACGTGCCAGAATAGGAGTCGGCTCTTACAAAAATTCTTCTTATGCATTCAAACTTCTCCAAACTTCTTCAATTCAAAATTCCAACAAGAGCAAGTCTTCCAAGAAGCTTCAAAGAGCTTACCAAATAAACTCTAACCTACTTACTCTCATTTTTATAATTTTAGAGCCCTTTTTACAAGATTACATACATGAAGGATTAAGGTTTTTCAACTTGAAGTATACAAGAGTTCATACAATGTTGGAATACCTTTCAAACTAATGTAAAGACAAATACTTTCCTGTAAAAACTTCTTGAATAATTGAAAGAATTAGTAAAGCATACATGCTCCGATGTTTTGTAATCATCAAAATCATTTCAGGGGTCAATAGAAGGCCTCTTGGAGGTCTCTGATGTGGTCATCAGTCTGGATGCTCTTAACGATCATGTCGTCGACGTATGCCTCCATGGTTTTGCCGATCTGTTCATTGAAGATTTTATTGATCAGCCATTGATATGTTGCTCCAGTATTTTTTAAACCGAAAGGCATTACTTTGTAACAGTATAGTCCTCTATCAGTAACAAAGGTTATCTTTTCTTCATCTTTGAGATCCATCCAAATTTGATTATAGCTAGAGAAGGCATCTATGAAGCTTAAGAGTTTATGTCTTGTGATGGCATCTACAAGCTGATCAATCTTTGGTAGAGAAAAACTATCCTTTGGACAACTTTGTTCAGGTTGGTATAATTAATACAGATTCTCTACTTGTCGTTTGCCTTTTTCATCATTACCATATTAGCAAGCCAATCTAGGTAATGGACTTTCCTTATGAATCCTGCATCAAGGAGCTTAGTTATCTCCTCATTGATGACTTTCTATCTTTCCAGAGTGAAATTTCTCTTCTTTTGTCAAATCGATTGACACCCCGGATTGACCTTCAGCTGATGAGTAATGACTTCTGGAGGAATCCTCAATATATCATTAGCCGACCATGTGAAGATATCAACATTATTTTGCAAGAAGCCGATCAATCTTGCCCTCATATCTTCATTGAGTAGACTCCCAATCTGCACAATCCTAGCTGGATCGTCTCTTATGAAACATATGGAGATGGTTCTTTCAACCAATCTCCAATCTCTTCCATCCGATCTTGTTGGTCCACCTACTCTAGTGTCATTCTACTGACTGGCTATCGATCTTGAATCATCAAGCATTGTTGAGCTACCCGTTGGTCTCCCTTTATCTCTCCAACTCCATTCCTGGTTGGGAATCATACCAGTAAATGATAAGTACAGATAATGGCTTGGAATTTATTTAAGGGAAGTCATCCTAAAATGGCATTGTAAGCAGAGGGCGTTTGGATGACCATAAATGTAATTGAAAGTGTTCTCTACCTTGGTTCTGCTTCGAGAGTTATGGGGAGGGTTATTTTCCTTCCACTCCTACCGGATTCCCTTCGAACCCAGTAAGGAGTGCTGAGGTTCTTTGTAATTTATCTCTTGATAAATTCATCTTAAGAAAAGTATCATAGAGTAAGACCTCAATCGAGCTTCCATTATCCATCAAAATTCTTCTTACATCATGTTGCCGATCTTATCGCTGTGGCCTGTAGCTTATGGGCTGGCGCCGGACCTCGAACTTCTTCACCTCGGGATCTCCAAGTCTCCGGACCTGCAAAACAGGGTCAGAGACCCGGGCCCGGGGTTTCGGTGGGGGCACTCCGACGGTCAAGTTAGCAAATGGCAAGACGGAATAGATCCACTAAGACGGGTCTCTGCTGGATTCCTGTGCTTAGAGGAGATTTTAATGAAAGAAGCATGGGAATGAGAGGGGTTGACACTCAATTTCCTGAGCTGGACTTGCCGAATTTGCATCTGGGAACTTCCGGGAGCCCCAGAGTCATTACTCCTTTCTGTTGGTGTTCTTCCCTCTCAGTGGCTTACCTCTTTGTTTACTCTCACCATCCCTTTTATACTGCCAGACCACCTTCAGCTTTTTCCCTCTACCCTCCAGAGGCTCTCGGGGGTCTGCGGCCCTTTCCACCGTTCCCCCCTCTTCTTCGAGCCTGGGAGTTAAGTGGCGAGCTTGCCTCATCCGTCGTGCTATCACGAAAAGAGGAACCTAGCGGGATCTTGAGCCAAGCATAGGAGCCCTCATCTCAGGGCGTTGACTGTGAACTTTCGAGGTTCCAAGCCCTTGACCGCAAGGATTCGATGCCTCGATCACTGGGCCATTCTTAATTGATGTAAACGAGGTTTCGTGCACCATTGCGGGCCAAACTGGATGTCCCGTACAGGGCGCGCCGTGCATCGACTCCAGCAGTGACCTCGTGGCTCGTGCCTCTGACCTCCTTGAGACTTCGTAGAGTAGGGTTGACTTTGGCCGAGGTGAACCCATCAAGGGGTGCCACCTGGCGGAGGAGTGGGAGCGCCTGGCTTAACATTGGCCAAGGTGGACCTGTCTTGGGGTGCCACTTGGCAAGGGAACAGAGGTAGCCAACTTCGGTTGAGGTGGACCCCTCCTGGGCGGACACCTGGCGAAGTGGCAAAGGAAGGCTCGACTTCGACCGAGGTGGACCCATCTTGGGGTGCCACTCGGCGAAGGAGTAGGAGTGCCTGGCTTGACCTCAGTCGAGGTGGACCCGTCTTGGGGCGCCACCTGGCGAGGGAGCAGAGGCTACCAACTTCGGCCGAGGGGGACCCCTCCTGGGCGGACACTTGGCGAAGTGGTAGAGGAAAGCTCGATTTCGGCCGATGTGGACCCATCTTGGGGTACCACTTGGCGAAGGAGTGGGAGTGCCTGGCTCAACCTTGATCGCGGTGGACCCGTCTCGGGGTGCCACCCGGCGAGAAAGCAAAGGCAGCCCACATCGATCGAGGTGGATCCCTCTTGGGCAGACACCTGGCGAAGTGGCAGAGGAGGGCTCGACTTTGGTCGAGGTGGATCCATCGTGGGGTGCCACCTGGCGAAGGAGCAGGAGTGCTTGGCTCAACCTCGGTCGAGATGGACCTGTCTTGGGGAGCCACCTGGCGAGGGAGCGGAGGTAGACAACTTCGATCGAGGTGGACCCCTCCTGGATAGACACCTAGCGAAGTGACAGAGGAGGGCTCGACTTCGGCCAAGGTGGACCCATCTTGGGGTGCCACCTGGTGAAGGAGAAGGAGCGCCTGGCTCGATCTCGATCGAGGTGGACCCATCTTGGGGCGCCACATGGCGAGGGAGCGGAGGCAGCCAACTTCGGCCGAGGTGGATCCCTCCTGGGTGGACACCTGGCGAAGTGGCAGAGGAGGGCTCGACTTTGATCGAGGTGCACCCATCTTGGGGTGCCACCTGGTGAAGGAGCAGGAGCACCTGGCTCGACCTCGGCGGAGGTGGACCCGTCTTGGGGTGTCACCTAGCGAGGGAGCAAAGGCAGCCAACTTTGATCGAGGTGGACCCCTCCTGGGAGGACACCTGGTAAAGTGATAGAGGAGGGCTCGACTTCGATCGAGGTGGACCCATCTTGGGGTGCCACTTGGCGATGGAGCAGGAGCGCCTGGCTCGACCTCGATTGAGGTGGACCCATCTTGGGGCGCCACCTAGTGAGGGAGCGGAGGCAGCCAACTTCGACCGAGGTGGACCCCTCCTGGGCGGACACCTGGCGAAGTGGAAGAGGGCTCAACTTCGGTCGAGGTGGATCCATCTTGGGGTGCCACCTGGCGAAGGAGTAGGAGCGCTTGGCTCGACCTCAGTCGAGGTGGACCCGTCTTGGGGTGCCACCTGGCGAGGGACCGGAGGCAGCCAACTTCGACCGAGGTGGACCCCTCCTGGGTGGACACCTGGCGAAGTGGCAGAGGAAGGCTCGACTTCGGTCGAGGTGGACCCATCTTGGGGTGCCACCTGGCGAAGGAGCAGAAGCACATGGCTCGACCTCAGCCGAGGTGGACCCGTCTTGGGGTGCCACCTGGCGAGAGAGCGGCGGCAACCAACTTCGGCCGAGGGGGACCCCTCCTGGGTGGACACCTGGTGAAGTGGCAGAGGAGGGCTCGACTTTGGTCGAGGTGGACCCATCTTGGGGTGCCACCTGGCGAAGGAGCAGGAGCACCATGTCCCGGGTGAGAACGACCGCTGGTCAAGCCACCCGGGAGGAAATTTCGAAAGAAAAATCCATGTGGCACCGCTGGCATCCAGCTGGATCTGACATACTCTCCATGTCAGCGATGTTGCCATATCAGTTGCCCCCCATCCCCAAGTCTCATCGGAGCATCGCGGTTGGGGCGTGGGGAGTTAATGCGAAGATGACGTGGAAAGGGGGAAATCCTGTGCTATAATTGCCGTGATCACCGCCGCTATGTCCATCGTGCCCGAGGCCTTGTCGGAGGCCACCACGTCCATGTGCCTGATAGGCCATTAATACACCATTCCGAACCCGAGGCAGATTCTATCGAACCAAAGCGTCGATGTCAGGCATGGCTCCACATGGCGCTCATCTGATGGCCCGGGCTAAAAAGAGATGTACGACTGCTGTTTATTGAGTTTGAAAAGGAGGGGGACTTTCCGGAAATATGGTCTCTTGGCATTCTCACACCTCACCGGTGGTTGCAGCGATCCTTCTTCATCCCCAGGGGTCATCATTCCTCCGGTACAAACATTCTGGTGAGTGCCTGCGATGCCTTTTCTTCCTCTTCAACCTCTCGATTCTGTGTCATCCCGAACCAGTCTCTTTTCATTTCTTCCTTCCTGATGGCTCATCGCCATCATTCCTCTTCCAACCCGGACAAGGCCGGTCCTTCCCGGCCCAGGACTCCATCGCCTTCCTCCTCAGAGGGGGAGGAGATTCCAATCGAGGTCCTGAGGCAACTGCAACCAGGGATAGTGACCATTGGCATTCCTAGGGATCCTAGGTCTCCCCCCATTGCTTCTACATGTCCCATCTCTGCCCTTCCTCCTCCGATGGAAGAGACCCCCTCTTCTGGTCCATCCGGTTACGTCTCAACGATGACCGGAGATGATCTTTCTTGGATCCGGGATACATATGGGATCCCGGATTCCATCCAGCTTTTGCTCCAAGGTCCAAGGGACCGAGTAACCTCAAGCGGCCCGGGGAGGGTTGCTTTCTACGAGGACTTCCTTGTCGGGGGTCTTTATTTTTTCCTTCATCTATTCTTCCTCTCTTTTCTCAGCCATTTTCGCCTGGTCCTGACCCAGTTGGCTCCCAACGCCATCCGGGTCATCTTCGCCTTCATTGTCTTCTGTCACTTTCACGAGTTTGTTGCCCGCTTTTCGCTGTTCAAGGCCCTCTTTACCCTGAAATGCTACTCCATCGATGATGGCTGGTGGTACCTTTCTCCCCGGCCTAGGTGCCTTCGGTTTGTCCTCCCTACGTCGATCAAGGGGTGGAAGAACCGTTTCTTCTTTGCCTTGGTCCAGGATGTCGACTGGGCCTGGAGTGATCCAGACCGGTCCCCGGACAGGAATTCCCAGGTTGAGCCGGCAGACCAGGAGGTTTACGCTCAGATGCTAGGTGACGTGGTCCCCGCCCTCGAGGTCCTGCTCTCAGAGAAGAATTTGTTTGAGGCGGGAGTCAGTCCAATCCGGGCATTAGGTGAGACTCCGGGTCTCCCTCTTCCACCTTTGCTTGTTTCCCGTTTTCTTCTTCCTTCTTTTTGAAATGACCTGATCATTTTCTTTCTCCAGGGATGAAGTTCTCTGTCGAGAGCCTGATGGAGGGCATCCAGAAGAGGGGCGCTATTGAAGGGGCCCAGGAGGCTCCACCGAAGAAGGTGTGCACAGAGGCGAGCCAGGGGCCTAGGCCCACCCTAGCTCCTACTGGCTCCGGGGCGACGGGCCCTGCCCCCAGACCACCTCAGCCTCATGCGCCTGACATGCCCGTCGTCGAGCTTGACAGGGCTGAGGGAGAGGGGTGGCTGGAACCTTCTCGAGCGACGGCTGCACCAGCCACCGCGCTGATCATCCCTGCGGTGGCCACCAGGGTGGCGGTGGCCCCACCGATGGCCGCACCGCCCAGTAGAGGGATAGCTGCTCAGCGCACTCTTGATATCCACCCTCCACCGTTGGGGCTCAATGCCAGTTCCTCCATCATCCACGATAAAGGGATCGCGGAAAGGACGATGGAGTTCACCTCCATGCCCCGGGACTGTCGCCTGAGGGGTGGCCGGGACTACGTGGATGCGCTGCTCGGGATCCTCCCATTGCTCTTCACGGTAAGCTCCGAGCTCTCTTTTTTTTTTTAATGTTCTAGTTGGGTCTTTCTAACATCCCATTTTCTCTCTAACGCAGATTAGGACCTATGTACTGCTGCTGAGGAACTTCCTTTCTAGCTCGGCAAAGAAAGACGCCGAGAAGGAGAAGAGGCTTGGCAAGCTCGCGACTGATGTGAAGGACCTTATGGAGAAAGGTCATGAGCTGCGGGGGAGCAACCAGGCCCTCCGAGAGGACCTGGGTCATGTCGAGGGGCATGTCAGGGAGCTCGAGACCTCTCTATCTGAGGAGAGGATCTCGAGCCAACACCGTGTCGAAGACGACGCCACCAAGATTTCCTGTCTTAGGGCTCAGTCCCGGTCACTAGAGTTCCAGGTCGAGGAGGTCCTCAAGGAACTGAGCGCGGCCAAGGAGAAGAACTCCTACATCAACGGGCTGCTGGAGGCTTCCCGGAAGGAGACACAAGAGGCCGTGCCAAAGTTCCGGGCATCCAAGGAGTTCAAGGGGGAGCTGCACGAGGTGGTGATCGACTCGTTCCTCAAGGGCTTCCAGATGTGCCGGGAGAAGGTGGGCTCCTTCCCCGAGCTCGATCTGAGCAGGGTCATCATGGGCGACCGAAGAGAGTAGTCCGACGAGGGAGGACCGGTTGCAGAGGGTGCCGACGTGGAGGCTTCCGCGCGGCCTTCTGACGATGCGGCCGGCGACGAAGATGCTCCCCAGCCGAAAAAGGACGCGGCTGCGGTGAAGTGACCCTGGGGCCTCCTTTTGCTTATAGTATAGGTTTTCCTTTTTTGTTTCTTTGGGTCTCCCGGTCTGTCGGGGCCCTCCTTTTGTAAGAAACCCTTTACTAGAAATGAAGACCCACTTTAATCATTTTACTTCGTCTCCCTCTTTTTCCTTTCTTTTTTTGTTCTTTTGTGTTTGCAATCTGAATCGCTGATTTGAGACAAGGCCCCAAAGGCCTCCTAGTTTCCGATATGGCCCTCTTAAGACTTGCAGCTTACACACCAAATGAGTAGAAGACTTAGTTTTTTTTTCTTTTTCTTTTTTTTTGGGCATCCTCCGGACTGAACCCCGGGGCCTCCTACCAGAACTGAGTCCCGTGCGGCGTTCCGGGCTAAACTCCGGGATCTTATGGGGGAACTGGGTTCCGCTCCAACTTCCAAACCGAGGTCCGGGACTTTGCTCTGGAATTAGGTTCCGTGCAAACTTTCGGACTGAACCTCGGGGCTGCAGGCAGGAGTTGAGCCTTGTGTGACCTTCCAAGCTGAACTCCAGGATTAGTGGGACCGGGACTTAAGTCCCGAAACTTCCTCCGGACTGAACTCCGGGGCCGTACACTGGAATTTAATTCTATGTGGCACTCTGGACTGAACTCCAGGATTTTTGCGAAAGAGCCGGCTTCCGCGAGATCTTTCAGGCTGAGGCCTGGGACTTCGCATCCTTGCAGGCTGTTTGTGGGCTTCCCTCCTTGCCCTCGTTCGCCAAACTTAAAACTGGATGGCGATGGTCCTACGAGACGAGAACAGGCATTGCATATAAAAAGGATCTCATTATTGAAGTTTAAAAGGTCTTACACTATTGGTAATACATCCTCAAGTTCGCGGCATTCCAAGTCCGCGGAAATCGAGATCCGCCGGGCTGCTCTAAGTAATAAGCTCCATGGGGGAGTGCTTCGGCCACCCAATAAGGGCCCTCCCAATTTGGGGAGAGCTTGCCGCACTCCCGCAGCTGGGACGCCTCAGCATGGCGCAACATTAAATCTCCCGGGCGGAAGGATTTTGGCCGCACCCTGGAATTGTAGTATCTGGCCACTCGTTGCCGGTAGGCTGCCATCCGAACTCGGGCCCTATCCTTTGTTTCTTTAAGGAGATCCAGGTTCAGTCGTAGCCGCGCCGGGTTCTCAACCTCGTTGTACTGCTCTACATGCAAGGTCGGCAGGCTGAGCTCTACTGGAATAACTACTTCTGCACCGAAAACGAGGTTGAAGGGGATCTTATCTGTGGCCATCCTTGGGATGGTATGGTACGCCCATTGGACACTAGGAAGCTCCTCCGCCCATCTTTCCTTGGCCTGATCCAGTCTAGTTCAAAGGCCTTGCAGGATGGTTCTATTTATCACCTCGGCCTCTCCATTGGTCTGAGGATGCGCCACCGAGGTGAAGCGATGATAAATCTCGAGATCGTTGCAAAACTCCTCAAACTCCCGACAGTCGAATTGGCGTCCGTTGTTGGTGATGATGGTGTGGGGCAGGCCAAAGCGGCAAATAATTGACTTCCAGAGGAACTTGGTGACATTCGCCTCTGTGATCCAGGCTAATGGCTCGGCCTCGACCCACTTCGTGAAGTAGTCGATAGCCATAATCAATAATTTTTGCTGCCCGGACACAGGGGGAAAGGGTCCGAGGAGATCCATGCCCCACTGAGCAAACGACCAGGGGGTGGAGAGCTGGGAGAGTGGCGCGGCAGGCTGGCACTATATGACAGCGTGCCGCTGACATTGATCACACCTCTTGATAAAGTTAGCCGCGTCTTCTCTCATCGTCTCCCAGAAGTAGACTTGATGGAGGGCCTTGTACGCCAGTGTCCTGCCCCCCAATGGTTTTCATAGATGCCCTCATGGATCTCCTGGAGCACGTGTGCGGCTTCGGTGGGTCTCAGACATTTAAGGAGCGGGTAGGAATAGGACCTCCGGTACAGTAGCCCGTCCATCAACACGAATCGTGCGGCCTTCCTCTTAATGAGACCGGCCACCGCGCGATTTTCTCGCAAGGTGCCATTGGTGATATACTCGATGTACTTGTCCATCCAGCTAGGCTCCGGGGTGACCTGCTAGACCTCCCTGGATATCTCATAGCTCGGGGCTTGAAGATGGTCGATGTAGGCACGGCCCAGCGATGAGTCCGGCAGGGTTACCAGGAGGGAGAGGGCGTATGCACGAGCATTTTCCCTGCGCGGGATGTGGGAGACGCTGAAGCGCCCAAAGCCCACCGCACTTGCTCGCACCAGCTCCAGGTCTTTCGCCATTTGGGGGTCCCGTGCCTCATACTCTCCTGACACCTGCCCAGCCACCAGCTGCGAGTCGGTGAAGACACTGAGGCTGGCCACACCCAGCTCACGGGAGACTCTCAGTCCCACGAGAAGTGCTTCATACTCTGCCTGGTTATTGATGGCGGCGAATTGGAAACGAAGCGCACATTTGGCGGCAACTCCCTTGCTGTTGGCAAGGATGAGTCCAGCTCCACTCTCGCCAGAGTTAGAGGCTCCGTCCACATGAAGGACCCAGATGTCCTCCTCCGATCCAGGCTTTGGCTGTCGGTTCTAGGGGCTCTCATCTGGCCCCTCACACAGGCCTGCACACTCAACTAAAAAATTAGCGAGTACCTGCGCCTTCATGGTCGACCTCGGCCAGTAGGCGATGTTGAACTCGCTAAGCTTCAGCACCTACTTCGCCAGGCATCCGGACGTGTCAGGTCGGCTGAGCACCGCTTTCAGTGGTTGATCCGTCAGGACCGCGATGGGGTGCGCTTGGAAATAAGGCCTGAGGTGCTAGGTGGACATGATTAGTACAAAAATCAGTTTCTTAGACCGAGAATACCTGAGCTCCGCATCGCGGAGAAGTTTGCTCGTGTAATACACCAGCCTCTAGATCCCTTTGTCATCCGTCCAGACCAGGACCGAGTAGACGACCTCCGGAGTGACTGCTAGGTACAGAAGGAGCTCTTTTCTTTCCTCTGGCTGGGAGAGCACTGGCAGCGATGCCAATGTCTTCTTCAGCTCTTCAAATGCCTTCTAGCACTCCTTCGTCCAAGCGAAGTCATGCATCTTCCTCAGTGCCTTGAAGAAGGGTTGGCAGCGATCAGCGGACCTTGAGATAAAGCGGCTCAAGGCAGCTATCCGGTCGGTGAGTCGCTACACTTGCTTCTTGGAGGTGGGCTGCTCCATGTCTAGGATCGCCTGAACCTTCTCGGGGTTGGCTTCTATCCCTCTTTGGGTCACCATGAAGCCAAGGAACTTCCCCGTCGATACGTCGAAAGCACACTTCGCCGGGTTCAACTTCATTTGGTGAAAATGAAGATTATGGAACGTCTCTGTTAGGTCATCGATGTGGTCCGAGGTCAGCTTGCTCATCACCAACATGTCGTCCACGTACACCTGCATGTTGCGGCCAATTTGGTCTTTGAAGACCTTGTTGACCAAATGTTGGTACGTGGTACCTGCGTTCTTGAGGCCGAACATCATCATCTTATAGCAGTAGGTCCCGTGATTCGTGATGAAGGCGGTGTGCTCCTCATCCTCCGGGTACATTCGGATCTGATTGTACCCGGAGAAAGCATCCATGAAGGAGAGGAGGCGATGTCCCGAGGTGGTGTCCACGAGCTAGTCGATCTTAGAAAGCGAGAAGCTGTCCTTCGAAAATGCTCGGTTGAGGTCAGTGTAATCCACACAGATCCTCCACTTGTCGTTGTTCTTCTTTACCATCACCACATTCGCTAGCCAATTAGGGTACTGCACTTCTCGTACAAAGCCGGAGGTGAGGAGCTTTTCCACTTCTTCATTGATTGCCTTCTGTTTTTCGGTGGTGAAACTTCTCTTCTTCTGGTAGACCGGATGGTACCTCGGATCAATCTTCAGCTAATGGTGATAACCTCTAAGGGAATACCTGGCATATCTGCAGCAGACCAGGCAAACACATCCGTGTTTGCCTGGAGGAAATCTAGTAGGCGAGCCTGTTCATCCTTCGGGAGTTGGGCTCCTACCTGCACTGTCTTCTGAGGGTCTGAGCCGAGGGAGTACGTCAATAAGTGCTCTACGGGGCCTTCCCTGGGATCTTGCACCCTCTGGTCAATGTCGTCGACGTCAGAGCCGAGATCGGCACTTCGGGCCCCCGGGATAGCCTATAAGCAATGCGGGATAAGTTGGGTCGTCCCCCTCATTACTCCTATCCCAAAGGCGGTAGGAAACTGCACTAGCAACCTTTTGGTGGAAATGACTGCATCAAGTTGGTTGAGCCCTGGACAGCCCAGGATAGCATTGTAAGGTGATGGGAGTCGGACGATGGTGAAGGTCATCATGACCGTGCTCTGCCGGGATGGGGTCCTGGCAGTAACAGGGAGAGTGATCTCCCCTTCGATCTCTACAGAATCTCCAGTGAAGCCCACGAGAGGGGTGTGCACTGGCTTTAGCCGATCATGAGATAAATTCATCTAAGAAAAAGCATTATAAAAAAGTACGTCAATAGAGCTCCCACTATCCACCATAATGCGATGTACTGGATGCTTAGCGATGGTCATCTCGACCACCACTACATCATTGTTTATATTTTCATTTTCATTTCTATTCCCCTTTTCAAAGGGGAGTGAATTTTCCAGGTCTCCCTCCTCCCGGGCTCTCTTAGACGCGCGCCCTATCCCCCAAAAGATCATGCCCACAGGTTTCTCCGTAGGGTGGTTATCAATTGCAGGGATGGGGGGAAGGGCCGCGAGTAGCTGGTCCTCCGCTGGGGCTACACTCCTCACAAATTTTCTGAGGTAACCCCTCTTGATCAGCTTCTCGATCTCCCGCTTTAGATTATGGCACTTCTACGTGTTATGGTCGTGGTCGCGATGAAACTGGCAGTACTTCGTCTTGTCGTGACTGTTTCTTGGGTTCTGAGGAGGAGGTCGATGGAGGTAGCGTTCACCCTCGATCTCCATGAGGATCTTCGTTCTTGGAGCAAGGAGGGGGGTGAAGGTTCGCTCCGGATCGGGACCGTTCTATGGCTTCGGACCCGGTCGGAAGTCTGCAGGTGGTCCGGGCCTCCGGGTTCCAGGGATAACTTTTGGGATAGGCTTCTTCGAAGGCTTCCTGTCCAGCTCTCGCCTGGTATGGTCGGCCTTCTCAGCGTGAATGTATTTGTGGATGCAGTGGAGGAGCTCAGAATACATCTTGGGGGGCTTCTTGTCTAGGGAATACATCAAACGGGAGGTCTTGAGCCCTCGTTTCAATGCCAGCATGGCGATGAGCTCGTCCAGATAGAGAAGTGGGTGACGTAATCCCATAGCGGCTCCTGGTCTTACTGGCGGATAGAGAAAAGGCTGTCCACCTTCCTTGGCACCTTCTGGTTAGCGTCAAAGTGTAACACAAATTTTCCTTCCAGCTGATGGAAGGAGCTGATAGACTCAGGCTCGAGGCGGGTGAACCAAACTCGAGCAGCCTTCCGAAGGGTGGCCGGGAAGGTGATACATAAGAGAGCATCCGTCGCCCCCTGGACTCTCATGAGAGACTTATAGCTCTCCAGGTGGTCTAAGGGGTCGGTGGTCCCATTGTAGTGATCCACCTGAGGCATACGGAATCGATTCGGAATCGGTTCCTCTTGGATTTCCTGGGAGAAGGGTGGTTGGGCGTTGTAGCCCACTGGCTCGCTAGGGGAGCCCTGCATGTTTGCGAAGTGACGGGAGAACTCCGCCAACTTGCACTCATGCTCCTTCAGGCATCTCTTGGCTAGATGCCTGATGGCCTCATCAGTGGAACCTTCCACCAAGTCCGTTGGAGAAGGAGGTGCCGACTAGTCGCGACGAGGGGCCTTGCCCCGGTGGTGCCTGCTGCGCCGGACGGCTTCAGGATCATCGACCGGGGATCGACTCTCGTGATCCGCTGACTTGGTGTGGTTTCTTTTCATGGGAGTCTGATGGCTCCTATGGGGGTTGGTTACTGCCCGTAGACGGGATGGCCTGCCTTGAATAGAGTGCAGGATTTCGTGGGGACCCGCGACTTGGGTCGCGGGGGTCCCTGGCTGGGGTTAAGTGGCTAGGGAGCGCTGCTGGTGCTGCAGCTGCCGTACAGCTGTAGTCAGCGTCTGCAGCTGCTGGGCGATAGCTGTGATAGGACCGTCCACCGAGGATAGCTGAGGAGGAGGAGGAGGAGTAGGAAGTTCTCTCTCTAGGCTGCGCGGGCCCGGAGGAGAGGGAACCTCTCCCGCCCGTCTGGTGGAAGCTTCATGTCCGTGTGTCACCACCATGTTCGAGGTTGAGGTGTTCTCTTGCTCACGGGGGGCTTACTCGTGCAGGGGTTACCGTTCTGCTCCCCTACCTGGCATGCCAATCTATTGCCGATCTTACCGTTATGGCCTGTAGCTTATGAGCTGGCGCCGGATCTCGAACTCCTTCACCTCGGGATCTTCAAGTCTCCAGACCTGCAAAACAGGGTTAGAGACTCGAGCCAGGGGTTCCGGTGGAGGCACTCCGATGGTCAAGTTAGCGAACGGCAAGATGGAACAGATCCACTAAGATGGATCTCCGCTGGATTCCCATGCTTAGAGGAGATTTTGATGAAAGAAGCGTGGGAATGAGAGGGGTTGACACTCAGTTTCCTGCATTGGACTCGCCAGATTTGTGTCTGGGAACTTCCGGGAGCCCCAAAGTTGTTACTCATTTCTGTCGGTGTTCTTCCCTCTTAGTGGCTTACCTCTTTGTCCGCTCTCACCATCCCTTTTATACAGCCAGACCACCTTCAGCTTTTTCCCTCTACCGTTTGGAGGCTCTCGGGGGTTTGCGATCCTTTCCACCATTCCCCCATCTTCTTCGAGCCCGGGAGTTAAGTGGCGAGCTTGCCTCATCTGTCGTGCTATCACAAAAAGAGAAACCTAGTGGGATCTTGAGCCAAGCACAGGAGCCCTCATCTCAGGGTGTTGACTGTGGACTTTCAGGGTTCCAGGCCTCTGATCGCAAGGATTCGATGCCTCGATCGCTGGGCCCTTCTTAACTGATGTAAAGAGGTTCCGTGCATCGTTGCGGGCTATACTGGGCACCTCGTACGGGGCACACCGTGCATCGACTCTAGTAGCGACCTCGTGGCTCGTGCCTCTGACCTCCCCGAGGCTTCGCAAAGTAGGGCTGACTTCGATTGAGATGAACCCATCAGGGGGTGCCACCTGGTGGAGTGGGAGTGCCAGGCTCGACATCGATCGAGATGGACCTATCTTGGGGCGCAACCTGGTGAGGGAGCAGAGACAGCCAACTTCGACCGAGGTGGACCCCTCCTGGGCGGACACCTGGCGAAATGGCAAAGGAAGGCTCGACTTCGGCCAAGGTGGACCCATCTTGGGGTGCCACCCGACGAAGGAGCAGGGGCGCCTGGCTCAACCTCGGCCGAGGTGGACCTGTCTTGGGGTGCCACCTGGCAAGGGAGCAGAGGCAGCCAACTTCGACCGAGGTGGACCCCTCCTGGACGGACACCTGGTGAAGTGGCAGAGGAAGGCTCGACTTCAACCGAGGTAGACCCATTATGGGGTGCCACCTGGTGAAGGAGCGGGAGCGCCTGGCTTGACCTCGATCGCGGTGGACTCGTCTTGGGGTGCCACCTGGCAAGGGAGCAGAGGCAGCCCATTTCGATCGAGGTGGATCCCTTTTGGGCGGACACCTGACGAAGTGGCAGAGGAGGGCTCAACTTCGACCGAGGTGGACCCATCTTGGGGTGCCACCTGGTGAAGGAGCAGGAGTGCCTGGCTCGACCTCGGCTGAGGTGGACCCGTCTTGGGGTGCCACCTGGAGAGGGAGCGGAGGCAGCCAACTTCGACCGAGGTGGACCCCTCCTGGGCGGACACCTGGCGAAGTGGCAGAGGAGGGCTCGACTTCGGCCGAGGTGGACCCATCTCGGGGTGCCACCTGGCGAAGGAGCAGGAGCGCCTGGCTCGACCTCGACCGAGATGGACCCGTCTTGGGGCGCCACCTGTCGAGGGAGCGGAGGCAGCCAACTTCGACCGAGGTGGACCCCTCCTGGGTGGACACCTGGCGAAGTGGCAGAGGAGGGCTTGACTTCGATCGAGGTGGACCCATCTTGGGGTGCCACCTGGCGAAGGAGCAGGAATGCCTGGCTCAACCTCGACGGAGGTGGACCCATCTTGGGGCGCCACTTGGTGAGGGAGCAGAGGCAGCCAACTTCGATCGAGGTGGACCCCTCCTAGGCAGACACCTGGTGAAGTGGCAGAGGAGGGCTCAACTTCGACCGAGGTGGACCCATCTTGGGGTGCCACCTGGAAAAGGAGCAGGAGCGCCTGGCTCGACCTTGGCCGAGGTGGACCCGTCTTGGGGCACCACCTGGCGAGGGAGCAGAGGCAGCCAACTTCGGACGAGGTGGACCCCTCCTGGGTGGACACCTAGCGAAGTGGCAGAGGAAGGCTCGACTTCGGTCAAGGTGGACCCATCTTGCGATGCCACCTGGCGAAGGAGCAGGAGCACCTGGCTCGACCTCGGCCGAAGTGGAGCCGTCTTGGGGCGCCACCTAGCGAGGGAGCGGAGGCAGCCAACTTTGACCGAGGTGGACCCCTCCTGGGTGGACACCTGGCGAAGTGGTAGAGGAAGGCTCAACTTCGACTGAGGTGGACCTATCTTGGGATGCCACCTGGCGAAGGAGCAAGAGCGCCTGGCTCGACCTCGACCGAGGTGGACCTGTCTTGGGGTGCCATATGGCGAGGGAGCCCAGGCAGCCAACTTCGGCAGAGGGGGACCCCTCCTGGGTGGACACCTAGCGAAGTGGCAGAGGAGGGCTCGACTTCGGCTGAGGTGGACCCATCTTGGGGTGCCACTTGGCGAAGGAGCATGAGCGCTTGGCTCGACCTCGGCCAAGGTGGACCTGTCTTGGGGTGCCACCTGGCGAGGGAGCGAAGGCAGCCAACTTCGATCAAGGTGGACCCCTCCTGGGTGGACACCTGGCGAAGTGGCAGAGGAGGGCTCGACTTCGGTCGAGGTGGACCCATCTTGGGGTGCCACCTAGCGAAGGAGCAGGAGCGCCAGGCTCGATCTCGACCGAGGTGGACCTGTCTTGGGGTGTCACCTGGTGAGGGAGCGGAGGTAGCCAACTTCGGCAGAGGCGGACCTCTCCTGGATGGACACCTGGCGAAGAGGCAGAGGATGGCTCGACTTCGGTTGAGGTGGACCCATTTTAGGATGCCACCTGACGAAAGGAGTAGGAGCACCTGGCTCGACTTTGATGAAGGTGGACCCGTCTTAGTGCACGACCTGGTGAGGGGGCAGAGGCAGCCAACTTCGATCGAGGTGGACTCCTCTTAGACGAACACCTGGCGAAGTGGCAGAGGAAGGCTCAACTTCGATCAAGGTGGACCCATCTTGGGGTGCCACCTGGCAAAGGAGCAGGAGTGCTTGGCTCGTCCTCGATCGAGGTGGACCCATCTTGGGGTGCCACCTAGCGAGGGAGTGGAGGCAGCCAACTTTGGTCGAGGTGGATCCCTCTTGGGTGGCAACCTGGCGAAGTGGCAGAGGAAGGCTCGACTTCGATCGAGGTGGACCCATCTTGGGGTGCCACCTAGCGAAGGAGTAGGAGTGCCTGGCTCGACTTCGACCGAGGGGGACCCCTCCTGGGTGGACACCTGGCGAAGTGGCAGAGGAGGGCTCGACTTCGATCGAGGTGGACCCATCTTGGGGTGCCACCTAGCGTAGGTGCAGGAGGGCCACATCCCGAGTGAGAACGACCGCTGGTCAAGCCACCCGGGGGTGAATTTCGAAAGAAAAATCTACGTGGCACCACCGGCATCCAGCTGGATCTGACATACTCTCCATGTCAGCAATGTTGCCATATCACATCATAATTTGCAATGATTGCAGAGACAACTACAAGGTCATCATGAGGTACTTGGACCCCTTGTAGGTTGTCGTCAGAAAAGCTAATGATGTTATTGGTCCGTGGTCTCTTCGAAGCGCTGACTTCTTCATAGTATGGTCGGTGATGCTGCATGTCGATCATTCCATCAATAGGTTGTTAATTAGGAAGTTCTATGCAATCGATGATCTGCTTCTAGGCAGTCCCTTTAGCTTGGTGATCTTGGTCATGGACGTATTTTTCCAAATACCCACATTTGATCAGACCTTTGATCTCATCCTTCAACTGAATGCATTCTTTCATGGTATGCCCATGGTCCCTGTGGAATCGACAATATTTGTTCTTATTACGCGAAGTTGGGGGTGCTCGCATCACCAAGGTCTCTAGAGAAAGCTTTTTTTTTTCGATCTCCATCAATATCTTCTGCCTTGGGAGAGATAAAGGAGTGTAGGTATCGAATTTGTCAACTAGGTTTTTCGACTTTGAACTACACCGTTAAGTCAGGGTGTCCTCATGGCCAGATGGCCATGGCCATGGCTCATTGCTGCTCTTTGGGTTCTTCTTCTTTGAGGTAGGTCTTCCTTCAGCTTGGCACAGATTGGTAGCTTCTTTAGCTTGCACGTATTTTTGTATGCATGCCAGCAGTTTAGAGTAACCGGTGGAGAACTTCTTATCCAAGAAAAAAGTGAATCTGGATGATCGGAGTCCATTTTTCATGGCAGACATGGTGACGTGCTTGTTAAGATCTGAAATTTTTAGCATGGTGAAATTAAAGCGAGCCACGTAATCTCTCAAAATTTTGCCTTCTAGCTGTTGGATAAAAAGAGGCTATCCGAATTGTATGACATTTTCTGGCTGGTCCTGAAATGAGCCACAAATAATTTTTCTATTTATTCAAAAGAATAGATGGTACCTAACCGAAGACTCGAATACTATATCCGTGCAGCTTTCTTGAGGGTTGCTGGGAAAGCATGATAGTAGAGGGCGTCAGTTGCCTCCTAAATCATCATATGGGCTTTGAAGCTGTCCAAATAGTCCAGAGGATCAGTTGTTCCGTCATAAGGCTCTAATTACAGGATCTTGAAGTGTGATGGAATCTTTTCCTCCATGATTCTTCTGGAGAAGGGTGGTCGTGAATCATAGGCTATCAATTATTCGTCATTCCTCTATTGGTCATCAAGTTTGGCGACCTGTAATTCCAACTTTCAGAATTTCCTTTCAAAGTTGTCATATCATCAAATCCCCTTGCTTCGATGGGAGCTTCTTGGGGTAGACTCAATGGAGGAGACATAATAGGACCTTTGTCGTTTTCCCCTAAGTTGGCTCTCCCTATATTCGTGGGGTCGGGAGTCTTGTCATGTAGGAGAACGTCGATTTAGGGAACGATGATGCTAAGAATATTGACTTGGTTCTGGGCATCAAGCTTCTTGTAAAGGAGATCGCCGGTTACACCTCGAGGTAATCAATCGTTGTTGCCAGCTCGGGGCATGTTTCTACCTCTCCCGAAGGTTATGATATTAAGGAGGAAGTAAGTTTTCATGACCTCCATTAGTCTCGTGAATCATAGAGCTCTCCCTCGGTGGCCAAGGGCTGATCCATGATTGAGGGTCAGTTGAGTTGAAGGTGGTTAGAAGGTGTTGCAGATGATGGATGATTGTCGGAAATAGGATGGTGCGGGCACCAGACTCAGAAGAAGACTTTAGGGCTCCATCTGGATCTCTGATTGACCTTGCTCGAAGAATTAGGATTTTTTGGTTTGTAATAAGGGTTGACTTGATCAACTCAATTTTAGCTTGAGTCTGTATTTCCCTGCAATTTAATTTTGTTGAGTCATGTTGACTCAGTAGTAGTCTAGGACTTCTCCAGGGTGTCACATTTTCTCCCAAGGCCAAGCAAGTGGGCGCCACACTCCCAGCCACACGCCTGAGTCCAGGGGGCGCCACATCTCCATCCAGTATGCTCTGGTCCCCACACCACAAGATAGCAGGTCCCTTCTCTCATGCGCCACTTGAGGAGAAAATAATTTGGGATCCACAATTCAGGGGGGGCGGCCCAAAACATTCAATAAGAGCCAAGCTATGTAAAGAAAGAAGCTCTTCTTGGGGAGCACTTCAAGGGGGCACCCAATCCATGCCAAAAATGCCCAAAGCAAAGATGGGAAGAACCATGACTTAAGGAGAAAGAAAAGGAGGTGTCCAAAAGAGTTGAGCCATAGAGGGAAAGAAATTTTCTCTTGAAGAACAAGGCTAGGAGGCGCCACCTACTTACCTTTTGAAGCCTCCAATCAACATTTTTGGAACCTCTTGGCCGGCCATATGTGTGGGAATTGATTCTACAAACCTAATTTGAAGATCCACCCCATTAGTCCCACATGGGAAGATGTAAAACCCTGCTCTCTTGTAAAGTCCTATAAATTAAACCCCTCTTGTAAATTTTAAAGTTATCTGATGAATGAATCTAATTTATGTGTGAGCAAACTTTGTGTTTCTCTCTTCCGCACTTGCATCCAGGTGTTGAGCTCCGTGAGGGAGTAAATCCGGGTTCCCCAGGAACCTTGAGGAGGTGTGAGATCTCCAACCCCAAAATCCTATGTTAGCCACTTCACTTCCAAACCCTAGCCGCCCATCATCCTCTTCATTCCACCGAACCCTAGCCTACCCCATCTCTCACAGCCCCTCTCTCCAAGTAGAGGCCGACCACCAGCATCCGGGTCCAGTTCGGCTACTTCGAATACAGAGCAAATTCCAGAGGAAGTCAGATCAGCATCCAGGAGAATCAGAATTTCATCAACATCAACTTTCAAGTTCTTCTCTCTGGTAAATCCTTTCTTTGAGTATCTGGTTCCTTAACTTGTTCTTCTTCTTTCCCAGATCCTGAGTTCAGGAGAAGCCAACTCTGCCAAAGGGCCAGTATTGGAGGATCCATTGCGAAGATATCCGAATCCGAGGATCCAACAATCTGCTCGAGAGAGTCCTTCCACCAAACTCTGTGAAGATCACTGCCTGGTACATAACCCTTCCCTTCTCTTTATTTCTGCCATGTTGAAAGTTCTGAGTGAAACCCTAGGTCTGGGAGTTTCTCAACCCCCAGCGATCCTTTACTTCTGAACTACTCTGATAAACTAGTTTCTTTTAAATTGTGCTTTCAATTATTACCTAGTTTCTTTCAATTTAGTTTAACTTTCCTTTGAGTCAAAGCCGACTTCTGAAAATATAAAAAAAAAAAACAACAAAAAAAGAATTAATCTTAATTTACTTCCGCATTGCATCATCTTCTCTTTCGTTCTGCATCATAGGACTCGACTTAGGAACCCTCAAGATACTAAGGGTAGGCGGTTAACCCCCACATCACAATTTCTAGAATAAAATATTTACTAATATCCATTGCATGGCTAGATGATACATACTCGTTGAGTTCTTGATACATATCACAAGCTTTTTTTATGTATCTAATAGCGATCCACTACACACCTCTAGATGAAAAATAAATTTTAAAAATTATATATTAATTTACCTAAAAGTGTATGTTGAATTGCTCTTAGATATATTTAAAAAAAATTATGGTGTATATCAGGAAGTCGATGAGTATATATCACTTAGTTATGTAGCATGTATTCATAACATGATATCCCAAAAACGATATATTAATTTATTTGAAAATATGTCTTAAATCAGTAGATGACTAATTTACTAAATATGACCATATATTATATGTACCAGTAAATACAATGTTTTAAAAACTATATATCTATCAATTTAAATTTGTGCATTGGCTTGCTATATGACTAATTCACTTGATGTATATTATTTAATCTATAGTATGCATGCCTTTTTTTTTTTTTTAATCAAAGAGGTGGCTGGCTTGGTTAGTAGATAAAGTCCTACTTTTGTTTTAAGATAGATATTTAAGAACATATCGTACCCATCCCACGTTTTCTTCCTTTATGCCTTCCTGTCCCATTTGATTTGTTTTTTTAAGTTTTTCTTTTTTTGATAAGATGGATGTTTCATATAAAATGAGTATAAATACAATCAAACAATTGTAAAAATGTATTTCCCTGAAAGACATTGGTAAAAGAAAAATATTGTTCCAAAAAGAGCCACTAGAATGATATGCAATAAAGGAGATGACTTAGTCAGTAGCACTATTCACCTCACGATATATATGCTTAATATTATAAGCAGCACATCCTAGTAGTAGATAACAGATATCGCGTACTAGGGGATGAGTGATTGCACCACAGTTAGGACACCTTTGTAACCAAGCCATAATCGTGGCAGAGTCCCCCTCCATAATCATTTAGGTGCTGTTTGATATGTCATCGATGATGTGATCATTGGAGTGATGCAATCACTAAGATGAATTGAGCACCAGAGAATATATAAATACTGGAATAATATGTGATCATTATGTTTGGTGTATCACTGAAATATCACTAGAAATAGAACTTTATTGTATTTGGTATATCACCCAGTAGTGATAATGATAATGTATAAAATACTATAAATAACTTTACACATTGGTATGCAATAATTATTTTATAAATTAATTAAGCATTCTTCATTCACAACTCCTTACAAAAATATATAATAGTAATAATAATAATATTATTAATAGCAACAACAACAACAACAATAATAGTAGTAGTAGCAATAACAGTAGTAGTAGTAGTAGTAATAATAATAATAATAATAATAATAATAATAATAATAATAATAATAATCACTACTACTATTATTATTATTACTATTATTACTACTACTATTATTATAGGTATCTATTATGATTAGGCTATTAAAATAATGATGATAATTTTTTTAATTATCACGGATAAATTTATTTGAATTTTTATTGGCCAAAGATATTTGTCCCAAAATAACTTTAGACTATCACTTGGATATGTGAGGTGTAATAATGCTATCACTGAATTTATCATTGGATTTTTCACACTGGATGAGATTTTATAATAGCAAATAATTATAGTAATGCTATAACCAAATTTATCACTCGATTTTTTATTACTGTATAAGATTTGTAATATCAAATAAGATGATCACATTACTTAATATTATTGAAATGATGTGAAATATCACCTTCTACCAAACAGCACCTTAAGTAAGGGTGTGCATTCAATTTTTTCAGTTCAAACCGAACCAAAATTTTGAAAAACCGAAATTCTAAATTTATATTTAGTATACCCAAAAATCAAATCGAAGTAGTCTAAAACTGAACAAACCAAATTGAAAGGTTCGGTTTGGTAATTCAATTTTGAACTTTTTTATACTGAACTTTTAGTTTTGACTTGGATTTGTGAAGTTCTTCAATAATTCCATTATTTAAACCATATAATTATATTTGAACTTAGTATTATTATTCAAATTCAAATTAATAATAAACCGTTCAAAAAATTTAATTTAATAAAATTATTTCAAGCTCTTTATAATCTATTATGTAATATTTATCATAAGTTTAGAAAGGATGAAGATGAATTTTTATTATATTTTATAATTTTAATTTTTGATTAATCAAAATTTTCAAATTAAATATCAAAAACCAAATGGATTTAAGTTTTTTAATTTAATTTTAAATTAAAATTAATTTTTTAAAAATAAATTAAATATTAAAATAATTAATGATTTGATTTGATTTTTGATTAACTGAATTATTTGCGCCCCTAACTTTAAAGCTCTTATTTGGAAACAAGGAAAAGTCTTTCTGCACCGTATACGGTGCAGAATATCCAGCGTGGCCTGCACCATGCTTTTTTATTGGTCCAAATGTACCCACTATAGCATGACGGGATGGAAGTTGAGCATGACTAGCATTAATTATCATTCAGTTTTTATTTAAAATTTTCGTTCATACCAAAATACCATTCCCTCCCGTCCCTTTTCTGCAGGAGTGTCGTAGATTTTGAACTAGGGTGTCGTAACTTTTGAACTAGGGTGTCGTAATACTGTTTCAGGATTTAATTTATATTTTTCTGCAGGAATGTCGTAAGTTTTAAACTAGGGTGTCGTAATACTGTTTCAGATTTTAATTTATATTTTTCTGCAGGGATATCGTAGGTTTTGAACTAGGGTGTCGTAGCTTTTAAACTAGGATGTCGTAATACTGTTTCAGGTTTTAATTTACATTTTTCTACAGGGATGTCGTAGGTTTTGAATTAGGATGTCGTAGCTTTTGAACTAGGATGTTGTAATACTGTTTCAGGTTTTAATTTATATTTTTCTACAGGAGTGTCGTAAGTTTTGAACTAGGGTATCGTAGCTTTTGAACTAGGATGTCTTAATACTATTTTTGGTCATTTTTGAACCAAAATGTCGTAGGTTTTTAACTAGGATGTCATAAGTTTTGAACTGGGATGTCGTAATACTGTTTCAAGTCATTTTTGAACCAGGATATCGTAGTTTTTGAACTAGAGTATCGTAGGTTTTGAACTATGATATCGTAATACTGTTTCAAATTCATTTTTAAATCAGAGTGTCGTAGATTTTGAATTGGGATGTCATAATTTTTGAACTAGGATGTCATAAAGATATTTTGATCTGGACAAAAATTTCAATTAATATTAATCATCTTAATTTTTATTTTATCCTATTATAATAAATATTTTTAGATCAATAAAAATATAATGCTGAATTTGCTGCACCACGCACGCACGGTGCACAAAGAATTACTCACGGAAACAAACAAGGTTAAACGCATCAAGCCCATCCAAAAGATGCCGAGAACCAAACCAGTCGAGGGCTGAGACCACCTGAGCAGGTCGGGTCGCGTGGACCGGCTTCCGGCACGTTGGCAGACCGAGCGAGCCGCTCCTCTTCTCCTTCTTCTTCTCCTCCTCCTCCCAGGTTTGTCCCTATCCGCTTCCAGCACCTCTCTCTCGTCCAGTTGACGCGAAGCGGCGTCTCCTCTCTCCGTCGACCACCCGTCACGGCCTTCGGTCTGGGCCATTCCCCGACCATTTCCGTCCTTCTCACTAACCGCAGGTAAGCCCCCAATCTTCCGCTCTCACTTTCCCTCCCCCATCCTGGGTTCTCTTCCTTTTCCCTCCTCCTCTCTTCAGCTCTCTCTCTCTCTGGCTTCCTCCTCTGCAAACCCTCAGGATACCTTTACCCTAATCGAGACCGTAACGTCACCCAAAGATGCGATTTTAATCAAGACACAAACCCTCCCTTATACCCTAAACCTTGCTGCAATTTTAATTCTATCTGAAAACCTTTGGTTTCTGAGACGGAGCGATATCGGAGATCCCTATAATCATGAAAACGAGTGCTGTTTGAAGAAAAAGAGCAAAAGTAGCTACTATTGGATAGATAAAAAAAACCTAACCCTCTTTGCTATTATTCTGTTCAAATTCTTCGAAAATACGTAAATCTGACTCCAGTTTTGCCATGCAGAACTTTTGCTTACGCTGTCGTCCTATCCGCATTGAACCGCCACTGGCCGCCCCGTGCGGCTCTGACTGGATAGATTCTGCTAGATTCAAGCCTTTGTTTTTTGCCTTTATAAAAAAAGAAGGAAAAAAAAACTCTCCTTGGAAATTGGATGCCACGAGCATGTCAGTTTAATTTTCTACGGTGGAGCTAAAGGTGGCAGTCTTTTGGAGTTGTATTCATATGATGATCTTAGGTCTTTGTTGGTTTTATATATGCACGAGTATAATGGAAAGAAATAGCAAGAAAATTTTAAAAAAAACAGAAAAAAAGGATCAAACTTCCATTATATTTCTTTAACCCCCAACGAAAGCCGTGCTTGTGCTTGTAGTCACCTACTACCCAATGCCACCTTCAGGCCTTTTTCGTTTTTCAGCTATTCAAATGTCTTCAAATTCTTGTTTTTCATTCTTGCAAAATATTTGGCATGCAAGTTTACTGGATCAAACCACTCAAGGTTGCAACTAGTCAGGTGCCACATCCACTTTTCTACTGGTGGGGCATTTGAAGGTCTCATTGAGTTGTTTATACTGGTGCTCCTATAACTTCTTTTATACGTGTTGTTTTTATATTATTGTTATATTTCTTAAATTTCAATGTTGAATAGAAGGCAACTTCTGTTTCCTTTTGGTATCTCCAAGCAGTTGACATTTCATCTAGTTTGATAAGCCTATATCATTTTGTGCTTTGTTTCATGTTTCCTTCTGCTGGGAATCTTTCTTGACAGATACAGCATAACTGGGTCTTATTCAATAAAATTTTCACCATGGCAGCTCTTGTCTGCAATAGCACCCTTTATCCTTTATGTTCTAGAAGTAATTTTGTATTCATTTTGTTGTACTTCATATTTTTAATGTTGTCTGGATTGATATGCTTTCAATTTTGTTCATGAGTGATCCTCTTCTTATTAACGCAGAAGTTATGTGACAGGCTGCACTGGTGGATTAGATTTATTTATTGGTGGCTTTTATGTGCTTCTCCCATATACGAAAGAGAGGGAATGGAAGGAAAGGGCATTTTATGATAATCTTGTAGGGTAATGGGGCAATGAAATAGAAAAGAAAAGAGTTTTTTAAAGAAAGGCAAAAAAAGTGATAAACAAAAGGAAAAGAGAAATACAATAGATAAAATAAAGGGTTGGATAATTTTTTAAAAGTGCACATCTGATGTAGATTTTCTTATTGCTTCCTCTTGGAGTGAATTATACCGCTAAGGCGGTAGCTCGGTTGGTAGAGGCTTTGCCTCACTACCAATAGGTCGTGGATTTGAGACGGGATTCCGTGGATAACTCGATTAAATCCAGAAATTATTTTCTGGGACCCGCGACAGTTAGTGTGAGTGAGAGGTCAGGGTTCTCCTTCTTTGTTTTTCCGTTTTATCAGCCAACGTTTTAGTGATGTCAGGTTGATGTACTCACCTCTTGATGGGGAAAGACAGCAAAAATCTAAGAGCCTTGAATCGAACATTACCTGACGGGTTGGGGGCCTGTGGGGCAGCTACATCGGGTTTAACCCTCCTATCCCTTTTTGCTGACAAAAAAAAAAAAAAAATTATACCAGGTGTTAGATAGGAGTCAGAGAAGTTCCATGTCTGTTATGCAACATTCTTCTATCGAATTTGTGTTGCTTTATGATCTTCATGGATGGAAGTACTTTCGTTTCTTTCCTCTTTTTTTTTTTTTCAAAAAAAGGTGATTGATAGGATTACCACTAAGTTGAGTCTCCCTTGGTTTGACTCTTACATGAATCACTTTGGACTCAAGCCATGCACAACATGTGGACCAGCACAGTGACCATTAAATTGTTCTGAACTCAAATCAAATTGTCTGTCTATATGGTAGAACTGAAATTTGAAACAACCATACTAGACCCAAATGGACCAGATTATCTAACAAGAACTACTTGTAATTTTTAGCTTTAGCTCATAAAAATGTAGAGCTAATCTACATCGACTTGACCCTTTAGAAGTTAATGGGATGTATCTTGGTCTAAATCATGGACATCTTTAGGTTTGATTTAGATTTAGTTAGACCCAAACCTAACCAAACCCACCTGAAATCCTGCTGGCTAATTTCAAAAGGCTGGTTTTAAAATTGTTTTTTGAGAACTTACTTGACTGGAGCCACCCAACTTATCTAGTGTTCACATGTGGCCATATATATCTACACTATATTAGTAAACAAGTGTACAAGGTAGTAGAATTTTAAAATATTCAGTATAAGGTTTCATTTGTCAACTTTTCTTCCTGAATTCTCTTATTTTTTTTCAAAATCACCCATGTCTCTCTAGTTGAATCTTAGCAATGATGGGAACCTGCCAATCAAAGAAGTGCCTTTATTTTTTGGGAGGAATGGTTTGGGTAGTGTCTTATCTCTCTTTCCTTTTGTTCCCCTTATCTCTTTCATTTTTTTTATCTTAATCACTTTATTTGTTCGTGTCTCCCCAGTCACAAATCAATTATAACTGTTCAAGATTAAATTAATTTTTGAATTTATAACCTTTTGATTGTTAGAGCAATTTCCTTCACTTTTTCCCATCTCGTTTGATAATATTTTTCTTTTTTGTTTTCTCGCTGTAATAACAGTACATTTTGTTCATTCCTAAGAATGCTGTTTAAAAAAAAAAATCCATTAATAGGTCTTCTACTTTTATGAGAGCAATGAATGGTTAAAAATTTCTCTGTCCAATAACATCAAGGACATCGGATATCACTGAGTGTATGTTATTCTATTGATATCATTTATTGTAGCTTGAATGGAATATCATTCAGCAATTTATATTTATATTCACATGCATTGTGCATACACATTTGCTTATATGCTTGTTTTCCTTGGCACATGTATCATGTATGTGCTTATTGTATGCATGCATTTACATATGTATGTGCGTGTGCAATCAAATCTGACCTAGGCTGGCGAATCCTTTTATTAGGAAAGCACTAGTGAGGGCATGGCTATGTAAGGTCATTGAAAAGGCTTATTGCTTCAATTTATTTCAGATCTGGAGTTATCTATTTAAACTTGCAGAATTTTAATCTTTTATCAGTTTGTTAGACTTGGTAAAATCCATCTCATATTTGATCATCTATTTGATCATCTATTTGATCAAACCTATTTTTTGTTTTAAGTTGCTATAGTGTCTGTGCAATGATCAAACTTTAATAGTTGGATCCTATTGTAAGATTGAGATTTACATCAAATGTGCATGGTTTTTCTACATGTATCACCAAAGTATTATAATTTAGGTAATAGTTGCCATATTGTTCCTATTAACCTGTATTTTTTCTGAGTGATTTGGCCAAACCTTGTTGTTGAAAGTTTAGAACTTCATGAATTTGGTCAATGCTCATCTAGATTTCCTGGGATATTTACCGAGGCAATTCATAGTGTACCTCCATATAGAAATGTTGCTTCTATTTGAAGTGGTCAACCTTGACTCTAAGACCTTGTTTGGGTACAACAGGGTTAAGGTCAATTCTGTGGGATTTAACAATCCCAAGGATAAAAATTCATTAGATACTAGGATTGAGTGTTTGGTTGATTAATCTTGAGGATACCTATTGGGAATATACTTATCCCATAGGATAAAAATAAAGTCTTCAAGAGAACATTGTTTTTGCCTATGGTTATCAGGCTCCTTTTCTTAGCCCCCTCTTGTGGTACTCGGTGGCCATCAACACCTCTCATTGCCACCTTCAATGTTTGATCACCATCTCTAGCCACATTCTCTAACCTTTGTTTGGCTACTCCGACCTCAATCAAGTCAGCTCTCTCTCCTCTCTCTTTCTCCCTCGTTGCCACCCACCACTCACCTCCCCCTCCTGTGGTGCTCAGTGGCCATCAACACCTCTCGCTGCCACCTCCAATGTCCAATCACCATCTCCAACCACATTCTCTGACTTTTGTCTGGCTTTTCTGACCTCAATCATGTAAGCTCTCTCCTCCCTCTTTCTCCCTCCTCACCATCCACTGCTCACCTCTCTCACTGTATCTCACGCGTTCAATCCTTTCTCTTCCTCCCTCAACTTCTCACCCTTTGGAGTTGGCCACTAGCCAAGGCCCTACTCCACCTATCCATTTTCTCCTCTTGATCTCCTCCATTTCTGTTTATATGGAATCTTATTTCCTGCATGCCTGCTTCTTGTTTCATAAAATGTTATTGACAGCCAAGGTCCTACTAAGCCAGATAATTCATATTCTTGCCTTATGAGAAGTTTGATATGACTAGTTTGATAACTATGTAGGAGTCTCTTTCTACTGCTAATTTATATCTTTCTTTTCTCAAATATCTTGCAATTTGTTTCCATTACAATAACCACAGTGAGCAGGATATTTATAAGGGTGTTTGAACATTTGGCAGAAGTAGCAAAGGAACTTTTGAAATGACTTCTTTGCAGAGAACATTGAGTAGTAGAGCGCTTACTAATGGTTTACTAGTGTTCAGTAGTGTTTTCTTCCTTATGTTGCAGTGTTATTAGTTATGGTTGTATATAGGTGTAGAAAAGGTTGGTCTTTGGCCTTCTTCCCTGGAGCGTAAATGCCAATTTATTTTATGTGCCTTTTTATTTTTCTTTTTTGTATTTCATACTTGGAGGTGGGATTCTCCATTGATTATATATGACCTCTTCTTTTTCATCATCATGCATCAGTTTTTTTAGTTATTCACTAGTGTATTAAAAGTTGATTTTTGGATCTGAGCATATCAGTCTGCCAGCCCCACATATGCCTCTGGTTTGCATCCTTAATAGGTGGGATATCTGTTTTCACATTAGTTACACACCATACACCTTGTCCCTGTTTTTGGTTTCATACGAAGTTTTTACTTATTATTAATTAGCCCAAAAAAACTTCTAATTTTAAGTTCATCCATTCAAAAGGAGAATGAGAAAATTGAACAGTGAAAGTGAGACAAGTAAGATTCAGGATGTCATTTATTCTCCTGAGATGTTATCAACAACCAAACATGTTTTAATTATTATCAGACAGTTGTGATAAGAATGCACTGAAAAATCAACAACCAGAGGTGCTTCTTATCACCTCTTCCAGATAAACAAATCTAGAAGTTTGAGCTTTTTTCTGATATTGTTGGTTTCAATTCGGCAAGTTTTGTTTTTCTCCTCACACATAATTCACACTATTCTTACTAATGGAAATGATTACAAAAATTTAATAAAACAGTGAAGATGAACCAAACATAGGATAGCATCAGGAATACATGGGATTTTTCTCCCAATAGGATTTCATTTATAATCCTATAAGATCAAAACCTACCTACATCCCATCCTGAATTTTATTCTAAGATTATAAATCCTAAGTCCCTAAATAGGCCTTAAATGGTATCAGTTCACTAAACAATCCTATCTTCCACCAACTCCTTGCTGTGTTTGCATATTAAGAAGTCATGAGTATACCGCTTGACCTTTCTTTTTCAAAACAATTCTTTTACAGATGAAACTGAAATCTGGCCTGTGGAAAAATGATAGATCCTTCTTGTTTTAGGGTTTGTTTTGTACTAATTTGTGACTAGATGTGTAATTAGTGGCATAACCTAATGAGGTGGTTTCTGGGCTAAATAAGCCAACAGCTAGACCTATGAACTGGATGAATTAATAAAATGTTCTTTCTAAATAACTTGCTGGTTTGGTTGTGGGTCTTATTAGGAGCCTTTGGTATTGACGTGATTATTGATATTTGAAATATATTGGTGGCCATTGGTCAATTTGGAAGATTTCCTCAAAGCAACCAGTAAGATAGATCCTCGCAACTTGCCAGCTAATCTTGTAAGTTTATGGTGGACTGGATGGAAGTTAGGACTCAAATAGTGATTGGTAACCAAGGTGATGTGAGACCTTTGTTTATCTCAATTAAGATAGAATGAGGGGAAATTTTGGAAGGAACTTTGATATTCCAACATCTCGGTCAATACTGTAAAACCAAAACTACCTACTATTTTAAAGCATTGATTTTGATATTCATTTATTAAAAAACCATTTAAGGTAATTAATTACAGTGGGATTGTACTGGGTGACATTTTGGTATTGTATCAGCCAATATCTCAGACTATATCAGTTTATATCAGCTGAATAATAAACATCGAGACTTTATCTAATTGAGGGTGAGCATTGGCATGACAATAAGTTTGCTCCATTGTGACTGATACCAATACAAGCTGATGTCTTGGTTGAAATCTCTGCTGAAATGAAAATCTTGTGTCTTACATACACAAAGTATACATCAGTAACCAGGTGCCTGTATGCAAAATCTACAATTATAATGCAAAGCATTGTACATGGCTTCTCCTAATGCCTCTAACTTATGCTGACTGATGATGTTGGTCCTACTGTTTTGTCCCTATAATTATCTGCCAGAAGTTGGTATACTCTGATAATCTTACTGCCATGTGGTGAAATTGGTCATCTTTTGTTCCTGGTTTCTGCTGCATGGGTTTCAGATGCTATGGCACCTCTTTTGCTGTAACAGGAACCTAGGAACTTAAAAATAATTTGCAGAATGCTCTAGTCCTGTCTAGATCTTATCACAAAATCCTGTTGGATTTTATTTCATTCATGCCTTTTGAATATGGAATCAGCTAGGCTCTTTATTGGTAGTCGTAAGAAAGATACTCTGGGTCACCTATGAAAGATACATGGCAATGGAATATTCAGTTCCATAGATGTGAATATGCAGCTAATGTGACAGCATTTATCTTGCTATTCATTTTTGTTTCCTCTGTTGTACTTGCCATATACAGGTGGTTGATCATGGCAGGGGGGAATATCGTGGCCATTTGCCAGTATGGTGGTGAATTTGTCTCAAATAGTGATGGGTCTATGTCCTATACTGGTGGAGAAGCTCATGCAATGGAAATTGGTCAAGGCATGCTGTTTGATGAGTTTAAGTCAGAACTGACCAGTATGTTTAATATTGACATCAGTGGCATGTCTATCAAGTACTTTCTTCCAAACAACAAAAGGATACTCATCACGGTATCTACTGACAAGGATTTACAACGAATGGTTGATTTCAGTGCTGATGCTTCAACAGCAGAGGTTTATATCTTAAATAAGGTCGATAACAGGTGCTTGTCTTATAATTTTTTATTACAAACCTACTCATGACACACTGATTAGTTATCATTAAATTGTATTATCGATTAACTTGGAAAACTTAGCATTGTAGGTCTAGGAGCAATGTAGCTGATTCAGGAACATCAATTGTTGCCACAGCTACTGCTGTTCGTGGTGGTAGGCGGAAGAGGTTAACATCTGGTGCCAGGTATGTCTTATGATTGATCGAACTACAGGCATACCTGAGGCATTGCATGAGATATTGGTGAATCCATGTCTCTGTAGGGCAACTAGAGCAAGGATGCGTGCGGCTGATTCAGGTAACCCCAATACTGCCATCAATGACGCTGCAGACAATGCTAACAATGTGAGACAGAAGAGGCCAAATGTTGCTGAAGATACTGACAATTGGTATTTCTATGTAAAATCTGATCTGTTCTTTATATTTGTACTTTGTGTGAAATCATCGTGAACACAGGCTATTATAGATTGTGCAAAGAAGCCATATGCTTTTTTTTGATTTATAATTTATCAACAAATTACTGTATCTGTGAGCTTTCTTTACCAGTTCCATTCATTCACTGAGTGGCAGTTCCCTGTCTTCCCAGTTTTTAACCTGTTTGAATTTACCTTGGATGCTAACACACCTTGGAACAAACTTAATTTACAACTAGTATCATGATTTATATCTGGTTTCTTTCCCCTTCACTTCTTTCATATTTTTTCAAATCTTCCAGATAGTTCATTGAAATTTTTCAAGTTTCGTGCTTGTCTAATTAATCTGGATCTTCTAACAGTGCATCTAGGACCATAGCAGCTAACTTGGGTTTGCCCATTGTTGCCGCTGCTGCCACTCCAGACAACATTGGACAGCAGGGGACAACCACCGTTGATGAAATTGATGAGAGGTATTAGTCCAAAACTACATTTTTATAGTATGTGAAGCACTATATCTAATCGGTGTAATAACAATTGAAATATGTTCCTGTAGGGAAAATAGGAGTGTTTTAGTTGAGCCAAGTAATGTTCTTATTCCCTGTTTAGCCACTCATGAAGATGTTAGACCGCTTAATTTAAATACTCTCTGGGACAATGTTATCACTGGTGTGGGCCAGGAATTTGATAATGTCAAGGACTTCCGTGCTCAACTATGCAAGTATGCTATCAGTAAAGGTTTTGTTTACAAATTTATCAAGAATGAAAGTACACGTGTGACCGTAAAGTGCAATGAGCATAATTGTCCATGGCGGTTGCATGCGTCCGAGTCTTCTTACAAGCAGAAATTTGTGATTAAGAAGATGAATGATGTGCATACATGTGGAGGTGGAAATGGCAAAGATGGTCAGCGGCGAGCAACAAGGCAATGGCTGACGAGTATTCTTAAGGAGAAATTACAGGAAACACCACAGTGTAAGCCCAAAGAACTCGTAAGAGAACTCTTTGAAGATTATGGAGTGACTTTAACATACTCACAGGTATGGCGAGGAAGGGAGGTTGCTCAAAAAGAGCTATACGATACTCTCAAGGAGACATATAGTCAGTTGCCTTGGTTCTGTGAAAGGATACTAGAAACTAACCCTGGTAGTGTCGCCATTCTGTTCACATCACTTGATTCAAAATTCCGTCGCTTTTTTGTATCATTTCATGCTTCTCTCCATGGTTTTGAGCATGGTTGTCGCCCTCTCCTTTTCCTTGATAGGATTCCATTAAAGGCAAATAATCAATTTAAGTTGTTAGCTGCTGCTTCAGTTGATGGAGATGATGCCGTCTTTCCAGTTGCCTTTGCTGTGGTAGAGGATGAGAATTATGATAGCTGGATTTGGTTCTTAGGGCAGTTGAAATATGCTGTCACAACCTCTCGTACCCTTACCTTTGTGTCCAATAGGCAAAAGGGCTTGGATGAAGCTGTGCCTCAGGTGTTTGAGGATAGCCACCACAGCTACTGTCTGCATCACCTCATAGAAGATTTTAAAGAAGAGATGAGGAAGGGGTCATGGTCACAACAGGTCAAAGATGCCATGGTTGAAGATTTTACTCGTGCTGCTCAGGCCTGCACGATTGAAGATTTTAATGCCTCCATCGAAAGCATAAGGAATGTGTCAAGTCAAGCTGCAGATTGGGTGATGGCTAGCAAGCCAGAAAATTGGTCAGATGCGATTTTTAGCGGTTCAAGATATGACCATTTCTCATCAAACATTGTGGACTCATTTAATAACTGGATACCAGCAAAAAAGGAGTCATCGGTGGTGCAGATGGTTGATGCAATACAGGGAAAACTAATGGAGGTGATAGAAGCAAGGCGCGGGTCTTCTAATGCATGGGAGAGCACTCTAACACCATCCATGGAGCGGAAGTTGCAAAAAGAAGTGTCAAAGGCCCGTAAGCTTAATGTGCTATGTTCTTCTGATACCGTGTTTGAGGTACGTGGCAGTACAATTTATGTTGTCAACATTGGAATTTGGGAATGCACATGTAGGCGGTGGCAGAATTCCGGCCTGCCATGCATGCATGCCATTGCAGTCTTTGATCGTGTTGGTAGATCTGTTTATGATTATTGTTCAAGATATTTCAGGACCGAATGTTATCATTTAACATATTCAGCATCGATCCATCCGATACCTGATGTAGGGAGCATTGACTTCAATTCTGGTGTGAATTCATATCTTCCTCCCGCTCGTCGTCCACCAGGGCGACCAAAGAGGAAGCGATTTAATCCTGATAAGACAAATAGAGTGTTACGGCACTGCAGCAGGTGCAAAGTTGCAGGGCACAACAAGGCAACTTGTGAAGCTGTTCTGTAGATTCATGTGTTATCTAGTTTCCCTTGTGCGTATCAGGTATTACTATATCTTGGATAGATCTTTTAAATTGCAAAAATCCACGGCCATGCACCTTTTTTTTTTTTTTTTTTCCGGTTTTTTGGTGGCTAGAAATGCATCATCTTTTTTTTTTTTATTTATAAAAAAAAAATCTTGGGTCTTATGATAGATTCTTCTTTGAATGCTATATATTGCTTCTAGTACTGCTACGAAGCGTGTTTTGCTTGCATGAAAACTATCAAGGCAAATATATGGGCTATTTTCTCCTATTACATCTACCGATGCAACTTTTATTTTATGAGTGTTGATTGTTTACGTGTAAGAATTGTTCTGATTTTTGGACTGACCTGGCATTCACTGGTATTCTGACACGTTTATGTTGAAAACGATTCTGTCGAAATGGTGGAAATAAAACAAGATAACATAAGACAATTAGTGACAGGTAGTTACCAAGACTGGTTTCATGTTATATGCTTTATGATGTGCAGAGCGGTGACCAATCACGGTGAATGTGGGGAATGGAAACAGAGCATAATTCTTTAAAAATCAGACATCTGCCATGTCTAACCAGTTCCACGTGGCAACCGAGTTTGGTTCCATCACCATTGTAAAGCTGAAAGCATGGAAGTTTATTAATTCTCTGTGGTCTTGCAAGGGGATGCGGTTGTATGGTTTTACAAGTAATTGTGAAGTCGATACCCTATCCGGGTCTTTCAGAAACCCAAAAGCTGGCAGCTGTTGAATATTGGGTCGTCTTTCGGGAGCATCACAGAAGCCGTCGTGGATGCCTTTTCTTTCATGGGCTGGTTGGAAAGCTACTAATAAAAACGGAACTTTAGCAAGCCATGCTCTCCTCCTCCAGAATGAAATTTAACTAATTCGGGAGGTCCCAATCAATGGTGTCAAAGGGAGCCTCTGACGACCTTCAACCAACTGGATGGTAGCCATCGGCATCTCGTCATTTATAGCTCTTGAAAAAGACTCCCGTGACCAAGACTTCTTCCTTGGCAAATTAGAAGAATAATGTTTACTTAATCTCGAAGAATTTATTAGCCCCGCTGCTTGCTTCTTGCATACCGTTCTAAACCAAAGTCAGGATTTAGTTCAAGAAACAGGTAGCAAGATTATCCGATAAAAGGAAAATTCCGGTCGGAGCGCTGGTCCTTCTTTCCCTCTGTGCTCCCATGATGGATGGATCAGATTTGCTCTTGTAAACGTGTTTTATGTGGTGAAAGGCAAACCCAAAACCTGGTTCCCGGCATGTCATGCTGAATGCGAGGTCATGAGCTGGTGAGGAACGCCTGCCAGCGGCGACTCATATTTATATTATATAATCAAGTAAATGGAAGGCCGTGATCTTGTCTACGGACCCATAAATAGGGCTGGAAATGGATCGGCTCAAAATTCATTGGGCTGGCCCAAAAGTTATATTTTAAAAATTTTTAGATCCAATCCGGATATCCTTTCGGTCAAAAAATTAAATGAACTTTATTTTATAATTTGAAGACCGGTTCGATATATTTAAAATTTGATCGGTTTAAAATTTATTCTGCTGGCATATATCAGTTTTAAATAATAAATTTTTGGATCGGCCCGTTTTCAGCCCTACCCATGAGCATTCCCCGTGTGATTGTCGGTTGAGGTCCCCCGCGCTGTCGGAATCCGTCCTGAAGTGAATTCGATGTATTTAATTGGGCACTCCTATCTCCCAACGGGAAACCTAGACTCGAAAGCTGCAGCTGCCCGACCTTGCCTGGCTCAGGCTCGCCCATCGAAACAACGTTCCGCTGTTCGCCACGTGTCGGCCATCCGACGGCGCGAATCCCCTCCCCATCTTCTCTAGACCGTTTATTTATTTGATTGGTGGACAAGAGGGAGACTGGCCCTTTCAGTTTGGTTTATTTATTTATTTAGGAGGAGGAGGCGACCTGGTGGGGGAGGGAGAGAGATGGTGGTGTTCTGCTTTCTGGTGGACCAGCAGCGGACGGTGAGGAGCAGCAAGCCAGCGGCGGGGATCTGCTCGCGGTGCGGGGGATGTGCCAGCGTCGCCGACATGGTCACCGCCACCCGCTTCTGCTACATCCCCGTCTATCGCCGGGCTTGGCGGGCCATCATACGTACCTTCTGCGGCGCCGTCCTCAAGTCCTACCGATAGAATAGGGAGACGGAGAGAGATTATGAGCAAACGCTTGCGCCTTGCAGCACGAAGGCGTGGCGCCGGCGGATTGCTTGCGAGTTCATTGCGGCCAGCGTTGCACCTTGCGGCTGCCAGGGCTAAATATTTTGTTTTCCTACATGCCTTCTCCTTTTAAGGGGTGGTATACCGGTATGGGTATCTATATATATATATATATATATATAGGTCCCTTAACAGAAATCTGATTCATCGCGTGGTTCAGTTGTGGTTTCAGCAACTTTATTTTCCAACTTTCTTTTTTTGTCGGTGGCATGGCACCTAGAAATTGCTACGTTGTAATTTTATATTTTTAATAAATGTTATAAAATGAAGTGAATAATATAGCAAATTAGATAGTTTCATATGTAGCGAGCCATACACGTGTTGTAATTTGGAATTTGACTTTGTTTGTTTTTTTTTCTTGGTTGCAGGAATTGTTACATTCTGATATGCTAATGGCTGCATTAATTCAGGAGCTTTGTAAAAGTAAGGTTAACAAATTAAAAATAATATTTTAAAAAACTTTTTTTTTTTTTTTTTTAAAGCGGGTGCTCACACCCTCTCAATAGGAGTACAATTTAAAAAATTAGACTACAAAATATCTCATGGATCTAGAAGACGCTCGTTACCAAGTCCAATCATCAATATGCTCGGTCACAAAGGAAGCCATCCAATCTATAGGGGACCGTTCATCTCCCAATAGACATAACAAACAGATGTTATGGTAAAGAGATGGAGCAACCTCCAAATATCACAAAAAAGAGGATGAGCCTCAACAGTCTTTCTCTCATCCTAGATTCAACGACAACTATGGTAAAATCATCCTCAACAAGAATCCTTTTAGCGTGCATCACCTGTCTCGTATAAATGATGCTAGCTTAAGCAGCATAAAGCTTTACTCTGGGGATAAAAGGCTCAAATAAAGAAGAGTCCTCGGTAACCAAAAACCTGGCGTCAAGATCCCGAATGATATAGCCCGCACCACCTTTGGCATCCCTCACACCGACATCAAAGTTGAGCTTGACAAACCCCAAGGGTGGGGGCTCCTAGGAAATGAAAAGAACCCTCGAAGTCGTTGCAGGAGCAGCTAGAGAGTTCCACGAACTTAGGGCGACAGCCAACAGGCCAGCAATGTCAACATAGTCGAAATGACTGTACTCCTTAACTAAAGAATAAGCTCTCTCCAACACCTGATACACAGGCATAACCTTGGTTTCAAAAGTTAGGCTGTTCCTTGAAAGCTAGATCAAATAGGCCATGTAAGCCAACCTACCACCTCCAGTCATATCGTCGATCGACATCTACCGGATCACCTCAAGAAAGGAGGAAGGCCAAGAACTACTATATCCCTCCATTGGCTGCCTCTCGACCATCTCTCAAATCAAACATGCCCTCAAGCAATGAAGCAAGGTATATTTAGTTGACTCATCCTCCATCCCACAAATCGGATAGTCCAACAGAATTTCCATACCTTCATCCCTGAGAAGAGAACGAGTAACCAGTCTGTCCCATGCAACCTTGTAAAAAAAGAGTTTGATCCTGGTATGAATAGCCAATCTCTAAATCCAAGCAGCCAAGATTCTCCTGTCGGTAATGGTCTGCATATCTCAACAAGGTTCTGAGTAGCAACCTTGGGGCAACAAGAATAATCCCACACCCTCATTTCAAGGCTTCGGTGGGTGGGAATTGGGATTGCAAGAATCCTATCAGCGAGCTGAGTACTAAGGAGATGGGTAATCTCTAGAGTCCTCAAACCCCTACCATCAACAAGGATCAAGTCATAGACCTGATGATAGCTATCTATGTCCATGTTGACGAAGGTCAGCTAGCATGACAAGAGAAGGCTAGAGATCTAAGCATCTTGGTATAGGGTTAAGTTTGCATAGCTGAAGACCGGATTTTAAATGTTTAAACCTTGAAACCCTAGTCAACCGAAACCCTAGACTCAGGACTTCGTTGATTATATTAATTAACGAGGTAAAATATTTAAAAATAGAAAAATACTTGTAACGCTAATATCCTTTTTTTTTCACTAGGCACATAAGTGTATGCCCTCTAAAGGTGATCCACATAGAAACTGAAACAAAAAAGCACTCCTCTTGCTTGCTTAACTCCTTCCGGCAGCCTTTCTTCCTTCAATAGCCTTTTCTCCCTTCTAAGGCCTTTTTCTTTCCCAAAAGTAGTTTAGTACTTCTCCGAAAACTCTCTCACTATCCTATTATCCTTTCTAATTCTCTTCCTAAGTCCTTATCTTAAAATGGTAGACTTGTCTTAAAATAATAGACTAGTCTTAACAAGAAAAGGAAGAGATTTATCAAGACAATTATTGGATACCTTGGCTTCAATCACCGAAGCCTTTAAATAGGAAGAAAGGAGGTACCTAATATACCCTTCCATCAACTCTTTATCTGATATTTAATATATCAGATAAGACCCTTTAATCAGAAAGAGTTCCTTTGCAGAAATGTGCAAAGTAAATTATCGTTTTACTAATTATTTGCACAAAGTGTTGCTTATCGCAACTCTTCGAAAAAAATAGAAAATTAGTTTTTTAATTTTAGAATTAAAGACATGGTCCCACACCCTAATAAGCATATCAAGTAGGGAGCTTATCTAAAAAATAAATGATTAACAAGCAAAAGGATTCTTAGCCTATCCATGCACCATATACATGAAGCATTGCGTCCCTTCATTATTCATGCCCTTTCTTACATCAATTGACTGGCCAATTTCAATCAATTTGGGCATCCAATAGATAGGATAGGGGCTAAGCCTTATCACCTAAAAGGTAATTAATTTGTTGGACTCTTGGTTCTTCCATGCCCCTTATCTTATGCGCATGCCAATATGGTGCCAAGAGTCCCATGCCCTTGGACTCTTGGTTTAATTAATGGATAAAGGCTGATAAATTAGGATAAATCCTAATTTGGATGCCCCACTTAAGGCTTAACCCAATTTAAGTCCCACTTAAATTGGTTAGCCCAAATAGCAAGCATTTAAATCCAATCTAATTAGGTTAGGAGTTAGGCTAGCTAACATACGCTAGTATGTTAATTAGCTAGTCAATTAAGATCCTATGATCCTAATAAAAATTTAAATGACTTTCTTGATCAATTCCTTACTATGTGTGATCCTTTGGGCTCCTCATCTAGCTAGCAATAGGTCTAGGTTCATATCGATTTAGTTCGATTAGAAGTCAACTAATCGAATTAGGTTAAATCAAGCTAACCCTAGCTATCAATTTGAACCATCTTTCAAATTGACTCATGAATTCAATCAATTTAATTCATGATAATCTACAAGACATGATTGACGACTAGCAACATGTTATGCCTACCCAGAAATGAAGAATTTGATGGAAATTACCAAAAACCTTTCACTATCAAGTTACCATGCAATTCAATCCTTTGATCTCCCCTTATTTCGAATAAGTGATGGATATGGAAAATTGTCAAACCTTTGCACTTTATTCATTTGAATCTCAAATCACTAATGAAAACTCGATCGATGAAAAATTAGAAATCCTTTTCTAATTTCATCCTGTTTTGATCAAAGACTTTCTGAGTCATCATTTGATGAGATTGCATGGGATAAATACTTTCCTTACTAGGAGTGATCGATTCCTTGTTGACCTACTCATAACCTTCATATACAATTCACCATATCCATGAACATCCTATACATTACTAAGTCATGAATGAGTATGAACCAAAATATGGATTAAGTATATAAGATACCATGGTGATCTCAGGTCTAAGGATTACTTACACAACTTTCTTTAAGAGAATCATCTTTTAACAAGTAAGACTTCCATAAGATATTTTTATGATAGATCAATTCAGTGAACTCATATCCTGATGAGCATCTACATCCTTATATTAGTGTCCCTACACAAGTGGTTGTGAGACCAACTATACTCTCTCTATCGAGCATACATAGGATGTGCTAGTCTCTCTGAAAATATTGATCCCCGACTCAATGATCCTATGACTGGAAATATTTTAAATTAAGGTTTATAAGATCTTAGGTCTCACTATTATGAACTCCATCATAACCCTAAAATCATTGCCCCAATTCATAGGGTTCATCATATTCTTAAAAAAATAAAGTACAAGACACAGCATATGATGAAACAAAATACCTTTATTAATATCATTCTTTAGTTGGAAGAATTTTATAGATAAGTCTCTATTTCATATAAAATATGATTGGCTTTTAGGGCACTATTCTTTCACCTGGCACCTATCCATTGAGGTCCCATCACCAATTAGACATCTAACTCTGTCCAATACCATCGGAGCACGAGTGCATATCTCCTTCCATATGAAAGAGCAATTGCAAGCAACTTGGACAAGGGATCCTTGACTCTAGGCTCCATATTAAGCCCTCTTAAACCTACTCCATAAGTAATCAGGCTAGGTAATGAATCTGGCAGCATGTCTAGCAATCATAGCCTCTCTCCTGACTAGCAAAGACTGAATCCTTAAGCCCCCAACTTGCATCGATTAATAGACCACCTTCCAGGATAGCAGATGAAGTCCATGGCCACCTTAAGTCGAGCCCAAAAAAATTTTGAATCCACTACTCAAGGTCTCTAAGAGAAGCATACGACACAATTATGCTTGCCAAGAGATAACTAGCATATAAGTCAACAGAGATCTCATAAAGATGATTTTTCCATCATGGACAAGGTATTGGCTTGCTAGCCCTCGAGCCGGTCCCGAATGTGTTGCTTCAAGAGATGCAATCAGCTCTCCGAAGCCTCCTCCCAGTGATGGGAACTCCAAGATAAGTGAGGGTCTCGAGGTGCTCAGGGATCCCCAACCTATCCCGAATCGTTTGCTTCACTCGGACCTTGATTTTCGGGCTGAAGGTAATAGTAGCTTCTACAAGTTCATGAACTAGCTGGAAGTCCAACAGTAAGCCTCAATAATGGAAAAGAAGTGAACTATATTACAAACTGAAGTCTTCCCAATGAATAAGCAATTATTTGCAAAATGGAGATGCAAAAGTGGTTAAGCCCCAGGGGCAGGCTTAAAAGCCTCCAATTCTATCCCTAACTACCGCCCAAAGAGCACGAGACAGAAAGATCAGAGCTTGCCCGTTGATCGAAATAAATTCGTCAGAGTTTCATTGATTATAATGGCATAGCTCGAGCCCACTACACAATCCATGATCTAGCTAATCTACCTATCTTGGAATCTGAAATCATAAAGCATCTGACAAAGAAATTGCCTGCTCATACGATCGTAAGCCCCCTTCATGTCCAGCTTGATTGCAATCAAATCTGGCTAATGGGCGCATGCTATAGATCATGCATGAACTCTTGAGCAGGCAAAATATTTTTAGTAATGCACTTGTCACCAACAAAAGCTCCCTACTCCATGTTAACCAGGTGGGGGATGATCGGCTTCAGATGACCTACCAGTATCCTTGCATATACTTTGTAAAGTGTGGTGCATAGACTGATCAGCCTAAAGTGACCAAGAGCGGACTCATCGGGCTTGTTCAAGTTAAAGGCAATCAAAGTTTCCTTCCACTCATGTGGAATGCCTCTAGACTCGAAAACCATCTATATTGCTTCCACCATCTCTCCTCCAATAATGGGCTAATGTCGATGAAAAAAGAGGGGCAAAAAGCCATCCAATCCCGGGGCTTTATCTTCCTCGAGAGACCAAAGGCCTCCCCTCATCTCATTAATAAACACTGGGTGTGTAAGAGTTCGATTCTCCTCATCAGATATCCTAGAGGTAGGTTGGGACCCCTGGAAAAAAATCTCCTCACCCAAACACATGATCCAGCAAGATCTGAAGAACTAGAAAAGCTAGTCTTTGATCCCATCACATCCTCACCACCCTACCATCACTCACAATCCCAATCAGTTGCTTGATGCAATGGATGGATCTCCAAATTAGTGTTGACTAATGGAAGAACCTAGTGTTCTAATCACCCTCCTTGATCTACTACATCCTGGACTTTTGCCTCGACATCATCTCTTATTGTCTCAACAAGGAGTGATGCACAAAGAGCTTGTGATGAAGTTCCCACAGGTCATGCTCCTAGAGGCTCCCCTCCAAGTCTTCTCTCCTCTAGAGATCCGTAATGTCTGCCTCCACCCTCTCAATCTGCCTAACAATATCACCAACCTCTAGCCGGTTCCATTAGATGAATCTATACCTAGCAAGGTCAAGCCTCCTCGGCACTTAATATCTCACATCTCCATACATAGGAAGCCTCCAAACCTCTTTAACCAGATCTCATGATCTTGGATAGAATGTCTAAAACTTCTCAAACCTAAACAGTACCCTCGGGAGATGCACACCATCGATAGTGATAAGAAGAGGATAGTGGTATGAAGTGATTCCCAACAAGTGCTGGATCTGATGACCAGGGAAGCACTGAGACCAGTCCATAGTGGAAAGTGCCCGATCAATCCTCTCATAGACTTTGGCTACCCCTTGCATGTTGTTTTACCAGCTGAACTTGGGTTCAATGTTGTTGAGATCAATTCGGCACAAGTTTGTAATAAGCTCCCTAAACTCCTTGGAGTCAATACTGTCAACAAATTGCTTTTCACTCATTTTCTCATGAGCCCCCATAATATAGTTGAAATGCCTTGTGACAAGAGAAGGTAGGCCCCGTGTGACAATCCGGGAGGTCTTAAACCAAAGAACCTTTCATTTTCTATACTATATGCTTGCATACATACCTAACAGATTTAAGGACCTCTAGTCTGCTCTGAGATGCCTAACATAACCTACTGATTAGAATAGTGAAACACATCTACCTAACCCTATCACGATGTCAGAGCACCACGATCCCCTCAGATAGACCATTTGACTCTACTGTATAGGAACTTCAAGCTCGTAGTATTCGTCTCCTTAAGGCGGGTCTCAAGTAGGATGCATATTTCAATGCTATGTTGTTGAATAATTATACCAAATGTCATTCAAAATAAGGACTTTCCCATCTCCCAGGTATTCCAAATAAGCAGCCTTATTGGAAAGGCTGATTGGGAAGGGGATCTATACTAGTACCCCCCTTAGCCTACGTGTCCATTGCTATCTCAACTACCGTCACTTTCCTTTTTGACGGATCACCCTTGCTCCCCCTTAATGGCCTACCAGACCCTGACCAAAGCATCCTTATGATCAATGTCTTGGCCTACCATCAGGTTCTCCATCAGCACCATATCAACCCCAGTCCTAGGCATCAAGTCAATCCCAGATAGTCTTGCCTCCACTAGGCCACCAATGTTAGCCCCTTCTACATCCATCCAAAGAGCAGCCATCTCCATCTCCCCTGGGGTCACAGCTGAAAAATGGAAGACTCTCGGGACTCCAGCGGTCATCGATAGATCCATCCTAGCTTCTATGAAAACAACAGCCTTGTTCTTGGCCCTCCCAGTCTTAGAAAACCCTTTTTTGGACCCACAAGTCCAAAATCCACTCTCAAGACCTTTTTCCCCTTTTGATTGGGCTAATCTTGCACCCAGCTTGTGTCCACCTCGTTGGGTCGAGCATGCTTGGGTTGACCAGGCCCCACCCACCTTGCCTCCACCTACAGCCCGTTGGGCTCCACAACAACATGACCTGTCACTCCCTTCAGCGAGCCCAATCTATTCCTGGTCCAGCCCATGCCCAAAGGCAAGCCCATTTTCACCGCACCAATCTCCATGCTGGCCCCCTCCTCTGATCCAGCCATTGATCCACGAAGTGATCTCTTCCATGCGATCTTGGTTGGATTACACCAGCCATCAGATCCCAAATCACTTGAGTTAGCTTGTCTTCTGAGTCCACTCGGTCCGGTTCCAACCCAATGAATCGATCGGCTCTAATCTTTCCCTACTTGACTCCCTCGACCCAAGCATCCATTGTTGCACTGCTATGAGCCAAGGTCCTAGACACTGTCTGCAACACCACAAGCCACCTCCTCGCCTCCGACTCGGACCATGTTGTCTGATTGAAGCCTCGTTGGAGAACTCCAGTCACCCTCCCTTTTCGAACATGCTTCCCTCGAGGCATGGAAGCATTTGCACCGGAAGCAAACCCCTCAAGGTTCTCTTACACGAACCTCTACCAGCAACTCCCCTTCAGGTCATTGATCAGCACCCTAGATCTCAATAGCTAGGAAGGATCAATTTTCAAGCAAATTCGGGCAAAGCCTATCCACTTTCGCTTTGTCTTGCAATCGTCCAAGCCCCCAGCTCCCCTGTCGATGCTTCGGAGCACCGCTAGCCCCCAAAGCTTCACTAGAAGCCAAGGTAGCCGCATCTACACCAAGGCCGACTGGATGAGCATAATTGTGGCCGCCATGGTTCCAACACTAGGGCTTGGCCAGCGACCACCCAAGGCTGGCCCAGGATCAAGTCCCACTCCCTAGCTTCCTGGATCAAAACATGAGGTATTCCTGTTCCAAATTAAATGCTGCCACCACCCCCTTCTGTCCAGCCTGTTGTTGGAACTCATGCACCACTGCCTCTACAGAAACCCTCTGGCCTAAGCTTGTAGCAACCACCACTATAGTAAATAGGAGAACTGTCGACCCATTTCTCCCGATACTTCTGGGAGGCGTCGGGAGACTCCGCAACCCACCGACGCTTTTGAAAAGTGTCGGTATCCTCCTCAACCTGTCGATGCTTTTAAGCGTCGCCAAAAACTCGACGTTTACCGACGCTTAAAAGCATCGCCGGATTTGTAAAGTGCCACCGCGCTACAGGAGCCCGCCGACGCTTTAGAAAGTGTCAGCATCTTTCGACGGTTGAAAGCATCGCTAGACTTTCCCTCTTCTACCTCCAAGCGAGCCCTAGTTTTCATTCGATTCATCGGTCGCTGCCCCTAACCCTTTCTTTCTTCCTCCTCCCTCTCCCTCCTCCTTCATCTCTGGCACGTTCCTTCGATCCCTTCGTCACCGCCGAAGCTCTCCGGCGCCTTCATCTCCGTCGCATCCCACCCAACTTTACTCGTCTGGTATTTTTCTTAATTTCCTCGTTCAGTATTCAAGCAGGATTTAGTTTTTTTAGTTGAACTTTCTGGCACTCTCTTTGTTTTGGAAGATTATTTATTTGAGAGTAGAGGCTTTTGGGAGGCTTTTGGTCAGTGGAGGAGATTTGAAAATTCACTGAACTTGAAGCCGGCACTCTCTTTGTTACTCAAGATTTAGTTTCGGAACATCGAAATTAAATACTTCTTGCTACTCTTTGATGAAGTTCAAAAAAAATTAACGAGTGTCGGACATGAGATCATGTCCCATTGAACACCCACCCATATAGGATCATGTGGTTCAACAGACCGAAAACAATTCAAAGGAAAGAAAAATTCAAAGCAGTGTGAGTTTAATTCAAAGAAAAATTATTAATTTTATGATTGATTGTAATAGTAGATATGGATTTAATAAAAATACCTATTTTTTTTATCAAATCACTCCTCTAAAAATACCATTTAGTACAATTAAGTATTGCATTTTTACTATGAATATATTATTTAATATCTATTATTTTTTTGAAAATAACTAATATTATCTCAATTACAAATTATATATCCATGTAAATTTCTAAGGCAAATTTATATGTTATTTTATTTTAATAAAATTTTTTTAATGATTTCACTCATTCTTTCATATTTGGATCAAACCCACTCCATAGCGGGGGTCCCATACTAGTGTAACATGAATGCTGTACATGCCCGGCACTAATCTTTACAAATTCAGACTTGATCGTGATATATCCGGTCTCAATCACAAAGATACTTGCATATCATATGCACCAATTTACTGCCACTAGAATAACTTGAAGTAGAGAAAACACTGTCAATGGGTCAGGTAGGCCTGTCCAACCCAAAGAATATGACATTCGGGGCTTGAAATAATAATGATCAAGAATCTTGGATTAATCAAATGCTTGAAGTGAAGTTCTATTGAACTCCACACTGATGTTCAGTTATGGGCAATAAAATAGGCTCTAATTGGTGGTTAGATGCTCCAACATGCTGACTTTTTTATATAAAAATCAAAATATTCATGCAATTTTAGAATTGTCTATGCTTGCTATAGTATGATCTTCTAGGAGTTCAGAATGTTAGATAAACTCACGTGACTAGTATTTGGTATTTGTCATGCATAGTGAAGACTTAAGGAGAAAAATAAAAAATCTGCATGGAGAAGAAAACAAAGAAATGCCTCCATTTTGTATATATTATTTCAGAGTTATGCTTATAGTATTTCTAATTTTGGACTCTTTTATATTTTATTTAATTTTATTTTTATCATGTCCCAAATCAAGGATATAATATGGCCATTCTATAATAGGGTGTTGTTCACAATAACACAAAGCCAACAATCTTAATATCAAATAAAAATAAGGATCCATATCCAACATCATTAAATAATTAAACAAAAGATAGTTCAAATTGTCTAAATCCAAATTTGAATAGCAAAACCTATAATCCTTAAAATTCATGAAATCACTAACTACAAAGTCATAAGCAACTAATGAACTAAAATTCACTATAAAATTGCTAAGCTTGCTAGCATAAATTCCAAGCTTGAACCATCCTTTACTTCCAATGACTTTATTCATCTGGAAAGGAAAAAAACTAAAAAGATGCATGCTACATAGCTCGGTAAGTAAAACTTATATTTCCTTTTGAATCAAGTATAAGTTTTTTCATGAATAATACATCATTTAAGAAAATAATAAGTATTATACTAGTCCAAGTACAAGAGCTAGGGTTTAAGCTTAAATAACTTGGTAATTGTACACCACTAAAAAAAATATGCTTTGCCTGTTTTGTTATCTTTTCTTATCAGGTGCTTGACTACTTGGAGAGTAAAGAAGCTCTGTAATCAATTTTAAAATTGGTTTAAGATTTGTATATGGAGGCTATGATGATTATGCGATGTATGTTTGGCTGATTCAACTGTTTCTAATGGCAACAATCTTGGATGGCCTTCTTTTGTGGGCAATCGATTGTAGTCGTTTTGATTTAGTTACAGATTAAATAGTATATAACTGAGCCTCCTCCTTATTTTTTATTATTTATTATTCTTTTTCTTAGTAGTAGTAGATTATATATGTTTATTTATAAATTTTTTGGTATATACCTGCATCTTATTGAACATGTTATGCTTTAAGGTTAGTTTCATTATTGCAAATCTTTGATTTCAATACTATCTATAGCTTTATTATGATCAATTATGATTTTTTAAATATTTTTTAAAAAACTTATATTGCATAGAAACATAGACCCATCAATTAATTAAAGTACATATTCTACAGCATATGTATAATTATTTTATTTTTGTACGGATGGAAGAAATATGTATAGTGGTCAATTGATTGTTCAGTTTGGACAGTTTGAGAATTATAAATAATTTTATAGGTGCTCATAGTAATCAAACGGTATGGATAGAATTTCAGATATATTTTGAATTGCATTTCCTTTTACTTCTCCTCATACATATTTATTTGTATGGGGAAAACTAAGGGAAAGTGCTGCCAAAATTTTACTGAAACTTTTATTGCGTATTCTTTGGTTACTGTGAATGACCTTTATAATTAATACAATTCTTGAATGGGATAGGACCTCTTTACCTATTAGTTGGTGATAGGGTGCATTTAATAATACTGTAATTGATCTATTAAATAAACTTATTTTAAATTTATTCTGTTCTTATAAATATTTATTTATTTCAGTTAGTTTTATCTTATAATGGATAAGAGTTGGATAACTAAACTGAGGAATAGCAAAGAATATCTAGATGGAGTTCAGAATTTTATTAAATTTGGTATGGAGAGAAGTAGTATCAATGGAAAGATTTTATGTTCATGCCGAAAATATATAAATTCCAGTTCTCTATATCCAAATACTATTGAAGAACATTTAGTATGGAATGATTTTTTAAGAGGTTATACAGAGTGATTTTTTTATGAAGAGTCAAGGTTACCATCTACATGTAACCAAACCTCTAACATGAAACATATACCTGATTTTGGATCTAGTAATGAACAAAAAAATCTTGCAAGAGATGATGATATCAGGGGTTTGCTCAGAGATGTTTTTGAATATGGTGCTCAAAATTCTGAAGTTTTCAGTGGAGACAAGTAGCAGATGGGCTACCTGATGGTCCTATATTTACTGAATCTATACATAATAAGGAGCCAATTCCCCCAACTAATGTTGGAACAGATCATTATCAGAAGCTGATAAGAGATGCAGATCAATACTTATATACCGGTTGCAAGAACTTTTCAAAAATTTCTTTTCTTGTATATTTATTTCATATAAAATACTTGAATGGATAGTCTGGCAAGAGTTTTACTATATTGCTAAAGTTGTTAAAGGATGCATTTCCTGAAGATACAAGTTTACCAACATCTTGTTATGAAGCCAAAAAATTAGTAAAGGAATTGAATCTTGGATACGAAAAGATTCATAGATGTCCAAATGATTATATATTATATCGAGCAGAACCTGCCGATCAAGAGTCATGCCATGTGTGTGGATGTTCATGATGGATGAAACTAAAAGAAAATAAGAGTGAAGGATTAGATGAATTGGATGCAACACAAATTAAACAAAAGTCGACGAAGGTATTATGTTATTTTTCTCTTGTACCTAGATTAAAAAGGATCTATGCATCATCAAATATAGCTTTATCAATGAGATGGCATGATGAAATATGTATAAAAGATGGAATGCTGAGACACCCAGCGGATAGTTTAGCTTGGAAAGTATTTGATGACAGACATCCTGATTTTGCATCTGATGCTCGTAATGTCAGGCTAGGTTTAGCCAGTGATGGGTTCAATCCATTTCGGATCTTAAGTTCTGTCTATAGCACCTGGCCAGTTGTTCTGATTCCTTATAATTTACCACCATGGATATGCATGAAACAGTTTTCACTTATTTTATCATTGGTCATTTTAGGTGATAAGGGTCCAGGCAATGATATTGATGTTTTCTTACAACCTTTAATAGATGAATTGAAACAACTGTGGGAGGGTATCAGTGCAATTAATGCTTCGAATGGCCAAACATTCAATATGCGGGCAGCTCTATTATGGACTGTTAACGATTTTCCTGTATATGCTAATTTATCTGGCTGGAGCACTAAGGGACGAGTTGCATGTCCTTCTTGTGGTGAATCAACTCATTCAATTTGATTAAAATATGGAGAAAAGTTTTGTTATATGGGACATCGTCGATGGTTGGAGGCAAATCTTCCATTTCAATTTCAGAAGAATTTATTTGATGGTACTATAGAATTGAGATCTGCTCCAATTCAATCTTCTGGTTCTAATATTCATAGACAAATACTTGGTATCAGACACAGTTACGACAAGATAACAAAGTCCTCTAAAAAGCGAGGAAGAGATGATGTTGAGACTTCAGCACAAGAAGAAGTATGGGAGGAATTCAATACTTGCACCTTGGATACAGCAGTGTTCAAGGATTCGGATAATTTTTTTGAAGTTGAAAATGATGATGATATAATCTCAGCATCTATTCATCAGCATACTAAACAATTATAGAAGAAAAGAAGCATATTCTTTGACTTACCTTATTGAGAGCATAATATACTCTAGCATAATCTTGATGTTATGCATATAGAAAAGAATATTTGTGATAATTTGATTGGAACAATATTAAATCTTGATGGAAAGACTAAAGATAATATGAAGGCACATCTTGATTTAAAAGAAATAGGCATCCGACATGAACTTCATTCATAAGTGCTTGCAAATGATATAACTTATATTCCTCATGCATGTTATACAATGTCTAGTCGAGAAAAAGATCTCTTCCTGACAGTTTTAAAGAATATCAAGGTTCCTGATGGATATACATCAAGTATTTCACAATGTGTGAATCTGAAAGAGCAAAAAATCTCAAATCTTAAAAGTCATGATAGACATATACTAATGCAAGATATTCTTTCATTGGCTTTAAGGTCGTCAATGCCGAAACAAGTTATTACGGTTGTTTTTTAGTTATCATCATTTTTCAAGGCATTATGTTCTAAGGTTCTTGATCCTCAGGAGCTTGATTAGTTACAGTCTCAAGTCATACTTATGTTATGTCAGATAGAAAAGATTTTTCCTCCTGGATTTTTTACGATTATGGTTCATCCACTCATTCACCTAGCTTCGGAAGCTAAACTTGGTGGACCGGTACAGTACAGATGGATATACCTTATCGAGAGATAATGCTGTAAAACTAAAATTTCATAATTTAGATATCTTTTTCATTATTTAATATGATAAATATCATACTTCTTGAAGGTATCTTGTACATTTGAAGGATTATGTACGAAACAAAGCCCATCATGAGGACTCAATAGCAGAGGGATATATTGCTGAAGAGTGTCTAACATTTTGTTCAAGATATCTCGAAGGTGTAGAGAATGTATTCAATCGACCTCAACGTCATGGTGATACTATGAAGAATACAGATCTATACAAATTTGCATCATCCGCAAGATTTATAGGAAAAGCTGAAAGTATTGTTCTTGACCATAAATCCTTGTCACAAGCACACCATTATGTATTGCTATATAGTGACCAAATATCTGACTATCACAGGTTAGTTTATCTACACATGGATAATACTAAATATTAGACATGTTGTTGTGAAACTTATATTTGATTGTCATGTAGTGAATTTTTAGCTATACAACGATAAGCCAATCATTTCACTCGTCCTAATCCAAGAATTGAACAAAGATGGTTGGTTGAGTTATTCCTCAATTGGCTTGCCAATCAGGTTAGTATATATAAGTTGTATAATATTTTTACATACATTTAACAACGAATAAGTGATCGATAATTGATATTATATTTTCTAGGTACCGGTACTGATGGAGAAAAATTATTCAACAGAACTAATAGCACTTGCCAGAGGTCCAACTTATATTGTGAACAAATATAATGGTTTTATTATAAATGGCTTTAAATTTTATACCAAGGAGCACGGAAAATTTGGAAAAACTCAGAACAGTGGTGTTATGATAGAAGCAGATGAAAAATCTTATTATGGTATACTTAAAGATATTTTTGAATTGGATTATTATGAAAATTTTAAAGTTGTATTATTTCGATATGATTGGATGGATATAAATACACCAAAAGGTTTGAAAAAGGACTCAAACGGATTCATACTTATCAATTTTTTAAGATTGATACATACGGGTGTATTATTGAAGGATGATCCATTTATCTTTTCATCTCAAGCTTGACAAGTTTTTTATGTACAAGACTCGAAAGATAGCGAATGGGCTACTGTTATTAAGACAAAACCCAGAGACTTGTATGACATGGAAAAAGGGTGGAAGATGATGATGATGATACTTACACTCAATGTATGCCTTATAATATTGTGCCAGATGATCATATAAATGATACAACCATTTTGGTTAGGTTGGATTTCGAAGAAGGTACAACTGGTTGATTATGACAAGTAAGTAATTTATCAGATGGTTTACATTTTTGCATGAATGATTATGTAACTCTTTTAAATTACAATTCATTTACGTTATAATTTGATTATAATGTTAACTGACTTGTTTTTAAATAATGCTCGTTAGGTACACCATGCCTAGAAGGAAGCGCCTATCGGATGTATAGTTTTCTCAGATCGAGACTGGTACTTCATCATAGCAGCTCGACGAGAGTCAATCAGTTTCACATCGGTCTGATGCTAGTCCATCCATTTATGCACATCCGGTGGAGGCTAGTACATCTCCATCTCAGGACGATGCCATTCCCTCCGAGTCCACACATCACGATCCTCCTATGGATCATCCTGATGACGAGCCTATCGTCGATGATATACAGATACATGTTAATTTATTAATTTCATCACATTTCAATTCATACATATGCAATAGTTTTGATACATAATTTTCTGTATTTTTTTTGTAGATAGATCTGGGAGACTTAGACGGAGGCGAGGACCCACACTAGTCCGTGATGTGTGACAGTTACCTGAGGGCGAGAGGATAGTCATAGAGTGCAACAAGCTAGGGCAGCCTATTAAGAAAGGTGCTAACTTATTGACTAGTTTTCTGGGGACAGTAGCACGCCGGGATCAGCTATGTCCCCTGAATTATTCGAAGTGGAACGACATGCTTTCTGCATATAAAATAGAGATGCTAAGAGTTGTACAAGTAAAAAAATTGATATATTATTTTATATCTTAGGTTTTAATAATTGAATTGCTTATTTTATTAATACTTATTTTATTGTTTATTTAAATTATAGAGCAAGTTCGTTCTCCCTCCAAATTCTTCTGATTTTGTGTTTAAGTCTCTCAATCGCAAGTGGAAAGAATATAGGACGAAGTTGAAGGGAGACTACAAGCTAGAGGGTAGGACAAAGGAGCATGTTGCAGCTACCTGTCCTCCTGATGTTTACCCTCATCAGTGGAGGGAGCTGGTGCACTATTGGTTCTCCGAGAGGGCACAAGTTGTGTAGCATCATCAAACACTTCGAAATTTATTAATTTTCACTCATCATAATTATATTTATACAATACATAACATAGTTTTAATTTTATTTTATAGACATATTCTGCTATTAGTAAAGCTGCACGAGCAGCTTAATCTGTTTCTCACACAGTAAGGTCCAAGAGTTATGCATAGCTTAGACATAAGTTTGTATATTTCTCATCCTATAATACTTTTAGTACACTTTTAGTTTTAACATCATGTATCATAATGTATCATGTATGTGCTATGTATCATGGTACGGGGGTATAAGATGTGTTATTTTGGATTTTTTTGTAATATTTATTCTTTATATAGGCTGATCAGCAGGGGAGGGAGCCTGGTGAGGTAGAGTTCTATCGGATGACTCACGTTCACCAGGATGGCAGTTTTGTTCGGGAGGAGTCCAAATATATATATATATATTATTTATATTATATCATGATTTATATTTTTATTTTTATTAAGTATTGATATATGAGTTTTTTTTTAAATATAGGATAGGGCTACCTCTATGATCTCCAAGCATGCTGGTGAGAGAACATCTACTCAGAGCAATCGCATCGAGGCCGAGATATTCTCGGAGTTGATAGGACCAGAGCATCCTGGACGAATGAGGGGTTATGGGATTGGAGTTATCCCTACTCAGTTATCTGAGATGAGTAGATTTACTCGGGATGCTAGAAAGAGTCATGATCAATCACATGTTCGTCGACTCCAGGATGAGATAGCAGAGCTCAGATAGACACATGATGCCGACAGAACAGAGATACAGACTATTAGGGCTCAGCTTGAGCATGTTACATCTATTCTATATATGTTCATGTCATCTTAGGTAAGTAATTATTTATAACTACATACATATATATATATTGTATGTTTCTAATGAATGTATCGTAACTATATATATATATATATATATATATATATATATATATATATATATATATATTATATATCTCTTGTAGGTTCCTGGTGCATCTGCTAGTCGTAGACAAGACGACAACTAGCTTCCCGTGGATCAGTGATACCGGTTGATTTTTTTTTTTAAAAAATTTTTGTATGTCTTTTTATGATTTGAACTTGGATCGATATTGAGTATCTTTTGATACTTTTATATATATATATAACTCTTGATATTTGTGTTTGTGTTTGTGTGTCTTTGGATGTGATACATATTTGAATGTTTAGTATTTGATGTATATATGTTGATGTATGTATTTGATGTATACATGTATAGCTGTATATTTTTTAAAAAAAATTATCTAAATTTGCCGATTCTTTAAAGCGTCGCTAGGTTTGGATCTGGCGATGCTTTAAAGCATCGCTAACTTAAAAGCATCGAAAAATTTTAATTTAGCGATGCTTTAAAGCGTCGGCAGGTAGCGTTCCCACGCTTACATAGAGATGCTTTTGCGATGCTTTAAGAAGCGTTCGGAGATTTATTGGCGATACTTAAAAGCATCGAAAAAGATCAAAAAAAACGTCGCTAAAGCTCTCTTTCATTGTAGTGCATCACCTTGGTCACCTAATCCTTAGATTCCATCATAATCTCCTCCTCCGGGATTTCTGCCATCTCTGGAAATCGACGAACCAACTTCGTCGCCTCTTCTCGACAAAATCCACACCAAGTACCCAAGAACAGCCCTTTTCCAATCCGAAGTTGGACAATCCATCTTCTGCAAAGTCCTTGCCCGAGTCCCAATGGTACTCATCATCCCCACCGACATAGCCGATCGCAACAACCTAGGAATCGCCGATGATCACCTAAAGAAGAAACCCAGCACTACTTTCAAAGCATCTCAACGGAAAGCTCCAACGGTCACTTGGAAAAGAAGACGTTCACGTTTTGTGGTAGTTCCCGAGCTGGTCTTTTTGACCCACAAATTTCCACAAAAGCGGGATCCCGCCCCCCACCAAATATCCGACTCGACATTCTTAGGATGACGATCTTTTTGGACAGCAGCAAACATCTACCGAAAGTAACTACCGTGAACGTTCACCAGGGAAAGAGAGAATGTTTCCATGAGAGCCCATCAGAGAAGCCGACCGGCCAAGCGGCAAGCAAGAGGGGTATACCATCATCCCATGGGTTGGGGGCGACGTGCATGCCGGGCCATGGATCATGTCAATGGAAGGTTACCTCGATGGGTCCAGCGGTCCCGATGGCGATGCGAAACAAATGAAGTCCTATGGAGCTGATGAGGGTGGTGGCTTCCGGCCCACAGTCCCATCTGGGGCTGGTTCGGACTTGGGATGGGAAGCGAATAGAGAGCGTTGGGGAAGGCCGAGAAGGAAGATGGGTGGATGACGCTTTTGTCATGGGAGTTTGCCAATCGTAACCTCAATGCAAAGGAACTCCACGATAAAGAAATAACGAGAAGCTGCATTGGCGAGTCAATTCGAAAAGGGGGAAAACCAATTCTAAATATTAGGTTGTAATTGCATTGCTGAATCCTTGTATCCAAAACTCAAGTTGCTCATGTTATGTATGACTTTCAGAAGGTGAAACTGATATACGCATTCATCACTAAAAACAATTATCGCAATCAAAAGAAAATCTTTTTCTTGTCGAGGTTGAAGTATTTTGATGTGCAGATCTGTCTCAACTGTGATCATTGACCCTTTTGTCTTCAGCATCATCGAATCTATATATGGAGAACACTCAGCATAATTATGCGCACCATCCTGTATGTTTGCTCTAAGCAAAAGGCTCTTTTATACCATTGCTCTTCGTTTCTATCCTACAAGCATTCACTTTAATCCACCAATCTGTAATCCAATATATATATATATATATATATATAATTACTAGGCATGCTTCCCCTATGACCTTTACCCACGGTAGGGATTACGGGAAATTGTGATAAAATAATCGTCTTCGCAACTCAGCCTTTTCAATTAGTACATGTTTAAAAAGAGAGGCCTAATCAGAAGTCGATGGAAGATTGTAAAAGAAACAGGACATGAGAATGCCCCAAGTTTTCGTCTTTTTAATACTTCAATCTCTGGCGCCAGCCATGGGCATCTTGGAGTAAAGCAACATTGACTTTAGACAAGCAAGAAATTGAGAGGACGGAAAAAGAGAGATCATCTTTTGCCCTTTTCCTCCAACTTTTCTTGAAGACTTCTTTTCTTGCTTGGAAAAAGAAGAAGGAAAGAAAAAAAAAAAACGATCAGCTTTTCAGCTTAAAAAGTAACATTGATCCGAGGAGTCAACGAGACTTCCTTTCGATTTATTTAATTGAAAGTTCGGTGGAACCCGACCATGTTCAATGGAAAGAACGTTCCGACCTTTTCTTCTCACTCCGGTTATTCCTTGGGTTTCCCAGCCAAGGCCATGTTCCCACCCTGGCTCGCTCCTTTTCCTTTGCCTCACCATAAGACTCAAGTTGTTGACGCATGGGCTACGTCTCTACGAAGGGCAATTGAATATTATCAAATCAAGCGTGGTAACATCCACTTATAACATAATGACTATAATGAAGTTAAGGATTAAGAAAATCTTCTATTGCTCTACATTGATAGCTCTAAGACTCCGGAGACAATACAAGGTGACGGATAAGATAAGGCATGATCAAGTTTTTACAGGATTGTACAAATTCCTCCTTGATGAAATGAGTCCTGGGTTATATTCATGATGTAATAAATATGCATGAATTTTGTCATATAATCATGAAACTATTCACAACTTAGTAATCATAAAACACCTGTATAAATTATATAATTATTCAAAAATAATATATATTTTATTAATATATAAAATATTTATTTTATTAATATACTAATATATTATTAAACATTATTAATCATCTAAAGTATTAATTTACTAAAGTATACTTTTATTAAAATTATATTATTATAACAATATTACTAATATTATTATCCTGGATTATAACAAAATCAACTAGAAAAATGCTCGATGAATTGTAAGATCTTAACTTGAAATATTTTTTTTTCTACGAAACTAAAAAAATTCTTTTTGGAAACTCTTTCGTATGTGAGTATTTATTTATTGATAAGCTGAAGGAAGGTTTTGCTAACACCAACTCTTTTATTTATAAAATATACCACATCTAAAATATTATTTTACTAATTATATCATTATTTAAAAATAATATATATTTTATTAATATATTAAATATTTATTTTATCAATAAATATTTATATGAGAAAAATTGAGAAGCTGTCTCTTTTCTTTTTGAGTATTTAATTTTATTATATGTAAACATTAATACGGGATGGGAGTGCTACGGGCTTTAAATTGAATTTAATACCATTCATAAGCATGGTAGATAGAGATTTACATACTTAATTTTTATATATAGTAGATAGAGTCCTTGCAAATACAAAGTCTCCATGTTAATATATATAGGATAAAATATTTTTATTAAAATACTATTATTAATATCAATATTATTAATATTATTGTACTCGGATATAACAAAATCAACCATAATAGTGCTCAAAAAGTTGTAAGATTCTAAGTTGACATACTTTCCTTTTTTCTATTAAACTAAAAAGTACCTTTCAAAAACCCTTTCTTATATGAGTACTTGTTTGTAGACATGGTGGAAGAAGGTTTTGCCACCACCACTTCTTATATCTAGAAAAATATACCACCTCTAAAAATATTATTTTTATTAGAAAGTTTGAAAAAGTACCCCTCTTTCCTTTTATTTTTTTGGACAACTGAGATCTTTAATGGGATAATTAATACCATTATATATACATATTAATATAGGATGGAAGTGCTATCAATCTTAAATGAAATTTAATGCTATTCATAATTATAATATATGGAGATTTGCATACTTAATTTTATTAGAAAGTTTCAATACTTGTTTGTAAACATGGTGGAAGAAGGTTTTGCCACCACCACTTCTTATATCTAAAAAAATATACCACCTTTAAAAATATTATTTTTATTAGAAAGTTTGAAAAAGTATCCCCATTTCCTTTTATTATTTTTGGACAATTGAGATCTTTAATGGGAGAATCAATACTCTTATATATACACATTAATATAGGATGGAAGTGCTATCGATCTTAAATGAAATTTAATGCTATTTATAATTATAATATATGGAGATTTGCATACTTAATTTTTATATATATATCTTGTTGCTACATCTCTCTGTGCTTGATAGACCAGATATGTTGAAGTAGCTTTACACTTTTGAGAATCTGGAGATCCTTCAAAAGACTGGCCAATGACTTTAGAAATAGACTTAATCAGCTCCTGGACCTGTAAAAGAAGTCCTTGTTATTAGAAAAATTGATGAAATTTTTTTAACAGAGGATCCTTTGATATTTAAGTTAGCTCAGAGAGGAAAAACAATTAATGAGAAAAAAAATAGAGAAAGAGTTCTAGAATCCCCTCGCTACAAGAAAAAAGATTATTAGTGATAGCTAATTACCGTTACTAATAGCTTATTAACCATTGCAAATAGCCTCTCGAAACTATCCTTATCACTAATAGGTATTATTAGTGATGGCAATGATGCCATCATTAATAATGCCTATTAACAATAGTATTAGCGATAGTAAAGTCATCGCTAATACTCTTTTTTAATTTTTTTATTAAAATATAAAAAATATTATCGATCAATTTTGCCATCGCTAATAATATTGCCATCGCTAATAATATTGCCATCGCTAATATCCATTACCGATGGTAGATAGCCATCGCCAATACTATTGGAAATATTTTTTTATTTATTTTAAAAATATTTTTTAAAACCTGTTTAATTATAATAATATGAAATTAGATTTTCTAAAGCAACTTGTTATAAGTAAACTAGCAATCAAGTACTACAATTACAAATAAATATATAATTAAATATTATATAATTAATATTATATTATATTGAAAATATAAATTATATAATTTATAAATTAATATTATTTTACAAATATCAAAATTAAATATATAATATTAAAATAAAAAAATCATGTAAGATCTTTCTCCTCATCGTTCTCCATCTCCTGCTCATATACATCCTCTTTAACAGTTAATGGATGAGATCCAGATATCTCAGTATGCTCTAGCGAAGAAAAATAGAACATTATTAATAAGTTTTGAAATGAAAGTATATATCAATACAGAGATGTATATTTTAATAGACTCATCTAGTTCTCGAACAAATTATTCCTATACATTCCTTTTGATGATACGGAGCTATAGACTTTTTTGGTTCATCGATTGGATAGTTAGATTGAATTTTTATCCCATAAATCTCCTTTCCCAGTTCAAGTTTAAATATATAAAGCTTCTAAGTATAAAAATTTAAAATAAGTAAATGAATTTATTAATAGGCTTACCTACTATAATTGGCTATGATAATGAAGCCAGTTGATCATGTAGATATGGGTCTCAGAGAATCTTGATGATCATATCATGGATGGTATCCTGGAAGCTTTGTTGATGCTAGGCAAAAAGATGGGAACAGACTATTTAGTTGGGCAAATATAACCTGATTGGGGGAAAAAAATGCTTTTAGATCAATCTCCTAGGACCTTTAATCTATAAGTGGGTAGAACAATGTCTAAGTGGAAGGATAGGAATCCTATAAAAAAGTGCTACATGAATCAAGAATTCTTAAATCATCTGTGCTTTCTTACCAGCCATGGAAATGACTATAATTATCAAAATATCCTTTATAGGTAAAAAGTGTGGAAGATGTATATATTATAAAACACATTTTCCATCAAAGAATTAAATTTGAAAGAAAAGTATCTATAATACCCAAAAAAAAAAAAGGAATGAAGGGAATGATGGGAAGGAAGACTCCCATTGGAAGTCTTCCTCTCCTCCGACTCTGTTAGAAGGAAAGGGGGTAGCCAAACCCTAGCATCCTAAACCTATAAAAAGATCCCCCCTCCCTCTCTTTGCCACACCCGAACCACCTCCACCAGAGTTGGTGTCACTGAAGGACGAGGTGAGCTCCGACCCCTTCTTCCCTTCCCTATCCCTCTCTTTTCCTTGGCTTTCAGTCAGCAATCATCGGAGTAACCCATGAAAAAAAGGAAAAAATGAATCATACCTGAGAATCGAGCCACTGGAAGACCTCCCCTATTTTGGCCAAGCAGGACAAGGGGAAAGGGGAAGAAAGAGAATAAGAGGGGAGGAGAAGAGAAGAAGAAAATAAAAGAAAAGAAAAGGAGAAAAAAAGGAAGATTCTTCCTGTTCGGTTGAGTAGAAGAAGAGGCGAGGGGGAGGAAAGAGAGGAAGAAGAGAGGAGAAGAAGAGAAGGAAAAAGAGAGAAAAAAAAGGGAAGATTCCCCCTATTCGATCAAGTAGAAGAAGAGGAGAGGGGGAGGAAAGAAAGGAATAAGAGAGGAGAAGAAGAGAAGAGAAGAAAAGAAAAAAAAGAAAAAAGAAAAAAGAAAAGAGAAAAAAAGAAGTGGAGATCTCCTATTCGGTGGAGAAGAAGAAGCGGAGAGGGGAAGAAAAACAGAAGAAGAAGAGGAGAGAAGAAAATAAAATAAAAGGGAAAAGAAAAGGAAATGAAAAAGAGAAGGAAAGAGAAAAAGAAAAGAAAAAATAGAAGAAAAAGAAAGAAAGAAAAGAAAAAAATAGAAGAAAAAGAAAGAAAGAAAAGAAAAAAAGGGAGAAGAGAGAAGACGATGAAGAGGAGAGGGAGGAGAGAGAAAGAAGAGAGAGAAATATGAGAGAGAAAGAAAAAGAGACAAAGAGGAGAGAGAAAGAAGAGAAAAAGAAAAAAAAAATAAATATTGAAAAGGGAAGATCGAAAAGCTCTTCTTTCTGAAAATTTGAAGAGTGTTGCCTAGTGCTGATGATGCAACCTAAGAGGAGGGTGAATTGGACTTTAAAAATTTTTTGCAATACTTCAAATAATGTGTCAATTCAAAACATGTGTTTCTGAGATCAAGATAATGTGCAGCGAAAATTAAGAAGTAAATGCAAGAATAAAACAATCACAAACACAAAATAATTTATAGTGGTTCGGTGCACTCCAAGGCACCTACATCCACTTTCCAAGATCCCCTTGAGAATTTACTATAATCATACATAATTACAGCCGATTAGTTTTCTGGGCTTACTAATCAAAATCCCTTGGTTTTCATGGGCTAACCAAAAATCCCTTAGTTTTCCAAGCTAACCAAAAACTTTGTTGATTTTGTGGGCTCACCAACAACCTAGTTGGTTTTACGGGATGACCAACAACCTAGATGGTTTTCCAGGCTAACCAATAACCCAACTTGTTTTACGGGCTAACAAGTCAAAAATCCTTATTAGTTTTTATCACATAGGCTTACCAACAACCTTGATGGTTTTTCCAAGACTCACCATCAATCTAAATACAATAATGTAAGAATGAATATAAAAAGCTCTCTTAAAAAGCAAATATTTTATTGAGGCACATTGATTGTTGATGTTGAGCTTGTCTCCATGTTGTAGAAGCTTCAATGGATGCTTGAAGATGTTCCTCTTGGAAGCTCCCTCTCCTCTTTGAATCCTTGGAGGCTCAATATCTTAACAAATAGATCCTTAAAATATCCTTCACATATTTTCACTTGAAAACCAAAGGATTTATATTTCAAACCATGGATCCTCTTCCCTCTTATTTAGAATTACTTCCCCAAGTGTTTAAATAACCTCCCAACACTTAAATGACCATTTGTAGCCATTAAGGAGGAAAAACTAGCCGTTGGAACCAAGTTGGGGAAGTTCTGGACTTCAGAAAAACTAGCCATTACAGTCCAAGTGTCAACACTTGACCTTCGTGAGTCGACACTTCATTTTCTTGAGTCGACACTTCATTTCCTTGAGTCAACACTTGATCAAAGATATTTTTTTGAAGTCTTCTGCTCTACACTGATGAGTCGACACTTCTTCTGGTGAGTCGACACTTTGAGTTCGTGAGTCGACACTTGACCAAACTCTAAAATTACCTCGTTCTGTCTTCTGTTTGGTCTCAGGCTTTAAGTCAACACTTCACTGTTCATGAGTTGACACTCGAGTCGACACCTTGATTCCATGAGTCGAGACTTGGCTGCACCATTACTGAAACTTCTTCAAATTCAATTCTTGAGTGCCTATAACTAATTTACACACTTAATGCATAATTAGTACTCAAATATACTTAAGTATTTTGTTATAATCAAAACTATAGTCAACAATCTTTCTCTTTTTGATAATGACAAAACCTTTAAGTATATAAACAAGGTAAGCTAAAAAATAAATATAACATGCTCCAAAAGATTAACACGAAGCATAGAGCAATGTAGCAATGAAAATCATTGAGCTTCCCTTCAAAATATGATCTAAAAATGATTTTTCAAAAGCTCCCCCTCAACATATGATTTGTAAATTCTTTTCAAAGTTTTTCAAAAAATTCAAACTTTCAAATTTTCAAACTTGGGCCACCATGATCTTTAACTCAAAACTATTAGATTTTCAAGAAGAGTACTGGGCTCTGATACCACTTGTTGCCCTGTGTTGATGATGCAACCCGAGAGGGGGGTAAATTGGACTTTAAATTTTTTTTGCAATACTTCAAATAATGTGACAATTCAAAATACGTGTTTGTGAGATCAAGATAATATGCAACGAAAATTAGAAAGTAAATGTAAGAATAAAACAATCACAAACACAAAATAATTTATAGTAGTTTGGTGCACTCCAAGGTACCTACATCCACTCCCCAAGATCTCCTTGAAAATTTACTATAATCATACATGATTACAGCCGATTAGTTTTATGGGCTCACTAATCAAAATCCCTTGGTTTTCACAGGCCAACCAAAAATCCCTTGATTTTCCAGGCTAACCAAAAACCTTATTGGTTTTGCGGGCTCACTAATAACCTAGTTGGTTTTATGGGATGACCAATAACCTAGATGGTTTTCCGGGCTAACCAACAATCTAACTTGTTTTGCAGGCTACCAAGTCAAAAACCCTTGTTGGTTTTTATCACATAGGTTCACCAACAACCTTAATGGTTTTTCCAAGGCTCATCATTAACCTAAATACAATAATGTAAGAATGAAAATAAAAAGCTTTCTTACAAAGCAAATATTTCGTTGAAGTACATTGATTGTTGATGTTGAGCTTGTCTCCATGTTGTAAAAGCTTCAATGGATGCTTGAAGATGTTGCTCTTGGAAGCTCCCTATCCTCTTTGAATCCTTGGAGGCTCAACATCTCAACAAATGGATCCTTAAAATATCCTTCATATATTTTCACTTGAAAACCAAAGGATTTATATTTCAAACCATGGATCCTCTTCCCTCTTATTTAGAATTGCTTTCCCAAGTATTTAAATAACCTCCCAACACTTAAATGGCCATTTGTAGCCGTTAGGGAGGAAAAACTAGCCGTTGGAGCCAAGTTGGGGATGTTTTGCACTTCAGAAAAACTAGCCGTTACGGTCCAAGTGTCAATACTTGACCTTCGTGAGTCGACACTTCATTTTCTTGAGTCGACACTTGATCAAAGATATTTTTCTGAAGTCTTCTGCTCTGCACTAGTGAGTCGACACTTCTTCTGGTGAGTCGATACCTTGAGTCGACACTTTGAGTCCGTGAGTCGACACTTGACCAAACTCTAAAATTACCTTGTTCTATCCTCTGTTTGGTCTCAGGCTTTGAGTCGACACTTCACTGTTCATGAGTCGATACTTGAGTTGACACCTTGATTTCATGAATCGATACTTGGCTGCACCAGTGCTAAAACTTCTTCAAATTCAATTCTTGAGTTCCTGTAACAGATTTACATACTTAACGCATAATTAGTACTCAAATATACTTAAGTGTTTTGTCATAATCAAAATCAGAGTCAACAAAGAGTATCAGTGGGTGGATCAGTGATAAAATTTAAGTAAAAGTTTTTAGATTTATAATTTCTATAGGATTATTTATTTATATTAAAAATTATTATTATGGAGGAATAGCCTTCTGAACATAATGATATTGAGCAAGCTCCAAGTACAGACTGATATCAGATATATTTATGTTGTCTATAGGGAGGTAAGGATTTATGGACATCATCGTTAATTTTATAAATATATGTTATATCGCATGATTTGATCCCTAAATATGAGTATTGGCATGCATGATTATCTATGCATGATAAATTTTGACTCCTCATAATAGATAGTGTGATAGCTATTATTATTATTTTTCAATGATTTGGATTGCGATGCCGATCATTGAAAAACTTAAAATGACAAGACTTAACAGCATGACATAAATTGATAATGTGTTAGTCAAGAGAATGAGGTATTTGGACTAGCCACACCATGAGTATGACCATGGTTACTGAGATTGCCAGTCATAGACTAGAGTGTGATAATGAGATTACTAGTCATAAGCTGGAGTATGATAATAAGATTATCAGTCATAGGCTAGAGTGTGATAATGAGGTTGCCAGTCATAGGCCGAAGTATGATACTGAGATTATCAGTCATGGGCTGGAGCATGATCGGGTTAATCCAGAACCCTAAAGAAGAAGGATAACTAAATGAAAATATAAAAAAACATGATTTTACCAAAGGTTTTGTTATATATGGCATTGAGTTATTTTGGTTGCATGACATGATATTCTGTTATTTTCTTATTATTTTCAAATTATATTATTATTGGTGTGGCTGTATGGAGTTTTTATTAGGCTATAAAGCTCACTTCCTACTTCTCTATTTTTCTTCCAGAAATGCAGGATGCATAGCAAGGATCCCAGGTGTAAAATCAAGTCCAGAATTTTAGATTGTCTAGTTAGGTCCATTTCTGATACCCATGTTATAAACAAGTTGATCATTTAGTGGTCTTGACTTGAATGAGTTGATTATTCAGTTATTATTAAATTATTTAATGATGTTTGGTTAATTAATATGAGTTTTTGAAAATAATGAAAATCTCATGTACCTAAGCCTAGCATGATCTCTAGAGTGATACCTAGGATTTATGCGGTCAGTCACACAGCCAATCCCGGTGCTGGGTTTGGGACGTGACAAAGTGGTATCAAAGCTTAGGTTGTAGGATTCTAGGGTGCAAGTTCACACAAAGAGAGAGGGGGTTGATCATTGGGTTGGGACAAGATAACGTAATACATTCATGTATAGGTAATATGTGAACACTAACAACGATAGTTATAGGATCCCATGGCACGTGGAGGTAGACATGGACGTGATAGAAGGCCTACAAGATTTGTGGATGGGTCAAATGCTTGAGAGCCCTTGAATCAGCAAGAAGATGTTGAGATCTTACCAGGCAGTGATGTGCACCATCAATAACCATTGCACAATCTCATGAACATCCCGAAGACTGAAACATTAGAAACAGAAACCTCGGGTGGACCTGAAGTTTAGCCTGGGGATCAAGTGGGCCTCTCTTAGCTTATACAACTACTGGTGTAACAACAAGCCACTGCTAGAACCGATATGATAAGGATAGTAGAGGTGCAACAACAACAACTCATGCAGCAATAATAACAGTTTATGCAATAACTACTATAACAGCAACAACAAGGAACTTCTCAGCGATAGCTAAGAGTCGAGGCCCAACAAGAGCATCAAATAACTTTGATAGATTTCAAGAAGTATACCCCACTGGTATTCAAGAAAACTTCTAACCCTATGGAGGTCGAGGGTTGGCTGAAGGCAATAGAGAAAGTGTTCTAGGCCTTGAGATGTCCATAGAAGAGAGTAAATCCTGCTACCTTCATGCTACAAGATGAGGTAGCCAATTGGTGAGATATGGATCTTAGAAAGCTAGGACCAAATGATGCACCTTTTACTTGAGAAGGTTTCAGGAGGATCTTTTATGAGAGGTACTTCTCTCAGAGTATTCAAATTCAAAAATTACGAGAATTTGACCACCTAGAGTAGGGTAGTATGATAGTTTTCTAGTATGCTGCATAGTTTGAAGAGCTATCCAGGTATTCTCCGACACTGATAAAGAATGAAGGGGTTCGGGCTAAAAAATTTGAGAATGGACTTAGAGGTCGAATCCAAAATATGTAATTGCTTTTGAGCTGCCCACTTATAAAGAGGTCGTTAGCAAAGCATTGATAATAGAAAGGGATTTGGACATTGCTCAAGTAGAAAGAGAAAAAGCCTTATAGAAGAGGTCAAAAAATCAGGAGGATACCAAGGTCAATATAATAAGAACACTGGCACAAAGACTGGGAAGTTGATAATGTTGCTCTAAATGACAAGGCTCAACAAAAGGATGATGTCAAGTGTTACAAATATGGTGGGCCTCACTACCAACGAGATTGTACATGGCCAGGAGGGAAATGTGATAATCATGGAAAGGAGGGTCACAAGGCTATTATGTGTCATAGTGAAAGGGAGTCACAGTACCAAGAACCTCAAGCTTCTCGAGAAACCCCTACTTGAAAGGAAAACTGTAGCGAGCATGCTTTCTATTTTAAAACTTTTTCAAAATAACATACAACGGAAACATGATAACGAAGATTGACATTTAATCTAAGCATGCTTTTAGAAATTTTCTATGCTACTTAATCCAAGATCTTGCATGAATGATTAATATAAATTGTGAAATCATGAACTTGTGCTATGAACATTTCTAAGCAACATATCTCTATATGTAAAATCATACCTCGTATGAATTGGAGACGCTCTCCACTGTGGAAGATCCAGAAGGAGGTAGAAGAACTCTGCTTAGCCGCACACGTGTCCGGCCTCTACAGGTGGTTCACACCAGGGCTCTTTCAAAATCTACTTCCACTCCAAGTGCTAGCTTGTTGTGGAACGATTTGATCGGAAATCCTTTTCTTCTTTCGATGCCGGACTCTCCGAATGAATGAAGAAACTCAAGATGTGGAGAATGAGTTATTGAAACCCTTCCCAAACACTCAATCCCAAGACCTAGATCACTAGGTACAAATATGCACACTCTTTTCCAAAGTCCTCCAACCATACAAAACCTAGAACTTTTCTTAGTTTCTTCCATTTCTTTCCTTTTGATTTTTCCAGCATTTCTTTGCTGAATTCTATCTCTTTTTCGTCCTCCCATTTCATCCCATTATGTAGGAGGAGAGGGAGAGGGAGAGTGGGGAGTTATGGGTGATAATGGAGGGGTTATGGGTGGTTATGGGGAGTTATGGTCATGGGAAGTTACATAACTCCCCAAAACTAATTTTAAACTTATTTAAATTCAGATTAATGTCTCAATTAATTTCAATTCATAACTGAAATCAATTGGGTCAAGTGTGCATACATTGGGTTCAACCCAATTGGACCCAAACCTATGTTGAACCAAATCCCATTTGATTCATTCCAGATTTTTATAGCTCAATCAAATTGGGCTATCAAGTAATCACATTACTTAATTCACCTCAATGCATCACCAACTATTAGTGAAAAATTTTATGTCACAACTTTTGTGACATCAAGTGTCTATACTTGCGAAATCAACAAGTGTCGATACTAGGGTAAAGAAAAATACTTGTTCTTTGTGAGTCCACGAACGATTCCCAATCGTTCTCCGATTACTAGATCAAGTAGAAATCCCTATAGTGTGTGACCCCATAGGTTCGAACACTAAGCCGGTAACACTGGAATATTTCCAATACCAGTCAAAGTCGCCATCTAGCAATGACACCCGACATCCAGATAAGTCAAAGTTGCAGAGCAACAAACAAGAACCAGGAGATACGGAAACCCTGTAATTAGTCCCTTTGACCTCAATGCTCAGGAAGACTTAGGGTTAAACTGCCCAACCCATAAAGTCTATTAACAATGTGTCTCAACCTCACAAGTCCTGTAACACTTTACAGAGACTACCCTGGCCAAGAATTTGCTAAATTGAAACACAGTAAGATATCTGCTCCAAACACTTTGGAGGGGTTAATCCCATCTTGATCCGATCACTGCTACACGAGTACTTAACTGTACTCAGAAACCTTCCGACCCTGGATTAGAAATCCAGATAGTCCAGCACCAAAGTACAGTGAGTTGCTCGCAAGCTATCATGACGATCTCATGTCTGAGGGATAACTACGTCCATATCAAAACTCTAGGCAATAAAGTACAGACGGGTCACATTCGATGAAATATCAAACATAACATCTACATGCCATACCAGTGTCTCCACACTCCTTGGTTAAGAGGACAACCAACGACTATGGCACACAACAACCTATACTTGATATACTATCATCTTGAAATAAGTGTATCATTTTGTCGCGAACAATTTTAGGACTATATGGTATATCCTCTCTATATCATATACAAATAATCCTAAGGACTTCATCATTCAAGAATTCAGAAAGATGAAATAGTGATGAACTGCCAGAATAAACATTTTATTCAATAATATAATTCATATACAATTACATTAAATGTACAACTGTCTACAGTAGAAATTGGCTTTGGGACACATTTTCCAACACTACTAGCCAAACACCTCAAGGTAGACATCAACGAGGAGGAGGGTAGCAGAAGCCGAGCACCCAAGGATAGGTATATGCACTCACATAGCAGGATGCCACTGTTTCTAATTCAGTGATGACAGGTATGATTAGATTATCATCTAGTAGTATTTATGTTTTGTTTGATGCTAGTGTTACATATTCTTTTATATTAGCTAGTATGGTTAGGAAAAATAAAGAGTTATCTTTGGTACCTCTAGAAACCGACCTTTGTGTTTCCACACCAAGTGGAGATGTCATTCTAGTTAACCTAATATGCAAGGATTACAAATTGGACATCGAAGGTAGGGAGATGAAGGTAGTTTAATAATCCTAGAGATGAAGGACTTTGATATAATCCTTGGGATTGATTGGTTAGCAGCATATCATGCTTCGATCGACTGCCTTGAGAAGATAGTAAGATTTCGAGTCCCTGGTCAGTCAGAGTTTGACTTTATGGGTAACAAGTTTTGCCTGGATATCTAAATTTTAGAAGATATGCTAAGAGCTTATGTCATGGACTTGGATGGTACTTGGGATAGTCATTTATCATTAATAAAATTTATTTATAATAATAGTTATCAAGCTATCATCCAGATGGTACCTTTTCAAATATTATATGGTAGGAAGTGTAAATATCCTATTTACTAAGACGATATAGAAGAAAGAAAGTTATTGGGTCCAGAGATAGTGTAGAAAATGGTAGATAAGGTATAAGTAATCAGAGAATGGCTACGTACAGCTCAGAGCGGGCAGAAAAGCTATACTAACAAGAGAATGAGAGAGCTAGAATTTCAGATAGGCAATCAAGTTTTTCTAAGAGTTTCTCCCACTAAATGCGTGATGAGGTTTAGAATGCGAGACAAGTTGAGTCCAAGATATGAGGGTCCGTTTAAAATTTTAGATAAGGTCGGGGAGGTGACCTACCGACTAGCACTATCACCAGCCTTATCAAGTGTGCATAATATATTTTCATGTGTCAATGTTACAAAGGTATATTTCAGACCCCAGTCATATAGTATAGTACGGGCCATTACAGCTTCATGAGCATCTGACCTATGAGAAGGTTCCTACATGGATCATCGACAAGAAGGACCAAGTGTTACGACATGGGACCATACCGTATATGAAGGTATAATGGAGCAATCATAGTGAGAGAGAGGCTACTTGGGAGCTTGAGACAGAAATGAGAGACAAATATTCATAACTCTTCAAACTCTAGGTATGTTAATTTCAAGGACAATTATTTTAAGAGAGAAGAATGTAAAACCCAAAAAAGAAAAAAAATGGAAGGAAAGGAATGATGAGAAGGAAGACTCCCGATGGGAGTCTTCCTCTCCTCGATCTCCATCGAAAAGAATGAAAGGGGGCAGCCAGACCCTAGCATCCTAAACCTATAAAAAACCCCTCCTTCCTCTCTTTGCCACACCCAAACCACTTACCACCAGAGTTGGCATTTCCAGAGGACAAGGTGAGCTCCGACCCCTTCTTTTTTTTCCTATCCCTCTTTTTTCCTCGGCTTCTGGCTAGCAATCGTCGGAGTAACCCATAAAAAAAGGGAGAGAAAGGAACTGTACTTGAGAATCGAGCCACCGGAGGATCTCCCTTATTTTGGCCAAGCAGGAGAAGGGGATAGGGGAAGAAAAGAGAAGAAAAGGGGAGGAGAAGAGAAGAAGAAAAGAAATGAAAAGAAAAAAAGGGGAAGATTCTCCCTGTTTGGCTGAGTAAAAGAAGAGGAGAGGGGGAGGAAAAAGAGGAAGTAGAGAGGAAAAGAAGAGAAGAGGAAGAGAAGAGAAGAAAAAAAAAAAAAAAGGAAAAAGAAAAGAGAAAAAAAAAGAAGTGGAGACCTCCTATTCGGTAGAGAAGAAGAAGAGGAGAGGGACAGAAAAAGAGAAGAAGAAGAGAAGAGAAGAAAAGAAAAGAAAAGGAAAGGAAAGAGAGAAGGAAAGAGAAAAAAAAAGGAAAAAGAAAAGAAAAAAGAAGAAAAAGAAAGAAGTTGAGCCTTCATTGAGTATTCATTACTTTGGAGTGAAGTTGAGCTTTCAAGCATTCAAGAGCATTCAAGAAGCATTCAAGTCCATCCTTCAAGCATCCATCAAGGCTTCAACAACTTGAAGACAAGTATCTTCAACATCAATCAAAGAGCTTCAAAGAGATATTTACTTTATTTTTGAAAGCTTGATTGTATTATTACTTTGTATTCAACTTTATTGTTGTTCCTAGTTTCAAGTGATTTGAAACTAGTGCTTGGATTATTGGTGAGCCTTGTTTTAAAAACCAACTTAAGTTGTTGGTGAGCCTTGTAAAAACTAACTAGGTTTTTGGTTATCCCGGAAAACTAAGAGATTTTTGGTGAGTCTTGAAAAAACCAAGAGGTTTTTTTTTGTTAGCCTTGTGAAAACCAAAGGATTGTGATTAGTGAGCCCAAAAAACTAATTGACTATAATCAAGTGGGATTATAGTGAGATTTTCAAGTGAATCTTGGGGAGTGAATGTAGGTACTTTGGTGTGCACCGAACCACTATATATCTTTGTGTTTGTGATTGCTTGCTCTCTCTTATTATTTGATTTTATTTATTCTGTATTTATTTTACTAATTTTACTGCATATCTTTAAGCACACATACACTTGAATCACTAGCACCTTCATTATATTTGAATTGGCACATGCTTGTTTAAATCTTTGCAAAAAAAATTTAAAACCGAATTCACCCCCCCCCCCCCTCTTGGTTGCTTCGCTGGGCAACATTTTATTTCTTTTAACTGCCTTCTCATGAACTGAGGTCGTCGCCTCAACTCCCGTCGGTTGGAATGTATACATGTGGCATGATCAGAGGGATGTTCAAGGGTTGGACGAGAAATCCAGGCTATCGGTGCCTCCTATATAAGAGGCCTTTGTCCCCGAGGGTTAAATATTTTATGCCATTAGCATCTTTGTCTTTCGAGCAGTCTTTTATCCCAGTTTACCCCTTCTGCCAATTCTTCCATTCTTCTCAATTAACAAATTTTTGATATTCTTTTTCCTTCGTAGATGTCAAAATGAAGCCAATCGTTAGAAGGCTTCAATAAGCCATCAAGGAGAGGGCGGCCATAGAACCTTTGGTAAGGGAACAATGAAGGGGCATGAAGAGGACCCGTTCATCCACTGCTTTCTCCTGTGCTTCTTCAAAGGTTTCCTTTGGGGACAACACCCGGATAGTCATGGAATCGACCTCAGATGAAGACGAAGGATAGCCGAAGACCTCTACTGAGCAACTGATGGCGCCATTCGATCCTGAACTACCTGCGGAGCCTAGCCAGAGGAATAAGGGTAAGGCTCCTATTACTGACACATCATCCGAGCCATAAGCCAGACCCAAGCCACCAGTTGATGAAGAAAAAGGCTTCGGGCGTGTCACTGTATATGCTGCTGACAACGCTCTTGACAATCTAAGATTGGCCAAGACCATACAGAAGGCCAATATCCTCCGAAAGGACTGGGAGATAACGAAAAAGCATCGATTGAGGGACATTTTTACCTCCATCTATCCTAAAACACTACAGGTGGGTGTTAAAATCATCTTTAAGATTTTCTTTCATAAGTCTTTGTTATTACTGCTAACTTTGTCCATGTTTTTCTTGGCAGTTTATCCATGAAATCTATATGATAGAGGAGAGCATCCATGGATTCGCCAACCTCAACAAAGGTTTTCAAGACCAGTTGGCATCAGCTAAGGCTGAGAAAGAAGTGGCCGAGAAATTTCAAGCAGTCATGGAACAAAAGTTGAACCAGACCACTGCTGTCAATCTTTCATTAGAGAAAGACTTGAAGGTGGCTAAGGTTAATATGACCAAACTCAAGGTCGATTTGAAGAAGAAAAGGAGAAAATTGTGTTCGACTGAAGCGATAATAAAAGACAACCTCCAAAATTTTGAAGAGGCCAAGAAGGCCAAACTGGAGAAGATGATTAATACCCTTGAGCAGAGGGTGGAATCGACCGAACAGAGAGCAGAACTGGCCGACCAAAATGCCCTTCATGCCATCGAAGATTATAAGAAAGCCAAGGCTTTCGATGACAAGATGAACGAAGCGGGGGTGGAGAGCTACAACATTGGCTTTTAGGACTGCCGGAAGAAAGTCAAGAAAATATATCCAGATTTAGACATCTCCACCATTACCTTGCCAGCGACGATACTGATGAGGAAGAGGGAGCAGAAAAACCAACCAAAAATATGCCAGCTCCTTCAACTGATGAAGTATCTGTCCAAGAGGTAGCCGTTCCTACTCCAACTTCTGGGCTGGTTGAAGAAGATTAATCTTATAATTTTTGCTTTTCCTCATCTTGTTTATGTAAATCAACTTTCTTTCGGAAGTATGTAAAGAATTTTTCCGAATGAATGAAACTTTTCTTTTATTCAATGAGCACCCTTTAATAAATGCACATTGAGATTTTTCTAAGTATGGATTAGTTGGTACGATAGATGATGAATCAAAGCATTTCCATGAGAAACTTTAGGATTCTTTACTGACTTTGATTAATCTTATCTTTGTCGTAGACTAAAGAGTCCGATCTTGCTGATACTGTAGACAAGTTAGTTCCATTTGCTTGCACTTGTCGACTATATGTAGGTAAAGTAGGCTAATTAAGCCCATCTTTGCACTTCGTCGGATTTACCATTAGAGTAGATTGATTAAGCCCATCTCTTGTGCTTTCCAATGATGATAAGGTAGGCTGGTCAGGCCCATCTTTGTACTTATCAGATTTACCGTTAGGGTAGGCTGATTAGGCCACCCTTGTACATTTTATTGATGATAAGATAGGCTGGTCAGGCCCATCTTTGTATTCGCCGGATTTATCGTTAGGGTAGGCTGACTAGGCCATCCTTGTACTTTTTATTGATGATAAGATAGGATGGTCAGGCTTGCCTTTGATTGGACACTTCGTTGATGCCATCCAAAGAAAGACTTTTTCATTGATAGTATTTGCAAAGACTTTTTACATTCCAAAGCTGAGGTAGTAGGGAACCGTCCAGAGTTTCAAGCCAATAAGCTCCTGGACATACGACTTCTTTGATCTGGTAAGGTCCCTTCCAATTAGGAGAGAGTTTGTCTTATTCCGTCAGCCTGGATACTTCGGACCTTTGCAATACTGGGTCTTCGGGTCGGAAGGTTCGTTCCTTTACCTTGGAGTTGTAGTATCTGGCGATCTTTTATCGATACGTAGACATCTTCATCTGAGACTGAAATCTAGTGCTTTGGAGTAGATCTAGGTCTGCTCTACGATGCTCTGAATTTTCAAGTTCTTTAAAGTGGTCAATCCTTAGGAATTGTAAAGTGACTTCCACCGGGAGAACTCCTTCGATGCCATAGGCCAAGTTGAACGAAGATTTCCCGGTAGCCATTCTGGGGGTTGTCCGATATATCCAAAGGATTGAGTTTAGTTCTTTGGCCTAGAACCCTTCGGCATCGTTCAACCGGTCTTCAGACTGTGGAGAATCATCCTGTTGGTTACTTTGACTTCTCTATTAGATTTAGGATGATTAACAGAGGTTAGCTTATGGAGAATATGATACTGGGCACAGAAGTCTTTGAATTTAGGATTATTAAATTGCCTTCCTTATCGATGATGATGGCATGGGGGATCCTGAACCAGAAGATAATGGAGTTCCTAACAAAGTTTTCAACCTTCCCTTCAGTAATGTGAGCTAGGGGTTCAGCTTTGACCCATTTAGTAAAGTAGTTGATGACTACAATGAGGAACTTTCATTTCTCAGAAGCCGGAGAGAATGGACTGAGGATATCCATTCTCCATTGGACGAAAGGCCACGGGGCTGTTAGCTGAGTCAGCTGGCTTGCAAGGCGTCTTTGGATGTTAGAGTATCTTTGACATTGGTCACATCTTCAGACATAGTCAGTGTCATCTTTCTGGATGATCGGCCAATAATAACCTTGGCGAATCATCTTGTAGGCTAGTGATCTGCCCCACGATGGTCTCCACATAAGCCCTCATGCACTTCTCTTAAGGCATAGTCGGCATCTGACGATCCTAAGCATTTTAGTAGGGGTTGTGTGGAAGACCTTTTGTATAAAGTTCCATCCAGGATAACATATTGGGAGGCCATCCAACGGACTTGTTTGGCATCGGCCTTGTCTTCAGGTAACACAACCTCATTTAAAAATTTAAAAATAAGGTCCATCCAACAGGGCTCGTGCTCGATTTGGTGCACCTCTGAAGTCTTTTCTAATATGCTTGGATCTTCCAGGTACTTTATGTAGGTCCGACCAAGGAATCTAAAGGGATGGTTGCAAGTCGAGATAGGGCATTGGCTCAAGAATTCTCAGTCCACGACACATCGGCTATCTCAAAGAACTCTAGTTGGGACACCAGATCTTGTACTTTCTCCAAGTATTGGATCATGACATGGTCTCGAGCTTCATATTTGCCTTTCACTTGGTTCACCACTAATTGGGAATCCGAGAAGATTTTAATCATTCGAATCTCTAATTTTTTGGTAGTTCGGAGTCCTACCAAGAGGGCTTCATATTCTGCTTGGTTATTTGAAGCTTGAAAGGAAAGCGAAGGGCATATTCCATGGTGTGCCTGTCGGGGTCGGCCAGTATGAGTCCGGCTCCATATCCAATAGAATTGGAGGCTCCATCCACATGAAGTAACCACGTGGATTCTGAGTCTTTTTTGGTGACTTCCTTATCTTCAATCCTCTATTGACTGTTTTCTTGGTTCCACATACATTCAGCAAGGAAGTCGACTAGTACCTGCACCTTTATTACTGATATGGGTTGGAATGTGATGTTGAATTTGCCTAGCTTGACGGCATATTTAGCTATCCTTCCCGAAGTATCAGGACATCGAAGGATGGCTTTCAAGGGTTGGTCCATTAGCACTACAATGGCATGGGATTGAAAGTAGGGTCGCAAGGATTTTGCTGCAATTACCAGTGAATATATGAGTTTCTGTACTCTAGGATACCTCACTTCAGCTTCATGTAATACCTTGCTAGTATAGTAGATCGGCTTTTGCAAGTTGTCAACTATTTTTCTAACAAGTACTGAGCTGACTGCCTCATTCGAAGTGGAAAGGTACAAGTATAGAGTTTCACCTCCTTGAGGTTTGGATAGCAGAGGAGGACTTTCCAAATACTTCTTTAGTTCTTCAAAGACGAGTCGATAGTCTTCCGACCACTCGAGACTTCTAGTTTGGTGGAGGGCTTTGAAGAAGGGGCGACATCTTTCCACTGACCGAAAAATGAATTGACTTAGAGAGGCGATTCTTCCAGTCAGTTGTTGCACTTCTTTCTTACTAGAAGGATGTCTCATACTTCAGATAGCTAGGATTTTTTTTGGTTGGCCTCTATCCCTCGTTTGATGATGAGGAATCCTAAGAATTTTCTTGATATTACTCCAAAGGTGCTTTTGATTAGATTTAGCTTCATCCGATGACATCGTAGGGCATCAAAGGATTCCTCTAGATTTTGATATGATTGATTTTTTGGAGGCTCTTTATGATCATATCATCGACATATGCCTCCATATTCCTTCCAAGTTGCTTTTTGAACACCTTATTGATCAACCTTTGAAAGGTTGCCCCGACATTTTTCAATCCAAATGGCATTACTTTGTAACAGTAGAGTCCCTTCTCCGTTATAAATGCTGTCTTCTCCTCGTCATCGGGATCCATTCGTATCTGATTGTATCCAGAGAAAGCATCCATGAAACTCAACAGTTAGTGACCAGCAGTTGCATCAACCAGGTGGTCTATCTTTGGTAGAGAAAAGCTATCTTTTGAACAAGTCTTGTTAGGATCAGTATAGTCGATGTAAATTCTCCATTTGTCATTAGCTTTCTTTACCATTACGACATTGGCTAGCCAGTCAGGATAGTGTATTTTCTTTATGAATCCAGTATTAAGAAGTTTATTTACCTCTTCATCGATCACCTTCTGTCTCTTTAGCATGAAGTTTCTTTTCTTTTGACGAATAGGCTTGTAATCAAGGGCGACTTCCAGTCGATGGGTGATGACCTCGGTCGGGATTCTAAGCATGTCCGAAGCCGACCAAGCGAAGACATCGACTTTACTCCATAGTAAGTGGGTTAGCCTTGCCTTCATTTCTTTGTCGAGTAGACTTCCGATCTGCACAACTTTCATTGGGTCGTCTTCGGCTAGCGATATGGAGATAGTCTTTTCCACAGGTTCTCCGCACTTCTCCATCCAATCTCTTGGATCCAATTGTTCCAACATCATGGGGTTGGTTAACTATTTGTCTTGTATCATCAAACATTGTCTGGTGACTCTTTGATCTCCTTTCACTTCTCTGATGTCATTCCTAGTGGGGAACTGCATTAGGAGATGGTAGGTCAAAACTATGGCACGGAACTTGTTCAAAGTAGGTCATCCCAAGATAACGTTGTATGCTGATAGTTGATAACTATGTTATACACATATATAAAAGTATTAATTTAATAATCAAATTATCTTTATTCATTTAAAATTGATATTTTTATATATTATTTACAAGAAAGAAGAGTGCCAACACGAAGAGTTCGATTTATGGATTCAAATGAAATAAGTTTGAAGCGAATCGAGTTTGAAATGAACCTAGAATTGATTTTTAAGGAATATAACAAGGAAATGCAAGAATTTTGGAGCAGTCGGTCCACCATGGACTGGTCGCTTGGTCTATAACGTGCCCGATGGTCCATAGGAAGCCATGGCCATGGTTCATGAAACAGAGCTGTGGATCGCAAAGCCTGTTTTGAGCCGAAAGTCACTAAGATTGCGCCCCGCCGCTGCCAAGTCTCTGGCATCTCCCTTGCTGGCCAGAAAGGCTTCCCTTGGCTGGAAAATGGCCAAAAAAGACCAGCGGTCTTCTCTTTATTCTACACTATCATTTAATGATTTCAAGCCATCGGACCTCCTACCAAGTTTACCGTCGGCCGGAGAAGCCAACGACACCCCTTCCCCTCGCCGTCGAGGAGGGTCTCATGGCCAGAAACTGCCAGTTTTTGACCATTATCCAAGCCATCCACCATCCAAATCAGTGGTCATAGTACCATCCACAGTGCCCCTCTCCTTATCGGACTCTTGCACGATGGCCAGTTACCTATGGATCTAAGCCTTGCTGAGAGTCACCCATTGGAGCAATCCGAAGCTTGTTAGATGCCGTTGGAGCTCAAAGGAATGGCACTGGAGCTTGTTATGGAATGGATTCTATTGGAGCTTGTTGTGGTCTGGAGTTAATTGGATGCAGTTGGAATGGATGCAATTGGAGCAGTTCGAAGAATGTTGAAGGTTGTTGGAGGTTAGGTACGAGTTCAGTTGGATCATGGGAGCTCAGTTAGAATGGTGAAATAGTTTTTTGTTAAAGAAATAGAAGATGGTTGGGTCACTGCCTATAAAGTCTTGATCACGGGGGGTCCAATGATCAGTTCATCAGCTATCAGTTCATTAGTTCACAAAGCCCTTCTCCTCTCTCGATCCTTCCTCCACTCCACTTCATCTCTCTCTTCTCCATTTTTCCTTGCTTCCACTCTCTACCATCTTTCTGACCCCCTCCATCCTGACTGGTTTCCACTCCCATTGCACTGGCCCTGCTTGGTTCTCTACTCTCCGCTCTTCACCGCATCACCGGACTGCTCCATCTTCGGATATGCTGTAGCTTCACTCTGGAAGCCTATTTGGAAAAAGGAATTTATGTTTTAGTGTTCATTTGATGCACTCCTCATTTTATGAAATGAAAAGGGCTTTTGATTAATTTCTATTTTTCATTATCTTGTTTGAAACAAGTTCATGAGCAGTGAAAAGCTCTAGAGGTAAGTTACTCTACGTGAATATTATTTTGACTGATCTATTCCCAAAAGGGACAAGCCATGATCTATGGGTACAGACCGTGTTCTCGCTAAGATAAGTCATATCTTTATTTTTACTGCTAACTTTTTCTACGTGAATATATAATTATAATTGATCTATTTCTAAAAGGGACGGGCCGTGATCTACGGGTACGGACCATGCTCTTGCTAAGATAGATCATTCATGGATTAATTTCACTATTGATTTCCTAATAATTTCTTTTTCTACTGCATATATCTGGATTATTTTACTTTTGAAATAATTTAAAGGTCCCTGTGGATTTGACCCTTACTCTCACTATGCTTCATAAGAATAGTGAAATTAAGGTATTAAATCGGTACGTTGCAACATGCATCAATGGTATTTGTACGACCACAAAATTAATGGAAAGTATTTTTTGAAATGGTTCTGTGCCGAGGGTCACTGGTAGCACTATTTTTCCTTCTACTCCGACTTGGTTGCCTCCGAACCTGGTCAGAGATATATGAGATCTTTGTAATTTATTTTTGGACAAATTCACTCTGAGGAAAGCATCGTAGAGTAAGACTTTCATAAAGCTTCCATTATCTACCACAATCCTTCTTACATCATAATTGGTGATAACATTCGAGATTACAACAAGATTATCATGAGGAGTCTGGATTCCTTGTAGGTCATCGTCCGAGAAGCATACGGTGTTATTGCTTTTGTATCTTTTAGGAGCATCTTCTTCGGCTCTGCTTCTCCAGTTGATTCGATGATGAAGCATGCCTACTCTTCCATTGGTCGGTCTTTGGTTGGGTAGTTCGGCTTCTTCCACGACCCTCTTAGGGGCAGTAGCTTCAGTTTGGGGTTCCTGGGTGCTGACATACTTTTCCAGGTATCCCCTTTTGATTAGATCTTCTATCGCATCCTTAAGTTGAATGCATTCTTTAGTGTTATGGCCATGGTCCTGATAGAATCGGCAGTATTTGTTTTTATTCCTTAATGCAAGGGGTGCCTTCATGGGATGCGGCCTTTGCAGGTAGCTCTCTTTCTCTATTTCTATTAGGATCTTCTCCCTTGGGAGAGAGAGAGGAGTGTATGAGTCGAATATGCTGCCCAGTTGCTTGGGTTTGGAACTGCGTCGTTGAGCCGGCGTGTCATTGTTAGAAGGCACGGGTGGAATCGACCCTTTATTGCTCTTTTTCTTAGAGGTTGACCTTCCTTCAGTTAAACATCGATTGGCCGCTTACTCTTCGGCCAACGCGTATTTTTGAGCTCTTGCCAGTAGCTCGGCGTAGCTCATAGAAAACTTCTTGTCCAGGAAGAAAATGAACCTGGACGATCGGAGGCCTTCTTCATAGCAGACATAGCCACTGTTCATTGAGATCAGGGATCTCAAGGGTGGCGGAGTTGAATCCGGCGATGTAATCTTTGAGGCTCTCTCCTTCATTCTGTTAAGGAGGAAGAGGCTATTCGAATTGTGGGGCATTTTTCGACATGTCCTGAAAAGTAATATAAATAATTTCTCCAATTCATAAAAAAATAAATAGTACTTAAGCGGATGCTCGAATACCACATTCAAGCTGCTTTCTTCAAAGTGGCTGGGAAGGTGAGGCAGTGCAGGGTATCGAAGGTTCCCTATATCATCATGTGTGTCTTGAAGCTCTCCAAATGGTCGAGAGGATCAGTGGTTTCGTTATATAATTCCAACTAGAAAATCATGAAGTGGTGAGGAATAGCTTCCTCCATTATTCTAGGAGAGAAAGGAGGTCACGAGTCATATGCTATGATCTCGTCACTTCTTCGCTGGTCACTGAGTCTCATGATTTGCAACTCCAACATTTTGAATTTTTCTTCATAATCAGTGCATATTCCCTTTTGCCTGATGCTTCCTAACATGGAATCTCCAAAAGAAACTGAGGAAGACCTTTTAGTTCTCTATTTATCGGGTCGACTCTCCACATGCCTGCGATACCGAGAACTTCGGGGTTCGCAAGACTGCCAATCCTGAGGGGAGTGTCGAGTGAATTCTTGATGTTGATCTTCTTTCCTCCTGGCTTGATGGCTGTGTCTGGAGGTTGCTGGCGGGCATGATCCCTGGAGTGCAGTTTCTTGGAAATTCTGCACCATGGTCGTCAATACAACCACTCGATTCATGAGGGCTTCCAATTGTTGTTGTCCTATAATGAATGCAAGAGGTGCCATATCATTCTCTAACAGGGGTTCATTCTTCTGGGATATAGGGCATTCCCTGTTTGCTAAGACATTCTTGGCTCTCCCTTTCACCATCTTGTATTTCTTGAAGGCTCTCATTTCCTGGAAGGAAACGAATTTCACAGTTAAAACTCGCCCCCTTCTTGGCATGCCAATCTATTGATGCTGATTCCTGCGGACCGGACGAAGTGCTTGGATCACCGGTTCTCCTCCTTGGATTCCTGCAAAATAAATCCCTGACCAGATTTTCTCCGATGGGGGACTCTCCGATGTCTAAGTCAGTAGAGTTCATGCCACATAATGGAGAGCTCAAAGAAAGAAAGTAAGATGGAATGAGTGAAGAGTTAGATATGAATAGTGCGAGCCAGTCATAGACCAGCTCAGACTTACATAGAGTGGCTTACCTTAGAGGTTCTTTCTTACTGCTTTTTATAGGTGTTGCTGTAACTGAAAGTAGTTAAGCATTCTTGATTTCCGTTAGGAAAGGTAATCAATATAACTTCCCTTCAACTAATTGTAGTTACTGTCAGAGGTCAGTTATCTCGGTCTTATTGAAGTCGTGGCTGTCATATAAATTGTTGGTTATAACAACAAAGTCCATTCTTGATGGCTTTAGTTTGAAGTAGGTCGGCCATTCTCTTCGGAGTTGGCCGGCAGTTATTTCATTGGTTGTAGATCAGCCATTCACTTCGGAGCTGTTTGCTTCAGAGTGCATATTGTAGATAGGTCATTTACTTCGGAGCTGTTTGTTTTGGAGCGCACATTGTGGATCGGCCATTTATTTCGAGCTATCCCAAGCCATGCGTTGTCGCTGTCTGAAGCGTAACGCCGAATCTTCCTTTCATCGGGTTTCGGAAATATCTTCATGTCAATCCATCTGGTCGACAGATCCTAATAGGATCAATTAAATCCTTGGACCGGCATTTATCTTTTTGAGCCGGTTTATCACAACAATAATATTATAATTATTTGCTTTATCGCTATGATGTTCTATAATTATATTGCAATATTATTTCATGATGCCATGATTTTTATGTCATGTCATTGGCTAGTAAACCACATGCATAGCTTGACTTAATTGTAGATTTTGTTGTTGGACTTAGTTAATTTTTCTTGTCAAATACTAATGATATTTCATAGTTACCTTACACAAGTACCATATAATATAATAATAATCATGACAATTAAAATACCATGGTAACATATTACGCAATACTATCTTTAATATTATAATACACTTCTCTAGAGTATAATTTACAATGATAAATTTTATATAGCATATTATATTATATTATATTACATGGCATATAAATAATCATATAGTAATGAAATGATATTACATTACACTAATCAAACAATATAGAATTTAATACTTTACTGCATCATCTTATATTTTACTATGTATATGTACTTTCATCATAATATATACATTGTTGAAATATGCAAGAAGATGTTAACATGCGCATAATATAATAATATGATAATATGATATGATATATTTTATTATTTGATTATATGGTTGCAAGACTATCTCTTTTTTCATCAAAATATCCAAGCGTTTTCGACTCAATGAATTTAGCCTATAGAGGATTGGAAGGACAAACTTGTTTAGTTTCACAATAATTCTCCTTTTCCAATACCTTATTCCAAAAAAACATGCAAACGATATTTCTTATTCTCCTTCACCATCCAGACACATGAAGAAGATAACCCAATCGTTACTTGGCATAACCTTTTTTTTTTCCCTCAAAAATAGAAAAAAAGATTATACTTGTTTATAAAGATGTAAAAATAGTATCCTTGCTAATTTTTTTCTTATCTCCAGAAATCCATACCTACTCCAGCTGAAGAAAACAAGAGATTTCTCTAAATACCTCATACAAATCTTTCTCACTTCAAGCCTAATTTCTCCTCTTCTTATAGTAGAGAGGGTACCATAATTTGGAATGGGCTGTAACATGGCTTTTTCTCATCTCTAGAAATCCATACCTACTCCACCTGAAGAAAAGAAGGGATCTATCTAAATACCTCGTGCAAATCTTTCTCACTCTAAGCCTAATTTTTCCTCCTCTTCTTATGATGGAGGGTATCATAATTTGGAATGGGCTTCATCCGGGCTCCGGGCTCCTTTCATTTTACTTTAAATGGCCCAACAATACCTGGACCTTCTCTGGGTAAGGAGGGACAAACTCAAGAGAGGCGAATTTCCGATTATTGAAGCGTAACCCAGTAGCTTCAGGCTTTTGATACTATTTAAGTTTCATGTTCCTTTTTTTTATTAAATAGAGCTTGGATGTTTCTTCTCTATTTATATATTAAAAAATTATGACTGTTGTTGGTGCCGGTGATGCAGAGGTTGTTTCTTTTTTCTTTTTTCTTTTTTTTTTTTTGTCTCAGTGGGTAGGGGGAATTAAATCAGAAAGAAATTGGCACCTTTTTTTTTTTTTTTTGGAAGCGAAAAAAAGAAAAATCTTTTTTGAAGAACAAAAGGAAAGGAAGTGAAAATTCTCGCTAAATATGCCAGCCGGATTCCACTAAGTCTTGAACCTGTGATCTGAAGATGAGAGTTAAAATGTCCATCAATCAATTGTGCTGCCATCTAAATAGTTAATTTTCTTTTGTTTTTCCCTCAAATGTTTCCCATGCGATGTGGTGTACGTAGTGGGTCTCTCTAACCATAGCCCGCGTGCAACGACGGAACGCGAAAAGGATCGGTGGTATTGCTGACGTCACCCACGTGTGCACGTTACCCGTATCTCGGTTTTGGCGGGTCCACTAAAATAGTAAAAGAATAAAAATATCTCACAAGTATTAATAAACTGAGAAGAAGGCAAATTTGATTGAGCTGGGCGCCGCACGGCAACGAGTGGCCTCCAACTTCGAGCGAGGGAGACTGCGGTCTCCACGGAGGCGCACCGGCGAGTTACTCTGGGCCCACTTCGTTGCTCGGCCATCTTCCGAGGTACGTCGATCCTGACCGTCAGATCGGTGAGCCTTCTTTGACTATAAGTCTACAACAAGGACGCCGGATAACTTCCACGTCCTTGGTAAACTTACCTCCCCCACAAGACCGAGCGCTGTTGGAACAGGAAAAGAACTAAAGAAGATTATTCGGCGATTGGTATGCCCATGTGCGGTGAGGAGAGGCGGGGAGAATGGGGTTGCCAGGTTCACGAGGGTCGTAAATGTATTGAAAAGGTTGGGTGAAGCATTGAGCTGCTCGGAGGCGTTAGGATAGCGTTTGGGCGATTCCGTGGGCGGTTGGAGGTCAAAAAACCTACGGAAGTGTGGGGTTTGGTCACCTACCGGTGAGATGGTCATGGCTTCTTCACCATTCCTCGAGACATTTTTTTTTTTTCAATAAATCATTGTATTCAGATTAGGATATGACATGAATACAACTAAAAAAGTCAGAAAGCACGATATCATGAAAAGATCTTTGAATATGCTCTAGCTCGGTCCATAAAATAGAACTCGAGTGATGGGCGATAAAGAAAGCAACCTAATCAGCAGCCGAATTTGCCTCCCCATATACATGTCTGGCAATGGAAGACGAGCATCCATGAAGGAGAAGTTCAATATCACGAAGTAGAGGGTGCCTCGACGTGGACCTTCTAGCCTTTTGGATCCAAGCAATGACAGTAACGGAGTCACCCTCCACAATAAGATAGTCAGCTTGCAAAATCATGCGAGCATAGACAATACTAACCCAAACTCCCTGGAGCTCGGCGAAAGGGACAGTCGGCTTAGTGAGATGATAGCCCCCCACTGCAATGACACCGAGACTCGGCTGCGGATGACAAAGCTAGCTCCTTCATGAGTGCACAAGACACTCCCATCGAAGTTGACCGTGACATAGTTCGAAAGTAGGGGCTCCCAAAAGATGAAAACCACGCAGGGCGCTCGAGGAGCGACACAGAAGTCCCAGGTCTCTAAAGACATCATGATCAACATCCGAAATTCAACTGCATGACAGCGAGCTCTTTCCACAACAATCTAGCCGAAAGAGTAGAGGAGTTGAAGACTATGTTATTCCTAGTGAGCCAGATGTGATATGCAATATATGCAATAAAAATGGCATCAGAATGGCCCGTGGAAGGGCATAGCAACTCCAAGAAGTAATCAACATAATTCATAACCTGCATGAACAATGGTTGGAGACCAGCCATCTTCCAAATATGGGTTGTTTGCTGACAGAGAAAGAGAACATGGGCCAATGACTCATCCTCCAACCCGCAGATCAGACAGTGGGAGGGGATGTGCATCCATCCCTCTAGAGCTAAGGAAGGCTCTAGTAGGGAGACATCCCCAAGCCACTTTTCATAAGAACAGGCTCACTTTGGGGTACCCGAACTCTCCAGATTTAGACAAGATCCAACGTTCGCTGAGGTGCATGGCTGAATAGGGGGAGCAGATCAGATATGGCAGCTCTCAGAATAGCTGAGATCCTCCAGTCCCTAATGTCGGTGCAATCATGAACAGGCAACAGGATAGATGATCCGGGCACCCATAATATGGCCAAAAATATGAGTAACCTTAACAAAGATTCCACTGCAAGGCATTCCCAAGCAACATGTTCGGAATAGAAATAGAACCATCGATATCCATGGCAATGAACGTCGACCATCGAAAAAGAAGAACCTTTGCTATCCAAGGATCATCCATGAAACTAATGGATGTGACATTCCCTAAAACTCATCTGGTGTTGGGAAGGATAGCATGAGCAGTGGACACCATGGCTCTCCAAATGGCTGAACATTTCTTGCATAGTCGATGGGGCTCAGTAGGGCATAAAGGGCCATATCTCTATCGCATCATCCCCGACCAGAAGCTGTCCGGACAAAGGAGGAACCGCGTCACATATCTGGCAAACAGGGCTTCCCTCATGGAGATGAGAGAGTGGATGCCCAGGCCGCCATCTCTATGGGGCTGGCAAATCACATGCTAGCTAATAAGGTGGACGAACCTTCGAGTAGATGCCGAACCCCAAAGAAAAGACCGGAGGACTTGGTCCAGTTTGAGAACTATAGATTTTGGTATGACAACATGAGAGAGCATATAAACTGGTAAAGATGTGAACACTGACCTGATTAGAGTAATCCACCCCATAAGAGAAAGTTTACCCTGCCATCCTTGTACCCTGTCATGGACCTCTTTGGTTAGATAGTAACAATCGGTCTTGGTCAGTCTGCTCCCTATAATAGGGAAACCCAAGTAATGCAGCATACCATGATGCTCATCAATCCCGAGGATCTCTCGGATAGAATGCCTCAAGAGGGTCGATGTCTTCAGGCTGAAATGGACCCCAAATTTATGACAGTTAACTCTCTATCCTGATGCTAGACAGTAATCCTCCAAGAAAGACCTGAAGCCTTGAGCACATCGGATTAAGGCACAACCCAGGAGTAGACAGTCATCTGTAAAGAGAAGATGCGAGATGGGGTTGGCCTCGGGGATAGGGATATAAGGCTAAATACCCAGTCCCTGCGGCACTGGCTGTAAAGCTCGCGAGAGAGCATTAGAACACAGAATTAATAGGTATGAAGATAGAGAACAACCTTGGTGGAGGCTGACATTGGATACAAAAGATTTTGAAGGAGATCCGTTGATGAGGATTGCGAAAGATGGATTGAGAATACATGCAAGAATCCGAGAAATCCAGCAAGAGTGAAAGCCAAAGTCAGCCAGAGCCCTCTCCATAAAAGACCAATGCATGTGGTCATAAGCCTGCTCCATATCCACCTTTATGGCTATCAGGTTACGTCGAGTGGATGCCCTATGAAGATCATACATAAATTCTTGTGCAATAAGAAGGTTATCAGAGATAAATCTATCCTCCATGAAAGCACCTTGCTCCGGGCTGATCAAGGTGGAAAGAATTGGCTTCATCCTATTAACCATGATTTTTGCACAAAGTTTGTACATAGTATTACACAGACTGATGGGCCAAAATGGCTAGGCTCCAAAGCATCCGGGTGATTAGGAATAAGAGTAATAAAAGTGTCCTTCCAAGAGTTTGGCATCCTGCCCTGAGAGAAAAAATCCTGGATAGCAGCAACTACCTCAAGCCGAACAACACTCCAAAACCTCCTGAAGAAAAGGGGGAAAAATCATTCGGGCCAGGGGCCTTATCTTCAACCATAGAGCCTAAGGCCTCATGCACCTCATCCTTGGAGACATAACTGATCAGACCAAAATTTTTTCGATCCGACACCCTGACCAAAGGAGGAGAAGAGTGAAAAATAGGAAGCACTCCCCAATGAGCCATCCATCTGGACTTGAAGAAATGTACAAGCTCCCATCTGATGTCCTCCTCGTCCTCCATCTAAGATCCATCAGCAGCCCGCAAGGCCCTGATACGGTTTATATGTCTCCTGACAATAGTAGCTTGGTGGAAGAATCTTGTATTCCTGTCACCTTCCTTGATCCACTGGGCTCTAAATTTTTGCTTCTAGAAGGTCTCCTACTAGAGTAGGGACTGATGAATAAACAAATGACTCCGTAAAGCAACCACATCATGGTCATGAAGGCCCCTCTTCCTGACCTCCTGCTCTTGAAGATCAAGTATAGTTTTCTCAACAGTTGCCAGCCTAGAGAAAATATCTCTCACCTCCTCCTTATTCCAGCACCTAAGCCTCCTTGTCAAAAGCTCCAGTCTATGGGTGATACGGTATCTAGCATCACCCTGCACAGGCATCCTTTACACCTCCCTCATAATCTCCAAACAACAGGGATAGGCCAACCAGAACTTCTCAAACCTGAATGGTGAATGACAGGAGACCACCGATTTAGTTGAGAGGAGCACCGAACAATGATCTAACTTAATCCTAGACAGATGCCACACCACATGAATATGATGCCACTGAATCCAACTAGAAGTTGCCATAATTTTGTCAATTCTTTCCCACACCCTCGCCTTCCCTGAGCAATTGTTGCACTAGGTGAAGCGAGGGCCAACAAATCCCAGATCCAGCAAATCATTCTGATGCAAGAACACTTCACACTCTCTAGAGCCAGTATCCTCCATAAAGGGCCTTCCACCTATTTTGTCTTCAGGATGAGTAACACAATTAAAGTCCCCAGCAACTATAGTAGGAATTCTCTAGTCAACCAGAATAGTGATTTCCTCCCATAGCCTCCTTCACTCCCTATAGTTTAGTATACACCACAGCCAAGAACTAGGTTCGGCTAGTGATTTCAGTCATTACGGTAGGGACATGCTACAAAGACCTATGGAAGATATCAACTTTGAGAGCCCTTAAGTCCCGGACCATAATAATTCCACTAGACAAACCCTATGATTCAACAACATAAAAATCCCAATTGGAAGGAAAGCATCGGTGGACCCGATCTAAAGATGGGCCAACAAGCCTTGTTTCTAGAAAAATACACGAGGAGGGCTGGTGCAGATACCCTAACCTTCGAAAATTAGGAAAAAAGGAGGGCTTACTGGCCTCCCAAACATTCCATACAACAATCTTCATAATAACAAAACAAGAAAATTTAGTACCTTCTGGCTCCCCAAATAGAACTAAATAACTTCCAAGAAGAGGCAGTAGTCTCCCTTAATTCTCACCGGTCTCAATAGGAGTATCCACCTCGGAAGGATTGGAGACCCCTGCAGCCACTGAGAACAAAGCTTGCTTCAACTGATTGGTAGCCTCCTTATGTCCTCTATCTGAATTCTGACTGACCTTGCTCTGCTCCGGACTTGACCCCCTGCCCCCATCAGAGATGACCTGGAGGAAGAGTATAACACCCACTGCCTTACAGTCATAGCAATAGCCGAACACTTCCCCCCTCCAAGGTAGAGACAATTGGTAAATCGCCACCCACCAGTGGGACCGGGGAATAAAAGGATGATGGTAATCTTCTGCCCCCCACCTTGACATTGGATGAGATCCCACCCCCCTCCAGCAATGTCGAAGCCTCCATATCCCCAGCAATTGAGTCCCTACCTGGTCTGACCCCTGTTGACTCAAGAGGAGAACCTCCCTTCTCCACCGTCGATCCCGCACTAGCAATTGAAGGTCCAGACTTCAGAGGAGCAACAACAGGAACATCAAAGCCCTTATCACTCCCATCCATACAAGGTTTAGAACCACTAACCTGAATGATGGCAGAGTCAACAGAGGGCACGATGACCTTGGGTTTTGGATGAGACGAAGACACAGCCGGTGCCACCTTGGGAGGACTCCGAGCTCATTTCAGAGATATCACAGAAGGATCAGCCATCACAGCATCCGTCAGGCCTTGATCAACTTCCAGCCCTAGCTCCATGGCATCTTCGAGTTGGCCGAGTGAAGAAAATCGTGCTCCCACCACAACTGCATCCCCCACCCCATCCCCAGAACTGGAATTAAGCGACCGATGGTGGGCCACCTTGGAGGGCTTCTGCCAGCTATCAGAGTCCGACGGAGAGTTCGAGGGAGAGCTAACAGCAGGGGAGGAAGAAAGAGGGTCTGAAGAATCCGATCCAGGTTTCTTGTCTTTCTCAAAATCACTCCTTACCTTAGATGGGGCTTTGAGATTACGGGGCGGCCTGATGCGTAAGGTGATAAGGCACAGGACAAGTCTCAGTCGCTCAACAGGCACCGGGCTCATCCCAACCTCCACCGAAGGAACAGGGCCCTCTAGTTGCATCTCACCGCCCACACCAAGGGTATTAACAGTGGAGAGGCGGCCATTAACATACTCAGCAGGGGAGTCTTTTCCAAAGAATTGGCACCCTTTATCGACGTGTTCGATTCTACCACAAGAAAAGCATACCGGCGGCAAGTTCTTGTAGACAAAGGGTTGCCAAAAGTTCTTCCTCTTGCCTTCCATCAGGACTCTAGGGGATAGGGGCTTTACAGTGTCAATTTCAACCCTAACCCGAGCGTACCCTATTTTTCAAAGGTGGTCGATGAAAGCATCGATATCCAGCAGCTTCCCTGCCACCTCCGCAACTGCCAAGATGGCTGGCTAACCCCAGAACTCTATCGAAAGACCGGGCATCCTCATCCAAATGACTGATTTTTGAATCGGTCGGTGGCCCGAAACAAAATTGGGTTCCCATGGTTTCATTGCCAAGAGTTGGCTGGCAATGAACCATGGACCCCCTCTCCTCACCAGTCCGCAGTCATTCTGCATTTTAAACCGAAGTATTAGGTGGTCCTCAGCAATCGGGAAGACTTTCGACTCCTCTGGCAAGCTCAGCTTGGTCTTGACCTCTCACACCACCCAGTCCCCTGAAAGCCTTTAGCCCAAGCTCTTGACGAAGACGGTGCAGTTTTCCCATTAGCTCCGAGCTTCGTCCATCATTGAAGAAGGGAGCTTAAGAACTTTAGTAAATAACCCTTGAAGCTTGTCGACCTCTTCTTCAGTGATTTTGTGGGAGGTCCAAGCAGGGCCACGAGGAACTCCCTGCGCAACCCTAGCCCAGGTGTAGCCATCCTCGCCATCGCCGGTGTCAGAGAACCAAAATGATGATATAACAATAAATTAACCAATGATATTATATTTCGTAAGCATCAAGGTGCATTGGACCTAGTTATATATATATATATATATATATATATATATATATATATATATATATATATATATATATATATATATATATATATATATATATATATATATATATATATATATATATATATATATATATATATATTACTTAAATTTAAAAATAAAAACATAAAATCCAATCTAGTTCCTTTTTTATTTTTTATTTTAAAAATAACTTTATAATTTATAAAAAATAAAAATAAAATTCTACTAATTTTAATATTTTAAAAATAACTTACAAGCCATGAAACCAAATATAATCTTGTTTTTATAACTACTATCTTGTCACCTCCACTTCCACATATTTCATCAAAAAAAATTTGTTCTTCTTTCTCTCTTACCTCTTTCATCTTGTTAGCATAATCATATGGATTTGCTGGCCTCATTAAAGGAAATATATCAGCCTCATTCAAGGAAATATTTTAATAGGAATATATCAGTGTCATTTAAGAAAATATATCAATTGGCCTCATTCAAGGAAATATATCACTATACCTTATTCAAGAAAATATATCAATTGGTAGATCCACCTTTTTTAAAAATATATCAATTAAAAGGTCAATGATTGATTGTATCTAGATCTCTATTTTTCTATATATACTCTTGTAATATAAAATGTAAATCAATGTAAATCATTTCTTCTTTCATGGTATCAGAGCCTATTGCTTAAGGCAGTATCTTTCTTATTCTTTGCCATCATCGCCATTGCCACCAAAACCATTACATAAGTGAAAGAAAGCCTTCTATTTTTTGGTTGATTTTTTATTTCTTTGGTGTTTCCTTATTACAGTTGCCACCTTAGTCTTATTCCTTGGCAAAGTATAAGTAGGGTCTCTTACCTTCCATTTTTTTATCATGACTACCACAGAAAAACTTGATATCTCATTACACATACATATGGTGGGGGCACTAGGATCAGACACAGATTAATAGGTCCTATTTGGTTTACTTAGTCATGTGTCACAATTTTATAAGAAAGTAAGATTGAGTTATAATAAGGTGAGACTAGTTGATTTGTCTCGACCTAGTCCAGTATATTGAGTCATGTACATCAGTATAAGTCTAATATGAGTCCAAATTTTGTACAAGAGAGGAGGTTACCCTATTTTGGAGTTCCACCATGTCTCATTTAGGAGCCAGAGGTAATTACATCAGTTTATGGGAGCTCAATTGACAAATAGGAACCCTAAATGCCCTCCAGATGCCCTCTAAGTGCCCTGATTCCCTCCAAATACCATTTCAAATGCTAGATTCCCTCCAGATGCTTCCGAAATATTTCATATGCCAGGAGCCCATGTTTTCCAGGTTATTCCAGCACTCCAGGCCTTAAAATTCCAAGCCCAGGAAGCAAGCCCAAGCATGAAGAACTAAGATTCCAAGGAATATGTTGATACCAGGGCACCCCAGCTTCCAGGGCCCAAAGCCCATGCACCAATCCAAAGGAGGCTGACCCCTTGCTGCCCCTTGAAGCCCAACACACCTAGGATAGGTGTCCTCCATGAGTTGACCAAGTCCAACATGCTAGAAGAGTTCAAATACAATAAGGAGTTTGAGTTTTTATTTCATTCAACTTGTATACTCCTAGTTCTAGGTTTATTTTTGTCTTTCTCCCACTTAAATTATGTAAATCTATTCTAACTAGGAGAAGACTTATAATCCCTTTAGGAGAGTGCATGGGAACTCTATAAATACCCTACCCCCTCCCTCTCTTGTATCATCTCTTTCTTATGAATACAACTTACTGAAATTTTGTGATATTGCCTTGTGTTTGTGTTCTAGTGTTGGTTCTCTTGTTCTTGTGTGCTCTCCTTGTATTCCCGGATTGAAACCTTGCTGCCCTATCTTCCATCTGCATCTTTGGAGATCAGCCACATCCAGAGGAAGATGCCCTAGCTGCTGCCCCAATCAAGCAGCCGCTTCTTCCCTGGGACATCCATACCTAAACCTAGTTTCTTTCAATTCTAAACCCTAGTTTTTAGTCCTTTATTTAATTACTATTTTGATTGACCCCTGACACTTGTAAGATCCCTGAGGTGTTTCACCTCCCTAGAGGAGGCTTTCCTTGCCTTCAGACCGGGTGCAAATCAGCCATCTGATTCAAGGAACTGAAGCTTCTTCATCCAGGCTCCAATCAGAGTGTGAGTGATCCCTTCTACTACTGAAATTTAATCTCTGACCGGTAAGAAACCACCCGTTCTCTTATTATCTGATTTTGATGAAAATAAACTATCCTAAATCAGAAGTTTCTTAACTCTCGGGTCCTGGATATTTCATTAGTTTGCATGAGTTCACTTGCGATCCGATGATTTTTTGTACTGCTAGTCTTTCCGCTAGCTCTTACTTTATTTTGAGAATCTAGCCTGCAAATAAAATTATAAAATCATAAAAAAAATTATTTTACTATTTTTCATGCATGTTTAGCAGTCTTAGAGTTATTCGGCATCAACATACCATCTTTGATAGTAGCAATTATCTACTCTGGCAATAAAAAAATGTGTAGTTTCTTGAAAGATAGAAGGCTTTGGAGTTATGTGCCTTGCACTCACAAATGTCCTGTTCAACAAACTAATGAGAGTGATGAAAAAGTGCTCGACTGTTATGAAGATTGGGATTGCAAGAATCACCAAATCCTCATATGGTTACGGAATACTTGTATCTTTTCTATCAAGAGAATTTGGTGCGGACACCAGAGGTACCAGAATAAGACAGAGGCTTCTCTACCCTCTATGGATTAATTAGTAATATCTGAGTCCATATGTAATAAGGACTTAGTCCAGTCGAGTTGTTACTTTATCACTTGAGTCCTGACTAGTCAGCTCATGTTGCGCTAGTCTTCTTCCTGAGTCCTGTACATGTCAGCCCAAGTACAAGAGAAGACCAGGCCGGTCCAAGTGAAGACCAACCCAACTAAAGACATGAAGACCAACCCAACTAAAGATATGAAGACCATGGAAGGTCTAGTATAAGAAATCAGAAATCTTGGAGTCACATCGGAAGCCCGGGAGCCCTAGACCGCAGCCCGAAGCAGATTGGGCCAGCCAAGGCCCAGGAGAGGAGCTAGGGTGCCAATTGCTTAAGCTCACCTTCCCCTTGGTCGGCCACTTAGAGTCACCCCTCTTGGCCAACCAAGTCAAGAGAGGAGGAGAGAATTAAGGGATTTTTTCTACCTAACCTAGCATGTATTCTAGCTAGAGTTTGGGTTGGATTAAAACACCTAGGTAATGACTAATGTAACCTTACTAGGGGGGCAAGTCTAAGAGTCTATTTAAGAAACTCTAATCTCTTGTATGAAGGAACTTTTTTCATGAAATCATATTGAGTTCTTCCAATTGTTGTGTGCTACATGCTGTGTGCCAAAAAGGGATTCTGTGTGAGCCCTTCTTCTTCCCGGTGTCCTGTATCTGCCTCCAGTCTCCATCTACCTCTTCAATTCCTAGCCGCCCTCTTCAAACACCTTCTTCCCTTTGCTAGTTTTTTCAATTAACTTTCCATCTGTGCTTTGTTTTCTAACCCTAGAATGGTTGTTTGCAGGTCCCTCGGCTTCTACGAATCCAACAACTCCAGCCGGGCCGCAATCGGATCACCGAGCAGAAAGCCAAGAATCCGTGGGTCTCTGGCTTGATTTTCCAGGCCGCATCCGGAAGTGAGAGCGACCCTTTCGCATACAATCCCAGGCACATCTACTATTGTCAAGTATACCCCCTCTGCCTACCAGATACTTTATTGAAGATGAACTAGCCCAACCGAGACTACTCAGCCTCGGCGGTCCACTTTCTATTACTTTTTAGGTCCTGTTATGCATGCTTTTAGCTTCTTAATTTTATATAGAACTTTCTACATAGTTCCTTGGTCTGATCTTCGAGATTCAAACATATAACTTAATATTTAAAAACACAAAAATAATTTACATGCATATATAGTTCTGCATCAGAATTTAGATGGCTTACCACCATAAAAGAAGTGTGGGTCTCTTGGCATGCCTTTATTCTACTAGCTCATCAGTATAGATTATTCAATGACTTGTTTCGTCTGAAGCAAAAGGATGGACAGTCTATCAATGCATTCCTAGCCGAGATAAAAGACATTTGAGATCAATTAGCAAATAGTGAACCCAAATTGGAACATGTCAATGATCTTATCAAATTCCATTCTTATAGGGATCGTTTTCATGTGTATCGCTTCTCATGGCCCTTCAAAATGATTTCGAACCAGTTCATGCTTTCTTGCTCCATCGAGATCCATTTCCCTTCTTGGAAAGGTTGTAGTAGAATTACTTTTTGAAGAGATGGGTGACAACTCTTCACAAACAATTGACTGTTGCTCCATCTGAATCAGTACTGGCAACTTCAACTCAACCACCTAAAAAAAGTTATTGCTACTACTGCAAACAGCCTAGATACCATATAGCTCAATGTCCCATATGACCTCTAAAGCCGACTACGTGGCAAGGTATCGATCTCAAGATAACAAGAACTCTGTAACCATTGCTGCTACCACCGAGGATTCCACTCCAACTTCTAGTACTATATCCTTGGGAGATTTAGAAACTCTTCTCAAATAGATTCTTGCTAACACTCTTTCTAGTTCTTCATCAGTACTCTCAGCTACCTTAGGTTCATCCTTCTGGTTCCTTGATTATGGTTGTTTTAATCACATGACGGCTAATCATTCATGTTTATCTTCAATACATACTGCCACTAATATACCCACTATTCACACTACTAATAATTCACAGTTGCATATTATTCACAAGGGACATATTTGCACATCATCTTTATCCATACCTGAAAAGTTTAATGTGCCTAATCTTTCTTTGAATCTTATTTCTGTGGGTCAGCTATGTGAACTTGGATTCATTGTTCATTTTTTATCCTATGATTATTCTATGAAAGATCCGAAGACAAGGCAGATCATTAAGATCAGCCGTAAAGTTGGATGCTTATGAGCTTACCTCTCTCTATCTTCCCCCGGTCTCCGCCCACACTCTTAAATTATTACATTAGTTTCTTTCCGTACTTGGCATGCTCGTTTAGATCATGTCTCTTTTTTTGTTTGTGTCCTCTTATTTCTCGAGATCTTTTAGGCACTATCAAAGATGATAAAATAGATTATATTCCCTGTCATCTGGTTAAACATCATGCACTTCCTTTTAATAAAAGTAATTATGTTTTTTTTGCTCTCCTTAATTTAATTCATTCTAATATTTGGGAACCATCTCCAACTACTACCATGAGTGGATTGTGATATTATGTCATCTTCATCGATGATTATGCATGTTATACCTGGCTTTATCCATGAATCATCAGTTTGAACTATGTGAAATTTATCAAAAATTTAATGCTATGGTTCCAACTCAGTTTTCTTGTCCTATTAAAATCTTTCATATGGATAATGCCTACGAGTATAAGAAAATTGAGTTTCTTTAGACCCTTACTCAAAATGGCACTATTGTTCAACATTCTTGTTCTGGAGCATTCCAATAAAATGGACATGCAGAATGCGAGCACCGACATATCTTGGATCTTGTGCATGCCTTGCTTCTTTTTCCTTCCTGTCCAAAACATTTTGGGGAGAGGCTGCCCTTACCGTAATTTATATTATTAATCGAGTTCCTTCAACTACATTAGGCAATGTCTCTTCTTATGAATATTTATTCAATACTATCCCTGACTATAATGCTTTACGTGTATTTGATTGTGCTTGTTTTGTATTTTTGCAGCCACATGAATGAACCAAATTAGAACCCCATGCTTGTTTATGTTGCTTTCTTGGGTATGGCCTTGAACATAAAGACTACTGATACTGGGACCCCATTTCTAAACATCTTCGTATCTCTTGTCATGTAATTTTTTGGGAGCACAAAATGTTCTCACTATTTTCATTTCAATTGTCTACTATTAGAGAACCTTTCTTTGTTAACCCATCTCTAGATCTCTTTTCTAATGATGAAAAAAATAGTCATCTTCAATCCTAAATGGATTTTTTACCTACTCTAGGTTCTGCAGACTCCTCAGATAACTCTACAAGTTCAATTGGTAGCTCTACAAGTGATTCAACTAGCAATTATTCTTAAGATTCTACTTCATCTGAGGATCATGTTTCTTTCCCTTCACATTCATCTAAACCACCTCGACGTTCTACTCGAGTAAGTCATGTTCCAGCACATCTTCATGACTTTTATTGTTATGCTATTATTGCTCCTCTTCATGAACCTGAAACTTTTAGAGAAACATGTATTGACCCTCTTTGACAGTAAGCAATACAAGAAGAGTTACAAGCCTTAACTGATACACATACTTGGGATCTTGTTACCTTGCCACCTAGAAAGTCTGTTATTGGTTAGAAATGGGTTTATAAGATCAAGACCTGATCAAATGGTTATGTGGAATGTTATAAGGCTTGTCTTGTAGCAAAGGATTTTTTACAAGAATATAGTATAAATTATTAGGAAACCTTTGCTCCAATTGCTCAAGTAACTTCTGTACGTAATTTGATTACGGTAACTGCCACTTGTCGGTAGCATCTTTTTCAAATGGATGTCAAAATGCCTTTTTGAATGGAGATCTCTATGAAGAAATATATATGAAACCACCTCCAGGTTACTCTCACACATCCAAAAAAGTTTGTCAATCTCTGACATGCTCTTTATGGTCTCAAGCAACCTTCTCGGACCTGGTTTGAGAAATTTAGTTTCACTCTATGTCATATTGGTTACACTTTCCTTCCTCATGATAATGCCCTATTTATTTGTACCACAGACAAGGGCGCATTCTATTGCTTCTTTATGTAGATGATATGATCATTATCGGTGATGATCTTGATGGCATCAAGGCTCTTAAAATCTATCTCAGTCAATAATTTGCCATGAAGGACCTGGATCTTCTTACTTATTTCTTTGGAATAGAAGTTTCTGCCAATCAATCAGGCTATTTTTTATCTCAGATAAAATATGCCACCGATCTCGTATCTTGTGTAGGTCTCTTTGATAGTAAAATTGCTTCAACTCTGATTGAAGCTAATATCAAATTCACAGTATTTGATGGTTCTCCTTTTTAGATTTCTACTCTTTATCGATAACTTGTTGGAGGCCTTATTTATCTCACCGTCACCGATCCCGACATAAATTATGCTATGTATATCGCAAGCTAGTTTATATCTGTACCACACACTACTCACTATGCTGCAGTTTTTCTCATCCTTCATTATGTACATAGTATAATTTTCAAAAGTCTTTATTTTTCTATTGTATCTTCTCCTGTACTACATGGTTATTCTAAGGCTGACTTGGAGGATGACCCCAATGATAGGCATTCCACTACTGGATTTTGCTTCTTTCTTAGTGATTCATTGATTTCTTGGAGAAGCAAGAAGCAAACCTTTGTGTCATGATCCAATACTGAAGCTGAGTATCATGCACTTGCCGATCCACTCAAGAAATGGTTTGGTTATGCTGGTTGCTTCAAGAAATGGGTATATAACATTCCGGTGCTACTTATTTATATTGTAGAAATCAAAGTGCTATATACATTATGCATAATAATGTTTTTCATGAGTGCACAAAATATATTGAATATGATTTTCATTTTGTGCATCAGCATATTACTTGTGGAATTGTTCACCTACTCTCTATTTCCATCTCTTGATCAACCTACTGACATTTTTACAAAGTCTCTTCATCCTGGTCATTTTCAAACTTTATCATCCAAACTCAAGTTGGTATCTCAGTCACTACCTTGATTTTGAGGGGGGATGTTAGCATAATCATATGGATTTGCTAGTATTATTCAAGGAAATATATCAATCTCATTCAAGGAAATATATCAATTGATCTCATTCAAGGAAATATATCAATTGGCCTCGTTCAAGAAAATATATCAATGGACCTTATACACAGAAATATATTAATTAGCAGATCAACATGTTTAAAAAATATATCAATTAAAAGTTTAATGATTGATTGTATCTAGATCTCTATTTTTCATATATATTCTTGTAATATGAAATGTAAATCAATGTAAATCATTTCTTCTTTCGCATCTTATCTACACATTCATCTAGTCTTCCGATCTCTTGTCTTTTCTTGCCACCTTTCTTCCTTTATTACACTCTCTATCTCTTTTTTCATCTCTATACTACATCTATTGGTATCTCTATCCTCTTCTCTCTCCCTTGATGCCCTTGCTCATACTTAAAGTTGGCAACAACTCAAAATGATCCTAATGGAAGAGCTCCCTTCCCTCCTTATATTATCAAAGTAAAACCGAAAACAATAACAACTATTGAATATTTTTTTTGCCAGGAACTTTAAAAATATAGAAATCTTTTTTAAAAAAAATAATTAAAGTGATAATGATGCCAAACACGATCTTTAACTTTATTTTTTGTTTTTCATTCGCGAGAGATTTTATTGTTTTATACTTATCATCGTATAGATTTATTTAGGTAAAACTTAGTTACATTTAACATGATAATTGGCCCTGAAATATCACGATCGTTATGTCAGACATAATTTTTTTTGAAAAAATTAAACATAAATTTCAAAGTACAAAATTAAAATTATAAGCATAAGCATAGGGATGGCAATGGAACGGGTTCGGGCCGGGTGCATAACTACCCAAATCCAAACCCAAATATTTAATATACTATCCAAACCCGGTCCAAACACTATCTGGACTGGATATTTTTTATTTAAACCCATCTCAATTGGATATCGGGTAATCGGGTTTACTTGACCCGAATCCAACCGAGTCATATTAAATATTTTTTCATTTTTATCAACTTTAAAATCATCTACAATTTTATAAATTATACATACATTAAACAAATAAAATTTAACTACATTTTTAGTTCAACAGCAGTTAATTTCATATTCAATCAAAATTTATATTATGAAGTTGGTAAACAATTAATTATGATCTTGTTTTGAATTCACCCTGAATAGAATAGGATGAAAAAAAAATTTTTCCAATATATATATATAATGATTAGGATATAGGATTCAAGTATTTTAAATTTTAATAACTAATAATTATAATTAATAAAAATATATATTAATTATATATATATATATTAAAATATTAAAATAATTCGGGTCGGGATCTGGTTGGGTATATATCTATCCAGTCACGGTCCAAACATAAAGTTAAGCATTCGGGTTTTACCCAAATCCGGTTCAAATCCAATCAAAGTATTGACCATTCGGTCCAATCAGATCGGGTCAGATCGGATATCCATGAATTTGAATTTTATTGCCATCCCTATCCAAGCATTATAATATGATCGTTCGGTTAATTACTTCTAGACCATAAGATGGTTTTGATTAACAAATATATTGAAGGAGATATTTATAAATAATAATAATTACTGATATACTTACCAGAACGGTTTGACACTTTTTTTTTTTTTTTGACAGAGCAGCTTGATATTTTGTTACAAGCTTATGTTGAATCTGAAACGTAAAACCGAGGCCTTATAAATTTGGCTGGTCAACTCGTTTAGAGTTCTCCGTTGGGGGGAAGTAGAAGGTAAGCATACCCTGAAAAGGTGTGACAGATCCTGATCGAGGGGCTCAAAAGCCGTTTCTCTCTATCCGTAACAGCTGGCTCGACATTTAGTGCAAACTATAATGGCCCTCTAAAACGAAAACGACCACTGTACTAATAAAAAAAACAAATAAACGAATATAAAATGACGGCGCCTTGTTTTTTAATAAAACCGTATAATTAATAAAAGAAAAAAAATAAGACTTTTTAATGATAAATTATTAACTATATATATATATATATATCAATTAATTGCACCTGTGACCCTTTTGATATATATTTTTTTTTTTAAAAAAAAAAAAAATCTTATCTTTCTTTCCGTTGCACGCCAGATGACAACATGCTAGCTGTGTTGCTTGCCGTGCGGCTTGATTAAGTTTGAATTTTGGAGTGCAAATGGAGCCCTGCAATGAATAAGAACAAAATATCCGACTAGTTAATATCTTGCTTTGGTAGGACCCACAAACTTCATCCAACTGTATGAATTAAAAGGCAATCCGGGTTTTCATTCCAAGGTGGCGGGCGGGCTCAAATTTGACGTTATTTCTCTGGTTGCACGCCGGGTGGGCGATGAAGGGATGTACGTCGATATTGTTGGCTGCGGGGCATCTCGTTACGACGATGTGGACGTGGGAGGAGCGCGATGCGGCACCGGATGCCAGCGAGCGATGGTTGGCTGCGGGGCATCTCGTTACGACGATGTGGACGTGGGAGGAGCGATGCGGCACCGGATGCTAGCGAGCGATTGCGGTGGCAATGGGGACATGTGGGGTGGTGGTTTTGAAGGGCAGAAACCAAGCCGTGTAGGTCTCAAATACTTTTATTTAGGGATGGCGATTTGTCGTGCATACCACGAAGCTTCCGAGATATGGCAGCACATGCAACGTGCGACTGTTTATATATATATATATATATATATATATATTAAAATAAAAAAAATAAAAAAGAGGTACAAGAAAAATTTTTAAATTTATTCGAGTTATCCACGTGATTATATCTCGCATCTGATCGAGATGAGTTTAAATCTCTACCAATCAAGCTACAATCGTAACGGTAATTATGTTTTATAATTTTAACTTCGTCGCTTTAACAGAGAGAGAGAGAGAGAGTTTGTTTGATTTCTGGTTAGATTTTGCAGTGATGGAAGAGACATATCAAGCACGTGTAATTTTGCGGTTCATGTAAAACAAGATATTTTACTTTCTCTTTATAGATGAAATAGGCTTTAATTTCACAAATTAATATAATGAATCTTTTTTAACTCTAGATCTCCTTTTGGGTATGTTCCAGGGAGAGGTCTGGGTTTTAAATCCATTGGCAGTCTCATGTATTTTTTGTTTCCTCCATGAGAATAAGTTTTATGAAACCACATACCATATATTTTGTTGGGCCATTTGCCTTCGGCTTGCCCTTCATTTGATTTCATATGTTGTGGTAAAGGGACCCATCCCCATCTAATAAGTGAATTTACACCTAAAGATAGGTCAATTATTTGAGCAAAAAAAGCAATATTCATTTTAAAGGAGCGCTTGTATTATAATTAAGAGCTTTTTGTCCACACAAATAAGAGGTGTTATTAATTGTCTCCATTAAATGCGCTATATGATGAGTGAATGCCATAGAATGAGCTATATGATAAGTGAATGCAGCTAGAAATCTATATTTTCAAGGATACATCAGGTCAATATTATGTATAAATAACTCGATATAGTTCGGATTGGAACTTGTATGATCGTTACCATCTATTTAAAAGCAAGATACTTTAGGTTTGATCTTGAAAGATATATCCTCAAAAATCTTTATATAGATAATTATAATATAGATAAGTTTGCCTTCAATTTTCTAAAGATTTGCTTGGTTAGAGTATATCAGATTACATAATAATTTGTTAGTTTATGAAAATTATTTATCTAAAAAAAATGATTATGAAGAAGAATAATTCTATCATATTTGGTCAGTGAAAATTTTTTTCTACAAATTGATATAAGAATATCATCAAATTTACAAATATATCTATCAATAAAAAATATTTTTTTAATATTAAGATAGTATTGCTATTTTCAATTAATTTTTGTACAACGTCAATAATCATATGGTGCTTTGTATAATAATATTTGCATTTTAATTATCTTGCAAAATCTCTTTATAATTGAATGAATTTAGGAAAGCATCAAAATAAATTTAATTAATAATCATAAATATATTTTATGGAGGATATTTTTGTCAAGTATAGATTACCATCATTTAAAAACTGATAAAATACCAACCTTTTATGATATTTATTTTACCTTTTCTTTTTGAAAAAAGCATGATGCCCATCAATTTTTTTACCATCTCTTTTTTTTTTTACTTTTCATACCAAACTATGTAATCTAATATATATGAAATTTATTTTTCATACTAGATTACCCCTAACCAAATAAATCCTGAGGCCTCATCTAGATCATGAAAAGTGGAGAGAAAAGTAGCAATTCCAAGAAAGTAAAAAGGGAGACTCTTGCTTGGTTAAAGTTTAAAAAGAACAAAGATGGAAAAAAGGTTTTCTATGGAAAGACACCTATTATATTTCGTAAAAAGTGGAAATTCATAGAAGAGGTGAATTTGAGATTTCTTAAAGAATAGGAATTTATAATATTTTTTTATTTTCAAAAGTATCATTTTAAGATCAACGACTAAAATTTTGTAAAATATGGATGGATGACTATAATAAAATAATGAATAGTGATATATGCCAAAATCATATATTTATACTAATACAATATTTTTATTAATATTTTATATAGTACTTATATTAATATATTTAATATTAATATTAATATTAATATAATATTAATACATATATATATTAGTATTGTATTAATATAATAAATTATTATGATTTAATGCTATATGATAGTATATTTTTATTATTATAAATATAATATTATTATTTATACAAAATCTAAGAGTAAAAATGTATGGCCTTGTATATATTAAGGATATAATAGATATATTATGTAACCTTTGCAAGAAAGTAAATGTGTAATTAAAATAAATCATTCTGTAATAAATTATTTTTTCATAGTCAGTCAAATATATTAAAATTTTATTCATAAAAAATATAATTTTTTGAAAAAAAAAATTCTACGAGCCAAAAAAAAAAAAAAAAAAAAAGAACCCAATACCTATCGAATTAAAAAGAAAAAAGAAATCAAGAGGTTTAGAGAGAGATGCGCATAATCAATGTCATGTGCTCTATGGTCTATTGTATTTAAGGAACTTTCTTTGTCAATGGCTCGACAATTCCCATAACATGCGGAGAAGGATAGGGATTAAATAAATAGTTAAAGAGTTTTTTTGAAAAAAAAAAAATTTATCAGACCGTTAAAAGATAATTCCAAGAAAAATTTACATTTATTAGAGTTTTTAAAATTACAGTTAATAGAAAACTAACTTTAATGTCCCCTCCATGTGCATTGCTCATATTAAATGCTAGTACCATATAAAGTAAACTCATTTAGGCGGTGGATGTGCAATTGACATTCAATTAAGATGCTTAACATACTTTTCTATAATTAAGTCACTTCTTGCATGATAACATGGTGATAGTCGCATGAAAGATATTGTGATATTTTTAATATTTTTTCAAGATAATATTGAATTTCTTAGATATTATATTATTAGGTATGGTGCACCAATTTTTTTTTTTTTTTTTTTAATAGAACAAAAAGATAGGAAAAATTTATCCCGATGTAGCTTTCATTTTGCCTTCCATTCTGGCTCCCAACCTGTTATGCCATGTTCGATATGGATACATGATGTACCATTCCAATCATCAAAACATGTGGAAACTGGCCAGCTATTTGTGTTGCCATGACACTACGAATGGTCATCACGGGACACGCATGCATGACATGCAGTCGCTTATGTGTGAACTGTATACAGGTGGGCGAGGGCGTCCACATCCTGCGGTCATCATCCACGAGGAGTTGCACTTGCTGCCAAACGACGAGCAACGGCATCCAAGTCCGCCAAAATATCAAGTTTTCAATTGGGTGTGTGGTGTCGGTAAAGAATCTTAGGTTACCGCCAACGTAGTAGCCTGGTTCATTGGAATCTCGTCCTGCAACTAATTAGTTATAAATTAAAAAATAATTTTAAAGAGGGCTCAATTAAACCTAGAAATTATTTTCTAAAATCTATAATGATTAGATTGAATAAAAAATAAGATCTTACTACTTTCTATGATAACTAGCTGACATCTTGGGTTATTTTGAAAAACTAATATAAAAAATATATATTTATGAAAGTAGGGCCATCCTAACTATATTTATGAAAGTAGGTTTCCTACGAGAGAAATCGCAGGTTGTCCTGCCATAGATCCGACAATCGGTCCAAGCACCAAGGTCCGACTACCGGTCCAACCACCGATCCAAAATTTTAAAAATTATTTTTCTTATTTTTTAATTTTTTAAAAACTTTTATTAATTTTTAAAATTTTTTATTAATTTTTTATATTTTTTATTAAATTATAATGCAGGAAATTATTTATGTAGAAAAATTATGGGCTGATTTCAATGCGAAATCGTAGTTAAACCCATGATTTCTAATTAAATTATTTTTATAAAAAATATTAATTTTAAAATTTTTTATTATTTTTTAATATTTTTTTATTAAATTTTAATGAGGAGAAAATTTATTTGGTGAAATTGTGGGTTGTACTCATGATTTCATATTGAAATTGTTGCCGATCTCGCCGCCGCGCCCGTGCCACGGATCCGCCGATCCTACCAGACCGCCTAGCTCCTGGAGCCTCCTGGCTGGGGCGAACCTGCAAGAGAGGGTCAGAAGACCCTGGCCGGGGATCCCGGCGAGGGAGCTCCGACGGTCAAGTTAGTAGACGGCGAGAAGGAACAGATTCTCCAAGACGGGCCCCCGAAGGAGTCCCAGACTCAGAGAATTTACTAGCAAGAAAGGTGCCGTAGGGACCAGAAACCCGACCTTGGCCTCCTTGCCGAGCTCACGCCAAGCGATCCCCTCTCGGGACCCTGGATCTTACTCTCGGAGCGGGGCTTTTGGCCACTGTTTCTTACTTGTCCCAGCTTACCTGGTCGCCTCCAACTTCCTTCCTTTTATCTCCTCCCGCTGTCCGCCTGTCTTCTGCTCGTGGGAGGCTCCTCTTTCCATCCTTTTCTCTTTCCCCTTTTGGTTTCGAGGGCCAGGCGGCTTTCCGACCTCGTTCGCCGAGCCCAGCGAGGAAAGGGTAAAGACAAAAGAATGGGGGTGGCGCCGGCAGGGCGGCCGGTCAGACCTCGGGCCCAGTGAGGGCGCCCTCCTCCCTAAGTGCCGGCGCTGTCCGTTTACGGGCCCTGTTTTGTCAGAGCCGCGCCTCTCGACTGCAGGAGTTGTCGGGCCGACGTAAGTGGTGTTTCGCGTGCCGCCGTAATCTGTACGGGGCGCCGTCTGTGACACGCACGGCTTGAGGGCCAACCTCGGAACCTGCGCCTCTTTCTTTGGGATCTTCTCTGTACGGGTGGCCTGACCTCGGTCGAGGTGGACCCCTCCTGGATGGACACCTGGCGAGGTGGCAGGAGGGCGCTCGGCTTCGGCCGAGGTGGACCCGTCTCCTTGGGCCACCTGGCGAAGGAGTGAAGGAGCAGCCGACCTCAGCCGAGGTGGACCCCTCCTGGGTGGACACCTAGCGAGGTGGCAGGAGGGCGCTCGGCTTCGGCCGAGGTGGACCCGTCTCCGGGGGCCACCTAGCGAAGGAGCGAAGGAGCAGCCGACCTCGACCGAGGTGGACCTCTCCTTGGTGGACACCTGGCGAGGTGGCAGGAGAAGCCCTGTACCGAACTCGACTTCGGCGAGGGCGATAACGTCTCGGGATATCACCTGGCGAGGTAGCCCGGGGGGGGCAAGGGTCGAGCTCGACCTCGGTAGCACGGAAGCCGAGGCTGACTCGGTCGAAGAACCCTCCACGTGGCTCAATCATACCTGACGGAATCTGAGACCGGCCATGTCATCATTACGGCCGTAACAATTGCCCCCCAGCCCGCCGTTCCGTTGGGGCATCGTAGAACGGAACGTTGGGATTAAATGCGGATATGACGTGGGAAGGCGAAGATCTTGCATCATAATTACCGCGATCCTCGTCGCCGATTCTCGGTGCGCCCGAAGTCCTATAGGAAGCCGCCACGCGTCGCCCACTTGCCCATAATAAATGCGTCGCTTCGAAGCAGAGGCTGTTACCCTGCTAACGAGGCGTCGGTGTCGGGCGTGCGTCCACGCGGCGATCATCCAGTGGCTCGGGGCGAAATGACGGGTACGGCTGCTGTCGACTAAATTTGAAAAGGAGGGAGCTTTCCGGAATGAGGCCTTTTCCCTTGCTTCGTGGGCGATTTGCTGCAGGCCAATTTCCACTGCCCTGCATCCGCTCGGTGTATTTTCGGTGAGTGCCTCCATTTTCTCCTTAGGTCCCCTCTCCTTCTTCTCTGAATCTTCTTTTCTTTCTTCTTTGTCATGACGCGCCGTCGCTATGTTTCCTCTAATCCGGACGAGGCCGATCCGTCCCGGCCGAGGACTCCATCTTCTTCCTCATCAGAGGAGGAAACGATCCCGGAGGAGATCCGCAGGCGACTGCAACCTGGGGGTGTCACCATCGGCATCCCCAGGGGGGTCCGGTCTCCTCCGATTGCTTCCGCTCTTCCGCTTCTCTCTCTTCCTGCTCCACCTCTTCTTCCCGTCGGTCCCTCCGGTCATGCTTCCACCATGACCGAAGGTGACCTTTCTTTGCTCCGGGAGGCCTACGGCATCCCGGGATCAATCCGTCTGTTTGTTCCATGGCCCGGGGATCGCGTCACCATGAGTGGCCCTGGCCGCATAGCCTTCTATGAAGACTTCCTCCTCGGGGGTCTTCGATTCCCTCTGCAACCCTTCTTCCTTTCTTTCCTTAGCCATTTCCGTCTTGTTCCGGCCCAGTTGGCTCTCAATGCCATCCGGGTCATCTTTTCTTTCATAGTTTTTTGCCATTTCCACGGGTTTGTTGCCCGTTTCTCCCTCTTCAGGGCCCTGTTTATCCTGAAGAGGTACTCCACTGACGACAACTGGTGGTACATCTCGCCCCGGCCCAGGTGCCTCCGGTTCGACCTCCCTTCTTCTATCAAGGGCCGGAAGAACCGGTTCTTCTTTGCCTCGGTCGAAAATGTCGACTGGGCCTGGAGTGAACCGGACCGATCTCCGAACCGGAACTCCCAGGTCGAGTCGGCGGACCAGGAGGCCTACTCCCTGCTCCTGAGCGACGTGGTCCCGGCGCTCGAGGTTCTGCTCTCGGAGCAGAATCTTTTTGAGGCCGGGATCAGTCCCATCCGCGAGCCGGGTGAGATTCGGTCCTCCCTTGACTCCTGTGTTCTTTTTCCTTTTTAGCCGAGCTGGCTGACCTTCTCTTCTTTGTGTTGCAGGCATGAAGTTTTCACTGGAGAGCCTCCTGGAGGGCGCGGCCCAGAGGGACGTCGTCGAGGTGGATGAACCCGCGGCGAAGAGGGCTCGCACGGAGGTGAGCCAGGAGATCGTGACGGTGACCGTACCCAGCCCGGTGGCCGCCGTTCCCCCGCCCAGACTGCCTCGGGGCGGGGCCATTGATGCGCCTGCCGCCAGACTCGGCGGTGCTGCCGGCGAGGGGGCTCCACCACCAGCAGCTCTGCCCAGCGCCGGTCCCGTCATCGCCGCAGCTCCGACGGCGCAGCAAGCATCCTCTGCCACCCCGTCGACCGCGATTCCTGCTGGAGGGACGGTCGCCGCTGGAGCTGACCTGACGGCGCCGCCACCGGTGATCACCCACCGGTGTTCAGTAATCCGCGACAAAGGGCTCACGGAGAAAGTGATGGAGTATGCCTCCACAGCCCGGGACCGCCGATCTCGAGGCGGCCGGGACTACACTGATGCTCTGCTTGGGATCCTCCCGCAGCTCTTCACGGTAAGCTCGAACTCGTATTCTTCTATCCTCCGTGACCTCGGGTGGTCCTTCTTCTAACCCGGTTGCTTCACTGTGCAGATTGGGAACGACGTGCTCCTACTGAGGAACTTCCTCGTAGGGAGCGCGAAGAGGGATGCCGAGAAGGAAAAGAAACTCAGCAAGCTCGCGGCCGACGTCAAGGACCTCATGGAGAAGGGGGTCGAGCTGCGAGCAAACAACCAGACCCTCCAGGTGGACCTGGCGCACGCGGAGGGGCGGAACAAGGACCTGGAGTCTTCTCTGTCGGAGGAGAGGATCTCCCATCAGCGTCGCGCGGAGGAGGACGCGGCTGAGAGGGCTCGCCTTCAGGCCCATTCTCAGTGGCTGGAGCGCCAGCTGGAGGAGGCTAGGCGGGATGCGAATGCGGCGAAGGAGCGGAGCGCGTACGTCAACGGGCTCCTGGAAGCCACGAAGCGGGAGGCGCAGGAAGCCGTCCCGAAGTTCCGGGCCTCCGACGAGTACACCTCGGAGGTCCGGGAGGCCGCCGTGGACTCCTTCCTGAAGGGGTTCCGGATGTGCCGGGAGAAGGTAGGGGCCTTCTACCCCGAGCTCGACCTCAGTGGGGTGGTGCTCGGAGGTAGGAGGCAGGGACCCGAGAGCAGGACCTCCGGTGCGGCCGACGCCATGCCTACGGCCCCGGCGAGCGACGAGGCCATGGCTCCGGAGCAGCCACCTGAGCCGGCAGCCGCCGAAGGCGAGGATGCGGAGCGCGCGACCCAGGCTGATGGCTCCGACCCTGCGCCGAACTGAGCCACCTATCTTCTCATTTTTCTTTGTTGTCGTTGTTGTACTTCTCTTCTCTTTTTTTTGGGGACTCCCGGCCTGTCGGGATTCCCAGCTTGTACTTCTTCTTGGATTAATGAAAACACCATTTGTCTAAGTCTCGAATTCACTTTCTTTCCCACTCTCCCATCTCCTCTTTTTCCTTCTTGAGATATTGAGGTGGAGTGCCGGAACGAGTGTGGACCTGGTCCCGTCCGTCGCTCAGATCGAAGGTTGGGACATTCCGGACCGCGTGGCGTCAGAGTAGGCCTTGAGCGGGTCCATCTTTGGGATTGCCTTCATGCTCGCGTGGGCGAAGTGGGTTCTGCCCCGCCTTCCAGGCCGAAGCCCGGGACTTCCGGACTGAACCCCGGGGCCGCAGGCTTTCTCAAGCCTTGCGCGGCTTGCCGAGCTATTCTCCGTGCTCGCGTGGGCGAACTGGGTTCTGCCCCGCCTTCCAAGCCGAAGCCCGGGACTTCCGGACTGAACCCCGGGGCCGCAGGCTTTCTCAAGCCTTGCGCGGCTTGCCGAGCTGTTCTCTGTGCTCGCGTGGGCGAACTGGGTTCTGCCCCGCCTTCCAGGCCGAAGCCCGGGACTTTTGGACTGAACCCCGGGGCTGCAGGCTTTCTCAAGCCTTGCGCGGCTTGCCGAGCTGTTCTCCGTGCTCGCGTGGACGAACTAGGTTCTGCCCCGCCTTCCAGGCCGAAGCCCGGGACTTCCGGACTGAACCCCGGGGCCGCAGGCTTTCTCAAGCCTTGCGCGGCTTGCCGAGCTGTTCTCCGTGCTCGCGTGGGCGAACTGGGTTCTGCCCCGCCTTCCAGGCCAAAACCCAGGACTTCTCGCTTCCTTCGACCGTCGGCCACGATCGGGCGTGCCGAGGCCAGGGCTATGCGTCGGTTTCCCTACGAGGTGAGAAAAGAGCGTTTGAAGCAAAGAAACTTTATTGCAGGAGTGGAGAACCTTATATTACTGATAATACATTCTTAGGTTCGAGGCGTTCCACGTCCGGGGAAACCTGGTCCCTCCCAATTCCTCCAGGTAGTAGGCGCCGTGAGGGAGGGCTTCTGCCACCCGGTACGGGCCTTCCCAGTTTGGTGAGAGCTTGCCACATTCCCGTGGCTGAGAAGCTTCAGCGCGTCGGAGGACCAGATCTCCGGGACGAAAAATCTTCGGCCGCACTCGGGAGTTGTAATACCTGGCCACACGCTGCCTATACGCCGCCATCCGAACTCGGGCCTTGTCCCTCGTCTCCTCAAGAAGGTCAAGGTTGAGCATCATTCTGGCGGGGTTCTCTGTCTCGTCATATTGCTCCACACGCAGCATGGGTAGGCTGAGTTCGATCGGGATGACCGCTTCGGCTCCAAAGACGAGGTTGAACGGGGTCTCGTCGGTCGCTGTCCTCGGGGTGGTATGGTATGCCCAAAGGATGCTGGGGAGCTCCTCGGCCCACCTGCCTTTGGCCTGGTCCAACCGCGTGCGGAGGCCCTGCAAAATGGTCCTGTTCGTGACTTCGGCCTCTCCATTGGTCTGGGGATGCGCCACCGAGGTGAAGCGATGCCTGATGCCGAGGTCACCGCAGAACTCTTCAAACTCCCAGCAGTCGAACTGGCGCCCGTTATCGGTAACCACGGTATGGGGGAGGCCGAAACGGTAAACGATCGACTTCCAGAAGAACTTGGCGACGTTTGCCTCGGTGATCTGTGCCAAGGGTTCGGCCTCGACCCACTTCGTAAAGTAGTCGATGGCCACGATCAGGAACTTCCGCTGTCCAGACGCCGGCAGGAATGGGCCCAGAAGGTCCATCCCCCATTGGGCGAATGGCCACGGAGCTGAAAGCTGGGAGATTGGGTTGGAGGGCTGCCGTTGCACCATGGCGTGATGCTGGCACCGATCGCATCTCTTCACGAAGTCAGCGGTGTCTTCCTTCATCGTCTCTCAAAAGTAGCCCTGACGAAGGGCTTTGTAGGCCAATGCTCTGCCCCCACGTGGTTCCCACAGACGCCCTCGTGAATCTCCTGGAGCACGAGTCTGGCTTCTGCGGGTCCTACACACTTGAGGAGGGGGTAGGAGTAGGATCTTCGATACAATTGCCCATCCATCAGGACGAACCGCACGGCTTTCTTTCTGATGAGGCGAGCCGCCTCGCGGTCCTCCAGCAGGGCGCCGCTGGTTATGTATTCGGCGTATTTGTCCATCCAGTTGGGCTCACGATCGACCTGATGGACCCCCACTGGGGCCTCGTAGCTTGGGACCTTAAGGTGCTCCACGTGAGCGCGACCCAGCATCGTGTCCGGCAGGGTCGCCAGTCGGGAAAGAGTCCGCACGGGTGTTCTCCCTGCGAGGGATGTGGAAGATGTTGAAGCGCCGGAAACCGGCCATGCCCGCCCTGACGAGCTCCAAGTATTTCACCATTTGGGGGTCGTGCGCGGCATACTCCCCGGAGACCTGTCCTACCACGAGCTGGGAGTCAGTGAAGGCCTTAAGGTTGGTCACGCCCAGCTCGCGGGAGACCCTCAGCCCGGCGAGGAGTGCCTCGTACTCCGCCTGATTATTTGTCGCGGCGAACTGGAAACGGAGCGCGCATTCGGCGACGACCCCGTCGCTGTTGGCAAGAATGAGTCCGGCTCCACTCCCGCCAGAGTTCGAGGCTCCATCTACGTGGAGGATCCATGCATCCTCTCCGGGCCCCTCGGTGCCCGCCTTCAGCTGCTGGTGCAGGGGATCCTCCTCGGGCTCCTTGCCCAAACCCGCGCATTCGACCAAGAAGTCGGCCAGCACCTGAGCTTTCATGGCCGACCTGGGCCTGTACGCGATGTCGAACTCGCTGAGCTTCACTGCCCACTTCGCCAATCGCCCCGAGGTGTCGGGTCGGCTGAGCACCGCTTTCAGCGGTTGATCCGTCAGGACAGCGATGGGATGCGCTTGGAAATATGGCCTGAGACGCTGGGCAGACACTATTAGTGCAAAAACGAGTTTCTCGGGCCGAGAATACCTGAGCTCCGCGTCGCGGAGAAGTTTGCTGGTATAGTACACCGGCCGCTGGACTCCTTGGTCGTCGGTCCAAACCAGGACCGAGCTGACGGCTTCCGGGGTGACCGCCAGGTAGAGGATGAGTTCCTCCCCCTCCTCGGGCCGGGAAAGCAGCGGTGGCGATGCGAGCGTCTTCTTTAGCTCTTCAAAGGCCTCCTGGCATTCCTCGATCCAGGCGAAGTCGTTCATCTTTCTCAGCACCTTGAAAAAGGGACGGCAGTGATCTGCCGACCTGGAGATGAAGCGGCTGAGGGTCGCAACCCGGCCGGTGAGTTGCTGCACCTGCTTCTTGGAGGCGGGCTGCTCCATGTCCAGGATGGCTTGGACCTTCTCGGGGTTGGCTTCAATTCCTCTTTGGGTCACCATGAATCCTAGGAATTTTCCGGCAGAGACGCCGAAGGTTCACTTCGCAGGGTTCAGCTTCATCTGATGACGCCGGAGGTTGCCGAACGTCTCCGCCAGGTCAGCTACGTGGTCCGAATCGGGTTTGCTCATTACCAGCATATCGTCCACGTACACCTGCATGTTGCGGCCGATCTGGTCCTTAAAGATCCTGTTGACCAGACGCTGGTACATGGCCCCAGCGTTCTTGAGGCCAAATGGCATCATCCTGTAGCAAAAAGTTCCGCGGTCGGTGATGAAGGCGATATGCTCTTCGTCCTCCGGGCTCATTCGGATCTGGTTGTATCCAGAGAAGGCGTCCATGAATGACAGGAGGCGATGTCCCGAGGTGGTGTCGACCAGCTGGTCGATCTTTGGAAGAGGGAAGCTGTCCTTCGGGCACGCTCAGTTGAGGTCGGTGTAGTCCACACAGATCCTCCACTTACCACTGCTCTTTCTTACCATGACCACGTTCGCTAGCCAACTGGGATACTGGACTTCCCGCACAAAGCCGGCGGCGAGGAGTTTCTCCACCTCCTCGTTGATGGCCTTCTGTCTCTCCATGACGAAGCTCCTCTTCTTCTGGCGGACCGGGCGGCAGCTTGGGTCCACGTTTAGCCTGTGCGTGATGACCTCGGGCGGAATGCCCGGCGGCCGCCGACCAGGCGAACACGTCTGCATTCGCGCGGAGGAATTCCAGCAGGCGGGTCCGTTCTTCTTCAGGGAGTTGCGCCCCGACCTGCACCGTCTTCAGCGGGTCCGAACCAAGGAGATAAGTCAACAGTCGTTCTACAGGCCCCCCCTGGGTTCCTTCTCCCTCAGGTCGAGGTCGTCAACATCAGGGCCGAGCTCCGCGCCCTGGGCGCCCGGGACCGTCTGGGTCGTCCCCTTCATCACCCCGAGCCCGGAAGGCATGGGGAACTGCACCAACAACCTCTTTATGGAAATCGTGGCGTCCAGTTGGTTGAGCCCGGGATGCCCGAGAATGGCGTTGTTAGGCGAAGGGAGCCTGACGACGGTGAACGTCATCAGGACGGTCGTCTGCCGAGGTGGGGATCCGGCGGTGACTGGGAGAGTGATCTCCCCTTCGACCCCCACGGAGTCCCCGGTAAAACCTACCAGGGGGGTATGCACCGGTCTCAGCTGATCGTGGGACAAATTCATCCGAGAGAAAGCATCGTAAAAAAGCACGTCAGCCGAGCTTCCACTATCCACCATAATTTGATGTACAGGATGCTTCGCGATGGTCATCTCGACCACCACGGCATCGTTGTTTACATTCTCATTATCCTTCCCCTCCTCGGGAGGGATTACATTCTCCGGGTTCCCGACTTCCCAGGCTCTCTTCGCCGCTCGCCCGACCCCACGTGAGATCATGCCCACGGGCTTCTCCGTCGAGCGGTTATCGATTGCAGGGACCGGTGGTAAGGCCGCGAGCGGCCGCCCCTCCGGGGGGACCTCGTTCCTGACAAACTTCCTGAGGTAGCCCCTCTTGATCAGCTCCTCGATCTCCCGCTTCAAGTTGCGACACTCCTCCGTGTAGTGACCGTGCTCACGGTGGAACTGGCAGTACTTCGATTTGTCCCGGATAGCCCTCGGGTTCTGAGGAGGAGGTCAGCGGAGGTAATGCTCGCCCTCAATTTCCATGAGGATCTTCGTCCGAGGTGGGAGGAGAGGGGTGAACCTTCGCTCCGGAATGGCCTTGCCCTTCGGCCTTGGATTCGGGCGAGGGTCGGCAGGTGGCCCGGGCTTCCAAGTTCCTGAAAGATCCCTCGGGGATGGCCTCTTTGGAGTCCTCCCGTCCAGCTCTCGGCGGGTGCGGTCAGCCTCCTCCGCTCGGATGTACTTGTGGGCGCGGAGGAGGAGCTCGGAGTACGTCCTGGGCGGCTTTTTTTCCAGGGAGTAGGTTAGGCGGGACGTCTTGAGCCCGCGCTTCAAAGCCAGCATGGCTACAGGCTCATCCAGGTTGTAGATTTCCTGGGCTGCGGTCTTGAACCGGGTTATGTAGTCCTGTAGCAGCTCCTGGTCCTGCTGGCGGATGGAGAAGAGGCTATCCACCTCTCTTGGCACCTTCCGACAAGCGTCGAAATGCGCCACAAACTTTCCTTCCAGCTGGTGGAAGGAGCAAATGGATCCGGGCTCAAGGCGAGTGAACCAGACTCGAGCGGCCTTCCGGAGGGTAGCGGGGAAGGCGATGCACAAAAGAGCGTCGGTGGCCCCCTGGACCCTCATGAGAGCCTTGTAGCTCTCCAGATGGTCCAGAGGGTCGGTGGTCCCATCGTAGGGATCCACCTGCGGCATGCGGAACCGCCTCGGGATCGGCTCCGCCTGGATTTCTTCAGAGAAGGGGGGGGCTGGAGTCGTAGCCCGCCGGGTCTGCCGATGAGTTCTGCAGGTCGGCAAATCGGTGGGCGAACTCTGCTAACTTGCGCTCGTGCTCCTCCAGGCGGCTCTCGGCCTGACGCCTGATGGCCTCGTCAATGGAATCTTCCACCAAGGCTGCTGGCGAAGGGGGCGCCGATCGGTCTCGGCGCGAAGTCATGCCTCGGCGCCGCTTGCTGCGATGCGCCGTCTCGGCTTCATCGGCCGAGGATCGACTCTCGTAATCCGTTGAACCGGAGTAGTTTCTTTTTGCGGGAGCTTGGTGGCTCCCGCGGGGGTTGGAGACTGCCCTCGGGTGGGATGGCCTGCCCTGAATGGAGCGCAGGCTCCCACGCTGTCCCGCGGCTCGGGCCGCGGGGGTCCTCGGCTGCATGGCCAGGGACCGCTGCTGGTGTTGAAGCTGTCGGACCGCCGAGGTCAAGGTCTGCAGCTGTTGGATAACGGCCACGAGGGGCCCGTCTGCCGAGGTCGGTGGTAGTGGAAGAGGAGGGGGAGCTGGGAGCTCCCTCTCCGGGCTATGGGCCCCTTGAGGGGAGGGAACCTCCCCCACACGCTGGTGGACGCCTCGCGCCCACGAGTGACCACCATTGTCGGAGAGCGCTGTACCTGCAGAAAGCTGGCTCCAGCTAGGGGGTGTTGTCCTGCCCCCCTACCTGGTGCGCCAATCTGTTGCCGATCTCGCCGCCGCGCCCGTGCCACGGATCCGCCGATCCTACCAGACCACCTAGCTCCTGGAGCCTCCTGGCTGGGGCGAACCTGCAAGAGAGGGTCAGAAGACCCTGGCCGGGGATCCTGGCGAGGGAGCTCCGACGGTCAAGTTAGTAAACGGAGAGAAGGAACAGATTCTCCAAGACGGGCCCTCGAAGGAGTCCCAGACTCAGAGAATTTACTAGCAAGAAAGGTGCCGTAGGGACCAGAAACCCGGCCTTGGCCTCATTGCCGAGCTCACGCCAAGCGATCCCCTCTCGGGACCCTGGATCTTACTCTCGGAGCGGGGCTTTTGGCCACTATTTCTTACTTGTCCCAGCTTACCTGGTCGCCTCCAACTTCTTTCCTTTTATCTCCTCCCGCTGTCCGCATGTCTTCTGCTCGTGGGAGGCTCCTCTTTCCATCCTTTTCTCTTTCCCCTTTTGGTTTCGAGGGCTAGGCGGCTTTCCGACCTCGTTCGCCGAGCCCAGCGGGAAAAGGGTAAAGACAAAAGAAGGGGGGTGGCGCCGGCAAGGCGGCCGGTCAGACCTCGGGCCCAGTGAGGGCGCCCTCCTCCCTAAGTGCCGGCACTGTCCGTTTACGGGCCTTGTTTTTTCAGAGCCGCGCCTCTCGACTGCAGGAGTTGTCGGGCCGACGTAAGTGGTGTTTCGCGTGCCGCCGCAATCTGTACGGGGCACCGTCTGTGATGCGCACGGCTCGAGGGCCAACCTCGGAACCTGCGCCTCTTTCTTTGGGATCTTCTCTGTACGGGCGGCCTGACCTCGACCGAGGTGGACCCCTCCTGGGTGGACACCTGGCGAGGTGGCAGGAGGGCGCTCGGCTTCGGCCGAGGTGGACCCGTCTCCTAGGGCCACCTGGTGAAGGAGCGAAGGAGCAGCCGACCTCGACCGAGGTGGACCCCTCCTGGGTGGACACCTGGCGAGGTGGCAGGAGGGCGCTCGGCTTCGACCGAGGTGGACCCGTCTCCGGGGGCCACCTGGCGAAGGAGCGAAAGAGCAGCCGACCTCGGCCGAGGTGGACCCCTCTTGGGTGGACACCTGGCGAGGTTGTAGGAGGGCGCTCGGCTTCGACCGAGGTGGACTCGTCTCCGGGGGCCACCTGGCGAAGGAGCGAAGGAGCAGCCGACCTCGGCCGAGGTGGACCCCTCCTGGATGGACACCTGGCAAGGCGGCGGGAGAAGCCCTGTACCGAACTCGACTTCGACGAGGGCGGTAACGTCTCGGGATATCACCTAGCGAGGTAGCCCGGGCGGGCAAGGGCCGAGCTCGACCTCGGTAGCGCGGAAGCCGAGGCTGACTCGGCCGAAGAACCCTCCATGTGGCTCGATCATACCTGACGGAATCTGAGACCGGCCACGTCATCATTACGGCCGTAACAGAAATCATTGGTACAACCCGCAATTTCTCGTTAATTCTTTTAAAAAAAATTATTAATTTTAAATTTTTTTTATTAATTTTTTAAAATTTGTTATTAATTTTTAATATTATTTGATAAAATTATGGGTTGTACCCATGTTTTTAATGAAATCGCAGGTATAATCCATGATTTCTTTCGTATAGAACCTATTTTCGTAAATATAGTTGGGATTGCCCTACTTTCGTAAATAATTTTTTTATATTATTTATAAAAAAAACTTGCATTTTAGTAATTTAATGAAATCCCATTATATTATTATATTTGATATATTTTTTAGATGATAATTTATCCTATTTGGATTACTTTTCAAGAAATATTTTAGATTATCTCTAGAAGAGATGGTAATCCATATTACTATCTTTCAGATAATCTAGATTATCAAATTATCTTCATCTTCTCTTTTTTTTCTTCCATTACATATAATATAATTAAAATATATTATATATTATTTAATATAATATATTAAATATATTTTATAAATTTAATTTATTTAATATATTATATTAAATAATATATAATATATTTTAATTTTATATTATTATATTATATTATATTATACTAATATAATATATTATTTTATATTTTATGATATAAAATATATCATATTATATTTAATATTATAGTATATAAATTTAATATATTATTTAATCTATTTAAGCAATATATTAAATATACTATTTAATATATAAATTTTATATTAAATTTATTTAATATAAAAAAAATTATTTTTATAAAAATATAAAATATAATTTTTAAAATATTTGTTAATATAAAATATAAAAATATATATTTTTAATAAATAGATAAAAATAAAAATAATATATTTTATAAATAAAATATAATTTTGATTTATAGATATTTTAAAAAATTTATTTTATTTTATGCAACATTATTTATATGTATCAAATATAATATTTATATTACTGCAATCAATATTATTAACAATTTATATTACTGATAATGGTACCGATCAAAATTATCTAGTAATATACCAAATACAGTTTTAAAGTATTATTTTTAGTGATGAACATAAAAATATATCTATTTTTTTTGGTAAAGAAAAGGGATGGGAGGAGGAAAATCCCCACTATAGCTGTCCCCGCTCCGCCAAGCCATGTTCGATTCGGATAGCTATTTATCGCAATTCCCTCCCCACCCGAAGATGAGGCCAAGCCATGTTCGATTCAGGTAGCTATTTTTCACAATTCCCTCCCCACCTGAGTACGTCAGCCTGATCCCACTGCGCTCCCTAGGAACTCGGGATCCTTCCCATGTAAGAAGGATTCACCTTCCTTTGCGCGGCTACACCGCTAGATCGCGCAATAGCCCCTCGGGATCTATGCAGAAGAGATCTTGTTGTGCTTCGCGAGCTGCGCTGAGAGAGATCCAACGGTCGACGTCGAGAAGGGAGGGCAATCATTCTTACGCCCTTAACACCGTACTGTCATTTCCTGAAGCCACGTGAAAGCAAATAGGATCCCAAAAGGGCCATTGGCTCCCGGCCCATTGCCATAATTTTCTCTTATGACCATTAAGAAAAAGTCTTTGTGCATAGCGTGCGGTACAGAAAATTCAGTATGATCCGTATCATATTTTTGTATTGATCCGAATATATTCATTATAGTATAATGGAATGAAAGCTGAGCATGATTAGCATTAATTATTATTCAGCTTTTATTTAAAATTTTTGTCCATACCAAAATATCATTTCTTCTAATCCCTTTTCTATAGGGGTATTGTAAGTTTTGAATTAGGATATCGTAATACTGTTTCAGATTTTATTTTATATTTTTCTGCAGGGATGTCATAGATTTTGAACTGGGATGTCGTAACTTTTGAACAAGGATGTCGCAATACTATTTCAGGTTTTATTTTATATTTTTCTGCAGGAGTGTCGTAGGTTTTGAACTGGGATGCCGTAGTTTTTGAACTAGGATATCGCAATACTATTTCAGGTTTTATTTTATATTTTTTTGCAAGGGTGTCATAGGTTTTGAACTAGAATATCGTAATACTATTTCAGATTTTATTTTATATTTTTCTGCAGGGATTTCGTAGATTTGAACTAGGATGTCGTAACTTTTGAACTAGGGTGTCGTAATACTGTTTCAGATTTTATTTTATATTTTTTTGCAGGGTGTCGTAGGTTTTGAACTACAATGTCGTAGCTTTTGAACTAAGATGTCGTAGCTTTTGAACTAGGATGTCGTAATATTGTTTCTGGTTTTAATTTATATGTTTCAGATTTTATTTTATATTTTTTTGCAGGGTGTCGTAGGTTTTGAACTAGAATGTCGTAGCTTTTGAACTAGGATGTCGTAGCTTTTGAACTAGGATGTCGTAATACTGTTTCTGGTTTTAATTTATATTTTTTGCAAGGATGTTGTAGATTTTGAACTAAGATGTTGTAATACTGTTTCTGATTTTAATTTATATTTTTTGTAAGGGTATCGTAAATTTTGAACTAGTGTGTTGTAATTTTTGAATTAGCTGTTTCTGGTCATTTTTGAATCAGGATGTCGTAAATTTATATTTTTTGTAAGGATGTCATAGATTTTGAACTAGAATGTTATAATTTTTGAACTAGCTGTTTCTGATCATTTTTGAACCAGGATATCGTAGGTTTCGGACTAGAATGTCGTAAATTTTGAATTAAGATGTCGTAATATTGTTTCATATTATTTTTGAATCAGGATTCAGATTTTGAACTAGGATATCGTTAGTTTTGAAATATGATATTGTAATATTATTTTAGATCATTTTTGAATAATTTTGAATTAGGATGCAGTAAATTTTGAATTAGAATGTTGTAAGAATATTTTGATTTGAACTAAGCCATCTCAATTTCAGAGTTTGTGTCCCACCAAATTATAACGCTGAATTTGCTGCACCGCATGGGTGCACAATGAATTACTCGACCAGTAAAAGGAAATCAAGCGGCGTGTCTGATAATAATCACCCATCTGTCTTCTAAAAGCTCAGTTGCAGAGCTCTCATGGTGGTTTCTACTGTCTGTATAAACCCCACCTCTGCGAATCGAAACAAGGTCACATGATCGTCTGTGCTCGGAACAGAACAGGCTTCTCCACCGATGCGTCGAAAGTTTGTCACTGTTTTCTCCCTTCTTTATTCTTTTTTCATGTTAAAAATTGATTTTTTTTTTTTTTTTTTGTTGGTGTAATGATTAATGTGGGTCCTATTGCTCCTGGCGTTATAGATTGCCAGCCTAACGCCACAGGCTGGAAAGAGCTAGCTGTTCGGTTGACGAAGAAAAGCACCTTCAAGATCGTCGTGGTGGGGTGCATTCCGTCCGAATCTAATCGCGGGCGCGGAGGCACTGGGCCTGAATCCCCGAGAGAGAGAGAGAGAGAGAGAGGTACCTCTCTGTGGTAGAGGTCCGATTTACTTTCTCTCTCTCTGGTTCTGAATCCTCGAACTGGAAGTACGATCCATTTCCACCCCATTTTGTTTCTGTTTTTGGTTTTTCCTTTTAGGGCAGCTCCTTTGTGGATCTGGGCTTTTTGAGGTTTTGTCATTGTCCTTTTTTTTTTTTTTTTGATTTTTGGAGTTTGAAGTTTTGCCGTTGTCGTTCCCCTGAGATTTGCTGCATAAAAGTTCCATTTTCGGGGTTTTTTTTTCTTTCGTATTTTCTTTTAATTTGGGTAAAAAATGTGTAGTTCTTGATTCGGGATCAATTTTGATACATTGTCGGGGTTCAAACTTTCTTCTTTTATCGAGTCTTAAAGTAGAAATTTTGGGTTTGGTGTGCAGTGGCTTCCGGACAACGAGTTGAATTAAGATTTTGGTTTTCTTTTACCAATGTCGATCTTGATTATTTAGGAGTTCGAGGAGCAAGATCTTAGAAAAGTGCTGCTTTCTGTGGTTTATTTTCTAATAGTATTACTTTTGGAGCTTCTACACTTTTTCCTCTAGATTTTGAGCAAGAGATTAGGCCTGGAGGATTGGGGGGTTTCGGGAGAAATGTGGATTTGACGATTCTGGATATCTGGGGATTAGAAATCTTTGAGCGATCTTTCGTAATCTGGTTTGTTGTTTGTCTTGGTTGGCGTTGGAGATGGAGATGAGACTGCTGAGCTGGATCTCTTTGCTCTTTTGTCTTGCTTTCAACACCTTCTTAGTTGATGTTTCTTCTGCTGCGTTCACCCCTGCCGACAACTACCTCCTTGCTTGTGGTTCCACCCAAAAAATCTCAGTCCAAGGTCAGGTCTTTGTTCCTGATTCACAGCAGTCTTCGTTTGTTCTAAAAACTTCTGGAGATAGTACCTTTTCCACCTCCACTTCTGCTCTTCCATCACCCATATATCAGTCCCTCCGTGTCTTCTTCGAACCGGGCAATTACAAATTTGATATCCGGCAACCGGGCCGGCACTGGATCCGCCTCTATTTCTATCCTCTTCCAAATTCTGGCCATGACTTGAGCTCAGCCCCATTGACGGTCACCACGGATGAGTTTGTTCTCATGAGCAATTTCACTTTCAAGAATTCCAACTTCACATATCTGCTCAAGGAGTATTCGGTGAATGTGACCTCCGATTTGTTGGCTCTTACCTTTATTCCATCAAATGGCTCTGTTTCATTTGTGAATGGGATCGAGGTGGTCTCGGTTCCTGATGAATTGATCATTGATCAGGCTCTGGCTATACCCAATGCTCCTTTCAGTGGTCTCTCTGAGCTCGGTCTCGAGACCATGTATCGCTTGAACATGGGGGGTCCTTTGCTCACTCCTCAGAATGACTCTCTTGGGAGAACTTGGCTGACCGATGGCAAATACCTCCATGTAAACGGCTCTGCAGTGAACGTGTCCGTAGATCCTGCAACCATACAGTATCCTGATGTGATGACTGCAGGCATAGCACCAAAATGGGTGTATGCCACTGCAGAAGCAATGGGAGATGCAAATGTAACAGACTTGAATTTCAACATCACTTGGATCTTCACCGTCGACCCGAGCTTCCTTTACTTGATTCGTCTCCACTTCTGCGATATTGTCAGTAAGGCTCTGAACACACTGGTTTTCAATGTTTATGTGAATTCAGACATTGCTATTGCAAGCTTGGATTTATCATCTCTAAAGGGTGGCCTATCGGTGCCTTACTACAAGGATTTTGTTTCGAATTCATCAAATGGTTCAACTACCATGTCTGTGAGTGTTGGTCCAGACACAGTGGCTGATCTTAGCAATGCAATCCTGAATGGTTTGGAGATTATGAAGATTAGCAATGATGTCAAAAGCTTGGATGGACTCTATGCTGTTAAAGATATTCTACCTGAGTCGACCAAAAGAAAGAACAATTTGGGGATTATAATCGGAATAGTTGTGGGATCTGTAGCTGCTGTCGGGTTAACGGTATTGAGCTATTGCTGTTTGGTGGCTCGCCGATCAAAAGCTAGCCCCCATAGTAACTCATGGTTACCGCTGCCCTTGTATGGAAACTCACACACGATCAGCAAGGTCTCGACAACTTCTCAGAAGAGTGGAACAGCAAGCTGCATCTCTTTGGCCTCTACAAACCATGGCCGTGTCTTTATGTTTCAAGAGATCATGGATGCAACGAATAAGTTTGATGAGAGCTTGCTTCTTGGCGTGGGTGGTTTCGGAAAAGTCTACAAGGGGACACTGGAAGATGGCACTAAAGTTGCCGTCAAGAGAGGGAACCCAAGGTCTGAGCAAGGGCTGGCTGAATTCCATACCGAGATTGAGATGTTATCCAAGCTCCGGCATCGTCACTTGGTCTCGCTTATTGGCTATTGTGATGAGCGCTCTGAGATGATTTTGGTCTACGAGTACATGGCAAATGGGCCACTAAGGAGCCATCTCTATGGTGCCACCCTTCCATCCATCTCTTGGAGACAACGTCTTGAGATCTGCATTGGCGCTGCAAGGGGACTGCATTACCTCCACACTGGTGCAGCTCAGAGCATAATCCACCGAGATGTGAAGACCACAAACATTCTCTTGGATGAAAATTTTGTTGCTAAGGTGGCAGATTTTGGTCTTTCAAAGACTGGTCCAGCCTTGGATCAGACCCATGTGAGTACTGCAGTCAAAGGCAGCTTCGGATACCTTGATCCTGAGTACTTCCGGAGGCAGCAGCTAACGGAGAAGTCCGATGTGTACTCTTTCGGCGTTGTGTTGATGGAAGTCCTCTGCGCAAGGCCAGCACTCAACCCTGTGCTCCCAAGGGAGCAGGTAAACATAGCAGAGTGGGCAATGAGCTGGCAAAAGAAGGGCATGCTGGAACATATTATGGACCAGGCATTGGTGGGGAAGATCAATCCGGCTTCCCTTAAGAAATTTGGGGATACAGCTGAAAAATGCCTGGCGGAACAGGGTGTTGATAGGCCAACAATGGGAGATGTGTTGTGGAATCTTGAATATGCTCTCCAGCTCGAGGAAACTTCCTCACTTGCTGACCCAGATGAGAACAGTATAAAGAGTATTCCTGGTATCCTACTACCAACGATGGAACCTTTTGATAACAGTGCAAGCATGGTTGAGGTAGGAAACTCGGGTACTGGTACAGATGATGACATCGAATATGCCACCGCAAGTGCTGTATTTTCTCAGCTTGTGAATCCTCGGGGAAGATGAGAAGATCGATCAAATTGAGATTGTCTTCGGACATTATAGAATCATGTACGTGGAAAGAAAGTGGCCATCTTGTTAAGTTCAAGAAGGCCTTATCATATATTTCTTTTATCCTAATATCTGTTCATGCCTCTTGTTTCAGTTTATAACATATACTATTTTGTTTTAAGTTATCCCTCGGTGGCTTTACTTGTTCTAGCTATTTGCAGTTGTAAACTCAAATGAACTCAGTTTCCCGAGACAGTTCATTGAGATCAAATGGTCTAAAGAGTGCAGTATCCATGCCTATATTTTTGTATAATCTTCTCATTTACATGGTGGTGGAAGCAAATAATAAAGAAATCATGTGATACTTGTTACATTTTCTTGCATTGACAATTGTATAATAATTCTGTGCTTTTCTCAGTATTGTCGCTTACCCATTCTGTTATATTAACTAACATCTAGCCGTGTTATGTAGTTCACTATTTTTTCTTCTGTGTGGCTTTTCTTTTATATTGTTAATAACTATTTCATAATTCATGTATATTCCAGTTATGGTCAACCTTGTTTTTTATATTTCCATTTTTCATCAGATTTCTTAGACCTTGTCTAGTGACTTTCTGATCATTGAAACATATGAAAATGCTTTAAAGACATGGTTATGTACTTTGACATGTGCAGGATGTTATGCATGGGAAGCACAGACCTGTCACTCAACTGTTTCAAATGCCTTACAAAAGTAGACATAAAATGTGGCTCGGCATAAAAAATTATTAGGCGGTCTAGGGATTTTTGCAGTCTAGTGAATTGTGATAGTTTGGAGATTAATACTCTATCTTTATAAGGTGAAATTTTTCATTTGAAACTGGAACATCTTGGAAATGATTGCCACAATGGTTGCAAATATGATGGTTGATGGTTGGGGCATTCAAAAGCATTAATTGGTCTCTGTATTTCATATTTGGAATACTCTCAAGAAATCAAAATTTTAAGTTGTTCACTACTATGATTATTTTGGTTTCACTTATAAAAAACTTTAAGTTGTTCACTACACAAGAATCATATTTCTTTTATAAAGTTCTTATACTATTGTGTTGTTTCAAGTTTAGATTTGCCATCTGGGTTTCAGTTAGATTAGCGAATATTTTTTCTAATATTATTTGATGTATGGTATCAAAACATGTTTCCTTTTTATTTACCTTTTAATTAGCAGAATTCCTTAAGAAATCTCAAACGTAGTAGCATCACATCTGCTATATTTGCTACAACCGTAGCAACCAATGACCTTGCTACAATTCAAACACCTCACATGAAATTGTTGTCTTGCACATGAAAAGGTCCAAACCTGCCATTGTTATTAAATTAGAAATACTTAAACAACATTAAAAACTTGATTTCTTCTGGATTGTTTCTTATGTTGCACATTGACTGCACTACTTGATATTATTGTATTGTGCCACCATTTTGTTATCTGTCACAGGTCAAAACAAACTCAGTTTGTAATCAGGAGACAGAAGTAATTTAGTCCTGTATTTGTCCTCTCCACCTACCACTGTCATTGCTGCCGCTGGTTTTGTATTCTTGAAGTCTGGATGATATGTTCGACCAAGAACTCTTTCCACCCTCGTGGATAGCCCAAAGAATCTAAACTTTACCTCTAAGTGTGCTGTCATCAGATGGTATGTGGTAACTGTGAATCGTATTCCTTGGTTACTGGAACCACGTCTAGTGACACACCTCTGCGATTCACTCCACTCTGATCGTGAGTGATGCTCTTTCTGCTTCCAGTCCTCTCCGCCACCAGCTTCATATTGGTTGACTTTCAGAGAGATGGCCTTCAGGGACTTCCTAGGGCTCTCAGTTGAATGTGAAATAGAGGTGGTCAATGGCATCATCCCATCAACTTGGTTTGAGTTACATCCATGGTGAGAGTCAAGTGTGTGAATTGAACTTGATGCCAAGGGCTTGAATCCATGCGAAATAAGGGGTCCCTCCAGCAGGCTGGATGCCAATGAAGCATGCATTAATCTGGAGGTTGGGGTTGGATATCAGGGTGAAGTACTCATCTTTCCTCCCTTTGAAGTAGAGCACAACACCATCACTGCTAATGAAGTGAGGACCATAGCAGCCGGAATATCCCGCCCCATTGCAATTTGTTTTTCGACCTGTAATTAGATAGAAATTATGGTAAGTGCTCTCAAGTAATCTCAAGGTGGACTAGAAAACAAGGTACCAATAGACATAAGACTCCATGGTGACAAGCTTCCATGAATAAGGTTTGACTTCTAGTTTTGGCACTGGTTGACTCAAAAATGAGCAAGCGAGAAAGTGTCAAGTAGGTGATCATACCACAGCAGACAATCTAGCATTTGGATGAGTCGTCAGCATCTAACTGCTTAAGGAAGCACAGCTCTGTCAGTATCTGCAGGTTAGTGTGCTTTGGGCTTGATATATCTCCAATTTCTATAGTGATGATGGTGATGAGGAACCGAAGAACTGTCCATTTGGTGCTGTTTGACTTCATCTTTTTCTCTTCGGGTTTTCAGAACCTTAAAGTATAGAGATTGTTCAGTTACATTAGCTAGCTTCTTCTCTTTCCTTTTTTATTAAGACTGAGTTATGGGGTATTTTGAAACATTGGACTTACAAAGCAGCAAGATTTGCCAGCATTTGACTCCTTAGCAGAATATCATTATCACATGAAGTCCCCAAATTCAACAATTGGAAGGCAGATGTGCTTTATTATTCTCTGTGCAATGTGGTTCTTGGATTAGTGAGTCCACCAGGTATATTATATATTTTCAGATCTAGATCTGACAGTCTAACTTGACCGAATATTTCCTAGATTCGGTCTCATCCGATTATTGACGTCGGCGGTGGTCTTTGTCCATTCTAAGACTTGGGTTTTTAAGCATGGAGTCAAACTTGTGATTATACTAAAACTAGCTAGCTTTGGTGCATTGAGCGAGAAATTTGTGTGGAACGAAGCCCGAATATTCTACTTTTGGAGCACGGCCATGTTTTATTGCCTTTGATTGAACTTTTCTTACATGTAGCCAATGATCACCTAGGGGAGACCTTGAGGTTCTCGAGTGGGCCAGGTCAGCAAAAGGGCAGAGCTGGAAAGACTCTGGAAACTGAAGAACAGGTAACCTTTAGATTTGGTTCTAAGATCTGAAAAGTAGTAATCTGAGGTGGTACGTTCTTCCTAACACTTACTGTTCCTTTTGGTGCATTTTCTGGAAGTGAATTCCTGTCCAATACAGTCAGAAGCGTGGCCCTGTGAACTGGATTCGAGGCCTTGACTTTGATTTTGGCTTATCTCAGCAAGTTTCAGTACGTAGTGCTTGCTTATTTTATTCATTCATTTATTCATAGTTCGTTCTTTCATTTATCAGTTCAATCATTCAATCATTCATTCTGTTCTTATTGTCTTACATTGATGCAGTGGGACGGTTCTAATTATGAACAGACATTTCGGCAGAGATAAATACTGAGTTCCAATCACGTAATGGATTTACTTTTGTTCAGTGTGAAGTATTCAATGAATCTGTTGATTATTAAAAGCATGTGATCAAAGAGATCTATGTCTAATGCAGGACAAAGCTGAGTAGTTTTTGACAAACAAATGTTGAAGAATCCTCGAAAAAAAAAAACAATCATGGTATTGCAACAGTGAGAAAGATCCAAAAGTCTCCCACTGCATGAAAATGTTAGCAGTGCAAGGTTGATAACCCCATGCCCACATCCAAACATTTCACTGCCGAACAGCTTTTAGACTCTTGACTTCTAGTACGGGAGGGCTAAATAATGTCCAGTGATTGGATGGAGGCTAGAGTTTTTGGTCTGAGGGAGGGGATGAAGACACAAACCAACCAGCCTATACCAGTCTAAAAGCATCGGAGCTCTCTGTCTTGCGATATCAGTTCACCCTCAATGTGAACATGCCTTTTGCATGCAATCAAGTACATGCGATCCTTTGCAAAATGTATGTGGACATAATCTGCAGACATTCTTGACTTCGCTTTTATCAGGAAAGAACCACTCCTGACTAACCTTCAATGGCCAAGAGGGTAGAAGCCCAAGCTAAGGTTGGACGACTTGGTGTTTGGACTAAGGATGCATATGAGTTGAGCTGCTCGCAAGCTTTTCAAGTTTGATTCGAGTTCAAGTTCGACTCGATTCAGTTATTAGCGAACTTGAGTAGTTTAAATGATTTTTCGAGTCAAGCTCGAGTCATAGGATGCTTGCTTGGCTCGGAAGTTTATGAACTTATTTGAGTTTATATATATTATTAATAGGTTAAGGTTTGATTTTGAGCTTGAATTCTAGTATATAGTTTGGTAGACATTTGAGCTGAGTCGATCTCGAGTTTTGTTTATTTTTCATTGAATTGAGTTTAAATTTAGAATATGAAGCATCGATTAATCTTGAGCGAGTTTCGAGCTCGAATATTTTGAGTCGAGTTAAGTTTGAGTTTTTAATTACTCGACTTGGCTTGATTGCATCCCTGGTTGGGGCGGCTGGTTGGGGCGGCTTTATGCAAGCCAATAACCATTGATTTGAGTCATGTTTTACTACTCCAAACTATGCAATAAGTGTAGACATGATTGTAGGAGATGGTAGTCCTAGTATTATGATAATTTTCATTTTAGAAGAGGTGAGCCTCCATATTATTGACATTCACACTTGCATTAGAGGCTTGAGCTTATGTATCTGGAGGTTGTTTGGATAATGCCTCGAATTCGATCATTGAAGAAGCCTAGGGTAGGTGAGAGATCCTATGAGAAGCCCAGACAAAAATCAAAAACAAAGGATTTTAGGTAGACCAAGCCCACATGCATCAGCCCATAAGCTTTGGCTCGTAGCCAGCGCGGCCTATCAGCCCACAGTGGGTGCCGGTCCAGGCCCAAGCAAGCACGTGGGGGTCCAAGGCCCAAGTGGCTCTTTTGATGTTTTTTGGCACAACATTTTTTGGTGGTCCGAGCGCAATGAGCGGTCCGAGGATTTCGGCGGCATACGCATGAGGATCTAATGACAGAGCACAACCTGCACCGAAATCGATGACCATGATGCAATTCGGCATGATCACGTGATTTGGCCTAATTGGAGCATGATTTTTAGCATGATTAAGGCTAATCGATGGTCAGGAAGGGCTTTGTAGTCAGATTGGTATTGAAAGAGCTATAGAATTTCAATTTGGACGTTGTTTAAACTGTTGGACTTCTATGAGATACTTTTCACAGTAGAGGTTATAAAAATATGAATAAAGTAGCAGGTTGGGTATGAGAATCAAAAGAGTGGTAAGAATCTTTTAAGAGTGGTTGAGTTGAGAGCTTATGATAGAGATTTTAGGATTTCTTGTTGAAAAAACTTGTACAGGGTTAAAAGTGAAAGATTCAAATCCTGTAAGTTTATTTTTTCATAGTAAAACCTTGCACGCCCAATTGATTGTATTTGTTATTTTATTATTTTCTCTTCTTCCTTTTCCTGCAACATCGATACCGACAATTACCGACAATTGTGATTTTAAGAATGGAGATCCATATTTTATACGAGTGATCTTTCGATAAGTGGTATCAGTGTGGTTGGTACCACAATAACTAGTATCAAAGCTCTAATTGGTCATGTTGATCAAGATCAAAGAAGATGGAGAGGACATGTGCAATCAAGTTAGAGATCAACTGGTTCGATAGAAAGAGCAATTTCTCATTCTAGTAAGTAAGGGTGAAGGATGTTCTTAGCCAACAAGGATTGATCAAGGCTCTTATGTGCAAGGAGAGACCGGCCACCATATAGTAAAAAGACTTGGAGGCGATTCCAAATGTAATAGTGAGCACGATTTGCTTATACTTGATAGATGAGGTGGCAATTCATGTGTTGAACGAGATTTTCCTGGTAGTGTTATGGACGAATCTTGAGAATCTGTACATGCAAAGTCTCTTATTAACATGCTGTTCCTTTGAAAGTAGTTCTACCAACTACGGATGATTGAGAGGCAAAGCATGTAGGAGCACCTCAGCAGTTTTCAAAGGATCCTCATCGATCTCCTTAATATCGATAAAAAAGTTGAGAAGAAGATCAAAGCATTAGTGTTGCTTTCATCCCTACCATAGTTTTTTGAGTCCTTGGTGACTGCTCTTCTAGTAGGGAATAGCACCATCAAGGAGGAGGTTACCTCGATATAATTCCAAAACGAGGTTCTCATATAGGAGAACCAGATTTCGAGTTCAAGCAGGAACTTAGCATTGACAATTTTTGGAGGAATAGGCGGTAGAAGGCGGAGCAACAAAAGATCGTGAGGTAAGTGATCAAAGACGAAGGATGCAATCAAAATCAAGTACTACCAGTATGGCAAGTTAGGGCATCATGTCAGAGATTGCCCATATATCAAAGATTGGACAAGAACTACTACGATGGTGGCCGATGATAGCAATGATGGATACATCAGTGATATACTTATGATATCCAATGAGGTATCCCCTTCTTCCTAGTAGATTTTAGATTCTACATGTCCGTACCATATTTATTGCAGAGAGGAGTTGTTCAACTCTCTAGAGAGTAGAGAGGGTTTTGCTTACTTGCCAGATAAATCGAGTTGTACGATCGAGGATATCGAGACAATCACCTTGAAGGTCATGATGGGATATGAAGAAACTGGACGAGATCCAATGCATGCCCAATTTTTATTTAAATTTGATTTCTTTTAGTAAACTAGACTCAAATGACTATATGTGGAGAGCTAGTGATAGAGTCCTGAAGGTTTTGCATGGTAGTAGGGCATGTTGCAAGGAAAGAAGTGAGGAGGGTACTATCTCTTGACAGGGAGTTTAGTACAAGGTGAAGTTCTGGAATAGATAGGAACCCAATACGAGATGGAGCTTTGAGAGTAAGTGGATCGGACATGAGACAAGAGCCTCGGGAGGATGGTAGTCGACGCTGCAAGGTGAAGTTCCTATTATCACAGGAGGTTTCTCCAAGCAAATCTCAGGTTGAGGAGAGCACAACACATAACAGAGATGGGATCGGGCAGCTTGGCTCAACTCCCATGTTTGCCAATCCATGATCAGGCATTTGCCTCAAGGTATAGAGATAAAATCCTTCAAAAAGCTCTCAAAATCAAGTGAAAGTCGAACATCAAGTCAAGGTGGAGGTTATTGGGAGAATGCCTCGAATTTGGCCTTTGAAGAAGTCCAGTATAGGTGAGAGACCCAGTGAGAAGCCTAGCCCAAAGAAGATAACCAAAAATAAAATAAAAGGTTTTTGGTGGATCAGGCCTGCAAGCATTGGCTCCACGCCTACAAGCATTGGCTCGTAGCCAGCACGGCCTAGCGGTGCGGGTGCGGGCACTGGCCCAGGCCCAGAAAGGCGCGTGCAAGCACTGGCAATGGCCTAGGCCCATGCGAGCATCCGCGCCATGACCTAAGGCCCAAGCGACTCTTTTCATGTTTTTTGGTGCAGCATTTTTGGTGGTCCGAGCATGATGAGGAGCAGTTCAGGGATTTTGGTGGTATACATGCGAGGATTTGACAGCAACACATGACTTGCATAGAAATCAGACGGCCATGATGCAATCTAGCATGATTTGCATGATTTGACCATGATGTGATCGAGGTTGATTGATGGCCAGGTAGGGCTCTGCAGTCAAACTGGTGTTGGGAGAGCTACAAGATTCCGATTTAGACATGTTTTGCACCGTTGCACTCCTAGTGAGATGCTTTTCATAGTAAAGGCTATAAAAATATGGGTTGAGTAACAGGTTGTGTGTGAAAATCAAAAGAGTGATGAAGGGTCTATAAAAAGTGGTTGAGTTGAGAGCTTGTGAGAGGGATTTTAGAATTTCTTGTTAAGAGATTTATACAAGGTTGAGAGTGGAGGTTTTCAATCTTGTACATTTATTTTTCTTATAATAAAACCTTGCATGCCTAACTGATTATGTTTATAATTTTATTATTTTTTCTTCTTTGTTTTCCTGCAGTATCGATACCAATAATTGTAATCATGAAAATAGGGATCCATATTTTACACGAGTAATCTTCCGATAAGTGATATCAGTATAGTTGGTATCACAACAGAGGTTGATATGTCATGCATGACATGAGAAGGAGAAGATGGTAGAACTTGATGAAACCCAAATGCTCATGGTGTAGGATTTTTTCATTAATGAGGATTAGAATATCAAACTCTAAACAAAACTGAGTATTAAATCATGTGCATTTTGAGTTGGGAGAATCAATGGTTTCTATTGCAGTGTCTTGTAGAAGAAAAAAATAATCAGGTTATAAATTTTTCTCTTTATTTCTATCTTATGCCTCATTACGAACGTAAAAGATTTTTATATCCTAGGATTTTCTCAGATGAACATATATAGGAGTGGAGTGGAAACTTAGTCTAGTTAGTAATGATAAATGGATCCATCAATTACAGGACTTATTAACCAAATCAAGTTTATACTAGTATTAGTTCATCACATGACTAAGATAATAGAATCTAAAATAATAAGATCACAAATAATTATAGATTTTTAACCATCTACTCAAACAACTTAGTTCATATTTTAAAATAATATTAAAGTCTAAATTAGTCCATAATCAATGAAAGTTCACATAATGAGAATTTGTAACATATTTTCACTTGAACAACATTGATTAAGATTTTTTATTTTTTATAATTCAAGAATATATATATATATATATATATATATATCTTTTGAAAATGATTTTGGGTTTAATTGCATCTTATATGGTCATATATGCAAATGTTCTAAATAAATAATATTTTTAGTTAAAATCCAGTCCATTAAAATCATTAACACCGAATCACAGCAGTCTTCATATAATTTATTAGTATAAGACCTCATTATGATATAAATATTAGTAATTTCATTGTTATGTGTTGCCGCTCTCGTCGCCGCGCCCGTGCCGCGGATCAGCTGATCCTTCCTGACCACCTGGCGAGGGAGCCTCCCTTCCCGCGGGGAACCTGCAAGAAAAGGGGTTAGAAGACCCTGACCGGGGATCCCGGCGAGGGAGCTCCGACGGTCAAGTCAGTAGACGACGAGAAGGAACAGACTCTCCCACCCGGGCCCTCGAGAGGGTCCCAGATTTAGAAAGTTAATTGGTGAAGGAAACACTCTGGGGACCAGAATTTCGGCTGGGCTTGCTTGCCGAACTCACGCCCAGTGTTCCCCTCTCAGGATCCCTGGTTTCTCTCTCGACGCAAGGCCTTGTGCCGGTGTTCCTCCCTTGTCCCCAGGCTAATTGGCTTACCTTGTAGTCCCCAGATTCTTCCCTCTTTATCTCCCTCCATCGTGCGCTTGTCCTTTTCCTCCTCGGAAACTCCCCTCCCCTGTTTTCCTTCCTTTTCCCTTTTTGGTGAAGGGGGCCAGGCGGCTTTCCGGCCTCGTCCGCCGGGCCCAGCAGGGAAAAGGCAAAGACAGGAGAGAAAAAGAGGGAGGGCGGCGCTGGCAGAGCGGCCGGTCGCCAGGCCTCGGGCTCTGTGAGAGCGCTCCCTTCCCCGAGCGTGGGCGCCATCCGTTTATGGGGCCTGTTCTGTCAGGATCGGGTCTCTCGGCTGCGGGACCTGCCGGGCCGATGCAAGTGACGTTCCGCGTGCCGCCGCCCTCCGTACGGGATGCCGTCTGGGGTCTGTACGGCCCGAGGGGTGGTCTCGGGACCCGTCTCTCTTCCCGGGGGCCTCTCCGTACGAGCGGTCTGACCTCGGCTGAGCTGGACCCGTCTCCGGGGCCAACTGGCGAGAGGCAAGGGATCGGCCGACCTCGGCTCAGGTGGACCCCTCCTGGGCGGACACCTGGTGAGGCGGCAGGGGGTCGCCTGGCTTCGACCGAGGTGGGCCCGTCTCCGGGTGGCCACCTGGCGAAAGGCGAAGGATCGGCCGACCTCGGCTCAGGTGGACCCCTCCTGGGCGGACACCTGGCGAGGCGGCAGGGGGTCGCCTGGCTTCGGCCGAGGTGGGCCCGTCCCCGGGTGGCCACCTGGCGAAAGGCGAAGGATCGACCGACCTCGGCTCAGGTGGACCCCTCCTGGGCGGACACCTGGCGAGGCGGCAGGGGGTCGCCTGGTTTCGGCCGAGGTGGGCCTGGCTTCGGCCGAGGTGGGCCCGTCTCCGGGTGGCCACCTGGCGAAAGGCGAAGGACCGGCCGACCACGGCTCAGGTGGACCCCTCCTGGGTGGACACCTGGCGAGGCGGCAGGGGGCCGCCCGACTTCGGCCGACCTCACTCGGTCGGAACCCTCCGGGCCCGGGCGCCGATGAAGTGGTAGAGGAACTCCGGGCCGAGCTTGACCTCGACGAGGGCGGTTTGCTTTAAACAGTCGTAGGGTGGTGCGGACTTTGCCGCTCCTAGCCATGTGGACGTGGCGCAAAATCCGGCGGGGAAATTTACACGTGGCTTGCTCTCATTTGGCGATGCCTGAGCCTGTCCATGTCACTGTCACGGCTGTAACAGTTGCCCCCCAGCCCGCCGTTCCGTCTGGACGTCGCAGAACGGGACGTCGGGATTAAATGCGGACATGACGTGGGGAGGCGAAGATCTCGCATCATAATTGCCACGATCCTCGCTCGTCGTGGCTCGATGCGGCTGAAGACCTATGGGGAGCCGCCACGCGTCGTCCACTTGCCCGTAATCAATGCGTCGCCTCGAGGCAGAGGCCGTTACTCTGCTAACGAGGCGTCGGTGTCGGGCGTGCGCCCACGTGGCGACCATCCAGTGGTCGGAGGCGGAATGATGGGTACGGCTGCTGTCGGCTGAGTTTGAAAGGGAGGGGACTTTCCAGAACGAGGCCTTTTCCCTTGCTTCGTGGGCGGTTTGCTGCAGGCTAACAACTTCTGCTGCTCGCGCTCGTTTGTGCATTTTCGGTGAGTGCCTCCTTCTCCTTCTTCGGCCCCCCCTCCTTCTTTTGCATTCTTTGTCCGATTTCTTTGTCCTTTCCTTTTCCATGGCGCGCCGTCGCCATGTCTCCTCCAATCCGGACGAGGCCGGTCCATCCCGGCCGAGGACTCCATCTTCTTCCTCCTCGGATGAGGAGGTAATCCCAGAGGAGGTCCGCCGGCGAAAGAGCGGAGCGCCTACGTCAACGGGCTCCTGGAGGTGGCCAAGCGGGAAGCGCAAGAAGCCGTCCCCAAGTTCCGAGCCTCCGACGAGTTCACGGCGGAGGTCCGGGAGGCCGCCGTGGACTCCTTCCTGAAGGGGTTCCGGATGTGCCGGGAGAAGGTGGGGGCCTTCTTCCCCCACCTGGACCTGAGCGGGGTCGTCGTCGGCGGCCGGAAGCCAGGGGGCGAGAGCAGGGTTCCCGGCGCGGCCAGAGCGACGCCTGCGGCGCCGTCGACCAGCGATGCTGCGGCCCCGGAACAGCCCCAGGAGCCGGCAACTGCAGAGGTTGAGGAAGCAGCGCCCGCGCCTCCGGCAGATGGTTCCGAACCCGCGCCCCAGTGACCCGACACCATCTTTTTGTTCTACCTTTGTAGTTTTTGTTTTTTGGGGAGTCCCGGCCTGTCGGGGCTCCCAGCTTGTAACAACTACTTATATTAATGAAGATCCAAGCTTTATCGAAACCTTGTTCGTCGTTTCGTTATACTTTTCTCTTCTTTTCTTTCTGAGATGTCGGTTTGGAACACCTGAAGTAACTGCAGGCCTGGTCCTTCCATTGCTCAAATCGAAGGATGGGGCCCGCTGAGCCACGTCGCAGCGAGGCAAACCTTGAGCAGGTCCGATTTTGGGTTGCCTTCATGCTTGGGCGAACAACACAGTTTCTGCACCGTCTTCCAGACCGAAACTCGGGATCTCCAGACTAAGCTTGGTGCCACAGGCTTTCTCAAGCCTTGCGCGGCTCACTGAGCTGTGCCCCGGGCTCGCGTGGGCGAATTGGGTTCGGCGCCACCTTCCAGGCCGAAGCCCAGGATCTTCCGGACTGAGCTCAATGCCGCAGGCTTTCTCAAATCTTGCGCGGCTTGCTGAGCTGTGCTCCGGGCTTGCGTGGGCGAACTGGGTTCGGCGCCACCTTCCAGGCCGAAGCCCAGGATCTTCCGGACTGAGCTCAATGCCGCAGGCTTTCTCAAACCTTGCGCGGCTTGCTGAGTTGTGCTCCGGGCTTGCGTGGGCGAACTGGGTTCGGCGCCACCTTCCAGGCCGAAGCCCAGGATCTTCCGGACTGAGCTCAATGCCGCAGGCTTTCTCAAACCTTGCGCGGCTTGCTGAGCTGTGCTCCGGGCTTGCGTGGGCGAACTGGGTTCGGCGCCACCTTCCAGGCCGAAGCCCAGGATCTTCCGGACTGAGCTCAATGCCACAGGCTTTCTCAAACCTTGCGCGGCTTGCTGAGCTGTGCTCCGGGCTTGCGTGGGCGAACTGGGTTCGGCGCCACCTTCCAGGCCGAAGCCCAGGATCTTCCGGACTGAGCTCAATGCCGCAGGCTTCCTCAAACCTTGCGCGGCTTGCTGAGCTGTGCTCCGGGCTCGCGTGGGCGAACTGGGTTCGGCGCCACCTTCCAGGCCGAAGCCCAGGATCTTCCGGACTGAGCTCGATGCCGCAGGCCTTCTTGTCGACGTTTTGGAGGGAGTGTGTGAACTGGGGAAGCTTTGTTATAGAAACTGGGAGCCTTACATCACTGGTAGTACATTCTCAGGTTCGAGGAGTTCCAAGTCCGGGGGAACCTGGCACCTCCCAATTCTTCCAAGTAATACGCTCCATGAGGGAGGGCTTCCGCCACCCGATATGGGCCTTCCCAGTTAGGTGAAAGCTTGCCGCATTCCCGTGGCTGGGAGGCTTCCGCGCGTCGGAGGACCAAGTCCCCGGGACGAAAAACCTTCGGCCGCACTCGGGAGTTGTAATATCTGGCTACACGCTGCCGGTATGCCGCCATTCGGATTCGGGCCTTGTCCCTTGTTTCCTCGAGAAGGTCTAGGTTGGGCATCATCCTGGCCGGGTTTTCTGTCTCGTCATATTGCTCCACGCGCAGTGTGGGTAGGCTGAGCTCGATTGGGATGACTGCCTCGGCTCCGAAGACGAGGTTGAATGGAGTTTCGTCAGTAGCCGTCCTTAGGGTAGTGTGGTATGCCCAAAGAACGCTGGGAAGCTCGTCGGCCCACCCGCCCCTGGCTTGGTCTAGCCGCGTGCGGAGGCCCTGAAGAATGGTCCTGTTCGTGACTTCGGCTTCCCCGTTGGTCTGAGGGTGCGCCACCGAGGTGAAGCGATGCTTGATGCCGAGGTCGCTGCAGAAGTCTCCGAACTCCCGACAGTCGAACTGGCGTCCGTTGTCGGTGACCACGGTGTGGGGGAGGCCGAAGCGACAGATGATGGACTTCCAGAAGAACTTGGCGACGTTTGCTTCGGTGATTCTCGCCAAGGGCTCGGCCTCGACCCACTTCGTGAAGTAGTCGATAGCCACTATCAAGAACTTCCGCTGACCGGACGCTGGCGGGAATGGGCCCAGGAGGTCCATCCCCCACTGGGCGAATGGCCAGGGGGCTGAGAGCTGAGAGATTGGGTTGGAGGGTTGCCGCTGCACCGTGGCGTGACGCTGGCACCGATCGCACTTCTTCACGAAGTCGGCGGCGTCTTCCTTCATTGTCTCCCAGAAGTAGCCTTGACGGAGGGCCTTGTATGCCAATGCCCTGCCCCCCACGTGGTTCCCGCAGATGCCTTCGTGAATCTCCTGGAGCACAAGCTTGGCTTCTGTGGGTCCGATGCACTTGAGGAGGGGGTAAGAGTAGGATCTTCGATATAGCTGCCCGTCCATCAGGACGAACCGCATGGCCTTCTTCCTGATGAGGCGAGCCGCCTCTCGGTCCTCCGGCAGGGTGCCGCTGGTGATGTACGCAGCGTACTTGTCCATCCAGCTGGGCTCCTGGCTGACCTGATGGACCTCCACCGGTGCTTCGAGGCTTGGGACCTTAAGTCGCTCCACATGAGCGCGTCCCAGCATCGTGTCCGGCAGGGTTGCCAGCCGAGAGAGGGCATCCGCGCGGGCGTTCTCCCCGCGGGGGATGTGGAAGATGTTGAAGCGCCGGAACTTGGACGCGCCCGCCTTGACGAGCTCCAAATACTTCGCCATCTGGGGGTCGTGCGCGACGTACTCCCCGGACACCTGCCCCGCCACGAGCTGGGAGTCAGTGAAAGCTCTGAGGTTGGTCACGTCCAGCTCGCGGGAGACTCTCAGTCCGGCAAGAAGTGCCTCGTACTCCGCCTGGTTGTTTGTTGCGGGGAACTGGAAGCGGAGTGCGCACTCGGCGATGACCCCGTCGCCGTTGGCAAGGATGAGCCCAGCTCCACTTCCGCCGGAGTTTGAGGCCCCATCCACATGGAGGATCCAGGCGTCCTCTCCGGGCTCGTCGGTGCCGATCTCCATCGGCCGGGCCGGGGGGCCCTCCTCGGGCTCCTTGCCCAAGCCTGCGCACTCGACCAAGAAATCGGCCAGCACCTGTGCCTTCATGGCCGACCTCGGTCGGTATGTAATGTCAAACTCGCTGAGTTTCAGTGCCCACTTGGCCAATCGTCCCGAAGTATCGGGTCGGCTGAGCACCGCTTTCAGCGGTTGGTCCGTTAAGACAGCGATGGGGTGTGCTTGGAAATAGGGCCTGAGACGCTGGGCAGACACTATTAGCGCAAAAACAAGTTTCTCGGGCCGGGAATACCTGAGCTCCACGTCTCGGAGGAGTTTACTGGTATAGTACACCGGCCGCTGGAGCCCGTGGTCATCGGTTCGGACCAAGACAGAGCTGACGGCCTCCGGGGTAACCGCCAAGTAGAGGGTTAGCTCCTCTCCCTCCTCGGGCCTGGACAGCAAAGGTGGGGACGCGAGCATCTTCTTCAGCTCCTCAAAGGCCTGCTGGCACTCCTCGGTCCAAGCAAAGCCATTCATCTTCCTCAGCACCTTGAAGAAGGGATGGCAGCGGTCCGCCGACCTAGAAATAAAACGGCTAAGGGCCGCAACTCGGCCGGTTAATTGTTGCACCTGCTTCTTGGAGGCGGGCTGCTCCATGTCCAGGATGGCCTGGACCTTCTTCGGGTTGGCCTCGATTCCTCTTTGGGTCACCATAAACCCCAGGAACTTCCCGGCGGAGACGCCGAAGGCACACTTCGCCGGGTTGAGTTTCATCTGATGGCGCCGGAGGTTGCCGAATGTTTCCGTCAGGTCGGCCACGTGGTCCGAATCGAGTTTGCTCATTACCAGCATGTCGTCCACGTACACCTGCATGTTGCGGCCTATCTGGTCTTTGAAGACTTTATTGACCAGACGTTGGTACGTCGCCCCCGCGTTCTTGAGGCCGAAGGGCATCATCCTGTAGCAGAAAGTCCCGCGGTCAGTTATGAAGGCAGTGCGCTCTTCATCCTCCGGGTTCATCCGGATCTGGTTGTATCCGGAGAAGGCGTCCGTGAATGACAGGAGGCGATGCCCCGATGTGGTGTCGACCAGCTGGTCGATCTTCGGCAGAGGGAAGCTATCCTTCGGGCAGGCTCGGTTGAGGTCGGTGTAGTCCACACAGATCCTCCACTTACCACTACTCTTCTTTACCATGACCACGTTTGCTAGCCAGCTGGGGTATTGGACTTCTCGGACAAAATCGGCGGCGAGGAGCTTTTCTACCTCCTCGTTGATCGCCTTCTGCCTTTCCATGGCGAAGCTTCTCTTCTTCTGGCGGACCGGGCGGCAGCTTGGGTCCACGTTCAGGCTGTGCATGATGATCTCGGGTGGGATGCCCGGCATGTCGGCCGCTAACCAGGCGAACACGTCAGCGTTGGCTCGGAGGAACTCCAGCAGGCGGGTTCGCTCTTCCTCGAGGAGCTGGGCCCCGACTTGCACCGTCTTCAAGGGGTCCGAACTGAAGGGGAAAGTTAGCAGGCGCTCTACGGGCCCTCCCCTGGGTTCCTTCTCTCTCAGATCGAGATCTTCGATATCGTGGGCGAGCTCTGCACTCCTGGTGCCTGGGACCGTCTGGAGGCAGAGCAGAACCGGTTGGATTGTCCCCTTCATTTCCCCGGGCCCGAAAGGCGTGGGGAACTGCACCAACAGCCTCCTCGTGGAGATGGTGGCGTCCAGTTGGTTGAGCCCGGGATGCCCGAGAATGGCGTTGTAAGGTGAAGGGAGCTTGACGACAGTGAATGTTATCATGACGGTCGCCTGCCGGGGCGGAGATCTGGCGGTGACCGGGAGAGTGATCTCTCCTTCGACCCCCACGGAGTCTCCTGTAAAACCTACCAGCGGGATGTGTATTGGTTTCAGCCGATCGGGAGATAAGTTCATTCGAGAGAAAGCATCGTAAAAAAGTACGTCGACCGAGCTTCCACTATCCACCATGATTCGATGTACAGGATGCTTCGCGATGGTCATCTCGACCACCACGGCATCGTTGTTTACATTGTCATTGATTTCCCCTCCCTCGGGAGGGATTACATTCTCCGGAACTTCCCGGGCTCTCTTCATTGCTCGGCCGGGACCGCGCGAGATCATGCCCACGGGCTTCTCCGTTGGGCGGTTGTCGATCGCCGGGACAGGCGGTAGGGCCGCGAGCGGCTGCCCTTCAGAGGGGGCCTCGTTCTTGACGAACTTCCTGAGGTAACCTCTGCTGATCAGCTCCTCAATTTCCCGCTTCAGATGGCGACACTCCTCTGTGTCGTGCCCGTGTTCGCGATGGAACTGGCAGTACTTCGATTTGTCTCGGGCGGCTCTCGGGTTCTGAGGAGGAGGTCGGCGGAGGTAGCGCTCGCCCTCGATTTCCATGAGGATCTTCGTTCGAGGTGCGAGGAGAGGGGTGTACCTCTGCTCTGGAGTGGCTTCGCCTCTCGGCTTTGGATTTGGGCGGAGCTCGGCAGATGGCCCGGGCCTCCGAGCTCCCGGGATGTCCCTCGGGAGCGGCTTCTTTGGAGTCTTCCCGTCTAGCTCTCGACGGGTGCGGTCGGCCTCCTCCGCTCGGATGTACTTGTGGGCACGGAGGAGGAGCTCAGAATACGTCCTGGGCGGCTTCTTGTCCAGGGAATAGGTTAGGCGGGATGTCTTGAGTCCGCGCTTCAAGGCCAGCATGGCGACGGGCTCGTCCAAGCTGTAGATCTCCAGTGCTGCGGTCTTGAACCGGGTGATATAGTCCCGGAGCAGCTCCTGGTCCTGCTGGCGGATGGAGAAGAGGCTGTCCACCTCTCTTGGCACCTTTCGACAGGCGTCGAAGTGCGCCACGAACTTTCCTTCCAACTGCTGGAAGGAGCAAATGGATCCGGGCTCGAGACGGGTGAACCAGACTCGAGCGGCCTTCCGAAGGGTCGCAGGGAAGGCGATGCACAGGAGGGCGTCGGTGGCGCCCTGGACCCTCATGAGAGCTTTATAGCTCTCCAAATGGTCCAGGGGGTCGGTGGTCCCGTCGTAGGGGTCCACCTGCGGCATGCGGAACCGTTTCGGGATTGGTTCCGCCTGGATTTCTTCAGAGAAGGGGGGGCGGGAGTCGTAGCCCGCCGGGCCAGCCGACGAGTTCTGCAGGTCGGCGAACCGTCGGGCGAACTCCGCCAACTTGCGCTCATGCTCTTCTAGGCGCCTCTCGGCCTGGCGCCTGATGGCCTCGTCGGTGGAGTCTTCCACCGAGACTGCAGGTGAAGGGGGCGCCGATCGGTCTCGGCGCGAGGTCTGGCCTCGGCGTCGCTTGCTGCGATGCGCCGTTTCGGCCCCATCGGCCGGGGATCGACTCTCATGATCCTCCGAACCGGAATAGTTTCTCTTCGCGGGAGCTTGGTGGCTCCCCCGAGGGTTGGAGATAGCTCGCGGATGGGACGACCTGCCTTGGATTGAGCGCAGGCTCCCATGCTGCCCCGCGGCTCGGGCCGCGGGAGTTCCTGGCTGAGGCTGAGTGGCCAGGGACCGCTGCTGATGCTGAAGCTGTCGGACCACTGAGGTCAAGGTCTGCAGCTGCTGGACGATGGCCGCAAGGGGTCCGTCCACCGGGGCAGGCTGCTGCGAAAGAGGGGGAGGAGCCGGAAGCTCCCGTTCGGGGGTGTGGCCCCCTGGAGGGGAGTGGGCTTCTCCCACACGGCTGGTGGACGCCTCGCGACCACGAGTGACCACCATTACTGGAGAGCGCGACACCTGCAGAAAGCTGGTTCCCACTAGGGGTTAGTGTCCTGCCCCCCTACCTGGTGCGCCAATCTGTTGCCGCTCTCGTCGTCGCGCCCGTGCCGCGGATCAGCTGATCCTTCCTGACCGCCTGGCGAGGGAGCCTCCCTTCCCACGGAGAACCTGCAAGAAAAGGGGTTAGAAGACCCTGGCCGGGGATCCCGACGAGGAAGCTCCGACGGTCAAGTCAGTAGACGACGAGAAGGAACAGACTCTCCCACCCGGGCCCTCGAGAGGGTCCCAGATTTAGAGAGTTAATTGGTGAAGGAAACGCTCTGGGGACCGGAATTTCGGCTGGGCTTGCTTGCCGAACTCACGCCCAGTGTTCCCCTCTCGGGATCCCTGGTTTCTCTCTCGACGCAAGGCCTTGTGCCGGTGTTCCTCCCTTGTCCCCAGGCTAATTGGCTTACCTTGTAGTCCCCAGATTCTTCCCTCTTTATCTCCCTCCATCGTGCGCTTGTCCTTTTCCTCCTCGGAAACTCCCCTCCCCTGTTTTCCTTCCTTTTCCCTTTTTGGTGAAGGGGGCCAGGCGGCTTTCCGGCATCGTCCGCCGGGCCCAGCAGGGAAAAGGCAAAGACAGGAGAGAAAAAGAGGGAGGGCGGCGCTGGCAGAGCGGCCGGTCGCCAGGCCTCGGGCTCTGTGAGAGCGCTCCCTTCCCCGAGCATGGGCGCCATCCGTTTATGGGGCATGTTCTGTCAGGATCGGGTCTCTCGGCTGCGGGACCTGCCGGGCCGATGCAAGTGACGTTCCGCGTGTCGCCGCCCTCCGTACGGGACGCCGTCTGGGGTCTGTACGGCCCGAGGGGTGGTCTCGGGACCCGTCTTTCTCCCCGGGGGCCTCTCCGTACGAGCGGTCTGACCTCGGCTGAGCTGGACCCATCTCCGGGGGCCAACTGGCGAGAGGCAAGGGATCGGCCGACCTCGGCTCAGGTGGACCCCTCCTGGGCGGACACCTGGCGAGGCGGCAGGGGGTCGCCTGGCTTCGGCCGAGGTGGGCCCGTCTCCGGGTGGCCACGTGGCGAAAGGCGAAGGATCGGCTGACCTTGGCTCAGGTGGACCCCTCCTGGGCGGACACCTGGCGAGGCGGCAGGGGGTCGCCTGGCTTCGGCCGAGGTGGGCCCATCCCCGGGTGGCCACCTGGCGAAAGGCGAAGGATCGGCCGACCTCGGCTCAGGTGGACCCCTCCTGGGCGGACACCTGGCGAGGCGGCAAGGGGTCGCCTGGCTTCGGCCGAGGTGGGCCTGGCTTCGGCCGAGGTGGGCCCGTCTCCGGGTGGCCACCTGGCGAAAGGCGAAGGACCAGCCGACCTCGGCTCAGGTGGACCCCTCCTGGGTGGACACCTGGCGAGGCGGCAGGGGGCCACCCGACTTCAGCCGACCTCACTCGGTCGGAACCCTCCGGGCCCGGGCGCCGATGAAGTGGTAGAGGAACTCCGGGCCGAGCTTGACCTCGGTGAGGGCGGTTTGCTTTAAACAGTCGTAGGGTGGTGCGGACTTTGCCGCTCCTAGCCATGTGGACGTGGCGCAAAATCCGGCGGGGAAACTTACACGTGGCTTGCTCTCATTTGGCGATGCCTGAGCCTGTCCACGTCACTGTCACGGCTGTAACATTATGGATTTCAATGATGTAGTGCGTATAGTGTGAACTTTGTATTAATATGATCAAAACATATAACGCTCATAATTAATCCACTTTATATCATAATTTTATTGTGTGTCTCAAAACAAATCATGATATCAAGGATATTAATTACAACATAAGTAATACATTTATGCCTAACTAACACTTTATGTTTAAGATTTTTATTCAATAATATTTTTGTGCTTAAGCGATACTTTTATGCTTAAGACTTTTATTTAAATAGCATTTACAAATAACCATATCTATATAAATATAAATATGATATTTTAAAATAAAATTAGTGAAAAAAATTCTATAAAATAATACTCTAACTAATCAAGCATATCAAAAATATTTTAATAAACCTATATCTTCCATGTGCTTAATAAATATTTTGGATCAAAGTAATTTGGTCAATGAATTTGTCAACATTGCATTAGTCTTTATATGTTCAATTATAATCTCTCTCTCTTAATCAAAATTTTTGACTAACAAATATTTTATCCTATATTGATAAAAGTATTGAAACTTTTATTGTTCTTTGAAAAGAATATAATTGTATTATTATTGTAATAAATCTTAAGTAATTTTGAGTTAAAATCAATAATTATAAATTTTAGGATAAAGTTTCTCGACCAAATATTATGAGTTATGATTTTATAATATACCACAAACTCTGCCTGCATAGTTGAAGATGTCATAATAATTTGTTTTATTTTTTCTAAGAAATAGTTCTTCCAGTCATCTAAAAATAATAAAAATAGATTTTACATCTTTTACATGACTAGCAAAATCAAAATTACAATATTCAGTCATCTTACAGTGATCAGATTTTCTATATTGTCTACATAAATTTTATTTTGATTTTCTATCAATACCTCATAACCTTTTATCAACTATATTCCAAACTATCTATGTTCGAATTTACCATATATCAACCAGCTACATTCATAATATATATTATATCCAGTTTAGTACAAACTTATGCATATGTTAAACTACATACAATACTAAGGTAAAGCACACTTTTTATGGATTCTCTTTCTACATCATGATTAGATTGTATTTGGTATATTGCCTAGCAATTCTAGATAGGCACTAATACTGATCACTATATTTGGTACATATAGGTAATGTTACAATAAATTATTAAAAATTTTGATTGACGTATTTGGTACGACAATCAGATACTGGTAATGTGAAATCAAATTTCTAAAATATTTCTAAGTCAAATCTATTAAAAATTCATATACTCATCATAAAATATCAATTACAAAATCTATTTATTACATAAAATAATATTAACCATTAAAAAGATAGACAAGTATAAAAAAAATCAAACATCACAAAAGTAATAAATCCATAAATTAAATGGCATAGCTTCACTACATTATACTTTTTTCAGCAAAAGGTATTTGTAGTTTGTAATAACTACACATCACAAAAGTTATAATATTTAAATCCAAAGAGGTTTGTTGGGTGATGGAAGGGTAGCTTAGAAGGCTTATATAAAAATTTTTGGAAGGGCAATTTAGTCCAAAATCTTAACTGCAAGATTATTAAAGAGATGGTAATTTGGATAGCCATCCCTTTCCAAGGCTATCTAGATTATTATCCAAATAATTTTACCAAATAGAATAATGTGGTGGGGTCTTGTTAAATTGTTGACAATTTGGATAGATTACCAGCTATCAAATACTCCCTTAGGATATTATTTCTAGTAAATTTATTTCTTATACATATATACATCTCTAAGTTTGTAATTATGTATACCAAATCTACTTATTATATAATCAATGTAAGCTCTTTAAGGCAACCCTAATATATATCAAACTATCCTTGTGAATCTTGATACTAAGTATAAATAAAGTTTCTCTTGGATCCTTCATGGTAAAAACTTTAGATAACATATATTTAGTTTCATAAAATAATTGAGAGTCACTATTAGCAAACAAAATATCATCCATTATATAAAACAAGAAAGATAAATTTACTTCCATTGATCTTAAGATATATCTATTGATCCATTTTATTCTCTACAAATCCAAAAAACTTATAATATTATTAAACTTGAGATGTCATTATCTCAATACCTATTCAGAAAAGCTATCTTAATATCCATCTAATGAAGATCTCCTAATGGACTACTAATGTCATAACTATTTTGAAATAATTCTTACAAGAGATCGAAGAAAAGTTTGATTACTTTCTATGCCTCTTTTTTATGTGAATCTTTATCCAACCAGATTGGTGTTGAAATATTTAATGTTACCATTAGAGTCTTTCTCTATTTTAAATGCTCACATATACTTTATGGTCTTAAACTCTTTATATAATTTTACCAGATCCTATATTTTTTTTTAATCATAGACTACATCACTTCACACACGACTTCAAGCTATTTAATTGATTGGAAACATACAATAGTTTAGTCATATGAGACTAAATTAACTATATGACCAATGTCTTAATCATTTTCATCAAAATAAACTAAATAGTTATTAAGAATGATAACTTTTTTTAATGTAATTTCTTTATTAGATACTTCATTAACAATTGGAGGTGTTATAATAAATTCACATATCTGTTATTGTTCCCCTACTATCCTTCCAATCGAATGAAATATTATATTTTTAAACAAAGAAAATATGAACAATAACTTATCTTTTCTATAATATCATATCTTAAGTATAAGAGCATCTATAATTATTTATATCAGACTCTATAAAACTGGCACAATTAGATTTAATAATATTTATATATTTGTAAAAGTAATAGAATCTATATTCTTTTAGAATTATCAAGATAGCCAATTAAATAACAAATAATTCTTTATCAATACCCCTTTTTAATGATATATTTTAAATTTTAATCTTTGTAGGGCATTTTCAAATATAAAAGTGATTAATACTGGGCTTCCTACTAATTTATAACTCAAAATATGTCTTGGAAATTACCTTACGAAGAACTTTATTTTAGATATGGATGGCGGTCTTTAGGGCTTTATCTTAAAGATATTATGGTAAATTGCACCTATTTATTATCCTTCTAATCATATTTTTAAGAATATGATTGTACCTTTTAGCCATTTTAATTAGGAGTTCTGAACATGGTGTATTGAGCAATTGTCCCATACTCTTATAAGTATTTGACAATTGATCCCATTTTGGCCAAATTCACCATATTGATCATAAGATTTACTAAAATTATCAGATCTCACTATCTTAACTATCTCTCATGCTACTTTTCAATCTCAATATTGAGGATCCTAAAACTTATCAAATGCTTTGGATTATTTTTTTAAAAAAGATAAACTTATCCATAGCGAGAAAAGTCACCGACAAAAGTAATGAAAGACTTACTATCACAAATAGCAAATTTTAGAGGTCTACTAATATATGTATATATGAGTTCCGAAAGTTCATTACCATGCATAGATTCTTTTCTTTTAGTTTAGGTGAATTTGCTCCCAAGATAGTCAATATATTTGTGAAAATTCTAAAGCCAAATGAAGACAGAATTTCGTATATTAGATTAATCTTTGAATTCTTCTTTTTAAAAATATAACCTAATCACTTATATCATAACATAGATAATTTACTCGTCTATCTTTCGGGTAATAATATATAATATATATGATTTGCTTTCTCTAGCAAACTTTTATGCTTAAAATATTTAAATCTTTTGTGACCTTTCCTCCCATAAAGGAAGCACTTAAAGCTTTCTTGATGGCAACTTATGAAACTCTAGGATTTTGATTTCAATTTTTAGGATTATGAGTCTAACTATTCTTTGTGGAAGCATTATCCTTTTTCATATTATATGTGGGATCCTTAAGATATAACTGATACACTAATTAGTACTCTCATCCTTTTCTTAGGATATTAAAATTCTTAAACAAAATGAAAATAAATTTATTCACATTTCATTTATCTCTCTACACATTATATATAATTTTAAGCTGACTAAATTGCATACAAAGATAATCAAAAGCTTAATATATGAAAAGTATTAGAGAAAAAGATCTCAAACTATTAAACTTAGGTGCAGTATTCTTTGGTTTAATTTCATAATGATGAATATAGAGAGTAATATCTTTGCTATTTTGATTTACATTATTACTGGTTCTTCTTTTTTTCAAATAGCAAAATTGTCTATGAAAATCCAGCCAAAATAGTTCAGCCATTTAAACTTAGGTACAATTAAAACTTAGGTACATTATCTTTGCTATTAAACTTAGGTACAATTAAAACTTAGGCTTTTTTTTTTTTTTTGGCCTAATTTATGCTAGTAAATATACATTGCTTTAGTAAATATACAATTAAAACTTATGCTTTTTTTTTGGGCCCCAACACTTCACAAATCAGTATCCCTAGGATCCATCCAAGTCTAAAGGGCTTCAGTTTTTTCTTTTTTTAATTTTTCGTGTGCTGGAGACTTTCTTCAAATTATTACCTCCACATAAAGCCAAAAGATTTCAGCTTTTTTTTCCCATGCTAAAGACTTTCCACCAATAAATACCCCACCCAAAGCCAAAAGGATTTTTTTTTAAAATAATGTTTTTTTAAAATAAAATTACCAAAGTACCGTAGTTTGAAACAATTTTATCAATATTTTGGCCAGGTGTTTTTTTTTTTTTTCGTTGTTGTTCTGACATGGAGATTTTTTTTTGGTTGTTGTTTGGACGTGGAGAAGATGCAGGTTGTGCCTGTATTTTTAGACCAGAAACAAACAACTATAAAAAAAAATAAAAAAAATATTGAAAATGCAGGTTGTGCCTGTGCTTTATACCGGGGAAAAAAAATTCGAAGAATCACTAAAAAAAATAAAAAATATCTTTGAAGATGCTCTTCCCAAAAAAAAAAAAAAAAAAATCAAGTTTAAAGATACAAGTAGAACCTGCATCTTCTAAATCAACCAAAAAAATAAAAAAAATAATTTGAATCTCCTAAACGGACCGAATAAAAAATAAAATATAATTTTTTAAAATATTTTTTTTAAAAAATACTTAAAGATGAAGTAGATCCTGCATCTAAATATTTTTTTAATAATATTTTTTTAAAAAAGATTTATCGAAGTAATACGGGTCAAAACAAATTTACTGAATTATCGCAGCTCGATAAACATGGCAGCCATACTTGTGTCTTTAAATTTTAACATAATAAAATTAAAAAGTATAATAAAATTTAAAATAATATAATAAAATATTTAAAATAACATAATAAAATTAAAAATACTTAAAATAACATAATAAAATTATAATATATATAATATTTAAAATAATATAATAAAATTAAAAATTTTAAAAAATTAAAAGAAGCTGTAGGTAAAGTGAAGCTGCAGGCCGCACCTCCAACTTCATCTTATTTTTGCACCTTAATTTTTAAAATAAAAAAATCAAAAATCAAAAAATGAAGGGGCAGGCCGTATATTTAGATGAAATGATGAAATCCCTACTCAAAATCTAGCCAGCCTATCAATGTGTCCCTCCATTATGCCGGCCAATAGGGTTTGGACACATGCCGCCCCTCGTTGGCCCGGATGCTTAGCCTCTGGAGCACTGCTTCAAGAAATGAAAAGGCATCCTGTTGAGTTGGCATTTTTGCTGGCATGGCACCTCCGGATTGGCATGGGTGCGATCTACATATCATTTGGAAATATATGCTTTAATGACCTGGGCATGGCAGCCATCCATGTCAGCAGATTATTACTCCTTTCACTCGAAACCCCAAGAAGCTATTTGTTAGGAAAATTCCAGGGCATTGATCCCACTTGTTGGGAGACCCAAACCAGCACCTATACGCAATGGGTGTAGCGGATGCAACGTTGAAGGATACAGTCCAACGACCTATTATTAGATTCAATATCATGCAATAATAGAGATATAAATATAGGAGAAAAAGAGAGATTGCTTTATTCCTTTGAAGAAGAACCTTGTTACAACAAACAAGACAACACTCGATAGCACCTCTTCTGAAACCCCAGAAGTTTCTCGCTATCCCGCACGTCTTCTCTCTTGAAGGCCTCACGCCCCAAGGATTCACGTACGCCATGCACGGATAATACCTCAACGTGCATCCCTTCTCCAAACCCCGTAGAACACCCCACGACACTAAGCCCTCCACATAAAAGACCCTTCATGTGCGCCTCTCTATAGCCCTTCACCATGGCCTCCTTGAAACCTAGGAGGCTCTCCACGATCCATGACCCCAAGGGCGTCTGCAAGTCCTCCCCCTTACGATCTTCCTCATGATCGTGAGGTATCCTTGTGTGCTCCTCTTGGACTGTGAGCCAAGCCTTACGGTCACAAGCCTCAAACCGTGGATGCTTCCAAGAGGGGGGGCGCTCCCTCCATGGCCTTCTTTCTTCACGTAAACTGGAGTTTGCCTTTCCCATCGCATGCCCCACTTCTTAAATAGAGTGGGTGGTGAAATCCTCTTGGTCTTGGGCATCTTGACTCCTTGAATTCTTGGGCTCAACCACTTCTTAGTTTGTTAGGACTCAATCACATGGATGATTAGGACATGGATTCTTGGGCCAATAACAAACTTGTTAGAACTCCCTAAGTAGTTAGGCTTCCAATTGGTTACAACCAACCAATTTGGTTAGGATCCTAGGTGGTTGGGCTAACCTCCTAACCAATTTAACAAACCTGGACCCAACCCCATAACTCAATTGGGTTATGTTACAATCTCTCAAAAAAACTCTCCATAAGTCATATGAGAAAATACTCAAACTTAGAACATCCCTTGAATACCTCCAGGAATCCGCTTGGAACACACCCCCAAGCTCCAGGGATTGCCTCCAGCATCCCTGCCATGGCCTCCCAAGTCTCTCTAAGGCTTAGGAGCACCAGACAAAACCCTACAATCTCTACCTTGGTGCCCTCAAGTCTTGGCAAACCTGGCAATGTCCTCCTGCACAACCCCGCTGTAACTGCGTGTCTTGACAGCCTCATATGCAGACCTCCTTGGGTCTGCCAACACCCTTCAGTTGCTGCGCGCCCTTTGGAGGCCTTTGGGATGACCGCCTCCATAGCTGAAGATCCTTGCTTGTATTCTTGTACCATGATTATAGCCTTCCTTCTACTTGGCAGCTGCATCAGATTTTTTCTTGGACTTCCCTGGAGAGAACACAGCAAACCTGAACCGGCACTCACTGTAACTGGAGCTCTACCTGACACCATCTCTATAGAGCCATGCCAATCTCTGCACACTCTGCTCCACCTGGCTAAGTGCACCCCTTGTACTCTTGCTAGGACCTGGCCAGTATCCTTGCACCTCCCACTCTGAACTCGTATCGAATCCTGCTCCACCCGTGAAGCCACCTCTCATTGGTGCTCCACCTGAGACGAAGTCCCATTGATGCCATAGAAAGAAACTCTGAGGCTAGCCACTCAATGCTGCCCTGCTGAGCCTGCACCTGAACCTCATACCCAGTCGCTGCCTCCTCGGACCCTCCATACATAGCGGACCTCTCCGAGACCATTTTGGATACACTGCATCCCGCAGGCTCCTCCGAAACCAAGAGCTCATCCCAACTCTTCTGCTAACCCAGCAACTGAACCCAGCAACCATCTCCACCTTGGCTGCTGCATCATGTCCCAGCCTGTCTCCTAGCTTCATGATGTCCTTGGCACTCCTTGAGACCTGTCCCCGGTCTCCCTGAGCTACCATCTCTATCAGCTCCAGTCTCCATCCCTAGGTCAATGCTGCCATACCAGGACACTCCAAACTGCCCGATACCCTCGGCGCTCCCTGAGACTATCTCCTATCTCCCTGAGCTGCCCCTGGCATCGTCTCTACTGATGTACTCCGGTGAACTTGAGAAATCCAGGCTTTTCCTTTGTCCATCCATGTGGGATACCATACCTATGTCAACTCCACCTACCTCAATGCACTCCTTGAATCCTCCTCTTCCACCTTCAAACCAACGGCTCTGAAATCGCTCCGCTTCTGCTCGAACAATGGCTCAAACCAAGCTCTAATACCAGTTGTTGAAGATTCCTAGGCACTGATCCCACTTGTTGGGAGATCCAAACTAGTGCCTATATGCAGCGGATGTAGCGGATACAACGTGGAAGGATATAGTCCAACAACCTGTTCTTGGATTCAATATCATGCAACAATAGAGATATAAATATTGGAGAAAAAGAGAGATTACTTTATTCCTTTGGAGAAGAACCTTGTTACAACAAACAAGACAACACTCAACAACACCCCTTCTGAAACCCCAGAAGCTTCTCACTATCTCGCACGTCTTCTCTCTTACAAGCCTCATGCCCCAAGAACCCATGTACGCCATGCACGGACAATATCTCAACATGCATCCCTTCTCCAAATCCCGTGGAATATCCCATGGCACCAAGCCCTCCACATGAAAGACCCTCCATGTGCACCTCTCTACAGCCCTTCACTGTGGCCTCCTTGAAGCCTAGGAGGCTCTCCATGGTCCACGCCCCCAAGGGCATCCTCAAGTCCTCCCCCTCAGTCTTTCTCATGACTGTGAGGAATCCTTGCATGCTCTTCTTGGACCGTAAGCCAAGCCTCACGGTCACAAGCCTCAAACTATGGATGCCCCCCAGAGGGGGGGTGCTCTCCCCACGGCCTTCTTTCTTTACGCAAACTGGAGTTTGCCTTTCCCGTTGCATGCCCCACTTCTTAAATAGAGTGGGAGGTGAAATCCTCTTAGTCTTGGACATCTTGACTCCTTGAATTCTTGGGCTTAACTACTTCTTTGTTTGTTAGGACTCAATCATATGGATGATTAGGACTTGGATTCTTAGGCCAATAACAAATTGGTTAGAATTTTTTAGGTAGTTAGGCTTTCAATTGGTTACAACTAACCAATTTGATTAGAATCCTGGGTGGTTAGGCTAACCAACCAACCAACTATCTAACAAACTAAGCTAACCTCCTAACCAATTTAACAAACCTAGACCCAACCCCATAACCTAATTAGGTTATATTACAATCTTTCAAAAAAACTCCCCTCTGAGTCACATGAGCAAACACTCAAACTTAGAGAATCTTTGGAACACCTCCAGGAATCCGCTTGGGACACGCTCCCAAGCTCCAGGGATTGCCTCCAGCATCCCTGTCATGGCCTCCTAAGTCTCTCCAAGGCTTAGGAGCACCACGCAAAACCCTACACTATCATGCATTCCGGGGCTCGAGAGTGGGGGCATTTGGTATGGCAAGCCGCCTACATAGCATCCACAGAAGCATGTGACATGGTGAAAAGCTGACTTGGCCCTACATGGGTTCCAACCAGGCTCGTGGTGGCAAGAGACGCCACCTGGCCCATCTGAGGTCGAGCCCCTAGCAAGGGTTGAGCTCCCACCCGAGGTCGAGCTCCCGTTTGAAGTCAAGCTCCTGCTTGAAGTCAAGCTCCTGCTAAGGTCGAGCTCCTGCTAGAGGTCGAGCTCACGTCCGAGGTCGAGCTCCCGTCTGAGGTTGAGCTCCCATCCGAGGTCGAGCTCCCATCCAAAATCGAGTTCCCATCTGAGAAGGATCCCTGAGGACAAGAAGATGCACCCCCAACCATGACCAAAGGGGCCGGCCGGAAGCAAGGTGCGGCTCCCAGGAAATAGAGATAGAAGAAATTCAAGCCATAGCACAAAGGCTCTATGACATCCCTCCCAGATTGCTCGCAGCTCTTGCGGGTGATGCATGTTCCACCAGGGGTTTCAGGCCCTACGGTATGCCACCCGCATGCCCTACAAATGAAAGAATTATGCGTTGAAAGTCAATTACAGTTATTGTATCAGTGGCATTTTTATATTCTCCCAACTTAAGATTGATATTAATAAAGGCAGTTTTTGATTCATCATATGTTGTGTCTTATATTTTAATTATAAGATTATGATGAATCCCATAGATTAAGGCAATGGAATTAGGATTATGATGGAGATCAAATTATAAGATCTAACTTCCTATAAATCCTATTCTAAAATATTTTTAGTCATTGGATCATCGATTCAGAGATCGATATTTCTGGAAAGACTAGCACATCCTATGTATGCACAATAGAGAGGGTGGTTGGTCTCACAGTCACTTGTGTAGAGACGTTAATACAAGGATGTGGGTGCTCATTAGGGTTGAGTTCACTGAACTGATCCGACAAGAGAATATCAAATGAAAGTCTTACTTGTCAAAAGAATGTTCTCTTAGTGGGAGTTGTGCATGTGATCCTTAGACTTGAGACTACTATAGTATCTTGTGTACATGAATCCATATTTTAGTGCATACTCATTGATGGTAATTAAGTCATGTATGGGATGCTTCTGGATATGGTGGATTGTGTATGAAGGTAATGAGTATGTCAACAAGAAATCGATCACTCCTAGTAAGGGAAAAAGTTATTCCATGTGATCTCTTCGAATGATGACTTAGGAAGTCTTTGATCAAAGCATGATGAAATTAGATAGGATTTCTAATCTTTCATTGGTCGAGTCTTTATTATTGAATTGAGATTCGAAAGGATTAAGTACTAGGGTTTGACATTTATCCATGCCCATCACTTAATCAAGATAAAGGAAGATCTTAGGATTGAATTGCACGATAACTTTCTATTGAAGGATATTTTGATAATTTCTACCAAGTTTCTCATCTTCCGGATAGGCATGATATATTGCTAGATGTCAATCATGTCTTGTAGATTTTCATAGATCAATTCTATTGGATTCATGAGTCAATTTGGAAGTTGGTTCGAATTGGTAACTTAGGTCAGCTTAATTTGACCTAATTAGGTTAATCGGGTTTGATTGGATCGAATTAGCTTGAACCTAGACCTACTGCTAGCTAGATGTGGAGCCCAAAGGGTCACACACATTAGAAAATTGGCTAAAGAAGTTAACTATATTTTTATTAGGGTCATGGGATCCTAATTGGCTAGCTAATTGACATACTAGCATATGTTGGCTAGCCCAACTCCTAATCCAATTGGATTGGGTCAGCTTGTTTGCTATTTGGGCTAACCAATTTAAGTGAAATTTAAATTGGATAGAGTCCTAAGTGGGGCAGCCTAATTCAGTATTTATCTGGATTTTATTAGGTATTATCTTGGATTTATGGAAGAGTCTTACATGGCATGGACTCTTGGCTCCATGTTACGGTGTGTGCCAAGAATAAATGTGCACAGAAGGACCAAGAGTCCTTCTGCCAGTCAAACACAAATTCTAGATAAAGCCAAAATGCCTTTCCCTTATCTCCATACCCAAATGGATGGGCTCTGACTTGTTAAAAGGTGGCAATATGGCGTGGAAGGAGTTGGCACAAAAATAAAGTGTTGCATCTCTTCATTATGATGCAAAATTGAAACCATGAGTCCTTTTGTTTGAAGGCTCATGTATTTCTCTGATGCCTCCTTTTAGATTTCACACCCCTTACCCTTCCTATAACCAGTTAATGCCATGTGGTAGGTGAAGAAAAAGGCTAGAAAAAACAAGAGACAATAATTTGTCTCTTGGCGCATGATTAGATGTATCATGATATGTCCTCTCATCCTAATAAGACTCATTCTGCTTGAAGGGTCTTATCAAATGACTGAAGGAAAGACATATCAGGTGCCCTATCCCTCTCTATAAAAGGAATCGTATTTTGATGCTAGAGTAATAAAGTTTCCCATCCGAAAATACTAGATGCTATTTCTCTTCCTCCTTAAGACAATGTTTGTCTTTTTAAGACAAAGCTTATTCTTTTAAGACAAGGCTAGTCTAATTAAGACAATAGCCTAGAAAAAAAATAGAAGGGGTATTCAGGATCTGAGAGAGGATTCAGAGTATTCTCTAAGTGCACTATAGGAGGGTAGGGATTCCAATAAAGGGAAAAAGTCTGAAAGGCTACCGGAAGAGTCCTGGTCAAATAAGCAACCTTCATAGGAGTGCTTCCTTGGTTTGATTTCTACGTGGATCACCTTTGGAGGGCATACACTTGTGTGCCTCGTAGAAATTAAGGAATATAGCATTCCAAGTATTCCTCTATAATACTAAAGTTTAGATTTATTAGTTGTCATGATCAAGTGGTCCTAGGGTTTAGGGTTTCGACCGGTCAGGGTTTCGAAAATGAAAAATTTTGAAACCCAGTCTTCCGTTGCGCCTGGCTCGAGGAACCTAATATGCAACGCATGCTCTACCAGGCTCCAGGCCCTGTAGCACACTGCCCGCACCCTCTGTAGGGTGCGTGCCCCACTAGGGGCTCTAGTTCCTATGGCACACCGCTTGTGTCCTCTCCAAGAGAGGTATCCTTCAAAGCTCCAAGCCCTGCAGGATACGAGTGGTCCCCCCAAAAGTGAAAGTGCTCGACTGTAACTCGGGGCTCCATGGCATGGTGCTCGCGCCCTCCATGGATTGTTGCTCTACTCGGGGGACAAGCTCTGCAGCATGCCGATGAACGCCCCCAGTAGGAGGGCCTCCCTCAGGGGACCGATCCAAGAGGGGAATTATGGTAGAAAGAAACCCCACCTAAGCGGGATGCCGAGAAAGGGACGTCCTAGCAAGGCTCCAGATACGATCTGGCCCAATAACTTTCTATATAATGGAAAGAGGAACCTCCGGCATAGGGGACGATGGGGAGAAAGAGAACGAGGGGCAAGGGACCAAGTAGAGAGAATCTCCCTGCACTTTAATTTTCATTCTTTCCTTTTCATCTTACTTTTTCTTTCTCTATGCGGGGGCACTTCAAACCTCCATCACAGAGGATCTATTTTTCTTGATCGTTTCACTGACTTGATCATCGGAGTGTCCCTACCGAGGTTCTCGGCTCGGGTCTCCTCTTTTTTGCAGGACCTACCAGCCACGAAGTCAAGAGAAAGGAGACCCAGCACCTTTAGGGAGACCGGCTTACCCGTGCCATGTCAGAGCTACGGGTCACGACGATCTAGGCGGCAACAAAAATTTTGGCCAACAAAAGGCTCAAATACATTTTCAACAAAAAATTCAAATCCATTCTCTTGAACACATCCCAGGTCATTAAGAGAAGATAGTGGAATTTCAAATGTTTGATCATGCTCTTCACTTGTGAGAGTTTTATATAAGTCCAAATAGCTCCTTTTAATACTTCTTAAACTTTCATGTTCTACAAAATCTTCATTCAGATTTTCCTTTATTTAGAAAAAAAGAAATAGTATGAGTGAAATATTTTTTAAGGAATGAAAAGAAAATATTTTATAGCATAATATATTTAAAGGAGGGAAATAAAATATTAACTTATTTGCAGTTGAATGATGGAATTTGTTTCATTCACCTTGCAAGCCATGTGTAAGCCCCTTTGTGGGTTGGTCAAACCATATTTTTGTTTTATTTTGTTTTGTTTACTTTTAGAAAGGGAAGAGAGGAGAAGCCAAAGGGTTTCATGCACAAAGTACATAGTATTTTTGTTAGATTAAAAAAATTAGCTGATCGTATTTGTTTCTATCAAAGGGTCTAATTAAAATATGCCTTTAATATGCCTAGGGGTGTGAATGGGTCGGGTTGGATCGGGTCATGAGTGACCCCGATCCGACTCGGTTCTTTGATCGGGTCCTAATAGTAGACCTAGATCCAATTCACTAGAAAATCGGGTCGGGTCGGATCGGGTCCACTATCAGAATTTTCAATCCAACGGGTCATTCGGGTTGGATTGGGTCCATAAATAATCCGGTTCTAATCTACAAAGTTTGGATCTAAATATGATTCGAATAAAATATAAACAACTATATTTTAATTATTACATAGCTAACTATTATTAACTATAAAATATATCACAAATAATCTTATTTTTAAAATAAATTAAGATATAAAAATAATTATAACTAGTTCTATACAAGTTTTAAATTATAATTTAAAGGTCCAAATAGATATAATTCTAACAGTATTAGTATGTTCGAATTGGGTCGGGTCGGGTCCAAATTCAGTAAACCCAGACCCGACCCGGAAAATGGAACGGGTCTAATTTTAGGACTAAACCCGGATTCACTGGTCCATAAAAATGGGTTGGATCGGGTCTAAATGGATAAGGTTGGGTCGGGTCATAGGTCAACCCGACCCATTTGCAGCCTTAAATATGCCTATCAAAGGATCTCATAAAAATATGCCTTTAATATGCCTCAAAAATACCATTTAATGCAGGTTTATCAAGTGCCTGCCTAGCACTTATTAAAATATGCCTTATTAATTACTTCTCTATTTGTCTTTGAATGCCCCACCCCAATCCCATCCATTCATCCCTTACATATAAACCCTACATTAATTTATTTTTATATCCTAGTCAACCCAAATACAATAGAAAATCATATGTTCTTCTTATCTCTCTTCTAAACCTGAATCAAGTATGTCTCTTTTACCTTTTTTTATAACATTATTTAAGCTTTTTTGTCTTCTTTTTTTTCACTCATATCAAATATGTATGATTAAAATAATTTTTGGTTAGCAATTATAATTTTAATATTTGATAATATCTAATAATCATGATCAATTGGCCTTATGTCCCAAACATAGAAATTAAGATTTTATTCTTTTTGCTTATACATAATGGTTAATTTTTGTTTAGTTATAAATAATGAGTTAGCATAAGAAAATGATGTTTATAATTCATTGACAATTTTCTTATTATTGATGTTGTTGATTACATGTTATTATTCTGAATATATAAAAAAATTAATTGATGCATTATTTTTGTTAGTGAAATATAGAGAGATTCTTTAAAATAATAGTCTCTTCTAGTTCTTTATCATACAACTTATCTTAAACTTTAGAAAGTGGGAGTGAAAGTTAAAGTGGAATTAGGAATTAGATTATCATCCAAATGATCGATATGAAGTAAGGAGAGCATACCTACAAAAGAGTCCTTGCCAACCTTGCAACCATTGTTTTATTCAAAGAAATATTAGAGGTAAATTGCATAGATTTAATCCTTCTTGGTTTAATCAATATGGCAATTGGTTAGAATGCAATACATAAAAGGATGCAGCATTTTACTTGTATTGTTACTTATTCAATAAGAAAGAGAGATTTGATGTTTTCTTGGTAAGGGGTTTAAGGCCTAAAATAAGAAAGAGAGATTTGATATGCATATTTGTGGATGTAATAGTACCCATAACCAAGCTATCAGAAAATGTAACTATCTAATAAAGTAAAAATAGTCTATACAAATTGTTCTTAATAAGCAATATGAGCAAGTTAAAAGTAAGTATATAACTTGTTTAAATGCATCAATTGATTGCTTGAGATATTTTTTGTACCAAGGATTATCATTTTATGGATTGATGAGTATGAAGATTCAAGTAATGGATGGAGTTTTCTTGAATTGTTACAATAGCTTGTTGATTAAAATGAAAATGTGGAAAATGTTGTGTTACAAAATGCTCAAGGAAATCAGTAAATAATTGTCTCATCAATTCAAAAAGATATTGTGCATACTTATGTAAAAAAACAACTAGTACTATTATTGATAACCTTAGTGATGATTTACTTGAAATATGAGTTGATGAGTCATGTGATATATCATATAAAGAATAAATGACTTTTGTTTGGCACTATGTTGATAAAAGAGAATTGTAATAGAATGATTTATTAGCATTGTACATGTTGATACTGAAAAAATAATGCCCTAAAAGCCAATCATTGTAAGGATATTTCTATGAACTTTCAAACTCATGGATGACATTTTTATGTATTAATAAAGGTATTTAGTTTTCATCATACTGCTATGTCTGATTAATAGATTATGGTGAACCACGTAGGTTAGGAAAATGGAATTAGGGTTATGATGAAGATCATAATGGTGAGACCTAAATTCTTATAAACCTTAATCTAGAATGTTCCTGGTCGTTGGATTATCGATTAGGGGATCGATACTTCCGGAAAGACTAGCATATCCTATGTATGCTCTTAAGAAAGGGTGGTTGATCTCACAGCCACTAGTGTAGAGACACTAATATAAGGATATGGGTGCTCATTGTAGACATGAGTTCACTGAACTGATCCGCACCGAGAACTTCTTATGGATGCCTTACTGCTTGTCAAAAGGTAGTTCTCATAGTGGGAGTTGTGCAAGCGATCTTTAGACCTGATATCACCTTAGATCCTTATGCACACTAAGCCATGTTTTGATTCATACCCATTCATGACATTGAGTTATGCACAGAATGTTCTTGAATATGGTGGAAGGTGTATGAAGGATGAGAGTGGATCAATAAGGAATCGATCATTCCTAGTAAGAGAAAATATTATCCTATGTAATCTCTTCAATTAATGACTCAGGGACTTTTTGATCAAAGTAGGATGAAATTAGAAAAGATTTTCTAATCGATCATCAATAGAGTCATCATTATCGAATTGACATTCGAAATGACTAAGTGCTAGGATTTGACATTAATCCATACCCATCACTTATTCGGATAAAAGAAGATCGAGAGATTGAATTGCATGCTAACTTTCTACTGAAGGGTATTTTAGTAATTTTTATCAAATTTCTCATCTTCCGGGTAGGCATGATACGTTGCTAGATGTCAATCATATTGTGTAGGTTATCATGAATCAATTTGATTAGATTCATGAGTCAATTTGAAAGTTGGTTCGAATTGGCAACTTGGGTCAGTTCAATTTGACCTAATTAGGTCAAACGGGTCCGATTGGATCGAATCGGCTTGGACCTAGACCTACTGCTAGCTAGATGTGGAACCCAAAGGATCACACACATATGAAAATTAACCTAGGAATTTATTGGATATTATATTAGGGTTAATTAATCCTAATTGGCTAGCTAGATTGCATACTAGCATATATATGCTAGCCTAATTCCTAACCCAATTAGATTGGGTCTATTTGCTTGCTAATTGGGTAAACCAATTTATGAGAAATCTAGATTGGGTTGTGTCCTAAGTGGGGTCAAATAATCTGATTTTATTTGGATTTTATCAGCCTTTATCTTGGATTTATGAAGAGTCCAAACTAGGTTGGACTCTTGGCGCCATTTGGAGTATGCGCTAGAAATAATTGGCGTGAAAGAAGAATAGGAGTCCTTCTGCTTTGGAAAAGTGGTTTCCAGATAAGCAAGGAGTCTCTCCCCTTGTCCTAACACCCATTCCTTCAGCCCCTTTACCGTGCAAGAAAGAAAGGAAGGAAGGAATTGGCGCGCGCAACATGAAGAGTCGCGACTCTTCATGGTTGCCGCACCAATTCAAATTCAAATAGGAAGTTTTATTACCGAAGGGATTTATGATTGATATGTCTTTTCATTCCCACGCCAATTACCTTCTTATCAGCCGGTTACATGTCACATGGCGTGAAGAAAAATCACCGGTTAAGTCCAAGAGATGCAGATAAGTCATTTGGCTCATGAAAGGATGTATTCTTAGATCCAAAAGATTACTTCTCATTGAAGGGTCTTATTTGATCTGATGAAAAGCAGATTAAGAGCTGATGAAGAGCCTTATCCCACGCCTCTTGCTTTCCTATATAAACCCATCGGTGTTTTACCGAAAGCATTCCATTCAATCCTTTCTTTCTTACATTCTTGCATTTATCCTCTTTGTCTCTTCCTTCCCTTGTTAAGACATTGTTCATTCTTTAAGACAAGTCTGCCAAATTAAGACAAGGGCTTAGGAAGAGAATAAAGAAGTATTAAGTAGAAGTAAGAAGAGTTTAGGAGAAGGTTCAGAGTGCTTGTCAGGAGGGTATTAGTCTGGAAAAGAAGAAAAGGCTGTCGAAGGCTAGAAAGGCTGCCAAATAGTCCTAGTAGTTTAAGCAAGCAAGAAAGGAGTGTCTCATTGGTTCAATTTTCGTGTGGATCACCTCTGGAGGGCATGCGCTTGTGCGCCTAGTGGAAAGAAGAAGGTTATAGCATATCAGGTATTCTTCTTAAGCCTCATTATATGATTAGTTAATTATTATGCTCAAGGGATTCTGGATTAGGGTTTCGATTTCTTATAGTTTCAAATGAAAATTTTTGAAATTCTACCATCCGCTGCGCCACCGAAATCCATCAGATACTTGTGCTTTATTTTTTAAAGTAACAATTAATTCTTTACTTCCTGAATATTTACCGTGTTCATATAGGATACATGAACAAGGTTATCAGAGAAAGTGAATTAACATATTCTATCCATTATTTTTAATCAACTTCAATTACTTGTAGCGGTTGCCAAAAAATATGATGATGTTGCTTGACTTTGTAACACAATTAATAATGTTTTTAATATGGTTGGAGCTTCCGAACGAATATCGAGATATGCTTCGAGAAAAACATGCTGAAAATATTGAAAAAATCTTGAATAATGATGAGCTTCAAAGTGGATTAAAGGGGCTTATTGTATATTCACAAATTTATTTGTTTTTGAAGTTAGCATTGATGCTGCATGTTGCTGTTGCTATTATGGAAATAACTTTTTCTGCAATAAATTTCATAAAGACTAAATTGAGTAACTATATGTATAATCAATTAATGAATGATTGTTTGGTGGCATATACAGAGATGGATTTGATGGTATTACTAATAATACTGTTATACATTATTTTTAAAATATGAAAAGTCGTAAAGGACTATTATAAAATAAAAAAAATTTATATATTTTTGTTGATGCAAAAACAGTACTGCACTCTATTTAGTTCTTAGCATTCTTATTATCTGCTCTTCATTTTATATTGACCTTACAAAAACAAAATTTCTGGATCCACCACAGTGCTTCCACCACCTCGAGCCAACTTCTTCTTCTACTTAGTTTCAACTTCCAAACCTAGTTGCAATGGCATAGGATCCGGCTTCATTAATTGGCGGCGACTCTATGGTGCCGTGTTCTGCTTCCATGGGAGGAGAGGCGTGCACTTCTACCTCATCTCCAATCCCGGACTCCAAATTAATGCCCGTGTCTTCACTTGGATCCAAGCGCTTGGCGTCAAGTTTGGTTCCCACGTCTTTAATGTTTAGGTCACTCGAGCAAAGAAATTAGTGGGTAGGATGAGTCTATATCCTACGTGGTAGAACGAGTCAAAGCTCGGGGGTGGGGAATTAAAGCTCGACGGTTGGAGGAGTGGGTCATGGCCAATTTATGAGAACCCTGTGTCTTCGGGGCTCATCTGCCTGCTTTTGATGGCAACCCAGCCATCGTGATTTTTTTTTTTTTTTTTTTTTTTGATGGCAACCCAGCCATCCTTTCTCCTACTAAAATCATGGTTAATCATGATGATACATTAAAAAAAAATAATAATAATAAAAAAAAAAAGAATTATTGATGATGATCGGCTCGTTCTATCTGACAATTTTTCACTCGAGTACAGCGCAATGGGATGATGCTGCGGGCCACCTCCACTTTTCACCTGCAACGGTGAGAAACCTTCCAGGTCGCGGAAGGCCACCTCTCCGGTTGGAAGTCGTACGACGGCAAGCTGCTGGTCGGGAGAATTGGAAGCAGAAACAGCGCATCCAGGAAAAGCGGCACGTTTGGAGGTGCTGTGGATCGGATTCTTCGGGCTATCGCCGGATGTGGAACGAGTGCTGGGTCCCGTCCAATACATCATCCGTCCAGACTACGAGAATGCAGAAAAGTTGGGAGTCGTAATGCCGGTGGTTGGTGGAGAGGACGGGAACAGGGAATCGTTACTCCCATCACCGGATCCTATGCGGCGAATCATTCCAAATAGATCCCTGGACTGATCCAGGTATACCTCGGATTCCTTGCATGACATTATTCTCTCTAATTTTTTATTTTTTTTTAGACATGTTCGCTTTAGAACTGTTGGATGAACGCTCCGATCGATTAAATATATATATATACAGGTGGCAGTGCACGATTGCCCTGGAAACACATGTTATCCGGTGAATCCACCAACAGAATAAACAGGCTTGGTTCACACACGCATGAAGTTATTTGTCGTAGCTAGCAGTACAATTACATTGAAGTTTGTAATTGTGTCATGATAGCATCACCTGAGATGGATTGCATCTGTTCAAGAAATTTCGCATCTCTCGTCTTAGCATCACTTGAAGGTTTGTAATAAAAGAAGAAAATGAAGGAATTAGACCAAGATACCGACACCATGGATGCATGGTGGACATGATTGCCCGAGCAGGAGAAATTGATGCATGGTGGACATGATTGCCCGAGCAGGAGAAATTGAGGGTGTAATAGATAACGTGCGTTTCAAAACCCGATACTTCTCTACGGAGTATTGTCCTTGGAGCTTGATGGTAAACACCAAAACAAGGAACCGGAAGGATTGGAACCTTACAGAACTGCTAATTATGTACTCATTGCTGATATCTATGGTAAATTAGGAAGACGGATATAAGCTGAAAAGGTTAGCCAGTTGATGGAACAAAGAGATGTGGAGAAGGAAATTGCTGTTAGTTGGATCGAGATCCATAGAAGTTCAGAGTTGAAGGCGGATCACGGCCAGTCACAAGAAATACATGATAAGTTACACAAGCTAATCAAGGTGATAAAAATAGCAGGTTATGTGCCTGATAACTGCTTTTGGCTTCATGACACCGAAGACAGTAGAAGGCAAGAATTGCTGCTCTACCACCGAGAAGTTGGCATTTACTCTTGGAGATCTTTCCATTGCTCCAGGGGTCCCACCTAGAATCATGAAGAGCCTTCGGGTTGGTGGAGAGATTACAGTCGTGCATTCAAATACTTTGCTTGGATCGCAGGAAGAAACATCTCATTGAGAGACAAGCATAGGTTCGGACAACACCTTGTTAGCGGGGTGTATTCTTGTAGCAATTATTGCTGGGAAGCTTTGAGATCTTGTTTCCCCTAATTAACATAACAATGCAAATCTTTGAGAGTTGCTGAACTCTGTTGCGAGAAGTCAGCATTCAGCTGAGAAGTCACTTTGATGGGAATGAGCTTAAAGTAAGAAGAAAATGACAAAAACATGGAAGGGAAAGTTGAATCATAAAATGCTGCATTTCAAATGATTTGATTTAGGCTTCAACACAGGCTTTTCATGTAATGTGGTCAAAATTAATTTGCTGTTCCCAAATTTTCCATTACTGCCATTTATCAGCAAGTTTTCCAATCAAAATAAATACCCAATAGGCCTCACCAAGAAAATAATGGAGTCAATCTTCAATGTATCTTTGACCATCTTGGAAAAGATCATTGAAAACAATGAAAATTGAATCAGTGACTGAAGCATCTTAGTTTGCCAGGGAACCAAAACAAAGCTTAAAAATGACCTCTCTAGAATGGTGCTTCAATGGCCTAAAAATGAAAAGAGGATGCTACGAAGAGGAAATAACCCAGTGAACAGGCTTAATTTTTTGCGTTCTGAGTGAAATCAACGCAGGTCTGGCAGCTGCAGTCTGAGAAGCGACAGATCTCACAACCAAAACAGACGCATGTGGTGCACCCTCTGCATGATGGTGAACGCAAGCATCCCCTCAGTACCTTGCGACTTGCTCGCTCCTCTTCATCATCACAGCTAATCCTGATACATGGAAGCAGCGTGTACATGGCATGATGCACACCGAAAAAAGAGGAAGGAGAAAATACAAAGTAGGAATAATGATTGTATTGAAAATATGGCAGCACGAAGAAGTCCCGGGTCTGAACCTTGAGATGATGAAAACACTGGGTAAACAGATGCATGTACAAGCACTAATTCTAGATTATTATTTTCTTCTCCCAATAAAGCTAAATTTTTATGAAAATGTTTCTAATAGTATCATTGTACCACCAAAATCTAAATTAATTGAATGTTGTTGATGCTTTGGCACCTAAACATGGTAGCACTGCACAGTTATATTGGTCATATTCATGTTGCTATGCTTTGTGTAATACTTGAAAGAATTTAATATGCCAGTTGAATCTGAAGATGCCTACACTAAAGCCTGGATAAAATATAAATTGAGTTTTTCTAACATCAAATTCGGATTAAGTCTACTTCCTCTCTTCAGTTTCCACTATTGGCAAACTTTTTTGCCCCTAACCCAATTAATTAATAAAACACACGGCTTGCTGTGTTCTCATGTAAGATTTTCTCAGCGCCATGTAAAAAGATTTTCTCAGAGTCTAACTCTGTTGAGGAACAGTCTTCTAGCAAGTCGAACATTTCAAAGAACTCAACTTGTCATGGTATCTTTAAAGCACATAAAATAAAGTGAATATGGACACATGGATTTTCAGTTACGAACCCCTTAAAGAAAATAGGCTGCATTAAAAATTATTTTCATGATTAAACCTGATACTAATTCTATCAACTCTTGTGATTAAAATAATAATAATAATAATAATAATCATAATCATAGACCAAATGCATTTACTTGAACTCAACTTGATGCAGAAGGAGCTCCTTGTAACTAAAACAGATTCCACACTGATAACAATTCTAGACATAAAACTATTTATTTGAAACCCAACTTGATGCATAAAGGATCAGACAAAACCAAAATGGATCTGCCAGTGGACCAATTTGCTTCAAGGACTCGCCCCAACTCAAGGGCATTAATGAACAGCTACCTGTCTCGCCATTTTCATACTTCCATCATCATGTATTCCAACAATAGGATGTCATATTATTCTGTGGGCTGCAGTTCTGATTGCCAACATTGTCATAAAACAAAAGAACACCTTCTTCTACCAAAACAATTATGCATGTCTTGAAAATCAAACCGGTTTCATTCCGCGTCATCAAAGCCAAATGAATTTCAATGATATATGGGCATCTCTGTCCGATCATGTTGAGTTCAAATTACGAACCCCTTAAAGAAAATAGGCTGCATTAAAAATTATTTTCATGATTAAACCTGATACTAATTCTATCAACTCTTGTGATTAAAATAATAATAATAATAATAATAATAATCATAATCATAGACCAAATGCATTTACTTGAACTCAACTTGATGCAGAAGGAGCTCCTTGTAACTAAAACAGATTCCACACTGATAACAATTCTAGACATAAAACTATTTATTTGAAACCCAACTTGATGCATAAAGGATCAGACAAAACCAAAATGGATCTGCCAGTGGACCAATTTGCTTCAAGGACTCGCCCCAACTCAAGGGCATTAATGAACAGCTACCTGTCTCGCCATTTTCATACTTCCATCATCATGTATTCCAACAATAGGATGTCATATTATTCTGTGGGCTGCAGTTCTGATTGCCAACATTGTCATAAAACAAGAGAACACCTTCTTCTACCAAAACAATTATGCATGTCTTGAAAATCAAACCGGTTTCATTCCGCGTCATCAAAGCCAAATGAATTTCAATGATATATGGGCATCTCTGTCCAATCATGCCTTAGAGGGATTCTTCATCTTCGATGATTTTAGCATAGGTTTCTTCTTGAAGTCAACAAATTACAAATGTTAAGAGCTTTTCCTTCAATCTTTGGCTCCTAAGTACAAAATCTTTACGGTAACCAAGCAAATCTTCATCGAGATCTTCAAAAAATCTCATCCTTTAAAAGCAATGTAGAGATCTTCAAGAAATTTTTCTTTACCTTGTATAACATCAACTTACACTCAGGCTTAGACTAGGTAGATATTTTTAGAATTTTGGCTTCTTGTGCTTAATATGTAAGCAAAAGTATGTACTCCCTTAGTAATATAAATAAAGTATGCACAACCTCTAAGAGATCCAACCAAAAAAATATCTCAATTTCTTTGGTTATCCAACAAAAATCCATGTCCATGCATAGAATCAACTACTGTGACTGGAGATAGGATCATTGAAATAAACTATTTGAGTTTTCGCAGTTTCAACCAAACCAAGTTCAGTCCAGTTCTTGCCAATTTTAGACGTTTCAATCAAAATTGACCAGTTTTGGCTGAAATTCAATTATGTAAGTCAGATAAGCCTCACTGGTTATAATTACTGATATTCTTAAGAAATTTGGGCTGTAAAATAAGTTATGATTTTCCTTCCCAACTATTCACACGCCCACAAAATTCATGCAGGCCTGGACTACCTTAGCCAGCCTAACTGCATAAAGAAGGGGAGCACAAAGTACTTTAAGAGCGCATGATGTTTCGAAAACATAAATCATGCATCATAGAAATGTCACCCAATATTATTATTATTATTTTCTTAGATAGTACTTTTGTTAAACTCAGAGAGAAATGAGTAATTGCTAAAAAAGTATCATGTCGCTCCAAAGCCACCTAGATTCTTCAAAACATTAATCAGGCTCAAAGGAAAAACTTTACCTTTTACTGAGAATAAAATTTTCAAAACACCATTGCAATTTGTTATAAAAGGCTTGCCTCTATTAGCACTATAAAAACCAATTTTCTAATAAGCATATTGCAATTAATTGAAAGTATAGTTTCAAAAGAAAGTCAAATTCAAATGAAATTCTAAAGGCATCATGAAGGAACTTTTATGAACAATAAGAACCAGGTCTGCAATATTTGTAATGGGAACCTAGGGCTGAAAACGGATCGGATAGTGGTGTATCCATATTTTTCAACGATATGGATCTTAAATGGATATCAAAAATTAATATCTATATTTGTTCTAAACATATACGGATACAAATTGGATACTAAGCATATCCATATTTGTTATAAATGGACATAGATACATATCAGATATTAAACATATCTATATTTGTTTATCTAGATATAGATATAAATCGGATACTATATATTTCAGATATTAATAAAATTTTAAGCGAAATTCAATGATAAAAACCAACAAAACTTTTATGATCATAAAAAAATCAAAAATAGTCATAATCATAATCCAAGATAATAATAATTATATGTAAGAGAGATAATTATAATCCACGGTTCCATTGAAATCAAAAAAAAATTTGGACTCCAAGACTCCAGTTATATATAAAACAGATATTAGGATTTGAATTTGGAAAATTGATAGAAATCTATAAACGAATAATTTTCTAACTAGCTATCCGAATCCGTATCAGAATTCAATTAGATTCAATTATGTATATTCAAATCCAAGCCAAATCGAATGCAGATACGGATATGGTCAAATAAAATCTAACCCATTTTCAGGCCTATGGGAACCGTATCGATCGGGTACTGATATGGTAATGGTACTGAGATGTACCATAACGATACTTGATGCACAAATGCATACTAGTTTGGTACTGGATCAATGTTCCTTGTCACTTATTTTTCACCTTTTTGATTTTTAAGGTTATTTTAAGATTGTTAGATCTTTAGATTATGAATTTAATGGTATTTCAGTATTATGTTCATACATTTACATAGGTTACATTATCCTGATACATAGGTGGACATAACATCCAAAGGTCTAGTTATTATCTTGCTCAAAGGTTATGATTGCACCTCTCTATGTCTCTCTCTAATTGTTGCCACCTGATTTACAATTAGCATTGACTCGAGAGGCATTGGTCTCACAATCTCAGGATCTTCTTAAGCCTTCGTTTTGTTTATGCAACCATCATTCCTATCCAGAATTAAAACACTACACGAGGATTCAAAGATTCCTAAATGACAAAAGGTAATGGTTAAGATGCATTTTGTTCTTCGACATACTAATGTTTGAGAGCTTAATTGAAGTGTTTTTATTTGTTGATAGTTCAAATAACCACCACAAAGATCGAATGGTGGTGGATTGTTTGCCTTAAGAACATGGCATAGTTTATGCAAAAGGTTACTAATGGTGGGCAAGGTTTCATCCAAAATACTAAGTGTTGTGTAGCCCCTCTTTTAGATGAAGTAAAGAAAGCTTCTATAATGGGGATCTATATGAGATCTACATGTCCTAACATTTGTCATTTTTTACATGGAATGTTGTGCTGCCTTGTACCCCTTGGTACGGGATGTACCATACCAGTCTTGTACCAGTATGCCATTTCAGGATGTACCAATATTGCCATACCGTACCAAACCGCATACCGATACTGTAATAGAATGGTACTGATACAGAATCCGTACCAAGACGGTGAGCCTTGCTCTACAAATTTTCAAATTGATTATGATTATGATCAGTTTCATCTCAATGCATCTTAATTAGGGTGAGGATTTTAAAGTTTTCGACAAACCTAATCTTGTAGTGGAATATAGATTTGTTCCTCACAAAGCCCACTATTCTTGATGTAGCATAAGGTACAACCAGAACAAGCAAATTTCGATAATATTAATATACAAATTCTCTGTGAGAACTTTCTAAAATGAACAAAAGGTTCTTAAATCCATTTTGCCATCAATTTGTGTATCAATCCCCAAAATTTAATTCTAGCATTCAAATCACTCTTCACTCACATTGCATCACTTCCCTTCACAATTCTCACAGAATATAGAAGAGAATGGCATCTCATGGTCTTCTCCTCTCCTTTTTGGTCACGAGATGGCTTGACCCAAGTGAAACGGGGTAGTTCTGCTCAGTTCAAAGCGGTTTAGGCTGATTTGCATTGGATCCTGAACCAAGAGACCAAACGAATCCAGTTTCATAATGGTTCAAGTCGGTATAAACCAAACCATGCTATTTGGATCAATTTGGCAAACCATGAATAAGAAGCTTATCCAACAGAGCTCCAATCCACAGATGATGAAAACTAATATCACTTGACAAGGTCTCCAATGCAACAAAAAAGAAAGTATAGTTGTTGACAAGTTATCTCTCACATACAACAATGTAGCAAATCACCATGATAATCTCTACGATGTCTTCTTACAAGTTCCTCAAATTGTACATTTAATGATTAAGTTCATGCGGGATTAGTCCAGGAGGCATCACAAAAAAAGAGAGGTGGGATGGACAAGGAAAAGCATTCCTTCTTTCAATTAAAAGAGTACAAATTTAACTATAAAAGGCTATAAAGTGTTAATATTAATCAGAAAATGGAATAGACACAAGCTGCATAAGCTCTAATGGAGCTTTGACACTCCTTGGATGAGGGTTTGTTGTTTAGGTAGAATGTTGAAGAAAAAGCATACAATGCTATGTTTTGTAGAGGGCTGAAACGTGCGTCAAGAATCATATTTTCGATTACCCCTCTCCCACCACCTAGAAAAAAGACGGAAGGATGGGGGGTGGAGGAGAGAGAAAGAAAGAAGTCTATTATCAGTCCACAAATGTAATGTGGCTATTTCCTTAAGCTTGATCTTGCTACAGCACCTCCAAAATTCTTTACTGATCTTGGTCAGCTGGATAATGAACATTGTGTTTGAATATTGAAAATTTTACTGATCATGACCTGCTATATGATAGAGATCAAACACCAGCATAAAATACATTTGTGAAGTCAAAGGCATCAAGGAACAAGTGAAACTTACATTTGGGAACTCAAAGGAATCTAAGAACAAGTGAAGCTTTCTTATATAAGAAAGTTCTGTCTGACATACTGATCCTTAAATTCAGTTTGACATAAATCTTTAGAATTAATTTAGCAAGATTTGAATGGCTGTAAGAACGTTTAGGGACCAAAAGGAATCAATTAATCGACGGGTCTTCAATTTTAGTCCAGGCAACAAAGAAAAGCAAGAGAAGGCAAAAGCTGTAAACTCAAAATAGACTAAACACCATAAATAATCATACTCTAATACATGTCAAATATGACTTAATATCAAAAGATGGGTTCATTTTAAAAACTATTGATTTGAAAATTTAAGAAAATAAATCAAAAGAAGATACCAAATCATAACAATATTAAAAAATCTTCATACACATAATAACTATTAAACTTTAAATCCATCATAGACCCATTTCAAGTCTCGAGGACCACTAGTGTATCTGCACTGTATACATGCAGAGCATGAGAAATAATTGCAAAGTTGTGTACAAAGTAGGCAATGACCAATTCGACAAATGCTTGTAAACTAAATTTTATTATAGCAGCAACAACACAACAAGAAAGTTGATATAAAAGAAATGAGCTGACTCATTTTATGCCTAACTTGCATTGGTTAAACATTCACACAATCCCAATAAGAACACTTACTTGTCAAATTTTGAGTCAGAGCATTTCCAGTTAAGATCAGCCACAGCATCATGGTAAATGCGGCATTCCTCTTTGGTCCGAAGGCGAAACCTGCGCTCCTTGTTACACCTTGTACAGCGGATAAACTCGTCATGATGACACGGTCGCCCATTGGGACCTTTATGAGAGCTATTACCAGCTTTTGATGCTTGATTGTACTTAAGTAGAATTGTCTTTGATAGTGGAACTTTATCACCTTTAGCTATGACCCATACATTGCTCTTCCATTTCCTTGCAGTTTCCCGCCCAGAATGCTTCTCAAAAGCAGCTGGGGTCAACTTATCTGATGATCATATTCATAACAGATCAGCCAAAATATGAGAAAATTAAGTCATAAAAACTAATGAACATCAACCCTAGTGCCTACATACATTTGAAGTGTAACATTGAATGTTCCAGAATGTGATGGGAAACCAGTGCCAATATGTTTAACAAGCATCAGATATTTTTCATGCAATGACAAAATACAAGTCAGCATGCTACTTCTATTGCAAGCAGGAAAGCTTCATCTATAAAAGCATGTAGAAATGGCATGTCAGAATAGGAGGTTCTTATCCATGGATAAAATCATATGATGTCTTTATGCACTCACAGATGAATCAAGGGAAGGAAGTGAACAATGTACAGATTCACCAAAAAGATGCTATACTGGTAGTTACAATATGTATACAAAGGCATTTCTGAAGCTCCCTTTTGGAGTCGAGTATCTTGATGTAATAAAACAGAACAACAATTAGGTGCATTAAAAGCAATTTCTTTTTATTTATTCTTCAGAACCCTGAGGTATTCTAACAGATTTACCATATAGCTTTTTCATTTTTCTTAACTAGGTCTTTCATTTTAATCAAATATCCTTGCTAGGTTATGATGGCATCCATAAGCCTTCATCCTAGAAGAATTTTAATTAGAATTGGACTTCCTAGTTTAAAATTAGATACATGCACTTTTACTGAGCATTTCTCCATAAAACCTCGAAAGAATCTCAAAAAAATAACTGGTTATGTGCTGAAAATAATTACTGTCGCCTGACAAATGGTTTTTTTTAGTTTCTCTTCAGTTAACTTTATGGTTTAAAAGATTTAAATGTCGAGAGTAAATGGATGATCAATGAATGTATTGGCATGCAGAGCTTTTCCAGGGCAAAGTCAAAATAGGAGAGGCTCCTATGAGAATTGTAAGCAGATAAAGGGAAGAAGGGCTTAATCTGTTCATGTGCAGGACATCAACTTATTTACCGTGACACATCTATACATGTGCTACCTTACTTGCGCTCCATTTTCCTCAGATAAGATAATGAAATAAATTATGCAGGGGTAGGGTGTGAACAGATATTACAAGATGGTATTATCAAAAACAGGAATTGTGAAAGCAGAATATATGATAGAGATGAATAGGATATAATGTCCTTAGCTCCCAAGGCATTATTTACTGGAGACAATCACAGTTGACGAAAGAACACTGTTGGCATCATTGACGAAACAAAGAAAATCGAGCTTCCCTGAACTGTGATGGTTCCATAAATTGGTGTTACTTTGTACACTCACAAGGAAATTGAGAAAGAACAGAGATGAGTAGATCTCAGCAATGTAAATTTACAAAAAGCAAATCAAACAAGTGGAATGAAGATAAAAAGTCTCTACTATCATCCAGAAAAAGGTTTGTAATTTTAGTCGTAAGTTTAACAAAAGAAAGAAAGAAAAAAAAAAAAAAAAAAAAAAAAAAATCTACTGTGGCATAAATAAGAGTAACTAACAACTCAAAAACACAGAGACTACATATAGACAAAACAAAACATGCAGATGATCTTTCGCAATAACAGTTCTAACAAAAGTTCCATGTTCAAAAATGGCCGCACGTAATAATAAACAAATTTGACTTAAGACCTAACATTAGAAGCAACATCTCTCGGATAGAAAACCATGGCCAACATGAGAAGCAATCTCTTGAACCTGAAAGCAACCGCATCAAACCAGGCAGTCAATCATAAGATGCGGACCACATTGCAAATATAATGAATTCATACGTCGCCACACACTCCAAAAGAGCAACTAACATCAGAAGCAAGGCTTCATGACAGAACTGAATAACCCGGCATCACATGTGAATGTTGCTGATATTTTTATACAAAACAGACAAACCTTTCACAGCCACTGAGATGTATGTGACTGAGGTATCATAGAGGTAACAAGCACAACACCACTGAGATGTATGTGACTGAGCTAACATAGAGGTAACAAGCACAACTCCATTATCAAACATCATGTGTGCGTGAACAACAGATTCCTCTATCCCACAAAACTCAAACATCACCAAAGCAAACAACCCGATACCAGCCTGATATTTTATACTATAAACAATATATCCAAGCACTCAAGGGAGGAAAACCCTGGAGAATAAGAGAACCAACTGACCTTCCTGACACCCCGGCGTGCACTCGCAGCTGATCTCGAGATCGCCCGAGGCGAAAACCCTAAGACGCCCGACGGCGTCGCCGTAGCGGTGGCTCGTGCACCCGCACGTCACCTCGACGAAGTCCTCGCCTATTTTCAACCCACTCATCCCGCTCAATTCCTCGTCGGTGAACAGAAAGGCGGCATCTTTCCCCGGAGCATTGGCCATCTCTCTTTCTCCCCGTCAGAAAACTCGACAAGATCCCTCTTTTAATGGACGAACGGTGAAGAAGACAATAAACGAACTCGAATTTCCGGATCGCCTTCAGAAGTTTCGGGGCGTCCCGGAATAACGGACGACTGCCTAAAAGGAGATCAGGGACGACAAAAGTCTCCTAAAACCCCTGTGGGAAGCCGCGGAGGAGAGGTCTGAGAGGAACTCACGTCAAGAACACGCAACGGCCGCGTCCAAGGACCGAAAACCTCGTCCAAAGACCCTCGAAAGGCACCAAAGGCGCCAACTTTTCGCTACCGAGATCTACCGCGACCCGGCGAGAGAACAAAGGCCGCAAAGATCCACCGAAGGAAGCCTCCTCGCACACGCCTCTCACCTAATAAACCTATGGACAAAGGGCTCTGACCTCGTCACTCCAAACCGCTTCCCATTAAGGGCTCCCCCCCACCCCCTCCCCCAACCCCAGCCCTCAAACTCTTCTCTCTCCCTCCACCCGCCCCCGGCCCCTCTCGAGAGAAGAGAGAGAGTTTCTCCCACGGAGGCGGCACGCAAGGAAACCCGAGCGCCCTCCGGGAAATCAGGTGGGGAGAACGCGCGGGGTGAGGGCAGAAGGGGAGGAGAGAGAATAAATCCGGGTCAGTTTGGGCTTCCCGAAAAGGGCCTACCGAGCTGGCCGAGACGCTACGGACAGTAGCGCGCTGCGCTCGTGCATGACATGACATGAGAAATTTATGTTCACTATTCTTCTTTGGAGAAAGGCGAGGGAGAGCGAGATCAAAACAAGTGGTATGACGGGGAGAAGCCGAGGTTTTATAGTGGCAGTACTTTTTTTACCATTTCCATATCGATGGACCCCTCTCTCCTCAGTCCTCACAACGTTTTTAGATGCCTCTTTTCAAATAAAACCATACTTGGATTTTAGGGCAAATAGTAGGATTCGCCTTTTCAAAAAGTTCCACCAACCATCCCAAGCCTCCCTTTCTATAGTGCACTCGGATGGGTGTTTTAGTTCATTTGGACCATGATTAGAACCTTTTCCATCATCACCTTTACCCAAATTTAAACAGTGGATTCACTGCTATCCATGATGGATGGTACATTTATTTTCGCATTATTTCTCATTTCTCGGGCACAATGTAAGTAATCATCTCAAACTGGTTCCTTTCTCGGACCCACGGATGGATGCCACGGAATGCAGCAGATGTCCTCCTCTATCCGGCTTCTGCACCGCGAATCGTGGTTGTCATTCATACGTCGCGATCACATCTATATATGCTATGTGGGACAGCCATCTCTAGATTCTTTCCGACGGCTATCTTCACGAAAAAATTACGGAATGATTTATGAAAAATATCTGCACCCCTCTCCCCTCTTCTATATTTGATGTACCGTTAATGTTATATTTGAGGAGGTATATTACCATCTAATTTAAAAGAATTTTATTCATATTTTGATTCAGGTAAAAATAAAAATGATGTTCTCATCTTTTTTAAATCTAATTTTTATTTTATTTAAATTTTATTTTGATTCCGATTTTATTTACAAGCCAATCATGCCGAGAAATATGATAATTTCGATTCGAATTCCAATTCAAACCTATCTCGATTCTGATTTTGATTCAGGTGGCCAACATCCCAATTAAGATAAATATCTCATTTCATTTAATAACTTTTAGATATTTATGATCATTTGGAATGTCCTGATTTTGAATGTAATTGTAATCCGGATTGCTTTCTCCCTGGAGCGCATTGTTTCATCGACCAACGTTAGCAATCATAAAATACAAAGACCAAACACCTAATTCCATGTCATTTCACTATGCCGGCATGTGACCCGATACATGAAAGGTGCACGCATGTCTTCTCTTTTGTGTACTTGATCCTTCTCTCTAATTGCTTCCAAACTCCTCCAACCGTGTATTATTGAGGTATCGGGAAGACATCACATGGTCCACAGTTTTTCAATTGGATACATCATGCCTTGTTAAACGTGGATTCAAGGTGGAATGAACCCATGACCATGTCGGCATTGCTGGCTTCTTCGATGTTAATTTACTCAACATAAAAAAAAAAAAAAAAAAAAAAATTCTGTACTCTTAGGCTTCTTTTCAACTCCCGTACGCGTGGCAAGCCAGCCAACCAAGTTTGAACCAAAAAAAAAAAAAAAGGTGAATGTAATTTGGACAATGAGGAAATCCAAATGAATATTTATGTCAAGAAAAATAGGGATGCATAGACTGTTCAACCAAGGATTAGAAAGAGTCGTACCTAGAGGTTCTTGTCCAAACTTTAAAAATCTCGACCTTGACTGATGGAATTGCCAATCGAATCATTGCATCCCAAGCTCCACCTTCTACCATTCATTTAGAATTTTGCGTCCACCGTCCAATGTGGCCTAAAGTGATGGAACCATTGTCCACCTTTCTCATTCATTTGTACCTAACCTACACTACTTATGTTAAACACGCATGACCCATGACCCATGAACGTTTTTTTTTTTTTTTTTTTTTTTTTTTACACGTAGGAGCCAGTCGAATTCCTTAACCCAACTTGGATGGTTTCCCTTAAGAGGAGAGAAAAGTTTAAGTATCCATATATGTGCAAACGTGCAGACCAATTAGGCACCGAAAACCTAATTTCTAGGTTACCATGTGTGGTATATGATCGATCCAACCAATAGTTTGGTTTGAACTAGCTAGGTTAATGGACCATAGCATGTGCCTCTGGAAGGAAGCCAGGTAGCTGAGTTCATGTTAAGTTTTATATTGGGCAGCCCAGCTAGCCAATAATGGAAAGGACAAGTCTTTGTCAAGAACCCTACAATTTATTTATATGTCTTCGTGACTTCATATGTACTTTATGATAATTTATCATCGGATTTAGACTGAACTTTATATGTATCGATGTTTTAGGTATCATGGAATGAGATTGTCCCGACTTTCTCATGGAATCAAACATGCAGCCATCCCGGCCCTTCCCGATACTCGAGATAGAATATCTAAAACATGCCGATCGGGAAGTCGGAACGATGGCATGATGGTTCTATCTCGATTCCTGGAATGGTATCCCGTCCGAATATCCCGTCCAACCGGATCTCGAGTTCTTGATACGATGCATAAAGAACATCGATGATCATTATCTAAAAGAGCGATGCTATGGTAACTCAGAAAAGCACCAGAAATAAAGGTCTAACCAAGAATGCTTAAATGTTTTCATTTATGGAAAGATGAATTTCCAATTGAAACAAATTAAGGGGAGCATTCTGAGTCTGATCCAATAGCGATGATATAAAGTTACTGCCGTTCAGATGCCATTATGGTCGTACCATGCAATATTTAATTGATCAAAAAGAAGTGCCTAGGCTACTGATCTAATTATATATATATATATATATATGGTATGCCGCACAACAAGTTGTATGAGTAAAATAAGGAGTAGATATAGGTTTTCCCAGTAGTTTCCTAGGCCATATTGCTTGGATATTAGCTAGTGGTTATTTCCACGGGCTCATAGGATTCCCACAATTGCTTCCTTGGAAGAAGTGGTAGAATGTTTATTAGCAGAAGGACCCCTGAAGACATGAACTCTCATTGTTTTGATATTATGTTTTGATAAACAATGATGAGCCAGACTTTCAAACGTTGTCACATCAGCCTAACGATCATTTAAAGCGTTTCACCCACCCAATTGTTTTCCTCAGAGATCCTGGAGTTTAAGCTCCTGTACCGTTTCGCATCTCAACCACCTAGAAGAAGTAAATAGAGTGGTCATGTAACTCCATTTAGCAAGATGTTTGGCATGAACGAACGCCGACCAAACCACATTGAAACGCACTAGATTGAAATATAGCGTGCCGAACAACATATATGCAAACGTGTCGAACCTAAATCCAGCCTAATTTTGTGTGATTTGACTTGAGTCGGAAGCTATTATTTGGACCTACTGGTTGGTTTTTGTTTCCCAAACTCTGAGTGGATTTCTTAGTTAATTGAATCAGATACTGGTCCCACGTTTTGGATCCAATCTATATAATTCTACGTGTCCAATGAATGCCAATTGTTTGATTCTAATTGTCAAACTGGACGTATATGCCAATTTGGTGCCTTGGTGGTGATGGACTATATCCATCAATCCCGGAGTGTATGTCAATTTGCTGCCTCCGTGATGGTGAACTTTATGGGCTTCGCTTTGGACTAAGAAAAAAAAGATGAAATTGGAACGGATAATATCCATCCAAATCTATTTTTATATCCGGATATAGATATAAATTTGTTCATCCGACTAATATCAATATCTATATTCATATCTGTTGTGACAATAACTCAGTCACTTGACCTCGATGTGATGAAGCTAAAGATCAACTAGAGATCATAAAGTATGACCAGAGCTCATGAAAGCCGACCAGAAGTCATTAAGGCTGATCAGAGATCGTCAAGGCGGATCAAGAGGTCATAGAAGCCGATCAGATGTCATAAAGACCGACCAGCTCATAAAAACCGACCAACTTGAGGCTCATCAAGAATTAGCCTGGTTATTATAACTGGCAAATTGTTTAGCTGATGACCGTTGCATCATAGCTACCGAAGGCCGACAGTAACTATAATTAGTTAAGGGAAGGTTATCTTAATTAACTTCCCTGACATCAATCAGTTACAAGAAAGCTTGTCTTAACTACTTTCAGTTGGAAAAAATGCTTATAAAAAGAGGTAAGAGGGGATCTCCAAGCTAAGCAAGTCTAAGGCAAGCAAGTCCACACTATGCCACTTTAACTCTTCCCTTTTTCCATCTCTATTTCTTTTAACTCTCCATTTTGTTGTTTAGATCATCCCACTGACTTGAGCGTTGGAGTGTCCCCCACCAGATACCCGGTCCGGGAACCTTTTATAGCTCTCCGTCCAAGGAGAGCGTCCAAGAGCAAGATCTCATACGGCCGAAAAAGCGAGTGGGATTGCCCGACGCAGTCGAAGCTTCAGCCATAGATGATTTATCCCTAATAAATTGGCGCTCCAGGTAGGGGTACGTTATTCCCCTCTTGGAAAGGAAAATTTTAAGAAATACAAGATGGAGAAGGCGACAAGGAGGACAATGCTGATGGCTCCATCGAGCTCCTCCTTTCCTAGATCCAAGCCCACAAGGCCGAGAACGGGAGTTTAAGCTCCGACTCGACATCGCCCGAAAGGAGCTCCACCACATTGAGGCAGACAACCGCTCCATCGCCGCTCATGCCCACTTCCTCGAGGGCAAGCTCGCCCAAACCCGAAGGGACCTTGCCTCCTCCAAGCACTCTGAGGCTGAGGCCAACCGCCTGAAGTGCACCCTCAAGGCTCTGGAGGCTGACAAGGCCAACCTCGCTGATGCCAACGTCATACTGGTGGCCGAGATCCCCGACCTTGAGGTCAGGCTCCTTGCCACTGCCGAAGGGAAGAAGGCGGATGTCCAAACTTTCCGGTCAAAGGCCAAGTTGATGGAGATGGGGTTGCTTCGCATTATTGAGCGTTTGAGGCACTCCAAGGAAATGGCAGAGGTGGTCGTGAGGGAGAAGATCCAGATAGGGAAGGGCATCTCCATCATCTTCGAAATGAAGAAACATAGCTGGAAAGCCGCCAAGAAACCATCATTTTCTCGCTGCCTTCGCTCATCATTATCGAAACTAAGAAAGATCACCGAAGGCAACAACGACGCTGCCAAGAAACTGTTTTCCTTGTCTCCCCCTACATGCATGATCCCATATCTCAACTTTGTTTCTTCCTTTGATGCTCTCCATCCTGTGCTCATTAAACGCTGCTAGAGACGGCAAAGTTTCTTGCGAAGCGAGTCAAAGTCACCATGAATGGCGAGGTGGAGATGAGCATTTAGACTGTGGAGTACCACAGGAGTAGCTACAAAAGCTACTACAAGATCAGCATCATCCGCTGGGGAGACCACATCATTGAGACCACCTTCTGTGACTGCAATGCAATTTCTTCGTCAAGAAGTGGCTCTACTACATCGACCGCAACTACCGGAAGCACCGCAGGCCCCTCGTCGCCAGCCTTGCCATCTTCCATGGCCTCCCACACCCCAGATGATGGTAATGGCGGACCCCCTCAGGGAACCCTAGCAACCCCATCCGAGCCATCGCCCTTTGCCTCGGTGGCTCCCACTGCCTCATCTACCAAGATGACGATCACTACGACTTTCGCAGTCCCAAGGGGTTCAATGACCTCCTCGGTAACCCCAACCTCACCATCGTCAAGATCAGGCTCAAGTGCCTCAAGATGATCAATCACCGGACCTGAGTGGGTTGCGATTAGAATTTTCGTTTCCTTCTGCTCCTATTCTTGAAGAATCTTTGGCTTCATCGCCGATGATCGCAAGGCCCCTGGCCCTTTGCTCGGATTAGAGCCCACAGAGGTCCCACTCCTTTTGTCCACTTGGATTAGCTCCGGCTCGGTCATCACCATCGAAGACTTCCACATTAGACAGCTCTGAAAGGAGCAACGGCCGGACGACCTCCTTTAGGCCTTCAGCGACCTCTCATCTATTTCGATTGGCACCCACAAGTATGACAATCGGCGTGAAGCCTGATCGACAGCCTCCATTCAAGTGGGACGAGCACCTACGGCTCATCACGGAGGTGGTAGAGAATGGATGGATGTGTTTCGCGTTCACAAGCTGACCTTCATTGGCCTCCATCCAGCCAACCCCCAGCCCCCTGTGGGGCCTCTGCATCATTTGCGATGGTGGGATACAGGCGGAGACTGACTGGGAAGTGCCCCTTGGAGCATCAAAGTTCATGCAGACGATGAGGCTCAGACCGAGCCGCGACAACGACCCCACCATTTGGTGTAGCATCAAGATGGCCCTCCCCTTGCCGGGCCCACCCTTGGGAGGCTCCTCTTTCCCTCAAGAAGCCTACTTCGAGATCACCATCCTGTACCTCCAACCTCACCAGCAAAGGCACCAGCAGGAGGAAGATGACCAGGTGAAACTGGTCAAAGAGAATTCCATTGAAGGGCAGTTAGATGCCCTGGTCCATGCTATGGAGAAGACTGCTCATGGCACTAGTCGGATCAAAGAGCTTGGAACCATCATCAAAGAGGAATTACGAGGCAGAGACGACAGCGACCTACTCGTCTCCTTGGGCCTCACTATAGGAGGTCCTCCTCCAACTAGATCATCACTTGGGACCTATTCGAGATCCATCGGCTTCCACTCCAATGGTTCCATCTACCTCGACGGGATGAAGCTGGTGTTGGAGTCAGAAAAAAGAGTGGGCGGAGGTGAACAGAGTGATTGGCTATGGGTTCGACCCGGGTAAAAAGGTCTTCTTCATGATGGACAACCAGCTAATTCACGTGATCTACTCCAACTCCGAGGCATACAGAAACCTGCTCTACCCGATTCTAGAGGCAAGCATCGATGCGATGGTTTTGGTCAACCTGGGATAGAGCAAATTCATGTACGCCTGGCCAACGTGCATCGGACGCCTAATCCATGCTTCATCCACTCAGCTTCCGTTGACCGTGGAGCCACGGTCGTCAGCTACGAGGACAGCCGAGAGCTCTTCTCCATGGAAAGGATATACTTCGACTGGCTTAACGCTGCCAAGTAGAGCAAAAATGGAACGAAGGCCGACCAAAGCTCAAAAAGATCGATCAGAGCTTATGAAGACCAATAAGAGATCATAAAGTATGACCAGAGCTCATAAAGACCGACCAGAGCTCTAAAGGCCGACCAGAGGTCATCAAGGCTGATCAGAGATCATCAAGGCCAATCAGAGGTCGTTAAGGCCGATCAAGAGATCATAAAAGCAGACCAGAAATCAAAAAAGCCGACCATAGCTCAAAAAGCCGACCAGAGCTTATGAAGGCCGACCATAGCTCAAAAGGCTGACCAAGAGGTCATCAAGGCCGATCAAGAGGTCATAAAGGCTGACCAGAGGTCATAAAATATGATCAGAACTCATAAAGATCGACCAGAGCTCATGAAGACCAACTAGAGATCATAAAGTATGACTAGAGCTCATGAAGGCCGACCAAGAGATCATAAAGACCGACTAGAGCTCATAAAAGCTGACCAGCACAAGAGTGGGCCTGACCAGCCTACCTTATCAATATGATCCACAAATATAAAGGTGAGCTTGACCAGCGTACCTTATTGATATGTCCGACGAGTGCAAAGACGGGCCTAACCAGCATACCTTATCAATATAATCCACAAGCATAAAGGCAGGTATGACCAGCCTACCTTATCAATATGTCCGACGAGTACAAAGATGGGCCTGACCGCCTATCTTATTAACATGATCTACAAGCACAAAAGTGGGCCTGACCAGCCTACCTTATCGATATGTCCAATGAGTACAAGGCAGGCCTGACCAGTCTACCTTATCAACATGATCTACAAGTACAAAAATGGGCATGACCGGCCTACCTTATTGATATGTCCGATGAATGCAAAGACGAGCCTGACCAGCTTACCTTATCAACATGATCTACAAGCACAAAGGTGGGCATGATCAGCCTACTTTAGACCAATATCAAGGTCGAATAGATCAAACTACTCCCTGCACCCAAAAAAAGAATAAAAGCTGAAGCACTTCACTAGCATTATTTTGAGCTTGGGAGTGGGGGGCAATGTTGTGACAATAACTCAGTCACTTGGCCTCGATGTGATGAAGCTGAATATCAACCAGAGGTCATAAAGTATAACTAGAGCTTATAAAGACCGACCAGAGCTCTAAAGACCAACCAGAGGTCATAAAGTATGACCAGAACTCATAAAGGCCAACCAGAGCTCATGAAGACCAGCCAGAGGTCATAAAGTATGACCAGAGCTCTAAAGGCTGACCAGAGCTCATCAAGACCGACTAGAGATCATCAAGGCTGACCAGTGGTCATCAAGGCTGATTGAAAGGTCATAAAAGTTGACTAGAGGTCATAAAGACCGACCAGCTTATAAAAATCGACCGACTTGAGATCCATCAAGAATTAGCCTAGCTGTTATAACTGGCAAACTGTATAGCTGATGACAGTTGCATCATAGCTACCGAAGGCTGACAGTAACTATAATTAGTTAAGGTAAGGTTATTTTAATTAACTTCTTTAACAGCAATCAGTTACAAGAAAGCTTATCCTAACCACTTTTAGTTGGGACAAATGCCTAAAAAAAGAGATAAGAGGGGATCTTCGAGCTAAGCAAGTCTAAGGCAAGCAAGTCCATACTATGTCACTTTGACTCTTCTCTTTTTCCATCACTATTTCTTTTAACTCTCCATCCTGTTGCCTAGATCATCCCACTGACTTGAGCATTGGAGTGTCCTCCACTGAAAACCCAGTCCAGGAACCTTTTGTAGGTCTCCACCCAAGGAGAGCGCCTAGGAGCAGGATCTCATCCGGCCGGAAAAGCGAGCGGGATTGCCCGGCGCAGTCGAAGCTTCAGCCATGGGTGATTTATCCACAATAATATCCATCAAGAAAAAATTGATATAGATGTAGATAAATAACTATGTAATATCTATGCAAATATTCAATTCTATTTATAATATGATTCAATTTTATATAATAATTATGAATTTTTTAAAAAATGAATTATCATATCAATATGCTATTAATTTGATTTACATTCCACTTAATAATTCTTTTACTTTTGTGATCATAAAAGTTAATTATTTGGCTTATATCCATATTTATATATATACTTTTAGTATTCAATTTATATTAATATTTGTTGCCTAGCTAAAGCAACCCAAGAGGGAGGCTGTATTGGGTTTTAAAAGTTTTTGTAAAGATTAAAAGATAAGAGCTAGTGTATTTGCAAAGTGTTTGTGTGCTCAATAAAAGTATGCAGCAAAAGTATAAAGTAAATATAATAAATGAAAGATAAGCAATCACAAACACAAGAATTTATAGTGATTCGGTGCACATAAAGCACCTGCGTTTACTCTCCAAGATTCACTTAGATATTTCACTATAATCCTTCCTTGATTATAATAGATTAGTTTTTCTGGGCTCATTAATCAAAACTCCTTGATTTTCACAAGGCTAATAAAAAACTTGGTTTTTCACAAAGCTTACCAACAACCTAGTTGATTTTTAAACAAAGCTCACAACAACTTAGTTGGTTTTCAAACAAGGCTCACCAACAACCTAGTTGGCTTTTCAAATAATGCTCACCAACAATTCAAGCACTAGTTTCAATTCACTTGAAACTAGGAACAACAAGATAAATCAAGTATAATATAAGAATACAAGTAGCTTTCAAAATAAAAGTAAATATCTGTTTGAAGCTCTTGATTGCTGTTGAGAAAGCTTGTCTTCAAGTTGTTGAAGCCTTAATCAATGCTTAAGATTTGGACTTGAATGCTTCTTGAATACTCTTGAATGCTTGAAGGCTCAACTTCACTCAAAAGTAATAAATACTCAATGAATGCTCATTAGATTTCAATCAATTTTTCATTAGTTCATTCCCTATTGTGTTTGGTCCACTTTAAATATCTTTCCAAGACTTAAATGACGTTTATGATCATTGGAGAAGAGAAAATAGCCATTAGACATAAAAAGATCAATTCAGCACTTCAAAAAACTAGTCGTTACTGTTCATCCAGATCTATAGGTGTCGACACTTCAGGTCGTGAGTCGACTCATGTGTCGACACTTGAGTCGATATTAGGTCAAAAATATTTTATGAAGCTCTCTGGAATGTTCTGGTACATCGACACTTCTTCTGGTGAGTCGACACTTCATTTTCATGAGTCGACATTTGGACAAAATCCAGAAATCAGCATGTTTTGTCTTCATTTTGGTCTCAGGCCTTGAATCGATACTTGCTTGATCATGAGTCGACTCATGTGTCGACACTTGGTTTTCATGGATCGATACTTCATGCGTGCCAGCTGAAACTCTTTCTGCATATCAGCTCAGGATTCTGTGAGTCAATATCTTGAATCGATACTTGATTTTCATGAGTCGACATTTAGCTAAAACCTTACCGAAACTTGTCCAAATTTAAGATTTGATTCCTTCAAGGTCATTCTTATGTGCTAAAGTCTATATTACTTGAAATTTCATTAATTTATGTGGCTTCTTCAACAGTTTGACAAGCATTTGAATTCTTCAACACAGTATATCATTGACGAGTACCTTAATCTGCTAAACACACTTGTAATACACAGTTAGTACTCAAATATACTCAAGTATTTTATTATTCATCAAAATCAAGACACGAATCAACAATATCCATTTTAATAAATATAGATATAAATTTTAGTATCCGACTAATATTCATATCTCTATTTATATTTGTCAAATAAAATAAATATAGATATTGATATGAATATACTAGTTCGATTTCAACATCCTTGACTAAAAAGGTTGATACTCTAATGAGTACTGGTCAAATATCATCCACCTCGTAAGTCCTACCTAAGTTAAGCATGCATCAATTGATATAGATGGGTAAACTTATCCAACCTAACCCCAACCTAACCTATTAATACTCTTCCTCGCAACTTAAAAGGTGATGCCCCTACAATTTACGCTATCCAGCACAAAGTATAAGCCCATGCCCCTCCCTTTTTTTTGTTGAAGTATTGGATCTCCGAGATTTTCCTTGTGATTTTATGAATCAAAGCTTATCTAGAGGTCATACCCTGGCCTTATACATGGAATTATAGGGGGTGGCAATTTACTTCGCTTCATCAAGCTCATAGTGGATATAAATTGGATGTAGATAATGGTAAAACATATTTCAAACTCAATTTAAATGTATATAGCTCTTTGCAAATTTTTTTTTTTTTTTTTTTTTTTTTTTTTTTTTTTTTTTTTTTTTTTTTTTTTTTGAATAAGAAAAATTTATGTTTACAACTTTATCCCCATCGAACTAACCTGTTTAACTCTACCCACCCCAGTTCCGGGCAAGTATGGGACCCATGCTTAGCCTGTTACCATCCCTTCCAAAAAAGCAAAGATTCTAGGTTTAAATCTCATATGGTGCATCCCACATTGGGTATAAGTAATTAGAATGTAGACGGGGGTCTCCCTCCCTTTCCCTGTCTCCTAAAAATTTTGGAGCTGTGCTAAAAATAATTAAATATTGAAATTCCTTGCTAACTACTGTAATCAAAATCTGTCGTGCATCCATCCAAGCTTGTTTGTTAAGAGGCCTCCATCCACTAGTGGAGGAGGCCTTCAAGCCTTCACAGCTATTTGACCAAGTCAACTTGCACAATTATAGTTTATCGTTCCTATTTTTTAACCACTCACCCATCTGAGATTTAATCACAGCATATTAATTATCCTAAATGGGAAAACCGCTCCATGTTCGTTGACCGCCAAGATCTATAACCATCTTCGGTCTGGTGAGAAAGGAAGGAAGAAAGAGGAATCGCGAAGATAGCGAGAGAAAGGGTGATCCTCGTTGGGTCCCTCCTTATTGCCATCCTTACCGGCAGCGTGATGTAAAATTGGATTTTTTTTTTCTTTTTCTTTTTCTTTTTTAGTGAGGCTTTATATATTTTATGTGTATGTCAAAAATTAATTTAATTATCAGTACTGATAACTCCACTATAAATAATTTATGGATTTATTTGAATATGATATTATTGTGTCTTTGTCTGTGCGTCTCTGTTAAACCTTTCTTAAATAAACAAATTTCGTGGTTCTGTAATGATGGTGATTTGTAATTTATCATGACATTTGTTTGTTGGTTGGGCTGATCATGATCTGTAGCAATTGTTGCATTACCAAAATTTAGATGCTGTTTGGTCGGGGTTCACATCACTCCAATGATATGAGTTAGGTGATGTGATTAGCTTACTTGACATTATAAAATTTTATTTAGTGATAAAAGATTTAACAATAAATTTGATGACAATATTATTACTAACATCATACATATTCCAAATAATAGCACATCATCGAGTATTGGTAATGTATGAAACAAAAGTATTCCTGATCAATAAAATTTTAGATAAATTTGTCTCATCATATTAATAATCTAATCAATATATATATATATATATATTATTATTATTATTATTGTTAGGAGTTATGAATAAATAATATTTAATTAAGTTATAGAGTAATTATTACATATTAATATGTAAGATTATTTATGATATTGTATACATTGTCACTATCACTATTTGGTAATATACTGGATATAATGAAAAATTATTTCTAGTGATATTTTAGTGATATATAAAATATAATGATTATCATCGATGATGCATTAAATATAATGAAATTTTATTTCTAGTAATATTTTAGTAAAATATATCCAATACAAGTGATCAGGTAACATACCAAATAATATCTCGAGGTTTACATCCCGTGTTGTAGTTCACTGTCTCATTATTACTATTTAGCGAGACACGTATTTATGAATGGTAACGGGTCGGATTTGAGTCGGGTCATCTAAAATCCATACCCATCATGTTAAAAAATTCTCTGTCCCATCCATACCCATCCATATCTGTTTCGAGTCGGGTCAGATATAAAAAAATCACATTTAGATCAGGTCGGGTCGGATATACTAGGTCTCATAAAATCCAGTTTACTTAAAATCTAAACGGGTAGTGTATATCCATTACATATCCAATTTACTTAAATATTTTATAAATATATATTTTTTTATATATAAATGGGTTGGGTTCGTATCGGGATGTACTACCATCCGTATTCGATTCAAATCCGAGTCGGATTTTTTTTTTATATAATCCATATCTATTTATAAATTAGATGGATCATGTTTTATCCATTTCACTAGAATGCCGGATTATGTTGGATATCTATCAAATCGATAAAAATTATCATCCCTGCCCGTATTTAATATATTTGTTGCGCGCACATCCATCTAGAAAGCTTCAGATTATTTATACAGAGGTTGAAATTATTAAGAGTTGAGTTGCAATGATTTTAGAATTCCGAAGCACATCTGGAGCAAAACCAACGGAGAAATTTGGAAGGACCTCCATATGATGGGTGGCAAGGAAGATGGCAACTTCGGTGATCGTTCCCTTTTTTATAAAATGAGAGACCAGATACATTTTGGAGTGCGGGCTTGTCCATCGAAAAATTATACCATCTCAGCGGTATATCGGCTAACCCCGCCATTCCTGCCACCTTAGCTTGGAGGAAGAGGGTACCAAAAAAAGGGAAAGGGAGTGCTCCAGGATCGCAATCCGTCCGTCTGATCGTGTATATATATATATATTAATAAATAATTTAAAAAAAAATAGAATAATGGAGAGAATCAGATAGCAAACAATATTCATGAGCTACAAAAAGGCGCCTCAGCTAAGCGAGACCTCCCATTTTAATCCCCATGACCGTGATCTAATCATTCGGGAGGCCAAGGTCTCAATCTTATGGATGTGATCGCCACGTGCCACGGACAAGGGATCATCCATCGAGACGTGAACGGTTATGGAAGAACTCAGGAAAGCTAATTGTGATTTCTGTGGATTATACGTAATAATCTAGAATTTTATTTTTTTACTTATTTTTTTTTGATAAAGTGGGGCATTCAACTCATAGTTCTGTAACGAATACGATCAAGAAAATAAAAAACAAGGATATCTCTAAGAAGCCTGGAAATTTTTTCAACTAAGTCCAGGAAATTTTATCAAAGCGATTCGCAACAAAAGAAGCTATCCAACCGGTCATTGAATTGGCCTTCCGATAAACATGCCTAATAACATCTCTATAGAAATCGGATAATATTTCAGATGAAAGGATGTACAGGTGTGGACCGAAAGGTTTACGGATCCAAGAAATGACAGTGATATAATCATCCTCGATAATAAGGCCATCGAGATGAAGAATCCTCTTTCGTGAAATGTGTTTTGCACCATAAAATACTTCACCATACTAGATGGTTGCTACGAGAAAATTAATGGCTAGCAAGAATAATGCACCATGACATGATACGGAAAATTATCTATCGAGTGTTGTATTGCACTCTAAGATGCAAATCATACACAACAAATGATCCATGCTCTATATGCAATGGTCTCATTATTGAAATTGAACTAGTCTCCGCAAGCAAGGACTGGTTCAAGCTGATGTCGAGGATATTTTCACGTATTAGTTCCTAGCAAATATGAGGATATCATCAATTCTCTTGGCTCTTTAGCCTCTAGTTTTTTTATATCAAATGCCCTGCAGAACTTTTTAAGTATTGCAAACAAATCCCTTATGGAACTTCAATATCACCAACACCAAGGGGCGGCAGAGAGAAATTTAGGTCCAAAGCACGCCAACAGAAAATAAAAAATAGGAAAAAAAAAAGAAGAAAAAACACTGAACGAAGTCATGTCACATATAGAACACCAACCAGCACCATGCACTGCACTCGCTGCCCAAGGCCTTTTCAACCACCGGGCCTTCTTTGATCGATGTACGATGAGAGAGTATTATATGGGAATATATAGATTATAGAGCTCACAACTACAAACGCTGTCCCCCTTTTATTATTATTATTATTATTATCAAGGAACGTAAATACCGTCCCCATGCTTTCCAATACAAGCTTATGTAAGAAGGACTCGCAAATATATATATATATATATATATATCGACATCATTAAGTACCTGTTCCACTTAGATGAAGAAGGTGACGGATGCACAGGGCTCCACGGCACGTTCCTCTAAACATCCTTCTGTTGAAGATATTTGGAAAGTTTAAATTTCCATAAAAGGGATCTTGCTATATATTAGTTTGTCCTTACATCAAAAAAATATATTAGTTTGTCTCCCATGAAAGGATTAAAAAAACAAAAAAAAAAAAGGTGGCCTGATGCTTGGAAGATTGAGCCGTCGAAATATTCAATTTCCAAGTTCCATCGTTGCTCTAATCGGTAAGGTTCAGGTGCACCTTTACCGATACGGTGCGGACCGCCTGAGCTTTAATTTTTTTTTAAAAAAAATATTATTTTTATTATTTATTCATAAAATTATTCTTGCATCAAATTTATTTATAAATTTATCATATTATTAAAATGACATATCTTTTTTTTCTTACATGCCGTTCATAAAATCGTAGGTCAAAGATGTAATTTTCTGTCAGAAATCGCACCTCCAATCCTAATCTCTTTGCCTTATTTTCATGGCCCCTGCCTGCATTCTTCCGATCAATCGTTATCTTTGATATCCCCACCTGCCTTCCTTCGGTTACTTCCCTCTCCTTCAGATAAGGATAATCTTTGATTGTTTTTATTTTTCTTTCTATTTTTAAATAATATTGTTCCTGTTAATTTTAATGACAAGATCTTTAGATTATTTTGCATTGCATGATTCCTTTTAAAGCTTCGAAACAGCAATCTTTGATATAAATCTCCTAACATATTTAGTTTTTTTTTGGTAGAAACATATTTGGGTATTAAGAATATGAATTTATTTGGGGTGCACGATGACATGGATGTGCTTCATGGTTTATGCCAGCCAATGGATACAAATTATAAGCTCTCTTTCATTTCTTGTTGAAAATCTCATTATTGGCATTGATATTTAGAAAAACTTTTAGACGTGATGTGCAACAAACTAATCCATCTTAATTGTTGGGCATGAATTTTATATTAAAGGATGAAGACTTTTAGGATTGCGATTAAGCACATGAAAGCATGTTATAGGATGCCTAGGTGGTTACATATTTTCAATGTGCCACTTATGAACTCTACTTGGCTAGATGCAGATGCCTATCCTTTTAGTAGCTGGTAAAGCTAATAAATTAATATCTACTTGTAAAACTAATTAATCATCAAAGTCAAATAGGACAAGTAATGGTTATGCATTATAAAATCTTGATCCACCATTTGAACATAATTTTTTTGCTACAAGCCTGGATGTAAACCATGACCTAATTATCAGGTCTAAACCCAAAAATCTTATCAAATTCAAGTTTTTCTACGCCCGGTATTGAAGCTCCATAGAACTCATTGAAATAATGCAAGTCATCCAATTATTCTTACATGATTCATGCAAGTAATAACTTACATTAAATAATGGCTGATTGTTTTTAAAAACTCTCAGCACTCGATCATCAAGAAGTCGTATCTTATTCTTGTAGTTACTTGAGAAAGTAGTTGATTCGGTTTGATCTTGATGCAATCATGTTAGGTTTGCTAATATATACCATAGGATCATGGTGTAGTTTATGGGGCTCAATTGGTTCTACCCACAACCCCATGGGATGCATGGATATCCTAATATCACCACACTACGATGTGACTTGAGGCAATAACTTCCAGGACTACTTGTCTGAGTGATCGGTAATCAAACTATGTTTCTCCTTCTATACCATTGTTTGGTTGAATCCCATTATGAGGGCAATCCTATATTGTTGATTGATTGTTTGGGTTTTTATATATAGATTGTATGATGCTAATCTAGTTCGAATATAAACTATTTATCAATATATGTAGCTAAATGGTAATCTCTATATAGGTGCGTTAAATAAATTAAGATCCTGCCACTAAACTAAACTTTCTTGTTTTAAGCAATAATTGACAGATATAAGTATGCTTGTAGAGCATTAAATTAATCTAGATTTAGTTTCTCAGGTTATATATATGCATAATATTGTAGTCACATAATTGAACATTTCATTTTGATTTGCTATATATGCCATCATATAAGAGTGGAAGAAGTGAATCATATTTAACTCATGCGCTAGGATGACTGATTTTACTTTGAGTTGGCATTTGCAAATAAGAGATGCTTCAAGATCAAATCACAAGCATAAGCAATGCTAATTATAAATTTAGTTTTCAGATATATATATATATATATATATAATTTTTTGATAGCATGTCCAAATTTATTTTATTTATTAAATATGTAGTAAAATATAGAAAAAACAATCACAACCTTATATTATATTAATGATTTTATTATTAATGGAGCATGTGGTATTGAGTATAATTGAGAACTAGAAAAGATAATTAGAATTAAATATTGAATGATATATAAAGAGTTGGAAAATAAGTTATATATAGAATCTTCTATATAGATAGAATAAGAAATAAAATGATGATTATATATAGATATCCATAAGTTTTGCTGCTAATATTAGTAAAGTATGAACATATTCCAATTATTAATGATAAAGACAGAAATAATATTTTCAACCGAGTTTGCATCTATATCTATCAAGTACAGAGTTGTTCATAGATGTGCAACCCAATGAAAATCCTTAACCTATTTATGAATGGGATGATTATGAAATAGTTGCTCAAAATATATCAATAACTCATATTATGTTGCCCGGGTGGCTATCCAAGAGGGGGTTGAATTGGGATTTCAAAAGTTACTGCTGCAGATATGTGCTTTTAGAAATTAACTTATTTTAGTGAAAGGTGCTGTGGTTATGGATGTAAAGCACAAATTGAATGGAAAGACAAAGGCAGCAATACAAACACCAAAGATTATAGTAGTTCGGAGCAAACCCGCTCCTATGTCCACTATCTAAGATACCACTTGGGATTTCCACCATATTCACACCCGAATATGATATAATTATTTTACAGGTTTACAATCCAAAACTTCTACACTTTGGTTTTATAGGGATCACCAAAGAAACCCTACACCCTTTGATTTAAATGGGAGCACCAAAAAAACCCAACTTGGTTTTACCAGGATCACCAAGAACCCAACACTTGATTTTTAGCTAAGGCTCATCAATAACCTATTTGGTTTTTCAAGCGGGCTCACCAATAACCCAACAATTCAAGAATGAATTGAAAATAAATGTAACAATAAATGATAAACTCTCTTTATCGAATAGTTGCCGCTGTAGCACTGATAAAGCCTTCTTTAACTTTTCTTTAATGCACTTGAGAGATTTCCTTTCTTTCTTCAATGAATGCTTCAATCTTCAGATGGGAGTTGGTGAAGAGTGAAGACTGCCTTGAATGCTCACTTGTGCTCACTTGTTTTTTTTTTTTTGGTTGGTGGATATTCAATAAAATCTCTTCTCTCTTTTTCAAAAACTCTTTAGGTCTTCTAAAAAACTTTTTTAAATGATCAAATCCCTCAAATATATAGTCTTGTACCTTTTTCTAAAGGTTATGACTATTAAGGATCGTTGGGATTCGAAAACTAGCCATTGGAGCACTTTCTAGCATTAAGAAAAGAATTTTGGAACTAGCCGTTGTGTACTTGGAAATGATACTCGAGTCGGCTCGGATCCTTCGAGTCAGCTCGGATCCTTCGAGTTGGTAGATCGAGTCGCCATTTCTTCAGCAGGGTCGGCTCTTTGTCTTAGAGTGTAGAAACCTTACTCTAGACGAGTCAGCTCATGATCATTCGGGTCGACTCGAACTTCCATCATTAAAATCATTGAACTCGAGAAGTCGGCTCGCTTCTACTTGGGTCGGCTCATCGTCTCAGAATCAGAAATCTTTACTCTGGAGGAGTCGGCTCGTTGCAGAACGGGTCATCTCGCTTTCTCAGATCTTCAAAATTTGTTCTGGCAGAGTTGGCTCATTCTTGTTGGAGTCGACTCGCCTGGCTTGTTCTAAGAAAACATTAGAAATGGACTCTGGATGGGTCGGCTCGGTTCTACTCTCGGATTACTACATGCCAGAATCCTCAGTGCATGCCATGAGATAAAGTCGGCTCTTCTTCAGGCTGGGTCGGCTCGAGTGACTTCTTTAGAAAATTTACAAATAGACTCAAGAACACTCTCACCAACGCTCTCCAACATTAAATATCAACCAACTCAAATTAAATTTAAAGCACAACACTCATAGAAGTAACCCATTTACATGATTTTACAAAGGTTTTTCAAGGGGTTCTTCTTCACATCATACTCATACAATATTACTTAACACACTCAATAGAATAAAGTAGGAGTAGTTGATAAACAATAAGAATCATCCTACAAAACTTGTGAAATACTTGAGAGTAGTTAATAATATGTGTGCATGCTCCAATATTTTGTTATCATCAAAATCACTTAAGGGGTTAACAATCTCTCCCTTTTTGATGATGACAAAACACCGGGCATGAAAAAAAGATAAAACTTTACATTTACTTGTATAATTGTATTTGCAAGAATGTATAAACAAGTAGAAAGAATTGACTCTAATTTTGCACAATACATTTTTATGATATGTTCAACTTTCATTAATGTTGAACACTGGAAGGAGAATTAGGGCAGTGAGAGGTAATCTCTCCCTCAATAAGATACTCCATGTTTTAACAAACTTTCCATGCAAGACAATGTTTTTCTCAAGCATTTCAGGAAAATTTCATTGTTCAGAGCCCATGTATCAAGGTTTCTAAGAAAACTTTATGTATCAGAGTTTAAAAAGAACTTTATGTATCAAAGCATGTGTGCTAAAGAAATTTTCAAGTATTAGAGCATATATTTCATAAATTGGATCATATTTTGAAAGATTAATGTTCAGATTTCTGAACATATCAATGAAGCATATTATGTTTCATGTATCAGAGCATAAAAAAAAGGAGCATATTATGTTTCATGTATCAGAGCATACAAAAAAAATGTTTTATCCTTTTCATGCAAGAACATCTTCATAAATTTCTCTTCCTTTTTGTCAAACAATCAAAAAGGAATTTACAATGAAGTTCAAATTTTGAACAGAATGATAAAGTATTTAAAATTTGTTTGAAATAATTTCACTTTCTCAATTTTATTCTGATATTCTATTTAAAATTCAGACATTGCATAAGCATAAAGAATAATTCATGAGAAGTCATGTAAATACCAAAAGAGTTTTCATTTCAGTTGAAAATTTCTAATACAAGGTGCAAACTATGAAAGATAGTACATTCAATCACTATCTAAATCTACTCTAGTGTTAGTAGAATGACTAGGAATTTGAATGCCAGGAGGCATAGAAGCTATGGGGTCTGGATCTAATACATCAGAAAGTGAAGGAGCAGAATGAGATCCTTGAGGCCTAAGGTATGGAGCTGGCTGTCTGGGATGGGCAGATTGACTAGCAAAGGTTGAAGGCTGAGGCCTAGGTCTAGATTGAGGAACTACAAATGTGGCAATCACTCAGCTTGATAGTTGGTCTAACTTGAATTGTATAGTCCACTTCTTCATCCAATTTCTTCAGTTCTTTGTGCAGTTGGACTAATTCAGATGCTTGTTCATTTGCAAATGCCTCTGTAGATCCCCTTAATCTTTCAAATTCAGCTCTCAATATTCTAATCCCCTTGGTATAATCTTCTTCCATTCTTTTTCCTTCTTCCACTAAACCCATTTTAAATCTCAGATTATCCATTTCAATCCTGAATGCTTTAAGTGTATTGAGCTTTTAAGGAATTCAGAACTAGATGAAATCAATTCAAGTATGGGTTGAATGTCTGGCTGAGTTGCATTGGTTGCATATTTGGAGGTTTCAAGAACATCCACTCTACTACATAGATCATTAATTTGTCCTCCAAACTGATCTAGTCTTATCTCAACTGAGTGGCGAAAGTCACCAAACATGTTAGTCATTGTGCAAGTGAGTGAGTCAGTTAGAGTACCCATTTATTGTGAAATAAAGTCATGCAAAGCTGATGTGTCAAGTGAGTGAGTCAGTTAGAGTACCCATTTATTGTGAAATAAAGTCATGCAAAGCTGATGTGTCAATAATAGGTGCAGGAGCAGCAGTGCTAGGTAAAGGAATATCAGAAGCTATCTGAACAGAAGCAGGTGCAGTAGGAGTCAAGTCAGGTATAGAAGCATCATGTACAGGAACATCAAAACCTGTCAGATTAGGTGAGTCTGTCTGTGGCTGTGGCTCAGGAATAGGCATTGTAAAGTCCTCACCAGCTTGCATCTCACCTTCTTCTTCAAGTTCTTCAATGTCAACAGGATTATCAAACTTCTTCTTCCAGATACCTTCAGAAAATTGATGACTCATTCTTTGTAATGTTTTGGTTGTGTATGTATCAGTGTGTAGAAGAGGTCTGCTATCTTCATCAAATAAGTTCACATGTGCAGCTTGGAAGTGTTACGGCCGTAGCGATGACGTGGTCGATCTCAGATCCCGTCGGGCATGATTCGAGCCATGTGGAGGTTTTCGGCCGAGTCAGCTGCGGCTCCCACACGTCCGATGTCGAGCTCGGCTCGGGCTCCCCCGCTCCCTCGCCAGGTGGCACCCTGAGACGGTCCCACCTCGGTCGAGGTCGAGCCGGGCCCCCCTCGCTCCTTCGCCAGGCACCCCCGGAGACGGTCCCACCTCGGCCAAGGTCGAGCCAGGCCCCTTCGCTCCTTCGCCGGGTGGCCCCCGGAGACGGGACCACCTCGGTCGAAGCCGAGCGTCCTTCTGCCGCCCCGCCAGGTGTCCACCCAGGAGGGGTCCACCTCGACCAAGGTCGGCTGCTCCCCCGTTCCCTCGCCAGGTGGCACCCTGATACGGTCCCACCTCGGCCGAGGTTGAGCCGGGCCCCTTCGCTCCTTCGCCAGGTGGCCCCTGGAGACGGGACCACCTCGGCTGAAGCCGAGCGTCCTTCTGCCGCCCCGCCAGGTGTCCACCCAGGAGGGGTCCACCTCGGCCAAGGTCGGCTGCTCCCCCGTTCCCTCGCCAGGTGGCACCCTGAGACGGTCCCACCTCGGCCGAGGTCGAGCCGGGCCCCTTCGCTCCTTTGCCAGGTGGCCCCCGGAGACGGGACCACCTCGGCCGAAGCCGAGCGTCCTTCTGCCGCCCCGCCAGGTGTCCACCCAGGAGGGGTCCACCTCGGCCAAGGTCGGCTGCTCCCCCGTTCCCTCGCCAGGTGGCACCCTGAGACAGTCCCACCTCGGCCGAGGTCGAGCCGGGCCCCTTCGCTCCTTCGCCAGGTGGCCCCCGGAGACGGGACCACCTCGGCCGAAGCCGAGCGTCCTTCTGCCGCCCCGCCAGGTGTCCACCCAGGAGGGGTCCACCTCGGCCAAGGTCGGCTGCTCCCTCGTTCCCTCGCCAGGTGGCATCCTGAGATGGTCCCACCTCGGCCGAGGTCGAGCCAGGCCCCTTCGCTCCTTCGCCAGGTGGCCCCCGGAGACGGGACCACCTCGGTCGAAGCCGAGCGCCCTTCTGCCGCCCCGCCATGTGTCCACCCGGGAGGGGTCCACCTCGGCCGAGGTCAGGCAGCTCATACAGGGAAGGTCCCAAGGAGCGGAGGCGCAGGTTCCGAGGTTGGCCCTCGAGCCGTGCGCACCGCACCCCGAGGAAGGCGCCCTGTACGGATGGCGGCGGCACGCGAAACATCACTTACATCGGCCCGACAGGTTCTGCAATCGAGAGACGCGGTTCTGGCAAAACAGGGCCCGTTAACGGACAGCGCCGGCACCTGGGAAGGAGAGCGCCCACGCTCGGCCCAAGGTCTGGCTGGCCGCCCTGCCGGCGCCCCCTCCTTTACCCTTTTCCTGCTAGGCTCGGCAAACGAGGCCGAAAAGCCATCTGGCCCTCAGAACCAGAAGGGAAAAGAGAAAAGGATGGGGAGAGGGCGACGAGAGCGACAAGGGGAGCCTCCTGAGGGCGAAAAACGAGTAGGCAGCGGGAGGAGATAAAAGGAAGGAGAGAAGAGATGACCAAAAAGAGAGGGGAGACAGGTAAGAAACGGAGGCTGGAAGCTCCGCTCTGAGAGTAAGATCCAGGGTCCCGAGAGGGGATCGCTTGGCGTGAGCTCGGCAAAGGAACCCAGCCGGGTTTCTGGTCTCTCTGGCATCTTCCTTGTTAGTAAATTCTCTGAGTCTGGGATTCCCTCGGGGGCCCGTCCCAGAGAATCTGTTCCCTCTCGCCGTCTACTAACTTGATCGTCGGAGCTCCCTCGCCGGGATCCCCGGCCAGGGTCTTCTGACCTTGCCTTGCAGGTTCGGTCCAGCCAGGAGGCCCCAGGAGCAAGACGGTCTAGACGGATCGGCGGTTCCGAGGCACGGGTGCGGCGGCGAGATCGGCAACAGGAAGAATAGTGTCAAACTCATTCCATATGGCAGACAGGCTTTTACTTTTCTAATAGCTTCCTTCATTTGGGATAACATTATTGCAGGAAGGTTAATCTTATCTCCATGTATCATTAGCTCCATAAGACACAAATCTCTTTCACTAACCCAATCGAAGCGACCTGTTCTAGGTAGGAAGATTCGATTGATAAAGCTATGAAGGAGTCTCATTTCCATAGATAGGGAGCTAGCTTTCAGAGTGCCAATCTCATTCACATTTTCTTGTTCTAGAACTGTTTGAAGTGTCTTTGTTCTATCCTTTAGAACTAAGTGTTCAATTCCTTCAAAAGGCATTTCTAACATACTGCCCAGACTTTCTTCAGAAATTATAATTCTTTCTCCTTTTACAACTGATTCAATGTGATGCTCTCCAAGTCTTAAATTCTTATAAAACATTCTAACTAGGTTAGGATAAGTAAGAATACTCAAAGAGCACATAAAATCCCAACCTTGATTCTCAATTAAGTCTCCAACAATTAACCATATTTCCTTGAGAAACTCAAATAGGATCCATCTACCTGTTATGACGGGTCTCATTGCCAAAGATATTTGCTGACGAGGAGAGGGAAGGCTTGGTTCTTCAACTGATTGAGCCAGAATCTGTGAGGAGCTTTCTTCCCGAAATTTGGAGTGCCTCTCCTGCAGAGCTTGCTCAATTTCTTGACGAGATCTCTTTCCAACAGCCTTTCTTGGAGCCATTCCCGCAAACTACAGTGATCCAAAGGATTTGGAAGGGAAATTTTTTTTGGAAAAGATGTTTCGAAGGAAAAGAACGAAGAGCCGAAGAATGAATTGTAAAGAAATAACCCTACGGATCGACTTAAGAAAGAGTTGGCCCGACATCCGAGCCGGCTCGACTAACAAGTCTTCTGCTCGAGTTGGCTCAAGCAGAGGGAGCACAAAAATGAATTGAAGCCTTTACTCAAAACTTTTTTGAAAAAAATGGGATGTGGAGGTTATCTAGATAATGTTTCCTTAAGTTTGTAGAAACTTAGGTTGAGGTTTCTAAAGAGGGTCACACAAACCTAGTTCACATCTAATCATTGCAAACCTATCATAATTTAAAGGTTTAGTAAAAATATCAGCAAGTTGGTTTTCAGTTGGCACAAATTCAAGTACAATATCATTATTCAATACATGATCTCTTATAAAATGGTGCCTAATTTCAATATACTTAGTTCTTGAATGCTGAACAGGATTCTTAGTTAAGTTTATAGTACTTGTGTTATCACATTTGATTGGAATTTTAAATTGTATAACACCAAAATCTTCTAGCTGTTGTTTAATCCAAAGCACTTGAGCATAACAACTACCAGCAGCAACATACTTTGCCTCAGCAGTGGATAATGCTATGGAGTTTTGTTTCTTATAGTGCCATGTGATTAAATTCAATCCTAAAAACTGGCATGTACCACTAGTGCTCTTTCTATCAATTTTACATCCAGCATAGTCAGCATTCGAAAAACCAATTAAATTTAAAGAAGATTCTTTATAATACCAAAGATCTAAATTACTTGTACCTCTTATATATTTAATAATTCTTTTAACAGCAAGCATATATGATTCCTTAGGATTTGACTGAAAACGAGCATACACACATACACTATACAAGATATTAGGTCTACTGGCAGTAAGATATCACAACGATTCAATCATACCTCGATAGAGCTTTTGATCGATGTTATAACCATCTTCATCTTTGTCTAGTCTATAGGTATGGCTCATGGGTATGCTAGCCTCTTTGCTTGTTTCCATGCCAAACTTTTTGATTATTTCGTTGATATACTTGGCTTGGTTTATGAAAATCCCTTCCTTTATTTGTTTAACTTGTAATCCAAGGAAGTAGTTGAGTTCACCCATAAGGCTCATTTCAAACTTGCCCTACATCAACTTAGCAAATTCTTCACAAATATTTTCATTAGTTGCACCAAATATGATATCATCAATGTAAATTTGTACAACTAGCATATCATTACCTTTTTTCTTAATGAAAATAGTTTTGTCAACATTTTCTCTTTTGAAATCATTTTCAAGTAGAAATTTGCTAAGTCTATCATACCGGGCCCTATGTGCTTGTTTCAAACTATATAAAGCTTTATTTAGTTTAAACATATGATTTGGAAAAGCATGATTTTCAAAACCTGGTGGCTGTTCTACAAAAACTTGTTCTGAAATAAATCTATTTAGAAAAGCACTTTTTATATCCACTTGGAATAGTTTAAAATTCATGCAGCAAGCAAATACGAGAAGTAATCTAATGGCCTCAAGTCTTGCTACAAGAGCATAAGTTTCATCAAAATCAATGCCCTCTTCTTGGTTGTATTCCTTAGCTACTAACCTTGCTTTATTTCTCATAACCTTATCATTCTCATCAAATTTGTTCCTATAGACCCATTTGATTCCTATGATGGAATGGTCTAGAGGTCTACTAACAAGAGTTCCTATAGACCCATTTGATTCCTATGATGGAATGGTCTAGAGGTCTACTAACAAGAGTCCAAACATTATTCCTTTCAAACTAGTTTAATTCTTCATGCATGGCCATCATCCAGTTTGGATCATTTTCAGCTTCTTTTAAACTATGTGGTTCAATTTGTGAAACAAAGGCTAGGTAGTCATGTGCATCTCTATGTGCATACCTAGTCCTAACACCATGAGAAGGATCACCAATAATTATATCTTTAGGACGTGAAGTTACATACCTCCATTCCTTTGATAAATCAGTATGATCCTTACTTACCACTTCATTTTCATCTTGTGTTGGCTTGTCTTGTATGCTTAGATCTTCCATTTCCTTTTATAGTGTACTTGCATCCTTGTCTACACACTCATCTTTTCTAGATGGTGAGAGGGTAGCTTCATCAAAAACAACATGAATTGACTCTTCAACAGTAAGAGTCATCTTATTAAATACTCTATATGCTTTGCTGTGCAGTGAATAACTAAGGAATATGGATTCATCAGATTTTGCATCAAATTTTTCTAGGTTATCTTTACCATTATTCAACACAAAGCATTTACACCAAAAAACATGAAAATAGTTGACATTAGGTTTTCTTCCATTCCAAAGCTTATAGGGGATTTTCTTTGAAATTGGGTGTATTAAAACACGGTTCAATATATAACAGGCAGTATTCACTGCTTCTGCCCAAAAGTACCTTGGAAGATTGCCTTCACACAACATGGTTCGGGCCATTTCTTCCAAAGTCCTATTATTTCTCTTTACAACACCATTTTGCTGTGGTGTTTTAGGAGTGGAGAAGTTGTGATCAATGCCGTGCTCAGTGCAATATTCATCAAAAAATTAATTTTGAAATTCAGTCCCGTGATCACTTCTTATAAAAATAACAGAAAGATTTTTCTCATTTGAAACCTTTTTATAAAATTTTCGAAATACATTAAAGGTTTCATCTTTATGTGCGATAAACAATAGCCATGTGAATCTAGAAAAGTCATCTACAATCACAAGGCCATATTTCATACCACCTAGGCTTGTGGTCTTAGTTGGTTCAAATAAGTCCATGTGAAGTAGCTCAAAGGGTCTAGTAGTTGAAATAACATTTTTCAATTTAAAACTCCTTCAAGTTTGTTTGCTTAATTGACAAGCATCACATATATAATCAACATCAACTTTAAAATATGGCAAATCTTTAACTAGATTCTTTGAAATTAATTTGACAATTATATGTATGCTAGCATGATCTAATCATCTATGCCACAGTAAGCAAGACTCCTTGATCTTAGCATTCATTGCTACTAGACTGGAACTACTAGTCATGGCTAGATCATTTAGATCTACCACATAGATGTTTCTAAGTCTATGACCAATGAATTTGTTGCTAGAGTCAAGAGAGTTAGTTACTATACATAGATAATTCAAAGATAACCTTGAAACCTTTATCACAAAGTTGACTAATACTTAATAAATTATGCTTCAATTTATCTACTAGCAATACATCTTCAATAAAAGTACTGGGGGTTATCTTGATCTTACCGATTTCGATTATTTTTTCCTTGCCATTATCACCGAAAGTAACTGATCCTCCTTCTTTCATTTGTAAGGTGATAAACTGCTCTTTATCACCGGTCATATGTCTTGAACAGTCGCTATTTAGATACCATCATTTCTTAGTATTCAGCACTGCAAGACAATCCTGCAAAATAATCAAGGAGTAGTTTTAGGTACCCAAGCTAACTTGGGTCCTTTTGGGTTAGCAAAATTGGTTCATTTTGGAATCCAAATAGTTCTATATTTCAATGCACCAATCTTGGAATTTTTCAAAGAATTGCATTGAAGAAATTTATGCCCAAATTTATGACATGTATAGCAAATAATTTTATCATATTTGAATGATGCATGCTTTGAAGTTTTAATAGATGCATAAATGGATATGTTTGGTATGAAAGATTTTTTAGCAGAAATTATAGGAATGTACTTTAAGCCTTTTGAAACAGAATTTGAAGGAAATGAACTAAAAGCTTTTTGAGATTTAGTATTCGAAGCTAAAGCTTTTGAAGATATAAATTTTGTTGCTGAAATTCTTTTGGCATTTAAAGCATTAAATATAATTCCAACTTTGCTTTTTGAATCTCTTTGCTCATTCAGAATTAGCTCAAGCTTATTAGAACTCAAAATAAGTTTTTCTACAAGAGGCTTAAGCTTTTCAACCTTCTTTTTCAAATCATTATTCTCGGCAACTAAAGCTTTGTTTATCTCAATTAAAATATTCTTTTCAATTTTCAAAGCAATAACATTATTAGAAAAGACAATCAGTTCTTTTTGCAAAATGTTACTCTTTTCTGAAATTTCATCCTTATCTTTTAGTAAAAAATTATTTTGTTTCTTCAAGGATTTGATTTTAACCCCAACTTTCTTGAATTCAACAAGCAGATCATAAAAAGCATAATTCAATTTATCATAAGTAAATTCAGTTTGAAGCTCAGGGGATGATACCTCATTCTCAAGACCCATTAAACATAAGTTCACAGATTTTGTGATCTCTTCTTCTTCAGTAGATGTGAACGCTTCGTTGTCGCTCCACGTCACTACCATAGCTTTCTTTTTCTTTTTCTTGAAGCTCTTTTTCAGCAAAGGATAGTCTGGTCGAATGTGCCCTAGTTTTTTGCATTCATAGCAGACCGGCACTTCTTTTTCTTTTTCTTTTTCCTTGTCCCTTTCTTTGTTGTATTATTTGTTCTTGTGGAATTTCCTATAGTTTCTTCCTTTCTGTCTTTCCAAGAACCTTTTGAATCTCCTAAAGACCACGGCAACATCTTCATCTTCCATGTCGCTTTCAGTGGAGGAGCATTCTTCTTCCGATTCATCATCATCCTTTTTTGAATCCATAGCAGCTTTGAAGGTAATAGATTTTTTCTTCTTTTGATCATCCTCAGTTCTGTGCTGCATGGTCAGTTCGTGAGTGATGAGAGATCCTAGCAGTTCATCCAGCAGTAAAGTATTTAAATCTTTTGCTTCTTGGATGGCGGTCACTTTTGAATCCCATTTATTCGGAAGAGATCTTAAAATTTTTTGCATAAGGTTAGCATTGGAATATACCCTGCCAAGACTTTTTAAGCCATTAATAATATCAGTGAAGCGTGAAAACATGACAGAGATTATTTCATTAGGTTTCATTTTAAATAATTCATAACTGTGTACAAGAAGATTAAGTTTTGAGGACTTCACTTGAGAAGTTCCTTCGTAGGTCACATCAAGTTTATCCTAAATTTTCTTTGCAGAAGAGCAAATGGAAATTCAATTAAACTCATTGCTATCCAAAGCATAATATAGCAAATTCATTGCTTTGGCATTTAACTCATCCATTTTCATGTCATGTTCGTCCCAATCCTCTTCAGGTTTTGGAATGTCTACTCTATCAATTTTAACCATGGAGATATATGGACCTTTCAGAATGACCTTCCATAACTGAAAATCAGTGGCTTGAATATAAATTTTCATTCTAGCTTTCCAGTATGCATAATTTGTGCCAGTGAAGAGTAGAGGTCTATTGGTTGATTGGCCTTTGGCCAAGGACATATCCATTGGATGAGCCATCAATGTTTACTCTAATATATTCAGAGACACTGCTCTGATACCAGTTGTTGCCCAGGTGGCTACCCAAAAGGGGGGTGAATTAGGATTTCAAAAATTACTGCTACAGATATGTGCTTTTAGAAATTAACTTATTTTAGTGAAGGGTGCTATGGTTATGGATGTAAAGCACAAATTAAATGGAAAGACAAAGGCAGCAATACAAACACCAAAGATTATAGTGGTTCGAAGCAAACCCGCTTCTACATCTACTACCCAAGATACCACTTGGGATTTTTACTATATTCACACCCGAATACAGTAGGATTGTTTTACAAGCTCACAATCCAAAACCTCTACACTTTGGCTTTATAGGGATCACCAAAGAAACCCTACATCCTTTGGTTTTAAATGGGAGTACCAAAGAAACCTAACTTGGTTTTACCAGGATCACCAGGAATCCTATACTTAGTTTTTAGCTAAGGCTCACCAAGAACCTATTTGGTTTTTCAACCATGCTCACCAATAATCCAACAATTCAAGAATGAATTGAAAATAAATGTAACAATAAATGACAAACTCTCTTTGTCGGACAGTTGCCGCTGTAGCACTGATGAAGCCTTCTTTAACTTCTCTTTAATGCACTTGAGAGACTTCCTTTCTTTCTTCAATGAATGCTTTAATCTTCAGATGGGAGTTGGTGAAGAGTGAAGACTGCTATGAATGCTCAATTGTTTTTTTTTTGGTTGGTGGATATTCAATAAAATATCTTCTCTTTTTCAAAAACTCTTTAGGTCTTCTAAAAAACTTTTTTAAATGATCAAATCCCTTAAATATATAGTCTTATACCTTTCTCTGAAGGTTATGACCATTGAGGATCGTTGGGATTCGAAAACTAGCCATTGGAGCACTTTCTAGCATTTAGAAAAGAATTTCAGAACTAGCCGTTGTGTACCTGAAAATGATACTCGAGTCGGCTCGGATCCTTCGAGTCAGTAGGTCGAGTCGCCATTTCTTCAGCAGGGTCGGCTCTGTCTCAGAGTGCAAAAACCTTACTCTGGACAAATCGGCTCATGATCGTTCGGGTTGGCTCGAACTTCCATCGTTGAAATCATTGAACTCGAGGAGTCGGCTCGCTTCTACTTGGGTCGACTCTTCGTCTCAGAATCATAAATCTTTACTCTAGAGGAGTCGGCTTGTCGCAGATCCGGTCATCTCGCTTTTTCAGATCTTCAAAATTTGTTATGGCAGAGTTGGCTCATTCTTGTTAGGGTCGACTCGCCTGGCTTGTTCTCAGAAAATATTAGAAATGGACTCTGGACAGGTCGGCTCAGTTCTACTCGAGTTGGCTCGGATTGCTGCGTGCCACAATCCTCAGTGCGTGCCATGAGATAGAGTTGACTCTTCTTCAGGCTAGGTCAGCTCGAGTGACTTCTTTAGAAAATTTACAAATAGACTCAAGAACACTCTCACCAACACTCTCCAACATTCAATATCAACCAACTCAAATTAAATTTAAAGCACAACACTCATAAAAGTAATCCATTTACATGATTTTACAAAAGTTTTTCAAGGGGTTCTTTTTTACATCACACTCATACAATATTACTTAACACACTCAATAGAATAAAGTATGAGTAGTTGATAAACAATAAGAATCATCCTATAAAACTTGTAAAACACTTGAGAGTAGTTAGTAATATGTGTGCATGCTCCAATATTTTGTTATCATCAAAATTACTCAAGGGCTCAACATATTAGTGAACATGTTGTTTCATATTCTGGTCCAAACAATATAGATAATATTCTAGTGAATACTAGTTCAAGATATATAGAGAATCAGTTTCATACAGTAGACAGTGATGTGCCAGAAAGTATTATCAGACAAGCAAACTATACATAGCTGCTAATGATATGATTCATGTAGATAATCAACTTTTTCATGAAGATAATGTAGCAAGTGAAGATGACATGGAAGATGAAGTTCAGGAAGCTAGCACACATATATAGTAGAAAGTCCACATGACAAAGTAATTTTATCTTAAATAATTGTTCCAAATTATGCTGTATTTGAAGTTTCTTCCAGAACATTCACTCAGGTTGATTGGGTAGCTGCTAATGTGTCATTATATTCTTCATTGCAAGTATAGTGTGTTGTATGGGAAAGAGATGAAGAGTTACGTAAAGGACTTCATTTTACAGATTAGGCAAAATTAATTATAAACTAAATAAAATAATATTCAATTAATAGGCATCATGAACTCAAGATTATTGAATCGGAGCCAAAGTTGTGGGTTGTTAATGTTGGTTTTGGCTCCTTGATTTTGATAAATAATAAAATGTTGAGTATATGTTTGGACTAATGTTTCAATCGAAGCATGAATTTTTGGATATAGGTATATCAATCTCTTCACTCAAGAGTATCAAAATTGCTAACATCAAAGAAAAATGAATTTTGATATTTAAGTTATCTTCTCACCTTGGAATATTAATAAAATGATCACTTTGGTCCTTATGAAGATGAGTCTAAGAAGATATTGGATAAAATTTTGAGATTTCAGAGTTTGGCACATAGTTTTGAAATGGTACAAAACAAATATCGACTCAAGGTATCGACTCATGGACTAAGTATTGACTCAAGGTATCAACTCATGAAGAAAGTGTCAACACTTCATAAGTCTGGTATACAAAGTTTCAAATGGCACACTAAGTGTCGACTCAAGAGATCGACTCACAGGTTCAAGTGTCGACTCACAGGTCGACTCATAGCTTGAGACAAAAAATGGATAAAACTATATATTTTCTGAAATTTTTGTCAAGTGTCGACTCAAGAGATCGACTCAGACTCAAATGTCGACCATAAATTTCAAGTGTCGACTCACAGGTCGATTTATAGCCTGAGACTAGAAGTGAAGCAGAATGTTCGAAATCCAAATTTTTGCACAAGTATCAATCCAAGTGTCAACTCACAAATTCCAAGTATCGACTCATAGATCGACTCATGAAGAAATTCAAGTGTCGATACTTAGTATAATAGCTAGTTTTTGAGAATTTTAGAATTAATTCCAAACAGCTCTAAATGACTAGTTTCTTCACTTTAACTGTCTCTAAAAATTTTTTTAGTGGTTTTGAGCTATTTATTTCTCACTAAACTCATTGAAGACAAGAAAAACAAGAAGAGACAAAGTTTATCTTTTGAGAAAAGACAAGTATGAGCTTTAAAGTAGATTCCACATGGAAAGCCCTCTACTCACCTTTGAGCCTTCAAATCATTAGCCAAAAGTATGCATTCAAAGAATCCAAGAAGGAGACAACTCAAGCATTCAAGAAGAGCTTCATCGACATTTATTTTCACTCATTTAGGAGCTATTTCTTGTGCCTATTTCTGTATATTTGCTTTTATTTGTTGTTACTAGTTTCAAAGGTATTGAAACTAGTGTTAAAGATTATTGGTGAACCTAAGAGACAAAAACAACTTGTGTTTAACTTGTGATCTTGGATTAAAAACAAGTTGTAAGGTTGTTGGTGAGCCTAGGTGACAAAACCAACAAAGGTTTAACTTGTAAGCCTTAGAAAACAAGTTGGCTATAATCTTGGATAGATTATAGTAAAATTTCTAAGAAAAAGCTTGGGAAGTGGATGTAGGTGCTTGGAGTGCACCGAACCACTATATATTTATGTGTTTGTGATTATTTGCTCATTCCTATACTTGCTCTTAATTATTCTATGTTTAATTTGCTACTTTTGCTGCATATCACATTGAGCACAATCACTTTGTTATACAAAAACTCTAAGTTTAGTACATAATTGTTTAAATTTTTTAAAATATCCAATTTACCCATCTCTTGGATTGCTTCGCTGGGCAACAAGTAGTATCAGAGCTTGGTACTGTGCTTGTAGGTCCAACGATCTTGAGTTAAAGATCATGGTAGCCCAATCAGTGTTGGCATTGTAGAAGGACAAGCCTCAAACCATCTTCCACTGTTTAATGGTACAAATTACACCTACTAAAAGACACGCATGCGCATATATATTCAAGCTATTGATTATAATATTTGGAGAACTATAGTTAAAGGCCGTCATCAGCCCATTGTCTTGGTTAATGGCATTCCCACCCCTAAATTAGAAGAAGATTAGGATGAGAATGACATTAAGCAAGTAGAGCTTAATGCTAAGGTCATGAATTTACTGTTTTGTGCTTTAGACCCAAGTGAATTTAATAGAATATCTAAATGTATCTCTGCCAAAGAAATTTGGAATATACTTGAAGTTATCTATGAGGGTATACATCAAGTGAAGACCACCAAAGTAAACATGCTCATTCATACTTATGAGATATTTAGGATGGAACTAACTGAAACAATTAGTGAAATGTATACTAGATTTACAAATATTGTTAATGGCATAAAAAGTTTGGAAAAAGTAATTTATAATACTGAACTTGTTAACAAAATTCTCAGGTCTCTTCCAGCTTCTTGGGATCCAAAGGTCATAGTTATTGAAGAAGTCAAGGATGTTAACACCCTTCCACTTGAGCAGCTCCTAGGATCATTGATGACATATAAGCTCTCATTAAAACAGAAAACAATGGACAATAACAAAAAGAAGAAAGCTATTGCATTCAAGTCTACAACTAAGGAGGAATCAAGTGATGAATCTGATGAAGATGAAGAGGAAGAAGAAACAGCCCTTATATCAAGGAAATTCAAGAAATTCATGAGAAGAAAGAGGTTCAACTATAAGAAAAAGCCACAAAAAGGAGATCATAGCAAGGAGAAAGAAAAAAAAAAGGAAAGGGAGTAACCCATATATTTTGAATGTAAAAAAATACTACAAAATGGATTGCCCCACACTCAAAAAGAGCAAAAAAAATTCAAAAAAAAGGCTATGATGGCAACATGGAGCGAAAGTGAAGATTCAAGCTTCGATGAGGAACACAAGAAGTGGCCAACCTTTGCTTTATGGCAAATGATGATGAGGTAAGCCCTGAACCTGAGAATGAGTTTACTTTTAATAAATTGCATGATGTCTTTGATGAATTAGTTATAGAATATCAAAAACTTAAATTAAGAAACAAAGAATTCAAAAAGCAAAACTTAGAGCTTTCAAAATCAACTGATAAATTTTTGATAGAAAATGATAGTTTGATTCAAGAAAACAAAAACTTGAATGAACAAATTATTATCTTGAAAAATAAAAAAGAAGATCTTTTGAAAGAAAAAGACTCTTTGAAAAAAGATAAAATTTTTACTATAAATAAAAAACTTGCTAAACAAAATAAGGAGTTTTTGCTAGAAATTAAGAGATACAAAGAAGAACTTAAAAAAGTGAAGCCGTTTGTTGAAAAGTTTACCTAAAGTTTTGAAAAACTAAACATACTTTTAAATAACCAAAGAGCAGTCTTTAACAAAGCTGGCTTATATTTTAAACCACAAAAATAGCAAAAATACTTTTAAATTTTTTTTGTACCTGCTTTCTCTAGCATTACTTGTTATGCTTGTGGTAAATTAGGACACAAATCTTATATATGTGATAAAAGAAAGTAAAATGCTGTTAGAAAAGTTTGGATTCCAAAAAGAACCAATTCAACTAATCCTAAAGGATCCAAGATGACTTGGGTACCTAAAGTTTTCACTTGATCTATCTTGTAGGTGTGTCTTGCAACCAAGGATGAAAGAAAAATGTGGTATCTTCATAGTGGTTGCTCAAGATACATGACTGGGGATGTAAGATAATTCTCTTCTCTAGAAGCTTTAAATGATGAAAATGTGATATTTGGTGATAATGGAAAGGGCAAAATTGTCGGTATCGATAAAGTCCATATCATCCCCTCTACTTATGTTGATAATGTTTTGTTTGTTGATGGTTTGAAACATAATTTGTTTAGCATAAATCAATTCTGTGATAAAGGATTTAAAATCATTTTCGAATCTTCTTTGTACATGGTATCTAGTCTAGATGACAGACATCGAGTTTATTAGTTATAGGCATGGAAACATTTACATGGTTGATCTTGATGATCTACCTATGCAAAATGGTTAATGTCTAGTGGCAAAGGAAGCCAAGATTAATGAAACTAGTTGGTTTTGGCATCGTAGACTAGGGCATGCTAGTATGCATTTGTTTTCAAAATTGAACAAAAAGAATCTTGTAAATGATTTGCCAAAACTCACTTTTGAAAAAAATAAGATCTATAGTGCATGTCAACTTGAAAAATAAATAAAATCTTCTTTCAAACCAAAAGGAGTGGTATCGACAACTAGACCACTGGAATTACTTTACATGGACCTCTTTGGACCAATTAGAACAATTAGTTTGGGAGGCAAGAAGTATGGTTTAGTGATTGTAGATGACTATTCATGTTTTACATGGGTAATATTTTTGGCTCATAAATATGAAATATTTTCAGCAATCATTAAGTTTCATAAAAAGGTTTCAAATGAAAAAGGTGTTTTAATTATTTCTTTACATAGTGATCATGGTACTGAGTTTGAAAATCATAATCTTGAAATATTTTACAATGAAAATGGAATTAATCATAATTTTTCTGCACCTAGGATATCTTAACAAAATGGGGTGGTAGAAAGAAAGAATAGGACATTAGAAGAAATGGCACACACAATGCTTTGTGAAAATGATTTACTTAGATATTTTTGGATGAAAGTAATAAATACTGCATGCTATGTTTTAAATCATGTTTTAATCCGTTCGATTTTAAAGAAAATGCCTTGCGAACTTTGGGAAGGTAGAAAATCCACTATTAAATATTTTCATATTTTTGGATGCCGTTGTTTCATTCTAAATAATGATAAAGATAATCTCATTAAATTTGATGCCAAGTCAGATGAGGATATCTTCTTAGGATACTCTATTTCTAGCAAGGCATATAGGGTCTTCAACAGAAGAACTCTTCTAGTTGAAAAATCCATCCATGTTATTTATGATGAGACTAATAAAAAATCATTTAGAAAAGAATATACTCTTGATGATGAAACATGTATTCAAAAGATTGGAAAAATGACTATCAAAATGGACCTTCCGAAGAGCAAGAAGGTGATCAAAATGATGAAGAAGAACAATTACAGGAAGTGAAAGCTTCATCTACACCCAATCCATTACCAAAAGAATGGAGGTATGCTCATGGATACCCTAAAGAGCTTATAATTGATGATCCTTCGAAAGGGGTATGTACTCGATCCTCTCTAAAAAATATATGTGATTACTTAGCTTTTGTATCTCAAGTAGAACCTAAATCAATTGAAAAAGCAGAAAAAGATTCAAACTAGATAAAAGCCATGCAAGATGAATTAAATCAATTAAAAAGAAACAAAGTTTGGACTTTAGTTGAAAGACCTTCTAATTTCTCAATAATAGGAACAAAATGGGTTTTCAGAAATAAACTTGATGAAAATGGTTTAGTAACTAGAAATAAAGCTAGATTAGTTGCAAAAGGTTATAATCAAGAAGAATGTATCGATTTTAATGAGACTTTTGCACCTATTGCTAGACTAGAGGTAATTAGATTATTACTTGCTTTTACTTGTTTTATGGATTTCAAGTTATTTTAAATAGATATCAAAAGTGCTTTTCTAAATAATTTTATTGAAGAAGAAGTGTATGTTGAACAGTCCCCTGGTTTTGAAAATCATGAATGCCCTAATCATGTCTTTAAACTTCATAAAGCTTTGTATAGTTTAAAACAAGCTCCAAGAGCTTGGTATGATAGATTAAGCAGATTTCTGCTTGAAAATGGATTTTCTAGAGGCAATGTTGACACTACACTATTTTTGAAAAAGAAAAATGATGATTTATTAGTAGTACAAGTTTATATTGATGATATCATTTTCGGTGCTACTAATGAAATGCTTTGTCAAGAGTTTGCGAAGCTTATGCAGGGTGAGTTCGAGATGAGCATGATGGAAGAGCTAAACTTCTTTCTCAGACTCCAAATCAAGCAAACCAAAGAAGGGATCTTTATCAACCAAGCTAAGTACATGAAAAAATATTAAAGAAGTTTGGGATGGAGAGCACCAAGCCATTAGGTATTTCTATGAGTCCTTCTTGTAAACTTAATAAAGATGAATCTGGTAAAAATATAGATAAAAAATTATATAGAGGTATCATTGGTTCACTATTATACTTAACTGCAAGTAGGCTAAATATCATTTTCAGTGTTTGTATGTATGCTAGATATTAGTCTGCTATTAAAAAGTCTCATCTATTGACTGTTAAGCGCATACTTAGATACTTGTCTAGCACTATTGATATTGGACATGGTACTCTAGAGATTCATCTATTGAATTGATTACATATTCTGATGCTGACTTTGCTGAATGTAAATTAGATAGGAAAAGTACAAGTAGAACTTGCCAGTTTCTTAGAGTGAATTTGATCTCATAGTTTAGCAAGAAACAAAATTCAGTTGCTCTATCTACGGTGGAAGCCGAATATATAGTAGCTGGAAGTTGTTGTGCTAAAATTCTATGGATCCAACAACAACTCGAAGATTTTGGCATTAAATTAAGTAAAACTCCCATAAGATGTGACAATATAAGTGCAATAAATTTAACTAAAAATCATGTTCAACATTCGAAAAGCAAACATATTGAAATAAGACATCACTTCATAAAAGATTATATATAAAATGGTGATGTAATGTTTGATTTGTGTGTACTGATAGACAACTTACTGATATTTTCATAAAATCTCTTAGTAAAGATAGGTTTTGCATGATTAGAAGAGAGTTAGGTATCATTGATATCTTTGTTTGAAGTCTCTTCAAATTCTTGTTGAATCCTTTCAATTACTCAAAAATTCTCTCAATTATATCTTAGAATGGCCCCTAAACACTTCTTGGATTTTTTTAGGATTTTATGGAAATTTATTTTGAATTTTCTTTCCTGAAAATTGATCTAAGTGTTGACACTTAGAAAATTGCCCAAGTGTGTCGACTCATCAAAGTGTCGACACTTAAGCAATTTTCAAGTGTTGACTCACGAATGACTGGTCTGATTTTTAGGGCATCCCAAAAGTCATTTTTCTCACTTTCTTTTCACTTTCATCTCCTTCGTGTCGTCCCCAAAAACCATCCAAATTCCCTGGAATAGTGGATTCCCACACTTAACCTTCAATTTTTAGGTAAATTTCTTCCTTTCTTTCCACTTTGTTTCGGTTTGGTCCGATTCCTTTTTTATTCCGTGTGATTTTTATTGTGTTTCGGCCAATTCCACTCATGTTTCTCCCTTCTCCGGCCTATCCCTCTCCACTTTGGTCTGATTTCACTCTTTTGGTTCATTTTCGGTCTGATCCACCATCTCTTGGTTCTTTCCTCTTCTCGTTTACCCTCTCCATTCCCGTTCCTCTCCTCTTGTGAGTTCTAGTGGTATGGCACCTGAAAAGCAAGTAGTGTTTCACAAGAAGAGGATGGCCTTCGAGCATCGGGAGCCAAGTTCTAGAGAGAAGAGGTCGAAGGCTCGTCAGGACCTAGCTGAGCAGCATGAGCAGTATCCCCAGGATCTGCCCCCATAGGTTTCCCCTACAGCTGAGAGAGTGGCAGGGAAAGTGATAGCATGTGGTAGGCAAATTGACTTACAGTTTTGGAACTCTGAGGGATTCATCATTGTTGATCTTTTGAGGGGAGCAGGACTTTTACCCTTCTGCACCATGCGAGAGAAGTACTATCATCACCTGATCCGTGAGTTCTGTGGCAGCCTAGCTACAGACGGTCTCAGGTGGAGTGCAATGGTCAAGGGTGTACATATTCTTGTGACCACCGAGACTATTAGCAGGGTTTGGTAGATTCCTCTTAGAGGTATTGTAGCCAACTGTGTAGATAACAGGGATGCTGCATTTAGGTGTATTCTGAAGAGAGAGGATATCAGAGGTGTTTCGGTGATGTCGACGACTAGTTATCTCTTGAGATGAGAGTTCTACATCGCATCATTGCTCGGATTCTGATTTCGAAGACTAGGAGATTCAACTTCATCATCGAGCAAGAGTTAGTGCTTATGGTGGCTCTAAGATAGCAGACAACTGTCAACTTGCCTATGATCATAGTGCATCAGATGGGTGAGGTTGCTACTCAGCGTAGATTATGTCTACCTTACAGTATGAGACTCATCCAAATTTTCAGAGAGTTTGGTATCCCATTGGAGGGCGAGGCCTCCAAAGAGATTCTCCATACAGACACCTATGGGGAGAAATCTCTACACCGTATAGGATTTAAGCGAGTTGGTGGCAGGTGGGTTCGACGAGAGTCTAGGCAGGAGCCAGATGAGGAGGATGAGATTAGAGCAACTAAGGCAGGACCATCAGGATTTGCTCCACGGTCTACACCCTCCAGACCTGCACCTGCTACTGCTTCTGGATCCGAGCCATCTACTCCAGCACCTACTCATGCTCTAGCCACATCTCCTAGAGATACTGCAGAGACTGAGCCTACATTTGAGGAGCAGATCACAGCATAGATCACTGATGCTCGAGAGGAGGTTTTGAAATTGTTTGTCTGGACTAGTATATTGCAGTTGGAGCTGCATGGATTGAGGACCCATACTGATGAGCAGCTCATTAGTATTTGATAGACGATGGAGGCTAGTTTTACAAAGATCAGAGACTTGTTGAGATCGTTATTGCCTCCAACAGGACCTTCAGCTCCTCCACCTCCTCCTCCTCCTCTAACAGACGATGATGACCATGATGACACTGTCGATGGTGATGCTGCTCCTGATGGTGATGGTGGTGCCGATGATGCTGATGATGATGGTGACTCTGACAATGACAGTGGTGATGAGACAGGAGATTATCAAATTGTCGTAGGGAGGATCAGACACCAGCTATTCCTGATCAGACTCTGGATGCTCCTATTGATGCTCAGCATGACTCTTCTTCAATTTATGAGACTCTTGTGGAGATACTTGCTACCCATACTGTTAGGACTACCAGAGTTATAGCCAGATCAGGCCCTTCCCTTAGGACTAGAAGCATGCTACATAAGATTCCTAGATCCACATTCTCTAGGGTTATGGATCTTATATTGTTAGAGTTCCCTTCTGATGAGGATTAGCCTCTCATATACTTATCTGTACTTCATGTATTTTCATTTTGGGTATCATGTATGTTCAATTTTTCCACATCTTATGCTTGTAATTTTCTTCAGTCCATGTTATGTTATGTTATGTTATGTCATATTATGATGTGTTATGTTATGTCATATTATGATGTGTTATGTTATGTCATGTCATGTTATGTACTTTCTATTGTACTGAAACAGTTTATCAATGAAAGTTATCTGTCTTAATTATGAAATTTGCTTCATTACTCTAAGTATTGACACTTTTTTTTGTCTATTTAACAATTTATTTTATGCACAATTTTAGGGGGAGAAATCCCTTTAAATACTTAATGATGACAAAAAGGGGAGTAGAAAAGATTATATAAATAACAAATTCAAAATTTTTTCAAGAATTCACAAGTTACTAAAGATAGGGGGAGAAATTGAAAAATTCTAACCTTAAAACTCTTGAAACATTACTGTATGAACTAATAATTTGATTCATTTTCATCCAAATATGTGTATGAACTTTGTTAGATGACAAATATGAAGATGTTTTGATAAACTTATCCATTTTCAGAACTTTTGATACTATACTAGTCAAATTTTTGAACTTATATGCTTATATACTCAAAGTTTGTCATCATCAAAAAGGGGGAGATTGATGGCTTTGGCTCCTTAATTTTGATGAATAACAAAATGTTGAGTATATGTTTAGACTAATGTTTCAATTGAAGTATATATTTTAGGATATAGGTACATCAATCTTTTCACTCAAGAGTATCAAAATTGCTAACATCAAAGCAAGATGAATTTCGATATTTAAGTTGTCTTCTCACCTTGGAATATTGATAAAATGATCACTTTGGTCCTTATGAAGATGAGCCTAAGAAGATATTGGATACAATTTTGAGATTTCAGAGTTTGGCACGCAGTTTTGAAATGGCACAGAGCAAGTGTCGACTCAAGGTATCAACTCATGGACTGAGTGTCGACTCAAGGTATCGACTCATGAAGAAAGTGTCAACACTTCAGAAGTCTGGCATGCAGAGTTTCAGATGGCACGCTAAGTGTTGACTCAAGAGATCGACTCACAGGTTCAAGTATCGACTCACAGGTAACTCATAGCTTGAGACAAAAAAATGGACAGAACTATATATTTTCTGAAATTTTATCAAGTATCGACTCAAAAGATCGACTCACAGACTCAAGTGTTGACTCACAAACTCCAAGTGTTGACTCACAGATCGACTCATAGCCTGAGACCAGAAGTAAAGCAGAATGTTAGAAATTCAAATTTTTGCTCAAGTGTCGACCCAAGTATCGACTTACAAATTCTAAATGTTGACTCACAATCGACTCATGAAAAAATTCAAATATTAACATTTAGTATAACGGCTAGTTTTCCAGAATTTCGGAATTGATTTCAAACAGTTCCAATGACTAGTTTCTTTACTTTAACGGTCTCCAATGGTTTTTTCAGTGATTTTGAGCTATTTATCACTTACCAAACTCATTGAAGACAAGAAAAACAAGAAAAGACAAAGTTTATATTTTGAGAAAAGATAAGTGTGAGCTTTAAAGTAGATTTCACCTGAAAAAGCCCTCTACTCACCTTTAAGCCTTCAAATCATTAGCCAAAAGTGTGCATTCAAAGATTCCAAGAAGGAGACAACTCAAGCATTCAAGAAGAGCTTCATCAACATTTATTCTTGCTCATTTAGGAGCTATTTCTTGTGCCTATTTATGTATATTTGCTTTTATTTGTTGTTACTAGTTTCAAAAGTATTGAAACTGGTGTTAAAGGTTGTTGGTGAGCCTAAGAGACAAAATCAACTTGGGTTTGACTTGTAAGCCCAGATTAAAAACAAGTTATAAGGTTGTTGGTGAGCCTAGGTGACAAAACCAACAAAGATTTAACTTGTGAGCCTTAGAAAATAAGTTGGCTGTAATCTTGGATAGATTATAGTAAAATTTCTAAGAAAAAGCTTGGGAAGAGGATGTAGGTGCTTAGAATACACTGAACCACTATACATCTGTGTTTGTGATTGTTTGGTCATTCATCTACTTGCTCTTAATTATTCTATATTTAATTTGCTACTTTTGCTGCATATCACATTGAGCACAATCACTTTGTTACACAAGCACTTTAAGTTCAGTACATAATTGTTTAAGTTTTTTAAAATATCCAATTCATCCCCTCTCTTGGGTTGCTTCGCTGGGCAATAGTTAAATATAAAAATAGAGAGTAGATGTCAATGGTATTGAAAATCAACTAGAATTTCATGCATGATTTTTTTTTATAATTTATAGTGAAAGTATATCTATTTTAAAACTATTTTAAATTAAAAAAAATATAGATCATATCTAATAAATCCTACAAGGATTGTAACATGATATACAACATAGAAAATAAAAATAATATGCATTGATCTAACCGATGCATACTATAGATCATATCAACAAATAATATGAAATCTAATTTCACACCTGATTGCAAGTCAATGATCATCACTGTTAATGGCACATAGTAAAGGCTCTTACATTACTTCGTAGCTGCATGGAGTGTTTGACCTATATGAATTGTCTACATGAAATCTCGAAGCAATCAACCTTCTTAGACTGCTAGATCCATGTGAAGGCCACTGGATGGCTAAATAAAAAATATTTCTTGGATCTTCTTAAACCCTCTAAGTAGATCAAAAATTGAAGGACAAAGAGGATCAAGGGTGGAGGAAAAATAAAATCTAAAAGACTTTCTTTTATTTTCTTTTTCCCTTTCTTTAGAAGACCTAGTGCTAGAATCCAAGAAAAATCCTTTCATACCTATCTTGATTTTCACACCTCCTCCCTCTTATTTTCTAATAATTTCACTTTAGATTTCACCATCTAATAATCCTCTTAATGTCTCACATATGATTAAAATCTGATCTGAAATTGCATTGGTTAGAGGAGGATTTAGATTAGGGTAAGGTGATGTAGTTTGAATGGGACTAAAGTTTTATTCCCAATAGAACTCAATAGAATTCATAAAAAAATTCTAGGAAGGCATGAAAAATTTTTAGGAAAGAAAATAAGTTAGACTAGGTTAGAGTTTGTCCAACATTTGACCAAAATTAGTTAGGAACCAAAATTAATTTGGATATAACTAATTAAACCAACTTGAACCCAATCCAATTATATTTCAATTAGGATTAATTAAATCTTAATTAAATTTAGAATTAACTAATCCCAAGTTTGAATGAAACTAAAATTAGAAATCCTTAATAATTAGGTCATCGAATAGCCTAATTGGATGAAACCCAGTTGAACCAAATTTAATTAGGCTTACATAAACCTCTTTACTCAATCAAATTGAGTCAATTAGAAATCCAATTACTAATTAATCCTTCCATAATTAATTAATTATTAATTTATAATATTTGTATAGGGTTAATTATTAATCATATTTATAATTTTGCCGCTTAATGATTCTTAATTATTAATCAGCCATTATGATTGATCAAAAACTTCTTATGTATGTGACCCCATAGGTTTGAACACTAAGCTAATAGCCCAGAAACCAATATTTGAATTAATTGATGCGACCATCTAGTAATGGTGATCGATTTTCGGATAGGTCGAATGTTCGTGAAGCAACATTCAAGAATCTAGGTATATGGTTTATGTATAACTTATCCCTTTGATCTAATGCTCAGGATAATTTCAAAGTCAACTGCCAACTTCTGAGTAGTGCATCTCGATGTATCTCAACCTAACAAAACCCGTGACTCCTCACAAGGATTATCCTAGTCAAGGTCGTGCTAAATTGGAACATAATAGAGTATTTTCTCCAACATCTTGGAGTGGTCAATCCTATTTTGACTCATCACTAACTTAACAAGTACTTGACTGTACCTAATAACCTCTATCATTGGATTAGAAATTTAGATAGTCCGGTACCTAAGTACAATGAGTTGCTTGCAAGTCATCGTGGTGATCTCAGATCGGAGGGATATTATATCTATATCCTTTTGAGAAATACTCTTGAAAGCAAAGTATTCTACAGAGTTAGTCAAGTTCAGTGCAGTATACTTCTACACTACCTATTAATACCAGTATCTTCACGTTCCTTAGTTATGAGAACAACCAACCCATATGGTATACAATAACCTTTGCTCGATAAATGTTGTCATTCTAGATAACAACGTAACATTTGGTTGTGAACATATTTAAGAACTACTCAATAAATCTTCTTTTATCAAATTGAAGTGGTCAAAGGACTTCATCTCAAAAGAATTCAAAGAAATATATAAAAAGCGATGAACTATGAAAAATAACTTTTATTTTATTAATGATTTATGTACAAATTATAAAGAGCTCAACTATTTATAATCTAGATAATTGGTTTTAGGACATATTTCCTAACAACTTTTACTTAGATTAGAGTCAATCAGAATAGTATCAAATACCTATCTTTCACTTGTGATTATTGAATTCTTTGATTCTGAGGGCTTTAGTAAATAGGTTAGCTAAGTTCTCCTTTCTGTCCATCTTCTGAAGGTCAACGTCATCTCAATCCACTTTATTCTGGACAAGGTTGTAGCAATGTAGAATGTGCTTGGTCCGTTGATTAGCCTTCGATTCTTTTACTTGAACTATAGCCCTAGTGCTATTACAATATAAGAGGATTGGGCCATCAATGAAGCATGGTACTCCAAGCTTGGTGATGAACTTTCATAGCCAAATAGCTTCTTTTATAGTATCGAATGCTGCAATATACTTCGCCTTGCATACAAAAACAATCACAGTGTACTGCTTGAAACTTTTCTAGCATTTAGCTCCTTCATTCAGTGTAAAGACATAACCCGACACACTCTTGCTATCGTCCTTGTCTGACTAAAAACTCGAGTCAGCATAAATGACTAGTTTCAAGTCAGAATCTTAGTAAATGAGCCACTGATCTTTAGTATTTTTTAAATACCTAACGATGGTTTTGATGACCTTCCAATGGTTCTCACCTGGATCAGATTAGTATCTACTCACTACTCCTAGTTAGTATACTACATCTGGTCTCGTATATGTCATAGCATACATAATAGATCCCACTACTGAGGCATATGGAATCCTACTTAAAAACTCTCTTTTGAGGACTTGTCATATAATACTTTTTTAAGAGATTAATTTCATGGCCTATCGAAAGATAGCCTTTTTTAGAATTCACCATGTTGAACTACTTTAGCATGGTCTTAATGTATGTGGACTAGGTTAACCCTAGTAACCTTTTAGATTTATCCCTATAGATCTTCATCTTTAGGATGTAGGATGCTTCTCCCAAGTACTTCATGGAGAATTGAGAAGACAACAATTTTTTATTCTTTGCAATGCAAGAATATTATTCCTGATTAAGAGAATGCTATTCACATACAAAATAAGAAATACTACAACTGAACCATTAGCCCTTTTGTATATGTAGGGCTCTTTTCCATTCTTAACGAAGCCATATATTCTGATCATTTTATCAAAATGCATGTTCTAACTCCGAGATACCTGCTTCAATATATACATGGATCTTCAAAGCTTGCACACCTTTGATTCATCTATGAAGTAAACTTTTCAGGTTGTATCATATACACATCTTCTTCCAGCTTTCCATTTAGGAAATTTACATCTATTTACCATATCTCAAAATTAAAATGTGCCACTAATGTAAGCATAATCTAAATAAACTTGAATATTTCCATAGGCAAAAACATCTCGTCATAGTCTATACCATAACATTAACGATATCTCTTGGCAACCAGATGGCTTTATAGGTCTCCACCTTTCATTCTGTGCCCCTTTTTCTTTTGAAAATTTACTTACATCTATGAATTTTATCCCTTCGGTGGATCAACGAGTATCCATACATCGTTGACTTTCATGAACTCCATTTTGGATTTCATGGCTTCTTGCGATTTTTTAAAGTCAGCACTCTGTATTACATTCATATAAGTGATTAGATCATCATTATTTTTATCAAGTTCAACAAGATCACTATCTCAAACTAAGAAACCATAGTATCTGTCCAGCTGATGTGGACTCTACCAAATCTCTTTAACGGTGCACCTATAACAGGCTCCAGGTTTGATCAAATCAAATCCGGTTCTGAGGGTTCAATCAGTAGTGTCGATTCATCTACCTATCAAACTTTTTCAGGTTCAACCTTAGTAGCATTAGTTCCTTCTCTAAGAAATTTTTTTAAAAAAAGACTGTCCTATTATTGACAAACACTTTTTGTTCATCATTATGGTAGAAAAAATAATCTTTAGTTTTTTTTGGGTATCCTATGAAAATATATATGTTAGACCTAGATCCGAGCTTGTCTATTTTTAAATATTTGACATAAACCAGATATCCCCAAACCCTAAAGTGTGAGAGTCATAACTTATTCCTTAGCCATAACTTCTATGATGTTTTGTCTATAGACTTGCTAGGAACTCTATTTAAGAACGTAGCAAGCCAACTCGAGTATATATCTTTAAAAGGAGATCGACAGACTCACAAATCCCATTATGGACTGAACCATACGTCTAACAAGGTTCGATTCTTCCTTTCAGATACTCTATTATGTTGAGATATCCTAGGAGGTATCTATTATGAGAGAATCCCATTTTTTTCTAAGTATTGCAAAAATTCTCTTATAAGGTATTCATCTCCTCAATCAGATCAAAGAGTTTTAATACTTTTTCCAGTTTATTTTTCTACTTTATTACAAAATCGTTTGAACATTTCAGATGATTTTGACTTATGCTTCATAAGGTAGACATACCTATACCTTGATGGTCATCTATGAACGTGATAAAGTAATAGTATCCATTTATGGATGAAGTGATCATGGGTCGACAACATTACTATGTATTAAACTCAGAATCTCAATAGCTCTCGCACCTTTTCCAGTAAATGATGACTTGGTCATCTTTCCCAAAAGGCAAGATTCATAGGTTGGCAATGATTCACAATCATTGACTTCAAGGAGACCTTCTAGTCTCAACTTGTTTATCCTATTCTTGTTAATATGATCTAGCCTATAATGTCAAAGATAAACATCAGACACATTATCTAATTTAGGATGTTTGCTAAACATATACACTACACTAATAGGTTATGATAAAATATAAATATCGTTTTGTAATTATCCATATGTGATAGTAATACCATTCAAAATGATATCACAATAATCACATTTTATTGATAAATAAAAAATATTCTTGATTAAAAAATTTATAGAAATAATATTCATCATAACACTAGGATAATAATGATAATCATCTAAAATAATGATATTTTTATTGAATACAAGCTTGACAATTCCTAAAGTTTTGGAACTGCTCTTCCATCTCCAACATTCAGGAATTTCTTACCATCTTCAAGTCTTCTACTAATCTGAAGTTCCTACAATGAATTATAAATATTAATAAGGCTTCCGGTATTTAATACCTAGGTAGTACTATCACAAATTAAAAAATTACAAGGTATTATTATATAAGGATCGTGTTCAGCAATTGCTTGTTGGTTCTTCTACTTTCTTGGCCTGTTCGGGTCTAGTGAGGTAATGTAAAGAGGACAATTCCTCTTCCAATATCCTTGCTTCTTACATAAAAAGCACTCTACTTAACTTTGATCAGACTTCATCTTCTTGGTCTGACTTGGTTGAGCATATTGTACCTTTTTTTATTTTTCTTCTTTCCTTTGTTAAAGGATTATGCCTTGTCAAAATAGATCCACCCACTATATTCACCAATCCCTTATAGAGCTGATGATCTTTCTTATAAATCAGCAGCAATCCCAGTAGATCGTGATAGTTGACTACAGGCTTAATCATTCTGAAATGACTAAGAAAGTTAAGGTAAAACTTTGATAAGGAATTCAAGATCACATCTAGGAATGGTAACAAAATCCAAATTCATTGGTACCCGACCCGGCCCAACCCAATTGGGCCAAGTAGTCAATGTTTTGATTGGGTTTGGATAAAATCTGAATGCTTAATTTTGAATTTGGATCGAGACTGGATAGATATGCACCTAACCCAAACCCAACCCAAATTATTTTAATATTTTAATATATATAATTAATATATATTATATTAAATATATTTTATTTTGATTGGATATGAAACTAAGTACTATTGAACTAAAAATATAGTTAAATTTTACTTGTTTAATATATGTATGATTTATAGAATGGTAGATGATTTTAAAGTTGATAAAAATAAAAAAATATATTTAATGTGACTCAATTGGGTTTGGGCCACTCGATTGAGATGGGTTTGGATAAAAGAACCCAGTCCCGATAGTGTTTGGGCTAGATTTGAGTAGTTTATTGGATATGCAGATTTGGATTTGGAAGTTAAAAACTCGGTCCATTGCCATCCCTAATCACATCCTTCCCAAGCTACTCATGTAAGGAAATCCAAGTTTGTTAAGATGCTCAATCTGTTCGATCATGTACAATACATGATCAGTGATCGATGCCCCTTCTCTCATCCTGGCATTGAAGATGGTATAAGATATTTTGTACCTTTTAATATTATCAGGAGTGCCAAAGGATTCTTTCAATATTTGAAGTATATGTTGTGGCTGAGCATCCTTGAATTTGCGATTGAGTTCATCATTCATAGATTTAGTACTATGCATCACACCGTGGTTGAGTCATTAAGCCACTTTTAGTAAGTATCTCAGACTGGACCTCGAGCATTGGAAGTCGGCTCCTCAGGTGCCAATCTGTCAGCATGTATGGGATTTGTTCATACTATAGGATAATTTTCAGCTTTCGATACCAATTATCAAAATTAGGTCCCATCAATTTTTCATTATCCAATAATGAACGGAGCAACAATGTATTGGCCATGTTTAACACTAAAAAAGAAAAGAAAACAAGATCTATTAGTACATGAATCATTTAATTATAAAGAATTGAACTTTAGTCTGAAGGTCCTTCCACTATTCTGTACGAATTGGTAGCTTCTAGCTCTAATTCGAGAAATTATATTAATTTCTTAGCAAGTACTAGCATCCAATGGACTACACATGAGCTTGACTTTGGTTGGCCATCCATGCACATCCAAAGATAGATTCCTAACTAATTATTTTTCTAAATAATTTTTAATATTAATTTTGCCCCAAGCACCTCTTTAGTAGGTCTTTGGACCTATACTAAAAATTTTGGTTAGGTCCAAACATTAACATGACCGACCCAGTGCTTCTAACCCATGAATGGTCAAGCTCGATTTTGTCTAGCTCACCTAACTATCGTTAATAAAGTTGCACTAAACCATCATAATATAAATGATAATTCTAATAGCTAAATGAGCACCAGGTTTTTGGACCTCTAATAATCATCTAAACTATTGAATCATTACCATCCTCTTAATGGGTGAACCCATTACCATCATCTTAATGGAAGGCTATGATTTGGTTATCTCCATAACTTAGTCCTTTTAGGGACCTAATATTTAGAGATTTTTATTAAAAATTCTAAAAAGAGAATAAGACATGGACCAATCCTCCCACTAACTTCACTAAGTTTGTGACACGAGTCTAAGATATAATTGATCCAACGATACCTAGATCAGTCAAGCTGATAATCCCTACTAGCTTGGGTTAACTCAAATTAATGAGCCATCTAATCAAAAATTGACTAACCATATTGACCAAATAAGTGAGATTAATGGAAAGGTTCTGTCATTAATCTCTTTCCTTAGATGCCAATCAAGTTGGACAGGCAAGAGGTAGCCCCAATTAATAACCATGACCAAATGCCAAATTTATCTTAGATACCAATTGGTTCTTCATATTTGATTAAATTAGCCTAAAGACTCGAATCTAATTGTTGAGCCATAATCAGGTTCATTTATTATAATATGGACTTGATCAAACTATCATTATAGATTTGATCTAGAGAAAACTTAATCTAATCCTAATCAACTTTTAATTAGATTAAATATAATTCTCTATTAGATCCATATTATTCAAAATTCTAATCCTAGGTCCAACCGATTATCTGATCTGATTTAAGCTAATCCAAAGTTCATGATTTAGAATATATGATTAGGTCTCTAATTCACAATTCTAGATCTAATCTTAGATCTCTTAATTTTAGTAATTTATTAATATTAATTTTGCTAAATTTTATATCTAAATAATTTACATGCATTACATATATATTAAACATTTTTAGATATCAACTATACGATATGGTCATATGCTGGAATTAATTTTATGTTTCCTATTTTAAACATAAAAACAAATCCTAATACATTAATTTCATATCAAAATAACAAATTAATGAATATTAAATTACTAAAAAATATATTTAATTATTAAAATAATTTTAATGATTTTTTTTTACCTCACTTGTTCATAGGATATAACCAAAAGTGGTACTTATACATGCCATAGGAGATCCCACAGAATGGAAAGAGTTACTTTGAAGCAATTACTCTGATTAAAAAAATATCATTTATCATAAATCAAGGACTTTATTGCTATAAATTTATCATAAATCAAGGACTTTTTTATTATAAAGTGATGCCCTTTAGCCTGAAGAATGTAGGAGCCACGTACATAATAGCATCCTATCAATAAGATCTTTAAAGATTAGATCGGTCTCAATGTCGAAGTATACATCGACGATATGCTAGTAAAAAGTAGGCAAGTGGAGCATCACGCGGCAGACCTTATGGAAACCTTCCAAATCTTGAGAAAGTACAATATGAGGTTCAACCCAGCAAAGTATGCCTTTGACATATCCTCTAGAAAGTTCTTAGGTTTTATGGTCTTACGAGTCGAAGCCAATCCAGAAAAGCTCCTGGCCATCCTGGAAATGTCACCACCCAGGATCCAAAAGGAAGTACAGCCCCTAACAGGGTGGATAGATGCATTGAGCAGGTTTATTGCCAGGTCGGGCGATAAGTACCTACCTTTTTTTAAAGCCCTTAGATAGATCAAGGACTTTTATTGGATAGAGAAGTGTCAGACTGCCTCCAAGCAGCTTCGTACATACTTGGCCATGCTCCCCTTCTGACCAAGTTAAGAGAAGGAGAAATGCTATACTTGTACATAGCCATATCCCTAGTTACAATAAGTTTATTTCTTATCAGGGAAGAAGAAGGTATGTAAAAGCTGGTGTACTACACTAATAAGTTACTGAAGGACTTAGAGACCTGCTACCCGAAGGTGGAGAAGATCATGTATGCTCTCTTGATCTTGGCCTGGTAGATTTAGCCCTACTTCTAGGTGCACTCCATGACTGTCTTGATGGACCAGTCCCCGAGGTTAGTTCTACAAAAGCTGGACACCTCCTGAAAAATCATCAAGTTGGTAGTGGAGCTCAAAGAATTTGATATCCACTATTGCTCGTGACCATCCATCAAAGTCTTAGCATTGGCTGACTTCCTCATGGAATGTACCTCTATGAAGAAGTTAATGCAAAAGCAGAAGCAATAGCCTCCACCCTAGCTGGTGATATTTGGATACTTCATGTTGATGGGGCATCCAATACAGAAAACTCTGGAGAAGGGATGATCCTCGCCAGCCCAAATGCCATCATCATTGAGCAAGCCCTCCATTTTATCTTTAGGACATCTAACAATGATGCAGAGTATAAAGCGCTCCTAGTAAGGTTAAGATTGGCCCCCGAGCTTGGGGTACGACACCTCAAAGCTCTTAGCAACTCCCAACTGGTCGTTTACCAGGTTTGCATGAAGTACAAAGCCAAGGCTCCCATCATGGAGAAGTACTTGGAGAAGGTAAAGGAAATAACCCATTATTTTCTTTCTTTTGAGATTGTGTAGATATCCAAGATGGAGTGCTCGACCTGCTATCAAGATTGGTGATTGCAGAGTACTTAAAGATCTATAGAGAAGCATATGTGAAGAACCTAAAGAAGCCTAGCATCGAAGGAAAGCCAGCTCTGGTGATGCAGGTGGACCATGAGTCATGCTAGATGGACCCCATTGATATGGTACCTAAAGGATGGCAGTTGCCTAAGGATCAGACCAAGACTCAAAGAATCAAGAGTCACTCGACCTAGTACATGATGAAGGAGGAGAAGCTGTATAGGCGATCTTACTCGATGTTGCTTCTCCACTACCTCCAACCCACGAAGGCTAATACACCCTATACGAGATTCATGAAGGCATTTACGGGAGCCATCTCGAAGGTTGGGCCCTGGTATACAAGATCTTTCGATAAGGATATTACTAGCCCAACATTCATAAAGATACCATCAAATCTGTGCGATGTTGCGGCTATTGCCAATGGCATGCCGACATCTAGTATCGATCGTCGGCATCTCTTTCTCCTATCAACTCACCATGGCTGTTTGCTCAATGAGAGATAGACATCCTTGGTCCATTCTCTCTGGCCTCTAGGCAAAGAAAGTTCTTTATCATTTGGAAGTCCTTTGTCTGTTGGTTTAGCTTACCTCATATGATCATCATTGACAATGGCTGATATTTCGACAGCGTATCCTTTGAAGACTTCTACAAAGACTTGTAGATTATCCACCAGTTCACCTTCATCGTGCATCCACAAACTAATGGAGGAGTGGAGGTCACCAACTAAACCATCCCGTGGGGTTTAAAGACTTGGCTCGACAAGACTAAGGGGCGCTAGACAAATGAACTATACAATGTTTTTGGGGCATATTAGATGACCTATTAACTTTTGAAGCATTCATCCCCTTAGAGCTAGGCTTGCCTTCATATAGGGTTGAAGCCTATAATGAATGGTGAAATTTGGAGGACCTCACAACGAACCTTGACCTAGTCGAGGAATTATGAGAGAAGGCCCAAATCCGAATAGATGTTCCAATGACAAGTGGCTCGCTACTTTAATTCCAGTGTCTAGGAGAAGCTGTTTCACCCAGGAGACTTGGTACTCAAGAAGGCCACAGTCAGCGAGCCGACTGAATGGGAGAAGTTCTCGCTTAATTTGGAAGGACCATACCAAGTGCCCGAGGCTATACGCTTCGACACCTATCATCTAGAATACTTGAACGAGACACCCATTCAATGCACCTAGAATTCTGATAATCTCTAACCTTATTATCAATAAGATATACCACTTCAACTCATAGGTTAACTCAATTTATAACGAAGGCTCTCTTTCTGTATAAAGTGGCCACTGAACATCTAGCTTATGAAAATGGAGGCGTACCTAAAAAAATCTAGATAGGACAATATGGTCCTCATTTAAGTCCTGGGTGAGCTCTGTGTCCTAGGTAAGGCAATATGACCTTCTAAGCCTTGGTTAAGTAATCAGACTCTTAGGTTGGGTCTCCATATCTGTAATCCTTGGTTAAGAGATAAGACTCCCAGGCATTAGCCATGGATAAGTTATGCCCCCTAGGCGGGGCAATGTGGTCCTCATCTAAGCCCCGGGTGAGCTTTGTGCCCCAAGCAAAGTAATATGGCCTTCAAGTTCTGGTTAAGCAATTAGACTCCCAGGTTAAGCTTCCATGTCCATAATCTCTGATTAAGTGATATGCCTCCTAGGCATGGCATCTTGGTCACCTTTAAGCCCTGGTTAAGTAATCAGACTCCCAGGTCAGGCTTTCGCATCCATAATCCCTGGTTAAGTAATAAGTTTTCTAAGCACAGCATCTTTGCCACCTTCAAGTCCTGGTTAAATAATAAGACTCCTAGGTCAAGCTTCAATTCTATAATCTTTGGTCAAGCGATAAGCCTTCTAGGCAAGTCATCTTTGCCACCTTCAAGTCTAGGTTAAGAAATCGGACTCACAAGTTAGGCTTCCACTTCCATAATCCTTGGTTAAGCGATAAGCCTTCCAAGCATGGCATCTCTATCACCTTCAAGCCCTGGTTGAGCAATCAGACTTCCATGTTAGACTTTCAACATCCATAATCCCTGGTTGACTGATCAAACTTCTAGTCAAAAACTAGGTGGGCTAGGTACCCCCAGGTGAGGTAGCTCAGCCTTTTCAGTGTTGCATTGGCTATGAGTTAAAGGAAAACTCTAGTTCATATTGGGAGATCCTTCTTCCCCATGTGAGATGCTTTTTGGAATATGATAAAAGGGTCATAGCATGTCGTTTGACCAATCTCCAGAAATAAAGCTTGCATGCACGTGGTAATGGGGAATGACCCTCGCCTGACCATGAGCTGGCCCTGACTGCACCATCCTCTATTCTAAAGCCCTGGGCAATCTTCTGCCCCAGGCAGGATCTTCGGACCCTTTATTTTAAAATCCTGGGCAAGCTTCACATGCCAGGTAAGGTCTTCATGCCCTCTATTCTAAAATCCTGGATGAGCTTTATACCTAAGGCAAAGTCTTTATACCTTATATTCTAAAGTTTTAGACAAGCTTCTTACCTAGGTAGGGTTGGCAAATTCCCTATTCTACAATCTTGAATGAGCTTCATACCCAGGCAGGATCTTCATACCTTATATTTTAAAGTTCTAGATGAGCTTCGTGCCCCAGGTAGGGTCTTCGTACTCTATATTTTAAAGTCTTGAATGAACTTTGCACCCCAAGTAGGGTTGGCAAATCATCTATTCTAAAGTCCTAGATTAGCTTCGATCCTAGGCAGGGTTGGCGAACCCTCTATTCTAAAATCTTGGATGAGCTTTGCATCCTAGGTAGGGTTAGCGAACTCTTTATTCTGATATCCTAGGTTGGACCTATATCCTAGGTAGGGTCTTTGCACCCTTTATTCTAAATTGTATAAAGGCCACATGCCCAGACAAGATTGCTGAGCCCTTTCCTTAAGCCCTGATTGAGTAGCAAGGAAGTGAAGGTACCCCTTAAGAACAAGCCTTAGGACATCAAGGCAAGATCAACGTCCTTCAAAGCCTCAGGGTATAAAGGCCGCATGCCCAGACATGGTCATCGAGCCCTTCCTTGAAGCCCTAATCGAGCAATGGGGCGCTCAAGTGATGCAGAACAAAAAAGATGATGCGATGCGGAAGTAAATTAAGACTAATTCTTTTTTTTTTATATATATTTTCAGAAGTCGGCTTTGACTCAAAGGAAAGTTAAACTAAATTGAAAGAAACTATATAATAATTGAAAGCACAATTCAAAGAAACTAGATTATCAGAGTAGTTCAGAAGTAAAGGATCGCTGGGGGTTGAGAAACTCCCAGACCTAGGGTTTCGCTCTGAACTTTCAACAGGACAGAAATAAAGAGAAGGGAAGGGTTATGTACCAGGCAGTGATCTTCACAGAGTTTGGTGGAAGGACTCTCTCGAGCAGATTGTTGGATCCTTGGATTTGGATATCTTCGCAATGGATCCTCCAATACTGGTCCTTTGGCAGAGTTGGCTTCTCCTGAACTCAGGATCTGGGAAAGAAGAAGAACAAGTTAAGGAACCAGATACTCAAAGAAAGGATTTACCAGATAAGAAGAACTTAAAAAATTGATGTTGCTGAAATCCTGATTCTCCTAGATGCTAATTTGATTTCTTCTGGGATTTGCTCTATATTCGAAGTAGCCGATCTGGACCTAGATGCTGGTGGTCGGCCTCTACTTGGAAGAGAGGGGCCGTGAGATGATGAGGTAGATTAGGGTTTGGATGATTGGTAGAATGAAGAAGATGATGGGCGGCTAGGGTTTGGAATTGAAGTGGCTAACCTAGGATTTTGGTAGGGTTTTGGGGTTGGAGATCTCACACCTCCTCAAGGTTCCTAGGGAACTCGGATTTACTCCCTCACGGAGCTCAACACCTGAACACAAGTGCGGAAGAGAGAAACACAAAGTTGCTCACAAAGAAATTGATTTCATTCATCATTAAATTCAAGAGTTACATAGAGTTGAATATATAGACATAACAAAGAAATAAAATTTTATACATTTTTCATGTGGGACTAATAGGACTAACCCACACTTTAGGCATCAAATTCTCTTCCCAAGACTCCTTCCATGAGTGGGCAGCCCAAAAACTCCAAGAAAACTTGAAAATCAGCTCCAAATGGCAGGTTATGGGGGTGTCTCCTAGTATCTCTCCATGAATCAAGAATTTTTCCTTCATGGTTTGGCTTATTTGGACACCTCCTAGTCTTGCTCCACAAGTTTAGGCTTCTTCCTTTCATGGCTTTGGCACTTTTGGAAACTTTTGGGAACCTCCTTGAATTCCTCCCCAAGACATGCTCTCTTCCCTTTTATAACTTGGATTTTTATGGAACATTGTGGGGCACCTCCTTGATCCTCTCTTCAAGAAAAATTCTTGCCATCCTGGCTTGAGTTTATCTGGAAAGAAATTGGCTCCTCCTTGGATTGAGGTATCTTGATAGATTTCTCTCCCAAGTGGTGCAAGAGAAAAAAAAAAGGAACTTACTTCTTGTGGTGTAGGGACCAAAGACACTGGATGGAGATGTGGCGCCTCCTGGACTCTGGCGTGTGGCTGGGAGTGTGGCGCCAACTTGCTTGGGCCTGGGAGAAAAAATGTGGCACCCTGGACCTTGACTTGACTGAAAAAAAAGTGGCACCAACCTAGAGAAGACCTAGACCACTACTAGGACTTGTACTGAGTCAACATGACTCAACAAAATTTAAATTGTAGGGAAATACAGACTCAAGACTAAAATTGAGTTGACCAAGTCAACCCTTATTACAAAACCAGAAAACCCTAATTCTTTGGGCAAGGTCAATCAGAGATCTAGATGGAGCCCTGAAGTCTTCTTCTGAGTCTGGTGCCCGCACCATCAAGCAAAGCTATATCTTAAGAACAAACCTTAGGACATCAAATCAAGATCAACATCCTCTCAAGCCTCAGTGGGTGAAAACTTTTGAATAGAAGTCGAAACCTCGCATGAAGACACAAACACATGCAGATATCACAAGACATTCTAGACATAAAAGTAGTATGCAGACGCAAGAGAAAGTGTAAAGGAATGAAGATTTCATTGATAAATTCCAAGTTACACATGTTTGTGGAATGAAGATTTCATTGATAAATTCCAAGTTACATGTGTTTGTGGTATTTCAGCTAGGTTACACTACTTCGAGAATGCTATGGCTTCAAAGGGCCAAGACAAAGCTTTCCAGAGTGCCAAAGTTCTTTTTATGCCTCGCTAAAAATAGCAAGACACCTCTTTTGGACCTGGAAAGTTTCCTTGGCACCCTAAAATGCATGAAGATGCCTCCTAAGAGGATGAGGTCAACCAAGAAAGAGAAGACATGCATTTGAGACTTGGAGTTCACCTAATGCAAGGCACAAGTGCAAACCCCCTTTACATGGGGTAGATGCAATGACCCATGCTGTTGCCAATAAAGAGACAGAGAGGAGGCCCAGGACATCATCAAGAATGCCAAGGGACCATCCCCTACATATCCCAGGTGTGGTGTCTCTAGCTATCACATGAGGCGAGGTTCTCAGAGTTGTGCCCACCACTAGCTCAATTGCCTCCTATCGCAAAGGTAGGTCATGGCAAAGGAGACACTAGGTGATGAGGTAAGCAACCACAACCCCCCTCCAACTCCATCCTCCACCCAGCGATAGTCATGTGCAACAACTCAAGCACCGGCCATTTCTAATATCTTCCATGCCAAGGTGAGCTTCCATCGGCATGCCCTTGAAGCAACTAAAGCCACCATCTTGAGGAAAACCTTTCCATTAAGAAAGGAAACCTAATGGCATCTACACAAAGGAAGCAGACTATAGTCTCAACCTCTCTCTACTCATCTTTACAGCTAGTAGGTTTGGCGAAGGCCCGCCTCTTTAGCCCTAAATTTATAGAAGGGCCGGGAGATAGCTCATCATGCCAGGGCCTAGTTGGTATGTGATAGATGTCCTTGTCCCATCAACCGGATGCATGTGCTCTCCTAGAATCAAAAGATAAGGTGTCAAGCGCTCCATCCATAATTCACATCCACTTTGGAGGTAATGCATTTATGCACTTAGTGCTCCCATCAAAGCAATGCCATAAAGGCACTTGTTACTCCTTAAGAGTCGTGCCCAGTCAAAGCTTCCTCCCAGGGATTGAGCCTACATCAAGTAGCATGCCATACCATATTGCGCACCATGATTGGGAGGCAAGTCAAACCTGCATGCTCTCCTTGGAAGGTGATTAGATACTAAGGGTCCAGAGGCATCCCAAGATTAATGCAAAGGTACCCTCCTTGTGACAACACACCAAGTACATTTAGAATTATAGGAAAGCAAAAATAGAAAAGAAATGAAATAGAATCTTTATTGCTCCAGAAAATATATATAGCTAGAGTTGAGTGCTTCCATAAGCCTCACTCTCATAGCCCTCATAATCCTCACCCTCTCTTCTGTGAAGACATTTACAAGAACAAGGGGTTCGGTCACTAGTCCGATCTTAGGGTTGTGGCCATGAAGTATCATCTTGCGGCATGCAAAGTCCCAGTCAAAGATGTCAACGAAGATTATTGGGGAGATTGCTTAAGAAGTTGAACCTCGAAGACCCTCCTCCAAGCTTGCAGCACGAGACTCAAGTTGCCTCTTTGTTCTAATTCCTAGGTGATCAATCTCATGCCGAGACTCAAACAGCTCCACTCGCACTCTAGCCAAGCATCATATAGCCTTGCTTCTTTCTAGAAGAATGACGGTCTGAAGAAAGTCTATCCTTTGTAGTAGGTCTACTGATCGCTGTTGTTGGTGGTCAAAAATAAAACCTACTCACTACTATAGTTAGTGGTAAGTCGGGATCGTATCATTGAGGATCGAGGACAACTATTTCATGAAAAAGAAAAGAAAAAAAACTACTTATAAAGATTAGATTAAAAGCAATAATTATGAAAAGATAACAATAAATTAATTAATTGACTCAAGACAATAAGAGAAATAACCCGAAAATCCGAATCCACCATGTACACAAATTTACTTTCTTTTCTTTATGTCATAATAGCAATAATTCTTGCACATTCAAGATTGGAATAGTTTATCTCTTGCTATGCACAAGCATATCCAGAAATCATGTCATGTCCTCTTAGAGTATAAACTATCTAACTATGGTATAAGTGCAGAGGTCTACTCTACCATACTATGATCTACCTCTCTTAAGCATGTACCGTATCTTGAGATCATGGCACATCGATAGAGGGTGTAGACCGTGTATGCTAGATTAATACCTCAATCAAAAAAAATAATAGATGTAGATAAGAATAGCATACCTTTATTGCTTAGGAATTAAATACAAAAAGAAGCAGAAAACCTGAGCACATGCTTCATCTTCATCCCAGGTTGAAGGAGTTTAGTTGCGCATCATTACCGCCAGCATCTCCTCCATGATTCCTTTCTTTTCCAAGCCTAATACAATAATCTAAAAATGAGGAAGCAAGAAAATAACTTGGATAAAATTTGCTAAAGTAATTGGTGCTGGGACTACTGCTTGAGGTCCTCCTTTTATAGAGCTCATCTAGGACTTCCTTCCGATCAAATTTGAAGTCAATTAAGCCCAAGATCGGCTAGATATTGCGAGAAAACATCTCAGCCATCCATTCTGTCACACAGACCTTGGATCGTGCCAGTATTCATGCAAAATCATTGCACCTTCCTTCTTGGGAAAGTGGAGTCTAATCCGGACTCCTGCCACATCCCGGATCCCTGGGATCCTTCTTTAATTAGGACTTTGCCTCTCCTAATTTTGATAGAGAGGGCGAACGGTGGCGAACGGCGATGGATGGCGATAGCGCGAGGTGGCATTTGACAAAGGTCAATGGTGGCCGATTGTAAGGCTTTGGGTAGCTTGACGGTGAGATGGCTGGCGATGTTTGGGCAGTGGTCAGTGACGGTAGCTCTCTGTTGGTGGACGATGGCCTGTGGCAGAAACGGTTGGTGACTGGATAGAGAAGGGGAAGGTGTACGGTGGTGGCCAGTCTAAAGATAGGTTTCCGGCCACTTTTGGGCCTCTGATGGCTTCTTGAATGGTGATGACGACGGTGGGAGCGGCTCTAGTGGTTCTTTAGCAGTGGGTGGCGATCGACAGGTGAAAACGGCGATGGTGGTCCATAGGTAGGGGTTGTGGATCGGCTCTAATGGCTGCCCATTGACCGCTCTCCATTCTGTAGACCGAGCAGCCAGTCCATGATAGACCGAGCAGCCGGTCGGCTACTTCAAAAATAATGCAATTCCTTTAACAACTTTAAACTTCGATTCTGGGCCCATTAAACTCCGATTTGAGTATCGTCTGCACCGTTGGACTCTAAAAATTGAGCTCTTTTCATCTGAGCTCTTCTCGTCTGTAGACTCTTTTTCTATAAAACATTAATAAAAAATATCAATTCTTAATAAATTTATATTAATTAATATTTATTTTAATGGTTAAATTGGAATAATTAATAGACTTATCATCTACATGGTCTCGGTTGGACCATCGTGTCCTTCACAAGCTTTTGCCACTCCCACCTACCTTGCTTGCTTCAGAGTGAACTACTCTGCCTTTATCTACACCAGCTTCGTTGAAGGCATCGGACAGTGCATTTCGCCTACGAAGCATCCCTCCTCCACTGGCCTCAACAATGTGTTGGATAATGCCCTTATCTCACCAAATCGTGAGAGCTTTGCTTGCCAATCTCTCCCTTGGCATTGACTAGCCTGAGGTGGGGACCGAGACATAGTCCACAAGTTTCATCACCAATAGCTATTTGATCCCCTTATCGGGGGAGTCCCACACTCCACCAACTTCCATTTGGATTTCTTGGTCGATGATGATCCTTGGAGGTGCTCCAAACACCTGGGAGTGTTTCCTAAACATCGCCATCTTTTGGTAAGCAGCCTCTAGCTCTCCCTGTAGTTCATTGTTTCTTGCAGATAGACCGTCGTGCTCCAACATGAGGGTTTGGTGAGCCTCTTTGACCACACTATGTTCCTATTTTGCCAAAGCTTGGCCTTCCTCAATAGCCTTCTATGCTCCCTCAATGCAAGCAACCCTCTTTACAAACGTCCCCTCATAGTCAATGATGGAATGCTCCAATGCCCGAGCATAGAAGCTTGCATGTGTTACCAAAAAATGATAGTGCCTAGCAAAGGTTGTAACATCCAACAACAGCTTTCTAGCCTTCATGTTGTCCATGAGACTTGAGCTACCCTCCCTTGTCACCCAACATGGAGCGAGGGCTTGAGTGGGCGGCACTGGCGAGGTAGTAGTCAAAGGATCAACGGACTCAATAATTGCTAGTACCTCCTTGACAAATATTGAAACCCCTAACAACGCTTGCATCACCTCTACTACTGTCAAAACTCTACCTCTTCAATTGTCATCACCATGAAGGTCTCAATGACTACCCTTGCCTTGCCATGCTGGTCAAAGGCTTCGGCCGGGGCATTGGCACCCCCCAGACATGTCTCCCCTACCTCCAGAATTGACTCTCTTTCTAGAGATACTTCAACAAAGCCTTGCACGGGCGAGGGCATCTGCTTGATAGGTTAGCCATTGGCCCTTGCCCCTCCTCAGGGCCTATACCGCCCTCCTCAATAGGTTGGTCATCGGCCCGCACCTCCATCTCAACATCTACTCTTGCTTCAACAGGTTGGTCACCTATCTTCATCTTGACCTCAGGACTCGCCTCAGTTATCCTGAAGAGGGATGCCATAATCGAAGTGGAAAGGGCGGGGCTCACAGAAGCGATTGGTTCCATCCTCTCTTCTATCAGCTCGGCCCTAGCTTTCTCATTGACTACCTTATGACTAATGCTTCTCTTCCTCTTTCATGATAGTCAGACTATTGATAACCCAACATGTAGCTTTTTCTCAAAGAATCTCATTTTCTACTCAAACAATGAATAGGGTGTGGAGGCCCACATTAGAAGTTTCAAAAAAAAAGAGAGGAAGAAGGCACACAAGAAGAAGACAAAAGCAAAAATATCTTTATTTCATCTCATGTGACTCACTTTCATAAAAGGCTCAGCAATCTCTTCACAATAAGGTGAAAAATAAAAAAAATGAAAGTCAGAAGGTAGGCAATATTACTTCGCCACTCTTTTTTCGAATCACTGCCAGAAGATGACCTCCCCGAAAATAACACATCAAGGTTGAGCTTCGGGTAGTGCTTTGGCACCTTCGTCTTGTACCACCGGGCATCCTTGGCATAGGTGTCTTAGCAAGAACCCAATAATTCTTGGTGGAAGTTTCCTCCCTTCTGGAAAGCCTCCATAGCCTCAGCAACAACTTCCAAGGCCCGATGCTCAAAAAGGGAGGCCCTCGCCTTAGCTTCGAGCAATGACCCCCTTACCCTAGTCTTCTCTTTCTCTGCCTCAATGAGCAAGACTCTCAGCTTGATCACCTCGCTCTCCACCTTAGTGAGCAAGACTCTCAGCCTAGTTGTCTCGCTCTTCACCTTCATAAGTGACCCCTTTAGCATCACTGCCTCACCTTCAGCCCTGGCTAGCCCATCCTTTAGTCGAGTTGCCTCATCTTGCTACCGGGCCGCATCCTTCTTCAACCCGATGACTTCAATCTAGAGATCTTTAAACTGCATCGACTTCATGGCCAGCTCAATCATGGTCATCTCCACCTGGTTCTTCTTGGCAGTCAACTACTTGAAAATGATGCTCAGCTTTTTCACAGCATCGTTTCGCTTACCCTCCAGCACTGAGATGTGCCAGCGAGTCTGTTGATGATCATTCTCCAGCCTTGCCAAAGTTGAAGTTATCCCTATGTCATGAAGTTACTTTATAAAAGCACCACTAGTCAGACTCCCAACAAAACCCTTCATAGACAGGCAAGTCCAAGCTTAATAAACTTACCACCACCAAGAAATGAATGAACCATCGAATGCTATTTGAAATAGCCTCTTGGAGAAATTCCTCCTTGTACCAAGAAGGTACGAACTCCTTCGATAATGAGTGGCAGGTCTTCACGCTGGGAGCTCTAATTGTCAAATGGAACTAGCCGCCTTGCCTTCATCACCCTTGGACAGAACCTCCTGGTTATCTTGCCCTTCCTCGCGAGTGACCTGATGACGTCCTGCACATCTCACTATGGATGTTGCTAGCTTCACCCAGGGCCCCACTGATCTCTCTAGTGGCCTGATCGATGGCACAATCATGCCGTAATCGGTGTCCACCATCATAGCATCTTCATCGATAACCCCCGCATCTTCGTGGGGGGGACTCTAAGGTCTTATGGGTCACCTCGGCAACCTCATCGACTGTTCTTGTAGCCTCACTAGCCATCCTTGCAAGCTCGCCAACGAGCCACACAACCTCGCCATTGCTTGCTACCTCACTGATCGAAGCATCTATGGCCCTGAGAGAGGCCTCACCCACTCTGGGTGCAGGGACACGCTCTGGGCACTGTTGCCATTTCTCAGGCCATAAAGCCTCCTTTGGCTCGATCAATACCCGCTTCCCCTTCTAGTCCTCCATAGATGAAGCAGGCCTCTAGATCATGGCTTCCACTTTTTGAAGTGACAATCCTGGTAGAAAACAAATTATCATTTCTTCCTTTACTAAAAAGGTGGGTCAACCTAGATAAAATCAAGAGAAACACTTACTGATAGTAGGTAGGTTCTTATGACATAGGGCCACTAGGAGCTCCTCTCGTAAAAGATCTTCAAGGGGGGACAGTAATTTCCACCACCCTCCTTAATATCTCCTTCTCGGGAAGCTACAGCTCTGGGCGGTCCTGTGTCCTTCTCCTATCTGGCAACCCTAGACGGTCGGGAATGGCTAGGCCACCGGAAAAGCCATGAAGAAAAATCATCCTTTTCATTGGTACACCTTAGCTAGACCTTTGAAAAATTGATATCCCTTTTTCGGTGAAGCATACCACTAGTCTTACGAATTGGACTTCAATTAAAAGAAAGCCCTGAAGACCTTGGCATGAGGTGTCTCTCCGTTTTGCACCAAGTGATAGAAGAACTCTATAATCAATCACCATGTGTTGGAGACCAACTAGGTGGGAAGCACCCGATACCACTGGGTAGCTCTACGATGACGACGGGAAGTGGAAACCTTAGCTTGGCCTTGAGTGTCTCTTCATATAGGGCCACTTAAGTCGCTAACCCTATGGTCACCCTTTTGGAGGGGCTCGGCAACTCAATTCTAATTAACTCCGGGATATCGAGCTCTTCCCGGATCCTTGTCAGGTCCTCTTCATCTAAAACAAACTCGATTGCTTGGGGAGCATCCTTGACCACCATTGATTCCATCTTGAGATTTCTAGAAGATATCAAAAGAATAGAGAAGAGAAGGGAGGAAGGAAGAAGAACAAAAAAGGAAACTAACCACTCCAGTCACCGCAGTCTTCACATCAGCAGTTGACTCCTTTGGCAACAAAAGCTTCAATCTCTCTCTCTCTCCATAGTTGATAGTGAAGGAAAAGCAAAGGAAAGTAGGCATGCAAGGCAGAAACATAGTATTTTAAAACTGTTTTAAAATATGCAACAGAAGGTTCGATAGATAGATCAAAATGATCTACTGATCTACCTGCAACAGGATCTAGTATAACAATGTAGCATGCAATAAAACATCAAGAGCAAGAAAAGAGTCAAAAGGCATAAAGGTACCTTACCGCTATACCTTAAAAATGGAGGTAGTGAAAAGCTCTCAAGCCACATACGCGTCTGGCCTCTACGAGTAGTTCACACTGGGGCTCGGCTCTGATCAACTCCCTCGGAGTGCTAGCTCCTTGGGATCATTCAAGCCGATCTTCTTCTTCTCGGAAGACAAGGAGGAGAGGTGGAATCCTTCCTAACTAGCTCTCTTTCCAAGACATAGCTTGAGTGCTAGGTATTCTCACATCCAATGTCCAAGTCCTCACAAAGCCCCTTTTTTCCTTCCTTCTTTTCTCTTTTCTTTTTCTTGTGTTGTGTTGTAACCAGTAGCAGCCCTTAAAATAACCTTTATTTATAGGGACAGCTATAAGAGGGAGAAAGAGGAAGGAGAAGTGATTAGGGGAGAGGGTCAAGGGCCATACCAAATTGATCTAAGCTAAAAAAGGTAAGTATGACCATCATACCATGAAAGCCTGGAGCCAAAAATACCTAGAATTCGAAATTCTAAGTCAAAACCTTCCCAGAAATCTTCTCAGAATTTCTTCTTGTTAGTCAAGTGTCGACACTTCCATTTTACCAAGTATCGATACTTGCAGGTGTCGACACTTTCAAGTATCGACATTTTCAAGTGTCAACACTTTGAAGTATCGACACTTGAAAGTATCGACACTTGGAACATGGTCAATCACATTGACCTCCAGTGATGGCAAATGATTCTTAATCGTCGATTAGCCTTTAGATCAGATAGAAACCTCTATAGTGTGTGATCCCATAAGTTTGAACACTAAGCCGGTAGCATTGGAACACTTCCAATACCAGTCAAAGTCCTCATCTAGTAATGATACCCGACATCTGAATAGGTTAAAGATTATAGAGGAATTCTCTAGAACCTCTGGTATATGGTTACCACATAATTCATCCCTTTGACCTCATAATGCTTAGGATGACTTAGGATTCGACTGCCAACCCTAATTTGGTTCATCCAGATCATGTCTCAACCTTACAAGTTCTATGACTCCTCATAAGAACTACCCTGACCAATGTTTTGCTAAATTGAGACACAGTGAGTCATTCACTCCAAACTATTTAGAGGGGTCAATTCCATCTTGATCCACCACCGCTCCATAAGTACTTGATTGTATCCAGAAATCTTTCATCACTGGATTAGAAATCCAAGTAGTCCAGTATCAAAATACAGTGAGTTGCTTGCAAACTACCATGGTAACCTCAGGTCTGAGGGACACATATACCCATATCCCTTCACGAGCAACCCTTTGGCAGAAGGGAGCCCTGCAGATGGTCACGTTCAGTAAGATGTCACACATTTCACTTGTATGTCACATCAATATCACCATACTCCTTGGTAAAGAGGATAACGAACCAATGTGAGATACAACAACCTATACTTGATACATCATCATCTTATAATAATGTATCCTTTGATTGTGAACCAGTTTAAGAACTACTTGATATATCCTCTCTATATCAAATATAATGTAGTTCTAAGGACTCCATCATACAAGAGTTCTTTTCAGGAAAATGCACATGTGATGAACGGCTAAAAGAATAACTTTTATTTATTAAAAAACTCATATATAATTATAAAATTAATACAACCATCTACAGCCTAGATGATTAGCTTTGGAACACAATTCTCAACAGATAGTAGATATGGAAGGGTGGGCCCCTTACTTGTTTATATTATGGTCTCTCACTAAGGATGGTGGTTCAAAAGTAGCAGCATCAAGTGATGGTTTGTTAGCAAACATGTGCCTACCTCTTAGTGGATGCACCGCATCGCTCGAATCACTAGTTGTTTCGAGCTATGGACCACCATCATGCCTCCTCGATCTCTTTGAATCGTCATGCATGCCCCTTAAATGCAGCTAGTGCACGCGATCTAAATAGATGTGACACTCCAGATCTTGTCCAGGCTCATGTGTAGCTCACACTACCAGCAACCAACACCTCACCCAATGCAAGGTGAAGTATTCCCAGATGCTTTGCCCTCTAAGTATAGGAGTGAATCATCCAAACCTCTGACTTCAATGATTGATGAGCACAAATGCAGTGTCGAGCCCCACTACTTCTAACCTCTACTTTTTACGTCCAAGATGAAGGAGATGCCTCATCCTAGGAAGTGAGGGACAATTAATATAGCTGGAAATGGTCAAGCTTACGTGGACTCCCACATGGCTCTCCACATTGCCCACCAGCTCAACAATGAAAGCAAACTTTCCAGATCCAGCCACGTGATCCTTGGATGTCATGTTGGAAAGCCAGGCATGCCCTTTTTCCAAAAGAGAGTAAGTAACCCAATACCACAACTCTGTAACACCGGCCACTCCTCCAGATGCAGGTGCGTTGCGGAAGGATGCCTATCATGAGGGCAAGCTTTATGCCATCCCTAACTGTTACAAGCCATTCCTCCAATGGTATGCACTTTATAGAGATGTACTAGCCACCACTCCTTGCATCGCAAAATGTCCCTTAAGCATCAAGTATTTTATATACCTACCTATAAAATCCATTCCTCGAGATCCTTTAGGTAGGTTCCCGAAGGTAAGTTCCTTTGGAAGGGTAAGCTTTTCCCAAGCCTTCTCAGCTTTTGAAAGAATCTCTTTGAGAGTCTCTAAATCTCTGTCAAAGCCACCTGAAGCCCTAGGATATAGCTTGGGTGTAGACCAGGACTATCTCGCCTAAGCCTCGGTCATCCTCTCTTATGGTTTGCCCACTTTTTGCCATATCCATCACCTACTTTCCACCATATCCATTCACCCACTTTCTACCACATCCATCTACCACTTCCAATGCTTCACCTGCTTCCATTCCATCCCGACACCACTCTACTACCATACCCTCCACTTAGAAGTTATAGACTCCTTTCCTCTGTTTACTTCCATGGGAGACTGAGTTAGGCATTGAAGGGTCCACTACTAAGGAATCCCCCAATCATGGCTTGACTTCCATGTCTTCATTATTTTTGCAAATTCTGAAAAGCTTGTATATCATAAAAGGAAACTCGGAGTCATCCAACGTAGCAACCACAACAGTAGATCTCCAACGAAACCGCAATAATTATATAAATGTAAAGTATAATAAGATATTTATCCTTTAATTTAAAATTATTATGAAATCAAAGTATGATGATAATATGATTAATAATATATTATAATATAATATATATTATTAATAAAATATAATACCAGATATATAATATTGATATAATATATTGACGGTATATTAATATATCAACTTTATTTGCTAGACTAAGAAATATTTTTGTCCTTAAATTTCAGTCCCAGATCACTATCCATATGTGATCTTAGATTCCCAACCTTAAGGACAAGTATCCCATCACTAGATTAGGTAGTGATTTACCTCTCAGATATCTACTATCTGAATAATGGAAAGATTTGAGCCACAAATCCCCAAATAGCCTATTTACCATCTTACCATTAAAGAACAATCCAACCTTATTTATAAATTAATTGATAACATATTTATACCATTTAAACTCTTATATATAAATACCAATTCAAAACCCTTGTCATTGACTAAGCTTCCATCTTCGACTATTGTTCCAAGACTCCCACTCGATTAAGACTCTTGAGGATGGAGGAAAAATCTATAGAAAACTTATAAAAAAATCAATGCACCTGCCACTTGAAGACTCTCATTTGATTGAAACTATTGTGGATAGAAAAAATAGAGGAACAATCCGTGAAAAACTTAAGAAAAATCAACAAAAAGAAGGAAAATATGGAAAAAAATTAACAGGTAAGACCTATTACCACATAGATTGATTATTCTTTTTTCCTTTTTGCTTCCTTTTCTTTTCATTTCATTCTCTTTTTTGAGATCTAGGGAAGGACCAGATGGGTTTTTTATATTTTAGTTAGGGTTTTCTTCTCAAATATCTGGGTTTTTGTAAGAGTTATGGTGGTGTAAGTTGGTTCCTTGAGGTTTTGAGAGCTCAATCTTGGTAGAAGCATGATATTTTGTAGGGTTTAGAGATTTTTGATCAAAATGATACTTCCTTGAGTACTAAAATTTTCAATTTTTGGAGTTCTATTCTATGATAATATGAATATAAATGAGAGTTAATCGACTAGGTTCTGGTAGCTAGCAGTATACCAATTTTAGGGATTTGTTTTGGGATTTGTGGTTAACCTGAAAATCTTTTAATTAAGTAATTAGTAAAAAGTTTTGGTGTTTAAGAGATCATTTCCATATTAATCATAGCATTAAGAGATAGTTATAGGAATAAGAGAATGGGAGGGAGAGAAGCTAGTTCACCTCAAAAAAAGATAATTTAATAAAACCAGCTTTCTGCAAAAAAGATAATTTAATTCAAGCTAGCGAGATTATAGAATTATTACTAACAAAAGGCTCTCTCTCTAGGGATGGCAACCAAATCCAAATCCATGAGTACCCAACCTGGCTCGATCCGATTGGGTCAGGTAATCAACACTTTGACTAGATTTGGAACGGATTTGGGTAAAACCTAAATGCTTAACTTTGAATTTGGATCAGGATTGAATAGAGATGCACCATACCCGAACTTGACCCGAACTATTTTAATATTTTAATATATATAATTAATATATATAATTAATTATTATCTATTAGTTATTAAATTCTAAAATACTTAAACCCTTATGATTATTTTTTAAAAAGGGGAATGGAAAGGGCCCTAATCAGCTAATCCCTTGATTCTCCATTAATCCTCCAATTCAATCATTACTAATAATGATTAATTATTTATAGGCAGATCGAGTAAAGAATGATGTTGCAACTAAGAATTAATCGAGAATTATTCTTTTAAGTCTTTTTAGAACCGGAAACTTAGAATTAGATATGTTTTTAAATTATATTTATGTCTTTATTTACTTTAGAGGTATTGAACTAAGTTTTGTTAAATTTTATTTGCCTAAGATAATTTAAATTTTATTTTGATTGAATATAGAACTAAGTGTTGTTTAACTAAAAATGTAGTTGAATTTTATTTATTTAAAGTATGTATGGTTTATGAAATGGTAGATGGCTTTAGAATTGACAAAAATTAAAAAAAATACTTAATATGATTCAATTGGATTTGGATCAAGTAATACCTGATACCCAATTAAGATGAGTTTGGATAAAAAACCTAGTTCCGATAATATTTAGATTGATTTTGGATAGTTTATTGGGTATTATGGTTTAGATTTGGATAGTTAGGAACCCGGCCTGAACCTGGCTCGTTGCCATCCCTATTTCTCTCTGGCATGGAAAATATATAAGGACTTGTTTGGTTTGCAGGAAGGATTTTTCTTTTCAAGAAGTAAATTCCTAGAAAGTTGATTTTGGCATACTTGATTGATCATGGAAAAGTAGCTTATTTTAGAGTAGCTTATGTTTGATTGAGTATCCATTTTTCTAATAAAACTATGTAAAATATCTATTATATCTTTATAGATATAAGACAAACCTTTTTACTTCCAAACTTTATATAAATAATAATACTATATTTATATTAATATAAGTATATTATAAATATATTATAATATAATATTAAATTATATTAAATTATTATATTAATATAATAAATTTATTAATATAGATATTAATATAATATTAAATATAAAATTATATTAATATTAATATATTAATATAATTACTATATTAATATTAATAAAAAATATTATATTAGTATAAATTTTTAAATAAATTTTAAACTATAATAAATATTATAATAATTATATTGATATAAACTTTTTAAAGATTTTGCAAGGAGGAGAATATGGAGACTTGGCATATATCCCTATTTAGTATTTTATTCTAACCATCTATTGATATTTTATAAAATTTTAATTATAATTCTTAAAAGAATATTTTTGAAAAGAAAAAAGATTACCCCTTCCCATCTTGTGGAAAGTTCTATAACCTACCTTCTTCATATTTTTTTTATTAAATATAGAAAGTATTATCTCATGGAAAGATTTTTTTTTCATTTTTTCTTCTCTTAGAACTCTAACTAACCAAGGGAAGTACTCCTCTCTGCTTCCTAAGAATTATCTCTTTCCCTTTCCGGTGAACCAAAGGAGTCCTAAAAGATTTGGTAAAAAAATATCAAAAAAAAGATAAAATAATAAAATAATATTTTGATACTAATAGTATTAATAATGTTTTAATAAAAATAATATATTTTAGTAAAAAATAATAATTTTGTTATTTACAATATTTTAAAGATTAATAATATTTAATAATGTATTAATATATTAATAATATAAAAGATGTATTTCATGCATTGTGTGGGTTGTATGATGGTATGTAATAAAATGGAGACTCTGTTTGCATAGGGCTCTCCATTTGGTACATAGATATTAAGAGGTTTAAATCCTTATCATAATTTCATATTATTATTAATAAGATGAAAGCCATATATTAAATAAGTCAGTGTATTAATTAAATTCATGTATTAATAAATTGGAGGCCTTAGAATGATGGTTTTTAAGAGTACTAATATTAATGATGGGATTTTAATTTTTTTATATTCTATATTACCATTAATAAATTGAAAGTCATTTATTTATTAAATAAAAGAGGGCTGATATCCAAAAAAAAAAATGTAAACAAGCAACCAGAGGATATGAATTGATGGTTTTTTAATTTATTATATAAACATCATAACAATTGCAAAATAATTTATATAACAATTAAAATAAAAATATCTAACATTCATAATTTATTTAACGGAATATATTGCTTATATATAATAAAATAAAATATATAAAATAAATATTTACTATAAAATTGCATTCAATATTATATATATTAATTATATGCTCATTATTTAAGTTTAACTCAAACTCAAATTAATTGCCACATTTATGATCTTAAAATTTAGTGCCTTCTATACTCTAGCTTGCGCATGTAATTTACTCTATGGCTTTGAGTAACAACTATTACAATATTATAATGGCATACCTAAATAATATTTTAAATATAATTTATTATGCTACTAGATCATATTTTAAAAATACTTTAAAAATAAATAAATATTATGCTCACGTTCCATGTTGGTTATGTGCTAGTTATTATATCAAGTTGGTAACTTGAGTTAACCTGAATCTAAGATATATGGGCTGCACGGGTCTTCATTTCTGCGGGCAAATACCATTTTTTATCCAAATCAACCAAATAGTGGAGCCGGCCCAAATCTAGTCGGCTCCGGTCCATCTAACGACAAGGATCTTTCCGCTAGACATTGCTGGAAGTGCGCGCATGGAAGCAGACAGAGAAAGAACGAAAGAGGCTTCAGTCCATAAAAAATGCCGTCTCTCCTCTCCTCAACCTTCTCTCTGTATCTCCACGGAAAGAAGGAGGTCTCCTCGGATTGTTCTCCGAAACTCTCAGTTGGCTCATCCTTCTCGGATCGAGATCGGGTGAGCGATCCCTTTCTTTTCAGTCTAATACTTCGGTTGTGAGTAGAAGTAGTCTAGGATTTCTTCATGACTTTTATTATCTTTTCTTTTTAAGTGATCTGCGGCCTGTTCATCAAAGAGTATCCTGCGAACTTTCTCTCACAGGAGGGAAAAAGAACAATGACAAAGGTTGAAGGGGAGGGAAAAAAAGAAGTTGCAATCGGTTTCAGTAGTCGTGCCGATATGACTTTCTTTTTTATTAAAAGATATCACATTTGGGATTTTTCTTTTGTGGGTTTCGATTATTTGATGGTTTCGAATGTTGCATTCTGGATTTCTTGCTCTCGCTGATTACAGGGGCTTTTTTAAATTTTTGGTGCAAGATTACAGGGGTTTCTTGGTAGTTAAATCAACCAAAAGTTTCTAACTATAAAACCATATTGAATATTAAATTCTGTGATTTTGATGATGAATTGGCGTCACGATTGAAGAAGTGAGAATAATTAATAGTAATTCATGACTTTGCAACCTCGTGGAGCGCCTTCTCGGATAGGCCATAGTGTTTTAGTAGGTAAGATGTACAATTCTTGAAGTCTTTTTAGATTATAATTTCAAAACTAGGGGTTTTTTTTCATGATCTTCGGAACATTGCTTATTTGGCGCTGAAAGATGTTCTCCAGTAGCAAGATTTTTTAATTTCGTGTTTTTTGCTGTCTTGGATTGGACAGATTTCATAGAATGTAAGATGTATGGATTTTTTAGTTTTACCGATTATAATTTTAAAAACCGGTTTTTTCATGATTTTTGAAACTGCAAATATCATTATTGTTCGTTATGGCTTGATTGGTTAAATTCTATTTAAAACTGCAAATATCTTCTTCTATACGGATTTATTAAATTCTATTTTTTTAAAAAAATTGGGCTGATAAAATTAACGATCTACAATTTTGATGATATTGTTTGTATAAATTGATGCTCTGGTCAGTTTCTTTATAGTTAATTGCAGTTTTAGGGATTCCTGTCTATGAAGATTATGATATGATTTAGAACTTTAAGTTTCACCGAAGTAACCATTGTGATCAAGCTGTCTTAATTCTTTTGGGTATGAATGCTTGTTTCCCAACATCATGGTTATTGCATTTGAGAGTAAGGTCTTAAGTTGAGAATATGTCCAACAAAGAGGAAATGTGAGGGTTTGAAATTCTCTCTCAGAGACAGCTCCTGGGTGGCTGTATCAAAGATCATGTTAGTTGGGTTTATGCAGGTGTTACTGAGGTTGCCATTTTATTTGTAGTTGGGTTTATGCAGGGTTTGAAATACTCTCAGATTTCTTTGAAGCTCCGGAAAACCACCTTCCTATTAGTGCTGTGCTACATTTTTACCTTCGCTAGTTTTATTACAGGGGAAGGATGCTTGATCTTCTTTGCTTGTTATGTGATCTACTGGATGAAAATGTACCAATCTTTGCAGTCCATGTAGGCTTACCTATATTATTTAGGTGCAGATATCTGGTGCTCCTTATCTTACTTGGAGTATGATTAATATTCCTATATTCCTATGAAAAATGGAATATTGTATAATTGAATACAACCTAGAAGATAAGAGGTTTAACACTGCTTGCTGCCTTAGGAAGATTTTAGAGGGTACTGCAGTCCGTTTATGAGATAAACACAGTAGAGGTTGAGGATGTAGTAGATGGATTTAGAGATTTTAGAATCTTCCTGATGGAATAAAAATGTAATAAGGGTAGAGTATTATGTTCAGAATATGGTAATTTCTATGTTTGTTTTACCGCTATACTGCATTGGTTTATCATCCACATTAGTGTTCCATAACCTTATGAATTTAGCTTAGGTAAAATCCCATTTTTTTCTACCAGACCAAGTTCTTGGGATTGAACCCCATAATATTCATAGAAATGGTTATCAAACTCTCCAAATGGATATAATAGCCTAAAAGACATCCTAAAATGACTTACTGTCTTGTAACTATCAATCTTGAGTACACATTCGCCAAACCTTCCGCACAGGATTTTCAATTTTGTTGTCTTTCACCCAAAGATATGTGAGTATTTGATGGTGAAATTCTAGTGCTGCTGATATCATGTTTGGTAACTATATAATTCCTTCTAGTCAGTTTCATCGATAGGTCAGAACTTCTTTGCATAAACAACTTCCATTCAGATCTTAGAAGTGATCATTACTGCTTTCCATTAATATTAGGAAACTGAGAGTGCTTTGGAAGTGAGAAACTATTTTTTTTGCCTATTTTCCATTTTATCTAGCAGATTTTCAGGGATGAGGAATTGAGTGTTAGAATAATGTCATGATAGTAGCATGCCTGCTATAACTTTCTATACCGTAACAAATCTGAACATGCTTTTTCAGATTGTGTGCTGCCACAAGAAATCATGTTTCTGCAAATGGATATTACAACAATGGACCATGGAACTCTCACTCTGCTAGGGGCAGCATTCTGTGTGATGCTGTCGATGCATTTTACAGTACAGTTGCTATCACAACATCTTTTCTATTGGAAAAATCTGAAGGAACAGAAGGCTATAATAATCATCATCCTGATGGCTCCTTTGTATGCAATCAATTCCTTTATTGGTTTGAAGGATATTCGTGGCGGTAAAGCTTTCTTTATGTTTCTGGAGTCTGTCAAAGAATGTTATGAGGCACAGGTGAGGCTTATCTTTAACCTAAATCATTTACTTATGCAGAATGTTACTGAACTGTGAAAGAAAACTTCATAATATGTGTTCCTTTTGCAATGTGCAGGTGATTGCTAAGTTTATGGCTTTGATGTACAGTTACTTGAATATATCAGTCAGTAAGAATATAGTGCCCGATGAAATCAAAGGGAGATTCATCATTCTTTTCCTGTATCTCTTTTTCTGGTATGGTTTGGATCTCGATACCTGAAAATATGAAATAACTTTTTGTCACCATACATGCTTTATTTAAACAGAAGTAGGTTTTTACTGTTCTAGGAGCATTTTATTTGTATAATATATCTATGACAATCCTAGAAGGTAAAGGAGGGTTGAAGGAAATAAGAGGAAATACCTAAAATGGCATAGATGATGATTCAACAAAGGACCTTGAAGTTTGGATTGATGTAACTGATGCCATGGGGCAATTATGAGCTACTCATAAAGCCGACCCCATATTGATGGGATAAGGCTTGTTGTCATGTTTATGGTAGTTGTAATGAATGGATGTAGAGAGAATGATTTGGGATGGAACTGAGACTTCTCCAAGCAATGGGAAGTAGTGCATTCTAGTGGAATAACCCAGAATATAGTTTTTTTTCTTAATGTTAGCCCTCCATATTCTCTCTTAATATTATCCATTAAGTCTTCTGTTATAAACCAAATATGACGAAGTATTTAGGGTTAGTAGTTGCAGAATGGTTAAATTGTTGTGTGTTGTATTATTCTTTTGAGGATTCACATTGGTACATTGTTAATGCCCTTATTCATCATTTCATGCATTTGGCAATTACAAAATCTGTCTCTTTGAAGCTGTGGAGAACTCTAGCGACTTCTATTTTAGAAGCATGAATTGATGTTTTGTCTATATTACTTCTTTCAATGTTTAGAAGTCGGAGATGATAGAAATATTTCCATCAATATTTGAATGTCACCTAATGGTATCATTATGAAACCATGTCATCATATTAAAAAGTTTTCCAATTCTATCATTTTAATTGGCTAGTTATGATCTGCATGTACTGTAGATTTAAATCTTCTCAAGCTCTGGGCATGTATCAATTATTACCAATTGATATTTGTCTCGGGAATGCAGCCTCACACTATCCGATTGGAGCATCATACATTGAAGCTTCTTAAGTACCGGACATGGCAGTCATTGTAATTCGTCCAGTCTGCTCTATTCTATTGATAGCACTTCAACTTATCCGTCTGTACACCAGCTGGGTCTGGTGGACTTTCACCATCATATTAAACATATCTGTTTCTATGGCCTTATATGCCTTGGTGATCTTCCACCATGTGTTCGCAAAGGAACTGGCACCACACAAGCCTGTGGCAAAGGTCATGTGCATCAAAGGGATTGTCTTTTTTTCATTCTGGTAGGTAAACTCTTTATCTTGCTATTTTTTAAAGGGCAGGCCAGTGTTTTGAGTATTTCTATCATCTGTCATCATCTTGTCACTGGCATATATTTCTAGACTCTAATGATCAGTGCATCTTTTCAGAGTTTGAGTGTGAAATTGTCTTTTACAAACAGGAAGAACTAGTTTATCATCTGCCCATGCATTGTAAAAACTCAACTCTGAATTTCCTGCCCGATGAATTCACAAGGGTTACTGTTGCCGCCTATACTGCTGTGGCCTGTAGCTTGGAGATGGTGCCGGCTGCCGACCTCATCGTTCGAAACCCAGCCCACATGCCCGGACCTGCAAAAAAGAGGAGACCCGGGCCGGGGATCCTGGCGGGGGCATTCCGATGATCAAGTCAGTGGCAATCTAGTGGAACAGATCCTTTCTTGTGGGTCCCTTAGTCGGACTCCACGCTAGGAGGAGGAGATTTTGCTTTGGAAAGAAAGAGTAGGGTGAGAGAGGCAGCGGTGGAGGAAAGCTTGAGCTATGGTGGCTGTGTCCGTCGAGACTTTTTCGGTGAGTCTCCGGTAGCCCCAGAGTGCTCTGCCCCTCGATTGCTTTCCCATTCGCTTGCCCCTGTTTGCTTACCTTCTTCGAAAACCTTTTGAAATTCTTTTTAGGCCATGGATCCCTTCAGCCACCTATCTCGGGTTCCTCCCTCTTTGCAGGTACCGGAAGGTCAACGTTCAGCAGCTCTCCGTGCCGTGCGCCCGGGTGTCTTTTCCCATCCATGATAGGGAGTTATGTCATGGCTCTGACCTCCCAGCCGGTCGCTCTACTTCGGGAAATTTGGCAGGCCTCGATCTGGGAGTAGCCGCCCCCTGGTTTGAATCTTCTAGCGTGGTTTTCTCTTTCGGGTGATGCAAACGGTTGGCTGAAAAGTGCAGTGCCTTGGTCGGGGCGCCCTTTCCTATTTGGTATAAATAGTAGCGGGAGTAATCATGGCATCCTGGGGGGTGCCCCTCCGTGGTCCTTGGGCGGTGCACCGTCATCCAAGGGAGGTGGTGGCGTCCTCTTCCTCCTGCTTCTGAATCTCCCGAAGCGCTGTGGGCTTTGGCCACGGGGACGGCCTCTGCCTGCTGATCCTCTTGTCCGAAGAGAGCTTGGTTTGAGGAGAAAGAGCTCGACTTCGGTCGAGGTGGGCTCAACGTTGAGGGAGCCGCCTGGCAAAGGAGCTCGAAGAGCGGGAGCTCGACTCCAGCCAGGGCAGGCTCAACCTCGAGGGAGCCGTCCGACGAAGGAGCTCGAAGAGCGGGAGCTCGACTCTGGCCAGGGCAGGCTTGACCTCGGGGGAGCCGCTCTGCGAAGGAGCTCGAAGAGCGGGAGCTCGACTCCGGCCAGGGCAGGCTCAACCTCGGGGAAGCTGCCCGGCAAAGGACCTCGAAGAGTAGGAGTTCGACTCCGACCAGAACGGGCTCGACCTCGAGGGAGTCGCCCGGTGAAGGAGCCTGAAGAGAGGGTCTGATGTGGTAGCTTCTGCCAACATGGCATCCGGCTGGATTTGACAGGGACTCCACGTCAGCGATCTTGCCACATCATTTGCCCTCCATTTCCAAGTTCCGTTGGTGCGCCGTATTCAGGGCGAAGGGAGTAAATACGGAGCTGACATGGAATGGTAAAAATCAGGCGCCATTAATGCCACGATCACCGCTGCTTTGCAAGACGGGCCTTGAGACTAGTGCGGGGACGACACGTCAGCATGTCCGAGGAAGCATAATGACTGACGCAGAACCCGAAACGGTTTCTGGCAAACTGAAGCGTCACTCCTTACTGATCTCGACACGCGGCAGTAATCCGACGGAGGCGGTTCTAAGGGGGGTACGGTTGCTGTCTAGCCATTTCGAAAAGAAAGAAAGTTTCCTGAAACATCATTCCTTTCAAATTCTTCGTGCCTGCCGACGGACCAGAGCCTTCTTCCTCCTCTCCCTCGAGTGTCCCTTACCTTCAAGGCCATCAGGTTCGTCCTCCTTAGTCCTCTCTTCTTTGGCTAGGTTGAGTTCGTCCTTAGGGCCTCTCTAGATCCCATTTTCTTTCTTCCTCCCTTCTTCATTCTGCCTTAGGATGATCCGCTTGGATCGGAGTCATCATCCTTCTAGCAACCCCGACGAGGCAGGGCCCTCTCGATCGAGGACTCCCTCCGATGAGGAGGAAGAAGTTCCTCTTCATGTTCGTAGAGGCCTTAGCCCCACCGGGATAGTGATAGGAGAGCCTAGAGCTCACCTTCCTCCCCCTGTTCCTGAAGTCTCTTCCGACCCTTCTTGTTCGACTAGTCCCGACGGCGTCGCTTCGATGATGACCAGGAAGGACCTTTCGATAATTCGGAAAGCTTTCGGCATTCCGGACTCTGTCCGGCTCTCGGTCCCAAGATCGGGGGAACGAGTCACCTCCAGTGGCCCAGGCCGGATTGCCCTATACGAGAAATCCCTTGCAGGGGATCTTCGTTTTCCTTTTCATCCTTTTTTTCTTTCTGTGCTCAGCAACTACCGCCTCGTCCCTGCTCAACTGGTCCCTAATGCAGTTAGGATCATTTTTTGCTTCATGGTCTTCTGCCATTTTCATGGGATTGTTGTCCGTTTTTCTCTGTTCAGGACTTTTTTCACCTTGAAACGCCACCTACAGCTGGTGGTTCATCTGTCCTCGCCCGAAGGGCATCAAATTCGAACTCCTCTCTTCCATGAAAGGATGGAAGAGTAAGTACTTCTTCGCTTCTGTTGAAGGAGTCGATTGGGTCTGGAGTGATCCGAACTGGAGTCCGAATCGGAATTCCAAGGTTGAAGCGGCTGATCGGGAGATTTATGACCAGCTCATCGCTGACCAAATTCCTTCTCTTAAGGTTTTGCTTGCGGAGCAAAACCTATTCGAAGCCGGGGTCAGCCCAATCCGGGAGTTGGGTGAGTTTGGTATAAACCTTTCTTCTTCTGCAGGTCTCTTTGGGTTTGAGGCAGACCTTGGCTTTCTTCTTCTTGCAGTCCTGAAGTTCTCGATGGAGCAACTCGTCCAGTCCTTCGAGAAGTGCGCACCGACGGGACCTAGGGAGTCTCCACCGAAGAGGGCCCGGAATGAACCCAGTGCAAGGCCTGGGCCTGTTGCGAGCTCCGACCCAAGTGGAAGAGCGACCGGACCGGTCCCCGAACCGCCAAGACAGCATATTCCACCTTCGGTCCGGGAGTCCGACGCAGGTGCGCGGGCTCGGCCCGCTGCTGCTGCTGTTGCTATGGTCCCACCTCCTGAAGTCATTGAGGTGGAAGTAGAAGGAGACGAGAGGAGGGAGCCGCCGTCGACGACATCGTCCGGTGTGGCGGCAAGCTCCAACAGGGGCTCGGAGATATCCTTGGCCACTCCCTGGGGCACGGCGGCGTCCCGACGAAGTCGAGGACTGGCTCCCGAAGGGCGTCCGTCGAGGTGGCGCCAAACTCAGTCATCCAGGACCTTTCCCTGGCCGCGCGCATGATGGACTTCGCTGTCTAGTCACGCGACCGGCACGAAAGGGAAGGGAGATCACTGCCGGATGCCATCCTCGGCACCTTCCCTCACCTCTTCACGGTAGGATCTTTTCTTTTCTCTTTTTTTTTGGATGACTGACATCTTCGTCGGTGCAGCTCGGGATGGACATTCTGCTTATCCGTGACTACTGCTTCCAGTGGGCCAGAAGGGAGAACTTGAAGGAGCAGGAGATTGCAGCGCTGGTGGATGAGGCCAGGGAGAAAATTGACAGGGCCCAAGCCGTGGAGGAGAAGAACAGGGAGCTCCGAGCCGAGGTGGCGAACGCTGAGAAGCGCATCAAGGACCTCGAAGCATCCCTGGCCTGGGAGGACCGAGTCAAGTGCCGGGCCGAAGAGCTCAAGGCCGAGGTAGCTCGGTCGAAAGAGCTCAAGGCTGAGGCGGCCCAGGCAGCGGAGCAGTCTCAGGCCCTCCTGGCTCAGCTGGAGGTGGCGTGGGCACGGGCTGCTGTCGCTGAAGAAAAGGCTACGAGGGCGGTGGCCTTGATGGAGGCTGCCAAGAAGGAGGCCACCGAGGCAGTGCCAAACTTTAAGGCCTCGGCGGAATATGTTGACGAGGTCCAGGAGGTGGCCACAGACTTGTTCCTCAAAGGCTACAAGTTCTACCGATCACGAGCGGCCCAGCTCCTTCCCGGACCTAAACTTGGATGGGCTCGCCTTTCCAGCTGCTCCGATCGAGGACCCAGTTGAGGCCGCAGCCGAAGCGGAGGAGGAAGAACATGCGGCCGCCGCTGAAGCAGCCCCTTCGGTAGAGGTCCGAGATGAAGCTGGTGTGCCCCAGCGCCATCCTGGGAAGGAACTGGCGGAGTAGAATAAGGACTTCTTCGTTTTCTTCTTTTTGCAACTTGTATCCCTTTTTTCTTTTGTTTCTGGACCGCTCAGCCTGTCGGGGGTCCTAGGATAATGTAACCCTTCTTTCAATTTCAATGAAGTGTTTTTCCATTCATTGAGTTCTTCTTTTATGTTCTTGACTGCCTCGACCACCCCTTTTCCTTCTCTTTTCTTCCTTTCTTTCTCTCTTTCTTTTTTTTTTTTGCAGCCGCCGATGTAGATGTTTTCATTGCGATGCCTTGTCGTGGGGCACCAAATTTTCGACCCTTCCTGGCAGGGCTCCGGGTATAGAAGGCTGTTAAGAAGAGAGATCTTGAGTTTTTGAGACATCTCCACCCTGTCGGAAATAAGATAGAGGGGCTTCATGCATCCCCTCAGCTAGTTGTGTTCCGGGTTCTTCCTGGCTGGGCCAGGAGCCGATGAACACCTTGAGAAGGCCTGAGTGACCCCGAGTGAGATTGTCTCCAAGTGCCTGGAATGCAACTGAGCTGGGGGGCTGAACTTCGAGGAGTCCAAGAGGTGCCCCCACCAGGCTGTGGCTTGGATAGACAGAGTGAGGGGCTTCTGGAGTCTCCCGGCTTCGAGGTGCGGGGATTCTGGAGTTTCCCGGCTTGAGGTGCGGGGCTTCAGGAGTTTCCCGGCTTTGAGGTGCAGGGCTTCGGGAGTTTCCTAGCTTGAGGCGCGGGGCTTCAGGAGTTTCCCGGCTTGAGATGCGGGGCTTCAGGAGTTTCCCGTCTTGAGGTGCGTGGCTTCAGAAGTTTCTCGGCTTCGAGGTGTAGGGTTTTAGGAGTTTCTCGGTTTCGAGGTGTAGGGCTTCAGGAGTTTCCCGGCTTGAGGTGCAGGGCTTCAGGAGTTTCTCGGCTTCGAGGTGCGGGGCTTTAGGAGTTTTCCAGCTTCAAGGTGCGGGGCTTCAGGAGTTTTTCGGTTTGGTTTGCTAGACCTGGGGTCAGGCAACAATCTTCCTGCAAGGCAAAGGCAATTTGTACCAAAAGGAATTCTTTTATTAACGGGAGGACTTACATCATTGATAGTACATCCTCAAATTGTTGGCGTTCCAAGTTCGTGGGAACCGGGCACCATCGAGCTTGGCAAGGTAGTAGGTTCCATGGGGGAGAGCCTCGACCATCCTGTAGGGACTTTCCCAGTTCGGGGAGAGTTTGCCACACTTCCGAGGTTGAAAGGCTTCAGCCCGCCGCAACACTAGACCTTTGGCCTACCCGTGTGTTGTAATACCGGGCCACCTGCTGTCGGTAGGCCGCCATCCGGAGTCGAGCCTTGTCTCTCGTTTCCTCGAGGAGGTTTAAGTTGAGTAGAAGGTGAGCTGGGTTTTCAGCTTCATCATATTGCTCCACCCGTAGTGTGGGCACACCAAGTTCCACCGGGACTACGGCTTCGGTGCTAAAGACGAGGTTGAAAGGCATCTCATCAGTGGCCGTTCGGGGCATTGTGTGGTAGGCCCAAAGGACAATAAGGAGTTCTTCCACCCACCTGCCTGGTCCAACCTGGTTCAGAGTCCCTGGAGGATGGTTCGGTTGGTCACCTTGGCCTCTCCGTTGGTCTAAGGATGAGCCACCAAGGTGAAGCGATGATGGATATTGAGGCGACGCAGAACTCTTCGAACTCCCGGTTGTTGAACTGCCGTTCGTTATCGATGATGATGGTGTGGGGGAGTCCGAAGCGGCAGATGATCGACTTCCAGAAGAATTGGCTGACCTTAGCTTCGGTGATCCATGCTAGCAGCTCTGCCTCCATCCATTTGGTGAAGTAGTCAATGGCCACTATCAAGAACCTACGCTGTCTGGATGCCGGAGAAAAGGGACCAAGGATGTCCATCCCCCACTGAGCAAACGGCCAGGGGGCGGAGAGCTGGGGGAGTGGCGCTGCTAGTTGATGCTGTATGCTGCTATGGCGCTAGCAACAATCATATTTCTTCACAAAGTCGGCAGCGTCCTCCCTCATAGTCTCCCAGTAGTACCCCTGGCGGAGGGCCTTGTATGCTAGCGTCCTGCCCCCCACGTGATTTCCGTAGAGGCCCTCGTGTATCTCTTGGAGCACGAATGCCGCCTCCATGGGTCTCAGGCACTTCAAAAGTGGATAAGACCTGCGATAGAATTGTCCATCCATCAATACGAAGCGCGCGGCCTTCTTCTTAACAAGGCCAGTCTCCGCGCGGTCTTCTGGCAGGATGCCATCGATGATGTATTTAATGTACCGATTCATCCAACTGGATTCCGGGGTGACCTTCTAGACTTCCCTGGAAGCCTCATAGCTTGGGGCTTCTAGGTACTCGATATGGGCGCGCCCTAGTGATGAGTCCGGCAGGGTCACGAGCCTTGAGAGGGTATCAGCTCGAGCATTCTGTCCACGAGGGATGTGGGAGATGCTGAAGCGCCGGAAGCTTGGCATGCTCGAGCATACCTGCTCCAAGTACATCATCTGGAGGTCTCGGGCCTCGAATTCTTCTGAGACCTGTCCGGCCACCGGCTCGGAGTCGGTGAAGACCTTCAGATTGGATACACCCAGTTCGTGGGAGACTCTCAGTCCTGCGAGGAGTGCCTCATACTCCGCCTGGATGTTGGTTGTTGCAAATCGAAAACGAAGCGCGCACTCAGCTACAACCCCATTGCCGTTGGCGAGGATGAGGCCTGCTCCGCTCCCTTTTGAGTTGTATGTGCCGTCTACATGGAGGACCCAGACCTCCTCGGTTTCGGGCTCTGTCCAGCGCTCTAGGGTGGTCTCCTCCAGCTCCTCACCAATACCCGCGCACTCGACCAGGAAATCAGCCAACACTTGGGCCTTTTAAGATGGTCTCGGTCGGTACGCGATATCGAACTCGCTGAGTTTCAGAGCCCACTTAGCTAAACGCCCGAAAGTATCAGGGCGACTAACATAGCCCTCAATGGTTGGTCCGTCAGGACCACGATCAGATGCGTTTGGAAATATAGCCTGAGACGCTGAGTATACATTATAAGGGCAAAATTTAGTTTCTCGGAATTGGTGTACCTGATCTCCGCATCTCGGAGGAGCTTGCTGGCATAATACACCGGTTTCTGAGCTCCGTCCTCGTCTGTCAGACAAGTACCGAGCTGACGGCCCCTGGGGTGACCGCCAGGTACAACAAGAGTTTCTTTCCATCCTCCGGCCTTGAGAGTAGCGGCGATGATGCCAAGAACTTCTTCAGCTCCTCGAATACTTTCCTGCACTCTGTCCATGTGAAGTCATGTACCTTGCGCAGCACCTTGAAGAAAGGCAAGCAGCAATCAGCAGATCGTGAGATGAATCGGTTCAGGATAGCGATCTGGCCTGTGACGCGCTGGACTTGCTTCTTCGAGGTGGGATGCTCCATGTCGACAATCGTCCGAACCTTCTCAGGGCTGGCTTCTATCCCCCTCTAGGTGACCATGAAGCCTAGGAACTTCTCCGCGGCCACGCCAAAAGTGCACTTTGCCGGGTTCAACTTCATCTGGTGTAGACGAAGGTTTTGGAAGGCCTCCGTCAGGTCGACGATGTGGTCTGACCTCGACTTGCTCATGATGAGCATGTCATCCACATAGACTTGCATGTTCTGGCCGATCTGGTCCTTAAAGGCCCAATTGACCAGCCATTGGTACGTGGCACCAGCATTCTTCAGGCCGAAAGGTATCATCTGGTAGCAGTACGTCCCCCGATCTGTGATGAAGGCAGTGTGCTCCTCGTCCTCTGGGTGCATCCGGATTTGATTGTACCTGGAAAATGCGTCCATGAAGGAGAGTAAGCGGTGTCCCGAGGTGGCGTCTACCAGTTGGTCGATCTTCGAAAGTGGGAAGCTATCCTTTGGGCAGGCTCGGTTGAGGTCGGTGTAGTCCACACAGATCCTCCACTTTCCGTTGTTCTTGACCATGACCACGTTCGCGAGCCAGCTGGGATACTGCACCTCGCGGACAAAGCCGGCTGCAAGGAGCTTCTCCACCTTCTCGTTGATCGCCCGTTGCCTCTCCGGGACGAAGCATCTCTTCTTCTGCCGAATAGGACGGTACCTCGGGTCGATGCTCAACTTGTGAGTGATGATGTCGGGGGGAATCCCAAGCATGTCTGCCGCTGTCCAGGCAAACACATCTGCATTTGCCCGGAGGAAACTCAATAGATGGGCCTGCTCTTGCAACTGGGCCCTAATCTGCACCGTCTTTGTCGGGTCTGTCCCGAGTGGATATGTCAACAGGCACTCAACTGGACCACCTCTGGGATCCGACGCTCTTTGATCGAGGTCGTCGACACTGGATCCTCGGAACTTCTGATTCCCGGGATTGCTTGCAGACAGTGTTGAATCGGCTGAGATGCCCCCCTTATTTCCCCCACGCCATAAAGGATGGGGAATTGCTCCGATAGATGGTTAGTAGAGATGACCGCGTCGAGCAGATTGAGCCCCGGGCGATCAAGGATCACGTTGTAGACCGAAGGAAGCCTAACAATCATGAAAGTCATCATGACAGTACTCTGCCGAGGTGGTGACTCGGCAGTAACAGGGAGAGTGATCTCTTCTTCAACTCCCACGGAGTTCCCGGTAAAATCAACAAGAAGGGTGTGAACGGGCTTCAATTGAGCAGAGGACAGGTTAGTTCTGGAGAAAGCATCGTAAAAAAGGACATCAGTCGAACTTTCACTATTGACCATAATCTATTTTACAGGATGCCTGGCAATCGTCATCTCAATGACCATGGCATCATTGTTTACATTTTGATTCCCAGATCCCTCATCCCTTATAAAGGGGAGTACATTTTCCAAACTCTCTCCCTCCCGGGCCCTCTTAGAGGCGCGCTCTATTCCCCAGCATATCATATCCACAGACTTCTCGGTGGGTCAGTTATCGACTGTAGGGACAAGAGGAAGAGAAGCAAGCACCTGAGGTTCCGCTGGAGACTTGCCCCCCACGAACTTTTCGAGGTAGACCCTCCTTATGAGATCTTCAATTTCTTTCTTGAGGTGGCGGCATTCCTTGGTGTCATGGCTATGATCGCAGTGAAACTGGCAATACTTTGTCTTGTCATTACCGTTGGATGGCCTCAGCGGGGGAGGGCGGCGCAAGTAGTGCTCGCCCTCAATCTCCATGAGAATCTTCGACCTCGGGGCGAGGAGAGATGTGTATCTTTCTTCTGGGATGGGGCCGCTTTTCGGCTTCGGCCCTAGTCAGAAGTTCGGGGTCGGTCCGAGCTTTTGCGCCCTGGAAGTCTCCCCCAGAGGTTGCTTCTTCAGTGGCTTCCCATCTAACTCCCTCGTACAGTCCGCCTCCTCGGCCCGGATATAATTGTGAACATGAAGAGGAGATCAAAGTACGTCTTCAGCGGATTTTTGTCCAGGGAGTAAGTCAGACGGGAGGTCCTGAGCCCTCTCTTCAGTGCCAACATGGCGACTGGTTCATTCAAGTTGTAGATCTCCAGCACGACAACCTTGAAGCGAGTCACATAGTCCCACAAGGATTCATAGTCTTGCTGCCTGATGGAGAAAAGACAGTCTACTTTCCGTGGCACCTTCCGGTAGGCGTCGAAATGAGCCACGAACCTCCTTTCTAGCTATGCGAAGGAGTTGATGCTTTCAAGCTCGAGTCAAGTAAACCAGACCCGAGTGGCCTTCCGAAGAGTGGCCGAGAAGGCGATGCAAAGAGGGCGTCGGTCATCCTTTGGATCTTCATGAGAGCCTTGTAGCTTTTAAGATGGTCCAGAGTGTCGGTGGTCTCATCGTAGGGATCCACCTATGGCATGCGGAACCGACTCAGATCGGCTTCTCTTGGATTTCTTGGCAAAAGGGTGAACGAGTGTGTCATGGCCCGTCGGCTCACGGGAGGAGCCCTGCAAGTTTGCAAATAGGCGGGATAGTTCTGCCAGCTTGCGCTCCTGCTCCTCCAAGCGCTTCTCAGCCATGCACCTGATGGCCTGTCGGTGGAACCTTCCATCGAGGTCGTCGGAGGAGATGAAGATGACAGTTGAGGGGGGTCACAACTGGGGATCTTGCCTCGACGGCCTCGGCGGCACTTAGCAATGGCCTGCTCGAGGACCGGAGACTGGCTCTCCCGGTTGATAGACTTGGTCCACTGCCTCTTCGTCGGGGTCCGGTGGCTTTCCCGGGGGTCAGTCGTGGCCCTTGGTAGCGATGACCTTCCTTGGAAGGAATGCAGGCTATCGCGAGGTGCGACGACTTGGGCCGCAGGGGTCCCTGACTGTTGGTGGGTGGCCAAGGACCGGTGTTGATGCTGCAATTGTTGCACCGCCGCAGCCAGAACCTGCATCTGCTGGGCGAGCGCTGCCAACTGGACATTCGCCGAAGGCGGTTGCGGTGGAGCGGGGGGCTCCCTTTCTGGACTGTGCGGGCTCCTGTGAGAAGGGGGTCTCCCGCGCGGCTGGTGGAGACCTCCCGCGCGCGGGTCATCACCATGCTTCAGGTGGAGTTGCACGTAAGGGGATTGGCCTGAATCAGACTGTGTCCTTCCCCCTACCTGGCACGCCAATCTATTGCCGTCTACACCATCGTGGCCTGTAGCTTGGACATGGCGCCGGCTGCCGACCTCGTCGTCCGAAACCCAGTCCACGCGCCTAGACCTTCAAAAAAGAGAAGATCCGGGCTGGAGATCCCGGCGGGGGCACTCCGACGATCAAGTCAGTGACGATCAAGGGGAACAGATCCTTCCTTGTGGGTCCCTAAGTCGGACTCCATGCTAGGAGGAGATTTTGCTTTGGAAAGAGAGTAGGGTGTGAGAGGCAGCAGTGGAGGAAAGCTTGAGTTATGGTGGCTGTGTCCGTTGAGACTTTTTCGGTAAGTCTCCGATAGCCCTATAGCGCTTTACCCCTCGGTTGCTTTCCCGTTCGCTTGCCCCTGTTTGCTTACCTTCTTCGAAGACCTTTGGAAATTCCTTTTAGGCCATGGATCCTTCCAGCCACCTACCTCGGGTTCCTCCCTCTCTGCAGGTGCTGGAAGGTCAACGTTCAACAGCTTTTCGTGCCATGCACCGGGTGTCTTTCCCCATCCATGATAGGGAGTTATGTCGCAGGCTCTGACCTCACAGTTAGTCGCTCTACTTCGAAAAATTTGGCAAGGCCTCGATCTGGAAGCAGTTGCCCCCTGGTTTGAATCTTCTGGCGTGGTTTTCTCTTTTGGGTGGTGCAAACGATCGGCTGGGAAGTGCAGTGCCTTTGCCGGGGTGCCCTTTCCTATCTGGTGTAAATAGTAGCGGGAGTAATCATGGCATCCTGGGAGGTGCCCCTCCGTGGTCCTTGGGCGGCGGTGGCATCCTGGGGGATGCCCCTCCGTGGTCCTTGGGCGGCGCACCGCCGTTCAAGGGAGGTGGTGGCGTCCTCTTCTTTCTGCTTTTAAATCTCCCAAAACGTTGTGGGCTTTGGCCATGGGGACGGCCTCCGGCTGCTGGTCTTCTCATCCGAAGAGAGCTTGGTTCGAGGAGAAAGAGCTCGACTTCGGTCGAGGTGGGCTCAATCTCGAGGGAGCCGTTCGGCGAAGGAGCTTGAGCTCGACTCCGATCAGGGTGGGCTCGACCTTGGGGGAGCTGCTCGGTGAAGGAGCTCGAAGAGCGGGAGCTCGACCCGGCCAGGACGGGCTCAACCTCGAGGGAGCCGCCCGACGAAGGAGCTCGAAGAGTGGGAGCTTGACTTCGGCCAGGGTGGGTTGGACCTCGGAGAACCGCCCGACGAAGGAGCTCGACTCCGGCCAGGACAGGCTCGACCTCGAGGGAGCCGCCCGATGAAGGAGCCCGAAGTGAGAGTCTGATATGGTAGCTTCTGCCAACGTGGCGTCTGGCTGGATCTGACAGGGACTCCATGTCAGCGATCTTGCCGCATCAGTTACCATGGTACCTTATATCATGATATCCTTTGAGCCAATGTTTCTAATCAGTTTAAACTTGAAAATAATGGTGTCAATTTCAAATAATATATATGTTTGATTTCTTATATATTGGGACTAATGATACCAGCCAACCAACTGTCATGCCCCCAATCAAAAGCATGTAACATGGAGCATTACAATCCACCACACATAAGCAGGAAAGGGTCTCATAAGTATGCAAGGCGACAACCTATCAATAATATACTAAATAAGTAAACTAGCCCAACTTCAAAATTTAATATTTCAAAAGCTAAACATTCATAATTTTCATACTCAAATAACTCCATTCACATAATTTACATATTTCTACATAAGTGGTATAAAAAGGATACTATAAAATTTTAAAAAGTTGGTATTGCGGTAGTTAACTAGATTCTTGCTCTATTCTCACACTCTAATCTTTACCCTTCATCCTCTATCCTTCTGGCTCTGTAAAATATAAAAATTAAAAAAAATGAGCTAATAACTCAATAAATAACCAATACATAATCAAAGCAATCAAGCAAATATAGTAAGCAAATATACATGATATAACAATTAATTTATCTATTTTGTAGTTGATAATTAAAGTCATATATCCACTCTTATAACACAAACATCCACTTCAAAACTTATATACGATCTATAATATAAATGATTTTATCCAAAGTTTCTAAGAATGTGTAAATTTGTATTTCAAAAATATGCATTTAACTCATCAGTCCATATAGCTAGACCACATATATCCCGGTGATGGGGTCCAAAGTACTGCATTTAACCTCTGCAAAGTAGGTCTAAAATATCAAAATTATAGAATAAACAATATCAAAAGCCAAAGTATAATCCCAGAATATCATGGTACACAATACCATACTTAACCCCTATGACGTAGGTCCAAAGTATCAATTCCAGATTATATAATGCCAAATGCCAACGTATAACCCCCTTTGGCAGGTTCCAAAACATAGATAGATTGTGAGCTATGTTCACAAATTTAATTACTGCTATCATCATTGATATATATGCACTTTGTACATTACACAATTTCAGGAATCTGTATCAATTTCAACTTACATAAATATAATAAATACTAGCAAAATTGCCAATCATATTTTATACAAGTTCTAATTTAATATATATCAAAAAATAATCTAAATTTCAAAAATTGGCAGTTATGAATTCAATATTCATATCAACTGCATCCATCCATCATCTAGCATACTTACCTTGGTTAGGTAATGGTTACTTACCTTGTATTTACCTACAAATAGATAATCCAAATACTTGAACTTCTTCGATCCTAATAATTCCAAAATACCAATATATTTGAAATCAATACCATGTTACCAATTTAAAATCATAATATAAAATTCTTAACAATTCTAAAATCTTAATTTTCAGTTAGCTACTCTTCCTTGCACAATCCTCTCATTCCAATTTTTATTATCCTAGCAAATAATATCAAAAAACTTCCAAATTCTATAGATGAATCGAACAATGCATTGACAAATTCTAATTAAATTTTCAGATTAAACTAATTAGCCGTTAGGGAGTTAAAAATCCCAGATTACAACAAGATAACATCAAATTTTTACTTAAAATCTTTCTTGCTTCGAGTTAACTATATTCCATCTTTCCAAATTATCAAAACCTTATTATCCATTACTTTAGCATATGAATAATCAAATCTTAAATCTAATAAGCAAATTCAAAGGAGAAGAAGCTTACCGAAGGGATGGGAAAAGCAGTGGAAGGGAAGGGAAGGAGAAGAGGAGGAAGAAGAAGAAAGGAGGGGGAGGGAAGAAAATTAGAGAAGGAAGCGTGGAAGAGAGAGATAGGATAGTGGAAAGAAATGGTGGAGGGAGAGATGGAGATGACAGTCTAGCATGAAGGATGGCAGGGAGGTGGAAACAGCGATGGAAGGGTTGAATGGGAGAGAGAGAAAGAAAGAAGAAGTTGGGAGAGAAGTTTCGAGAGAACAAGGGAACCATCCCATCTCTGTCCTCGGTTTGGGAAAAATCCATAGGGCACTTCCATAGGGGTGGCCCTGTTGGGTTAAAAATTGGGCTGGGCCCAAACCTTACACCAGGTCTGCTTATGTAAGTTCAATTGTGTTGAGATGATCTGTTGAGTAGCATGAAAAGTGTCACATGATTTACAGAAGCATGCAATCCAATTTTTGATTCAGGATTGTCTGTGAAGTCCAAGTTTCTATGACTGCCATCCATCTCTATGCCTTACCAGCAATCTTGTCATATTTGTATTAAAAAGGCATCCGAGATGTAGCAGATCCCTGCAATTAACTTTTTCATGACAAATTAGGGTTAAGATTTTCCTGATCATGGTAAATGTGTTTCATTTCGGTGCCGCTTCCTATTTCCTGCATCTTTCTACATGTCTTATCACAGTCCAACACTGTCACTCTTCTTTTATGAAAGAAGGAAATCTCATGTTTGATGTTCTTTGGTGCAGGGAGTTGTGCTTGATGTCCTAGCTGCTGCAGGAGTAATAAAATCACATCATTTCTTGTTGGATGTAGAGCATATTCAGGAAGCCATTCAAAATGTCTTGATAATTCTGGAAATGGTCTTCTTCTCCATCATCCAGCAGTATGCTTACCATGTTGCCCCTTGCAGCGGAGCTGATGCAGCGAAAACAAAATTTGACAAGAAGAATGAGTGATATACTGCATGCCACATGCTGTATGTCATATGCTGCTTTGCTTGTTCCCTTCTAATGTCGAATGTACAATAACAATTCTTACTTGGATGAGATAACCATGTTACCCCTTTTAGGGTTGCTTGCTGCCTGTGTAGGCTCAATCTTGATGATTTAAATTGATTCTGGACCATTACGAAAGAGGTAGAGACATTGGAGCATATTATTTGTGCTGAACAGTTTTCATTATTTCCGTGGTCTTCGTATGTTGGAGGATATTGTGTTTCTGCTGCTGCTCTTTAATCTTTACTGCCCTTTTTTTGGGAGATTTGTCACCTATACATCAAGAGATTTAAATGCACAGGACATTTCACAGAAATGCCTGTTAAAGTGCCGTAATGTTGAGGAAGGCGTTTGCTGCTTGATCAGCTACGGTAGTCTTTAAAAGAGTCGTGATCCATAAAGTGATGAAGCTGCCCTGCTGCAGAAGGCTTGCTTCACTTGGCTCCATATTCTCCCATAATTCCGGAAAACAGTAGCCAGAGTTGTGGAGGTATGAACTATTAGTTTTACTCAGGGCAATAAGAAATTCTCTTGGAGCTCACTGTGGAGATAACTTAACTCAGTCAGGGAACCGCATATTGGCTGTTAAAATAATTGTTGTGTTTTTTTCATCAAGATTCTAAACACATGATTGTTTGTAGTTTCTATGAGATGGTATTGAGCTGCAACCAAAATATATGACTCAGGAAAAATAGCTGTACATCGGATAGGTTAAGAGTTGTAGCGGCGCTTAGAACTTTTGGATCTGTCCACCTAAAATGTCCAGATTTTAGATGATATTAAGATGATATCAGAGCTTGCTAATTCTCTGTGGATTCGTTTAAAACTCTTTAATCTATCCATCCAAATGTTCAGATTTTAATGGCATTGAATAGTATACCGTCTTTACAACTTAACAAAATTGTTATTTGCATGTATACATTTATGAAACACTTGTTTTATAACATACATGAAACACTTGTTTTACATACATACTGTCATGATGACAACAACTCAGCTATATGGCCTCGATAAGCTAACCAGATTGATGATTAAATTGAGACAAATTATGACTAAATTGAAGATAAATTATGGCCAACCAACTTTAGCTGATTTATTTTGGGCAAGTAACTACAAGCAACTACAAGCTCATCGGTGTGATTTTTCTTAATATATGATGGCTGAGTAACTCAACTTGATCGAGTAATTCAACCAACTAATTGCACTAAGATCCAACTAATTGAGAATTAGTTGAATCGTTGATTTTCAAAGATAATAAGCCTGATTGATCTAGTTGCATGCAAGATAAAGTAGCTGACTTTTGATGACTAAGGCACACATGCTGACTATCTAAAAAAGTCTAACTAAATGAACGAAGAGAAAACAAGCTATCATAACAGAAAGCTATTACTTCTAACCAAGAGAGATTGGCCTTAACAGAAAGTTATTATACTCAATCAAAACATATTACTTACCAATAGAAATTAGTTACTCATGCTAACTATAAAAAGGTAAGAGGGAACCCCTGATAGATACATTTGGCAACCCCCATGCTTATCCTGGCACTCTTGCCATCTTTTTCGTTAATTCCTGTTGTTGTCTAAATGACCCCACTGATTAAGTATCGAAGGGTCTCTTGTCGGAAACCCGGCTCGAAAGTTTTTGACAAGTCTCTACCAAAATGAGCATCCAAGAGCAGGACTTCATCCTACTGAAGAAGCTAGCAGGAGCGTTCAGTGCCACCAAAGCTTCAATGATAGATAATTTATTCATAATAGATTGGCATGCCAGATAGAAAAAGATAATTTAGGAACTGAAAAGCAGCCGTTATTCGTAAGTCTGGTGAGGCATGAAGCATGAATGCCAACAATTATGGTGGCAATAAATCCATTTGATCCCAACACGGTGAAAAGATTTGTTCAGCTCTAGTCATTTAATAAAATAAAAAGGGGTCTTTTCAATGGAGCTTTCCACTTCCCTCTTCCTTTCAATCTCAACATCATAATACTAGAGGTACAATTGCATAAAAGGAGTGAAATCAACCTGTATGGTGGCGCTCTTCACAAGAGTCCACATTAAGAATACATGTTTACATGTTACGGCCTCGGTCACTAATGCATTGTTTCCAGTATCTAATCAAAGAGCCTTCCATTTCACATGGCCTTCCCTCACTCAAACTCATCCTCAACATGGACGACCATGAACAGGATACCGACGAATTCGACGACATCGCATTTTGCCCCTTAAGGAGGCTTCTGCATCATCATACAAGTGCCATAGCTCATCGGAGCTTGCCACAGCCCACCGTAGCTTGCCAAGTCTCACTATAGCTTGCGAGGGCTCACCACCACTAGTCGGAGCTCTTAAAGGTATGTCATAAAAAATAATCCCGCGCCCCCTAATCTTTCAGTTCAGTAACTTGTAGGGGATGTTGCTCGACTAAGAGTTTCTTCAAGGAGGGGTCAAGCGGAGGCCACTTGATCCTAGCTCTCCTGCATCCTCTTTAAAAACTTCATTTTGGTCTTCTGACTCCATATCAACAGGAAGGCAAAGAAGTAGTAAAAACAACCAATGATCATGTTGCAATGCTTGACAACTCCATCCTGAAAGTCGATGATCACGTTGTGACACTTGACAACTCCATCCCGGAGGCCGACGATCATGTCGTGACACTCGACAACTCCATCTTGGAGGCCAACGATCATATCACGATGCTCGATAACTCCATCCAGAGGCCGACAACTTCATTGTGCCATCTATGGTAAATGCAGTGCCATTTTCAATAACTTCGTTCATGCCATCTTCAGCAAGTGTAGTGCCATTTTTGGCAAGTTCGATGCTATTTTTCTTGCCAACCCCAAAACAGTGCTCTGCAAGTCCAATGCCATCCACCCCAACAATGTTGTCTTGATGCTCAGCAAGCACAACTGGATAGAGATGTACACCAGGGGTCACCAGATAGTCGCCTTGATAGCTGTGTTTGCATTCTAGAGATGGCATGAGTTCTCATCCTTGTACTAGTATGACGATTTGGTGGTGCCGCTTCCTACATGGACTCACCATCATGTATTAGCATCGACCCCATGTGCAACCTATTGGATAGTCAACACACTCATCATCATCATCAGCCCCTTGGTCGGCGTCACCATCTCCATCAGTCAGTGGCACAACCTTGACTTCTTGAGTGCCTTACCGAAGCCACCATCAAAAAGGCTTTCTCTCTTCAAGATGGAAAGACTCGAGACACTGGTGTGGACACCAGAAGCCGAAAGAAACTTCACTCCAACAAGGTTAGCCTTATCACAATTTGAATCGAAGATAATTAGGTTACCTTGTATCCTTTAGTTCAAAAATATTTTATTTTCAAGAGTCATTTCCTTTTCAAGAGTCCTGTAATTAATTTTGAGTTTCAAATCAAGAGTGTTTATTGAGTCCTGTAATTACTTTTAAAATTTCATTTCCTATAAGTCCATTTCAAGTTTTAAAGTCTAGGTCAGTCAAGTCAGTTCAGTTGAGTTAAGTCTAATTTAGTTGAGTTAAGTCTAATCAAGTCTTAAAGCCATGAAAGCCAGCAACAAGACTCAAATTCTAGACCCCAGAATTTGACCACATGAAGAAGAGAAGACACATCAACCAAGCAAGAGAAAAGGACCATCAACTAGGACCACTGGGCGCCATATGTCATTCTTATCCAAGTAGAAGACCACCTCACCATGCCACGTCATCAGGTGCCACTTCACCAGCCACCTCATCACCCTTTGGGCGCCAACAAGGAAGATTCAAATTCAAGGAGGTTGGCCACATCCCTCCAAGTCCTCCACCAAATCCTCCAACCCCCCCCACATCCCTCCAAACTCTCCACCAAATCCTCCAACCCCCCTTGTAATCCTCCTCGATTTGGGGAGTTTTTAAATTTCAAAAGCTAGCTTTGTGAGGCTATTAAAAGCCTTGGACGCCCATTGTAAAAGAGATTGATTTTGGGAATGAATGAAAATTGAAGTTGAAATTTTGGAAGTAGAAGTTGTCTTGTATTTTTTTCTTATGTGAAAGTTTTCCATCCTCTTCCTCCACGCCAAAGCCATTCTTTTTCCCTAGCAAAGCATCTTCCAAGCTCAAGTGAAGGCATTGGAGTCGGCCAGATCTACTCAAATTTCTGTTCTTAGTTCATCAATTCTTCCATCCCTTCTATATGTTCCTATCCTTCTTCCTTAACTTTGATCTTCATTGCAGGGTCCTTCGAAGTCTTTGAGTTGTGGGCTGGGTTCACCTTAACAAAGAACAAACAAGCTGAAGCCCCAAGTCCAGGGTTCTGATCTCTGTTATCCAGATTCTTCAGTTCTGAGCATTGGTAGTTTCAAGGTATGAATCAAAAGAAGGTTGGAAAGCTCATCAAGGTAAGTCCACAATCATTAGCCCCTATTGTCTAGATCTTCTTCCTTCTTAGTTTAGGATTGTGTCTAATCAAGTAAAAGTCCAATTTCTTATAATCCTTAAGTCTTATTATGATGAGTACAATGCTAGTGTAATTAGGTTTCATTGCTCTACAAACCATATTCAAAACATTAATCATATGCTTGCCGCATCATCTTGGTATCAGAGCATGGTTGCATTAGGGTAGAATAGTTTTCTTTAAATCCAAGCAAGATCTAAAATTCACGCCTCCTGAGCGGGTGTACTCCAGTACACTGTCACGACCCATGGGAATAATGAGCCCCTGGCCGGACGTGAGTTTTTAGATTGAAGTTTTGGGTAAGCCATTGCACTTGTTTGATTAGGTTATGTTTTCTGAAAATTTGCATCTGTTTACTGTAATCCGTCTGCAGCTCCAAAGGCAAGTCACTGATTTTTTATTGAAATATTTTTTTTCTTGTTCCTTTTTAAGTCAGTTATCACCATATTAAATTTCATCATCAGAAAAAAATTATAAAAAAAATAAAAATTTCTGCAGTTCGACACTGTCATTAGGGTTATGTTCTGTCCTTTTTATTTATCTTCATTTGTAGGATCTGCTTAGATTAGTATAGATTTTAGTTTTAAAATTTCTTTCATCTACATTGAAACATATAAGTTAGGAATCCTTTGTGAATTTTTCAGAATTTTTGGATATTTTTTTCATCACGTTTTCCACACCACTTTCAAATTGCAACACACTTCTGCAGCACCTTTGCATTTCATTCATCTCATGAGAAATCAAATTAAGGGCATCAATTTGACATAGGGTCAGGGTTTCATCACCTGTCCCTAGCCCAAAAATCACCAACCAGCATATCGATCCCAGCCCGTTAATTAAAATTGAGTAGAATGTTAATTGCCCTAGTGGGTTAGGGACACCAACAAGTTGGGTTCAGGTTAGGGTCAAGTTAACTGTGTCAGCTAATTGGTGTGTGCTTACTGGCTTGGTGTCTAGGATTGGTGCATCAGGGCTTGTGATTTGGTCCGCCTACCTGGCCAATCTCAGATTGGTGTCTAAGGTTGGCAATCAGGGACCTACACTCCCCTCCACTTACCTGGCTAAGTCCCATAAGTACTACTAGCTAGTTGGTTCACTTAATTAGACTTCTAATTTGTGCTCTAGGTCTAGGAAACCTTAGCTCGAACTTGAGTCCATTTGCATGCATGACAACTAGAGCAGGAACACCGTATTCACCAATCCAAGCCCAGTCAAGTGTAGCCATGGACCAAAACTTAGGGAATTTGATCAAAGGCCTAAATGATCAAGTGGCCCAACTGACTAAGAGTTTAACTGAGCAATTGGCCCAAACAAACCAGAATGTGGCACAAACCAACCAAGACATGAATGAGCAGTTAGCCCACATCACTACTAGGTTGGATCAGTTAGAGGCTAGAACCCCAGAAAGCAATCATGAAGCCCAGACTGAGCCTGAGCCAAGTCTTGCACCTGAACTCGAGACCCCATTGAACCCTAGAAGGATTCCATATCAAAACCCTCTCTACGAAACAAACCCTAGGAGAGCTCCCCAAGATCAGTTTTATGATCCAATTCCTAGAGGACCCCACCCTGGTCAAACCATTGAGCCCAACCCAAGGAGATTCCATCATGAGCCTAACTATGAACCCAATGTCAGGAGACCCACCCCAATTCACTTTGATCAAGATGACCGAACCATGAAGAACATTAGGCTAGAAGCTCCTACCTTTGATGGAATTTTAGATCCAAAGATCTACATTGATTGGGAAGGTGAGATGGACCAGTATTTTGACTGGTTTGAGATGAGTGAAGAGCGCAAGTGTAAGTTTGCAAAGCTTAAACTTGTGCGCCAAGCTAGGTTATATTGGGGAAACATTGAGAGACTCACTAGACAGAGAGGTGATGTGCCCATAGTGACCTGGCGAGCTATGAAACTTAGGCTTAGGGAGAAATACCTTCCTATGTCCTACCACCAAAGACTCCTAGATCAATGGCAAAGACTTACTCAAGGAAATAGGAGTGTCGCAGAGTACATAGCGAAGTTTGACGAATTCGTTATGAGGTGCAATGTTGATGAATCTGAGTCGGTGACCTTGTCTAGATTTAGAGCCGGACTGAGGGAAGAAATTCAAAGAGAATTGTTCATGCGAGAGGTACATGACCTAGAATTGGCCTATCAAATAGCTAGGGATGCTGAGAGATTCCATAGAGGTCCAGTCTATCGTAGGCCCGAAGCCCCTAGGACTAGTGCACCTTATCAGCAGTCAGGATCCAATCAGCCTAGATTCAACCAACCCAATCCTAATGTGCCTGTGACCCGTAGAGATGACAAGGGAAAAACACCTGAGACCCAAAGAACTCCAAACGCATGTTTCAAGTGTAACAAAGTGGGTCACTATTCTAGCAACTGTCCTAATAGAGCCCTACACATAGGCGAAGTAGAAGAGGAAGCCGTAGAATCCCAAGGTGAATTTGAAGAGGAAGTATACCAGGCAGATGAGAACTTGGCTGAAGAGTATGAGGATGAGGAAGTCCTGGTAGATCAAGATCTGTTAGGAGTGGTTAGGTGTATTCTCACCCAAGCTAAAACCCAAGAAGATTGGTGTAGGACTAGCATCCTACAGACATTCATTAAGATAGGTGAGAAAGTATGCAAAGTCATTTTAGATAGCGGTAGCTGTGTCAATGCCATATCCACCAACACAGTTAAAAACCTAGGATTGCCCACCGTACCCCATCCTAATCCCTATAAGGTATCCTGGATAGACTCAACCACGATTTCCATTAAGTCTAGGTGCCTAGTAACCATTCAGTTCCAATCTTACCTGGAGAAAGTATGGTGTGATGTACTTCCAATGGGAGTAAGTAGCATAATTTTAGGCCGACCATGGTTGTACGATCTTGATGTAACACTCTATGGTCGTTCTAATTCATGCTCGTTTACTCATAATGGAAAGAAGATTGTAATCCATTCTTCTCCACCTAAGAACCCCATTAAGAGAGGATCAAGCCAATTGAGTGATAAGAAAAAGGGGATAAACGTGATCACTGCTAGAGAAATGGAGAAAGAAATTAGCAATGGGTCACCTGTTTGGATTTTAACCATTAAGGATCATCAAGAACCTCTTTCAAAAGAACAACCTCAAGAAGTCAGTCAAGTGCTAAGGAGTTCAAAGACGTGTTCCCCGATGACTTGCCCGACCAACTCCCACCTCTTAGGGATATACAACATGCGATAGACTTAGTCCCCGGAGCAACCCTACCGAACCTTCCCCATTATAGAATGAACCCTACCGAGCACCAAGAATTACAACGTCAAGTAGGAGAACTCCTAAAGAAAGGATTCATTAGGGAGAGTTTGAGTCCATGCGCAGTCCCAACCTTACTTACCCCTAAGAAAGATGGCACATAGAGAATGTGTGTTGATAGTCGTGCCATAAATAAAATCACGGTGAAGTATAGGTTTCCCATCCCCCGCTTGGATGATATGTTAGATATGATGGCCGGTGCAACTATATTTTCTAAGATTGACCTGAAGAGCGGCTATCACCAAGTTAGGATCAGACCAGGGGATGAATGGAAGACTGCCTTTAAAACTAATGATGGGTTATTTGAATGGGTAGTCATGCCTTTTGGGTTATCAAACGCCCCTAGCACTTTTATGCAAATCATGAACCAAGTCCTACGAGCCTTTATTGGAAAATTTGTTGTCGTTTACTTTGACGACATACTTATCTATAGTAGGACTAGAGAAGATCATCAACAACATCTGAGGTAGGTATGTTTAGCACTTAGGAAAGATAACCTCTATGCCAATCTAAAGAAATGTGCTTTCATGACTACTAGAGTTATCTTCCTAGGATTTGTTGTGACCCCTGAAGGAGTATCCGCTGACCCTGAGAAGGTTAAGGCAATTGTAGAGTGGCCAACACCCAATAATATTCATGAAGTAAGAAGTTTTCATGGCCTCGCTACGTTTTATCGAAGATTTATTAGAGGGTTTAGCACCATAGTTGCTCCTATCACGGATTGTATTAGGAAGGGCCACTTTGAATGGACGAAGTCAGCTGATAAGGCCTTCCTTCACATCAAAGATAAGATGACCCAAGCACCAGTCTTAAGACTACCCGGTTTTTCTAAGGTCTTTGAAGTAGCATGCGATGCTTCGGGAGTAGGTATTGGTGGAGTTCTGAGTCAAGAGAACCATCCCGTAGCATTCTTTAGTGAGAAATTGAATGAAGCCAGGAAAAAATACTCCACATATGATCGGGAGCTTTATGCGGTAGTGCAAGCATTAAGGTATTGGAGGCATTATCTCCTACCGCAAGAATTTGTTTTATTTTCAGACCATGAAGCCCTTAGGTTTTTGAGTTCCCAAAAGAAACTAAACCCTAGGCATGCCAAATGGATAGAGTACATCCAATCCTATACGTTTGTCCTAAAGCATCAATCAGGAACCGATAATAAGGTAGCTGATGCCCTAAGTCGTAGAACGTTACTTTTAACTTCAGTCAGTACTGAAGTCATAGGTTTTGAAAGACTTAAGGAGCAGTACGAAACCTGTCCAGATTTTGATGAAATTTATCAGGTTTTGCGTCAAGGACCATCTAGTGATCATAGTGACTATACCCTTCTAGATGGTTATCTTTTTAGAGAGAATAGGCTTTGCATCCCAAGAACCTCCTTAAGAGATTTTTTAGTTTGGGAGATACATGCGGGAGGTTTGGCTGGCCACTTCGGACGAAACAAGACTATCTTGGCTGTTGAGGAACAATTTTACTGGCCAGGTCTTAAGAAACAAGTAGCAAACATTGTAGCCCGATGTAGGACATGTGCTGTTGCAAAGCAACAAAAGAAGAATACCGGGCTATACACTCCATTACCTGTACCTGAGTGTCCATGGCAGGATCTAAGCATGGACTTTGTTCTAGGATTACCCAAGACCATTCGAAAACATGATTCAATCTTTGTGGTGGTCGACCGGTTTTCAAAAATGGCCCATTTCATACCTTGCACCCAAACTTCCGATGCCTCTAGGATAGCCAAACTGTTTCTTGATCAAGTAGTCAGACTCCACGGGTTACCAAAAACCATTGTTTCTGATAGGGATGTCCGCTTCACAAGTTACTTCTGGAAAACCCTTTGGCACCTATTAGGAACCAGACTGAAATTCTCCATTGCCTACCATCCCCAGACTGATGGACAAACCGAGGTTGTAAATAGAAGTCTAGGGAACTTGCTGAGATGCCTAGTGGGAGAAAGTCTAGGAAACTGGGATTTGTTATTGCCACGTGCTGAGTTCGCTTACAACAGTTCGGTCAATCGATCTACGGGCAAAAGTCCCTTTGAGATAGTCCATGGTTGCAAGCCTAGGAAGCCTTTAGATCTAATCCCACTACCTATTCACACACGAGTCTCTGAGTCTGCTGAGTCTTTTGCACAGCATGTCACAAATCTACATAAAGAAATCAGTAATAAGATCAACTTGAGCAATGAAACTTACAAACACTTAGCTGACTCACATAAGAGGGCTAAAGAATTCTGTGAAGGGGATTATGCGATGATTAGGCTCAACCTTGAACGGTTTCCCCCTGGAACCATAAAGAAGCTGCATGCCCGCGGAGCGGGACCTTTTAAGATCTTAAAGAAAATAGGGCCTAATGCATATGTTTTGGAACTTCCACCTGATATGGGTATTAGTACAACCTTCAATGTTTCAGACCTAGTAGAATACAAAGAACCACTACTAATACCTAGTGAGCCTTTTGAGCCAGAAACTTTCATTGAGAGTGAACATATTTCCGAGTGTCCACCACCAACCTTACCTGAGCAGAGAGAGAGGATTGAGAGAATCCTGGATGACAAGATCATTACTACCAGGAATAAGGACTATCAGCGATACCTGGTTCAATGGCAAGGTCGACCTGAGTCCGACAACTCTTGGATTACTCGAGAGGACCTGCAAAGACTTAACCCAGACTTGTTCGAGCATTACCAGGGCAAAACTGAACCATACTCGACTGGGTCGAGTTCTGCCCACCCCAGGAGAATTGGTGTGGACACCAGAAGCCGAAAGAAACTTCACTCCAACAAGGTTAGCCTTATCCTAATTTGGATCGAAGATAATTAGGTTACCTTGTATCCTTTAGTTCAAAAATATTTTATTTTCAAGAGTCATTTCCTTTTCAAGAGTCCTGTAATTAATTTTGAGTTTCAAATCAAGAGTGTTTATTAAGTCCTGTAATTACTTTTAAAATTTCATTTCCTGTAAGTCCATTTCAAGTTTTAAAGTCTAGGTCAGTCAAGTCAGTTCAGTTGAGTTAAGTCTAATTCAGTTGAGTTAAGTCTAATCAAGTCTTAAAGCCATGAAAGCCAGCAACAAGACTCAAATTCTAGACCCCAGAATTTGACCACATGAAGAAGAGAAGACACATCAACCAAGCAAGAGAAAAGGACCATCAACTAGGACCATTGGGCGCCACATGTCATTCTTATCCAAGTAGAAGACCACCTCACCATGCCACGTCATCAGGTGCCACTTCACCAGCCACCTCATCACCCTTTGGGCGCCAACAAGGAAGATTCAAATTCAAGGAGGTTGGCCACATCCCTCCAAGTCCTCCACCAAATCCTCCAACCCCCCCCACATCCCTCCAAACTCTCCACCAAATCCTCCAACCCCCCTTGTAATCCTCCTCGATTTGGGGAGTTTTTAAATTTCAAAAGCTAGCTTTGTGAGGCTATTAAAAGCCTTGGACGCCCATTGTAAAAGAGATTGATTTTGGGAATGAATGAAAATTGAAGTTGAAGTTTTGGAAGTAGAAGTTGTCTTGTATTTTTTTCTTATGTGAAAGTTTTCCATCCTCTTCCTCCATGCCAAAGCCATTCTTTTTCCCTAGCAAAGCATCTTCCAAGCTCAAGTGAAGGCATTGGAGTCGGCCAGATCTACTCAAATTTCTGTTCTTAGTTCATCAATTCTTCCATCCCTTCTATATGTTCCTATCCTTCTTTCTTAACTTTGATCTTCATTGCAGGGTCCTTCGAAGTCTTTGAGTTGTGGGCTGGGTTCACCTTAACAAAGAACAAACAAGCTGAAGCCCCAAGTCCAGGGTTCTGATCTCTGTTATCCAGATTCTTCAGTTCTGAGCATTGGTAGTTTCAAGGTATGAATCAAAAGAAGGTTGGAAAGCTCATCAAGGTAAGTCCACAATCATTAGCCCCTATTGTCTAGATCTTCTTCCTTCTTAGTTTAGGATTGTGTCTAATCAAGTAAAAGTCCAATTTCTTATAATCCTTAAGTCTTATTATGATGAGTACAATGCTAGTGTAATTAGGTTTCATTGCTCTACAAACCATATTCAAAACATTAATCATATTCTTGCCGCATCAGACACCATCACTCGGTTCCGAGCCATCTTCCTCTATTGGCGAGGGGCACCAGCTCTATCCTCCTCACCTTTTTGCATGGCCAAGTTGTGGCACTCCCCTCAGTCCATCTCTATTGTCCACGTGGCAGAACTCGTCAAGAAATCTATCATCACCAACAAGTAGAAGATAGTGGCACCGGATGACCTATTGACATAAGGAAGACCCTCCTCTTCCATAGCGGCCAAGCGCTGGATGGCATTGGCACTACTTGAATCATGAGAAGTATTTTGCCTTAACAAACTTGTCCCAATGCTTAGCAAGAACAATGCCACCTTCGACAAGCTCTTCCATAAATCTGGTTTTGCCCTATCAGCCATTGATATACTTGAGACTCACTCCCCCAAGTTCCCTTAGCCATCTGTGTGGAAGAGCGCCTACTCTAGCATTGTCGACTCCAAGAAACTCGATGAGATATGGCACCTTGTCGAAACTAATGGAGGTCGGCGTCCAGCCCTCCCTCAACTTCATTGGCCACACCAGGGACATCCTTAATATCGGGCATGACCTCGAGCTCCCACGTCTCCACCATAAGGTCCCCATCCGCTTCATCTTCCTGAGCACCCACTAAGTGTTCTCAAGGTGCCTGGACCAGATATAGGAGTCAAGGAGCTCTGTTCTAGCCAATGCCCTCCTTGCCCATCTCCAACAGCAAGTAACTAGCTCACCATCCTTTCCGCCCACCTAGCCATAATAGCAACTTCTCCCATCTCCATGTAGCAGATCGTTTGCCTTTCAGGGAACCTCGATGGCTTCTGGACAGTAAATAACAGGAGAACCAAGAAAAAGCTCAAGCTTAAGGTCTCCAAAGAAGGGACCATCAAAGCCACAGATCTTAAGAAGATAACAATCAAAAAGCAAGACAAGGGACTTAAACCATATGATCCAGCCTAGTTTAATATGACTTCGATCCATTCATCCATCCATCGTATTGATGGAGACCATGGAATTCTTCGGTATAGAGATTACCCATTTGAGAAGCTAGCTAAGAAAAGCACATTTGTGAGGGACCTTTTATAGGTCTTCGCTAGAAAGGAGCACCCAGGAGTAGGACCTCCTCTTACTGGAGAAGCCAGCAGGATCACTTGACACTACCGAAGCTTCAGGGATATAGGTGATTTATCCACGACACATGCCTTTTTTTAGCAAATGTATCCATATCATTTGACATAGGGGTGAAAATGGATCATGTCGAACCGGGTAATAAATAACCCTGACCTGATCCTACTCTTTAATCAGGTTCTATTATTGAATCTGGACCTAACTCAATAGAAGATCAGGTCAGTTCAGATCAGGTTCACAACCAAAATTTTTTATCAATGGATCATTTGGGTTAAATCGGGTCCACGTATAACCTAGTTTTAATCTAAAAAACTTGGATCTAGATCGGGTTCAGGTTGAATATAGACAACTATATTTTAATTATCAACTATTATTAATCATATAAAATAAAAAAGAAACAACACTCTCAAAATAAATTAGAATATAAAAATGATTATAAATATATATTTATGTTAAAAATATGATCCATAAAAATCTTAAATCATAACTTAGAAATCTAAATAAGTTTGGATCACAACAATATTACTAGGTTCGAGTTGGGTAGGTTCGAATTGGGTCCTTGAAAATGGGTCAGATTAGATCTAAGCAAGTTAGGTCAGGTCATGTTACGGATCAACCCAATCGATTTACAACCTTAATATGACATTATGAAAAAAATAAATAGTTTAAAATTGAAATAATTCAAATATTTTTAAAGAATAAATATATAAAAAGAAAAAATTAGGGTCTACAAGCATGTTACAATTTTGTAACAGTCTTCATTCAATTTCACACATTAAGAAAGGTATGTATTTAAAAAATCAATTAAAGAATGATCAAAACTTGACTAACATTTATCAAATTTTTTGAAACTCAATTGAATCAAAAGTTAAAAAATAAAGCCAAGTCACATTGCTATTTTTTTTCCAACATATTAATACGGTCAAGTTGAAATATTGGATGGCGATTCCGGTAATGCTAAACGTCGAACTTCTCCAGCTTTAAGTTGTCCATGTGAGCTACTGATGTGGTGGAGAGTGAAGGGTGGAGGGTCTCCCCCAATCTTCCATGATTTTTTTAAAAAAAATTCTTCTATATAAGAATTTTTTTTAATTTAGGCTAACATTAATTAAAATTTTTATTTTATTAAAATCGGGTTGATTTTATGGTCCACGTTGATAGACATATGATGAGCTCAATATTATGTGATCATTGTTTAGGCTAGAAACACCTCATGTGATTTGGTATGGTTGATGTGGTACAATGTAGACCTTAGCCCAACTTGACTCGTGATGGGAGGGTCGGTTAGGGTGTTTTCATTTTATTGGCTAGGTCTTTCTTCACTTCCTCTATTTATATATTTCACATGAATTACGATTTTTATATTTCACATGAGTTGTGATTTTTTCATGATAATTTTTTCATGGAAAGCCACCTTTCATCGAGAGCTATCTATGTTTTGAGGAAGCCCTCAATCCAAAGAGTTGAGAAAATTTCTTTTTTTATATTTGGAATCAGAGTCCTGTTATTCGAAGAAGAAGATCGAAATCATATAGATATTGATTCTATTTTTATGCTTTAGGCATGTAAAATAAAATTATATTCAATTTCTTTTTGGTTTTATTTTCTTAAAACTCTTTCTTTCCCGAACCCCCTTGCCGACCGTCATGGATCTGTGCGTGTCGGACGTTGTCGGTGATGTGGGTGAGGAAAAGCCGGCGATGTCGATGGCCTCTGTTTCTTTGACATCCTAGAAGAACAAAAAAAAAAAAAAAAACAAAAACTCCCGGCGGTGATCGGATGTCAAGATCCAATTCCGATGATCGGGAAACTCAGATCTTGGCCAGTGGGCCGAGATCGCAAACAAAACACAAAAAGAAGGATAAGGCAAGAGGGCCGGCGACCATGGAGGCCATGGTCGATCATCCCTGGGCAGTCTCAATGGTCGCGATCTCCTCTCCCGGTCGGTCTCCGTGATAGGTCACCCCCTCCCCCCCGGCGGCGGCGATCGGTTATCAAGATCTCCGCCTGTGGGCCAAGATTAAAAAAAATTGGGAAGAAAAACTGCCTAACCGCCGCCTATGCATGCGTTCTTGATCTCCGAAATCATCACCATAGCCAGCGATCGACCGACCTCGGCCGGCCTTGGTGGCGGTCTCGCCGGCGGCTTGCCGGCGGGGTGAGTCCAAAGGGGCGGCGGCCGGCTTCAAAAAAGCCACTGGCAAGGTGAATCCAAAGGGGTGGCGGCCAATTTTCCTTGTTTGAAGCCCTTGTTTCATGGGAGGAATCATGGGGAAGAGGGGGCTTCGTGGGTTTTTAGATTTTGGGTTCATACCCAAGATCCAAAAAACCAGCAACCCATCAAAAAAAAATTATTTTGCATTTAGACTCCTGAATTTTCTAATATAATATATTTTTTTTTACAATTTAGTCCCTATAAAATTTATATTTACATATTGATCCAAAGGATCATTTTGCATTTAAGCCACTAGATTTTCTGATATTATAAATTAGTTCTTTTATAGTTTATACCCTAAAAAAATTATAAGATATATTGGTCCAAAAAAATATTGGAGGGGCATGGGTGGATCCTTATGGTTATTTTTGTCTATGATGTACATTTTAATTAGAATGCAATGTTATTTATAAAATGGATCAATAGATACATGTTGATTAGTATCCCATTTGTGACTGGTCATTTTGGGCATACATGTGCTTTGAAATATCTTTTTGTTTTGGCTTGTATATTTATTTTCTGTATGAATAATTTGTGGGTTGGCATAAATATTTATCATCAAAGTGGTTTGTTTGTGTCAATATATTGAATTGTTCATCATGTGGGGGATATTTTCTAGTTATAACATACAATTGCCTGCCCAAAGGGGGTTGTATATTTTAACTAGAAAATATGGCATGGAGCATTATGTTGCTAAGGTATTCTAACTTTCAGAGATCTATATACCCAAAGGAGATAGGTTCATGAATGCTAGAATATTTTGATTAGTTTGTGGCTTTATATAAAGAGCACTAATATATATTGCATATTTTGTCCAAAAAAAAAATGTGATATTGTGTTTGCACTCTTATTTGTTATTGTGATATGATATTGTTTGTAGTATGTCCATCAATTAATGTTTTGCATTCCTTATTTTTTGATTGTACAGTTACTTTTAGTGTGAACAACAATAATACTATTGTTGAGATGCTTACCAGGTCAAACTATAAGTGGAGGCAAGATCTAGAGTTTGCTATTAAAATTGCTGACATTGATCTTACATTGCATGAGGCCAGATCGATGATTTGAATGATCAAAGCACTTTTGGACAAAAGGACCACCTTGCTAAATGGGAGAAGTTGAACAGACTCAGTTTGATTGCTATTAAAAGGTTAATTTCAGAACATTTCCTGAATGGTTTATCTAAGTCTGACAATACGAAAGAGCTGCTGGATGCTATTGAACAGAGCTATCTTGTATTTAATAATGCTAAGATCGGATCATTGATGAAGGAATTGACAACGATAACATATAACAATGTTGGGGGTGTTAAAAAGTACATTCTAAAGATGGTTCATCTCCAATCCAAGTTCAAGGGTCTGAAGATTGATCTATCGGATTCCTTTCTAGTGTCACATGTTTTAAATTCCTTGCCTATGAAATTTTCTCAGATCAAGATTGCCTACAATACTTTTGATGAAATGTAGAGTGTTAGTAACCTAATCACCAAGTGTTGCTGAAGAAGAAAATGTCAAGAGAGAAAAAAATGATAGTGCCCTTCTACTCTTCAACATCAAACTCAATTTAGCAAGCATTTTATGCATAAGAAGAAGGAAAAGCCTACTACTCCTAAACAGTCTCAAAATTCTAAGAGGGATGAAAGAAGTCATAATCAGAATCGTTTTGTAGGGGGTTCCAAAGCTACCATTAAGAAGAACATCAAGTGCTTCCATTGTAAGAAGAAAGGGCATATAAAAAGTCAGTGCTTTAAATTCAAGTCCTGGATAGAAAAGAAAGAAAAATAAAAAGGTAAGCCCCTTGGTTTAGTCTGTTGTGAGTCTAATATGGTCAATGTCCCTATTAATTCTTGGTAGATAGATGGTGGAGCTTCAACTCATGTTGTCATTTCTTTACAGAAGCTGATAAACAAACGAAAGCCAAGTCTGAATGAAAGCAAGTTGAAGGTTGGAAATATTTTCGAAGTCAAAGTAGAGTATGTAGGAGTTGTCAACTTATCTTTAGAGTCTGATTTTATAATTACTTTATAAAATATATTTTATGTACCTTCTTTTAAAAGGAGTTTGATCTCTATTTTGTTTTTAGATAGACTTGGTTATGGATTCATATTCAATAATAAAATAGTTGATTTGATATTCAATTCAAAAATTGTTGGCTATGGTATTTTGGTTGATAGTTTATATAGATTGTCTCGACCACTAGTAATTCTAATGCTTCTTTAAGTGTTGAAAGTGTTGTTGCCAAACGTTCTAGGACTAATGATAAATCCTTTATGTTATGGCATAAACACCTAGGATATATTTTAAAGGAAAGAATAACTAGATTAATTATGATGACATCCTACCTATATTGGATCTTGGGGACATGGAGACTTGTGTTGACTGTATTAAAGAAAAATTGATCAAGACCAAAAGAAATGGGCAATTCGAAGTTCAAACTTTTTGAAAATCATTCACACTGACATTAGTGAACCTCATTCTTCTATAATTTATGGTAATAGATATTTTATTACTTTTATTGATGACTTTTTTCGATATGGCTATATTTATTTAATTAAAGAAAAGTCCAATATCCTTAAGAAATTTAAAATTTTTAAAATTGAAGTAGGGAAATAATTGGAAAAAGTTATCAATATTATGAGATCTGATCATGGAGGTGAGTATTATGGCAGACATGATATCGCTGAACAGTAAATGGGTCCATTTGCGAAGTATTTACAGGATTATGGGATTGTTTCTCAATATACGCCTGGAAGTCCTGAGCAGAATGGTGTGGCTGAAAGGTAAAATTGCATCCTTAAAGATATAACTAGGAGCATGATAAGTAGGTCTAACATGCCAGAATTTTTATGGGGTTAAGCTCTCAAGACTGCTTTATATATTATCAACAGAGTTTCCAGTAAATCTATATTGAAGATACCTTTTGAACTTTAGACTAAAAGAAAATCTAGTTTGAATCATTTCTGGGTTTGAGGTTATCTTGTAGAAGTAAAATTATACAATTCTACAGAGAAAATAACTGATCCCAAAATTAGTTGTTGTTACTTTATTGGATATCCAGACTATTCTAAAGGATACATGTTTTATAGTCTGGGAAGAGGTAATAGAATCGTGGAGTCTCTTACTGCAAAGTTTCAAGAACTTGATGTGGCTGATGAAGGATCTTTCCTTACTATTGATGATGACAACGCACAAGCTGAAACTATTTCTATTTCCATATCCAGTCAGAATGAATATATTATTCCTGCTCTTATTGAAGGAATAGATAATGAAATCCTTGATCCTCCTGGGCCTATTCAGAATCTTCAACCAGTGGAAGAAGTTCAAGTAAGAAGATCTGTTAGACAAAGAAAATCCATAATTTCAAATGATTTCTATGTTTATCTTGAAGAAAATGATTTTGATATTGGGCATATGGTTGACCTAGTTACTTATTTTGATGTTGTCGGTTCTCTCCAGTCTGATTTATGGATAAATGCTATGAAAGAGGAGATATAGTCTGTTACGGCCGTAACGATGATGTGGCATGTCTCAGATTTCGCCGGGCGTGATTCGAGCCACGTGAAGTTTTTTCGGCAAAGTCAAGCGTGGCTCCGCCTCGGCCGAAGTCGAGGTCGGACCAGGCCTTCCTGCCGCTCCGCCAGGTGTCCACCCAGGAGGGGTCCACCTCGACCGAAGCCGGCGGCTTCCCTACTCCCTCGCCAGTTGGCACCCTGAGACGGTCCCACCCCGGTCGAGGTCGAGTCGGGCCCCTCGCTCCTTCGCCAGGTGGCGCCCGAAGACGGGACCACCTCGACCGAAGTCGAGCACCCCTCTGCCGCTCCGCAAGGTGTCCACCCAGGAGGGATCCACCTCGGCCGAAGCCGGCGGCCTCCCTGCTCCCTCGCCAGGTGGCACCCTGAGACGGTCCCACCCCGGTCGAGGTCGAGCCGGGCCCCCCGCTCCTTCACCAGGTGGTGCCCGGAGACGGGACCACCTCGGCTGAAGTCGAGCGCCCCTCTGCCGCTCCGTCAGGTGTCCACACAGGAGGGGTCCACCTCGGCCGAAACCGGCGGCCTCCTTGCTCCCTCGCCAGGTGGCACCCTGAGACGGTCCCACCTCGACCGAGGTCAAGCCGGGCCCCACGCTCCTTCACCAGGTGGCGCTCGAAGACGGGACCACCTCGGCTGAAGTCGAGCGCCCCTCTACCACTCCGCCAGGTGTCCACCCAGGATGGGTCCACCTCGGTCGAATCCGGTAGCCTCCCTGCTCTCTCGCCAGGTGGCACCCTGAGACGGTCCTGCCTCGGCCGAGGTCGAGCCGGGCCCCTCGCTCCTTCGCCAGGTGGCGCCCGGAGACGAGGCCACCTCGACCGAAGTCGAGTGCCCCTCTACCACTCCGCCAGGTGTCCACCCAGGAGGGGTCCACCTCGGCCGAAGCCGGCGGCCTCCCTGCTCCCTCGCTAGATGGCGCCCTGAGGCGGTCCCACCTCGGTCGAGGCAGGCCAACCTGTGTGGAGAAGCTTTCGAGGAGCAGGAGCACGGGCTCGAAGATTGCCCCTCGAGCCGTGCGCGCCGCACCTTGAGAGTCGCACCCGTACGGTCGGCAGCAACACGCAAAACATCGCTTACATCGGCCCAACAGGTCCTGCAGTCGAGAGGCGAAGTCCTGACAAAATAGGACCCAATAACGGGTTTCGTCGGTGCCTGGGAAGAAGAGTGCTCGTGCTTTACCCAAGGCCTGGTTGGCGGTCTGCCCGGCGCCCTCCCTTTACTCTTTCCTCGCTAGGCTCGGCAAGTAAGGCAGGGAAGCCGCCTGGTTCTTTGATCCAGAAGGGGAAAGAGATGGAGGGAAGGGGTTGAAAGCGACGAAAGAGCCTCCCAAGGGCGGCAAACGAAAAGACAGCACGAGGAGTTAAAAGGAAGGGAAGGGTAGACGACAAGGTAAGCAAGAAACAAAGGGCTGGGAGAAAAGATTCCGTCCCAATAGCAGGATCCAAGATCCCGAGAGGGGACCATTGATGTGAGCTCGGCGGAGGAACTCGACCGGATTTTTATCCCTCCTGAAATCTTACTTGCTAGCACAATCTCTAAGTCTGGGACTCCTTCGGGGGCCCGTCTCGGAGATTCTGTTCCCTCTCGCCGCTTACTAACTTGACCGTCGGAGCTCCCTCGCCGGGATCCCCGACCAGGGTTTCTGACATTGCCTTGCAGGTTCGAAGAGCCAGGAGACCCCAGGGACAAGACGGTCCAGTCGGATCGGCGGCTCCGAAGCCACAAGCGCGGTGGCGAGATCGGCAACAGATTGGCGCGCTAGGTAAGGGGGCAGGACAACACCCCCGGTGGGAGCTAGCTTTTCGTGAACGAAGCGCGCTCAAACCATGGTGGTCACGCGTGGACGCGAAGCGTCCACCAGCCGAGTAGGGGAGGTCCCCTCCCCTCAGGGGCCACACAGCCCGGAGAGGGAGCTCCCTGCTCCCCCTCCTCTTCCACCACAGCCGACCTTGGCGGACGGACCTTTTGCGGCTGTCATCCAGCAGCTGCAGACCTTAACTACAGCAGTTCGGCAGCTACAACATCAGCAGCGCTCCTTGGCCACGCAGCCTCAGCCAGGGACCCCCGCGGCTCGGGCCGCAGGGCCGCGCGGGAGCCTGCGCTCCAACCACGGCAGGCCATCCCAATCGCGGGCAGCCTCCAATCCTCGCGGGAGCCACCAAACTCCCGCGAAAAAAAATTATTCCGGTTCGGCGGATCACGAGAGTCGATCCCCGGCTGATGAGGCCGAGACGGCACGTCGCAGCAAGCGACGCCGAGGCAAGACCCTGCGCCGAGACCGATTGGTGCCCCCCTCACCAGCGACCTCGGTGGAAGATTCCACTGATGAGGCCATCAAGCGCCAGGCCGAGAGGCACCTGGAGGAGCACGAGCGCAAATTGGCGGAGTTCTCCCACCGATTTGCCGACCTGCAGAAATCCTCGGCGGACCCGGCGGGCTACGACTCCCGTCCACCCTTTTCCGAAGAAATCCAGGCGGAGCCGATTCCGAGCCGGTTCCGCATGCCGCAGGTGGATCCCTACGACGGGACCACCGACCCTTTGGACCATCTGGAGAGCTACAAGGCTCTCATGAGGGTCCAGGGGGCCACGGATGCTCTTTTGTGCATTGCCTTCCCCGCTACCCTCCGGAAGGCCGCTCGAGTTTGGTTCACCCGTCTCGAGCCCGGATCTATTTGCTCCTTCCATCAGTTGGAAGGAAAGTTCGTGTCGCACTTTGACGCTTGTCGGAAGGTGCCAAGAGAGGTGGACAGCTTCTTCTCTATCCGTCAGCAGGACCAGGAGCTGCTTCGAGACTACATCACCCGTTTCAAGACCGCTGCCCTGGAGATCTATAGCTTGGACGAGCCCGTCGCCATGCTGGCTTTGAAGCGCGGGCTCAAGACGTCCCGCCTGACCTATTCCCTGGATAAAAAACCTCCCAGGATGTACTCCGAGCTCCTCCTCCGTGTCCACAAGTACATCAGAGCGGAGGAGGCCGATCGCACCCGCCGAGACCTAGACGGGAGGACCTTGAAGAAGCTGACCCTGAGAGACGTTCCAGGGCCCCGTCGGCCGGGGCCATCTGTCGACCCTCATCCAAATCCGATGCTGAAGGGCGAGGCCACCCCGGAGCGAAGGTTCACCCCTCTCCTCGCTCCCCGGATGAAGATCCTCATGGAGATTGAGGGAGAGCATTACCTCCGCCGACCTCCTCCTCAGAACCCAAGAGGCACCCGCGACAAGTCGAAGTACTGCCAGTTCCACCGCGAGCATGGCCATGACACGGAGGAGTGCCATAATCTGAAGCGGGAAATCGAGGAGCTGATCAAAAGAGGCTACCTCAGGAAGTTCATAAGGAACGAGGTCCCAGCGGAGGGACAGCCGCTCGCGGCCTTACCCCCGGTTCCCGCGATCGACAACCGTCCGACGGAGAAGCTAGTGGGCATGATCTCTTGTGGAATCGGGCGGGCGACGAAGAGAGCCCGGGAGGTCGGGAACCCGGAGGATGTACCCCCTTCTGAGAAGGGGAATGGAAACAAGAATGTAAATAACGATGCTGTGGTGGTCGAGATGACCATCGCGAAGCATCCTGTACACCAAATTATGGTAGATAGTGGAAGCTCCGCTGACGTGCTTTTTTATGACGCTTTCTCCCGAATGAATCTATCCCATGATCAGCTAAGGCCGGTGCACACCCCTCTGGTAGGCTTTACCGGGGACTCGGTGGGGGTCGAAGGGGAGATCACTCTCCCGGTCATCGCTGGATCCCTACCTCGACAGACCACAGTCATGATGACGTTTACCGTCGTCAAGCTTTCTTCGCCTTACAACGCGATCCTCGGGCGTCTGGGGCTCAACCAGCTGGAGCCGTGATTTCTATGAAGCGGTTGCTAGTGCAATTCCCCACAGCCTTCGGACTTGGGGTGATGAGGGGGACGACCCAGCCAGTCCCGCATTGCCTTCAGACGGTCCCAGGTGCCCGGGGCTCGAGCTCGGCCCCGACATCGACGACCTCGATCTAAGGGAAAAGGAACCCAGGGGAGGACCCGTGGAGCTTCTGTTGACCTATCCCCTCAGTTCGGACCCTCTGAAGACGGTGCAGGTAGGGGCCCAACTCCCGGAGGAGGAACGGACCCGCCTGCTAGAGTTCCTCCGCATGAACGCAGATGTGTTCGCCTGGTCCGCGGCCGACATGCCGGGCATCCCACCTGAGGTCATTACGCACAGGCTGAATGTGGACCCGAGGTGCCGCCCGGTTCGCCAGAAGAAGAGGAGTTTCACTGCGGAGAGGCAGAGGGCCATCAACGAAGAAGTGGAGAAACTCCTCGCCGCCGGCTTCGTGCGGGAGGTTCAGTATCCCAGCTGGCTGGCGAATGTGGTCGTGGTAAAGAAGAGTAGTGGCAAGTGGAGGATCTGTGTGGACTACACCGACCTCAACCGAGCTTGCCCGAAGGACAGCTTCCCTCTTTCGAAGATTGACCAGCTGGTCGACACCACCTCGGGGCATCGCCTCCTCTCTTTCATGGATGCTTTTTCCGGGTACAACTAGATCCGAATGAACCCGGAGGATGAAGAACACACTGCCTTCGTCACCGACCGCGAAACTTTCTGTTACAGGATGATACCGTTTGGCCTCAAGAACGCCGGGGCAACGTACTAGTGACTGGTTAACAAAGTCTTTAAGGACCAGATCGGCCGCAACATGCAGGTGTACGTGGATGACATGCTAGTGATGAGCAAGCCCCTATCGGATCATGTTGCTGACTTGGCGGAGACCTTCAGCAACCTCCGACTTCATCAGATGAAGCTAAACCCGGTGAAGTGCGCTTTTGGCATCTCTGCCAGGAAATTCCTGAAGTTCATGGTAACCCAAAGAGAAATCGAAGCTAACCCGGAAAAGGTTCAGGCCATCCTGGACATGGAGTAGCCCACCTCCAAGAAGCAAGTGCAACGACTCACCGGCCGGATAGCCACCCTGAGTCGGTTCATCTCAAGGTCGGCCGACCGCTGCCGGCCCTTCTTCACAGTGCTGAGAAAGATGAACGACTTCGCCTGGACTGAGGAGTGCCAGGAGGCGTTTGAAGAACTAAAGAAGACGCTTGCATCTCCCCCACTACTTTCCAGGCCCGAAGAAGGAGAGGAGCTCATCCTCTACCTAGCGGTCACCCCGGGGGCCGTCAGCTCGGTCCTGGTTTGGACCGACGACCAGGGAGTCCAGAGGCTGGTATACTACACCAGCAAGCTTCTCCGCGATGCGGAGCTCAGGTATTCTCAGCCCGAAAAGCTCATTTTTGCGTTAATAGTGTCTGCTCAGCGTCTCAGGCCCTATTTTCAAGCACATCCCATTGCCGTCCTGACTGATCAGCTGCTGAAAGCGATACTCAGCCGACTAGACACATCGGGGCGATTGGCGAAGTGGGCACTTAAGCTCAGCGAGTTCGACATCGCTTATAGGCCAAGACGGCCATGAAAGTGCAAGTGCTAGCCGACTTCTTGGTCGAGTGCGCGGGCCTGGGCAAGGAGCCAGAGGGGGACACTCTGCATCCGCAATTGGAACTAGGCCCCGAGGAGCCCGAAGAGGATGCATGGATCATTCATGTAGATGGAGCCTCAAACTCCGGCGGGAGCGGAGCTGGTCTCATTCTTGCAAACGGCGATGGGGTCGTCACCGAGTGTGCACTCCGTTTCCAGTTCGCCGCAACCAACAACCAGGCAGAATACGAGGCACTCCTCGCCGGGCTGAGAGTCTCCCGCGAGCTGGGCATAGCCGACCTTAAGGCCTTCACCGATTCCCAGCTGGTGGCCGGACAGATCTCCGGAGAATATGCTGCGCATGACCCTCAAATGGCGAAATATCTGGAGCTCATCAAAACGTGCGCGGCCGGATTTCGGCGCTTCAGCATCTCCCATATACCCCGCGGGGAAAATGCCCGTGCGGACGCACTCTCCCGGCTGGCGACCCTGCCGGACTCGTTGTTGGGTTGCGCTCATGTAGAGCGCCTCAAGGCCCCGAGCTACGAGACCCCTGTAAAGGTCCAACAGGTCAGCCATGAGCCCAGCTGGATGGACAAGTACACTGAGTACATAATCGGCGGCACCTTGCCGGAGGATCGTGTGGTGGCCCGCCTTATCAAAAAGAAGGCCGCGCGGTTCGTCCTGATGGATGGGCAGCTGTACTGGAGGTCTTATTGCTATCCCCTCCTCAAGTGCCTGAGGACTGCGGAGGCCTCACTTGTGCTCCAGGAAATCCATGAGGGCATCTGCGGGAACCACGTGGGGGGCAGAGCGCTAACCTACAAAGCCCTCCGTCAAGGTTATTTCTGGGAGATAATGAAGGAGGACGCCGCCGATTTCGTGAAGAAGTGTGATCGGTGCCAGCGGCATGCCGTGGTGCAGCGGCAGCCCTCCACTCCGCTCTCCCAGCTTTCGACTCCGTGGCCGTTCGCCCAATAGGGAATGGACCTCCTGGGACCATTTCCCCCGGCATCCAGACAATGAAAGTCCCTGATCGTGGCCATCGACTACTTCACGAAGTGGGTTGAGGCTGAACCCCTGGCGCGGATCACTGAGGCAAACGTCACCAAGTTTTTCTGGAAGTCAATCATTTGTCGTTTCTGCCTCCCCCATACCGTGATCACCGATAACGGGCGTCAGTTCGACTGCTAGGAGTTTAAAGAATTCTGCAACGACCTCGGCATCCTCCATCGCTTCACCTCGGTGGCGCACCCGCAGACGAATAGAGAAGCCGAGGTGACGAATAGAACCATTTTACAAGGCCTCCGAACGAGGCTGGATCAGGCCAAGGGCAGGTGGGCAGAAGAGCTCCCGAGTGTCCTGTGGGCATACCACACCACCCCGAGGACGGCCACCGACGAGACCCCATTCAATCTCGTCTTCGGAGCCAAGGCGGTTATCCCAATTGAGCTCAGTCTACCCACCCTGCGCGTGGAGCAGTACGACGAAGCGGAAAACCCCGCCAGGATGATGCTCAACCTGGACCTCCTTGAGGAAATGAGGGACAATGCTCGACTCCGAATGGCGGCGTACAGGCAGTGAGTGGCCAAGTACTACAACTCCCGGGTGCGACCAAAGTCCTTTCGTCCCGGAGATCTGGTGCTCCGGCGTGCTGAAGCTTCTCAGCCACGGGAGTGCGGGAAGCTCTCCCCGAACTGGGAAGGCCCATACAGGGTGGCGGAAGTCCTCCCTCAAGGGGCCTATTACCTGGAGGAGTTAGGAGGCTCCAGATTTCCTCGGACTTGGAACGCCTCGAACTTAAGGATGTATTATCAGTAATGTAAGGTTCCTCCAACTCCTGCAATAAAATTCCTTTACTTCAAACGCTTTTTCTCGCCTCGTAGGAAAATCGGCGCCTGGCTCTGAGTTCGGCAAACAAGGCTGTGACCGGAGACCCAAGAAAGCGAGAAGTCCCGGACTTCGGTCTTGAAGGTGGGGCAGAGCCAGCTCGCCCACGCGATCACGGAGAATAGCTTGGCAAGCCGCGCGAGGCTTCGATAAAGCCTGCGGCCCCGGGGTTCAGTCCGAAAGTCCTGGACTTCGGTCTAGAAGGCGGGGCAGAGCCCAGCTCGCCCACGCGATCACGGAGAACAGCTCAGCAAGCCGCGCAAGGCTTGGATAAAGCCTGCGACCCTGGGGTTCAGTCCGAAAGTCCCGGACTTCAGTCTGGAAGGCAGGGCAGAGTCCAGCTCGCCCACGCGATCACGGAGAACAGCTCGGCAAGCGGCACAAGGCTTGGATAAAGCTTGTGGCCCCGGGGTTCAGTCCGGAAGTCCCAGACTTCGGTCTGGAAGGCGGGGCAGAGTCCAGCTCGCCCACGCGATCACGGAGAACAGCTCGGCAAGCCGCGCAAGGCTTAGATAAAGCCTGCGGCCCCGGGGTTCAGTCCGGAAGTCCCGGACTTTGGTCTGGAAGGCGGGGCAGAGCCCAGCTCACCCACACGATCATGGAGAATAGCTCGGCAAGCCGCGCAAGACTTGGATAAAGCCTGCGACCCCGGGGTTCAGTCCGGAAGTCCCAGACTTTGGTTTGGAAGGCGGGGCAGAGCCCAGCTCGCCCACGCAATCTTGGAGAGCGGCCCGGCAAACTCGAAGGACTCATGCAAGGCCTGCTCTACTGTCACCCCACCCGGAAGCTCCGAACTTTGATCTGAACGCTGGATGGGACCCAGTCTACCCACGAACTCAGCCCGGAGCAAGCCGCAGGACCTCGTCTTTTACTCAACACAAACATCATAAGACACAAAAAAAGAAGAAGAAAGAAAAGAGAGTCGAGGACGAGACTTAACAAAAATCAAGGCTTTCATTGCTTCGAAAAAGTTCTACAACAAAGGAGTCCCGACAGGCCGGGAGTCCTCAACAAAAAAAAAAAGAAAGAAGAAAAAAAAAATGAAGAAAGAAAGAAATAGAGTTGAGGACGAGACTTAACAAAAATCAAGGCTTTCATTGCTTCGAAAAAGGTCTACAACAAAGGAATCCTGATAGGCCGGGAGTCCTCAACAAAAAGAAAATGAAGATACAGCTGGGGGCCTAGTTCGGCGCGGTGGCAGAATCTTCAGGCCGGGGCGCACGCTCCCCGTCTCCTCCATCGGCGGCTGGCTGCTCGGGGCGCTGATCTGAAGCTGCAGCCGCATCGCCCGCCGTAACTGGAGCCTCGCTGGTGGGCTCCTGCCTTCTACCCCCAAGCACCACCCCACTGAGGTTGAGCCCGGGGTAGAAGGAGCCCACCTTCTCCCGGCACACCTGGAACCCTTTCAGAAAGGAGTCCACGGCGGCCTCCCGGACCTCCGAGATGTATTCGTCAGAGGCTCGGAATCTCGAGACGACCTCCTGCGCCTCCCACTTTGAAGCCTCCAGGAGCCCGTTGACGTAGGCGCTCCGCTCCTTGGCCGCGCTCGCCTCCCTCCGGGCCTCCTCCAGCTGGCGCTCCAGGGACTGAGACTGAGCTCGGAGATGAGCCCTCTCTGCCGCATCCTCCTCCAAGCGCCGCTGATTGGAGATCCTCTCCTCGGACAGAGAGGACTCCAGTTCCTTAACGCGCCCCTCGGTGCGCACCAGGTCCGATTGCAGGGCTTGGTTGCTCCCCCGCAGCTCGACCCCCTTCTCCATGAGGTCCTTCACGTCAGCTGCGAGCTTGCCGAGCTTTTCCTCCTTCTCGGCATCTTTCTTAGCGTACCCTGCGAGGAAATTCCTCAACAGGAGCACGTCAGTCCCGATCTGCACGAAAAGGTGAAGTGGCCAATAAGGGGTTAGCTGGAATTGAAAAGAAAAAGGATTCGAGCTCGGACTTACCGTGAAGAGCTGCGGGAGGATCCCGAGCAGAGCATCGGCATAGTCCCGGCCGCCCCTCATTCGGTGGTCCTGGGAGGTGCAGGCGAACTCCATCACCTTCTCCGCGAGCCCCTAGTCGCGGATCACGGAGCATCGGCTCGAGATGATCGGCGACGGGGTGGAGAGATCGGTGGCAGGAGCGACCGCCCCCCCGGGCGGGACTGCCACCGGCGTGGCAGCTGGAGTCGTGGGCGGCGCCGTCGGAGCTGCGGTGGAAGCAGGCACTACCCGAGAGGGAACCGGGCCCCCCTCTTCTACGGCCCCGTCAAGACGGATGACGGGGGCGTCGGCGGCTCGGGCCCGAGGTGGCATGGGCAAGGGAGCTGCAACTGCTACACCGGGCGCGGGCGCCGGCACGACCTCCTGACTCGCCTCAGTACGAGCCCTCTTTGCCGCGGGCTCGTCTCCCTCGACGGTGTCCCTCTGAGCCGCGCCCTTCAGGAGCTTCTCCAGGGAGAACTTCATACCTGCAATAGAAAGGAGGTCGGTCAGCCCAGTTAAAGAAAGAAGGGGAGAAAGAGGGGAAAGGCAGAGTAATAGAAAAAGCTGAGCCTCACCCGGCTCTCGGATGAGACTGATCCCCACTTCGAACAAGTTCTGCTCTGAAAGCAGAATATCGAGCAAGGGGACCACGTCGCTCAATAACTGGAAGTAGGCCTCCTGGTCCGCCGGCTCGACCTGGGAGTTCTGGTTCGCTCCAGGCCCAGTCGACGTCCTCGACCGAGGTAAAAAAGAACCGGTTCTTTCAACCCTTGATGGAGGAATGGAGGTCGAACTGGAGACACCTAGGCCGGGACGAGATGTACCACCAGCCGTCATCGGTGGAGTACCGCTTCAGGGTGAAAAAAGCTCTGAAGAGGGAGAAACGGGCAACGAACCCGTAGAAATGACAAAAAATGATGAAGGAGAAGATGACCCGGATGGCATTGGGAGCCAACTGGGCCGGGACCAGACGGAAATGACTAAGGAAAGAAAGAAAAAATGGGTACAGAGAAAACCGAAGACCCCCAAGGAGGAAGTCCTCGTAGAAGGCAATGCGGCCGGGGCCACTCAGGATGACACGATCCCCAGGCTGCGGGAGAGAAAGATGGATCGACCCCGGGATGCCATAGACTTCCCGGAGCAAGGAAAGGGCACCCTCAGTCATCCTTGAAACGTGACCAGAGGGACCGACAGAAGGAAGGGCCGGAGGAGGAAGAGAAGAGATAGGATGGGCAGACAACACGGGGGGAGACCTAAGACCCCTAGGGACCCCTATGGTGTTACCCCCAGGCTGGAGTCGCCTGCGGGTCTCCTCCGAGATTATCTCCGCCTCCGAGGAGGAAGGCGATGGAGTCCTCGGCCGGGATGGACCGGCCTCGTCCGGGTTAGACGAAACATGGCGGCGGCGCACCATGGGGAAGAAGGTGATGAGGAAAGGATGCTGAAGGAAAGGGACGGAGCGAGGAAGAAAACAGAAGCACTCACTGAAATGCACTGTGCAAAAGAGGCGGCAACCCGGGGGAGTGGGAGATAGCCTGCTGCAAACCGCCGACGGAGCAAGGGAAAGGGCCTCGTTCCGGAAAGTCCCATCCTTTTCAAACTCAATCGACAGTAGCTGTACCCGTCATTCCGTTCCGGACCGTCGGATGGATGCCGCGTGGATGCACGTCCGACTCCGACGCTTTGGTTGCAGGGAAACGGCCTCTGTTTCGAAGCGACGCATTAATTGCAACCGGAAAGGTGACACGTGGTGACCTCTTATAGGGCTTTAGGCACAACGAGGAACGGTGACGAGGATCGTGGCAATCATGGCGCGAAATCTTCGCCTCCCCCATGTCATCTCCGTATTAAATCCCCACGTTTCGAGCCTCGATGCCTCAACGGAACGGGGGGATGGGGGGCAACTGTTATGGCCGTAACGATGAAGTGACATGTCTCAGATTTCGCCGGGCATGATTCGAGCCACATGGAATTTTTTCGGCAAAGTCAAGCATGGCTCCGCCTCGGCCGAAGTCGAGGTCGGACCAGGCCTTCCTGCCGCTCCGCCAGGTGTCCACCCAGGAGGGGTCCACCTCGGTCGAAGCCGGCGGCCTCCCTGCTCCCTCGCCAGGTGGCACCCTGAGACGGTCCCACCCCGGCCGAGGTCGAGCCAGGCTCCTTGCTCCTTCGCCAGGTGGCGCCTGGAGACGGGACCACCTCGGTTGAAGTCGAGCGCCCCTCTGCCGCTCCACCAGGTGTCCACCCAGAAGGGGTCCAACTCGGCCGAAGCCGGTGGCTTCCCTGCTCCCTCGCCAGGTGGTACCCTGAGACGATCCCACCTCGGCCGAGGTCAAGCCGGGCCCCCCGCTCCTTCGCTAGGTGGCGCCCGGAGATGGGACCATCTCGGCCAAAGTCGAGCGCCCCTCTGCCGCTCCGCCAGGTGTCCACCCAGGAGGGGTCCACCTCGGTCGAAGCCGGTGGCTTCCCTGCTCCCTCGCCAGGTGGCACCCTGAGACGGTCCCACCTCGACTGAGGTCGAGCCGGGCCCCCTACTCCTTCGCCAGGTGGCGCCCGGAGACGGGACCACCTCGGCCGAAGTCGAGCGCCCCTCTACCGCTCCGCTAGGTGTCCACCCAGGAGGGGTCCACCTCGGCCGAAGCCGGAGGCCTCCCTGCTCCCTCGCCAGGTGGCACCCTGAGACGGTCCCACCCCGGCCGAGGTCGAGCGGGGCACCCCGCTCCTTCGCCAGGTGGCGACCGGAGACGGGACCACCTCGATCGAAGTCGAGCGCCCCTCTGCCGCTCCGCCAGGTGTCCACCCAGGAGGGGTCCACCTCGGCCGAATCCGGCGGCCTCCCTGCTCCCTCGCCAGGTGGCACCCTGAGACGGTCCCGTCTCGACCGAGGTCGAGCCGGGCCCTTCGCTCCTTCGCCAGGTGGCGCCCGGAGACGGGACCACCTCGACCGAAGTCGAGCACCCCTCTGCCACTCCGCCAGGTGTCCACCCAGGAGGGATCCACCTCGGCCGAAGCTGGCGGCCTCCTTGCTCCCTCGCTAGATGGCGCCCTGAGGCGGTCCCACCTCGGTCGAGGGAGGCCAACCTGTGCGGAGAAGCTTCCGAGGAGCAGGAGCACGGGCTCCAAGATTGCCCCTCGAGCCGTGCGCACCGTACCCCGAGAGTCGCGCCCGTACGGTCGGCAGCAACATGCGAAACATCGCTTACATCGGCCTGACAGGTCCCGCAGTCGAGAGGCGAAGTCCTGACAAAACATGACCCAATAATGGGTTTCGTCGGTGCCTGGGAAGAAGAGCGCTCGCGCTCTGCCCAAGGCCTGGTCGGTGGTCTGCCCGGCGCCCTCCCTTTACTCTTTCCTCGCTAGGCTCGGCAAGCAAGGCAGGGAAGCCGCCTGGTTCTTTGATCCAGAAGGGGAAAGAGATGGAGGGAAGGGGTTGAAAGCGATGAAGGAGCCTCCCAAGGGCGGCAAACGAAAAGGCAGCACGAGGAGTTAAAAGGAAGGGTAGACGACAAGGTAAGCAAGAAACAAAGGGCTGGGAGAGAAGATTCCGTCCCAAGAGCATGATCCAAGATCCCGAGAGGGGACCTTTGGCGTGAGCTCGGCGGAGGAACTCGGCCGAATTTCTATCCCTCCTGAAATCTTACTTGCTAGCACAATCTCTAAGTCTGGGACTCCTTCAGGGGCCCGTCTCAGAGATTCTGTTTCCTCTCGCCGCTTACTAACTTGACCGTCGGAGCTCCCTCGCCAGGATCCCCGGCCAGGGTTTCTGACCTTGCCTTGCAGGTTCGAAGAGCCAGGAGACCCCAGGGACAAGACGGTCCAGTCGGATCGGCGGCTCCGAAGCCACAGGCACGGCGGCGAGATCGGCAACATAGTCTATAGCCAATAATGATGTGTGGAAGCTTGTTGAGCTTCCTAATGGTTGTAAACCTATCGGATGTAAATGGGTATACAAGACTAAAAGAGATTCCAAGGAAAGAGTTGAGCATTTCAAGGCCAGATTGGTAGCAAAAGGCTTCACTCAAAGAGAAGGAATTGATTTTGCTGAAAACTTTCTTTTTGGTATCTTCTAAAGATTCTTTCAGAATCATTATGTCATTAGTGACTCATTATGATCTAGTGCTGCATCATATGGATGTTAAAATTGCTTTCCTGAATGGTAACCTCAGTAAAGAAGTCTACATAAAGCAACCAGAAGGTTTTCAAGAAAGTGGTGAAGAATATTTGGTATGTAAATTAAAGAGGTCCATCTATGGTATAAAGCAAGGATCACGACAATGCTACCTAAAGTTTGATGAAGTTGTAACCTTTCTTGGTTTTGAGAAGAATAAAGTTGATGATATACTACTTGCCAGAAGTGATTTTGGTTTGCTTTCTGAGACCAAATAAATGTTGCCTGAGAATTTTGATATGAAAGATCTTGGTGAAACATCCTTTATTTTAAGAATTGAAAGTCATAGGGACAGATCTCGTTATCTATTGGGTTTGTTACAAAATGTATATATTGACAGAATTCTTCAAAGATTTAATATGCAAAATTGTAGATCTTGTGACTCACCTGTTGTTAAAGGCGATAAGTTCAGTAAAGATCAATGTCCAAAAAATCAACTTGAGAAAGATTAAATGAAAGATGTACCTTATGCTAGTGCTATAAAGAGTTTGATGTATGCTCAAGTCTACACCAAACCTAACATTGCCTGCATAGTAGGTGTTCTTAGTAAATATCAAGCCCAAGCTATCAACATTGAGTTACTGCAAAAAAGGTGATGAGGTATTTATAGAAAATCAAGGATTATGTGCTCGTGTACAGGAGAGTTGATATTCTTAAGTTGATTGAATATTCGGATTCAAATTATGTCAGGTATCTTGATGATCTGAAATCAACCTCTAGATATATTTTTATATTGGTTGGTGGTGCAGTATCTTGTAAAAGTGTTAAAGAGACACTGACTGATTTTTCTACCATGCAAGCTGAATTTATATCCTATTATGGAGCTGCTACTCAAGCTATTTGGTTAAGAAATATTATGACTGGGCTTCAGATTTTATATTCGAGTTCCAGACCTGTGTTGGTATATTATGATAATAAGGCTGTGGTATTCTTCACAAGGAATAATAAATCTTCCAGTAAGTCTAAACATATTGAGCTGAAGTATTTGGTCGTCAGAGATCTTGTAAAGAATGGAGATAATTATTGATTATATTGATATAGAGTCTATGTTAGCTGATCCTCTGATCAAAGATTTGAGGCCCATATACTTTACAAGGTTTGTTGAAAATATGGACATATTGAGCTCTTTTGATGTATTTGTTGAGTGAGAGTGACTCAGTAATTAAACTTATTATCAATATGAATTTATTTTTTATTTATATTTATCATGATAATTATTTGGTTGATTCTTATATATTTTATATGTACATATGGAATAATAAAATATAATATAGTATCTCAAGATTATATTTTTCTTAAGAATGATAGTTGTATGCGTACGTCTCATTTGATAATTATGAAATCTTATTGTGTTTGGAGACATACAGACTTCTTTTGAAGTCGTGAGATTTCTCTAGCTTGTTATATAGCATGTGGTTAAAAAGAATTCATGATTGAGAGTATATATATTTGATTTGTTTTGATTATGAAATATCTCTTTTGATTATATATTTGACTGAGATCAGGTGTCGAGTCTCAAATATATTGTGCTATCTCATTATTGACATCGTTGTTGAATATGTGAAACAGAATGGCTTATTGTTTGATGCCATTAAAATTTTTCTTGCTTATTTTATTTCTAAGCTTGTTGAAGAGAAATTGGATGACTGACTATGAAAAATAGCATATTTTATTTTGATCACCTTGATGCTATTTTTTTGCTGCACTACCATATCAAAACTTATATCGATAATGTTTATGATGCTTATAACCATGAATAAGTCTTGTATCGGATAAGTAGTACAATGATCCCATGATTCGACATCATGAATACTATTGGATTGAGTTATTTGTAGGTGCTGTCTATGGATCATATAGTGACCACATTTGTTTTCAACCAAAGAGTTGTTTTTAAAATAAAACATTTTCAAAATTATAATTAATGTAGCCCAAGTGAGAGAACGTAAGAGTTTTTCTTAATTTGGGCTAATATTAATTAAAATTTTTATTTTATTAAAACCGGGTTGATTTTATGGTCCATGTTGATAGACGTATGATGAGTCCAATGTTATGTCATTATTGTTTGGGCTAGGAACATCTCATGTGATTTGATATGGTTGAGGTGGCAGCCTTAACCTGACTTGACTTGTGATGGGAGGATCAGTTAGGATGTTTTCATTTTATTGGCTAGGTCTTCTCTCCGTTTCTTCTATTTATATATTTCACGTGAGTTGTGATTTTTTCATGATGATTTTTTCTATCGAGAACCGTCTATCTTCTAAGGAAGAAGCCCGAAAAGAAGACTCTGCCTGCGGTATTCATGTAAGCATCGATAATCAATTTAGGATCATGACGAATACAGATATACATCGTAAATCTTTTTTCCAGATCTATTGTTCAGGATTCTAATCTTCTTGATCGATCCAAGAAATTGAACAAATTTCTTTTCCTACATTTTAAATATGGTCGGCGATGATTAATCTTTGCGACAATAGTCATTTTTATTGGCTGATGTGTCAAGTTCTTATTAAACTAGTCCACGGCTGACGTGGTCCATCAGGGACCACGGCCTTTTCGAACCACAATTCAAGACCGGCTTTTCATCATGCTACTAGCAGAGTAAAACTTGGACCATTTTCTGGTTATCTATTCACCAACCATGCCTTTTCCAAACCGACATCTGACCACTGTGCTTGCAATCAAAGTGGCTTTATTACACAACAAGCCGAGAAACCTTCTGCCTGCGACGCAGGATCTTCATGAAATCATTCCCTTCTGATGGATTCCCTACTTCCATCGCACGATGGCCCGGTCGCAAACTTCTTTTTTTTTTGTTTTTTTAACAAAACTCGGTCCACAAGCTTGTCGGGTCCACGAGCTTGGAGACGGGCCAATGCTTGCAACTTACCGGCCATGCATGAACAGTTCGTCCGTTGTCAACGTGGGCGACCCGCTAAGTTAGAGGAATCACCATGGTGGTGGCAAACACGTGTAATGATGGTAGCTGAGGGATAAAAACACTATAAACATATTTATTTGGGAGGAATTAGGCTGTGAAATAGAAACAGAAATAATGGGCATGGATAACACTTATTTCAATCATTTTGTTGATGGAAGTCTAATTCCCATTCTGATTAAAAAAGAATGGAAATATCCTAATTCTCTGCAACTCAATTCCAAATCTTCTTTAATATTTAAATCCGATTCCAATCCTAGCCACAAACCAATTATATTGAAAAATATGTTCATTCTAGTTTCTATTTCAAAACATTTTGAATAAGGTTGTGAACCAAGCACATCCAGATTTTCTTCGCATTGTAGCAACATTTTGACTTAAAAACCTAATATTACTGGCGAGTTCGGATCCTTCTATACTGGTCTTCATGCAACAGACCACACCATGGACTACTCTTTTCTTCGAATTGGTAATTGCTCTACCCCTCCACGCTCGTTGCCCATTTCCTTGAAGAAAAGGTTAAAAAATTCGTTCTTGCCCTAGGTGAGATAAAGCACCGGCGTCATATATGGCTTTCCCTTCCATTTTTATGAAACTTCCTATGGAACCCGTAAGGGAGACATTGTAGCCTTTCTTTTAACAAATTCATCAGACAAAGAGGCTCTCTCCAGGTTTAAATAAACCATTCATTGTCGTGCTCAACAAAAAGGAAAGTGCAGCTACAGTTCGAGACAATCATCCTATGAATCTCGTCCATGGCATATTAAAATTATCCCCAAGGTTCTAGCAAATCAACTTAAAGTGAAACAATCATGTTTTTTTTTTTTTTTTTGGGGGGGGGGGGAGAGAGAGAGAGAGAGAGAGAACCGACACAGAATAATCAAAATTTATGTGATCTGAGAAAACCGACACAGAATAAAAGAATTCCCATACAACAGAAAATTCATTAGCATAAAATAGAAAAATTCTCAATATCCATGGCCCATCTGGAATATAACAGCCAGAACTTGATGAACCAAAATAAATTTTGCTTATTCCCATAGATTAATTTTGCAACACTGTCAAGTCTAATGCGCTGATGCTGCAACAGCCTGTAACAATGAGCAAAACAGAGTCCCATAATTTGCTATGAGACATTCAGCTCGCTAACAAAAGAATATTGAAAACTAATTACCATTTGCTGAAGTTAAAAACTGCTGTAAATGAAGAAAAAAAAAGTTGCTGGTTATCTTTCATTAACACCATACTATTTCTAAAAAATATTTCATGCCATAAATAATCAAAATTTTCATCTTCTTTCAGATCAGCTTTTGTGTACCAAAAGAATGATGCATCTACATGCATGTGCACTTGTGGCTCTTTTTTTTTTGGGTGTTGAAATTTTTAAGAAGATGAAGCAACATTTTGTATCTAATGCGGTGTCTCCACTATTGTTGTCAAATAGTGGAGCTGCACATACCTGAAATCAAGATTGAGGCTGCATAGTTTCAAGTAAAGAGAATTACCTCTTCCTTCTTTTCTTTCTTTCCACCAAAGAGCTTATATCCTCCATAGCCTAGCAAAAACCAACCACCTAAACTTGCCAGTACAAACTGCAAAAGATTAGAAGATCTAATAAGTTTGTAACCAAAAAATAAGAAATATGTTTCAGATGATAACACCTCAACTATGACAACCATGGAATAAATGAAAATATTAGCAATTTCACATCTTTTTGGAAGTACGCTAAGAATTAATTAAACTACCAAAAAACACAATTATATCAAAATCGTAAGATATAGAAGCATGTGAAACGGTTATTTTGAACATTAAAGAAACATATGTTTTTTATTGTATTAATACCAAAAAAACTAATTCCTGAAGTGGAAAAAAAAAGCCAATCTGTATGCTAACTGCTTTTAGGATGGTTGAATGCTCATATCGGGTTATTGATTATATAGACTGCTAGAAGTAGAGCTAGACATGTGAAGACTATGGCCTAATATCTCCAAAGCTATTCTACACGCACATGCATGGGACAAGTGCAGCACATATGAAGTGCATTCAGAGATTCTCAAGCAATTAATTCACCATTTGCCTCACTGAAGCAAGCAAATTAATTTTTATCCCTGAATTCCCAGGACTGCCCTTCTGGCATAAGAAACTCAAAAATAAGCAACTGATCTGGACTAAAAAATATCAGACATTACACAACATGGAGTTCAGTAGTATTATATACCATCAAAGTTGCAACAACCCAATACAGAAAAGGAACTCCTACTCAACTCATACAGAAGCATTCTTCCAGTGTTCTGTATGGCTGCACTGTCATTACTACTGAAAGTATGATATCCTTTTCGAAATATTCAAATTTTTTTGTTGGAAATTCCTGTCGGTTGGAACTTATCCTGATGGACAGATATTCTTTGGAAGTAGAGTAAACCATGTCATTTTTTTATAACCAACATAAATTAAGCTATATGGACAGCAGCTGTAATTAAATTAACTGAATTATGGTTCATTTTAAGCCCAAACAACAAAAGGGAGATCTAATTCCTGTAAAGCATATAGCTATATTCTATCCTGCACAGCCATAAGTATTATGTCCAAGTCACATTTTCTACTTAAACTTTCAAGACAAAAATGTTAAAAAAAAAAAAAAAAAAAATCCTAGTACGAGCCATATTATAGCTCAGTATCTCTGAAAATAAGTATAATCTAACTGCAAAGTTCAAACAACTTGACTCCACTACAATTCCACAGTCAACACAACAGTCTTGACTCTTGATAGTTGGATCTAGTGTGTTGTCAAGATAAGGGAGTTGGATTGATGCACTTAATTTCAATATCAGCTCCACTTTACTTCCTAATTAATCTACCTTTAATTAAAGGTTTGGTAAAATATTGGTTGCAGATGTCAAGAGCTGTGAAAAATTGGTAGTTTTAAGTAATTGACAAAAGAACTTCATAATCGTTCTTGTTCATAGAATACCTTAAGCACCACTTTTAAGAGAATTAAAGACTTCCATGCATGAAAAGAAACTTACATGTTCTTCCTTCCATTTAGAAGGGCTTAGTGGATCTTCCCAAATGTTAACCTTCAGGGATCCATGATGATCTGCAATGTGTAATAAGAATTTAAATGTAAGAAGAAAAGCACTACATTCTAAAAAGAACATCAAGTTTGCTATCCATCTCTAATATGGTTTTAGTTACAGAAATTCCCTAATTAACTGCTAATCATTGAGAAATGAAGCATCAAAGTAAGGTATTAATGGTTCAACAAACAACTGATTTATGTAATGAAGTGCTAAAAGCCTGAAATAAAGGCCACAGAAAAAATAATAATTTATGAACTGAACCTGAACCAATGACAATTATGAACCACAACCTATAGCTATTTCTAGGATTATGTTCTAAACATTTGACCAATTAGATGTTCGGGGTCAGGCTTGGACATGGAAAATTGGATACAACCAACATCAATCCAGAATCACCAAAAAAAGACAATGAGAAAAAAAAAAAAGTAGCTTATAATAAGGGGAGAAGACCCAAATAAAGGACACAGCCAGGCTTGGATGACATAAAGCTTGGATATAATAAAAGCATATCTGAATTATATTACACCACCTCTAAAAGATTTTCGCAAATATCACGTGTTAGGAATCCCCGGATCAGAGTATATGCCGCGGAAGTAATGTGAGAGAGATCCTGATGCGATGATGGCAGCCTTCTTGATTTACAAAGAAACAATCAGGAAAATATATAGAAGAAATTAGGAGAAAAGAGATTGTATTATTATCCTTGGAGAAGATCTTGATACAAAACACAAGACACCAGCCTCCTGTCTGATACCCGGGAAGAAACTCCCAAACCTGCAGACTCCCTCATGCTCGGTTTCCTTCTCCAAGCCCTTGGAACACCCACGTCCCAAGCCCTTCTTCTGCGTGATGTAACCCTCACGCACCGATGAGAAAGAGAGAAAATGCACACCCCTCTTAAACCAAAAAGAGAACCGACTACACCTCTGGACCTAAAACCCCATAACCCACAAACCGGGTTATGTTACAATCTTTCAAAAACTCCCCCCTAAGTCACATACATGAGAAAATACTCAAACCTGGATCAAGCCCCCTAACCCAACTGACTCACATGTTCTCTCAACCTCAGACTCAGAGTATCCCCTGGAACATCTCCAAGACCCGCTTGGAACACACCCCCAAGTTCCAGGGATCCTCGAACATCCCTGCCATGGCCTTCCAAGTCTCTCCAAGGCTTGGAAGCACCACAAAATCCTACAATCTCCACCTTGGTGCCCCCAAGCCTTGGCAAACTTGGCAATGTCCTCTTGTACAACCCCACTGTAATTCCGTATCCTGACAGTTCCTTGTACGGATCTCTTTGCCTCTGCCAACACTCTTCAGCTGCTGTGCACCCTTGAAGGCCTTTGGAATGACCGCCTCCATTGCTGAAGACCCTTGCTTGTACCTTGGCACCACCATTGTAGCCTTCTTTCTGCCTGATAGCTGTATCAAGTTTTTTCTTGGACTTCCTTGGAGAGACCACAGCGATCCTGAAGCGGCACTTGCTGTAACTGGAGCTCTACCTGATACCATCTCCTCAGAGCCACGCCGACTACCTGTGCACACTGCTCCACTTGCCTCGGAGCACCCATGGCGCTGGTGCTGGGATGTGACTTCTATCCATGCACTCCTCCACTCTGACCTTATGTCGAATCCTGCTCCATCCGTGAAACCACCTCTTCCTGGTGCTCCACTTGAGACTGAAGTCCCCCTGATGCCACAGAATGAAATCCCAAGGCCAGCAACTCAACGCTGCCCTGCTGAGCCTGTCCCTGCACCTCGAACCCCATCGCTGCCTCCTCGGACCCTCCGTATCCCGCGGACCCCTCCGAGACCGTTTCGGATACACTGCCTCCCACAAACTTCTCTGAAACCAAGAGCTCATCCGACTCTTTGACCGAGTGACTGAACCTGAGAAATCTGAGCTTTTCTTTTCTCCATCCTTGCACTTCTTCCTGAGCGGACACTCCCGCTTAAAGTGCCCTGCTACACCACACCTGTAGCACTTGCCAGCCATGTTGCTTTTCCTGGACTGTACCCATCTCACCTGTTCACCTTTCTTCTTCCATGTTCTTGGCCTCTCTGACGCAGCCAAACTCTCCTGGAAGACCTCCCTCTTCATCATCCGTTCCCGCTGCTCATTGAATCTTAGCACTGATATGATATCCTCATACATCAGTATCTCCTTTCCATATAGTAGTGTAGTCACCAACAGATAGAAGCTCCCGGGTAGTGAACATAAAAGCAGCAGACTTTTATCTTCCTCTCCTAAATCCATCCCAATGTTGAGCAAATCCATGTTCATCCGGTCGAACCGCTGAATGTGTCCCGCAACATCCTCACCCTCTTGCATTCGAAGGCTATACAGTTGCTTCTTCAGCACCAACTTGTTACACATATTCTTTCCAATATACATGATGTGCAACCTGAACCACAATCCCTTGGATGCCTTCTTCTCTAATACGCCATACAAAACTTCATCCGCCAGACAAGTCCTAATCGTGGCACATGACCTTTTCTCCAAGGATATCCACTCCTTGTCATTCATATCCCCTGGCCTATCTTCCAAAGCCAGATATAATCCCATCTGAACCAGCAAGTCTTCCATCCTAACCTTCCACATGGTGAAATTCTCTTTCCTATCAAACTTCTCTACACCAATCTTCATCCTGCTGCCTTCCATGATCCAAAACAATCACAAACAACGAAAGAGTAGACAGCAGTCCCAGATCTTATCCTTCTTCTCAACACCTTGAGAAAATCCTAGATCTGAACCCTTCTTCAAAATTCTGGAGAAACCTGATCTAAAAAACACCTTGATCAAGAACACCTTGAAGGAATCCTGGGGTAGAAACCTCCTCTCCCATGCTCGATCCTGCTCTGATACCACTTGTTAGAAATCCCCGGATCAGAGTATATGCCGCAGAAGCAACGTGAGAGAGATCCTGATGCGATGATGGCAGCCTTTTTGAAGAATATATAAAAGAGATTGGGAGAAAAGAGATTGTATTATTATCGTTGGAGAAGATCTTGATAAAGGATACAAGACACCAGCCTCCTATCTGATATCCAGGAAGAAACTCCTAAACCTGTGGATTCCCTCATGCTCGATTTCTTTCTCCAAGCCCGAGGAATATCCACGTTCCAAGCCCTTCTTCCGCGTGATGTACCCCTCATGCTCATTCCTCACCGGTGACAAAGAGAGATCACGCACACCCTCTTAACCCAAAAAGGGAACTGACCACCTCTGAACCTAAAACCCCATAATCCACAAACCGGGTTATGTTACAATCTCTCAAAAACTATCCGTAAGTCACATACATGAGAAAACACTCAAACCTGGATCAAGCCTCCTAACCCAACTAACTCACATGTTCTCCCAACCTCAGACTCAGAGTATCTCCTGGAACACCTCCAGGACCTGCTTGAGACACGCCCCTCCAAGTCCCAGAGATCCTCAAACATCCCTGCCATGGCCTTCCAAGTCTCTCCAAGGTATAGGAGCACTACAAAATCCTATAACATGATCATTTATGCTTCGGTAAACACTATGTTTATTATGCTAAGGCAAAACATTTACTTTTCATGATTAACTCAGTGCACTCATATATTTGTGCCCATACCAGAAAACTGTTTCCCATTGTAAATCTGCCAATTTAGTGCACATCATCAAATTCTCATAACACTAGTTGTGCATCCAACAAAGGTGATAACATTAACAGGTACAAATACATCCAAATAAAAGACAAGAAATTTGAGCATCTGCATCTTGCAAAAAATATGTATAATTTGTATTCACTGAGTTAACTGTAAAACAAAGAAACGAAACATGCGACAAAGGCTATAGTAAATTAATTAGTTATGATTTTATTTCTCTACAAAATAATTAAATACATGGAGATTAATAATGAAGAGAGCATTTGCACACAACTTCTATTCCTTGCTTTTGTTTTCACTCTTTTTTGAAAGCAATTAGACTTTGCTTCCAAAAGCTCTAAAGATTTTAGAATCTAGTTTATTTTTCTTCTTAAAACAAAACAGTTCAAAAACAGAAAACGAAGCAATACCAAACTGGCCCAAGTCACCGACAATTTTTCAGCAAAAGAACTAGATGTTTTAGAATCTACAATAAGGATCATTAGTTCGTTTTCTACGGCTTCAGAATTAAGATCCAGATCAAGATTCCACCATTCAAAATTTTCTACGCCCAAAGATCGATCCAATATTGATTGAAAATTGGACTCGAAGATTTAGGGTTTAAAATTTGAAGCGTTCAGATCGAATCGTCGGCTACGGATAATCATAAAGCAGTATGAGATGATCAGATCGTTCGAAGGTAAATGATATGGTGATTCTTTTTGAGAAATCTAATAGGCGCAGAGGAAAAGGTAGTCCCATGCGATCATGGAATTGAGTGCATTAGGGGAATTAGACCGAGCAGCGATAATGGATCACGAGAAAGAGAGACCAAACAAGGATCAGAACAAAAAAGGAAACTTGTATCTATCCAGAAAGAGAAATCGATAGAACGAAGTGGATAAAAGAGAGAAAGAGACCTCCGCCACCGGCGAGACCGCGCCGGGGTATCAACTTCACCGATGGAGTAGGAGCAGATAATCTCCGGAGAGAGGAAGCGAGCGCCGCCCGGGCCGCCATTGCTGTGGTTGATCGCGAGAAGCTGCGCGATGCTATTAGGTCTGAAGAGAGAGAAAGAGCACGGGACGAGAGGTGATACGGAGGAATCGTCTGAAATAACGGCGTTGCAGGGTTTCAGTTCGCCCGTAACTTATGCCAGGCGCCACTCAGGACTCAACAAACTTGGACTCGTAGCTGTGTTTGGATGCCCTATTCCTTGAACTCGTAGTTGTGTTAGGATGCCCTGTTCCTTGTTAGAATAGGATATTATTCTACTCTATTTTTTCAAATACCGGTTAAAAGTGAGGTGAGTCCCACTAAAATACCAATTCCAATCAACGACCCCTATTCTCAAATTGTTATTTCACAGTATCCCATGGATTAGTATTATTCTCATTTTTCGTATTCCAAGGACATGCATGGAATTATAAAAAAAAACCTAAACCTCTCTCAAACGACAGCCAGCTCTTCGTCCCGATCATCCCGATCCCTCTTTCCCTTGGCTAGGGTTTGCTGAAATCCTGTTGCAGACGTCTCCGATCGGTTGGTTCGGTCTCCGTAGGCAGTTTGTCTTCCGGAAAGGTAGGTTCTCCGACTTGATTCCCCTATTCCGGCTTCCGATTTCTCTCTCATTACCTTCCTCTCTCTTTCTATGCATCTCTATCCGGCTATCCTCGCCATTGCTAAAGCTAAAAGGTTGGTTTCGGGGGAGAGGAATGGCGTTGAGGGGGCTCGGAAAAAGAAAATCAGCCATGGACACTTGACCGATCTAGGGTTTGTGGCCGGTGGCCCTAGTTCATGGGAATATGGGCATCCTAACCTGCAGTTTCCAAAAATCTGCTTCTCTTCCTTTGACATTTTCATATTTTGCTTTGAAAAGTTTTATACATGACTTACCATGGTTGGCGAAAGATCAGTATCTTCATCCAATATTCAGCTTGTATTTTTTTTTATGCAAGTTTTGAAATAATTGCTTATGACCATTATTTCTCATGGATTACATCATACAGTAATTTACATCCATATTAGGACCCTTTCTAACTTGATTAGATTGATTCAAGTACCATTATTTCTCGTCCAATTCTTAGGAACTCTAGATTGTTAGCAACTTTGTATCTCTTTGACCGACTCTAATAACATATCTATTGTGGAGAACACTGATTACTGCCCTATTTCAAAGCCAAGATCTTCAAGACATTTTTAGTGGCGATACTTCCATTCCAGAGCCACTTATTACTGATCTAAATAGCATCGCCATTACTGGATCAAAGTTAGTATCAACTCTTGACTATGCATAATACAAATGGTCTGATTATCTATTTTGGTCTAGATCATGTGTACATTATCAACAAGATCATAGCCATTATTGTTGAACTTGACACTTCTGTAGATTGTTGGAAAGAATCAAAGGACATATATTCGCTGAATCCATTCTTTGATATTCAGTTATAATTTGATTGTATTATGAATTAAAGAGTATGTATTTTTTTACTTAAATTCTTGAACAATATAGAATTAATTTTCTTTTTCATTTAATTTTATCATGGTTGGGATACTGTAGATAAGATGCCAAAATCAAAAACATCAGGAAAAGAGTTTGATGCAAGGGAAGGTGCATCTCGTTCTAGAGCACCTAATTAGATGGATGCTTTGGATATGATAATGCTATCCTTAATGCGGCAAGAGAACGATGATGGCAATTGTTACAATGGCACCTTCTCCCAGGAAACATGGAGGAGAATGACGACTGCTTTCAATGGAAGGACAAATAAGTCCTTCAGTTTTAGGAACCTGAAGAATAGGTTAAAGGTTCTGAAGAAGACCTTTAACTTATACTACAACTTATGTAATCATTCCGGATGGGGATGGGATCCCATACTAAAAGTGCCTATATATGGTGATGAACAAATGTGGCAGGATGTCATATTAGTGAGTGGTCCATTTATGTTAATATCATATGTTCAATGCTTTTGGGAATAGTATAATCATTATCTTTAAAATTATTATTAACAGGTTAACAAGGATTATGCTCGGATAAAGGGTAAGCCATTTCCTGCATACGACGATATGAATATCCTTTTTTCAAAGAACACGACCACAGGCCGACGGGGGATACTTCTGCTATTCCAGAAGGGATATCGGACAATGATACCTCAGACGATGAATTTGATCAGATAAATTTAGATGACATCAACGTTGGCCAACCATCACAATAAAGTGGTGGCTTCTGCCTTTCATCATATGCTCATTTTGACTTATTTGATGAGGTATCCCCAAACAGCCCTATTACTTATGCCTCGACTCAACTACCAGAATCCTCTTTAGATGCATGTCCCAACAGTAATCCTGAAAAGAAGGCAAGGTCCGCATCAATTACTCCCACGGCATGTAGGACAAGGGCACACATTGATTCAACTTCAATCTTACATGATTTGGTTGATTAAGGTCGAAAGAGACTCAAAATTGCTAGCAAGATCCTTCGGAGGGATGAGTTGTCCCGTGATACCATACCTTCCATTGATGAGTGTATGCTGAAATTAAAGAGTCTTCCCGGTATTACACTTGAATGTATTGTTGCTATAGGGGAGACCTTGAAACAAGAGATTAATAGGTGGTTCTTTATGCATTATGAAGGGCCCGTTCTAGAAGCATGGCTTAAAAGATAAATGGATGACTTCTACCATATACCACAATCAATGGCAGTCCCTCTAGGAAGTTATGCTCATGTGCGTAATCTATTCATGGCTCCTCCAATGCCTGGTGTCCATCAAGGTGCCCCCCATGTATTTGTGCCTCCTCGAATGCAAGCTACTACTTCTGGTAGTCCGATTCCATTCATGTCGGCATCATTCAAGCAAAGTAGTGAAGATAGCAATTCTTGGGATTGTACCCTTCCTCCTCGTGAAACTCATGAGGAATTCATGCATACTACTTCTGCACCTTCAACACATGATACTGATTATGCCCGTCATCGTTGGCCTTGACATATCCATAACATGTTCTGCTTATGTGATGATGTTATTTGTTTTGTGTGTTTGGTATAGGTAACTTATATAGTATTTTGTCTTAACTTGCTAATGACAAATTTTGTTGTAAATAAGAATATGCTTGTTACAATTATGGTGTTGATGTTTGTATAATTACTGTGTTTCAGTTTTTCATGTAAGCATAAAGTTTCGCATATGCTTGTATCTTTAACTTCTCTCTTTGTGTAATAGATGGATACGTTACACAAGCTGTTGGCATTTTTAATAGACGAGGATAATTATTTGCAGGATGTTCTAACTGCATTATTAGTAGTGGCATCATTAATGTGCATGATTGTAACGTACTTACGAAGGTGCCATGTCAAACTCGTTCTTTCTCGGGTCACGACCTCATAACAGAAATGCAGAGTAGCCATCCAGATAGAGGTTATGACCACTTTAGGATGAGTAATAGTATGTTCTTCAAGTTAGAAGAATTGCTTGTATCGCGTGGCCTTTTAAGAAGCACACATATGTAACTGTGAAGGAACAATTAGTTTATTTCCTGTATGGCACAGGTCATGGTGTAACTAATAGAGTTTTGGCTGGAACTTTCCAGCACTCTGGGGAGACGATATCTCGACATTTTAATAATGTGCTGAAAGCAATTTGTTTATTGAAGCAAAAATTTGTTTTCTTATATTCATATCTTTTGTTATGTTTGCATTCACCTTCCTATGGTCATGCTATGCTACAATGTTTTCCTATTTTTATTATCAATGCATAAAGTAGTTTATATCTTGTTGAGCTACAATGTTTTGAGCTACAATACTAAAAATGGTTTGCTCATTTTGTTGATTTCCAACACTATTTCCTATTTCAAAAATTTTCATATATAATATGTTCGATACCTTACAATTATGTTTTGCCAATGATGGTAGGCTGCCTTAAGAATGAGTGTCGCTAGGAGACAAGGGCTTAACTATATTTATATCACAGGCTGCCTTACTACGTAGTTATTTTATCTTGTTTCCGCGATGCTCCAATGTATATAATGTTGCTTATTCTGAGGCAGATATTTATATTTCAATTTATTAAACTATGTATTACTTTTATTGCAAGGACATGGAGTGGATTTACACATTTGGTATTTTCCTCTTGTTGCCGTGATGCTCAAGTGAGATTACATTCACTGTCCTTAGCCATATTTTATAAATATTTATTTATGCTGATTGTTATGGCAACCCCAGTGTAGACGGATGCTTAACTTATTGGCAGCCCTTACATTTTATGTTTTGTGAAACATTGGAAATGGGGGTAGCCCTTCCTCATGTTTGGGTTATTAAGACATCTTATGTTATAACAATAATGTTCCGAGCTACAATACTAAATATGGATGCATATATGATTGTCTATATTGGTGGCAGCCCTTATTTTTTTTCTTTGTCCTTAATTGTCAGATGCTACCCATCAGTTGTGATATGTACGTATGTTTTGAATTATGATTTGAAATGGGGGGTAGTCCATAGTCATGCTCTTTATAGATTAGTGCTTTATGCTCTTTACAGATCTTTACATTACAGGTTGAGAGAGAGCATTCATTTTTGGAGTATGTTTTTTCATGTCTATTTACAAGGGTACTTCTAAATCATGCTTGTTAGCTACTATCTCCGGAGCCGTACGATTTACAATATATTTTTATATCTTTTGAAGATGTTTTTGCTTTCTTCTTATTTCTTTCAATGTGTAAGGATATAAACACTTGGTTCATGCACTCATTTATCTGTTTGTTGTAATTGGCTGTGGTTAAGTTATTTATGTAAATGCTTGCTGTTACACAATTGGGCATGTTATTTGTTATATTTATAATTGTTGATGAATAAGTTAACATCTCATGTGCTTCGGGACCTTCATTGCGTATTTTGAGAATTTTACACCATAATGTAGATTAGTTACTTCACAAATTTGGCATGTTGAAAGTTCATTTGGAAGATTTCCGAAGTGCTTTCTTGAACATTATGTCTACAATTATGAAATATAACTAACTCTCTTAATTCTTTTCCAAAGTTTATTGACAAGAGGAGATGTCTCTTATCTCTCACACATTACTCATGTCATTTTGTTCTCCTTTTCATTTGGTTTATTACTAGTATAACATGCATAGGAGGGGACAGGTCAGTGCCTCTCCCATACTTATTCTTTAATTTTCTCGATATAATGGTTTAACAATGTAGATCTTGGTTTAACAATGTAGATTAGTATTGCTATGTTGCTCTTGTGTGCCAAATTAAGATTGCTTTTATTTCACTGACATATATGGATGATACTATGTTTGTTTTCAAAGTAAACATTTTAAGGAAGAGACTGTATATGGCTTGTGTCATTTGTTTCATTAACTTATTGTTTCCATCAGGTTAATCATGGTTGCATAGTATCAGGTGAGTTCGATATATTATTTTGAAGTTTTCAATTTTATTTGTGGCAAAGATGAGGGGCTACCCATTGACAGAGCTTGGCTTGCAAACAAGAGTTGATCCTAATTTTGGTTATTTGTAATTACTATTGTAGCCACGAAGTTATAATGAAGTCAATTTGGAATGTAGCAATGATGATGGGCTGTCTATTGACGGAGCATGGCTAGGAGACAATAGTGATACCATGTATTTAGGTTTTTTACTATTGTTGCCGCAATACTCCAGTGATGTTTATTCCGCATTTGTTGAGCCACAAATTAAATTTGGCAATGTCAGGCAATACTATTTAAACAATGGTAGCCCGTTTGATAAATTTTATAGCTTCTTATCAGCACATATTTTGCTATAAAGGATATGTGCCATGTGTGTCATCCGTGCCATGTGTGTCATTTCTGCATGTGAGGTAAGTATTGTTGGCAGCCCTTTCTTTCTCAGGTTTGTTATTATGGACAGGGGCTTCTTTAACTGATTATTACATTAACCTGCAACATAACATAAAATCTTGAAGGTTGAATTTTTCATTCTATGTTTCATACAGGTGACTTTTTATATTATGTTGGCCCATGGCACAAACCTGATGACTATACTTCATGCTTACAATTTATGAGGTTTGTAGGTCAGAGTACTTGAATTGTTTATTGTTAACCCAATCCTCTAATGATCATACGCCATTGCTTGACATATCATTGAAATGCATTATTTACAATTTATATATGTAACAGGAACTCAAGTGATGGTTACAAATGAATATAGCTAAAATAAAGGTATGTTATTGTAACATTAGGTCTGTCTTATTTCTACAAATCACTATTGATAGTACTATGATTACATATCTTATTATATATCACAGGAAAAGCACAACTATGTCAGAATGTGTGCCATTATATCAGTCGTAGATGAGATCACCATGCTTCATGGTCCATCACATGGTTGCTTCTAGCAGTTGTCAGGCTACATCACGCTATATGAAAGGAAGCATTCGGCTGTCTTTTATAATGTTGTTGAAGCTCAGTTGCTCATTTGATTGTATTTTATTTAATGCTAACTGCAAGCTCTTGTACATTATAAGACAACCATGTCAATGTTAAAGCCTTTGCTCCCTATGTTGAACTTTCCTACTTGGTTATCGATGTTAGACTTGGAAGTTGGATAAAATTATGGATTTAACTGTATTGATAAACAATGTCAGTGAATGTTATTTCTTGTGATTGTTATATGTGTTATTCATCTTGCTATAATGTTATGATGCAGTTTGAATGTACAGGTCATTGTGATATATTACATTATGTAAACATTAATATAATGTAAATGCCTATTCTAGGTATTTTTTTCAATATACTTGTGGGTCTTGTTATGGTCTTCGTTACAGGTGATACATTTATTTTTTGATGCTAATCTAAGGGGAGTGTTTTGAATTTTTTTTATAATTTTATTATTACTCTTGTATATGGTTGGAATGTAGTAGGCTGGCCCGATAAGCTTCAGGCCGGATCGAAGTCGGGCAGGGTTTCGGGTCAGGCTTAAGTACATAGGGCTGGGCTTCAGGGTTCATAATAAATTAATTTGTATAACACAATTTTAATACATCATAATCATAATATAATGTGAATAAATTTAAAATAATTTCTTTGTTAAATATACCATAATATTAAATTATTTAGTATAACATATTTTTAATACAAATTAATAAATTAATATGAATAAAAAATTATACTTATTTAAATATATAATTAAAAAGAAATTTTAAAACTCATTTTATCTTATTATTGATTAGGGGTAGTATTGGGATTTTATAAAAATTCTTTCCTGTTCCTAGTGGTATACAAGCTTGTTCCTATGTCATCCAAACACCATTTGGAATAACACCACATTAATTACATTGGAATAAGATGGAAAACCAGATTTTGATCCAAATAGAAATTAAGAATAACAACGAGAATAGATTATGAGTAATATCTATTCCTATTCCAGGAATAAATTTTTGCCATCCAAACACTATCGTAGGTTTTTTTTTTTTTTTTCGCGCGGGCGGGGGGGGGGGGGGGGGGGGGGGGGGGGGGGGCGGGGGCCGGGGTTGTTAAGAAAGCTTGAACTCATGCTTCCGCTAGCCTACGGGTTTATGGACTAATTTGGTTAAGGGAAGCGGGGAGGAAAAAATAACAAATTCTAAAAAAATAAAAAAAAACTCTAATTTTGTTAGAGTTTCAAGAAAAAAATAAAAAAAATTATAAATAAATATTTTTATATTATATAGAAAGTGAAATTTTATGAAAGATATAGATTTTAAAATTTTTCACGAAATATAAATTGATGGTATTTTTTTTTCAAAAGCATCTTTTAAAGATTAAAGACTAAGATTTTTTAAAATATGAATGGATGGATAGTATTAAATAATGAATAATAACATATACCAAGATCATATAATATGTATTATATATAATTAAAGCAATACCATATGAATTCAATGGCTACCAAGTGTCAAATTTTTTTAACCAGTTTTTTTGTTCAAAATTACATCTCCTATATAATCTATTATATTTATAAAAGTAAAAAAAGTCTGATTTAATTTTAGAGAGAATTTTCTTTCCAAAATTCACACCAACCTTCTTTGACTTAGTTTTGGAAAAAAAATTTTAAACATCAAAATTTTGAAATAAATTTTAAATATATTTAAAATAATAGATATAATAGATAATAAGTTTTATTAAATAAAGTTTAAATCATACTAAATATCAAAATTATTATACTCCATGCATCGCATAGGCCCGTATCTAATTTTAATATATTTCTATTAACGTAATATTTTATAATATTATATTTTAATATTTTAATAATAATATATGCTAAGTTCATATATTTATACTAATATAATATTTTCATTCATATCGATGTAGTACTTATATTAATATATTAATATTTATATTAAAACAATATTATATTTATATATATATTAATAAATATATTATGTTAAAACATTAGTATTATGTTAATATAATATTAACATAATACTATAGTATTATATTAATATAATAGGTTATATCATATTGTTGCCGATCCCGCCGTCGTGAACTGTAACTTCAGAACTGGTACCGGGCTCGGGCTGTCTCGCTTCGAGGTCCCTGAGCTCCCGATCCTGCAAAACAAGGTCAGAAACCCTGACCGGGGATCCCGGCGGGGGAGCTCCGACGGTTAAGTTAGAAAACGGCGAGATGGAATAGAATCTCTAAGGTGGGCCCCCGAAGGAGTCCCAGGCTCAGAGATTATCTTAGTAAAAGAGGTCTTTTGAAGAGTGGAAATAGGGTCGAATTCCTTCACCGAGCTTGCGCCAAGGGACCCTTCTCGGGATCTTGGATCCTACTCTTGGTGCCTTTCTCTTTTCCAGCATTTTTTCCCCTTACCTGGTTGTCCGCTCTTCCCATCCTTTTATCCTATCACGCTGCCTCCGGCCTCCCGACCTTGGGAGGCTCCTTCTTTGCCTTCGCCTCCTTCTCTCTCTCTCTCTTTCCCCTTTCCCCTTTGGGTCCAGGAACCCGGTGGCCTCCTTGTCTTGCTTGCCGAACCCAGCGAGAAAAGGGTAGAGGGAGGACACCGACCAAACCTTGGGCCGAGTGCGAGCGCTCTCCTTCCCAGGTGTTGACAACGTCCATTACTGGGTCCTGTCTACCAGGACTCCGCCTCTCGGCTGCGGAACCTGTCGGGCCGATGTAAACGAGGTTTCGCGCGTTACTGCCGACCGTACCGGTGCTCCTCTCGAGGTGCAACGCGCGCTTCCCGAGTGGTGGTCTCGGAACTCGTGCCCCTGCTTCCCGGCGGCCTCACCATGCAGGGCAGCCGGCTTCGACCGAGGTGGACCCGTGTCCGGACGGACACCTGGTGGAGCGGCAGAGGGGCGCTCGACTTTGGCCGAGGTGGACCCGTGTCCGGGCGCCACCTGGCGAAGGGGCAGGAAGGCCCGGCTCAACCTTGGCCGAGGTGGGACCGTCTCAAGGCGCCACCCGACGAGGGAGCAAGGGGCCGCCGGCTTCGACCGAGGTGGACCCCTCCTGGGCGGACACCTGGCGGAGCGGCAGAGGGGCGCTCGACTTTGGCCGAGGTGGACCCGTGTTCGGGCGCCACCTGGCAAAAGAGCAGGAAGGCCCGGATTGACCTCGACTTTGGTCGCGGTGGAGCCACGTCCGATCTTGCTGGACCGTTCCCGTGCTGCCGAAAAAATCCACGTGGTTCTGATCATGCCTGGCGGAATCTGAGACACGCCACGTCATCGTAACGACCGTATCAGTTCCCCCCATCCCCCCGTTCTGCTGAGGTGTCATGGCTCGAAACGTGGGGATTTAATGCAGAGATGACGTGGGGAAGGCGAAGATCTCGCGCCATAATTGCCACGATCCTCGTCGCCGTTCCTTGTTGCGCCCGAGGTCCTATGAGAGGTTGCCATGCGTCGCATTTCCTGTTGCACTTAATGCGTTGCTTCGAAAAGGAGGCCATTTCCATGTAACCGAAGCGTCGATGTCGGGCGTGCGTCCACGCGGCATCCATTTGGTGGTCCGGAATAGAATGAGGGGTACGACCGCTATCGATCGAATTTGAAAGGAGGGGGTCTTTCCAGAAACGAAGCCCTTTCCCTTTCTCGCGCTCCGCCGGCAGTTGCAGTGGGCTATCCTTCACTTCCCTGGGTTGCCACTTCTTTTGCACAGTGTATTTCGGTGAGTGCCCACGTCTGCTTCCTTCTCCCCCCTTTCCTTAGCAACTTTCCTTCACCATTTCCTTCCCCATGGCGCGCCTTCGTCATGTTTCATCTAACCCGGACGAGGCCGGTCCGTCCCGGCTGAGTACTCCATCGTCCTCTTCCTTGGAAGGGGAGGTGATCTCGGACGAGATCCGCAGGCGGCTCCAGCCTGGGGGTGTAACCATAGGCGTCCCTAGGGGTCCTAGGTCTCTCCCTGTAGTTTCCGCCCGTCCCATCTCTTCTCTTCCTCCTCCGGCCATCTCTTCTGCTGGTCCCTCCGGTCATGTCTCATCGATGACCGAAGGTAACCTTTCTTTGCTCCAGGAAGTCTATGGCATCCCGGAGTCAATCCATCTTTCTCTCCCGCGGCCTGGGGATCGTGTGACCTTAAGCGGCCCCGGGCGAATAGCCTTTTACGAGGACTTCCTCCTTGGGGATCTTCGGTTCCCCCTACATCCTTTCTTCCTCTCCTTTCTCAGTCACTACCGCTTGGTCCCGGCCCAGTTGGCTCCAAACGCCATCCGGGTCATCTTCGTCTTTATAGTCTTCTGCCACTTCCACGGGTTTGTTGCCTGCTTCTCTCTCTTCAGGGCTCTTTTCACCCTGAAGCGCTATTCCACCGATGATGGCTGGTGGTACATTTCACCTCGGCCTAGGTGCCTCAGGTTCGACCTCCCTTCCTCTATTAAGGGTTGGAAGAACCGGTTCTTTTTTGCCTCGGTCGAGGACGTCGACTGGAACTGGAGCGAGCCGGATCGGTCCCCGAACCGGAACTCCCAAGTCGAGCCGGCGGACTAAGAGGTATATTCCCTGCTACTGAGTGATGCGGTCCCGACGCTCGATGTTCTGCTCTCAGAGCAGAACTTGTTCGAGACGAGGATCAGTCCCATCCGGGAGCTGGATGAGGCTCGGCCTTCCCTTCTACTTCGTACTCCCCCCTTCTCCCTTTTCCTTTTTAACTGGCGTGACTGACCTCCGTTTACTTTCAGGTATGAAGTTTTCTTTAGAAAACCTGTTGGAGGGCACTGCTCAGAGGGACATTGCCGAGGGAAATGAACCCGCGACGAAGAGGGCTCGTATCGAGGCGAGCCGGGAGGCCGTGCCGATTTCCACCTCCGGTCTAGTAGCAGCAGCTCCCGCATCTAGGCCACCTCGAGCCCGTGCTCCCGATGTCCCTGTCGTCGACCCCGATAGGGCTGTAGAAGAGGGGGGGCCGGCCCCCTCCCGGGCAGCGCCCACCTCAGCCGCCGCCACCCCGACGGTGCCCCCGGTGGCCCCAGCTGCCCCATCGGTGGCCGTTCCACCCGGCGAGGGGACGGTCACTCCTGCTGCTGCCGACCGGTCTGCCCCGCCGCCAAATCTCACCAGCCGGTGCTCCGTGATCCATGATCAGGGCCTCGTGGAAAGGATCATGGAGTTCGCCTGCACCCCCCGGGACCGCCGACTGAGGGGTGGCCAGGATTACGTCGACGCCCTGCTCGGAATCCTTCCGCAGCTTTTCACGGTAAGTCCCGGGCTCGGAACCCTCTCTTTTAAAGTTTTAGTTGGATTTTGACTAACCTCTCTTTTTCTGTTGCAGATCAGGACCAACGTGCTGCTGCTGAGGAATTTCCTCGCAGGGTACGCCAAAAAGGACGCCGAGAAGGAGAAAAAGCTCGGCAAGCTCGCAGCCGACGTGAAGGACCTCATGGAGAAGGGGGTCGAGCTACGGGGGAATAACCAAGCCCTCCAATCCGACCTGGCGTGTGTCGAGGGGCGCATCAAAGAGTTGGAGACCACTCTGTCTGAGGAGAGGATCTCTAACCAGCGTCGCGCGGAGGAGGACACGGTGGAGAAGGCTCGCCTCCGAGCTCAGTCCCGGTCGTTGGATCGCCAGGTGGAGGAGGCTCGGAGGGAGCTGAACGCAGCCAAGGAGAAGAGCTCCTACATCAACGGGCTACTAGAAGCATCGAAGCGGGACGCGCAGGAGGCCGTCCCGAAATTCTGGGCCTCCGAGGAGTACATTGTGGAGGTTCAGGAGGCCGCCGTGGACTCCTTCTTGAAGGGGTTCCAGGTGTGCCGGGAGAAGGTGAGCTCCTTCTACCCTGAGCTCGACCTCAGCGGGGTGGTCCATGGCGGAAGGAGGCAAGAGTCTGGTGGAGAGGCTCCAACGGCGGCGGGCGTCGAGGCTGCAACTCCATAGCAGCCCCCTGAGCAGCCACCCGTCGACGGCGCAGGTGGAGAGTACGCACCGCCGCCCGAGGATAGTGCTACTGCGCCGAACTAGCTTCCCCCTTGTATCTCTTTTCTTCTTCTTTTTTTTTGAGGACTCCCGGCCTGTCGGGAATCCTTCATTGTAATCCTTCTTTAGATTAATGAAATCTCCTGTTTGCCAAATCTCGTCTTTGCTTTCTCCAGCTTTTCTTTCTCTTTTTTTTTTGTTGGAACCGAGTGTTGGTTTCGGGTGCCGGGACCAAGTCCTGTGGTGTGCTCCGAGCTAAACTCACTGTCAGACTGAGTCCCGTCCGCCATTCTGCCTGAAATTCGGAGCTTCCGGGCTGGACGCTGGTGGAGCAGGCCTTGCACGAGGCCTTCGTGGCTTGCCGGCCTATCCTCTGGGACTGCGTGGGTGAGCTTGGCTCTGCCCCGCCTTCCGGACCGGAGTCCGGGACTTCCGGACTGAACCTCGGGGCCGCAAGCTTTATCTGAGCCCTGTGCGGCTTGCCGGGCTGTTCTCCGTGATTGCATGGGCGAGTTTAGCTCTGCCCCGCCTTCCGGACCGAAGTCCGGGACTTCCGGACTGAACCCCGGGGCCGCAGGCTTTATCCGAGCCCTGCACGGCTTGCTGGGCTGTTCTCCGTGATTGCGTGGGCGAGTTTGGCTCTGCCCCGCCTTCCGGACCGAAGTCCGGGACTTCCAGACTGAACCCCGGGGCCGCAGGCTTTATCCGAGCCTTGCGCGGCTTGCTGGGCTATTCTCCGTGATTGCGTGGGCGAGTTTGGCTCTGCCCCGCCTTCCGGACCGAAGTCCAGGACTTCCGGACTGAACCCCGAGGCCGCAGGCTTTATTCGAGCTCTACGTGGCTTGCCGGGCTGTTCTCCGTGATTGCGTGGGCGATTTTGGCTCTGCCCCGCCATCCGGACCGAAGTCCAAGACTTTCGGACTGAACCCCGGGGCCGCAGGCTTTATCCGAGCTCTACGCAGCTTGCTGGGCTGTTCTTCATGATTGCGTGGGCGAGTTTGGCTTTGCCCCGCCTTCCGGACCGAAATCCGGGACTTGTTGCCTTCTCGAGTCTTCGGCCACAGCCGTGTTCGCCGAACTCAGAGTTAAGTGTCTCCCTTCCTACGAGGTGAAAAGAAGTATTTGAAGTAAAAGGATTTCATTGCGGGAGTTCGAGGAACCTTACATTATTGGTAATACATCCTCAGGTTTGAGGCATTCCAGGTCCGAGGGAATCTGGACCCTCCTAACTCCTCCAGGTAATAGGCCCCATGAGGGAGAACTTCCGTCACCCTGTACGGGTCCTCCCAGTTCAGGGAGAGCTTCCCGCACTCCCGTGGCTAGGAAGCTTCAGCATGCCGGAGCACAAGATCTCCTGGGCGAAAGGACTTCGGTCGCACCCGGGAGTTGTAGTACCTGGCCACTCCTGCCTGTATGCCGCCATCCGGACTCGATCCTTATCCCTCGTCTCCTCAAGGAGGTCCGGGTTCAGCATCATCCTGGCGGGATTCTCCACTTCATCGTACTGCTCCACATGCAGGGTAGGTAGGCTGAGCTCTATCGGGATAACCGCCTCGACTCCAAAGACGAGGTTGAACGGGGTCTCGTCGGTGGCCGTCCTCGGGGTGGTGTGGTATGCCCACAGGATGCTCAGGAGCTCTTCTGTCCACCTGCCCTTGGCCTAATCCAACCTCGTCCGGAGGCCCTGCAAGATGGTCCTATTCGTTACCTCGGCTTCTCCATTTGTCTGCGGATGCGCCACCGAGGTGAAGCGATGGTGGATGCCGAGGTCACTGCAGAATTCTTCAAACTCCCGACAGTCGAATTGATGTCCATTATCGGTGATAATGGTATGGGGTATGCCGAAACGGCAAATGATTGACTTCCAGAAAAACTTGGCGACGTTTGCCTTCGTGATCCGTGCTAGGGGTTCGGCCTCGACCCACTTCGTGAAGTAGTCAATGGCCACGATCAAGAACTTCCACTGCCCGGATGCCGGGGGAAAGGGTCCTAAGAGATCCATCCCCCACTTGGCGAACGGCCATGGAGCCGAGAGCTGGGAAAGTGGAGAGGAGGGCTGCCGCTGCACCACGGCGTGCCGCTGGCACCGATCACACCTCTTCACGAAGTCGGCGGCATCCTCCTTCATCGTCTCCCAGAAATAACCTTGGCGGAGGGCCTTGTACGCTAGCGTTCTGCCCCCCACGTGGTTCCCGCAGATGCCCTCATGGATTTCCTGGAGTACGAGTGCGACCTCCGTGGGTCTCAGGCATTTGAGGAGGGAGTAGGAGTAGGACCTTCGATACAGTTGCCCATCCATCAGGATGAATCGCAAGGCCTTCTTCTTGATAAGGCGGGCCACCATGCGGTCCTCCGGCAAGGTGCCACTGGTAATGTACTTCGCGTACTTGTCCATCCAGCTGGGCTCTTGGCTGACCTGTTGGACCTCCACAGGGGTCTCGTAGCTCGGGGCCTTGAGACACTCAACATGAGTGCGGCTCAGCAACGAGTCCGGCAGGGTTGCCAGCCGGGAGAGAGCGTCCGTGCAAGCATTTTCCCCGCGGGGTGTGTGGGAGATGCCGAAGTACCGAAATTCGGCCGCGCTCATTCTCATGAGCTCCAGGTATTTCTCCATTTGAGGGTCGCGCATGCCATACTCTCCGGAAATCTGTCCGGCTACCAACTGGGAATCAGTGAAGGCCTTGAGGTTGGCCACGCCCAACTCGCGGGACACTCTCAGCCCCGCAAGGAGCGCCTCGTACTCTGCCTGGTTGTTAGTTGCGACGAACTGGAAATGGAGTGCACATTCGGCGACGACCCCATCGCCGTTGGCGAGGATGAGACCAACTCTGCTCTCGTCAGAGTTTGAGGCTCCATCCACATGAAGGATCCACATGTCCTCCTCGGGTCCCGGTTCCAACTGCCGGTCTAGAGGGTCCTCTTCTATCCCCTTGCCTAGGCCTGAGCACTCGACCAAGAAGTCGGCGAGCACTTGCACCTTCATGGCTGACCTTGGCCGATAAGCGATATCGAACTCGCTGAGCTTGAGTGCCCACTTCACCAATCGCCCGGATGTGTCGGGTCGGCTGAGTATCGCTTTCAGCGGCTGATCAGTTAGGACGGCAATGGGATGTGCTTGGAAATAGGGCCTAAGATGCTGGGCAGACACTATTAATGCAAAAATAAGCTTTTCAGACCGGGTGTTACATCCGTGACAGTGACGTGGCCAGGCTCAGGTATCGCCGAATGCGAACAAGCCACGTGTGAGTTTTCCCGCCAGAATCAGCGCCACGCCCTTAAAGCTGGGGTCGGCAAGATCGCGCCGCCCGACGATTATCCGAGAGCAGACCGCCCAGGCCGAGGTCGAGCTCGGCGCGGGGTTCCTCCATCGACTCATCTGCGCCCGCGCGCGAAGGAGACAACCCAAGTGAGGTCGGCCGAGGTCGGCCGACCCCTCGCCTTGCGCCAGGTGGCCACCCGGAGACGGGTCCACCTCGGCCAAAGCCAGGCGACCTCCTGCCGCCTCGCCAGGTGTCCACCCAGGAGGGGTCCACCTAGTGCGAGGTCGGCAGACTCTTCGCCTTGCGCCAGGTGGCCACCCGGAGACGGGCCCACCTCGGCCGAAGCCAGGCGACCCTCTGCCGCCTCGCCAGGTGTCCACCCAGGAGGGGTCCACCTAGTGCGAGGTCGGCCGACCCTTCGCCTTGCGCCAGGTGGCCACCCGGAGACGGGTCCACCTCGGCCGAAGCCAGGCGACCTCTTGCCGCCTCGCCAGGTGTCCACCCAGGAGGGGTCCACCTAGTGCGAGGTCGGCCGACCCTTCGCCTTGCGCCAGGTGGCCACCCGGAGACGGGCCCACCTCGACCGAAACCAGGCGACCCTCTGCCGCCTCGCCAGGTGTCCACCCAGGAGGGGTCCACCTAAGCCGAGGTCGGCCGATCCCTCGCCTCTCGCCAATTGGTCCCCGGAGATAGGTCCAACTCAGCCGAGGCCAGGCCGCTCGTACGGAGAGGCCCCCGGGGAAAGCGACGGGTCTCGAGGCCATCCCTCGGGCCGTACCGACCCCAGACGGCGTCCCGTACGGAGGGCGGCGGCACGCGGAACGTCACTTACATTGGCCCGGCAGGTCCCGCGGTCGAGAGACCCGATCCTGACGGAACAGGGCCCGTAAACGGATAGCGCCCACGCCCGGGGAAAAGAGCACCCTCACGAAGCCCGAGGCCTGACGACTTGCCGCTCTGCCAGCGCCGCTTTCCCTCTTTTTCTCTTCTGTCCTTGCCTTTTTCCTGCTGGGCTCGGCGGACGAGGCCGGAAAGCCGCCTGGCCTCCTTCACCAGAAAGGGTAAAGAAAGGAAGACAGGGAGGAGGAGTTTTCGAGGGAGAAAAGGACGAGCGCACGACGGAGGGAGATAAAGAGGGAAGGATCCAAAGACTGCGAGGTAAGCCAAAGAGCCTGGGGACAAGAAGGAAAGACCGGCATAAGGCCTCGCTGGGAGGAAGAAAACCAGGGATCCCGAGAAGGGAAGACTGGACGCGAGCTCAGCGGGCAGGCCCAGCCGAGTTTCCGGTCCCCGGCGCTTTCCCTTCACCAGTTAACTCTCCAAGCCTGAGACCCTCCAGGGGGATCGGGAGGGAGAGTCTGTTCCTCCACGTCGTCTACTGACTTGACCGTCGGAGCCCCCTCGCCGAAATCCCCGGCCAGGGTCCTCTAACCCCTTTGTTGCAGGCTTCTCGCAGGAAGGGAGGCTCCTCTGCCAGGCGGTCAGGGAGGATCGGCTGATCCTCTGCACGGGCGCGACGACGAGGACGGCAACAGATTGGCGCGCCAGGTAGGGGGGCAGGGCACTAACCCCCAGTGGGAACTAGCTTTTTGCAGGTATCACGCTCCCTAACAATGGTGGTCACTCGTGGTCGCGAGGCGTCCACCAGCCGAGTGGGAGAAACCCACTCCCCGCCAGGGGGCCACACCCCCGAACAGGAGCTTCCCGCTCCCCCTCCTCTTCTGCAGCAGCCTACCCCGGCGGACGGATCCCTTGCGGCCATCGTCCAACAGCTGCAGACCTTGACCTCAGCGGTCCGACAGCTCCAGCATCAGCAACGGTCCCTGGCCACTCAGCCGCAGCCAGGGACCCCCGCGGCCCGGGTCGCGGGACAGCGTGGGAGCCTGCGCTCAATCCAGGGCAGGCCGTCCCATCCGCAAGCCATCTCCAACCCCCGAGAGAGCCGCCAAGCTCCCCCGAAGAAAGACTATTCTGGCTCGGAGGATCACGAGAGTCGATCCCCGGCCGATGGGGCCGAAACGGTGCATCGCAGCAAGCGACGCCGGGTCCGGACCCCGCGCCGAGACCAATCGGCGCCTCCCTCACCTGCAGTCTCGGTGGAAGACTCCACCGACGAAGCCATCAGGCGCCAGGCCGAAAGGCGCCTAGAGGAACACGAGCGCAAGTTGGCGGAGTTCGCCCAGCGATTCGCCGACCTGCAGAACTCGTCAGCCGACCCGGCGGGCTACGACTCCCGCCCCCCTTTCTCCGAAGAGATCCAGACGGAACCAATCCCGAAACGGTTCCGCATGCCGCAGGTGGACCCCTACGACGGGACCACCGACCCCCTGGACCACCTGGAGGGTTATAAAGCCCTCATGAGGGTCCAGGGTGCCACCGACGCCCTTCTGTGCATCGCCTTCCCTGCAACCCTTCGGAAGGCCGCCCGAGTCTGGTTCGCCCGTCTCGAGCCCGGATCCATTCGCTCCTTCCAGCAGCTGGAAGGAAAGTTTGTGGCGCATTTCGACGCTTGTCGAAAGGTGCCAAGGGAGGTGGACAGTCTCTTCTCCGTCCGCCAGCAGGACCAGGAGCTGCTCCGTGACTACATCGCCCGGTTTAAGACCGCGGCCCTGGTGATCTACAGCTTGGACGAGCCCGTCGCTATGCTGGCTCTAAAGCGCGGGCTCAAGACGTCCCGCCTGACCTATTCCCTGGACAAGAAGCCGCCCAGGACGTATTCCGAGCTCCTCCTCCGCGCCCACAAGTACATCCGAGCGGAGGAGGCCGACCGCACCCGTCGAGAGCTGGACGGGAAGATTTTGAAGAAGTCGAACCCGAGGGACGCCCCGGGAGCTCGGAGGCCCGGGCCACCAGCCGACCCTCGCCCGAACCCAAGGCCGAGGGCCGAATCTGCCCCCGAGCGGAGGTACACCCCTCTCCTCGCACCTCGAGCCAAAATCCTTATGGAAATCGAGGACGAGCGTTATCTCTGCCGACCTCCACCTCAGAACCCGAGGGCAGCCCGAGACAAATCAAAGTACTGCCAATTCCACCGCGAGCACGGGCATGACACGGAGGAGTGCCGCCACCTGAAGCGGGAGATCGAGGAGCTGATCGGGAGGGGATACCTCCGGAAGTTCGTCAAGAACGAGGCTCCCTCCGAAAAGCAGCCGCTCGCGGCCTTGCCACCTGTCCCTGCGATCGACAACCGGCCAACAGAGAGGCCCGTGGGCATGATCTCACGCGGATCTGGCCGAGCAGAGAAGAGAGCCCGGGAAACCCCGGAGAATGTAATCCCTCCCAAAGGAGGGGAATTTAGCGGCAATATAAATGATGATGCCGTGGTGGTCGAGATGACCATCGCGAAACACCCTGTACATCGAATCATGGTGGATAGTGGAAGCTCGGCCGATGTACTTTTTTATGATGCTTTCTCTCGGATGAACTTGTCTCTCGACCAGCTAAAGCCAGTGCACACCCCACTGGTAGGTTTTACAGGGGACTCCGTCGGAGTCGAAGGGGAAATCACTCTCCCAGTTACCGCCGGATCCCCGCCTCGGCAGACGACCATCATGGTAACTTTCACTGTAGTCAAGCTCCCTTCGCCTTACAACGCCATCCTTGGGCGTCCCGGGCTCAACCGACTAGACGCCACTATCTCCACAAGGAGATTGCTGGTGCAGTTCCCCACGCCTTTCGGGTTCGGGGAAATGAAGGGGACGATCCAGCCAGTCCCGCTCTGCCTGCAGACAATCCCGGGCATCAAGGGCGCAGAGCTCGCCCGCGAGGTCGAGGACCTCGACCTAAGAGAAAAGGAACCCAGGGGAGGGCCCGTAGAGCGCCTGCTCTCCTTTCCCCTTGGTTCAGACCCCCTGAAGACGGTGCAAGTTGGGGCCCAGCTCCCCGAAGAGGAACGAACCCGCCTGCTGGAGTTCCTCCGTGCCAACGCCGATGTGTTCGCCTGGTCGGCGGTCGACATGCCGGGTATTCCGCCCGAGATTATCATGCACAGCCTGAACGTGGACCCAGGCAGCCACCCGGTCCGCCAGAAGAAGAGAAGCTTTGCCATGGAGAGGCAGAAGGCGATCGACGAGGAGGTAGAGAAACTTCTCGCCGCCGGTTTTGTCCGAGAAGTCCAATACCCCAGCTGGTTAGCAAATGTGGTCATGGTAAAGAAGAGCAGCGGTAAGTGGAGGATCTGCGTGGACTACACCGACCTCAATCGAGCTTGCCCGAAGGACAGCTTCCCTCTGCCAAAGATCGACCAGCTGGTCGACACCACCTCGGGACACCGTCTCCTGTCATTCATGGACGCTTTCTCCGGATACAACCAGATCCGGATGAATCCGGAGGACGAAGAGCGTACCGCCTTCATAACTGACCGCGGGACTTTCTGTTACAGGATGATGCCCTTCGGCCTCAAGAACGCGGGGGCGACGTACCAACGTCTGGTCAATAAAGTCTTCAAAGACCAGATAGGCCGCAACATGCAGGTGTACGTGGACGACATGCTGGTAATGAGCAAACTTGACTCGGACCACGTAGCCGACCTGGCAGAGACGTTCGGCAACCTCCGGCGCCACCAGATGAAGCTGAATCCAGCGAAGTGCGCCTTCGGGGTCTCCGCCGGAAAATTCCTGGGGTTCATGGTGACCCAGAGAGGAATCGAGGCCAACCCGGAGAAGGTCCAGGCCATCCTGGACATGGAGCAGCCAGCCTCCAAGAAACAAGTGCAGCAGCTGACCGGTCGGGTTGCGGCCCTTAGCCGTTTTATTTCCAGGTCGGCGGACCGCTGCCGCCCCTTCTTCAAGGTGCTGAGGAAGATGAACGGTTTCGCCTGGACCGAGGAATGCCAGCAGGCCTTCGAGGAGTTGAAGAAGACGCTCGCATCACCACCTCTGCTGTCCAGGCCCGAGGAAGGGGAGGAGCTTACCCTCTACTTGGCCGTTACCCCGGAGGCCGTCAGCTCTGTCTTGGTCCGAACCGACGACCACGGGATCCAGCGACCGGTGTACTATACCAGCAAACTCCTCCGGGACGCGGAGCTCAGGTATTCCCGGCCCGAGAAACTCGTTTTTGCGCTAATAGTGTCTGCCCAGCGTCTCAGGCCCTATTTCCAAGCGCATCCCATCGCCGTCTTGACGGATCAACCGCTGAAAGCGGTGCTCAGCCGACCCGACACCTCGGGGCGATTGGCCAAATGGGCACTGAAACTCAGCGAGTTCGACATTACATATCGGCCGAGGTCGGCAATGAAGGCACAGGTGCTGGCCGACTTCTTGGTCGAATGCGCAGGTCTGGGCAAGGAGCCCGAGGAGGACTCTTCGGCCCAGCCGACGGAGGTCGGCACCAACGAGCCCGGAGAGGACGCTTGGATCCTCCATGTGGACGGAGCCTCAAACTCCGGAGGGAGCGGAGCTGGGCTCATCCTTGCCAACGGCGACGGGGTCGTCGCAGAATGTGCGCTCCGTTTCCAGTTCCCCGCGACAAATAATCAAGCGGAGTACGAGGCGCTTCTCGCCGGACTCAGGGTCTCCCGCGAGCTGGGCGTGACCAACCTCAGAGCTTTTACCGACTCCCAGCTCGTGGCGGGGCAGGTGTCCGGGGAGTATGTCGCTCACGACCCCCAGATGGCAAGGTATTTGGAGCTCGTCAAGGCGGGCGCGTCCAAGTTCCGGCGCTTCAACATCTTCCATATCCCCCGCGGGGAGAACGCCCGCGCGGATGCTCTCTCTCGATTGGCGACTCTGCCGGACACAATGCTGGGACGCGCTCATGTGGAGCGACTCGAAGTCCCAAGCCTCGAAGCACCAGCGGGGGTCCATCAGGTCAGCCAGGAGCCCGGCTGGATGGACAAGTACGCCGCGTACATCACCGACGGCATTCTGCCGGAAGACCGAGACGCGGCTCGCCTCATCAGGAAGAAGGCCGTGCGGTTTGTCCTGATGGACGGGCAGCTGTATCGAAGGTCCTACTCTTATCCCCTCCTCAAGTGCATTGGACCCGCAGAAGCCAAGCTTGTGCTCCAGGAGATTCACGAAGGCATCTGTGGGAACCACGTGGGGGGCAGGGCATTGGCATACAAGGCCCTTCGTCAAGGCTACTTCTGGGAGACGATGAAGGAGGACGCCGCTGACTTCGTGAAGAAATGCGACCGGTGCCAGCGCCACGCCACGGTACAGCGGTAACCCTCCAACCCGATCTCTCAGCTCTCAGCCCCTGGCCATTCGCCCAGTGGGGAATGGACCTTCTGGGCCCATTCCCACCGGCATCCGGCCAGCGGAAGTTCCTGATAGTGGCCATCGACTACTTCACAAAGTGGGTCGAAGCCGAACCCTTGGCAAGAATCACCGAAGCAAACGTCGCCAAATTCTTCTGGAAGTCCATCGTCTGCCGCTTCGGCCTCCCCCACACCGTGGTCACCGACAACGGACGCCAGTTCGACTGTCGAGAGTTCGAGGATTTCTGCAACGACCTCGGCATCAAACATCGCTTCACCTCGGTGGCGCACCCCCAGACCAACGGGGAGGCTGAGGTCACGAACAGGACCATTCTTCAGGGCCTCCGCACGCGGCTAGACCAAGCCAAGGGCAGGTGGGCCGACGAGCTTCCCAGCGTTCTTTGGGCATACCACACCACTCCAAGGACGGCTACCGACGAAACCCCATTCAACCTCGTCTTCGGGGCCGAGGCAGTCATCCCGATCGAGCTCAGCATACCCACGCTGCGCGTGGAACAATACGACGAGACAGAAAACCCGGCCAGGATGATGCTCAACCTAGACCTCCTCGAAGAAACAAGGGACAAGGCCCGAATCCGAATGGCGGCGTACCGGCAACGTGTAGCCAGATATTACAATTCCCGAGTACGGCCGAAGGTTTTTCGTCCCGGGGACTTGGTCCTCCGGCGTGCAGAAGCCTCCCAGCCACGAGAGTGCGGCAAGCTTTCACCCAACTGGGAAGGCCCTTATCGGGTAGCAGAAGCCCTCCCTCACGGGGCATGTTACTTGGAAGAGTTGGGAGGTGCCAGGTTCCCCCGGACATGGAACCCCTCGAACCTGAGAATGTACTACCAGTGATGTAAGGCTCCCAGTTCCTTTAACAAAGCTTCTTCGCTTCAAACATTCTTCTCTGACTTCAACAAAAAGCCCAGAGCACAGCTCAGCAAGCCGTGCAAGGTTTGAGAAAGCCTACGGCATCGAGCTCAGTCCGGAAGATCCTGGGCTTCGGCCTGGAAGGCGGTGACGAATCCGTTTCGCCCGCGCAAGCCCGGAGCACAGCTCAGCAAGCCACGCAGGGTTTGAGAAAGCCTGCGGCATCGAGCTCAGTCCGGAAGATCCTGGGCTTCGGCCTGGAAGGTGGCGTCGAACCCAGTTCGCCCACGCAAGCCCGGAGCACAGCTCAGCAAGCCGCGCAAGGTTTGAGAAAGCCTGCGGCATCGAGCTCAGTCCGGAAGATCCTGGGCTTCGGCCTGGAAGGCGGCGCCGAATCCGCTTCGCCCGCGCAAGCCCGGAGCACAGCTCAGCAAGCCGCGCAAGGTTTGAGAAAGCCTGCGGCATCGAGCTCAGTCCGGAAGATCCTGGGCTTCGGCCTGGAAGGCGGCGCCGAATCCACTTCGCCCGCGCAAGCCCGGAGCACAGCTCAGCAAGCCGCGCAAGGTTTGAGAAAGCCTGCGGCATCGAGCTCAGTCCGGAAGATCCTGGGCTTCGGCCTGGAAGGCGGCGCCGAATCTGCTTCGCCTGTGCAAGCCCGGGGCACAGCTCAGCAAGCCGCGCAAGGTTTGAGAAAGCCTGCGGCATCGAGCTCAGTCCGGAGGATCCCAGGTTTCGGCCCGGAAGATGGTGCAGGAACTGTGCTGTCCGTGCAAGCATGAAGGCAGCCCAAAGTCGGACCTACTCAGGATTCTTGCTTTGCCGCAACACGGTTTTGCAGACCCCGTCCTTCGATTTAGTATGGAAGAACCAGGCCCGCAGTTGTCTCAGGTATCCTAGACCGACATCTCAGGAACGAACAAACAAAGAAGAGAGGAAAGAACTAGAAATAGTAGACAGGTTTTTGCGAAAAGTGCTCTTCATTGAAAAAGGATTACAAAGTGTCCAGTACAAATAGGGAGCTCCGACAGGCCGGAACTCCCCAAAAAAAAAGAGAGAAAGACACAGAAAGCAAAGGTACAAGTCAACAGTCACTGGGGCGCAGGGTCGGCGCCGTCCGTCGGAGGTGCGGACGCCACCTCTTCGACCTCCACGACGACCGGCTCCTGGGGCTGTGTCTGGGCCGCGGCGTCGTCGGTCGGAGCTGCTGCAGGTGCCACCTGAAGTGTCGCCTGGGTCGTGCCGGAGGCCCTGCCCTCGCTCCCTGGCTTCCTGCCGCCGACGACGACCGCACTTAGGTCCAGTTGGGGGAAGAAGGCCCCCACCTTTTCCCGGCACATCCGGAACCCCTTCAGGAAGGAGTCCACGGCGGCCTCCCGGACTTCCGACGTAAACTCGTCGGAAGCCCGGAATTTGGGGACGGCCTCCAGCGCTTCCCGCTTCGCCGCCTCCAGGAGCCCGTTGATGTACGAGCTCCGGTCCTTCGCCATGGCCGCCTCCCGCCGGGCCTCGTCCAGCTGACGCTCCAGGAACAGTGAGCGGGCCTGCAGGCGGGCCTTCTCCGTCGTGTCCTCCTCAGTACGGCGCTGGTTGGAGGTCCGCTCCTCCGCCAAGGAGGCCTCCAGTTCCTTGTTCCGCTCCTCGGAACGCGCCAGGTCGGACTGGAGGGCCTGCTTCTCCGCTCGCAGCTCGGCCCCCTTGTCCACCAAGTCCTTCACGTCGGCGGCGAGCTTTCCGAGCTTCTGCTCCCGCTCGGAGTCCCGCTTGGCGTTCCCTACAAGGTAGTTCTTCAGTAGGAGGACGTCGTTCCCGATCTGCAAAGACAAAAGCAACATGTCAGTACCGAGGCAGGAGGCCTCGGATTGAAAGAGAAAAGAAGAGCTGAAGCAGACTTACCGAGAAGAGCTGGGGCAGGATGCCGAGCAGCGCATCCGCGTAGTCCCGGCCGCCCCGAGCTCGGCGGTCCCGGGCGGTGGAAGCATACTCCATCACCCTCTCCGCCAGCCCTCGGTCGAGGATGACCGAGTCCCGGTGCGAGATTACCGGCGCTGGGCCCTTCGGGCCGATCCCTGCGACGGCCGCCCCTTCTGCTGGAGCCGCAGCCGACGGACCGGTGGTCGCCACTGGCGGTGCCGCCGGACTGCTGGCCGGAATGGGCCCGGCGGTGGGCAGAGCGGCGGGCGCCGGAGCTCCCTCGGCTGCACCGCCAGGTCGTGGAGCCGAAGTGCCAAGGGCGCCGCCCTGAGGAGGTCTGGGCGGAGAAACTGCGGCGGCTAGGCCGGGCGCGGTCGCCGCTGCGACCTCCCGGCTCGTCTCCGTGCGAGCCCTCTTCGCCACGGGCTCGTCCACGTCAACGACCTCCCTCTGAGCAGCCCCTTCCAGCAAGTTCTCCAATGAAAACTTCATCCCTGCAAGGTGGAGAAATCAGAAGGTTAGTTCAATCTTAAAAAGAGAGAGGGGGGAAGGGCAGAATTTAATGCAGAGCCGAATCTCACCGGTCTCCCGGATGGGACTGATGCCGGCCTCAAAAAGATTCTGCTCACAAAGCAGAACCTCGAGCGGCGGGACCACGTCACTCAGGAGCTGGGAGTAAGCCTCCTGGTCCGCGGACTCGACCCGAGAACTCCGGTTCGGCGACCGGTCCGGTTCGCTCCAGGCCCAGTCGACGTCGTCGACCGAGGCAAAGAAAAACCGGTTCTTCCATCCCTTAACCGAAGAAGGGATGTCGAACCGGAGACACCTGGGCCGGGGTGAAATATACCACCAGCCGTCATCGGTGGAGCATTTCTTCAGGGTGAACAGGGACCTGAAGAGCGAGAAACGGGCAACGAACCCATGGAAATGACAGAAGACAATGAAGGAGAAGATGACCCGGATGGCATTAGGAGCCAGCTGGGCCGGGACGAGCCGGAAATGGCTGAGGAAGGAAAGGAAGAAAGGATGAAGAGGGAAACGAAGACCCCGAGGAGGAAGTCTTCGTAGAAGGCAATACGGCCAGGGCCACTCATGGTGACACGCTCCCCGGACCGCGGAGCAAATAGATGGATAGATCCCGGGATGCCATAAGCATCCCGGAGCAGAGAAAGATCACCTTCGGTCATGGTGGAGGCATGACCGGAGGGACCGGCGGGAAGAAGCGGCGGAGCCGGGAGAGCAGCAAGAGCAGGAAGTGAACGGAGGGGCACGGCAGGTGCAACCGGGGGGGACCGGATCCCCCTGGGGACGCCAATGGTGACACCCCCGGGTTGCAAATGCCGGCGGACCTCCTCTGGGATTACCTCCTCATCCGAGGAGGGAGAAGATGGAGTCCTCGGCCGGGATGGACCGGCCTCGTCCGGATTAGAAGAAACATGGCGACGGCGCGCCATGGAGAAGAAAAGAAGAAAAGGATTGAATGATCGAAGGAGAAGGAGGAGGGCTAGAGAAGAGGAAGATGCTTACCCAAAAATGCACAGGCGGGCGCAAGCAGCAGAAGTTGTTAGCCTGCAGCAAACCGCCCACGAAGCAAGGGAAAAGGCCTCGTTCTGGAAAGTCCCCTCGCTTTCAGACTCAGCCGGCAGCAGCCGTACCCATCATTCCGTCTCAGGCCACTGGATGGTCGCCACGTGGGCGCACGCCCGACACCGACGCCTCGTTAACAGAGTAACGGCCTCTGCCCCGAAGCGACGCATTGATTGCGGGCAAGTGGACGACGCGTGGCGACTCCCCGTTGGTCCCCAGCCGCCTCGAGCCACGACGAGTGAAGATCGTGCCAATTATGAAGCAAGATCTTCGCCTCCCCACGTCATGTTTGCGATTAATCCCGACGTTCCGTTCTACGATGCCCCGACGGAACGGCAGGCTGGGGGGCAACTGTTACATCCGTGACAGTGACGTGGCCAGGCTCAGGTATCGCCGAATGCGAACAAGCCACGTGTGAGTTTTCCCGCCAGAATCAGCGCCATGCCCTTAAAGCTGGGGTCGGCAAGATCGCGCCGCCCGACGATTATCCGAGAGCAGACCGCCCAGGCCGAGGTCGAGCTCGGCGCGGGGTTCCTCCATCGACTCATCTGCGCCCGCGCGCGAAGGAGACGACCCAAGTGAGGTCGGCCGAGGTCGGCCGACCTCTCGCCTTGCGCCAGGTGGCCACCCGGAGACGGGTCCACCTCGGCCAAAGCCAGGCGACCTCCTGCCGCCTCGCCAGGTGTCCACCCAGGAGGGGTCCACCTAGTGCGAGGTCGGCAGACTCTTCGCCTTGCGCCAGGTGGCCACCCGGAGACGGGCCCACCTCGGCCGAAGCCAGGCGACCCTCTGCCGCCTCGCCAGGTGTCCACCCAGGAGGGGTCCACCTAGTGCGAGGTCGGCCGACCCTTCGCCTTGCGCCAGGTGGCCACCCGGAGACGGGTCCACCTCGGCCGAAGCCAGGCGACCTCTTGCCGCCTCGCCAGGTGTCCACCCAGGAGGGGTCCACCTAGTGCGAGGTCGGCCGACCCTTCGCCTTGCGCCAGGTGGCCACCCGGAGACGGGCCCACCTCGGCCGAAGCCAAGCGACCCTCTGCCGCCTCGCCAGGTGTCCACCCAGGAGGGGTCCACCTAAGCCGAGGTCGGCCGATCCCTCGCCTCTCGCCAATTGGTCCCCGGAGATAGGTCCAACTCAGCCGAGGCCAGGCCGCTCGTACGGAGAGGCCCCCGGGGAAAGCGACGGGTCCCGAGGCCATCCCTCGGGCCGTACCGACCCCAGACGGTGTCCCGTACGGAGGGCAGCGGCACGCGGAATGTCACTTACATTGGCCCGGCAGGTCCCGCGGTCGAGAGACCCGATCCTGATGGAACAGGGCCCGTAAACGGATAGCGCCCACGCCCGGGGAAAAGAGCACCCTCACGAAGCCCGAGGCCTGACGACTTACCGCTCTGCCAGCGCCGCTTTCCCTCTTTTTCTCTTCTGTCCTTGCCTTTTTCCTGCTGGGCCCGGCGGACGAGGCCGGAAAGCCGCCTGGCCTCCTTCACCAGAAAGGGAAAAGAAAGGAAGACAGGGAGGAGGAGTTTTCGAGGGAGAAAAGGACGAGCGCACGACGGAGGGAGATAAAGAGGGAAGGATCCAAAGACTGCGAGGTAAGCCAAAGAGCCTGGGGACAAGAAAGAAAGACCGGCATAAGGCCTCGCTGGGAGGAAGAAAACCAGGGATCCCGAGAAGGGAAGACTGGACGCGAGCTCAGCGGGCAGGCCCAGCCGAGTTTCCGGTCCCCGGCGCTTTCCCTTCACCAGTTAACTCTCCAAGCCTGAGACCCTCCAGGGGGATCGGGAGGGAGAGTCTGTTCCTCCACGTCGTCTACTGACTTGACCGTCGGAGCCCCCTCGCCGGAATCCCCGGCCAGGGTCCTCTAACCCCTTTGTTGCAGGCTTCTCGCAGGAAGGGAGGCTCCTCTGCCAGGCGGTCAGGGAGGATCGGCTGATCCTCTGCACGGGTGCGACGACGAGGACGGCAACACCGGGAATACCTGAGCTCCGCATCGCGGAGGAGTTTGCTCGTGTAGTACATCGGCCTCTGAACTCCCTGATCGTCGGTCCGAACCAGGACCAAGCTGACGGCCTCCGGGGTGACCGCCAGGTAGAGGACGAGCTCCTCTCCTTCTTCAGGCCTGGAGAGCAGTGGGGGCGATGCAAGCATCTTCTTCAGCTCGTCAAACACCTCCTGGCACTCCTCGATCTAGGTGAAGTCGCTCATCTTCCTCAGCACTTTGAAGAAAGGCCGGCAGCGGTCGGCCGACCTCGAGATAAACCGACTCAGAGCGGCTATCCGGCCGGTGAGTCGCTGCACTTGCTTCTTGGAGGTGGGTTGCTCCATGTCCAAAATGGCCTGGACCTTTTCCGGGTTGGCCTCTATCCCTCTTTGGGTCACCATGAACCCCAGGAATTTCCCGGTGGAGACGCCGAAGGCGCACTTCACCGGGTTCAGCTTCATCTGGTGAAATCGGAGGTTGCCGAAGGTCTCCGCCAGGTCGCCAACATGATCTGAAAGGGGCTTGCTCATTACCGGCATGTCATCCACGTACACCTGCATGTTGCGGCCGATCTGATCCTTGAAGACTTTGTTGACCAATCACTGGTACGTGGCCCCGACATTCTTGAGGCCAAATGGCATCATCTTGTAACAGTAAGTTTCGCGGTCGGTGATGAAAGCGGTGTGCTCTTCATCTTTCGGGTGCATTCGAATCTGGTTGTACCCAGAGAAGGCATCCATGAAAGAGAGGAGGCGATGCCCCGAAGTGGTGTCCACCAGCTGGTCAATCTTCGGAAGAGGGAAACTGTCCTTCGGGCAAGCTCGGTTGAGGTCGGTGTAGTCCACACAAATCCTCCACTCTTGCCACTACTCTTCTTCACCATGACCACATTTGCCAACCAGCTGGGATATTGTACTTCCTGCATGAAGCCGGCGGCAAGAAGCTTCTCCACCTCTTCGTTGATGGCCCTCTGCCTTTCTGCGATGAAGCTCCTCTTCTTCTGGTGGACCGGGCGGCACCTCGGATCCACATTTAGCCTGTGGGTGATGACTTCAAGGGGGATGCCTGGCATGTCGACCGCGGACCATGCAAACACATCCGCATTCGCGCAGAGGAAATCCAGCAGGCGGGTCCGCTCTTCCTCCGGGAGCTGGGCTCCCACATGCATAGTCTTCTGAGGGTCCGAACTGAGGGGATACACCAACAGATGTTCCACGGGTCCTCCCCTGGGTTCCTTCTCCCTTAAGTCGAGGTCATCGACGTCGGGGCCGAGCTCGGCGCCTCGGGCACCCGGGACCGCCTGAAGGCAATGCTGGACTGGCTGGGTTGTCCCCCTCATCACCCCAGGCCCGGAGGCCATGGGGAATTGTACTAGCAACCGTTTCGTGGAAATCATGGCATCCAGCTAGTTGAGCCCCGGACGACCGAGGATCGCATTATAAGGCAAGGGGAGTTTGACGATGGTGAACGTCATCATGACGGTGGTCTGTCGAGATGGGGATCTAGCGGTGATAGGGAGAGTGATCTCCCCTTCAACCCCCACCGAGTCCCCGGTAAAGCCCACAAGAGGGGTGTGCACCGGCCTTAACTGATCATGAGACAGGTTCATTCGAGAGAAAGCATCATAAAAAAGCACGTCAGTAGAGCTCCCACTATCTACCATAATGCGATGACAGGATGCTTTGCGATGGTCATCTCGACCACCACTGCATCATTATTTACATTTTTGTTTTCATTCCCCTTCTCAAAGGGGGATACATTCTCCAGGTCCCCCACCTCCCGGGCTCTCTTTGCCACCCGCCCGATTCCATAAGAGATCATGCCCACCGGCTTCTCCGTCGGGCGGTTATCGATCGCGGGGACCGGGGGGAGGGCCGCGAGCGGCTGTCCCTCCACCGGAGCTTCGTTCCTCACGAACTTCCTAAGGTAGCCTCTTTTGATCAGCTCCTCGATTTTTTGCTTCAGATTGCGACACTCCTCCGTGTCATGGCCGTGTTCGCGGTGGAACTGGCAGTACTTTGACTTGTCGCGGGTGTTCCTTGGGTTCTGAGGGGGAGGTCGGCGGAGGTAGTGCTCACCCTCAATTTCCATGAGGATCTTCGTTCTGGGAGCAAGGAGATGGGTGAAACTTCGCTCCGGGGCGGCTCCGCCCTTCGGCTTCGGGTTTGGACGGGGGTCAACAGGTGGCCCGGGCCTTCGGGTCCCGGGAACATCTCTCGGGGCTGGCTTTTTCAAGGTCCTCCCGTCCAGTTCTCGCCTGGTGCGATCGGCCTCCTCCGCTCGGATGTACTTATGGACACGGAGGAGGAGCTCGGAATACGTCCTGGGGGGTTTCTTGTCGAGGGAATAAGTCAAGCGGGACATCTTGAGCCCGCGCTTTAATGCCAGCATGGCAACGGGCTCGTCCAGGCTGTAGATCTCCAGGGCAGCGGTTTTGAAATGGGTAATATTCCCGAAGCAGCTCCTGGTCCTGCTAGTGGATAGAGAAGAGGCTGTCCACCTCTCTCGGCACCTTCCGACAAGCGTCGAAGTGCGCCATGAACTTCCCTTCCAGCTGATGGAAGGAGCAAATAGATCCTGGCTCGAGGCTGGTGAACCAGACTCGAGCAGCCTTCCGGAGGGTAGCGGAGAAAGCAATGCATAGAAGAGCATCTGTGGCCCCCTGGACCCTCAGGAGAGCCTTGTAGCTCTCCAGATGGTCCAAAGGGTCGGTGGTCCCATCGTAGGGATCCACCTTCGGCATGCGGAACTGAATCGGAATCGGCTCCTCTTGGATTTCCCGGGAGAAGGGTGGCCGGGAGTCGTAGCCCGCCGGGTCCGTCGAGGAGTTCTGCAGGTCAGCAAATCGGCGGGCGAACTCCGCCAATTTGCGCTCGTGCTCCTCCAGGCGCCTCTCGGCCTGGCGCCTGATGGCCTCGTCAGTGGAATCTTCCACCGAGGCCGTTGGTGAAGGGGGTGCCGATCGGTCTCGGCGGGGGGCTTTGCCCCGATGTCGCCTACTACAGGGCACCATCTCGGCATCATCGGCCGGGGATCGACTCTCGTGATCCGCCGAACCAGAGTAATTTCTCTTCGCGGGGGTTTGGTGGCTCCCGCGGGGGTTGGAGACTGCCCGCGGTTGGGAAGGCCTGCCTTGGATAGAGCGCAGGCTTCCGCGCGGCACCGCGGCCCAAGCCGCGGGGGTCCCTAGCTGGGGCTGCATGGCCAGGGACCGTTGCTGATGTTGTAGCTGTCGAACTGCTGTAGTCAGGGTTTGCAGCTATTGGATGATAGCTACAAAAGGTCCGTCCATCGAGGTCGGCTGTGGTGGAAGAGGAGGCAGAGCAGGAAGCTCCCTCTCCGGGCTACGTGGCCCCTGAGGGGAAGGGGCCTCTCCTACTCGGCTGGTGGATGCTTCGCGCCCGCGTGTGACCACCATGGCTGGAGCGCATTTTGTCCCAGGGAGAGCTAGCTCGCACTGGGGGTGTTGTCCTGCTCCCCTACCTGGTGCACCAATCTATTGCCGATCCTGCCACCGTGGCCTGTAACTTCAGAACTGGTATCGGGCTCGGGCCATCTCGCTTCGAGGTCCCTGAGCTCCCGATCCTACAAAACAAGGTCAGAAATCCTGGCCGGGGATCCCGACGGGGGAGCTCCGATGGTTAAGTTAGAAAACGGCGAGATGGAACAGAATCTCCAAGGTAGGCCCCCGAAGGAGTCTCAAGCTCAGAGATTATCTTAGTAAAAGAGGTCTTTTAAAGAGTGGAAATAGGGCCGAATTCCTTCACCGAGCTTGCGCCAAGGGACCCTTCTCGGGATCTTGGATCCTACTCTTGGTGCCTTTCTCTTTTCCAGCCTTTTTTTCCCTTACCTGGTTGTCCGCTCTTCCCATCTATTTATCCCATCACACTGCCTCCGGCCTCCCGCCCTTGGGAGGCTCCTTCTTTGCCTTCGCCTCCTTCTCTCTCTCTCTCTCTCTCTCTCTCTCTCTCTCTCTCTCTCTTTCTCCTTTCCCCTTTGGGTCCAGGAACCTGGTGGTCTCCTTGTCTTGCTTGCCGAGCCCAGCGAGAAAAGGGTAGAGGGAGGACACCGGCCAGACCTTGGGCCGAGTGTGAGCACTCTCCTTCCCAGGTGTTGACAACGTCCGTTACTGGTCTTGTCTACCAGGACTTCGCCTCTCGACTGCGGAACCTGTCGGGCCGATGTAAACGAGGTTTCGCACATTACTGCCGACCGTACCGGCACTCCTCTCGAGGTGCGACGCGCGTTGCCCGAGTGGCGGTCTCGGAACTCGTGCCCCTGCTTCCCGGTGGCTTCACCATGCAGGGCAGCCGGATTCGGCCGAGGTGGACCCGTGTCTAGACGGACACCTGGCGGAGCGGCAGAGGGGCGCTCGACTTTGGCCTAGGTGGACCTGTGTCCGGGCGCCACCTGGCGAAGGGGCAGGAAGGCCCGGCTCGACCTCGGCCGAGGTGGGACCGTCTCAGGGCGCCACCCGACGAGGGAGCAAGGGGCCGCCGGCTTCGGCCAAGGTGGGCCCCTCTTGGGTGGACACCTGGCGGAGAGGCAGAGGGGCGCTCGATTTCGGCCGAGGTGGACCCGTGTCCGGGCGCCACCTGGCGAAGGAGCAGGAAGGCCCGGCTCGACCTTGGCCGAGGTGGGACCATCTCAGGGCGCCACCCGGCGAGGGAGCAAGGGGCAGCCGGCTTCGGCCGAGGTGGATCCCTCCTGGGCGGACACCTGGCGGAGCGGCAGAGGGGCGCTCGACATCGACCGAGGTGGACCCGTGTCCGGGCGCCACCTGGCGAAGGAGCAGGAAGGCCCGGCTCGACCTCGGCCGAGGTGGGACCGTCTCAGGGTGCCACCAGGAGAGGGAGCAAGGGGCCGCCGGCTTCGGCTGAGGTGGGCCCCTCTTGGGCGGACACCTGGCGGAGCGGCAGAGGGGCGCTCGACTTCGACCGAGGTGGACCCGTGTCCGGGCGCCACTTGGCGAAGGAGCAGGAAGGCCCGGCTCGACCTCGGTCGAAGTGGGACCGTCTCAGGGTGCCACCCGGTGAGGGAGCAAGGGGCCACCGGCTTCGACCGAGGTGGGCTCCTCCTGGGCGGACACCTGGCGGAGCGGTAGAGGGGCGTTCGACTTCGGCCGAGGTGGACCCTTGTCCGGGCGCCACCTGGCGAAGGAGCAGGAAGGCCCGGCTCGACCTCAGCCGAGGTGGGATCGTCTCAGGGTGCCACCTGGCGAGGGAGCAAGGGGCCGCCGGCTTCGACTGAGATGGACCCGTGTCCGGGCGCCACCTAGCGAAGGAGCAGGAAGGCCCGGCTCGACCTCGGTCGAGGTGGGACCGTCTTAGGGCGCCACCCGGCGAGGGAGCAAGCGGCCACGGGCTTCGGCCGAGGTGGACCCCTCCTCGACGGACACCTGGCGGAGCGGCAGAGGGGCGCTCAACTTCGGCCGAGGTGGACTCGTGTCCAGGCGCCACCTGGCGAAGGAGCAGGAAGGCCCGGCTCGACCTCGGCCGAGGTGGGACCGTCTTAGGGCGCCACCTGGCGAGGGAGCAAGGGGTCGCCGGCTTCGACCGAGGTGGGCCCCTCCTGGGCGGACACCTGGCAGAGCGGCAGAAGGGCGCTCGACTTCGGCCGAGGTGGACCCGTGTCCGGGCGCCACCTGGCGAAGGAGCAGGAAGGCCCGGCTCGACCTCGGCCGAGGTGGGACCGTCTCAGGACGCCACCCGGCGAGGGAGCAAGGGGTCACCAGCTTCGGCTGAGGTGGGCCCCTCTTGGGCGGACACCTGGCGGAGCGGTAGAGGGGCGCTCGACTTCGGCCGAGGTGGACCCGTGTCCAAGCGCCACCTGGCGAAGGAGCAGGAAGGCCCGGCTCGACCTCGACCGAGGTGGGACCGTCTCAGGGCGCCACCCGGCGAGGGAGCAAGGGGTCGCCGGCTTCGGTCGAGGTGGACCCCTCCAGGGCGGATACCTGGCAGAGCGGCAGAGGGGTGCTCGACTTCGGCCAAGGTGGACCCGTGTTCGGGCGCCACCTGGCAAAGGAGCAGGAAGGCCCGGATCGACCTCGACTTCGGCTGCGGTGGAGCCACGTCCGATCTTGCTGGACCGTTCCCGCGCTGCCGAAAAAATCCACGTGGTTCGGATCACACCCGGCGAAATCTGAGATACGCCATGTCATCGTAACGGTCGTATCACATATAATGTTATATTATAATTTATTTATATTATATTTATATTAATATAAATATAACATTACTATTTATATAAAGTTTGAAAGTAAAAAGATATTGTCTTATATCTATTAAGAAAAAAATAGGTATTTTACATAGTCTTCTTAGGAAAGTATATACTTAACCAAATATAAATCATCCTAGAATGAATTACTTTTCATGATCAACCAAACATGTCAAATTCTTTTTCTATGAAGTAATTTTTGTTAGAACATAAGTTATTGGCAATACCATATTTTATTTAAGAATGACTAACAAAATAATATTTAAATAAATAAACATTTATAGAAAATACTAAATCCAATAAAACTAATTTAGAAGCATGTGTAGTACTATTTTAAAAAGTATTTTCTTTCCTCGTGCAAGTACAATCGGAAAAGCCTCCCTAAGATACAACCAGAACTCTTTCTCCTCTTAGCACGATCATGGAAAAACTTGATGAAGACTCTTTTAGCATCCTTAGAAGAAAGAAATATAAAATAAAAAATAGAACAATATCTTTTCAAGTAGAAAAACTTTCAACTATCAGAATTTAGAATTTAAGAAAAGAAGATGAATTCTCGAATGGCTTGTTGAGAAAGGTCCCCCAAGGAGCCGTATATAGGTAGCAAGATATAAACATTGGGCCAGTCCATTAAGGCCATATTTAATCCAATATTAATATCAACCTTAATAATCATAATATTTAAATACTAATACGTCAAACATTTTAAAAATTAAATAGTTGTTAATGGTCATAAACAATTAGAAAAATTAATAGATAAAACATTTATAATATAAATATTTGTTAAGAAATAGAAATTATCAGAATTAATAAAAAAATTAATTAAGTAATTAAGTAATGGATTTAGTGGGGTGCTAGGCCTGCACCCACACCTATCCCATCCCAACCCAACCCGGTATGGCTCGGTTCGGCTTGGTTTGACTTGGTTCGGCTTGGTTCAATTTGCATGCTTGTATATTAAAGATTTTCCTCCAAACCTTTTCAAACACTCCTAAAAGCTAAAGCAAATACTTCTCTCATAAAAAGAGCTTTAAAGTTTCTTTCATTTTTGATGTGAGACAAAAAAAAATTGCATATGGAGGTCTAAAGATCAAAAAATACCACTTGGAAGGAAAAGTGTTTGGAAAATTTTGAGTTTCCTACTCAAAGATTCCATCAACAATTCCTCACAAAATTTATTTTTTTAAAATAATAAAACATAAATATCCAGGTACTTATACTATATAGTAGGTAAGATATTTTTACAAGACTTAACTTTACTTAATATAAATAGTTTCCATCTAAAAAAAATAAAATGAACTGGATCTTGAACTATATTCCTTTGACCCAGACATCAATTATCAAACACATAGTATAGATATCTTCACTACGAGTTTGTGTATTATTGATCCTGCACTGTGTCTTGATTCTTTATAAGAGTTACTAGATGTTGACGCTAAATCCCTGCTGACCGGATGGAGCGACCTGCCTGCTATTCACCGTACAAATCCCATGACCGGATTTTCTCCTGTGGGGGATACTCCGATGCCAAAGTTAGCCGGGATTTAGGCAGCAAAATGGAGAACTTGAAAGCAGAAAGATGTGAAAAATGGAAATGGAGAAGATGGGTGGAGTGGCATTGAAAGAGCTAGTTGCAGACTAGCTCTAATTTGCCTAAAGTTGGCTTATCTCGAGTGTCCCCTATTATCAATATTTATAGGCATGAATATAACTACTTACGGTTATGAAAATTAGTTAAAGTAACTCCCTCATAACAGTAAGTAGTGGTGGTCAAAAATTAGTTATTACATGGTTAATGAAGCCGGAGCTATTGACCATATGAGTGGTTAAAACAACCAGAATAACCTTTAACTATTTCAGGTTGAAAGATTATTCACATGCTTCAGATACACTCTCTTTAGAGGAGATCCAAAGTGAGCCTAACTACCTCTTCGGACTGTTTTCCTTGGAATAGTCCAAAGAGGTGTTAGCTATAGTCTTCGGATCAGGTTGAAGACATAAAGCCAAATGAAATAATAATAATAATAGATTCTGGAGGTGTCCTCTTCGGATCAGGCTGAAGACATAAAGTCGAATAAAATAATAATAGATTTGGAGGCATCCTCTTCGGACCAGGCTAAAGACATACAACCGAATAAAATAATAGTAGATTCTGGAGGCATCCTCTTCGGACCAGGCTGAAGACATGAAGCAAAATGAAATAAAATAATAATATATTCTTTCCATTAAGATGGATTGTAGCCCTTGTTAAATTAAAAAAATATCATCTTCAGGTTCATGGATCTGTTAGACGGGCCAAAATAAAGTCGACCCAACTGATGAACTAGTAATTATTTTATATTAAACTGGATTACCATAGCAGCTGCCCCGCACTCTCAATTTTGAAATAACTTTATTTCAAAAAATGGGAGTAATTAGAGTTTGCCATTTATGAATGAAAAGAAAATAACCAATGATGGCAGATCTTCGATTTTGTCACTTATAATAACTGATTTATGATTTGGAGATCGTGCTGAGGACATGTGTCAGCCCCTTGTTGATGCTTCAAAAAGATAGCATAGACTTAAAAAACCTGGCTGATTTTCTTTATTAAAAAGATTTTTATGGGACTTTCATTTGATCGAGAAAATATGCTTGGCATCATCCTAAGCCTTAGTTAACATGCTGAAAGTTCATCTCAACCATCCATGTCATTTCTTACGGATCGTAACTGATAGTCCATTAATGGATGTCCCTTAGTAATTCTTACCCATGATCGGCGTCACTGATACGTTGTTCGATCAAGAAGATTGTCAGTTTCCTGAGATAAACTCTGTCATCTTGCACATATAAAAAAGGGAAAGTCTCCATGAAATGAACTTCCGTGTTTTCTTTGAAATCTTCTTCTTCTTCCTCCCGTCCCGCACCATTATTTACCTTCAACAGGTTGCCTTGCCTTTACCTGGAGGTAGGGGTCTTTCTTTCTTTCTTCTTCTTCTCTTTTTTATAATGTCTGAGTTGCTAGGTAATCCAGCCATTAGCAAGGGTTCAAGAAGAGATGAACCCTCCAGGAGTGGAGTCCCTGCTAGAAAGAGAGGTTCCGAACTTTCTCCTAAAATCATTGTTAGTTCCATGTCTCATACTAGAGTAGAGAGTCTTCGGAATCGCTACCACTTTCCTAGGACTTTTAAGTTATTTCTTCCCGATCCAGATGAGAGGATTATCCATCCTCCTCCCAGGTCAATTGCCGTATATGAGGACCACTTAAAGGCTGGTCTTAGGTTTCCTCTTCATCCTTTCTTTGTGAAGATTTTTAACCTTTGCCAAGTAGTCCCAGCTTAATTGACCCCAAACAGCTTTAGAAACATTTACAGATTTTTAGTCCTTTATAAACTTCGTAATGTAGAGCCCAAAACCTCTTTGTTCACTTCCCTCTTCATGCTGAAAAGGGATTTTCATGGTGAAGGATGGTGGGTTATTGGTCCTCATCCAGGCCGAAGACTAATTAAGGGAACTCCCAGTGCCATACATGGGTGGAAACCCTATTTTTTCTTCATATATTATCCATCCTAGGGTTTTAACATCGAATGAAAGAATCCGCGTTTAGATGCAAACACTGGGAAGAAAGTCTTGAAGATCGATCAAAAGGACTTCGAGACATTATCAAGTCTGGGAGTTCCTCTGGCTAAGGAACTATTGAGGGAACAGAACCTTCATCTTGCTCATATCAGCGAGCTTCCGATATTAGGTATAGAAATAGTCAGCTTTAATTTTTTTTTAATGACTAATCTGAAAATCCTTTTTCCTTTGATTGTAGGTGAACCGATGAAGCCTAATCTTGAAAGACTTTGACAAGCTTCTAGAAAGAGACCAGTGTCGGTTCAGCAAAAGGAAACTGAAGTCCGAAAGAAGGCCAGGGCCGAAGGGACTTCCAATATAGCTTCGACAAGGGCCACATTTAATGAAGACGATATGCCCCTAATGGAATCTCCTCCAAGGAGCTCACCCCCATCGCCTTCTTCGAAATAATTCATCCCAACTCCAACTGTTGGAGAGCTGCTCCTTGCTTCTCCAAAGGATAAAAGAAAAGCAAAAGGAAAGGCTCCTCAAACTGAAGAGGGTTTAGGGAGGAACGCTCCAATAGACAGGGAATATCATATAGACTTTTCAATATTTTCTAACGGACAGGGCTTGGCGAACCCCGAATTGGCTAGGGAGATACTGAAGCATACTCTCCTCTCTCGGGATTGGGAAGTCAGCAAGCCTGATGCATTGAGGATATATCTGATTCGGCATTTTCATCTATGCTAAAGGTGAATATCTTATCTCTTTTTTATATAATATTCAATTTTGCTAACTTCATATTCCATGTGATCAATGTAGTTGGTTCACGATGTCATCCTTATGGAATAGAGCATTATCGAATTCAGAGACTAACATAAGGGGAAAAAAGAAAAACTCCAAATGGCTAAGGCCGAAAGAGAAGTGGCCGAGGAGTTGAAAAAGGTCATGGAAGAAAAGCTTACCTTGAGCGATGCTTTAGTTCAGAATCTAAAGGCCAAACTAAAAAAGACTCAATCAAAGAATTCTGAACAAGAGGCAAAGCTTAAGAAGAATAAGAAGAAGATTCGGTCTTTAGAGAATTCAGCCAAAGAAGCCCAACAGAAGACTGAAGAAGCAGTCAAAAAGACCGATGAATCAGTCAAAAGAGATGAGGTGGTGGCTGAAGAAATAAAGACCTTGAAAGATCAAAAAAATAGGGCGATTGAGGACTATAAAAAGTCTTCGACTTTTGATGATGAAATAACTGAAGCTGGAACCTTCAGTTATTGAGCGGGTTTCAATGATGGGGCAAAAGAAGTGCATAATCTTTATCCAAATCTCGATATTTCAAATATCCAGCTATTCAATCTTGAAGAAACAAAAGAGCTTGAATTGCCAAAAGGTCCTTCTGAAGAGGTACATGTTGCAACCGAAGAAATAGCTGAAGAGGAAACAGCAATGGTTGCTGACCTAGTCGACCTCACCCAAGCTAAAGATATTCAAGCTAAAGTCAATTCGTAGGTTTTTTTTTTTAATATGAACGACAATGTACATGTATCAATTTTCATGAATATAACTTTTTTCTTTCCTAATGAACCATACTTCAATGGAACATTTACTAAATATAGACTCATCGGAGGTAAGATGTTGAATGATGATCTTATGAAGAATTTGTGAATAAGCAACTCTTCCAATGAGTGTATTAACTTTCATCTCAAATTTTTGAATGAAAATTCATCTAAGGATAAAGTCTTCAGACTTAGAAATAATATTGAAACTTCGAATTCAAAATAACACAAAGTCTTCAAACTTGAAACAATTCTATGTCTTCAGACTCAAAATAATTCTGAGACTTTGAATTCAGAATAATACCAAGTCTTCTTATGTAAGATAATACCAAGTCTTCAGACTCGAAATAATATCAAGTCTTTGGATTCAAACAAGTTAGTTTATCATATAAATGATCTTCTCGATTTCAGAATTTGGATTCTTCATATCATATTAAATAGAATCGGCTGGATAGAAAATCAAGCTCTGAGTAATTCTGCTTTTAATATTCCAAATAAGAGAACTTGATATGTGAAACCATTCCCTTTCTTCAAGAAGATTATTGCTGATGAAAGACATCATACATATTGAATGATATACTTCAACATGTTGCCAGATTTACTTTGTACTTCAATAGACTTGTCATAGAATAGACCGCATAGGTCGTCCATGTTTTTGATAGAGAATGAAACAAGCTGATTAAACCCTCCTTGGAATTTCATAGGATAGATCACGTAGATCATCCTTATGCCTTTTAATAGAGATTAAGACAGGCTGATCAAGCTCACCTCAGCACTTCATAGGGTAAATCCCGTATATCATCCTTATAACTTTTAATAAAGATTAAGATAGGCTGATCAAGCTAACCTCGATACTTCATAGGATAGATCACGTAGATCATCCTTATACCTTTTAATAAAGATTAAGACAGGTTGATCAAGCCCACCTTGACACTTCATAGGATAGATCACGTAGATCATCCTTATACCTTTTAATAAAGATTAAGACAAGCTAATCAAGTCCACCTCGGTACTTCATAAGGTAGATCATGTAGATTATTCTTATGCCTTTTAATAAAGATTAAGATAGGTTGATCAAACCCACCTCGGTACTTCATAGGGTAGATCATGTAGATCATCCTTATACCTTTCAATAGAGATTAAGACAGGCTGATCAAGCCTATCCCTTATTTCAATATAATTCCATGAATAGGGATTTTTATTGATAATACTTGTAAAGATTTTCTACATTTCAAGATCGAGGCAATAAAATACCTTCTAAAGTCTCAAGCTGGTAAGTTTCGGGATGGATGACTTCTTTGATCCGATAGGGACCTTCCCAAGTAGGAGAAAGTTTTCCTTGTTCGGCTGGCCTGGATACTTTAGATCTTTGCAAGACCAAGTCCTCAGGATGAAAAGCTTGTTCTTTCATACGAGAGTTGTAATATTTGGCAACCTTTTGGTGATATGTGGCCATCCTCAGCTGAGCATGGAGTCGAGTGCCTTGTAATAAATCCAGATCAACTCTTTGGCATTCTGAGTTTTCAGGTTTTTTGTAATGGTCAATCCGTAAAGATTGTAAAGAGACTTCTACAGGAAGAACTGCCTCAAGGCCATAAGCTAAGTGAAATGGAGATTCACCGGTGACCGTTCTGGGAGTAGTTCGATATACCCAAAGGAATGAATTCAACTTATCAGCCCATAGTCCCTTTGTATCATTTAGTCTGGTTTTGAGATCATGAAGAATAATTCTGTTGGTCACTTCAGCTTCTCCATTAGACTGAGGATGAGCCACAAAAGTTAGCTTATGGAGTATATGATATTGTGTACAAAAGCTTTTGAACTTTGGGCCGTCAAATTGCCTCCCATTATCGATAATAATGGCGTAAGGAATCTCAAAACAGGAGATAATAAAGTTTCTTTAAAAAATTTTAACTTTTGCCTCAATGATTTGTGCTAGTGGTTCAACTTCGATCCACTTAGTTAAGTAGTCAATTGCCATTATAAGAAATTTTCGTTGTCCCGAAGCTAGAGGAAATGGGCCAAAAATATCTATTCCCCATTGAGCAAAAGGCCAAGGAGCTGTCAACGGGGTCAATTGATTTGCAGGCCATCTTTGTATATTATAGTATCTCTGACAGTGATCACACCTTCAGACAAATTCTATAGAATCCTTCTGAATGATCAACCAATAATAGCCTTGGCGAATTATTTTGTAAGCTAAGGATCTGCCCCCAGGTGATCTCCACATATACCTTCATACACTTTCCTGAGAGCATAATCAGTATCTGAAGGTCCTAAGCATTTTAACAGAGACTGTGTAAAGGATCTTTTATATAAAGTCCCATCTAAGATCACATACTAAGAAGCAATCTAACGGATCCATTTAGCTTCAAGCTTGTTTCCAGGTAATGTGCCTTCATTTAAAATTTTAAGATTGGGATCCATCCATGAGGGATCATGTTCAATCGAATATACTTTCATTGTGGATTCGGATATGCTGGAGCCTTCAAGATATTCCATATATGTCCGATCAAAGGAGTCCGGGGCAGTGGTTGCAAGACGTGAAAGAACATCGGCCCAAGAATTTTTTGTTCGGGGCACGTGAACAATCTCAAAGTTTTCCAATTGGGATATTAGGCTTTGCACCTTCTCTAGATACTAAATCATGATGAGATTCCAGGCTTCGAATTCAGCTCTTACTTGATTTACAACCAACTATGAATTTGAAAAGACTTTAATCTTTTTAATCTCCTGTTTTTGAGCAATTCTGAGTCCACCAATGAGTGCTTCATACTCTGCCTGATTATTTGAAGCTTGGAAAGAAAAACGAAGAGCATATTCTATGACTTGACCATTCGGACTAGCCAAAATGAGACCAGCTTCGTAGCCATTGGCATTGGAAGCACCATCTACATAAAGCATCCATATGAACTCCAGATCTTCTTCGATGGTTCCTTCCTCTTCGAACTTCAATTGATTCTCATCTGATGCCCAAATACATTCGGTTATAAAATCAGCCAAGACTTGTACTTTCATTATTGATCTAGGTTGGAAGTCAATGTCAAACTCTTCTAACTTAATAGCCCATTTAGCTATTCTTCCTGAAGTATCGGAGCAGCGCAGAATGGCTTTCAGGGACTGATCCATTAAAACCACAATGGTGTGAGCTTGGAAATAGGGTCGCAAATGCTTTGCTGCGATAACTAAGAAGAAAATAAGTTTTTGCACTCTAGGATATCGTACTTCTATCTCATGCAGTACTTTACTAGTGTAGTAGATCAACTTCTGCAAGTGGTTGGCATCTTTTCGAATAAGTACCGAACTAACCGCTTCGTCAGAGATAGAAAGGTACAAATAAAGAGTTTTCCCTTCATAAGGTTTAGAAAGTAGAGGGTTTTCCAAGTATTCTTTCAACTTATCAAAAGCAATCTTGCAATCTTCTGACCATTCGAAACTTTGAGTTTGATGGAGAACTTTGAAAAAAGGAAGACATCTTTTCGCTGATCGGGAAATAAATCGACTCAAAGAAGCAATTCTTCCTGTCAGCCATTGTACTTCTTTTTTACAAGAGGGATGTCTCATGGTTCGAATGGCTTGAATCTTTTCTAAATTAACTTCAATCCCTCACTTGGTGATTAAGAATCCCAAGAACTTTCCTGAGGTTATGCCAAAAGTGCATTTAGTTAGATTCAGCTTCATCTGATGGCGTCTCAGAGTGTCAAAGGATTCTCTTAAGTCTTCAATGTGGTCGGACCTATAAAGATTCTTCACAATCATATCATCAATATAAGCTTTTATATTTCTCCCTATCTGATTCTTGAACACTTTGTTGATCAGTCTTTGAAAAGTTGCTTCAGTATTTTTTAACCCAAATGGCATCACTTTATAGCAGTAAAGACCATTTTCTATGATGAAAGCAATTTTTTCTTTATCTTCAGGATCCATTTGAATTTGGTTATATCTTGAGAAAGTATCCATAAAACTTAATAGCTGATGGCCAGCAGTGGCATCAACTAATCGATCTATCTTCGATAAAAAAAAACTGTCCTTTGGACAAGCCTTATTAAGATCTATATAATTAATACAGATCCTTCACTTGCCATTAGACTTCTTCACCATCACAACATTGGCCAACCAATTTGGATATTGTACTTTCCTTATAAATTTGGCTTCATGGAGTTTACTGACTTTTTCATCAATAACTTTCTATCTTTCCAGAACAAAATTTCTCTTATTCTATCGAACTGGCTTGTAGTTGGGGGCTACTTCCAACCGATGTGTAATTACTTCAGATAGAATTCTAGGCATATCCGAAGCTGCCCAAGCAAAAATACCAGCATTACCTCGAAGAAAGCTAATGAGCCTTGCTTTTGTCTTTTCATCTAACAGATTGCCAATTTGTACCAATTTTATTGGGTCATCCTCAGACAAAGGTACAGAGAGGGTCTTTTCTATTGGTTCTCCACAGTCTTCAGCTCTGTCTCTTGGATCTAACTGATCAAGTGTTAAAGGGTTGGTTGATTGTTTATCTTGGATCATTAGGCATTGACAAGTAACCCTTTGATCCCCCTTCATTTCTCCGATGCCATGTCTAGCGAAAAATCATACCAAAAGGTGATAGGTCGATACTATGGCTCAGAATTTATTTAAAGTCAGACATCTCAAAATTGCATTATAAGCTGATGGTGCTTGCACTACTATGAAGTTGATAGGAAATGTCTTTTGGCGTGGCTCAGTGACAAGAGTTATGGGTAAAACTATTTTTCCTTCAACTCCAACTTGATTTCCTCCGAACCCAGTCAAAGGAATAGAAGACCTTTGCATCTTACTTCCAGATAAGCCCATTCTAAGAAATGCATCATACAGTAAAACATCGACAAAACTTTTATTATCTATCAGAATTCTTCTTACATCATATTTCTCAATTATAGCTGAAACCACAACAGGATCATCATGTGGGAGTTGAACTCCTTAAAGATCTTCATTTGAAAAGCTAATGAAGTTCTTGCCTTTAAATCTCTTGGGGTTATCTTCTTCAGCTTCATTCCTCCAGCCGATTGATCGATGAAGCATGTCGACTCTCCCATCAGTCGGCCTTTGGTGAGGCAGTTTGGTTTCATCGGTAGCTCTTTGAGGGGCAATTGCTTCAACTTGAGGCTCTGAATGGTTAACATACTTCCCCAAGTATCCCCTTTTGATTAAGTCCTCAATAGCATCCCGGAGCTAAAAACATTCCTTAATATTATGGCCTTGGTCCTGATGGAATCGATAATATTTATTCTTGTCTCTCATTTTAGCGGAGGTTTTCAGGGGACGTGGCCTTTGCAAGTAGTTTTCTTTTTCTATCTCCAATAGAATCTTCTCTCTTGGGAGGTTGAGGGGAGTGTAGGAGTCGAACCAATTGCCCTGTTGCTTGGACTTGGGACTGTGTCTGGGAATTAAGGCATTGTTGGAAGATGAGGGCACATTTGATCTCTTGATGTTCTTTTTCTTGGAAGGGTGTCTCCCTTTAATGAGACTACAACTCGTAGCCTGCTCCTCAGCAATAGCATACTTCTGAGCTCTTGCCAGCAGTTCGGCATAGCTTATGAGAAACCTTTTGTCCAGGGAGAAAGTAAACCTGGACTATCTGAGGCCCTTCTTCAAAGCTGACATGGCCATGTGCTCACTGAGATCTGGGATCTCCAAAGTGACCAAATTAAATTGGATAACAAATTCTTTAATACTTTCTCTTTCATTCTATTGAAAGAGAAATAAACTGTCTGTGTTACGTGGCATCTTTCGACATGTTCTAAAATGTGAAATAAACAGTCGCTCCAGATCAGTAAAAGAATGGATTATGCCTAGAAGTAAGCTTGAATACTATATTCAAGCAACTTTTCTTAAGATAGCAGGGAAAGCGAGGCAATACAATGCATCAGATGCTCCTAGTACCATCATATGAGCTTTGTAACTTTCTAAATGATCAAAGGGGTCGATAGTTCCGTTATAAGCCTCCAGTTATGGAATCTTAAAATGCCGAGGAATGACTTCGGCCATGATTCGATCGGAGAAAGGAGGTTGAGAATTGAAAGTCATAACTTCGTCACCTTTCCTTTGATCAGTGAGCCTGGCTATCTGTGACTCCAATAATTTGAACTTCTCTTCAAAATTGAAGTTCATTTCTCTTTGCCTGACTCCTCCAGGTGTAGAATCTCCAGAAGAAATGGAAAGGGAATGTCTAGCTCTCTTCTTGCCATAGTGATCCTCCATATGCCTGCTTGGCTGGGAGCTATAATGCTCACGAGAAGATCGGATTTGTGAAGAACCTGGGATAAATTCCCGGCGTCGATCTTCCCTTCTCCTAGATTGATGACTGGGCTGAGAGGTGGCTGAAGGGCACACTGCCTTTGAATGGCAGTTTCTTGAAGAGTCTGGACTAGAGCTGTCAAGGCATCAAATCGATTTAAAAGAGCCTCGAATTGCTGTTGCCCCACCATCAACATAGGAAGCAGCATATCATTTTTCACCGGAGCGTCGTTCGTTTGAGGAGCAGCGTGCTCCCTGCTCGTAGAAGCATTCTGAATCTTTTCTTTCACCATTCTTGCTTTGTCAAGGTTCTCCTTAACCAGAGAAAATTGATCTACCCCTACCTGGTATGCCAATCTATTGATGCTAAATCCCTGCTGACTAGATAGAGTGACTTGCCTACTGGTTCACCATTGAAGGAAGCCTGCAAAATAAATCCCCTAACTGGATTTTCTCTGGTGAGGGATACTCCACTGCCAAAGTTAGTCGGAATTTAGGCAGTAGAATGGAAACTTGAAAGCAGAAAGATATAGGAAATGGAAATGGAGAAGATTGGTGGAGTGGCATTGAAAGAGCTAGTTGCAGACTGATCCTAATTTGCCTGAAGTTAGCTTACCTCAAGTGTCCCCTCTTACCGATAGGTAGCAGAATGGAGAACTTGAAAGCAGAAAGATATGGCAAATGAAAATGGAGAAGATTGGTGGAGTGGCATTGAAAGAGCTAGTTGCAAACTAACTCTAATTTGCCTGAAGTTAGCTTACCTCGAGTGTCCCCTCTTACCGATATTTATAGGCGTGAATGTACCTACTGACGGTTATGAAAATTAGTTAACATAACTCCCTCATAATAGTAAGTAATGGCGGTCGGAAATTAGTTATTTCATGGTTAACGAAGCCGGAGCTATCGACCATGTGAGTGGTTAAAACAACCAGAACAACCTTTAACTATTTCAGGTTGAAAGATTGTTCACATGTTTCAGATACACTCTCTTTAGAAGAGATCCGAAGTGAGCCTAACTACCTCTTCGGACTGTCTTCTTTGGAATAGTCCGAAGAGGTGTTAGCTATAGTCTTCGGATTTATTTTCTTCGGAGTGAACTAAGAAATAAAGAACTACTTACTGTGGGGCTGAAGGGATAAACAATATGTTCAGAAGTATCCTCTTCGGACCAGGTTGAAGACATAAAGCCAAATGAAATAATAATAATAGATTCCGAAGGCGTCCTCTTCGGATCAGGCTAAAGACATAAAGCCGAATGAAATAATAATAGATTTCGGAGGCGTCCTCTTCGGACCAGGCTGAAGACATAAAGTCGAATGAAATAATAATAGATTTCGGAGGCTTCCTCTTCGGACCAGGCTGAAGACATGAAGCCAAATAAAATGAAATAATAATATATTCTTTCCATTGAGATGGACTGTAGCCCTCGTTAAATTAAAAAAATATCATCTTCAGGTGCATGGATCTGTTAGACGGGCCAAAATAAAATCGACCCAACTGATGAACCGGCAATTATTTTATATTAAACTGGATTACCACAATACTAGAGATAGCCTATTTCTCATATTCATGATTATGGATGGATACCTTCATATAGGATAATATCACATCTCGCAGAAAACACTGTCTTGGACCTCACTTAAAGCTAACACTCTTCCTAACCATTATATAAGAGCACTAATACACTATAGGGACAGGATAGAGTCTATGACTCTCATATCAAATAAATTTATATATGTTCTTTCACCTACCAATTAGCTTATTATTATCATATTAAACCTCCTTCAAGGGATCTCTTATCACAAAGCTTGGTTCTTACTATTGGAAAGTCCTTTATAGACAAAGCCCCATCCCCCTCGATATCTCCAGATCTTAGTCCTATTTAAACCTGCAGTTAGGCAATCAATAACATTCTGATCAGAATTTATAAAATTTAATATTAATATAGCATGCTTTTGTTGTAATTTAGTAGACTTTTATCTTAATTTTATATATGTATTAGTTTTAGAATTTATGAATTTCTTTCTACAAAAATTAATTATTGTTCTAAAATCATAATAAATAGATTTAGGAATAGGAGGTTGTATCAAAGAAACGAATGATAACAAATTTTTTAACCATTCTATCTTTAAGGATGTAATATCTAATGCTATTAATTCTATCTCCATAGTGTTTTTAGTTATTATAGTTTATTTTATAGATTACCAAGATTTCCAAGACTCGCTACGAGGAATGGTAGAGAAAAACCTCTAAGAGGTGCCAATCTACTTCGATTGTAATTATTGGGATATAAGGGATAGACTCATTTATAATGGATCAGGGGAATCATCTACGATTCATTAAATGATAAATTGGTCTCTCAAAATTAGAGGAGAAACAAGTGATCAAGGCCGGTATACATCCCAATTTGATCAAGACATAAGGCCGATCAAGGTGCAAGGCCGATCAAGGTGCTAGACCGATCTATGTTTGAGACCGATCGATGCCCAGGATTGATATGTAACCAAGGCTGATTCAAGATATAAGATTGACCTGTGCACAAAGCCGATTCAGGCATAAAGCCGATCAACCACTATGGCTGATCTGAGCATCCAGTCAGTTATGATATAAATCTGATCGGCTTATTAAGCTGATCGAGAAATGAAAATAATAGAGAGTGAGGAAATCACTCTACCAGAATAACTGGTTACAGTTATTATATACACGTGGTAGTTTCTAACGAAACTAACCGCTTCAGGCTCTTCTAACTAAATTCAGTTAAGGCCCAAGCCTATAAATACTGGTAAATGGGGGCCTCCGGGAGGTAAGAGAGTTCGACTGGCAAGAACACTTTCTCATTTCTCTAGCTATTTTTTTCTCAAATCCTTTATCTGTTTTATTCGAACCCTTTTGCTGACTTAAACATCGGAGTATCCCCATCAGCATCCTTTATCTGTTTCATCCGAACCCTTTTACTGACTTAAGCATCGGAGTATCCCCACCAGAATCTCTCCGGTGAGTAGACTTATTTTGCAGGATCAGAAGTAGCCCAATCAAACAAATTCATCAGTGCTTTGAAGTCACATTGGTTCGGTAATAACAGTAATATTAACACAACACTTAAAATGAAAGATAAAAACATCATAAGAGCTCTTAAACTAAATGTCAAGCTCTGTGGATTCAAGCTGCTACATGTGTCGCACGCAGCAGCAATCTCTTACGGGTTGTATTACAAAACAATAAACACAGTTGACCACCTTAGGTCAATAAGCAAGAGAGTTGTAGGAAAAACAACTTATTTTTAAACAAACCTAACGGAAGGTAATGTTCACTCCCAAAAACCCTTATTTGGGATCAAATCAGTTTGCCTGGAGTCTGGCTCATCAAAAGAGCAATTCCATCTCCTAGACAAGAGATTAGATTTTTAATAACGATCACCACATTCCTAGATGGGGATGTAGCAATTAGGTTTAATAGGTCAAACTTCCAGAGCAAAAGCTATAGAATGGGTTCATCTTTTCTACCAGCAATCTCTCATAGAAGTTCATGTTCTTTTATGGACTCATCAACTCCAGGACCGAATACAAATCTAAAAAGTATAAAAAAAATATTCAAAATATACCTTAACCAAGTTACGTAGAATCCATAATAGATAAAAAAGAAAGCTAAAAATCACGACCAATTTCACCAATATATTCTCAAATAATCGAAAACTAAGACTCAGAAATATATACTACTTCAAAACCATTTACTATAAACAGAGAAATGTTAAGGAAAGATTTTTACTCAAAAGAAAAGGAAACAAAAAAAAAAAAAAAAATCAAAACATAAGAAAAATCACAGGGATGAACTACAAAAAGAATATTATGGGTTTCTAAACAAAAATGAAATTCATATGAAATTCTTTAACTAGTTAGAAATGTTTAAAACCAATAAAAAAGAGGTGAACATGATCAAAAACAAGGTAATGGTTTCACGGCAAGATGGTAAGGATAAAGTAGTAGAAAACATATATCTATCATCCCAAGAAATTAAGATCGATATTTAAGTCAAAGCCTCTTCATTCAAGATAAAGATGGAACCTGGTAGGGATATAAAAAATATAATAAACAAAATAATTTTACAAACTAAAATTTAAAAATCATTGGAGACCAACTAGTTAGGATAGAAAACCTAATTCAAAATGAAAAGCGAGAAAACTAATTTGAGGAAAATCCAATTTTTAGACCACATGATATACCCTAAAAAATTCTACCACAACTAGCTGAGCAAGACATAATGAAAGAAATTGATAAAAGATAATCTAAGATAGAATTAATTAACTGTTTAGAGGCAATTCCATAAATGGTTGAAAGGCAAAGACTGATAAAAATCACAAAAGGAAAAATAGTAGTTGTCATTGGTCAAACAAGTCAGACCACTGACTGTGAAACAATTGATAGCAAAAATGAACAAAACAAATATTACTGACCATGGTTAGTATAGTTCATAGAACTAAGTAGAATATTACTGATCATGCAATAGTCCAAGCCTTAGTTGTTGCATTTATTAGGCAACTCAAAGGCTGGTAGGACAATTACTTAAATAATCAAGATATAGAAAAAAATAACGGCAATTAAATGAAATCCAGATGGAACAAGCTTAAAATCAGAAGACGGCACATAAATACAAGATGTAGCTAGTGTCCACACTAGTTAGTATAGTTTATAGAACTAAGTAGAATATTACTGATCATGCAATAGTCCAAGCCTTAGTCGTTGCATTTATTGGGCAACTCAAAAACTGGTAGGACAATTACTTAAATAATCAAGATAGAGAAAAAATTAACAGCAATTAAATGAAATCTAGATGGAATAAGCTTAAAATCAGAAGACGGCACATAAATTCAAGATGCAGTGTCATCACTGATACTTGATATCGCCAAGCATATTTAAGGATCCTTCATTAGAAATATCAGCAAATTTAAGATGCAAAAAATTATAAGATTTTAAAGGTATAAAGATGTATTCCTAACCAAAATAATGATCAGGGATGATTGCAATCAACCTTTTTGGAATAAAAAGTTCATTGCAAGGCTTCCCACGTTTTTTGTAGAAAAAATTAAAACAAAATTAAGAGAACAAAATAAAGAAAATGGATAGTGGCCATCTCAAACCAATAATTATAAGGTTGTGATCAAATTTATTCAACATAACATCTTTAGTCAGTTAGGATGTCCAAGAGTTATCATTAGTGATGGGGGTGTACATTCATGAATAGGCACTTTGAAAGTTTGAAGAAGAAATATGAAATTATTCACAAAGTAAGTATACCATACCATTTCCAGACTAGTAGCCAAGTTGAGGTCTTTAACAGAAAAATCAAATATATTTTAATAAAAACAGTAAGACTCGATAGAAAAGATTGGTCAGAATATTTAGATGATATATTATGGACTTACCAAACTACTTTTAAAACTTTCATAGGAATGTTTCCTTATCGACTAGTATTAGGAAAGCTTATTATTTGCCAGTAGAATTGGAACACCATGCATTTTAGGCTATTAAGCAATTTAATTTTGATATGAAAAATGTGGTAGAGCTGTCAATGGGTCAGGTCCAGACTCGAGACCTGTGGGTCTAGACCCAAAGGATCCGGGTCTGGATCTAAATCTAGACTCGTTTACCCGAACCCGAATCCAGACCCGTTTAGTCATAATTAAATGGATCCGGGTCTGGATATGTAATATCCAAATCCAAGACCCGATTAAATAAAATAATAATATATATATTATATATTTATTTATATTTATATAAATATAGCATGTTGGATCATGATGCAACGGTTCACGATCAATCCTTGGTTTTACTATAAAACTCCTCCATTCGTCGTTCGTGGTTTCGTGCAGCCGTGCCCTAGCTTTTCTCTCTTTCACCAAACCCCCAAATCCTATCTCCACCTCGACGGCTGATGCCTCCCCCGGACCCCTCCCCTTGAGCCTCGACGATCGACCCCTTGACAGCCGACGCCTCCCCCGGACCCCCCCGATGGCCAACCCCTCGACGGTCGATGCCTTCCCAAATCCCACCTCGACGACCGACACCTCCCCTCCGCCCCTTGATGGCTCGACGGTCGACACCTCCCCCCTCCGATGGCTCGATGGCAGATGCCTCCCTCCCGCTCCTCGACGGCTCGACGGCCGACGCCTCCCCCCTCCACCCCTCGATGGCTCGAGCTCACCTTTCTTTGAGGTAAATCGCATCCCTCCCCCCTCTCCCTCCCCCCTTTCTTCGAGGTAAATCGCTGCGGGCATCCCTCCCCCATTTGGATCCAGGTCTAGTACTTCAAAGTTAGACCCGTCGGGTATTCAGGTCCGGGTCTGGATCCAGTAGCTAAGATTGGATTCGGGTCCGGATATCTGGGTTCTGACCCGAACCAGACCCGTTGATAGCTCTAAAATGTGGGTTCCAATAGAAAACTTTAATTGAATGAGCTAGAAGAGCTACGTAATGAAGCATATGAAAGTTCTAAAATTTATAATGCTCGAACTAAAGCATACCTTGATAAATTTATTAATCAAAAAATATTTAAGCCTAATCAAAAAGTGTGGCTCTATAATTTCAGGTTATGTCTTTTTCCTGGAAAACTTTACTTACATTGGGATGGTCCTTTCATTATAACCCAGGTATTTTTTCATGAAGCCATAGAACTTAGAGATCCTAAGTAAAAAAATATTTTTAAGGTAAATGGCCAGCGTTTAAACCCTATATAGAGGGAATTAATGATGACGAAGTAGTTGAATATGTTGATCTAGTGAATCCAGCATTGCTGTAATACCTAGCATAGTCTGGCTAAAGACTTTAAACTTAGCGCTCTTGGGAGGCATCTAGTTTATGCATTTATTTTTTATCATTTAATTTTTTTTTAGAAAAACCTGAGAAGAATAATAAAGCCAAGTTGGGGAGAGTATTGCATCAAAAGTCCAGAAGAAACAAATCACACCTACAAAGGAAGAAACTCTAATCCAGAGCATAACAAATCTAGGTGGTATCCTCTTGCAATTTATTGATATTCTCTTCTTCCATTAGGGATAATGAAAATTAAGTTGGAGGGAGAATAATTAATCAAGTCCTCGGGTATGACCATATTCAGTTTCATATACCAAACTTTATCTCGATTTGAAGTTAATCAAACTTTTTAAATGATGAATGATTAATTGTTTAGATAATTTTAGAGATATTGAGGGTGAATTATTAAGAAAGTCCAATCAATGGTAAAGTTTAGACTAGAATTTTTTTTTTTGAATAATTATAGGCCCTTTTGACTATTAATCTCGATGAAGAATCTACTTTATAAAAGTATAAGTAAAAATATTGAAGAATGTATAAGTCCTCCTTAAAATTTAATAAATTAGGTTTATGGCATCTTTTATTGAAAAATCGGCTCCTTCGTGTAAGTAAATATTATTATTCGCGTCAAAAGGTGAGAATGTAAGGAAATATCTTGTAACGTCATTCTTAACTCATAGTCTTTTTTATTCGAGTCAGTAAGCCTGAAGGGTGTTCTATACCTAATGACCTAAAGCTAACTAATTTGGGAGTCATTGACTTAAAACTTGCTACAATGATCAACTAGAAAGCTTAAGGGGTTAGGACATTGCACTAACTATGCAATTCAATACAAAAGAAAAAAGAGAAGAGGATGAGTAAACTGCAAGAAGATACTACATCAAACCTAAAGTTAGAGGACTTACAGATTGAGATGGAAAGTTGACAAAAGAAAAATTTTAGAAATTTTTATGAGCTTTACTTGACCACTAAATGGATAGAATTAATAATCTGATAAAATATCTTTTTATGATCGAACCGGATATCAACTGATTTTAGAATTAATAATACAATTTTTACTTCTTGGATTAGTTAGATACATATTGTTGATTTATCTATTTTAGTCGAGGATGAGTAAAAATTCAAATTGAGGATGGGATAAATATATAAATAATGTTATTAAAAATATAAATTTTATTAACTTGATACTTTCTAATTTGTCTTAAAGGTAAGTGAGTGCATGTGGCTCGAGTCTAGTTTGGACCAGGTCTACCAAAAGATGGCAGGGCTCATGGAAGCCATTAACCGTGGTCCATGAGCCATGACCGTGGACCACAAGAAAAGAAAGTGAACAAGAGCTTTATCCATGCACTGGAGGAGAAGGGAAAGGCACGTTGTGGTCCAGCGAATGGGTTTCTACTCGATGTTTCATGCGAGAAATGAAGTTTTTATATAATTCTCCACGGTCCATAAATTGGGTGAAAAGACTTCTGCGGTCGGGATGGGAGTTTAGCAAGGAACAGGTGGAAACAAAGGGTGCTGGCTGATAGAGCTCGATGAGATGGATTCACTGGCCACGAACCAACTTGGCGTTGCACTGGCAAGTGAAGGCATGGGAATCTCTGGCTGTTGGAACCAAGCGTGGGAAGGTGGAACATAGAAGGATAAAGCTCAATCTAACGGTTAGTTGACATGATTGGGAACGATGGCTGCTGGAGTTTGAACTGAATGATGGAGGACGTTGGATGCAAACCAAAAGGAGTTGGAGTTCGATGCTAAGCATGCGAAACGGAGTGGCCTGTTGTTGGGTTTGAACGGGCTGAAAGATGATGTTGCCGTTTGGCAAGGAAGCAAGCAAAACCAGCGAGGCGATAGTTATGGATTTGTTTCACTGGAATTATTGGATGAGATTTGAATCGAAAATGGTTGGGACACGGTCGAGGACTTTGGAGATCGATGCAGAGCAATAGGATTTCTATGGGCTTCAGCGTAGAAAGAATGTGAGGAAGGCATTGATCGATCTGATGGCTGGATGCTTTGCATCCAGAACAGGGATGGATGTTGAAGTTTGAAATTGATCGATGCCATTTTGAAATTGTTGCGTGAACCGGATGGAGTGCCTGAATCGACGATTCAGGCCCTTCGATTCGTGTAAAACAAATCCTCGATCAAGTCATAGAACGAAGAGTTTAAAGATAGAGAAATAGAAGCGTCAAATTGGCATGGTCCAGGATTTCTCTTCCAAACTTGTTTACCTCCAAAGGTCTTCTCTTATTATTTGTAGACATTGCTTTTTCCTTGTCTCAAAAATCTTCTCTTATTATTATTTTTTTTTATAGACATTACTTTAAATTAAGACTTTCTTATAACTGATTATTGACAGGGAAGTTTATTGAAATAGGAAGTTAGTTGAAATAACTTTTTTCGGCTAATGAAAGCTATTAGTTATATGAGGGTTCATTCTTGACGGACCTTAAATCAAAGTTGATTAGCCTTCCGATAGGCCGATGCCCGATTATAAGTCGTAAGATGTCGTCGGCTGAGGTGCTGTATGTTGGACTTCAAAAGTATCGTTGTACCGATCCATCTGTAGATCCGTCCAGATGGATTAATTAAATTTTCAGAACAGTAATTAACTCTCTCTGGACCGGTTTATCATAACAGAAACAGAATTCTTCCATCAAGACGAAGGATGGGAATCGCTGAAGAAGTGCTCTTGGCTGGGTGGAATAGAAGAGTTTGTTGGAAGAGGATTATGACTGCCGAGAAACAGAGGATTATGACAGCCGAGAAACTAAAGCTGGATGCTAGTTCAACGCGGAGTGGATCGAGAAAGGAAGAAACAGAGAAACGGATGCGAAACAAACACGTCTGCCTGTCTTTAAAAAGGGATCAAGCTTCTCCTATGAGATTATCAATCCATCATAGTTTTTAAGCTACCTCCATCCTATCTTTATCGCCTACCATAGAGCCTTTTTCCCATCTATTTTATCCGCTGAAACAAAGCCACCAACCTTCTTCCCTTTCTTTCCCATGTTGCCACCATCCTATTCTTTTTCTCACTAACCATCGAGTCTTCCTTCCAATGCAAAACTACAAAGCCTTCATTCCATCAAATATTTTCCACATTGTCATTTCATTCCTGCATTCCATCTAGATGAGGATCGAGTCTTTTGGTTCCACGCCTCCATCTACTGTTGTAGATAGAGATTATTTTCTATCTGAAAGCCCCAAAATCGAAGCCTCCCGGTCCACGTACACAGGCCAGGACGCGCGCAGGCACGAGCCAGGAAGCGGGTAGACCCGCGCACGGGTGCGCGCAGGCCAGGACACGCGCAGGCACGAGCCAGGATGCGGGAAGACGTGGACACGGGCGCATGAATTTTGGGTTCCATTTCTGCACGCACGAATTTTTGGCGCAGCGACATCCAATTGCCCAGAAGTCTTCTACGGAGATTGGAAGTCTAGAGTTTTGTATTTTTTGGGTTCTTGGATGCCTACGAACCCTGTTTCTTGTACTCTATATAAACAGAGGCTGTGAGGGTTTATGATTATTGATGAAAAAAAGGATTTTTCGAGAAGTTTATAAGTGAGATTTCAGAGAGAATATCTAAGAGGTTTTGTGAGTACCTCCAGTGCATTTGAGAGAAATCTTGAAATCTTTTAAGGGGATTAAAAGAGTATCTGAGAGAGAGTATTTTGAGGGCTTGTACCTGATTCAACTCTTAGTGAAGCCTTGCAGATCCTGTGCCGCCGTAGACGTAGCCCAGTTTGGGTGAACCACATAAAATCCCCGACTCTCGCTGGTTTTGATTCTTATTTCTTGTATTTTTTGTTTATTTATTTATTTCTTGTTGATTATATCGCAACTGCATGCTTGGCCTTATTAATAGCGATCCTATTAAAGAAATTTTTTTGTTCCCTTTCTTTTCAAATTGGTATCAGAGCCAGGTTCCTTTCTATTATTACGGTCGGATAAATCAACAAAGAGATGGCAGAAGACAAGATCAAAATCAAGAAATTTAATGGTCACAATTTCGGATGATGGAGGATGCAAATTGCGGACTACCTATATCAGAAGGATTTTTACCTTCCATTGGAGGGGAAGAAGTCGGATTCAATGAGCGACTCAGATTGGATGATTCTGAATAGGAAAGCCCTGGCCACGATCAGATTGTCGTTGACACCTCAAGTGGCGTATAATATTGCAAATGAAAAGATCACCGTGGATTTGATGATGACCGCTTTAACAAAGCTGTATGAAAAACCTTCCACCTCAAACAAGATATTTCTCATGAAAAAGCTCTTCAATTTGAAGATGGCTGAGAATGGTTCAGTGACGGAGCATCTGAACGAGTTCAACATGATTATCAATCAATTGAAGTTGCTCTCTGTTACTTTTGATGATTCATTCAGGGCTCTTTTTTTCTTGTGTTCCTTGCTAGAGAGCTGGGACAATCTTGACAGTCAGCAACTCGGTATCAGGTATCCTTACATTCAATGATGCAGTTAGTTGTATATTGAATGATGAGATGAGAAGAAAGACTGTGGGTGAGACTTCTACAAGTACTGCACTCATGGTGGATACCAGAGGAAGATCACAGGAGAGGAAGAAGTCAGAGAAAGGCCGGTCCAAGAGCAGAGGAAAGTCCAAAGGGAGATTTCCCATGAAGTGTTGGAACTATGGGAAGAAAGGTCACATGAGCAAGGAGGGAGATTTCCCATGAAGTGTTGGAACTGTGGGAAGAAAGGTCACATGAGCAAGGATTGTTAGGGTAAGAAGAAAGAAAAAGGTGCAGAGAGTAAGTCAGAAGGTCAGGAAGTAAATATTGTGAGTACTATATGGCAGGAGTTTGAGGATGTGTGCCTGTCAACCGGTGATGGGGCAAACTCAGATTTGTGGTTTGTAGACTCAGGTGCTTTTTACCATTGCAGCTCTAAGAGATACCTATTTTCAGATTTTGTCCAAGGAGATTTTGGTCATGTGACAGTTGGCAATGGACAGCAGTGCAGAATTGTTGATAGAGGAACAATTATACTGAAGCCAGTGACAGGCGGAGAATTGAGACTTGCACAAGCCAGATACATTTCAGAGTTAAGGAAAAACCTAATTTCTACCAGTCAGCTTGATGATGAGGGTTATGTATCCGTCTTTGATAATTCTTAGTGGAAGATTACTAAAGGGTCTATGGTTGTTGTCAAAGGGAAGCAGACTGGCACTCTCTACTTCTTGGCAGACTGTGGGAGTTCAGTTTCAGTGGCAACAGGAGACACGGGTACAGTGACTACATTATGGCACAGGAGGCTCGGTCATCTTAATGAGAAGAACTTGAGTATTCTACACAGGAGAGAGCTTCTACCTGGGCTAAAGAAGGTGAATCTAGAGTTTTGTGAAGAGTGTATCTATGGTAAGCAGAAAGCAGTAAGTTTTCAGTTAGCAAGAACTCAAAAGAAGACTGAAAGGCTGGAGTTGGTTCATTCAGATGTCTGGGGTACAGCACCAGTGGCATCATATGCGGGCAATAAGTATTTTGTCACGTTTATAGATGATTTCAGCAGGAAAGTCTGGGTGTTTTCTATGAAGGAAAAGTCTGAGATTTTTGGCATCTTCAAGAGATGAAGAGTCATGTGTGAAAACTAGACTGGAGCAAGCCTCAAGTGTCTCAAGACAGATAACGATGGTGAATACTGCAGTAGAGAGTTTGATGTTTACTGCGCAGAGCATGGAATCAGAAGGATCAAGACCGTCCCAGGAACACCAAAGCAAAATGGTGTGGCAGAAAGAATGAACATGACCATTCTTGAAAGAGAGGGGAGTATGAGGTTTGACTCGGGTCTACCTACATATTTTGGGCGACAGCACTAGACACCGCAGTGTATTTGATCAACAGGAGTCCATCCAGTGCATTGGATGGTGGGATTCCAGAGGAGGTTTGGATAGGAAAACCTGTAAAACTTTCTTTTCTTAAAGTGTATGGCTGCATTGCTTATTCTCTGATTGAGAAAGAGAAGAGGAGTAAGTTAAACTCAAAGTCTACAAAATGTGTTTACATTGGATACGGTGGCGATGAGTATGGCTACAAGATCTGGGATTTCCAGAACAATAAGATCATTCGGAGCAGGAATGTGGTATTTGATGAAAAGTATACTTACAAAGACAGGAATGATGCAGTGGAAGAAAAGAAACAGGAGTTTATAGAACTCGATCCTGTCAGAGATGGAGAGATTTCCCGAGTGCAAACTGAAGATAGAAACTTTGAGGATGTGGAGGAGGAAGATGTGGTTGAAGCTGACAGTCACATGCATACACCGGTACCTCAGCTGGTGTCCCCACTGTGAGGAGGTCCACGAGGGTTACCAGGCCATCACAGAGGTATTCTGCTAATGATTATGTTTTGTACACAGATTCTGGAGAACCAAAGTGTTTTGTTGAAGCCATGCAGGATAAAGCTAAGGTCAAGTGGGAGTTGGCTATGAAAAAGGAGATGGACTCTTTAATGCAGAACAAGACTTGGGATCTTGTGAAGTTACCCGCTGGCAAGAAAGCTCTGTTCAACAAATGGGTGTACAAGATGAAGAATGAGGCCGATGGTACTAAAAGATACAAGGCAAGGTTAGTTGTCAAAGGTTATGCACAGAAAGAGGGAATTGACTTCCAGGAGATTTTTTCTCCAATGGTCAAGATGGCATCCATCAGGGTGATTCTGAGCATGGTAGCAGTGGAGGATCTTCATCTAAAGCAGCTAGATGTGAAGACAGCATTTCTTCATGGAGATTTGGAGGAGCTGTACATGCACCAGCCAAAAGGTTTCTAGGTCAGAGGAAAGGAAGACATGGTCTGCAGACTGAAGAAAAGCTTGTATGGTCTGAAGCAGGCTCCACGTCAGTGGTACCTCAAGTTTGACAGTTTCATGCTAGAGAAGTGCTTCACCAGATGCCAGTCAGATCACTGCGTGTACTACCAGAGGTTTGTAAATAATGAGTTTATTGTTTTATCCTTGTATGTGGACGATATGCTTGTAGCAGGTTCTAGTATGAGGAAGATTGAAGGGCTCAAGAAACTGATGGCAAAGAAGTTCTCAATGAAGGATTTGGAAGAGGCGAAGCAGATTTTTGGCATGAGGATCAAGAGAGATAGGAAACAACGGAAGCTGTGGCTATCTTAAGAGGACTATGTAGAGAAGGTGCTGAAGAGGTTCAATATGGATAACGCAAAAGCAGTGTCAACACCTTTGGCAGCACACTTCAAGCTTAGCAAGCAGTTGTGTCCAACAACTCAGGAGGCAAGGGATGAGATGATTAGAGTTCCATATGTCTCGGCCATGGGAAGTCTGATGTATGCAATGGTTTGCACAAGACCGAACATCACACAAGCAGTGGGAGCAGTCAGCAGATACATGCAGAATTCAGGCAAGGAGCACTAGAATGCAGTGAAGTGGATCTTGAGATATCTCAGGGGTACATCAACTTACAGTATGTGCTTTGAAGGTGACAGTCTTCAAGTACAGAGATTTGTAGATGCAGATCATTCTGGTGACAGAGACAGTGGGAGGAGCACCATTGGTTATGTTTTTACCGTCAGTGATACAGCAGTGAGCTGGGTATCTCAGTTGCAGAAGATAATGGCTTTGTCAACTACAGAAGCTGAGTATGTGGCGATCACTGAAGCTAGTAAAGAGATGATCTGGTTACAGAGGTTGATGGAGGAGCTCGGCAAGAAGCACAATTATAATACACTATGGAGCGACAGCCAGAGCGTAGTTCACTTGGCCAGGAATCCAGCATTTTATGCAAGAACCAATCACATTCAGCTTAGATATCATTTCATACACAGTGCGTTGGATGAGAAGTGGCTGAAGCTGGAGAAGATTGATGGTTCCAAGAACCCTGCAGATATGTTCACCAAGGTTGTGAGCAGAGACAAGTTGAGTTTTTGTTGCAACTTGGTGAACCTTTCCAAGAGATAGATCAGGAGAGTGCGGCACAAAGAAAGAAGGCGGATCAAAGGTTGATGTCAATTAATCTCCAAGTGAGAGATTGTTGTAGATGGAGATTATTTTCCATCTAAAAGCCCCAAAATCGAAGCCCCCCAGTCCTCGTACACAGGCCAGGATGCGCGTGGCACGAGCCAGGACAGGGTAGACGCGCGCACGGGTGCGCGCAGGCCAGGACACATGCAGGCACGAGCCAGGACGCGGGAAGACGTGGACACGGATGCACGAATTTTGGGTTCCGTTTCTGCGCGCACGAATTTTTGGCGCAGCGACATCCAACTACCCAGAAGTCTTCTAAGAAGATTGGGAGTCTAGAGTTTTATATTTTTTAGGTTCTTGGATGCCTACGAGCCCTGTTTCTTGAATTCTATATAAACAGAGGCTGTGAGGGTTTATGATTATTGATGAAAAAAAGGGTTTTTTGAGAGGTTTGTAAGTGAGATTTCAGAAAGAATATATGAGAGGTTTTGTGAGTACCTCCGGGTACATTTGAGAGAAATCCTAAAATCTTTTAAGGAGATTAAAAGAGATTCTGAGAGAGAGTGTTTTGAGGGCTTGTACTTGATTCAATTCTTAGTGAAGCCTTGCAGATCCTGTGCCGCCGTAGACGTAGCCCAGTTTGGGTGAACCACGTAAAATTCCCGACTCTCGCTGGTTTTGATTCTTGTTTCTTGTATTTTTCTATTTATTTGTTTATTTCTTGTTGATTATATCGCAACTGCGTGCTTGGCCTTATTAATAGCGATCCTATTAGAGGAGTTTTTTTGTTCCCTTTCTTTTCATCTACCACAACCCGAAGTCTCCAACTATTTTCTTTTCTCCATATATCGTCTAGATCCTGCACCAAGTTGTCCACCAGTATTAGCCTCCAATTCAGCGATGAGTAAAAAGAAAAACAAAAACCCAAGGTGACAGGCTCCATCACCTGACAGTCAGATATCAGGATAGAATCATATATTATTCTTTTTATTTTCCTTACATTATCTGTATTCTTTTCTTACCGGTTGAATGAATGGAGTAGTTATTTTCAATTCAATATTTAATTTCTTTCTGTTATTTATGCTTTTCTAAAAATTAATTTGGAATAATCTGAATATCAATGGAATGGGCTATGATCTACAGGATTGACTTATACTCAAAAGAGAAAAATTGTCTCAATGTATGATTTTTTTTAAAGTTTATGAAATTGTTTACATAATTTATACCGATATAATCTAAGGGTATACCTCGTGCTTTTCAAAGTAGATTATTATGAAACTTTAATCACAAATACTTTTGCAAAATAAGGAATACTAAAAAAATATTTTATAAATTTTAGATCATTTTTTGTATAAATAATTTTATTTAATTAAACTTTTATTAAAATTTATGTTCAATCTTTCTTTCCTTAATTTTTGAAATAACTATCCGAGATTCCTATGAATTCGACTCTTACTCTCACTATTATGCTATCATATATAATAGTCGTGGAATTAAGATATTATAATTAGTGTGTCACAAAGCGCATCGATAAACTATTCAAATAAAAAGTTATATGATAAAATTTAGAAGTAAAACCAAAGTTTTATTTCAAAGGAGTACTAAAAATAAACAAAAATATAAGCACCGCTTGTTACAAGCACAACACAGTGATTTTTCGAGAAATGGAGATCTAGCTTTTCATAGAAGAAGAACTCACATCTTTATGCTCGAACAAAGCCCGGGCAAAAAATGAAAGGTGGAGCTAGGATGGAAGTGGGTCGGGCTATACCCCTACCCAAGCCAGACCCGAAAAAAATTCGAGCTTCAGGCCGGGCTTAGGCCTGATTTATTTGAAAAAAATCTGGCCCGAGCTTGAACCTGAGCCCAGCTCGAGCTCGATTGGACCAGCTCGAACTAGCTTTAATTCATGCTAGTCTGAATTAAAGCCCGATTATAACTATTGTTTCAGCTTTTACTAGGTCCTATGCATGAATCTCATTGCTGAAATGACTAAATCTATATACCATGAAAAAGAAGAAATGAATGGAGAGGTTTTAGAGCCAAAAAAAAAAAAGGAAAAATGTTTTATAAAATGTATTAGGATTGCTGATTCAAGTTGAACCGAGTCTTTTTTCGGACCTGGTTCGAGCCGATTTCGGGGAGGGCCGAACCGGGTCAAAAAAAAGCTCAAGCCAGGCTCAAAAATTTAATAAATTTTATTACGAGGTCCAAGCACAGTTTGATTTACTTTGAATCTAGTTCAAAATTTATCGGGCCGGCATGAGCACACATCCAACCCTAGATAGAGCAGGTGTGCTGATGGGATAAGAGAGATGGATAAGTAGAGCTCGGTGGTGTGGAAGGATGGTGAATGGGTTTTTGAAGAAATCAGGATGAAAGCCAAAGGCTATACAAATGGGTGAACAATTTCAGTGTGAAAAGGTTCGATGGATCAGAGGAAGATTATGTTGGTGGTAGATGTATATGAACAATGGCTACCTAATTGACAAGACCGAGTCTAGAGTTACACTCTATGTCCTTAAGACAATTTCGTCCCGCAATGGTGCTTACAGTTTTATGACGATTGTCTTCCAAGATACAACGACCTTTTTCTAGTGAAAGCAGTACTACAATTCACTAGAAATTCGAACCAGGAATGCTTTTCTCTTTTTGTATGCACTATAGATATACTTTGTTTTCAGAGTATGCAAATGCCTAAGAGACTTACGATGCACTATAGCTATACTATGTTATTCAGAGTATAGCCTTAAGGTGCCCCTTGGAAGCAACCTTCTGATTTCATCGGAGGAAGTTTCCGATGTCTTTTCGTAGTGAGATATGCCTTTACGCGATTAATATATTTCTTTAATCACGATCGGACGCCATGATACGCTGATTCATGCCGTGATCTCTAGATCACGCGATTAGCATGCTTCTCAATGCATCATTTCACGATCCAATGGCATCCCTGATCTCAGAAGAAACGTTGATCCGTGAACGAACGCGCAATTACGCCTCCAGACGCATGATCCGTTGTTTCACGATTCTGAAATCCCGTCATCCGAGTCGGCTCGAATTTCTTGAGTCGGCTCCTTGCTGCAGAGAGCGCCCTGATCGAGTTGGCTTGATTTTCTCGAGTCGACTCATCCAAACTGCATGATACCGTTCTGTGGATCCGAGCCAGCTCGAACCACTCGAGTCGACTCGCCTCAGAACCGAGTCGGCTCGAACCACTCGAGTCGACTCTCCTCTCTGCAATCCTGATGTGTTGCCAATCAATCTCGACTGTTTGATCTGTTTGATCAGGAAAAATTTAAAGACTTCACAAGCTCCTCACGACGATGCGAAGTGCATCTACAAAGCGCCCATTGCTTCCTTGTCACCCGTCGCACACGCACGTGATGCTTCGCATCACCCTCAAGCTCTCCACCTATGGTGAGCCTAGAAGTAAGAGATTGGAAAAAGATTTTCTTATAAAGAGCCTTCTCTTTTTCCAATCTTTCCATGTATGACTAAAAGTTTCCATTTTACAGGATAGTTTCCTTTCCCACAGGATAGTTTCCCATCCCAAAAGGTAGTTTAGGAATAAAAAATTTTTATTTTCTTTTTCTAACAGATTAGGTGAAGGCTCTATGGTTGGAATGAAGGATCGATGGTAGGAAGTCGGGATGAAGGTTTAACTGGGCATGGGAGAATAAAATGGAGCCCAGAGGAGAAAGGCTATGTTGAGATGATTTGGAGAATAGAAGATTGTGTGAAAGAAAGGTGATAGGGTGAAAGCTTTCGGAGAAGATGGGGTTATGATGCAGAGAAGGCTCTGTGGGTGGAAAGCGATAAATGGTGTTTGGGGAAAGACGATGGGGGCGTGAAGGCTTTGGTGAATTAATAAGGCTTCGATCCCTCGTTGTGCACTGGTTCTTTTTTTAAATATCAAGAAAGATACATGCCGCGTCATGTCTTCAAACCTTTCTCCTCCACCGAACCCCAACACCCTTGATGCTCATCTAGTATTAGCCATCGAGCTCTATCATTCCAGCCAGCACACCCCTGTTCCAAACGTTCCTCGCCCGTTCCAGCGACCAACTCAGTGTTGGTTCCATGGCCATCAAATCAAGCTTCGTCAGCCAGCGCCCTTTATCCAACAATATTCCGTTTCTCTATTCCGCAATCATCTTATTCCGCTCTAAGCAGCGGCCAACAAGTGTCGTTCGTTCTTCTTTAAGATCTCTCGTCATACTCTCATTGGTACAGGATTATTTATGCATGCCAATTATTTTTCTGTTATTAAACATTAAGTTAAAAGTTTGTTTTCCAAATTTCAAGCCAAGATATTAAGCAGGAAATTCTATAGAAAATCTGAAGCACAGACATACAAAAATAAATCCTAAAAGTGAAAAAATAGAACCGCCAGGACTAAGAAGCCTGGTAGGACTAGCTCTTCTACAAAACCGCTACCAGAGGAGTCTAGGAGATGTACCTGGCAGAGATTTGAAGACGATTTGTGAAGAGTTCGTTCGTCGCTCCCGGATGTGGCCTGGAAAATTAAGCTGATGATCCTGCGGATCCGTAGCTTTTAATCCGGTGGCCCGAAAGCTGGTCAGACGGAATCCTTAGATTCGTGAACTCTGAGAGACCTGCAAATCACCTGACAAGGATTAGAAAAACAAGGAAAAATAGGCTAGATGGCTGAAAGAAGAAGAAGGGAAAGAGGTTTGAGGAAGGCGGCCAAGAGATGAAGAAAGCTGGTGGCTTGGAGGCAAGGTGCAGGGATCATACAGCAATCCTTAGGGATCACACAGATACTCTTAATCATACAGAAATTCATACAGAAAGTTGAGAAGAACTCAAGAAATGTTTTCATATTCAATAGCATCAAATATACATGAGAGGGGGGGCCTTTATATAGGCATACAAGCTTGGGCTCCAAGTAAGGGTATACATGTAAAACCCTAAGTATCCTTTTTCCCACTCAAATGCATGGAAGATCTCCTCTCCCAAATAGGCTCTCGATTCCTCTCCTAACTAGGATTATACCTTCTCTTAGACTTGGTCTCTCCCTCTCTTTGACTTGGTCCAATGGGTGGTAATTTTAAGGGTGGCCGACCAAGGAAGGTGACCATAAGGGTGTGGTGCAATATCCAAGAAGGCTTTGGGCTTTAGGCGGTCCACTTCAGTGCTGGGCTGGTTCTAGGGTTTCTCCTGGGCTCCATCTCTCAGCATGTTGATGATGTGATCTTCAAAGTCCTCATGCAATCCAAGGTGGCATATCCAAATATGACTGGGACTCCTTGAAGTTGGCAAGTTATCATTCGGACTAAGATCCATCAGTGTCTTGAATCTTCTCTTACTGGACTGGACTCAATATAAAACTTACAGGACTCATAGGACTCAAAATTGGCTCAACATGAGCTGATTGAACTTACAGGACTCCAAATGATAAATATCTTGATTGAATTTGACTTGACTTATCAAGAACCCTAATGGTATGGATGACTCTAAATATAGGACTCAAATATAGAAAGGCCTAAAACAGGACTCAGGGGCTAAAATACAGGACTCAAGTGTAACAAGGCCTGAAAAACAAAACTCAAGGCTCAAATACATAACTCAAATGGCTAACAAAGCCAGATTATTAGACTCAAAGACAAAATTTGAATCATGACTAAGGGACTCAAACTCAGGGATCCATAGTGAACTAGGGTTGACCTGATGTCCCCATCAATTCTTCCAGGATGGGAGGAACTTGACTCCATCAAGTAAGGGTCACTCTAGCTCTGGTATCGCTAAAGGAGGTCTAGGTCGAGGCACTGCAAGTCCTCTCGAGTAATCCACGATTCGTCGAATTCTGGTCGACCTTGCCAACGGACCAGGTAACATTGATAGCCGCAACCCCGGGTCGTGATAGCTTGATCGTCCAGGATACGCTTGATCCATTTTCCTCTCTCAGGCCAATTTATAGGTGGACACTCTGGGTTAGGTTCGCTCTCAAATGATGGAGTAGGTCCAAAATCCTCACTAGGAATCACTGCCGGTTCCCTATACTCAACCAAGTCCACGATATTGAAGGTAGAGCTAATGCCTAAATCCAGGGATAGATCAAGCACATAGGCATTGGGTTCCACTTTCTTTATCACTCTAAAGAGTCCAACTGTGCATACAAGTAGCTTCTTTGGGGCTCTAAGAGGAAACCACTCATAATCTGGAGATGTCAGCTGAAAATTTCTAAAATCCCACAATCTACCGCTTGACTCACAGCATGGCCAATCAAATCAAGAAGCTTCAGAAATCCGGCATCCAGCCACCTCGCTCACAGTCCAGAGATGTTAATTGGGAAATCCCTGGAATCCCACCATTTGTCGCTTGACTCATAGGTTAGCAAATCAAGGAGCTCCTGAAGTCCTGCACTCGGGCATGCGTGACTTCAAGACCAGAAGAGCAAGGACGAAGTGTTCTCCGAAACCTTCATGCCAATTCTAAGGTTTCAGAATCAACCTGTAGCAACTAAGGCCTAGGAGAGGCGTGAGTCTACGGCGACCCTAAAGTCTACTTCCTTACCATGCAAAAGGGTAAAGGAATTGGAGAAGAAAGATAAGCCTAGGCTAAGTACACTAGTCGGGCTGGGCTATTCCTTCATTGCAACAGTTAGAAAGGAAAAGGTATTTTCATTAATTAATTCCTTTACATCCTATGAAGGCTCCTGACAGTCCAGGAAGCCTTCCAAAATCTAAGTTACAAAACAAAGGAAAAAAGGTTTAAGTCTTGCTTGCCATCTCCTTTCCTGGCTGGCAAGCGACTCTTTTTGATGACGATGGCAGGTCCTCGATGTTAGCGGCCCCGGCTTCGACCATGACAACCTCCGACTCCGGCTCCATCCCCATGGTGGGTGTCCTTGGTTGCGTCGGGAAGGGCAGCGTGGGGAGAATGTCTTCCAATCCCTTCGGTCTAAGGAGATGGATGGCCTTGCCACGAAAATCATTGAACCCCTGGTGGTAGGAGTCTAACACCGCCTCGGCGACCTCATCCTTGAAGGCTTCGGACGCCTTGAACTTGGGGATAGCCTCGATGGCTTCCTTCTTGGCAATCTCCATCAGCACGACAGCCGCGTGACCTTCTCCAAGGCAGCCGCAGTCTTGGCCGCCTCTTTGTCGAGCTGCACCTGGAGGCTCTGCACTCTCCCCTCCAGGCGAGCCACCTCCGCTACGGAGGCAGCTAACTTCTCGGCCCTGAAGAGGCTCTTCCCCTTCTCTTTCTTCAGGGCCATCTCGAGCTCGGCGGATTTCTTCTCCAGGCTGGTCGCCCTCGCCTCGAAGCAGCTAAGAAGGTGACTTACCAAGAAGAGCTGGGGGAACACCCCGGTGAAGCCATCAACCACTAGATGATTGACCCTCTCCTGGCGGTCCAGTGACTGGGTGAGGGTGGTCAGCACATCCTCGGCCAGCCTTCCATCCTTTGTTAGCCTGGCATCCCGAGGCATGACAATAGATATTTTCTTTGACCCCACTCTCGGTGTCTCGGACGGATCCAAGGGCTCCGAGGTAGTGGCCGGCAGGGACCCGACGGTGGTAGACAGGTCGACAGTAGATTCGTCACCTGTCATATTCATGCATACCAAGGCGAGCCCTCCGTCTGAGGTCAGCTCCCGGCCGGGGTCATGCTCATAGGGCGAGCCCTCCGTCTGAGATCAGCTCCCGGTCGAGTTCATGCTCATGCATGCAAAGGCGAGCTCTCCAACCAAGGTCTGCTCCTAGCATGGGTCGTGCTCATGCATGCCAAGGTGAGCCCTCTGACCGAGGTCAACTCCCAATCGGGATCGTGTTCATAGGGCGAGCCCTCCATTTGAGGTCATCTCCCGATCGGGGTCATGCTCATGCATGCCAAGGTGGCCCCCCGCATCCTGGGTCGGGCACCTAGCCGAAGTCGTGCCCATGCCCTCCGAAGGAGGCCCCCGCATCCGAGGTCGAGCACTCAACCGAGGTCGTGCCCCTGCTTCTAGAGTCAAGCACTCCCGATCGAGCTCTCCCCTCTCCTCTTACCGAGTTCGGAGTTCCCGCCAGCGACAGAAAGAGGGAGGACCAACAGAGGTACAAATTGCGACATGGAAGCTTCCAGCTACTTGCGACCCCCCAGAAGTGGTGCACACCCTGCTGAAAAATTCAAACCCTGCAACGCTCCACCCGCATGACCTGCACAATGCATGCCCTGCTAGGCATCACACCCTGTGGCGCACCGCTACGTCCACGAGGACACTGACCCTCGCGACATAGAAGCTGAATCTCCTCCAAGAGGAGTATTCCATCAAGGCAACAGGCCTAGCGACACTCCAAAAGTCCCTCCTGGAATAGAAACACTCCACCATGACTCGGGACTCAGTAGCATGGTGCTCGCCCCTCCCATAGAAAATTGCACCACCAGAGGGACAAGATCTGTACTACATCGGCAATCATCCCCAAATAGAAGGATCTTCTCTAGAGGACCGGTCCGACAGGGGGAGGCTGCAGATAAAGGAAAACCCCTCCATAAAAGGAAACAAGGAAAGGAACATCTCAATGAACCCCCAGGCTTGGTCTGGGCTACTCCTACTCATATAAAAACAGAAGAAAGGATCCTCGAGGAGGAGAAAGGCAACTGGTAAGACTTAGAGAGCAAATAGGCAAGGAACCAGCCAAGAGAACCTCATAACTCTCTGATCTCTACTTGACTCTTATCTTTCCATTTCAATTTCACCTTTCACCCTCTACACGGAGAGTCCCCAAGCTCTTTACCACAGAGGTTTTGTTCCCCTTGATCGTCCCAGACTGACTTGGCCATCGGAGTATCCCCGCCGGAATCCCTGGCTCGGGTCTTCTCTTTTTTGCAAGCTGCACCGGGAGAGAACCGAGCATCCAATAGAAGCCCGACAAATCCATGCCACGTCAGAGCTATAGACCATGTCGATCTTGACGGCAACAACATCGAACTCCAACCGTCCAGAAAATCTCACGTGAACTACTGTTCATCGTTGTCAAGATCCCCAGTTTTGGCCTGTAGATCTTGTTTAATCTTCCCAAATCCAATCCGTAGCTCCTAGAATCATGCTTTGAAGACTTCACCCGTTTCGCCTCAAGCCCAAACCGATTGTGATCGCCAAGGACTCCCAGCTTTCCTTGGATCCGATGCTCTGGTTCCGAGCATTGTCAGCCTTCCACGCTCGGACAACATACTCCTTGTTCCTTGCTCTATGTGAGCTCTAACCACCATCGCTCATTCACCAACTGCCATTGCCCACTCGCCTAGCTTGTGGACTGCAGTAAACTTCATGGACTGCATCTAAATCAGCCGAAGCCTATTCATCACCTTGAAAATCCATGAACCGTACCATGAGCCACATTGTTTCCCGTTCTGGTTTGGTTCGGACCAGATTTAAACCGCATTAAACCCATATTAATTACTTATACTCAATTCTTCTAATTACCTACAAAACAAATCCAAAAGCATCGACTTTTATTAAATAGAATATAGTACAAATTAAATATTTATCAATGACCAATTATCATTACTTAAACTAGTTATCCATTCCATTAAATCGTTCATCCACCGTAAAAACAGGGAGGCCCACCTCCTTGCATCTTTCAAAAACTTTACAACCCTGTCAAAGTAGAGATGATGTGACAATCAGACAATACATAAAACCCTACCATCTATCTTGACTTTTGATTCCAGAAGCCTTTTGACCACCCGGTTAGCAATGCGATCATGCTTAAACTGAACGCCAAAAACCATTACCACCTTCTGTCAAAACAATAACCAATTAAACTTTGTAACTAAGATACCAAACATGAAAAATGGTCCTTATTTGCCCTCATCGACAGAATCAGATAAACCAGATTGCGCCTCGGCGTGCTCGGGTATAGATCCTTCAAAACAGAGATGATACTTGTCGTCGCATTTGTGGGCATCAGCAGAAGATTGAAATGTTAGCTCCTCGACAACTTGTGACATCCCTCGATCATGAGCAGACGGTTTACCTTCTAAACTTTCAGGTACCAAGTTACGAGACCGAATGTCATCAGTGCTAGTAACAAATGACGACGAAGCATCTTCTTTCGGTTTGGATGAAGATAAGGTCTGGCTCATTAAAGATGCATCATTCTCAAAGGCACCGACATCTCCCATAGGAGCTGTCTGCCCACTTTCCTCGTTGATGCTAATGGAAGTGTCGGCACTAATATGCACTGTCAAACTCTGATCAGAAGAACCCAGAGTCTCATGAATACTTAAGGATTGGGTGCCAGCTACCATCTCATTCGCATCTATAGTGTTTGCATGCGCAGAAATCGAATCTGCAACTGAAGAAGAAATATCAACAGGCTCCTTTTGACAAAAAGAGGGGGAATCCTCTTCACCTTCAGCATCAAATAGGCTCCCGGAGACTAGTGCAGAATAAAGTTCATTGGCATGAATATCCGGCTCTTGAAGGGAAGTCAGATTTCCTTCAGTGACAGGAATGACCTTGTCATCGATAACACCAAGGTGTTGAGGAATACCAAGTGAAACAGCTTCTGGTGCTCCTGATGTCGCCTGCAGATCAAACTACATACATCAAGGTGATAACTAAGCAATGCATCATATGAAATAACAACCAACAATCGAATGCCAAGTAACATTTGACGATTGACAATCACTGATGCCCTGGTACCTTCTAGGTAACAATTTTGAATAATCAAAAACTGGAAGAAATTTACTGAAAGTCTGAAGCAGGATATGGATGCAAAATTAATGGAGCGAAGAGAGTGACATATCTGAGTGTAAAGAACTAATGACTTCTGAATGATCCATCAAGAGATCACAGTCAAGTATTCAGATTAATTTATGCATATTTCTGTCTGCAAGTGCTATGGACAAGACTAATTATTCATAAATTCAATAATTACGGACAAGTCGAACGATCCTCGTATAGAAGGTGAGCCCTTCATGCAATGGTAAGGTTACTCCATTTAGACCTAGAGGTCAGAGGTTCGAAATATGGAAATAACCTCTCTGCATGCAAGTGTAAGGCTGTGTACATCTGAAATAAAATATATCACCAGCCATTCTTTGATGCAGACCTATGGTTAAAATCAGGTTAAGTGTATGCTCCCATTATGGAATATTGGGACAACTTTTAGAATGTGTCCACTAATGTCATCATGTATTTCAAAATAATGCTGAAGATCTTCTCAAGGCTTGTGATGATGTCATGATTCATATCAACGATCATCCATGCATGTTGTACCAATTTCTAATAATACATCGACAAAGAGGGAAGGGGATAAATGGGTCTTTAGAACAGGAAAGAAAAAACATAACTAATCATTCAATAGGGTTCTCTTCCCTCTTCTTCCCATCTCTTTATCTATTTTGTAACTTATCAATTCTTCACTCAATTTGTCTACCAGTAAATGATATTGGTAAGTAGGCATAACCTTCACCTTGATGCTGCAGATAGACTAGTTTAATTCATTAGCAGGCAAGTCCATTTCACCTAAGGCTGAAAATTAGCAAACAAATCCAAACTTCAGGCCAGACCCAAAAAATGATAAATTCAGGTCAAATCAGGTTTAAGCAAAATGATTATGGGTCTTGGTCAGATTGCACCAAGAGATGGAGTTTGTTTATAGGCAAGGCAATCGGGTCAGCATTTGGTAGTTTACCTCAATTATAATCAAACAAACTAATCAAATCACAACACTTGAGTTACCATGTAGACCTGAAATGAGCCAATCAAACCAAAGTTTCAAGTTAACTCAGTCTTGATATGTATTTCAGAAAAGGAAAAAAAAGCACCTATTAATTTTTAGCCCTAAATTACATATTTAGTAACCTTATTGGCTGGAATTTTGTAGTTAGAGTAACACACCCGTTTCAGAATCTTCACAGAATCTCAAAATTGCACCCGCTTTCTAAGCACTTCCTTGCTAAAAGTGTATCTAAAATATTCACTTCCTGGACCTGCACCCATACCCGCTCCTGCACCCACTTCTAATTATGGCAACTAAGTTGCGAATAATAACAGAATGGAAGATCACTTTCATTGGCAAATTCTTTTCCAGATCCATGCACCTCAAGTCACACTCATAACTACTATACTAAATGTTGAGGGTAACCTTTTTGTTAACATAATTATCATTTTCTATTTTATTTAAGCTTGAGTATCCTCAATCAAGGTGTTATATTTTTTGATTTAAATGGATGAAGCAAGAAGAAAGCTAACTAATGAGGACATTGGCAAGAGGAAGAAATTACAAACTAATGATCTTTGGTTATAGTCCCATTTCTTTTTTTCAGGTTCCCACAAAATCATGAAGCATCTTTTGAAGACCCCAATTTTATGAAGCAAATTGAAGACCCTTCTCCAAGCCCATGGGCTGACCAAGCCTTGAAGAAATTCTCTACCATGAAAGCCTACTTGAAGACCAAATTTTAAAGACCATGTGGAAGGATGAGATAAAGCCAAGTGTTGCAAGGAAATCATGCCACATGGAGTTTCTAGAATTCTCTTGTTAGGATTAGTTGTTAGGATTAGTTGCTAGAAAAACTAATCTTGTAATTAGCCACCAAGCATAGGTTAGTTGGTTCCCTAATCTATGTTCTTGCCGCCCAAAGGAGCTGGCCTTGGCCTATAGATAGGGACCAAGGCCCCCCCCTCTTGTAAGCATGAAGTAATTTGAATGAATGAAATTTTCTTGTTTGAGTTCTCTTCCATCTTGCCTAGTTCTCTTGAGTTCTTCCTAGAATTTTGAGTGCTTTTTTTGATTTTCTTTGAGTGTTGAGTTTGATCTTAAATTAGAGTGAGTGCTTTGAGTTTTGGAGTGCCATAGTTCCATTTCCAAGTTCTTCTACACAAGATCCAAATAGCCCAAGAAGAGGAGGAAGTGCTGCCCAAAAAAAATTCCAGCAATTCTCTTCACTTCTCTTATTAATTCCTTCATTTTTCCCTCAATTTCTTTGAATTTCGACCTCACCTTGACTCTTTGCAGGTTCTTCTTGGTGATTTGAAGACAAAGATGAAGGCTCCACGCCAAGGATCCAAGCTCCAATGATGAATCCAAGAAGGGAGTGGAGATCTTGCCTCTAGCCTTCAATTTTTGAGTGGTGAGTGTTATCCTTCCACTTGAGCTTAATTTCTCTTCATTGTTGGGAAGAAAACCTCTTGATCCTTAGATCTGAGGTCATTAAAGGTTGCTTAGCCTACTTGAGGGTTTCTATGCCCTTAGATCCTATCTTTTAATTTTTTTGAAAGGAAGCTTGCATAAGGGTGTCAAATTTTCTGCTCACCTAGTCTCTAGCTCGAATTTCTTCATCCCTTCCACCCATTAATTCGGCCATATTTGGAGCTCAAATGCTGATATATTGTTGCTAGGTAAGTAGATCACATCCCCACACACCCATTTCACCAAATTCGTCCCCCATCAATTTTTTGGTATCAGAGCTTTGTTCTAGGTTAAGCATTGCAAGCTGCTGGAAATTTTGTCTCACTGTCTTCCGAGTTTCAATGATTTTTCATATTTTTTACATTGATCAAAAAAATCCAAAAAAATATTTTCTCAGTACCTTTTTGTGTTAGGTTTCGAAATATAAAATTCAAAAAAAGTATTTCTCTATATTTTTGGATTTAGAAATATAAGTTCCTAGGTCATTTCTGCAGTTCTGTCCAGAATTTTGTTTCTGCCTTCCATTTCCTTTAATTTTCAAAAAAATACAAAAATATTTTTTTTTAATTTTCGAATTTTAGATATGAGATCCAGACCTCGAGTTTTGTTATTTCCCACCGAATTTTGAATTTTAGAGAGGGTTATAGCTCGGAATTCGAAACTTGAATTTAAGTTGTTAAGAGTTAGCTGAACTGCTGGAATCTTCTAGCAACTGTTTGAAACTACCTTCTCAACCAAAATTCGAATTAATTTGAAATTGAAATTTAAAATCCGAGATCCCATAACTGAGAGCTAACCGAATCAATTTTATTTTGAATTTTTTGGATTTAGAAATTTCAGATTTCGAATTTTCAAATTCAGGTTAGCTGGAGGGTAGTTGGAAGTTGAAATTTACATTTAAACCACTTTACTTCCAAGAACGAATTTTCAATCAAATTTCGAAATTTAAAATTTTAAAATTGGTTACTGTGATTTAGACTTCAAAATTTGAACTAACCAATTTAAATTTGCAAATTTAAAAAAATTCGAAATTGGATTAAAATTTCTTGCATTTGTGCTAGGTACAGTGATTGTACTCATTGTTATGCTGAAATTGTGTACATCCATTTTTAAAATATCCTAAGGGCATTCAATATTACATAAGGGAAGGAGATCATTACCTTTCCTTAGCCCAAAACAATCACCCACATTTGCATTGACCTAAACCTTAAAGTAAAATCAAGTAGGAACCTAAACTAGGGACACCCACGAGTCGGGTTTAAGTGCAAGGTAAGACAAAGCATTATTTGAGTTTGTACTTATTCCTTGAAATTGGTGTCTAAGGAAAGAGGTCAAATGGTAAACGCCTTAAGCGGACTTGCGGTTTTTAATTAGGACCTCGCGAAAGCGAGGGGAGCCTCCCGCAACCCCATCTCTTACCTGGCCAGTGGACAGGATAATTACATTCTTAAGTAGTGCCTAGTTAAGTCTTGTATTCTTAAACTCTGGGTCTAGGAACCCTAGCATTAAGTTTTGCTTGCTTATCCATTGTATTGATTATCCTTGTATTATGTCCTATAAGCTCTGTATCAAAGTCCACCCTCAGTCTGGTTGTTACCCATGGATCCCAATCTTGAATTCATCATGAGGACCCTAACTGAGAAATTTGACCATGTAACTGAGCAATTAGGGCAAATTAACAAGGAACTAGGTCAAGTGAAAGAGAGAGTTGGGACCCTTGATAAGACCCCCACTGAACCTGAGTCATCTAAGTCAATCCCAAGAGGACCAAGAGCCTAACATTTTGAGCACACCCCTGAGTACAACCCAAGAAGGCTTCGCCCTGATTTCATAGAAGCCCATAGAGCCCATATTAAACCTGATTTCCCTAGACCCACTCATCGAGCCCAACGTTATAACTACACTCTTGAGCCCACTCCTAGGCAACCCTACCAAGACCACTTCGATCAAGATGAAAGGATGATGAGGAACATTAGATTAGAGGCTCCTATCTTTGATGGAAGCCTGGACCCTAAAGCCTATATTGACTGGGAGGGAGAGATGGACCAATACTTCGAGTGGTATGCAATGACCGAGGATAGGAAGTACAAATTTGCCAAGCTTAGATTGGTTCGACAAGCTAGGTTATAATAGGAGAATGTCGAGAGAATAATTAGACAAAGGGGAGACATGCCTATAACCACATGGAGAGCAATGAAAGTTAAACTGAGAGAGAAGTACCTTCCTATGTCCTACTATCAGAGATTGTTAGACCAATGGCAAAGATTGTATCAGGGTATTAAGACTGTATCGGAGTACATCGCCAAATTCGATGAATTTGCAATGAGAAGTAATATTGATGAATCAGAAGTTGTGACACTATCTAGGTTTATAGCTGGTCTAAGAGAGGAAATTCAAAAGGAATTGTTTTTAAGGGAAGTCACTGACCTAGACCAAGCCTACCAGATAGCCAGGGCTTGTGAAAGATTTCATAGGGGACCAATAACTCGACGACCTGAACCAACTAATGTTAGTACCCCTATTCAAAAACCAGGATTTAACCAATTGCATCAAAATCACACCACCCCTCCAGCCCCATCAAGCCAATCAAGTGACAAGGGTAAGGCCCCTGAAGTTCAAAAGAGTGGTAGCCCAAATGTCCAATGTTTCAAATGTCACAAAATGGGACACCTTGCTAGCCAATGCCCTACCCGATCTTTATATATAGGAGAGCTAGTTAATGAAAAGACTGATCCCACTGAAGAGTTTGAAGAAGAAGTATATGAGGCTGAATCCAATCTGATCAATGAGTATGATGAAGAAGAAGGAGGAAGTTATGATAAGACATCAAGTGTTGTTAGAATGTTTACCCAAATTAAGGAGGATTGGAGAATGACTAACATACTCCAAACATTTGTCAAGATAGGGGAGAAAGTTTATAAAATCATTATAGACAATGGGAGTTGTACAAATGCAATTTCAACCAAAGCCCTTAAAGACTTAAGCTTGACCCCTATTCCCCATCCTAATCCATCTAAAGTCTCTTGGATAGATTCTGCTTCAATCCCCATCAAGTCCAGATGTCAGGTTCCCATTCAAATCTAGTTCTATCAAGAACAAGTATGGTGTGATATTCTTCCCATGAGGGTAGGTAGTATCATTTTGGATAGACCATGGTTATATGACCATGATGTAACTTTATATGGTCAATCCAATTCTTGTGCCTTCATCCATCTAGGAAAGAAGCTTGTCATTAACTCGACCCCACCCAAAGATAATATCAAAAGAGGGTTTAGTGACTTGAAAGAGAAGAAGCAAAGGTTAAATTTAATTAATGCCAAGGACGTGGAGAAAGAAATCAAGGAAGGATCACCTATGTGGATTTTGACCCTGACGGAAAGCCCAGAAACATCATGAAAAACAACCTGAGGAGATAAAAGAAGAGGACCCAGAATTAATGTTAATCAATGATAAGGGTCCAATACAAGAAATCATTAAGGAGCCACCAATTGGGATGATGATCTGTCAAGAAGTCCAAAAGCAAAACCTTAAGGAACGAACCCAAGAAATCATAAAAATTTTAGAGGAAATTCAAGACACTTCCTAAAACTTTGTTTGATCACTTTTCATCTCGAGACCACCAGCATGCTATCAATTCAGTCCCACGTAATAGGATGAACCCAACCCAACATTCCAAGATGGCACACTTTTTACCCTGTTCACGAATTTTTGATATTCAAAAGTGGCCAAACCATTTCTAGAAGAAGTGGGTATGTTATAGAACCACCAAACCCTGCTATGTCAAATAGCGTTATCAGAGTCATCAGCAATTTTAGAAAGCCCTATGACACAAATCTGGAGATAAACTGAACTCTTTCACCGACCATTAGAAATTAGGAACTTTGTTACTTAGCCAACAATAAAGTTCAGTCATTAGTTAATAAAGTCCATTTGAGCTTGTCTTTTGTTTTAGTATCATTTGAGTTTGTTTTGTCATTTGGTGTCATCCATGCATAAGTCTGTCGAATCATATGCACAACATCCTAGGGATTTGCACAGAGAGATTAGCAAGAAAATCCAAATGAGCAATGAGAGCTACAAGCATATGGCTGATTTTCATAAAAGGACCAAAGAATTTCAAGTAGGGGACTTTGTGATGATCAGGCTAAAACCTGAACAGTTTTCACCGGGAACTATGAAGAAACTCCACGCCCGTGGTGCAGGTCCTTTCAAAATAATAAAAAGAATAGGACCTAATGCTTATGTGCTAGACCTACCCTCTGACTTTGGCATTAGCCCTACTTTTAATATCTCAGATCTGGTAGGATACAAGAAGCCCACAATGATTCCCAGTGAGTTCCTAGAACCTGATCCATCCCTTGAGAGTGAACCAACCCCAGAGTATCCACCAGCCACACTACCAAAGCGGGGAGAAAAAATTGAAAGGGTCATAGATGACAAGATTGTCACTACCCGGAATGAGGATTACCAACGATACTTGGTCCATTAGCAAGGTAGACCTGATTCTGAAGATTCATGGATCACTCAAGAAGAACTACAAAGGATCAACCCAGATCTGCTTGAATACTATCAAAGCCTAAATAACCCATACTCGTCAGGGCCGAGTTCTTTTCAGAGAGAATTAACGAGGACATTGGCAAGAGGAAGAAATTACAAACTAATGATCTTTGGTTGTAGTCCCATTTCTTTTTTTCAGGTTCCCACAAAATCATGAAGCATCTTTTGAAGACCCCAATTTTATGAAGCAAATTGAAGACCCTTCTCCAAGCCCAAATTGAAGACCCTTCTCCAAGCCCATGGGCTGACCAAGCCTTGAAGAAATTCTCTACCATAAAAGCTACCATAAAAGCCTACTTGGAGACCAAATTTTAAAGACCATGTGAAAGGATGAAATAAAGCCAAGTGTTGCAAGGAAATCATGCCAGATGGAATTTCTAGAATTCTCTTGTTAGGATTAGTTGTTAGGATTAGTTGCTAGAAAAACTAATATTGTAATTAGCCACCAACTAAGCATAGGTTAGTTGGTTCCCTAATCCATGTTCTTGTCGCCCAAAGGAGCTGGCCTTGGCCTATAAATAGGGACCAAGGCCCCCCCTCTTGTAAGCATGAAGTCATTTGAATGAATAAAATTTTCTTGTTTGAGTTCTCTTCCATCTTGCCTAGTTCTCTTGAGTTCTTCCTAGAATTTTGAGTGTTTTCTTTGATTTTCTTTGGAGTGTTGAGTTTGATCTTAAATTGGAGTGAGTGCTTTGAGTTTTGGAGTGCCATAGTTCCATTTCCAAGTTCTTCTACACAAGATCCAAATAGCCCAAGAAGAGGAGGAAGTGCTGCCCAAAAAAAATTCCAGCAATTCTCTTCACTTCTCTTATTAATTCCTTCATTTTTTTCCTCAATTTCTTTGAATTTCGACCTCACCTTGACTCTTTGCAGGTTCTTCTTGGTGATTTGAAGATAGATGAAGGCTCTATGCCAACGATCCAAGCTCCAATGGTGAATCCAAGAAGGGAGTAGAGATCTTGTCTCTAGCCTTCAATTTTTGAGTGGTGAGTGTTATCCTTCCACTTGAGCTTAATTTCTCTTCATTGTTGGGAAGAAAACCTCTTGATCCTTAAATCTGAGGTCATTAAAGGTTGCTTAGCTTAGTTGAGGGTTTCTATGCTCTTAGATCCTATCTTTTAGTTTTTTTGAAAGGAAGCTTGCACAAGGGTATCAGATTTTCTGCTCACCTAGTCTCTAGCTCGAATTTCTTCATCCCTTCCACCCATTAATTCGGCCATATTTGGAGCTCAAATGCTGATATATTGTTGCTAAGTAAGTAGATCACATCCCCATACACCCATTTCACCAAATTCGTCCCCCATCACTAACACACTCTCTTTTTCACACTTCCTTGATAGGCCAAGTTTGATATACAAAAGTGTTTATATTCTATATAGCTGATTACAGTACAAGTATCCATTTTTATAAAAGCAAAAGAAGAGTATTCCCATTATTTTCCAATTATAAAAAATATTCCAATATATTATCCAAATCTTGTCTGTGATTATACCAATATTTTTTTGTTATTTTAAATAGGTTGCAGTAGCTTTATGTATTCACTAATTTAATTCTAGTCTCTGAGGCTTTTCTAATTTTTTCCAAAACATTGACCTTACAAAATACAAATGACTAATTGTGAATAGGATAATAAGATAGCTCCTCACGAGAAAATAAAAACTAACCGCATCTGTATATGCTTGTCCAGTGGCCCTATCAACGCTTACAGCATTGTGTACTGACAAGCTTTCCTCATCATCTGCAAAAAACAAAAAGAAATATTATCTAAAATAGAAAAAAAAATTATTTAGCTATCATAACAAGTTTAAGATTTGATATACAATGATAAAAGGCAAGATCATATGCGCACATACATACACATGTACATACACAGACATATATGATTTCATGTGCAGGTGGCAAGTGCACATTAAAGAAATGGGAGTGGCAATAAATATGACAAGTAATAGTAAGTGTTTAGCAGGTATGTTTTGAAAGTAAATCTTAAGTCTTAACAAATGTTGAGAATAGAGCAACAATAACCAAATATTCAACTAAAAAAAGATGCTTGAAAAATGTTGAAAGTACAACTTAAGACAGATACTACTTCAGCAATGGAAACTTAGGACTTAGAGATGGAAATCTCTCTCACTTGCAAGCTATAATATAATGGAAGACCTACACCAACTGCAAGCTCAAGCCCTTGGCCATCAATAATAAGTATTCAGCAAATTCTTCAATAGCACTAACCAACATGTAATGGATATGAGTTAGGATGATGAATAAAGCATATGTTAGAAACTCAGAGAAAAAGGTCATGCAAGCAAGCAAGTTTCTTGACTTTTGGTTGTTCGGGTGCCTCTTTATTTTCAGAAAGGGCAAAAAAAAAATTTTCTTGTGATTTATGATACCTGAATGTAAATCAAAATTATTTCAGATGTTCTCCATTTTTGAAATTTTATGCAATATAATTAAAAGTATGATTTGAGCATATCTTCCTTGAAAGGTTTGGAATGCTAAACGGGTTGACTGATGATAAGACTCATAATAGACCCCCATTATGCCAAGATATTTTGCAAAATTGTGTTATCATACAATCTCTCTTCATTTTAGTCATCTTCATTTAGAAATGAATGGTCAAGTAGATTCATGAAACCAACCGAATCAGATAAGCTTCAGAATGTTGGTCACAGGTCGGCATTCCTCAAACAATTCATTTAGGAATTCCAGATACCAACAGTTTTCATATGGAAATATGAAAAATCAAGAACACATTATATCTGCAGCCCCAGCTGGGGGAATAGATCAAACTGAAAGTAACGCTCCCCAGAAAAAGATAGTTTACTTATAGAAATAGCCTTTGCAAGCCAAGGATCTTATGCCACCTGAGCTCTACCCTAGCAAGTTGCTGACTCGTTCAAGCAGCTTCCAACTTCAAATACCATTGCAGGCATACCACAAGAGATTTACATACACATAAATCACCAAAAAACATTCTAATAAACAATTCAATTAATTTGATATTATCTAATCTTAATTAATGGGGCAAATGTAAACAGTCTTAGTATAGCAAAAATTATAAATCCTGTTGATTCAGAACAAATGGTTGCTTGCCAAAAAAAAAAAAAAAGTATGCTCCAGGTTTTAAGCCAAGTTTTTTATTTTGAAAAAAAAAAAAGAAAGGAAATATCTATGAAATAAAGGTCTCCAATGCAGGTTAACAAATGCCGATTCATCCATTGATATAAAATTGAAAGCATTAGTATAGCACCGAAACGAAACATAGCAAAGAAGAGTTACATACAAAATTTGTAAGGGCTTAGAAGTGCTGCTTCAAGCATGGCTTTGAAATCCAATGCAGCAGATACTAAAGGCTCAGTCCCGTCCTGTCAAGGTACAAAAAATAACAATCAGAGCCCAAGTTTCAACACCACAGAACAAAGAATTGTAATGACAAATGCCCACAAAGCATTATTATTTATACTCACCACAAAAAATGAATTGTTTTTATGACCCTTAATAGTGACAAAAGGAATCCATGTTGATCTTCACTCTCTCTCTTTATCTCACAAATTTCATCCAACACCACCACGGCCCCCCCCCCACCCCCCCCTCTTTTACCAGAAACAACTATCTAATGTCATTCACCCACCCATGATGAACAAACTAAGGTTTGAGGATCACTGGAGTCCCATAATCATGATTTTAAATAAATCCAGCAAAACAAAAGTTTAACAATTTCCAAAACTGATTGAGAAAATGTGTAAGTACACATATGGATCAACCAATGGGTTAACTTTGCCTGATACCCACCTGCTAGTCATCACAAATATCTCAGATTGACCTAACCATCCAAAATGCTTAACCTGATAAAATCAAATTAATTAAAACAAATAACCAAATTTAAACCCACTTTGGGTACATGTATTTGAATACATGTTTCTTTTGCCATGTTCTCTTATCACCCATCCCTTTCTTATAAGAAGCAAATCGCATGATACCTCTTGGAGTCTCTCCATGGATCCCCTGTCAACAAAACTCTTCTTTATTGCATGGACACTCCATTTTTATGATGTGTGGAGGTGTTGACATTTTTGGGCAATTGTACATCACAGTTAAGTATATAACACTTGGCACTTGATTTTGGAGCATCATTCAGGAAATTCTTAGTTTTAAGTGCTAGACACCTTCTGTGAAGTCCTCAAGTTTCTTTAAACACTTTAAGTGTCCTTAAGCTTTTATGGACTCCAACAAAAGTATCCTTATGTTTTCTTAATATAAACTTATCAAAGTGTCATTATATTTTTAATATAAAGTTATCACAAATATCTAATGCTTCAAGCAACATACCATCATGCTTTAAATATAAATATATCACTGTTAGTTATCAAGTTATCAATTTATGTATCTCAGCACTTCTTAAATAAACATAGCAGAAAAATTAAACAACTTGCAAAATTATAGCAATTCCCTTATTTCATTTGTTAAATATCAACTACATATAGAAACACACACACACACACACACGTCATCATGCTTTAAATATAGCAAAAAAACTAAACAACTTGCAAAATCATAGCGATTCCCTTAATTTATTTGTTAAATAGCAACTACATGGAAACACAATGCGCATGCCATGTCCCTGTGCCTAGATTTTTTAAGGCTGCTGTGTCTGAACTTAAGGAGACTTGGACACTTGGCAAGGTCACACTGCTAAAGGACACTTGTTGTTCAGTTGCATGCAGAGAGACAGATCTCAAGAAATCATCACAACAAAATAAAATAAAGAAAGATATCAGAGAATGTGAGAGGAAATAGACAGAAGTTTAAAAAATTTAAACATCTGGTTACAAATTCTCATATGACCAACACTAACAGTCTTAATTAGACAAATAAGAATATCTTTTGTTTAGTCATTCAATCCAATAGGAGTTAAACACCCAACAAAATTATGGCCAAACAGACCTTGGCCAAGGATTAAGTATCACAAGGCACACCTGTACTGTTCACAGGTTAGCAAAATATGATACTGTGTGTTGTTTCAACTGCATTCTAGGAAGCATGGGGGAAGGGGTGAAGGGGTCCATGTCAATCAATGCTAATCACAAACCAGATGAATGATATATAGGATTATAATGTATGTTTGGTCGGATGATAGGGTTCATAGATAGAAGGTATAGAACCAGGCACCCTTGTATTATGCATTTACCTAGCCAGCATCGCACAGGCCAATAAGTATCAAAATCCTCAATCATGGTCATACCAAACCCAAAGCATTTAAAATTTGGTCGAAGCGTCTAACCTGGACATGACCAAGATGGTAACTTTGATAACCCAATTGCAGACCAAGTCAGATCACATCATCAAGTAATGTCAAAATGAATAACACCATATACAATAATGAAGTTCAATCCAATGAAAGGTTAATGGTTTTCAAAATAAAAGCATGATAATACTAAAGCATAGAATTTCATATTTTAGATATTATAGATTTGCCTAACGATATCCATCAAACATAACAAAAGAAAGTAATAAATACTTAGCATCCAAGCCTCCAAGGCAAATCTTGTCACATCTCAAACATATATATAGACGGAATAATAAAGCAAATGTGTACCATCTATATATTAATAAATAATGAAAGTCTTTCATATGGTGATTTTGAAAGTTGCTAAAGGCTTGCTCTAATAAGCCCATTCTAATGTCTACAGCTACCTCTCAACAGCATACAACCACCCTAAGCTTACAGCAATGGGTGCTAGTATCCTACTTGCAAAAATATTACACATAATATTTAGTAAAAACTAAGCCTAACCATAATTTGATAATTCCAGACTACTTGGTTATATTGAAAAGAAATATGAACACTTGAATGAAAGGAACTAATATGACATTAACAAGTTCCAGTGTCTTGGAAATTTTGCTAGGAGCAATCAATCTGATAAACAAAACTTGAACAACCATCCTCAAAAAAAAAAAAAAAAAAAAAAAAAAGAGAGAGAGAGAAGAAAAAAAAGAACAACCACAAACCTACCTTCTCAAGCAAACCTTGTTGCATGCCAAACATGGGGGAACCATACAAATCAGATGGACCATGCTCTTGTTCTTCTGAAGATATTCCTTTTGAGTCGACTATCCAGCTGAAATCAGGTGGCAAAGTCCCCAATGCAAAGTCCTCTTCATAACAGAAGAATGAACAACCAAACTTATGTATAAGAGAATTTGTGAAAGGAAAATGAAGAAAGTGCATAAATTTAGCATTCACAAAAGGCTGCTTAACTAGGTAGACCACCCATACCTGTCAAACCACAGCTATTATCATGCATATATTCTTCGGATCCAATAATATGCGGTAGTGGACCATTTGCTAACCCAGTCTTTAATTTTGAAACAGCAAGGAAACAGATAAAGATGAATAAGTAATTGGATACAACAGAGATTCACTTATATTTACTACAAAGAAATAACTGGAAGTGCATCGCAAACTTTTACTCCCTATAAATTATGTAAAAAAAAAAAGAAAAGAAAAAGCCCTATTGTTGCATCAGATTGTCGAAGGGGAAAAAGGTTCAAGAACAATTATGCAGCTGAATTCACGAATATAAACTTTGAGAAACAATAGAAAGAATCAAGACCCAAAAATGCATGGTCAACATGTGCACAACCTTCATGCCAATAATTGAAATAGGCAGACAGAACAAATTAGAAAAACCAATAGTACACAAGGCTTAGGTTACTACATTAGACCGAAGCATATATTTATATAAACTAAATTAATCATATATTTATAGAAACTAAAGTAATCATCCATGAAAAAACTTACTCTGAAGACAGAACTGGTCGAATGGCCTTTCTTTGTACTCTGTAAGTGATTTCTACAAGAAGTCAGACCCAATGATAAAGCTTCCTTATATCTGGGCAATATATCTGTTTCATAATCCTGGGCAGGTATGTCTGCTTGAACTGAACTTTCAGCACCATCCTTCATAGAGCAATCCACATCATCTTCATCAGATATCTTCTGCAGTGAAGAAGAGAGCTTTTCAAAGTTAAAAAACAATGTAACCGAGAAAAATGAAAAGCAGTCAAATAGTAGAAAATTGCATTATGAAGACCAAAGAGATAAGGATTGGAGACAGAATATATTACAAGCAGAAAAATCAACATAACGAGATGTCCCTTCAAGATATATAAAAATATGAACTAGAATTTTTTGTTGACTCATGGACATGAGTAGCAAATGTTGAAATGGGCAAGAAAAGAAAATGTAACATCTATTTAAAAATTTGTTTTTTACAAAAAAGAGATCATGTTAAAGTCCCTAGAAAGTAGGTTCTGAAAAGATAGTCTAAATTCGGAGTGGAAAACTGTATATGATCAGAATAGTCCATTTGATTTTGAATGCTTTGAACAGCTGGCAAATAATGCTCGGATCATGACTCTTAAATCAGCTGAGCAACAGATAGATCACATCCCTCAGATGCTGCACAACAACATTTAACATAACATATTAAAATTCTAAACTAGTTTCCTGTGATATTAAATATCATGATAGAAAGGAATAGGGAACAAATAGACTTAGGGTCCAGACAAACATTTAAGAAGGCAAGAATTGATAAATGCAAGCAAAAATTTTTAGTTAAAGAGAAAAATTGAAACGTAATCATCAACTCAATAAATAAAACAGGAAGGGAGTCAAGTCTGTATTTCTGTCCTTCAAAGATACACCTGAATAATGGAATCTGAGATTAACAACTCAAACATCATTTAACAGTGGCAAAAAGAAGTGAATATAAAGCTGCTTTTCAGCAACTTATCATCGATGATATAACAGAAATCAGTGGGTCAGATGCTAGCTTTAGAATTGCATCTGAAAGGCTATGGACATGAAATGGAAGAAATAAATTAAATATAAGAAAAAAGTAGACATGTGAGCACACAATGATTTCATGGCCCTATGTTGTGGCTTATCTTGAGATTATGTTTAAAATGCTACAGCAACAAGCAAATATTTTTTTTACAAGGATATGTACCCATTGAGAGCTGTACTTGCATGATCAACAAATCGATGATATGAGAGGTTGCAGAAAGAATTATAAGTGTTCTTCAGATCTAGTTCCACAATTCCAGCCTCGTCCAACAGTCCATTTATTTCCATTGCAGCATTATCTGCTCTCTTTTGCAGCTTTTCTGAAAACTCTGACAGCCATTTTAGAACCTAAATGAGGCAATTAGGATAAGATAAGGTTGCTTATATAGAGAGCATGGTGGAAAAAAAATCCAGAATTCCAGAAAAGGAACGATGCTGTAAAAGAAATGAGTTATACTATAACAATCAATTTAGTTTTACAGAAATAGCTAGCACATTCAAGACCATGTTGTTCAGACAGTTTTTGATAGCAAAGATAACAAAAGATATGCAATATTCAAATTAGCTTCACTTATAACAGTACAATGTCAAGTTTTGGCATTATAAATGTTGAAGAAATATAAAAATCAGTCAGTTGCCAACAGCCTCCTTGATTTGACAAGAGCAGACCATCCATGATTAAGAGCAACCCTACGTTGTGTTCAAGTTTGTAAGTTTTCCAACACAAATTAACTTTATATAACCCAGACAATTAACCTAAGATTGCAGACAAATTATTAACATTCCAGCTTGTAATTTGTTTAAAATAGGAAAGATATAGAGTGATACTAGAAAACACAGGCTTTCATAAGTTTATGAGTTAGAAGGGTAAATACCAATTAAACAATCTTCTTTCATTCCTCAGTATGCCAGTGCTTGATAATCAATGGCATTATTTCACATTAACGACTATGAGAATGACTACATGGAACTCTATGAATCCCTCTTTCTCTCAGTATGGTCAAATGAAAACCAAAAAAATTCTAATTATCATCAACCGTATCATTGCTCCTGACCTACTAAATTTGGACCCAAAATTTAGGTGCAAAGAAATCAATTTAAATTCGGGTCCAAAAATTCAGGATGGTCTGGTAGTAGTGTGTGTGAATGGAAAAATCAAAGCCAAACCAGTTTGTGGAGTCAGTTTGAGTCCAGCTAGATCCAAACCTGACCCTTTTCTTCGAGATCAAATAAGGAAAGAGATTCGGATGCAGTCGAAGTAAGCATGAATGCAATGCAAACACACAATTGATCAAGTAAGAGAATATTTGATTCCATCATCGATGCATTGGATGCTTAGCTAATCACTGTATCAATACTCCTCTGTTTTAGGGTGAACAAAGGAGAGTTAAGCCCCCAATAACAACTGCTCAAAGTCAACCCCTCTACCATCAGCTGCTACCTTCCCCCAAGCTTGCTGGTAGTGATCCTGACCAGCTGACCTTTCCATCTGACTTGGCCACCTCATTTGCAAAGCAATCATGTACCTGCTTCTCTTTATGGAAAATTGAAAATCTAGTGAAACGTTCAAGGCAATCAAGATGTCCCTCCTATGTCAAAGAAACACACTTATTTTTCTGAGCCACAAAGGGCATAAATTATTTTGCAAGACCATAGGATCAAAAAATTCAGTTGCAGGATAGTTGCAATATATACCGAGACATTAGCAAGCTTTTTACTCGCTTCCTTAGATACCAGTACGCAGTTCAAGGTAATGAAAGATAATAACTGTTGAAAGGTCGTTTTGGTTGAATAGCAATGCCTCCTCTATCCCTTCTAGCCTCGCTCGCTCAAAGTCCTACTTCCTTTCAAACCATATCCCTCAAAAACTTCATTGATTATATTAATTACTAAATTCATCAAACATCTAAACCCTTCGAGCATACAATCTTTCTATCCTCCAAATTCTAAATAGCACAGATAGAATTACGAAGCCCCCAAAACAAAATCATAATAACAGAAATGAAGAATCTACATTTACCATTTTATTCATCATCGAAACATCTGAACGCCACGCCCGCATCGAAAAAACATGATTAAAGATCTACGGAAGGGAAAGCGAGAAGAGGAGGAAAAGAGAATACCTCATTTTGCATGCTAAGCCGCTTCTTAGTCGCATTAGAAGTTGGGATTTCGTCCATCTCCGACGGTGTGACGAATCCTGGAGAGCGATTAGGATTTTTTTTTTCCTACGAACTCCGATCGTCGGACATTGATCGAAGCGAAAAGGGTTCAAATTAGGGTTTTCAGTGAACGAGCCGTATTTAGGAACTTCTCCGGCCAGATCTAAAGTGAGTCCACGGCCTGTAACCTCTCAGCCCATATTATTCTACCAGGCTGTAGTGCTCGCTAAAATCTCGACCGTTGACATTTAAATTTAATCAGCGATCATTTGTGCGTGTCATTCTTGAACAACAGCTATGCTAACCTTCAGTATCCTTTCAATATTTATTGTACATAAGAGACATCAATGACCATACGCCACTATTTTTTTATTTTATTATTTTAATATATAATTATGTCTAAAAGTTTTTGTTATGATATTTCAATTTTAGTCCAATTAATTATTTTTTCTCTTATTTTATTGATCGCGTCAGCTGGTAAAAGAAGTTTTCGGTTTCATGTTAACCCTGGGTCTTCGGCTTCGTACACTTACCTTGGTCCGAAAACTATGCCTAATATTCATAGTTTCGTATCTATGATCTAAGATATAAGTTTTTACCCTATATCTTCGGCTTCGTATTATTGAATATGTCCGAAGACCATGCTCAATATTTATGGTTGTCTGTTCCAGAAGATATTATTAATCCAATGTCTTCGACTTCGTATATCCACCTTGATCCAAAGACTATGCCTAGTCTCTATGGTTTCGTATCTATGATCTAGGAGAAATTTATTTGCTCCATTGTCTTCGGCTTCGTACAACTGTTTTGATCAGAAGACCTGACTTCCCAGGCGAATGTCTTCGACTTTATTTCCTCAATATGATCCGGGGACTGTAAGTATTTATTTTTGTTATGTCCAAAAGAATCCAAAGTGCGGAGCTAACATTCCCTTCGGGAGCGCAACTAAAGAGAATGTAAGGCTCACTTCGGATTTATTCTTAAAAGAAAGAAGGTTTTGGAACATATGGGTTTCTTGAACAAACAGTTAATCTGTTTGAGTCGTTGCAACCACCCACATGGTCCGAAACCTCTGATTGAACAAATCCCTAGTGTAACGGCTTTTCTGACAGCCACTACTTACGGTTATGAAGTGGTTGCTTTCATCAACCTCCATAACCGTAAGTAGTTACGTTGGAGCCTATAAATACTGGTAAGATGGGACACTCGGTGGATTCGAATTCTCTTCTTTCTCATTCTCTGTTCTCAAGCTTTCCATTCTGTTACCTGAGTCCTTTCTGACTTTGGCATCGGAGTGTCCCCCGCCGGAAAACCTCCGGTCATGGATCTGTTTTGCAGGTTCCGGTTCACGGCGATTCAGCAGGAGAATCACTTCATCCAGTCAATAGAGATTTAGCGTCAACAGATTGGCGTGCCAGATAGGGGCGTGAATTTCTCACTCCTGATCAAAGGAAAGCTTCTTTCGAACAAGAATGGTGAAAGGAAAAGTTCGAAATGCTTCCATGAGCCAGGGACAGCCGACTCCTCCAGTGAATGGCCCCCCAGCAGGCGATTTTCTGGCAGATCAAGTAATTCAGCCCCCCATGATAATGGTGGGTCAGCAGCAATTTGAAGACCTTCAGAACAAAGTTGAAGCTCTGACAGCTTTGGTTCAACATCTACATGAGACTGCAGCTCAAAGGCAACCACTACCACCTGCAGTTTCACCCTCTGGTCACCAATCTCCGAGGGAGGATCGGCATCAAGAAATCACCCCCAGTTTTTCACAGGCTCAGTCATCTCGTGGCCACTGTGCCCTTCCATCAGATCGACGAGCATGGGATCGAGATGGGAAGAAAAGGGTCCGACAATCTCCCTCCGTTTCTTCTAGAAACTTTGCAATGAAGGAGGACAGGCAGAAGGAGATCAATTATGAATTTGAGAAAAAGTTTAGATCCATGCAAGCACATATTGCAAGAGTCATGGATATAAGAAGAAGCGACGAGGTCATCTCCTTCAACTCGCAACCCCTTTTTCTGATATATGATGGCAGAAGTCATCCCAAGGCATTTTAAGATTCCGTAGCTAGAAGCTTACGATGGCACCTCAGATCCTCTTGATCATCTAGGGAGTTATAAGGCTCACATGATGGTCCAAGGAGTTACAGATGATTTTTATTGCCTTGCTTTTCCTGCTACTCTGAAGAGGTCTGCACGAATGTGGTACTCAAGCCTCCCGCCGAAGACGATTCACTCTTTCACTGAATTAGAGCGGCAATTTGTCTCGCACTTCAGGACCTGCCAGAAAATGCCACGAAATACTGATAGCTTGTTCCTGCTCCAGCAGCAAGAAGGAGAAAATTTGAAGGATTTCGTTCACCGTTTCAACTCGGCCATATTGGAAATCCCAAATTTGAATGAGCATGTGGCAATGTATGCCTTAAAAAAAGGTTTGAAATCATCCAGGTTTACTTTCTCCCTAGACAAAAGGTTCCCGCTAAGCTATGCTGAATTGTTGGCCAGAGCTCAGAAGTACGCAGCCGCTGAGGAGCAAGCAGCATGTCGAAGACTGGCTGAAGGGAGATTCCCTTCTAAAAAGAAGAATGTCAAAGAACCAAATATGCTCGGTTCCTCTAACAGCTCTTTGGTCCCCAGGCGTAGTCCTAGACCCAGGCAGCAAAATAGCCGGTTCGATACTTATACTCCCCTTAACTTATCTAGAGAGAAAATTCTGCTTGAGATAGAAAAGGAAAAATATTTTCAAAGGCCACGTCCCCTGAAGACACCTGCAAAAGCGAGGGACAAAAACAAATACTGTAGATTCCACCGGGATCATGGCCATAATACTAAGGATTGTTTTCAGCTTTGGGATGCCATCGAAAATCTGATAAAGAGGGGATATTTGGGAAAGTATATCAACCACCTCGAGCCTCAAGCCGAAGCTGTAACTATTCCGAGGATATCCGATGAAGCCGACCTGCCACATCAAAAGCCAACTGGTGGGGATGTTAGAATGCTCCATCGATCATCAACTTGGAATGCTGAAGCTGAAGAGAATGTTTCGAAGAGATTTAAAGGAAAGAATTCCATCACTTTCTTTAATGAGGATATCCAAGGAATTCAACTTCCACATGATGACCCTGTAGTGGTCTTGGCTGTCATAGCCAACTTTGATGTAAAAAAGATTTTAATTGATAATGGAAGTTCTGTTAATGTTTTACTGTATGATGCATTTCCTTAGATGAGATTGTCTGGGCATAAATTGAGGAAATCTCTTATTCCAATCACAGGCTTTGGCGAAAATCAAATTGGGGTAGAAGGAGAAACGGTCTTACCTGTGACTTTTGGGTCCGAACCGCATCAGAGGACCCTTCCCATCAATTTTATTGTGGCCAGAACCTCTTCAGCCTATAATGCAATATTGGGGCACCCGGCACTGAATAAATTCCGGGCTATTGTTTCCACATACCCTCTCTTGGTACGGTTTCCTACTAGAATGGGTATTGGAGAGGCAAGGGGAGATCATAGGATTGCTCATCAATGTTTGATGATTCAAGATAAACAACTAACCAAGTCACTAGCACTTGATCAGCTAGATCCTTGGGATGAGTCCGAAGACGTTGGGGAGCCAATGGAAAAATCATTATTCATACCCCTGTCCGAAGATGATCCCACCAAACTATTGCAAATTGGCAGTTTGCTCGATGAAGAATCAAAGATAAAATTAATTTCCTTCCTTCGGGATAACGCCGATATTTTTGCTTAGACAGCTTCAGATATGCCCGGAATTCCGTCCGATGTAATTACACATCACCTGAAAGTTTCTTCCAATTATAAACCTGTCCGGCAGAAGAAGAAAAATTTTGCTCCATAAAGACAGAAAGTTATTGACGAAGAGGTTAACAAGTTGCTTGAAGCTAACTATATAAGAGAAGTTCAATATCCAAGTTGGCTTGCAAATGTAGTCATGGTGAAAAAATCAAATGGCAAGTGGATAACTTGCATAGATTACACTGATCTCAACAAAGCATGTCCAAAGGACAGTTTTCCATTAACAAAAATTGATCAATTGGTTGATGCTACGGTTGGCCATCAGTTGTTAAGCTTCATGGATGCTTTCTCGGGCTATAATCAGATCCAAATGAACCCTGAGGATGAAGAGAAGACTACTTTTGTCAAAGAAAAGGGGCTTTGCTGTTATAAGGTAATGCCATTCGGTTTGAAGAATGCTGGGGCAACTTTTCAAAGGCTCATTAACAAGGTTTTCAAGAATCAGACTGGGAGAAATATGGAGGCCTATGTTGATGATATGATAGTAAAAAGCCTTTACTAGTCTGATCATATTGCAGATTTGAAAGAGTCCTTTGATGCTCTAAGACGCCATCAGATGAGACTGAACCCAACCAAATGCGTCTTCGGTGTAACTTCTGGGAAGTTCCTAGGATACTTGGTTACCAAGCGGGGAATAGAGGCTAATCCGGAAAAAAAACAAGCTCTTCGGACTATGAGGCATCCTACTTGTAAGAAAGAGTTCAAAGGCTAACAGGGAGAATTGCCTCTTTAAGTCATTTTATTTCTTGCTCCGTAGAAAGGTGTTTACCCTTTTTCAAGGTTCTTTGCCAAACTCAAAACTTTGGATGGACAGAAGATTGCAAAGTCGCCTTTGACAAATTGAAGGAATATTTGAAAAACCCCCCATTGCTTTCTAAGCCATATGAAAGAGAAACACTCTATTTATATCTATCCGCCACTGATGAGGTAGTTAGTTCGGTTCTAGTACGGAAAGATACCAAGGATGTGCAGAAACCGATTTACTACATTAGTAAAGTATTACATGAGGTAGAAGTCCGATATCCTAAGGTGCAAAAAATTATCTTTTCACTTGTAGTGGCAGCAAAGCGTCTTCGGCCTTATTTCCAAGCTCATTCTATTATAGTGTTAATATATCAGCCTTTGAAAGTCATCCTTCGTTGTCCTGATACTTCTAGGAGAATAGCCAAATGGGCTGTTAAATTAGGGGAGTTTGATATTGATTATCAACCTAGATCAGTAATGAAAGCACAAATTTTGGCTGATTTTATAACCGAGTGCACATGGAAATCTGAGGAGAACCCACTGAGAGCCGAAGAAGAGAACATTGAAGACATTCCAGGATTTGTTTGGATGTTGCATGTGGATGGTGCCTCAAATGCCAGTGGTTGCGGTGCAGGTTTGATTCTAGCTGGACCCAATGGACAAATTTTTGAGTATGCTCTTCGTTTCTCTTTCCAAGCTTCGAACAATCAGGCGGAGTACGAAGCATTAATTGCTGGACTTAGAATCTCTCGAAAGTTGGAAATCAAAAGAATCAAAATCTTTTCTGATTCACAGCTGGTGGTGAGTCAAGTGAAAGATGATTTCGAGACTCGAAATCCTAATATGATGCAATACTTGGAGAAGGTCCGAAGCTTAATGTCTGAATTAGAATATTTTGAAATTGCCCATGTACCAAGAACAGAAAATTCCCGGGCGGATGCTCTTTCAAGACTTGCAACCATAGCACCGGATTCTCTTGGAAGAACATATGTGGAGTATCTTGAAAATCCCAGTATATCGGAACCCACAATTGAAATTTGTCAAGTAGAACATGAGCCCTCATGGACGGATCCGATTCTCAAATTTCTAAAAGAGGGCACCTTGCCCGAAGACAAGCTAGAAGCAAAACGGCTTCGTTAGGCAGCTTCTCAGTATGTGATTCTGAATGAGGTATTGTATAAAAGGTCCTTCACTCAACATTTGCTGAAGTGCCTAGGCCCATCTGATGCTGAGTATGCACTCAAGGAAGTGCACGAAGGAATTTATGGAGATCACCTTGGTGGCAGATCCTTGGCATACAAAATAATCCGTCAAGGTTATTATTGGTCAACTATCCAAAAAGATTCTGCAGAATTTGTCCGAAGATGTGATCATTGTCAAGGATACTCCAATGTACAACGATAGCCCGCAAGCCAATTAACTCCTTTAACAGCTCCCTGGCCTTTTGCACAGTGGGGAATGGACATTCTTGGTCCATTTCCTCCAGTTTCCGAGCAGTGAAAATTTTTTATTGTGGCTATTGATTATTTCATATAGTGGGTCGAAGCCAAAGCGTTGGCATAGATTACTGAGACAAAAGTTGAAAATTTTGTAAGAAATTTCATCATCTTCCGTTTCGGAATTCCTTATTCTATTATAACTGACAACAAGAGACAGTTTGACAATCCTAAGTTCAAAAACTTTTGCACTCAGTATCATATTCTACACAAACTTACTTCAGTAGGGCATCCTTAGTGTAACGGAGAAGCCGAAGTGACCAACAGGACTATTCTTCATGGTTTGAAAACCAGGTTAAATGATGCTAAGGGATCATTGGCTGATGAGTTGAATTCAGTTCTTTGGGCATACCGAACTACTCTCAGAACAGCCACTGATGAATCTCCATTTCATCTTTCTTACGGTGCTGAGGCAGTCCTTCCCGTAGAGGTCTCTTTGCACTCTCTTCGGATTGATCACTATAAGGAACCCGAAAACTCTGAACGCCAAAGAATTGACCTGGATTTACTCAAGGCACGCGGCTTCAGGCATAATTAAAAATGGCTATGTACCAGTAAAAAGTTGCAGGATATTATAACTCTCATGTAAAAGAACAGGTTTTTCTCCCTGAAGATCTAGTTCTGCGAAAGTCCAAAGTATCTAAGCGAACAGAACAGGGTAAGCTTTCTCCTACATGGGAAAGGCCATACCGGATCAAAGAAGTTGTTCGACTTGGAACTTATCGGTTGGAAACTCTGGAGGGTGTTCCGTTATCTTGACCTTGGAATGTACAAAACCTCCGAAAATATTATCAATAAAGGATTCATTCACAATCATCAATACAGATTCAATCTGTTTATCTTCATTTTATTTCTTAAAGGCATTATGATAATCTCCGTGATCTACTGTATGAAATGCCGAGGTAAGCACACCTAGCCTATCTTACTTCTTTTAAAGGCATGAGGATGATCTTCGGATCTATCTCATGAAATGCCGAGTTGGGCTCATAATAGTCCATCTTAATCTAAAAGGCATGAGGATGATCTCCGGATTTACCTCATGAAGTGCCGAGTTGGGCTCAGAATAATCTATCTTAATCCAAAAGGCATGAAGATGATCTCCGAATCTACTTTACGAAATGCCGAGGTGGGCATGATCAGCCTATCTTAGACCCAATGCCAAAAGGCATGAGGATGATCTTCGGATCTACCTCATGAAGTGCCGAGGTAGGTATGATCAGCCTATCTTAATTCTCAAATATTTCAAGAAATTCTTTTATCCTAAGTCCGAAGACTTAGTGAAAGTTCAAGTCCAAGAGACTTGATTATTATTTGGAATTCTTTTAAATTCAAGTCCGAAGACTTGATCTTTATATCTGAAAAAAAATTTATCCTAAGTCCGAAGACTTAGTGAAAATTAAAGTCCAAAAGACTTGATTATTATTTGGAATTCTTTTAAATTCAAGTCCGAAGACTTGATCTTTATATCTGAAATTCTTTTATCCTAAGTCCGAAGACTTAGTGAAAATTCAAGTCCAAGAGACTTGATTATTATTTGGAATTCTTTTAAATTCAAGTCCGAAGACTTGATCTTTATATATGGAATTCTTTTATCCTAAGTCCAAAGACTTAGTGAAAATTCAAGTCCAAGAGACTTGATTATTATTTGGAATTCTTTTAAATTCAAGTCCGAAGACTTGATCTTTATATCTGGAATTCTTTTATTCTAAGTTTGAAGACTTAGTGAAAATTCAAGTCCAGGAGACTTGATTATTTTTTGGAATTCTTTTAAATTCAAGTTCGAAGACTTGATCTTCAAATCTGGATTTCTTTTATCCTAAGTCCAAGAAACTTAATCTTTATTTGGTATTCTTTTATCTTAAGTCCGAAGACTTAGTCTTCGGTATTATGTGCCTCAGAATTCCTATTTATCTGAAGATCTCAAACTTAAAAAATTTCTATTCTGCTACATGCAATAGGGAATTCCAAAAGGGGTTTTTCATTGATAACACTTCTTACATTCTTTTTTTTAAAAAAAAAAAAGAGAAAAGAAAAGTTACAAGTCTTCTGTCGGGGCCTCATCAGTTAGATCAATCGGACCCACCACCTCTTCAGCTATTGTTGGTGCTTCAGGGTCCGTCTGGAGTTCAGGCACAGTTGGACTCTCAAGATCGAATAGTTGGATACTTGAAATGTCCAAGTCTGGGTAAAGTTTTTGCACCTCTTCCACTCCATCCTTGAAGCCTTCTTGATAGCTATGAGTCCTTGCTTCAACCATTTCAACTTCGAAGGCCGGAGATGCTTTATAATTTTCTATTGCCTTCTCCAGTTGATCTTTCAAAGATCGATTTTCTTCGATGGCCTCTTCCCTTCTTTTGGAAGCCTCTTTGGAACGCTCAGTAGCTTCTTTAAGTGTGACCTCCAAGGACCGAATCTTAGATTTTCTCTTCTTAGACCTCGCCTCCTGTTCAACATGTTCCAATCAGATTTTTTCCACTTCAGCTTTCAAATTCTGAACCGAAGCATCACTTTGGGCGAGCTTCTCCTCCATAGCTTGTCTTTGCTCTTCAGCTATGGCCTTTTCAGCTTTGGCCGCTTTCACTTCTTCTTTCATTTTTCTATAGGTTATTCTGAAGTCGAAGATGCTTTCCTCCATATGAGTAATGTTGTGCATCACCTGCAATAGCAAGGAGAAAACTTAGTAATTATAAACCTAAGTTCCACACAGTAAATGGATATTTACCTTCAAAGCGAATGAGAACACCGAATCCGAGATTTCTTCGATGCACCGGGACTTAACGTTGTCCCAGTCCTTCGGAAGAAGAGTGCGCTTCATCAGTTATCTCGCTGATTCAGGATTTTTTAAGCCCTCTTGATCTAAGAAGGCAGTAAAATCTATGTTGAATCCCCCCTCTGAAGTGGCATTCCATCTGGGACCTTCTTCGGATCGGTACTTTGACCTTTCCTGACTTCTGTCTTTCGGAGGGGCGATCACAAAATATTTATTAAATGCCATGTCACGTTGATCAGTAGTAGGCATCGATGAAGAACTCTTCGGGGGAGGGGGGGTGCCCTCGGAGATGGACTTCTGGTCGCTTCCGGAGGAATTGAAGATGCATAAGAAATATCTTCATCTGGTATAGGCCTCATCGGAGGTGTGCTGGAACCCTCCTCAGCCCTTCTCTTCTTTTGGACTTCAGCTGTTGTAGGAGCAGCCACTGCTCTCTTCCTAGAAGCCTGTCGGACTTTTTCAAGTTGTGGCTTCATTTTCTTACCTACAATTAAAAATAAGAATTGTCATATACATGTACATGGAGAAAGGAAGAAAAATCCGAAGACCACTTACTCTATACCTAATGTCGGGACTTCGCTGATATGAGCGCGGTGAAGGTTCTCCTCCTTCTGTAATTCTTTGAAAGAAGGAATTTCTGGCTCTGACAGAACTTCAAAGTCCCTCATATATCGGCTCTTGAGACTTTTTTATCAGCATTTGCATCAAAACACGGAGATTTCCTATCAGTATTAAATCCCCAATGGGGGTAGTATACAAAGAAAAAGCAAGGTTTCCATCCATGTATCGCACTGGGGGTCCCTTTTATTAGTCTTCGGCCTGGCCGAGAACCTATGACCCACCACCCTTTGCCATGAAAATCTCTTTTGAACATGAACAAAGAGGTGAACAGGGATGTTTTCAACTCTATATTTCTAAGTTTACAGAGAACTATGAACCCACATATGTTCCTAAAACTATTGGGGGTCAATTAAGCTGGGACTATTTGGTAGAGGTTGAAAATTTTTGTGAAAAAAGGGTGAAGTGGAAGCCGAAGACCAGCCTTGAAGTGGTCTTCGTATATGGCGATGGAGTGTGTTGCCCAGAAATGGTGCCCAAGAGGGGAGGTGAATTGGGTATTTTAAAAATTAAAGCAATATATGTGCTAACAAGTTCTAAGGTGAAGAGTGATAGTGCTCAAGTAATTGTGCAACGGAAGCAATGAAATAAATCAACAATTAAAGAGCAAAAGAAGATAAAGAGTGAAGCAATGCAAACACACAAGAAGTATAGTGGTTCAGTGCACCTAGCACCTACATCCACTCCCCAAGCTCCACTTGGGAATTTCCACTATAATCTTTAGATTACAGCCGACTTGTTTTACCAGGCTCACAAGTCAAAACCTTACACACTTGTTTTGGCTTCGGGCTTACAAGCAACCCTAGTTGGTTTTAACAATTGGCTCACCAACAAACCTCACTCACTTATTTTGGCTTCGGGCTTACAAGCAACCCTAGTTGGTTTTATCACTTGGCTCACCAACAAACCTCACACTAGTTTCAAATTTCCTTGAAACTAGCTAAAGACAAAAAGAATATGAATACAATGAATAAAACAAGACAAACTCCTTTTGAGCAATAAGTAATTCGATGTAGCTCTTGATGGAGACTCTTCAAGTCTTTCTCTTGGAATCTTTGGACCTCACTAAATGCCAAATACTTGAAAGTTGGATTCCTCAAAGATGGAGAGCTTTTGGCTAAGGAATCTCTTGGTTTTCTCACTCTTTTTGGCTTGGAATTGATTGAAGGCTTTGTACTTTGACTCTAAAATTTTTCACTTTGTCTCCTTGTCTTTTTTGAAGTTTGGTGGAGGTTAAATATCTCATTCATGCTGAAACAACTCCACAAGACCATTAGAATCAAAAATATGGCCGTTTATGGCCGTTAGAAATCAAATCAAAAGTTCAGAAAAACTAGCCGTTATGCCATGAGTCGACCTCATGAGTCGACCTCTGGATCAAGTGTCGACCTCATGAGTCGACCTCCAGTTTATCTTAAGCAAAAATCCAGAAAATCATAGTTCTGCCCAGTTTGAATTCTCAGGCTATGAGTCGACCTCTGGTGTCGACCTCTGGACAGGTGTTGACCTCTGGTGGTCGACCTCTGGAGCGTGCCACTGAAATTTTGCCGTGCCGGCCATGCTGAACTTTTCCTCTCTTCATGAGTCGACCTCTGGTGGTCGACCTTTGACAAGGTGTCGACCTCTGGTGGTCGACCTCTGATCTGAAATTTTCTGAAACTCTAGAGAGGTGCGTGCCATGCTTGAGTTTCTTTAAGCCTTTGTTTCTTTTGTCAATTATTTCTTAACAGGAAGGTCCAATATGAGAAATTTGATCTTGTTCAAGGTAGAAGAGCTCTTTTCCAAATCAGGCAAACTTGGTTTCATCATTGTACTCTTAGTACTCTTTTTGAATAACCTAAGTCCTGAAACTTTATCTTGAGATGAAACATTAGTCCAAACATATACTCAGCCTTTTGTTAATCATCAAAACTAAGGAGCCAAAGTCAACAATCTCCCCCTTTTTGATGATGACAAAACCTTGAGTATATATGCAATTAAGTCCAAAAGCAAAATATAGCAATAAAAATTTTCAAAGAATCCTTACATGCATGAGTATATCATAAAGATTTTATTTTTCATCTACTTTTTGTGAAAACATTCTCAAGAGTCAAAAAGATTTTACTTTTCATTTACTTCTTTCTTTTTGTGAAAACATTCTAATGAGTCAAAAAGATAAGAAACAAACAAGCTTTACTCATAAGAATCATATATACTTTACTACTCATAAGAAGGAGTTTCATATATACTTTACTACTCCCCCTTTTTGTCAAGAATCAAAAAGTCCATTTTTGTAGTGAAAGATATATTAAAGAAACTTATGTTCCATTACTATGAAGTATTTAGTTGCATAAAATACATGCTCCCCCTCAATTTGTACATTCAATATAACAAAAATATTCTATCTTGAGGGTTTAAAAAGATAAATGCTAAGAGCTGGTATCAAACAGTAAAATATCACAATATAGATAAAAACAAATGTATTCAGTTACAAAATTGCTTACATAGTAAGCACAAAACACTGATACAACAGACCATACAAAGCAAACTAAGTACAACAAGTAAATCTATGAGACTACTCCTCATCAGAAGGTATATCAAAAGAGATAGGAGCCAAGATCCTAGATGAGGATTTTGGAGTCCTATGAGAGTGACTCCGAGTCCTCAAAGAGGGACCAGACCTAGGGGTAGTCCTACGAGATCTATAGGTCCGAGGAAAGGGCTCCACAGGTGTCCTGACTGAAGCAGTAGCAGAAGGAGTAGATGGATCAGTATGCTGAGTAGACTGAGCTGGAGTATGCCTGCTGACTAGCTCATAAGCTGTGGGATCATCAATATCTGTCTCTGTATGCTCATCTATATCATCCTGAATCCCAGTAATAGTCTCAAAAAGTGACTCTGTAAGCTCAGTATCTACTGGTACATCTGTAGCTGGAGGATCTGTACTCGGAAGATTAGTAGAAGGAGGATCAGTAGAAGGGGGAATCTCTGGAATCGGATCTGCAGGTGGAACATCAGAACTACCTGCTCCAGGCTGATCTCCATCACTGTCACTATATCCACTGGAGTCATCATCATCATCATCCTCTGAATGTGGAGGAGATACTGTCGGATCTGCAGTCCCTGATGGCAGTGCTAATCTCAGTAGGCTGAGGATCTGTCGAAATCCTGTATCCATACTAGCTGAGAGAGCTCCAATGCGCATATCTGTGTGTATCCGCAGATCATGTAGCTCCTGTCGTACACCAGTAATCTCGGTCCGGACTTCTGAAATGTGATCAGTCACTCTCTGCTCAAAGTCCGATATCCTCGCTGTAGTCCTCCGTGGTGTAGCAGTAGTAGTAGGTGCTGGAGCTGATGAGGGTGGTGGCGTGAATGGCTCAGGCTCCGCAGTCTCTGACTCTGGTGCTGGGCGAGGAGGTGTACCATGATCAGTAGGCTCTGAAGGCCCTGCCTCAGCTGCTCGGATCTCATCGTCCTCATCTGGCTCCTGGCCAGACTCTCGTCGCACCCAACGGTCACCAATCAGTCGAAATCCCATCCTATACAGGGATTTCTCTCCATATGTATCAGTATGCTGCAGCTGACTGAAGGGTATACCATCAAATGAAACACCATGCTCCCTGAATAGCTGAGTCAGCCCCATGCCATATGGCTGAACTAGTCTCCTGTGAGATGCTGCCTCACCCATCTGCTGAAGCATGATCCTGGGAAGGTTGATGGGAGTCCGCTGTCTCAAGGACACCATCAGCACCAGCTCACGCTCAGTGATAAAGTCGAATCTCCTGCTCTTCGGAATCAAGATACGGGCGATGATATGATGCAGCACTCTCATCTCCAGTGAAAGCTGGTTAGCGGCTACTGTGGAAATACCGCTAACATCCTCACGCTCTAGAATACATCTGAAGGCGTGCTCTCTGTCGCTGATCGAAGTGGCAGCAGTGCCATGAAGTGGAATCCTCCAAACACGACTGATGACCTCCGGTGTCACTGGAATCTCGATCCCACGTACAGTAGCTGACCATCCAATGCCATCAGTGGCCATGGATCCATAGAACTCCCTGATGAGGTCTGGGTAGAATCTCTCAGACATCGTACAGAAATGAACCAGACCTGCATCTCTCAGCACATCTCCAATAAAAAAGTGATGCTGATCCCAGAATGGTATATCCACATGCCTCCCACTCGCAATGCTCTTCCATACTAAGCTGGCTGGCACTGGTGCAGGTGGCTCTAGGGTCGGCTCACGCTCATGTCTGACCTTTCTTCGTCGCTCAGTGCTACCTTGGCCTTGTTCCAATCTCCTTTTCCTTACTGCCAAGTGCTTTCTTGGACCCATATGAAAGGAAGAGGGGTAACTTAGGGAGAAGTACAATGAAGCAAGGCTAAGAGGAAAGGAGAGGAAAAGAGAGGTTCACGGATTGAGAAAAAAAAAGAGGAGATGGTGAAATGGTGAGATAGGGTTTGTGAGAATGGAGAAAATCGAGAGTAAATGGAGAAAAAGTAAGAAACGGAGGAAAGAAATAAGTGATTTCAATTGAAAAACAACCGAGATTTGAGGGTAGATAGATGCAAAAGCTTTTGGTTGTCCAAAACCAAGAACACGGTCAAAAAGAGGTTTGGTTCCAAGGAAAGCAAGAGGAGAGGAGAGGATTACCCAAAAGGATGAAGGAGAAGGGTGGAAATCCACTGTTTAGAGGTTTAGGAAAGTTGGAGGGGGACCACACGAAGGAGAAATGGAAAAAATGGAGAAAAGATTGGCTTGCGGACGGGTTTTTAAAAAAGGAGATTTCCGTTCAAGTGTCGACCTCTAAAAATTTTCAGGGGTCGACCTCAAGTGTCGACCTCCAAAAACCTTAGGGGTCGACCTCAAGTGTCGACCTCCAAAAATTAAAGTGTCGACCTCCAACAATAAATTACCCAAAATAAAATTCTGTAAAATTTAAAAAATTGATAAAATTTAGAAAAATAACCTTTAAACATATTTGAGAATTTATAAATCATTTTTGAGGAATTTTGATGAGAATTGAAGAGTTTCAAGCAAAAGGATCAATGACTCCCAGTTCTCTTCTGATCATACAAAATCTATCTTCATTCAATGGTTTTGTGAATATATCAGCCAATTGATAATCAGTACAAATAAATTCTAACAACACATTAGAGTTTTGAACGTGATCTCTTATGAAGTGATGTCTTATTTCAATATGTTTGCTTCTTGAATATTGTACAGGATTTTTCGTTAAATTGATTGCACTAGTATTATCACATCTTATGGGTGTCTTAGTTAGTTTGATGCCAAAGTCCTCGAGTTGTTGTTTGATCCATAGAATCTGAGCACAACAGCTTCCAGCTGCTATATATTCGGCTTCCGCCATAGATAGAGCAACCAAATTCTGTTTCTTACTGCTCCATGAAATCAAATTAACTCCTAGGAATTGACAAGTTCTACTAGTACTTTTACAATCAAGTTTACACCCAGCAAAATCAGCATCATAATATGCAATTAATTCATATGATGACTCTCTAGAGTACCAAAGACCAATTTCGATTGACCCAGATAAGTATCTAAATATACGTTTTACAGCTAAGAGATGTGATTCTTTAGGAGCAGACTGAAAACGTGCACACATACAAACACTAAACATTATATCTGGTCTATTGGCAGTTAGATATAGCAATGAACCAATCATGCCTCTATATAATTTTTGGTCTACTGATTTACCACATTCATCTTTGTCTAATTTACATGAAGTGCTCATAGGGGTACCTATTGGTTTGGTTGTCTCCATCCCAAACTTTTTCAATATTTCCCTTGTGTACTTGGCTTGGTTGATGGAGATCCCCTCTTTGGTTTGCTTAATTTGGAGTCCGAGGAAGAAGTTGAGTTCTCCCATCATGCTCATCTCGAACTCACTCTGTATTAACTTTGCAAATTCTTGACAAAGACATTCGTTAGTAGCACCAAAAATAATATCATCTACATAGATTTGTACTACTAAGATATCATCATTTTTCTTTTTCAAAAATAATGTATTATCTACATTACCTCTAGAGAAATCATTTTTCATCAAAAATGAACTTAATCTATCATACCAAGCTCTAGGAGCTTGCTTTAAACCATACAATGCTTTATGCAATTTAAAGATATGATTAGGAAATTCATGATTTTCAAAACCAGGAGGTTGTTCAACATAAACCTCCTCTTCAATAAATCTATTTAAAAAGGCACTCTTAACATCCATTTGAAATAACTTGAAATCCATAAAACAAGCAAAAGCAAGTAAAAGTCTAATTACTTCTAGCCTAGCAACAGGAGCAAAGGTTTCATCAAAGTCTATCCCTTCTTCCTGGTTGTAGCCTTTAGTAACAAGTCTAGCTTTGTTCCTAGTTACAACACCATGTTCATCAAGTTTATTTCTAAAAACCCATTTTGTGCCAATTACAGAAACATTAAGGGGTCTTTCAGTTAATGTCCAAACATTATTTCTTTTAAATTGATTTAGTTCATCTTGCATAGCATTAATCCAGTTACAATCTTTTTCAGCTTCTTCTATTGACTTAGGCTCTATCTGAGATACAAAAGCTAAATAATCACAAACATTTCTAATAGAATAGCATGTACTTATCCCCTTTGATGGATCACCAATTATTAGCTCTTTAGGGTGTCCGTGTGCATACCTCCATTCTTTAGGTAAAGGTTTTGGTGAAGTTGCATTGATCTCTTGAGTTTGATCTTGATTCTCTTGATCATCATCTCCTTTGGGCTCATCTTCATTGATTGTCAATTGTTCAAGCTTCTTTGTACCTGTTTCAACATCAATAGAATCTTCTTTTCTAGAAGATTTTTCGTTAGATTCATCAAACACTACATGAATTGATTCTTCAACCAGAAGAGTTCTTCTGTTGAAGACCCTGTATGCCTTGCTAGAAGTAGAGTATCCTAAGAAGATACTCTCATCTGACTTGGCATCAAATTTACTGATATTATCTTTGCCATTGTTTAATATGAAACAGCGACAACCAAATACACGAAAATACTTGAGATTAGGTTTTCGATTTTTCCAAAGCTCATATGGTGTTTTCTTCAAAATAGGTCGAATTAAAACACGATTTAAAATGTAACAGGAAGTATTAATGGCTTCTGCCCAAAAATATCTAGGTAAATTGTTTTCGCAAAGCATTGTGCGTGCCATTTCTTCAAGTGTCATGTTCTTTCTTTCTACCACCCCATTTTGTTGAGGTGTCCTAGGTGCAGAAAAATTATGACTAATGCCGTTTTCATTACAAAAAGTTTCAAAATCATGATTGTCAAATTCAGTTCCATGATCACTACGCAAAGAAACAATAGTGAGATCTTTTTCGTTTGAAACCCTTTTATGAAATTTAACAAAAGCTGAAAATGTTTCATCTTTATGAGCTAAAAACATCACCCAAGTAAATCGTGAGTAATCATCTACAATTACTAGCCCATATTTTTTACCTCCCAAACTAGTTATTCTGGTTGGTCCAAAGAGGTCCATATGCAATAATTCAAGGGGTCTAGTAGTAGATACTACTCCTTTAGGTTTGAAAGTAGATTTAGTTTGTTTTCCAAATTGACATGCAGCACAAATCTTATCTTTTTCAAATGTGAGTTTTGGCAATTCTTTTACAAGATTCTTTTTGCTTAATTTTGAAATCAACTGCATACTAGCATGTCCTAGCCTACGATGCCAAAGCCAACTAGTTTCACTTGCCTTGGCTTCCTTAGCCACTAGGCATTGACCACTTTCCATGGCTAGATCATCAAGATCAACCATGTAAATGTTTCCATGCCTATGACCAGTGAACTTGATGCCATCGACATCTAAACTAGATACCATGCACAAAGATGATTCAAAAATTACTTTAAAACCCTTATCACAAAACTGACTAATGCTAAAAAGATTATGCTTCAAGCTATCAACAAATAATACATTATCTACATAAGCATTAGGGGTGATATGGATTTTACCAATTCCGACGATTTTGCCTTTTCCATTATCACCAAAAGTAACGTTTCCACCATCAATAGCTGTTAGTGATGAGAATTGCTTCACATCCCCAGTCATGTGCCTTGAGCAACCACTATCCAGATACCACATTCTTCTTTTATTTTTGGTTGCAAGGCACACCTGCAAAAAAATTAATCAAGTTGAAACTTTAGGTACCCAAGTCATCTTGGGTCCTTTAGGGTTAGTCAAATTGGTTCCTTTTGGAACCCAAATCTTTTTAAAGGTATTCAATTTTCTTCTATTACAAATATATGATTTATGTCCTAATTTACCACATGCATAGCAGGTAATATTAGAAGATGCAGGTATGAAAAAGTTTTTGTAAAGTTTTTGCTGATTGTGTGGCTTAAATCCAAGTCCAGCTTTGTTAAACACTGCATGTTGACTATTTAAAAGCATACTTAGTTTTTCTGAACTAAAAGTAAACTTTTCTACAAAAGGTTTTACTTTTTCTAACTCTTCCTTGTAATTCTTGTTTTGAAGCAATAGTTCTTTATTTTGTTTTTCAATTTTCTCATTAGTTTTAAGACTTCTATTATTTTTCAAAGAATTATTTTCTTTTAAAAGATTATCCTTATCATTTGTCAAGGTCTTTACATGTTCAGTTAATTTCTTGTTTTCTTGAATTAAATCTTCAATTTCAGTTGAAAACTTTTCTGAATTTTTGGTAAGCTCAAAATTTAGCTTTCTTAATTTCTTATTTTTCAGTTTTAATTTTTCATATTCCATAACTAAGTCATCAAAAGCATCATGCAATTCATTGAAAGTAAATTCAGTTTCAGGTTCAGAATTTACCTCATTATCTTCATTGGCCATGAAACATAAGTTGACGACTACCTGCTGCTCTTCATCACTGCTGGAGTCCTCACTCTCACTCCAGGTAGCCATCATGGCTTTCTTTCTCAACATCCTTCGACTCTTTTTAAGCAAAGGGCAATCTGTTTTATAATGTCCAGGCTTCTTGCACTCGAAGCAGATGGGTGGATCCCTTTCTTTTTTTTTTTCTTTTTCTTTATTGTGATCACCTTTTTGTGGTCTTTTCTTGTAAAAGCCCTTCTTCTTTCTCATGAATCTTTTGAATTTTCTTGTAATGAGGGCTGTCTCATCATCATCAGCTTCTTCTTCTGATTCATCACTTGACTCTTCCTTTGTAGTGGACTTGAAGGCTATGGCTTTCTTTTTCTTGTCATTGTCCACTGTCTTCTGCTTTAGTGAAAGCTCGTAAGTCATCAGTGATCCAAGAAGCTGCTCGAGAGGTAGAGTATTGACATCCTTGGCTTCTTCTATGGCTATTACTTTCGCATCCCATGAAGCCGGAAGAGACCTGAGAAGTTTGTTAACCAGTTCACCATTAGATATAATTTTTCCCAAACTCCTCATACCATTTACTATATTGGTAAATCTAGTATACATTTCACTTATACTTTCAGTTGGTTCCATCCTGAACATCTCATACGTATGAATGAGCATGTTCACCTTTGTGGTCTTCACTTGGTGTGTACCCTCATGGGTAACCTCAAGTGTATCCCAAATTTCTTTGGCGGAAATACAATTTGATATTCTGTTGAATTCACTAGGATCAAGTGCACAGAATAGCAAATTCATCGCCTTAGCATTTAACTCAGCTTGTTTGATGTCATTGTCATCCCATTCTTCTTCAGATTTTGGGGTGATAATGCCATTAACCAAGTGAGTGGGCTGATGAGGCCCTTTAGTAATTACTCTCCATATATGATAATCTACAGCTTGTAAATAAATACACATACGAGTTTTCCAGTATGTGTAGTTTGTGCCATTAAAGAAAGGAGGGCGATTTGATGCTTGTCCTTCAACTACACCCATTCCAATTGGGGCGGCCATGATCTTTCACTCAAGATCGTTGGACCTACAAGAGAGTACCGGCGCTCTGATACCACTTGTTGCCCAGAAATGGTGCCCAAGAGGGGGGGTGAATTGGGTATTTTAAAAATTAAAGCAATATATGTGCTAACAAGTTCTAAGGTGAAGAGTGATAGTGCTCAAGTAATTGTGCAACGGAAGCAATGGAATAAATCAACAATTAAAGAGCAAAAGAAGATAAAGAGTGAAGCAATGCAAACACACAAGAAGTATAGTGGTTCGGTGCACCTAGCACCTACATCCACTCCCCAAGCTTCACTTGGGAATTTCTACTATAATCTTTAGATTACAGCCGACTTGTTTTACCAGGCTCACAAGTCAAAACCTTACACACTTGTTTTGGCTTCGGGCTTACAAGCAACCCTAGTTGGTTTTAACAATTGGCTCACCAACAAACCTCACTCACTTGTTTTGGCTTCGGGCTTACAAGCAACCCTAGTTGGTTTTATCACTTGGCTCACCAACAAACCTCACACTAGTTTCAAATTCCCTTGTGTTGCCGCTCCCGTCGTCGCGCCCGTGCCACGGATCCGCCGATCCCTCCTGACCACCTGGCGAAGGAGCCTCCCTGGCTGCGGCTAACCTGCAAAAAAGGGGTTAGAAGACCCTGGCCGGGGATCCCGGCAAGGGAACTCCGACGGTCAAGTCAGTAGACGATGAGAAGGAACAGACTCTCCAGACGGACCCCCGAAAGGGTTCCAGACTTAGAGAGTTCACTGGTGAGAGAGACGCTCTAGGGACCAGAATCTCGGCCGGGCCTCCTTGCCGAGCTCACGCCCAGTGATCCCCTCTCGGGATCTCTAGTTTTCACTCTCCCGAGCGAGGCCTTTTGCCGCTGCTTCTCCTTTGTCCCCAGGCTTGTTTTGCTTACCTTGTCGTCCCTAGATTCCTCCCTCTTTATCTCCTTTCGTCGCGCGCTTGTCTTTTCCTCCTGGGAGACTCCCCTCCCCCGTCCTCTTCTCTTTTCCCTTTTCGATGAAGGGGGGCCAGGCAGCCTTCCGACCTCGTCCGCCGAGCCCAGCGGGGAAAAGGCAAAGACAGAAGAGAAAAAGGGAGGGCGGCGCTGGTAAGGCGGCCGGTCAGGCCTCGGGTCCAGTGAGAGCGCTCCCTTTCCCAAGCGTGGGCGCCATCCATCTATAGGGCCTGTTCTGTCAGAATCGTGCCCCTCGGCTGTGGGACTTGTCGGGCCGATGTAAGTGATGTTCCGCGTGCCGCCACCCTCCGTACGGGGCACCGTATGGGATTCGTACGGCCCGAGGGATGGCCTCGGGGCCCGCGCTTCTTCCCTGAGACCTTCTCCGTACGGGTGGCCTGACCTCGGCCGAGGTGGACCCGTCTCCGGGGGCCACCTGGTGAAGGGCGAAGGACCAGCCGACCTCGGCCTAGGTGGACCTCTCCTGGGTGGACACCTGGCGAGGTGGCAGGAGGTCGCCTGGCCTCGGCCGAGGTGGACCCATCTCCGGGGGCCACCTGGCGAAGAGCGAAGAACCAGCCGACCTCGGCCTAGGTGGACCCCTCCTGGGTGGACACCTGGCGAGATGGCAGGAGGTCGTCTGGCCTCGGCCGAGGTGGGCCCGTCTCCGGGAGGCCACCTGGCAAAGGGCGAAGGACCAGCCGACCTCGGACCAGGGGGACTCCTCCTGGGTGGACACCTGGCGAGGTGGCAGGAGGTCGCCTGGCCTTGGCCGAGGTGGGCCCGTCTCCAGGAGGCTACCTGGCAAAGGGGCGAAGGACCAGCTGACCTCGGCCCAGGTGGACCCCTCCTGGGTGGACACCTGGCGAGGTGGCAGGAGGTCGCCTGGCTCCGACCGAGGTGGGCCCGTCTCCGGGGGGCCACCTGGCGAAGGGCGAAGGGTCGACCGACCTCGGCCCAGGCGGACCCCTCCTGGGTGGACACCTGGCGAGGTGGCAGGAGGTCTCCTGGCTTTGGCCGACCTCACCTAGGCGGACCCCTCCGAACTTGGGCGCCATCGAGGTGGTAGAGGAACTCCGATCCGAGCTCGACCTCGGCGAGGGCAGTTTGCCTTAGAAAATTGCCGAGCGCTGTAGTCTTGCCGAACCTGGTCTTGAAGACGTGGCGCTGACTCGGCCGGAGAAACCTCCACGTGGCTCGATCGCATTCGGCGGTATCTGAGCCTGGCCACGTCACTGTCATGGCTGTAACAGTTGCCCCCCAGCCCGCCGTTCCGTCGGGGCATCGTAGAATGGAACGTCGAGATTAAATTGGGACATGACGTGGGGAGGCAAAGATCTTGCATCATAATTGCCACGATCCTCGTCGCCGTGGCCCGACGCGACTGAAAACCTATGGGGAGCCGCCACGCGTCGCCCACTTGCCCGCAATAAATGCATCGCTTCGAGGCAGAGGCCGTTGCTCTGCTAACGAGGCGTCGGTGTCGGGCGTGCGCCCACGTGGCAATCGTCCAGTGGCCCAAGGTGGAATGACGGGTACAACCGCCGTCCGCTGAGTTTGAAAGGGAGGGGACTTTCCAGAACGAGGCCTTTCCCCTTGCTTCGTGGGCGGTTTGCTGCAGGCTAACTCCTGTTGCCCTGCGCTCGTCTGTCGTATTTTCGGTGAGTGCCTTCATCTTCTCTGGCTCCCCTCCTTCTCTTTCTTTTTATTTTCTCTTTGATCCTCCATCCTTCTCTTTTCCATGGCGCGCCGTCGCCATGTCTCTTCCAACCCGGACGAGGCCGGTCCATCCTGGCCGAGGACTCCATCTTCTTCCTCCTCAGATGAGGAGATGATCCCGGAGGAGATCCGCCGGCATCTGCAACCCGGGGGTGTCACCATTGGCATCCCTAGGGGGATCCGGCCTCCCCCGGTTGCTCCTGCCGTGCCCCTTCGTTCTCTTCCTGCTCCGCCTTCTCTTCCCGCTGGTCCCTCCGGTCATGCTTCCACCATGACCGAAGGTGATCTTTCTCTGCTCCGGGATGCTTACGGTATCCCGGGGTCCATTCGTCTGTCTGTTCCGCGGTCCGGGGAGCGCGTCACCATGAGTGGCCCCGGCCGCATAGCCTTCTACGAAGACTTCCTCCTTGGGGGTCTTCGGTTTCCTCTGCATCCCTTCTTCCTTTCTTTTCTCAGCCATTTCCGGCTTGTCCCGGCCCAGCTGGCTCCCAATGCCATCCGGGTCATCTTCTCTTTTATAATTTTTTGTCACTTCCACGGGTTCGTTGCCCGTTTCTCCCTCTTCAGGGCCATGTTCACCCTGAAGAAGTGCTCCACCGATGACGGCTGGTGGTATATTTCGCCCCGGCCCAGGTGTCTCCGGTTCGACATCCCTTCCTCGGTCAAGGGCTGGAAGAGCCGGTTTTTCTTCGCCTCAGTCGAAGACGTCGACTGGGCCTGGAGTGAACCGGACCGGTCTCCGAACCGGAACTCTCGGGTTGAGTCGGCGGACCAGGAGGCCTATTCCCAGCTCCTGAGCAACGTGGTCCCGGCTCTCGACGTTCTGCTTTCGGAGCAGAATCTTTTTGAGGCCGGGATCAGTCCCATCCGCGAGACGGGTGAGATTCGGCCCTACTTTGACTCCCCCTCCCTTTTTCTTCATGACCGAGCCGGCTGACCTTCTGTTCTTTTGTATTGCAGGAATGAAGTTTTCACTGGAGAGCCTTTTGCAGGGTGCAGCCCGGAGAGATGTCGTCGAGGTGGATGAGCCCGTGGCGAAGAGGGCTCGCACGGAGGCGAGCCAGGAGGTCGTGACGGCGACCGTGCCCAGCCCGATGGCCGCCGCTCCCCCGCCCAGGTTGCCTCAGGGCGGGGCCGCCGATGCCTCGGTTGCACGACCTGGTGGCGCCGCCGCTGAGAGGGCTCCACCGATGACGGCTCCATCCAGCGCCGGTCCCGTCATCGCCGCTGCCTCGACAGCGCAGCCGGTGGCCACCGCCGGACCGTCGATCGCGGAATCAGCTGAGGGGGTGGCTGGCACAGGAGCCGGCCTGACAGCCCCGGCACCGGTGATCACCCACCGGGACTCGGTCATCCACGACAAAGGGCTCGCGGAAAAGATCATGGAGTACGCCTCCACCGCTCGGGACCGCCGAGCCCGGGGCGGCCGGGACTACGCAGATGCTTTGCTCGGAATTCTCCCGCAGCTCTTCACGGTAAGCCCGAGCTCCTTCCTTTCTGTTCTTTCAAGATCTAACTTCTCTTCTCCTGACCTGGTTTGTTTTCGTTGGTGCAGATCGGGAATGACGTTCTCCTACTAAGGAACTTCCTCGTAGGGAACGCGCAAAGGGATGCCGAGAAGGAGAAGAAGCTCGGCAAGCTCGCGGCCGATGTCAAGGACCTTATGGAGAAGGGGGTCGAGCTGCGAGCCAGCAACCAAGCCCTCCAATCCGACCTGGCACGCTCTGAGGGGCGGAACAAGGAGCTGGAGGCTTCCTTGTCGGAGGAGAGGACCTCCTACCAGTGCCGCGCGGAGGAGGACGCGGCGGAGAAGGCCCGCCTGCAGGCCCATTCCCAGTGGCTGGAGCGCCAGCTGGAGGAGGCCCGGCGAGATGCGAGCGCGGCGAGGGACCGGAGTGCATACATCAACGGACTCCTGGAGGCCGCGAAGCGGGAGGCGCAGGAGGCCGTCCCAAAATTCCGGGCTTCCGACGAGTACACGTCGGAGGTCCGGGAGGCCACCGTGGACTCCTTCCTGAAGGGGTTCCGGATGTGCCGGGAGAAGGTGGGGGCCTTCTTCCCCGAGCTCTATCTTAGCGGGGTGGTGATCGGAGGCAGGAGGCAAGGAGTCGAGAACAGGGCCTCCAGCGCGGCCGACGCAACTCCTGCGGCGCCGTCGACTAGCGAAGCTGTGGCTCCGGAACAGCCCCAAGAGCCGGCCGCCGCCGAGGTCGAGGATGCAGTGCCTGCGCCCCTGGCAGAGGGCTCCGACCCTGCACCACACTGAGCCCGGCGCCTTCTTACTTGCTTTCGTCATCGTAGTCGTGTTTTTTTCCTTTTTCCTTTTCTTCTTTAGGGACTCCCGGGCTGTCGGGACTCCCAGCTTGTACTGGCCACTTGTATTAATGAAAGCTTTAGTTTGACAAAACCTCGAGTTCTCCTCTTTTTCCTTTTTTTTTTTTTTGAGATGTTGGTATGGAATGCTGAAACGATCGCAGGCCCGGTCCTTCCATTGCTCATATCGAAGGTTGGGGCCTCCCGGATCGCGCGGCGGCAGAGTAGGCCTTAGGCGGGCCCGTCTTTGGGGTCGCCTTCATACTTGCGCAGGCGACATGGTTTCTGCACCACCTTTCAGGCCGAAGCCCAGGATCTCCAGACTGAGCTCGATGCCGCAGGCTTTCTCAAGCCTTGTGCGGCTTGCCGAGCTGTTCCCCGGGCTTGCGTGGGCGAACTGGGTTCTGCGCCACCTTCCAGGCCGAAGCCCAAGATCTCCGGACTGAGCTCGATGCCGCAGGCTTTCTCAAGCCTTGCGCGGCTTGCCGAGCTGTTCCCCGGGCTTGCGTGGGCGAACTGGGTTCTGCGCCACTTTCCAGGTCGAAGCCCAGGATCTCCGGACTGAGCTCGATGCCGCAGGCTTTCTCAAGCCTTGCGCGGCTTGCCGAGCTGTTCCCCGGGCTTGCGTGGGCGAACTGGGTTCTGCGCCACCTTCCAGGCCGAAGTCCAGGATCTCCTGACTGAGCTCGATGCCGCAGGCTTTCTCAAGCCTTGCGCAGCTTGCCGAGCTGTTCTCCGGGCTTCCATGGGCGAACTGGGTTCTGCGCCACCTTCCAGGCCGAAGTCCAGGATCTCCGGACTGAGCTCGATGCCGCAGGCTTTCTTGTCGAAGTGAGAAGGGAGTGTTTGAAGTGGGGGAACTTTATTACAGGAGCAGGGAACCTTACATTACTGATAGTACATCCTCAGGTTCGAGGCGTTCCACGTCCGGGAAAACCTGGCACCTCCCAATTCCTCCAAGTAGTATGCGCCATGAGGGAGGGCCTCTGCCACCTGATATGGGCCTTCCCAGTTGGGTGAGAGTTTGCCGCATTCCCGTGGCTGGGAAGCTTCAGCGCGTCGGAGGACCAAGTCTCCGGGACGGAAAACCTTCGGCCGCACTCGGGAGTTGTAATACCTGGCCACGCGTTGCCTATACGCCGCCATTCGCATTCGGGCTTTATCCCTCGTTTCCTCGAGAAGGTCAAGGTTGAGCATCATCCTGGCTGGGTTTTCTGTCTCGTCATATTGCTCCACACGCAGTGTGGGTAGGCTGAGCTCGATCGGGATGACTGCCTCGGCTCCGAAGACGAGGTTGAACGGGATTTCGTCGGTAGCCATCCTCGGGGTGGTGTGGTATGCCCAGAGGATGCTGGGGAGCTCGTCGGCCCACCTGCCCTTGGCCTGGTCCAGCTGCGTGCGGAGGCCCTGAAGGATGGTCCTGTTTGTGACTTCGGCCTCCCCATTGGTCTTGGGGTGCGCCACCGAGGTAAAGCGATGCTTGATGCCGAGGTCGCTGCAGAATTCTTCGAACTCCCGGCAGTCGAACTGGCGCCCGTTGTCAGTGACCACGGTGTGGGGGAGGCCGAAGCGGCAGACGATGGACTTCCAAAAGAACTTGGCGACGTTTGCTTCGGTGATCCTCGCCAAGGGTTCGGCCTCGACCCACTTCGTGAAGTAATCGATGGCCACTATCAAGAACTTCCGCTGTCCAGACGCCGGCGAGAATGGGCCCAGGAGGTCCATCCCCCACTGGGCGAACGGCCAGGGGGCTGAGAGCTGGGAGATTGGGTTGGAGGGCTGCCGTTGCACCGTGGCGTGACGCTGGCACCGGTCGCATTTCTTCACGAAGTCGGCGGCGTCTTCCTTCATCGTCTCCCAGAAGTAGCCCTGACGGAGGGCCTTGTATGCCAATGCCCTGCCCCCCACGTGGTTCCCGCAGACGCCTTCATGAATCTCCTGGAGCACAAGCTTGGCTTCCGTGGGTCCTACGCACTTGAGGAGGGGGTAGGAGTAGGATCTTCGATACAACTGCCCGTCCATCATGACGAACCGCACGGCCTTCTTCCTGATGAGGCGAGCCGCCTCGCGGTCCTCCGGCAGGGTGCCATTGGTGATGTATGCGGCGTACTTGTCCATCCAGCTGGGTTCATGGCTGACCTGATGGACCTTTACCGATGCTTCGAGGCTTGGGAACTCCAGACGCTCCACATGAGCGCGTCCCAGCATCGAGTCCGGCAGGGTCGCCAGTCGAGAGAGAGCATCCGCGCGGGCATTCTCCCCGCGGGGGATATGGAAGATGTTGAAGCGCCGGAATCTGGACGCGCCTGCCTTGACGAGCTCCAAGTATCTCGCCATTTGGGGGTCGTACGCGACGTACTCCCCGGACACCTGCCCCGCCACGAGCTGGGAATCAGTGAAGGCCTTGAGGTTGGTTACGCCCAGCTCGTAGGAGACTCTCAGTCCGGCAAGAAGTGCTTCGTACTCCGCCTGGTTATTTGTCGCGGGAAATTGGAAATGGAGTGCACATTCGGCGACGACCCCGTTGCCGTTGGCAAGGATGAGCCCAGCCCCGCTCCCACCGGAGTTTGAGGCTCCGTCTACATGGAGGATCCAGGCGTCCTCTCCGGGCTCGTCGGTGCCTATCTCCATCGACCGGCCTAAGGGGCCTTCCTTGGGCTCCTTGCCCAAGCCTGCACATTCGACCAAGAAGTCGGTTAGCACCTGTGCCTTCATGGCCGACCTCGGCCTGTACGTAATGTCGAACTCACTGAGTTTCAGTGCCCACTTTGCCAATCATCCCGAGGTATCGGGTCGGCTGAGCACTGCTTTCAGCGGTTGATCCGTCAGGACAGCGATGGGGTGCGCTTGGAAATAAGGCCTGAGACGCTGGGCAGGCACTATTAGCGCAAAAACGAATTTCTCGGGCCGAGAATACCTGAGCTCCGCGTCACGGAGAAGTTTGCTGGTATAGTACACCGGCCGCTGGGCCCCCTGGCCGTCGGTTCGAACCAAGACTGAGCTGACGGCTTCCGGGGTAACTGCTAGGTAGAGGATAAGCTCCTCTCCCTCCTCGGGCCTGGACAGCAACGGCGGCGATGCGAGGGTCTTCTTCAGCTCCTCGAAGGCCTGCTGGCATTCCTCGGTCCAAGCAAAGTCATTCATCTTCCTCAGTACCTTGAAGAAGGGACGGCAGCGGTCCGCCGACCTAGAGATAAAACGGCTGAGGGCCGCAACTCAGCCGGTTAGTTGCTGCACTTGCTTCTTGGAGGCGGGCTGCTCCATATCCAGGATGGCCTGGACCTTCTCCGGGTTGGCCTCGATCCCTCTTTGGGTCACCATAAATCCTAGGAATTTCCCGGCGGAGACGTCAAAGGCGCACTTCGCCGGGTTCAGCTTCATCTGATGGTGTCGGAGGTTGCCGAACGTCTCCACCAAGTCAGCCACGTGGTCCGACTTGGGTTTGCTCATTACCAGCATGTCGTCCACGTACACCTGCATGTTGCGGCCGATCTGGTCTTTGAAAATCCTGTTGACCAGGCGCTGGTACGTTGCCCCCGCGTTCTTGAGGCCAAATGGCATCATCCTGTAGCAAAAAGTTTCGCGGTCAGTTATGAAGGCGGTGTGCTCTTCGTCCTCCGGGCTCATTCGGATCTGGTTGTATCCGGAGAAGGCGTCCATGAACGACAGGAGGCGATGCCCCGAGGTGGTGTCGACCAGCTGGTCGATCTTTGGAAGAGGGAAGCTGTCCTTTGGGCAAGCTCGGTTGAGGTCGGTGTAATCCACACAGATCCTCCACTTACCACTACTCTTTCTTACCATGACCACGTTTGCCAGCCAGCTGGGGTACTGGACCTCCCGCACAAAACCGGCGGCGAGGAGCTTCTCCACTTCCTCGTTGATCACCTTCTGCCTTTCCATGGCGAAGCTTCTCTTCTTCTGGCGGATCGGGCGGCAATTTGGGTCTACGTTTAGCCTGTGCACGATGACCTCGGGCGAGATGCCCGGCATGTCGGCTGCTGACCAGGCGAACACGTCAGCGTTGGCGCGGAGGAACCCCAGCAGGCGGGTTCGTTCTTCTTCAGGGAGCTGGGCCCCGACCTGCACCGTCTTCAGGGGATCCGAACCGAGGGGAAAAGTCAGCAGGTGCTCTACGGGCCCTCCCCTGGGTTCCTTCTCTCTCAGATCGAGGTCGTCGATATCATGGGCGAGCTCCGCGTCCCTGGCGCTCGGGACCGTCTGAAGGCAGAGCGGGACTGGCTGGGTCGTCCCCTTCATCTCCCCGAGCCCGGAAGGCGTGGGGAACTGTACCAACAGCCTTCTCGTGGAGATGGTGGCGTCCAGTTGGTTGAGCCCGGGATGCCCGAGAATGGCGTTGTAAGGCGAGGGAAGCCTGACGACGGTAAATGTTATTAGGACGGTCGCCTGCCGGGGTGGGGATCCGGCGGTGACCGGGAGAGTGATCTCTCCCTCGACCCCCACGGAGTCTCCCGTAAAACCTACCAGGGGGGTGTGCACCGGTTTCAGCTGATCGGGGGACAAGTTCATCCGAGAGAAAGCATCGTAAAAAAGCACATCAGCCGAGCTTCCACTATCCACCATGATTCGATGTACAGGATGCTTCGCGATGGTCATCTCGACCACCACGGCATCGTTGCTTACATTATCATTAGCTTCCCCCCCCTTGGGGGGGATTACATTCTCCGGGTTCCCGACTTCCCGGGCTCTCTTCATCGCTCGACCAAACCCGCGCGAGATCATGCCCACGGGCTTCTCCGTTGGGCGATTGTCGATCGCAGGGACGGGCGGTAAGGTCGCGAGCGGCTGCCCTTCAGAGGGGGCCTCGTTCTTGATGAACTTCCTGAGGTAACCCCTCCTAATCAGCTCCTCGATCTCCCGCTTCAGGTGGCGACACTCCTCTGTGTCGTGCCCGTGCTCGCGGTGGAACTGGCAGTACTTCGATTTGTCCCGGACGGCTCTCGGGTTCTGAGGAGGAGGTCGGTGGAGGTAGCGCTCGCCCTCGATTTTCATGAGGATCTTCGTCCGAGGTGCGATGAGAGAGGTGTACCTCCGCTCGGGAGTGGCCTCGCCCCTCGGCCTTGGATTCGGGCGAGGGTCGGCAGATGGCCCGGGCTTCCGAACTCCAGGGGTTTCTCTCGGGGGCGGCCTCTTCGGAGTCTTCCCGTCCAACTCTCGATGGGTGTGGTCGGCCTCCTCCGCTCGGATGTACTTGTGGACGCGGAGGAGGAGCTCGGAGTACGTCCTGGGTGGCTTCTTGTCCAGGGAGTAGGTCAGGCGGGACGTCTTGAGCCCGCGCTTCAAAGCCAGCATGGCGACGGGCTCGTCCAAGCTGTAGATCTCCAGAGCTACGGTTTTGAACCGGGTGATGTAGTCCCGGAGCAGCTCCTGGTCCTGCTGGCGGATGGAGAAGAGGCTGTCCACCTCTCTCGGCACCTTTCAACAAGCATCGAAGTGTGCCACGAACCTTCCTTCCAGCTGATGGAAGGAGCAAATGGATCCGGGCTCGAGACGGGTGAACCAGACTCGAGCGGCCTTCCGGAGGGTGGCCGGGAAGGCGATGCACAAGAGAGCGTCAGTGGCCCCCTGGACCCTCATGAGGGCTTTGTAGCTCTCCAGATGGTCCAGAGGGTCGGTGGTCCCGTCGTAGGGATCCACCTACGGCATGCGGAACCATTTTGGGATTGGTTCCGCCTGGATTTCTTAAGAGAAAGGGGGGCGGGAGTCGTAGCCCGTCGGGTCTGCCGACGAGTTCTGCAGGTCGGCAAATCGGTGGGCGAACTCCGCCAGCTTGCGCTCATGCTCCTCCAGGCACCTCTCGGCCTGGCGCCTGATGGCTTCGTCGGTGGAGTCTTCCACCGAGGCTGCTGGTGAAGGGGGCACCGATCGGTCTCGGCGCGAAGTCAGGCCTCGGCGTCGCTTGCTGCGATGCACCGTTTCGGCCTCGTCGGCCGGGGATCGACTCTCGCGATCCTCCGAACCGGAGTAGTTTTTTTTTGCGGGAGCTTGGTGGCTCCCCCGGGGGTTGGAGACGGCCCTCGGATGGGATGGCCTGCCCTGGATGGAGCGCAGGCTCCCACGCTGCCCCGCGGCCCGGGCCGCGGGGGTCCCTGGCTGCGGCTGCGTGGCCAGGGACCGCTGCTGATGCTGAAGCTGCCGGACCGCCGAGGTCAAGGTCTGCAGCTGCTGGATGACAGCCGCAAGGGGTCCGTCCATTGGGGTAGGCTATGGTGGAAGAGGAGGGGGAGCCAGAAGCTCCCTCTCCGGGCTGTGGGCCCCTGGAGGGGAGTGAACCTCCCCCACGCGGCTGGTGGACGCCTCACGGCCACGAGTGACCACCATTAGTCAGAGAGCGCGACACTTGCAGAAAGCTGGCCCCCGCTCGGGTTTGGTGTCCTGCCCCTCCTACTTGGCACGCCAATCTGTTGCCGCTCCCGTCGTCGTGCCCGTGCCACGGATCCGCCGATCCCTCCTGATCGCCTGGCGAAGGAGCCTCCCTGGCTGTGGCTAACCTGCAAAAAAGGGGTTAGAAGACCCTGGCCGGGGATCCCGGTGAGGGAACTCCGACGGTCAAGTCAGTAGACGACGAGAAGGAACAGACTCTCCAGACGGACCCCCGAAAGGGTTCCAGACTTAGAGAGTTCACTGGTGAGAGAGACGCTCTGGGGACCAGAATCTCGACCGGGCCTCCTTGCCGAGCTCACGCCCAGTGATCCCCTCTCGGGATCTCTGGTTTTCACTCTCCCGAGCGAGGCCTTTTGCCGCTGCTTCTCCTTTGTCCCCAGGCTTGTTTTGCTTACCTTGTCGTCCCCAGATTCCTCCCTCTTTATCTCCTTTCGTCGCGCGCTTGTCTTTTCCTCCTGGGAGACTCCCCTCCCCGTCCTCTTCTCTTTTCCCTTTTCGGTGAAGGGGGGCCAGGCGGCCTTCCGACCTCGTCCGCCGAGCCCAGCAGGGAAAAGGCAAAGACAGAAAAGAAAAAGGGAGGGCGGCGCTGGTAAGGCGGCCGGTCAGGCCTCGGGCCCAGCGAGAGCGCTCCCTTTCCCAAGCGTGGGCGCCATCCATCTATAGGGCCTGTTCTATCAGAATCGTGCCCCTCGGCTGTGGGACTTGTCGGGCCGATGCAAGTGATGTTCCGCATGCCGCCGCCCTCCGTACGGGGCACCGTATGGGATTCGTACGGCCCGAGGGATGGCCTCGGGGCCCGCGCTTCTTCCCTGAGACCTTCTCCGTACGGGCGGCCTGACCTCGGCCGAGGTGGACCCGTCTCCGGGGGCCACCTGGTGAAGGGCGAAGGACCAGCCGACCTCGGCCTAGGTGGACCTCTCCTAGGTGGACACCTGGCGAGGTGGCAGGAGGTCGCCTGGCCTCGACCGAGGTGGACCCGTCTCCGGGGGCCACCTGGCGAAGAGCGAAGAACCAGCCGACCTCGGCCTAGGTGGACCCCTCCTGGGTGGACACCTGGCGAGGTGGCAGGAGGTCGTCTGGCCTCGGCCGAGGTGGGCCCGTCTCCGGGAGGCACCTGGCAAAGGGGCGAAGGACTAGCCGACCTCGGACCAGGGGGACTCCTCCTGGGTGGACACCTGGCGAGGTGGCAGGAGGTCGCCTGGCCTTGGCCGAGGTAGGCCCGTCTCCGGGAGGCCACCTGGCAAAGGGGCGAAGGACCAGCCGACCTCGGCCCAGGTGGACCCCTCCTGGGTGGACACCTGGCGAGGTGGCAGGAGGTCGCCTGGCCCCGGCCGAGGTGGGCCCGTCTCTGGGGGGCCACCTGGCGAAGGGCGAAGGGTCGGCCAACCTCGGCCCAGGCAGACCCCTCCTAGGTGGACACCTGGCGAGGTGGCAGGAGGTCTCCTGGCTTTGGCCGACCTCACCTAGGCGGACCCCTCCGAACTTGGGCGCCATCAAGGTGGTAGAGGAACTCCGATCCGAGCTCGACCTCGGCGAGGGCAGTTTGCCTTAGAAAATTGCCGGGCGCTGCAGTCTTGCCGAACCTGGTCTTGAAGACGTGGCGCTGACTCGGCCGGAGAAACCTCCATGTGGCTCGATCGCATTCGACGGTATCTGAGCCTGGCCACGTCACTGTCACGGCTGTAACACCTTGAAACTAGCTAAAGACAAAAAGAATATGAATACAATGAATAAAATAAGACAAACTCCTTTTGAGCAATAAGTAATTCGATGTAGCTCTTGATGGAGACTCTTCAAGCCTTTCTCTTGGAATCTTTGGACCTCACTAAATGCCAAATACTTGAAAGTTGGATTCCTCAAAGATGGAGAGCTTTTGGCTAAGGAATCTCTTGGTTTTCTCACTCTTTTTGGCTTGGAATTGATTGAAGGCTTTGTACTTTGACTCTAAAATTTTTCACTTTGTCTCCTTATCTTTTTTGAAGTTTGGTGGAGGTTAAATACCTCATTCATGCTGAAACAACTCCATAAGACTGTTAGAATCAAAAATATGGCCGTTTATGGCCGTTAGAAATCAAATCAAAAGTTCAGAAAAACTAGCCGTTATGCCATGAGTCGACCTCTGGATCAAGTGTCGACCTCATGAGTCGACCTCCAGTTTATCTTAGGCAAAAATCCAGAAAACCAAAGTTCTGTCCAGTTTGAATTCTCAGGCTATGAGTCGACCTCTGGTGTCGACCTCTGGACAGGTGTTGACCTCTGGTGGTCGACCTCTGGAGCGTGCCACTGAAATTTTGCCGTGCCGGCCATGCTGAACTTTTCCTCTCTTCATGAGTCGACCTCTGGTGGTCGACCTTTGACAAGGTGTCGACCTCTGGTGGTCGACCTCTGATCTGAAATTTTCTGAAACTCTAGAGAGGTGCGTGCCATGCTTGAGTTTCTTTAAGCCTTTGTTTCTTTTGTCAATTATTTCTTAACAGGAAGGTCCAATATGAGAAATTTGATCTTGTTCAAGGTAGAAGAGCTCTTTTCCAAATCAGGCAAACTTGGTTTCATCATTGTACTCTTAGTACTCTTTTTGAATAACCTAAGTCCTGAAACTTTATCTTGAGATGAAACATTAGTCCAAACATATACTCAGCCTTTTGTTAATCATCAAAACTAAGGAGCCAAAGTCAACAGAGTGCATTGGAGGTTTATCTATCCTTTCTTTGGGTTTTGGAAGAATTGTGTGAAAAGTCCGAGGAATGTGGTAGCACTATTTAACTTCTTCTATTTTGGCAAGGGAGAAGGAACTTTTAACAGAATCCGGCGATCGTTCCGGACTCCGTTTCCTACCGGAACTTCTTCCCCTACTGGTTTCGCCCTGAGGATTTCTACTAATCCTACCTTCCTGTTGGATCCTATCGGTCTCTCTCAGATACTACTCTACTGGATTCGCCTCCTGGTGAATCCCTGCTAGAGCCGGAGGAAAGGCTTCTAGAAGACCCCGACATTGTAAGGAATGAAGAAATGGAAGGAGGGAGGAAGGACCTCTAACCTGTGGAAAAACAAAAATGATGGACCAAACCACTGGGAAAGACGACGGACTGCAAAGGAAACTGAGAACCCAGGAGCACGGACGCGAAGAAAAAATTCTTTTTCAAGTTCCCTCCCCTTTTATAGGTGAAGGAGATGGATCTTCGAGACAGTTCAGAGAACTAAATGATCGTGCACCGTATCGACGGTTTCGATCGTGGGTACGACCTTTTAAAAAGATCATCAATGAGACAAGCTATGGCGATCCGCGTGAAACCCCATTACTGGCTGAGATCACGCCAACAAAACATCCATGCTCTGGATGATTGCCACGTGTCCGATCCCCATTGAATAAAAAATTTCTCTCTCGAGAATTTTCCAAGACTTTTCCGGAATTGAGGCATTTCTTTTGAGACGGCCCATGGTGGAATGACATGTATCTTCGCCATGTTCTATCGCTCCGCCAGGCAGTTATGGCGAAAGATGTGTCAGGACTCTGTCATTATTATTTGACGGTTATCACTAGAAGACAAATTTAAAGTACTCCCATTCTTCGAAACTTAATCATTTCGAACTTGGAAGTGGGGGACAGCTGTTATAATATCCCGATTTTAGTCTAATTAATTATTTTTTCTCTTATTTTATTGGTTACATCAGCTGGTAAAAGAAGTCTTTGGTTTCATGTTAACCCTGGGTCTTCGGCTTCGTACACTCATCTTGGTCTGAAGACTATGCCTAATATTCATAGTTTCGTATCTATGATATAGGATATAAGTTTTTACCCTATGTCTTCGACTTCGTATTATTGAATCTGTCCAAAGACCATGCTCAATATTTATGGTTTTCTGTTCTGGAAGATATTATTAACCTAGTGTCTTCGGCTTCGTACATCCACCTTGATCCGAAGACTATGCCTAGTCTCTATGGTTTCATTTCTATGATCTAGGAAAAATTTATTTGCTCCATTGTCTTCAGCTTCGTACAACTGTTTTCATTCGAAGACCTGACTTCCCAGGCAAATGTCTTCAACTTTATTCCCTCAATATGATCCGGAGACTGTAAGTATTTATTTTTGTTATGTCCAAAAGAATCTGAAGTACGGAGCTAACATTCCCTTCGAGAGCGCTACTAAAGAGAATATAAGGCTCACTTCGGATTTATTCTTAAAAGAAAGAAGGTTTTGGGACATGTGGGTTTCTTGAACAAACAGTTAATCTGTTTGGGTCGTTGCAACCACCTACGTGGTCCGAAACCTCTGATTAAACAAACTTCTAGTGTAACGGCTTTTCTGACAGCCACTACTTACGGTTATGAAGTGGTTGCTTTCATCAACCTCCATAACCGTAAGTAGTTACGTTTGAGCCTATAAATACTGGTAAGAGGGGACACTCAGGGAATTCGAATTCTCTTCTTCCCCATTCTCTGTTCTCAAGCTTTCCATTCTGTTACTTGAGTCCTTTCTGACTTTGGCATCGGAGTGTCCCCTGCCGAAAAACCTCTAGTCAGGGATCTATTTTGCAGGTTCCGATTCACGGCGATCCAGTAAGAGAATCACTTCATCCGATCAACAGAGATTCAGCACCAACAGTTCTCTTGTGTTTTGATTTTGTTTTTACTCTTTTGAGAATTTAAAAAAAAAAAAAAAACTCTAGCACTAGAAATTTCTAAAATTGTAAAGTCATTTTCTGAGACAAGACTATATAGTATTACAATATACATATTTGATAGTGATTTTTTGTTGTTTTAAAAGAGAAACATAAGAGATAGATATCTAATCATTTTTACAATGGTCTTTAATAATACTTCACCTTGCATTTTATTCTTGATGAAGTTTGATAGGCAAAATAGTGTTTTAATAAAATTTAGAATTTATTTGGATAATCCAACCAAATTGAGACTTATTTTCCGGTTGGATTCATGATCTGAGAAGTTTTGTTTGAGTGTGACTGATATCAATTCAATGCCTCCGGTCTAAATTATGCAAGAGGGAAAAAAAATCAAGAATACAAACTAATGGATCCACAAATTAAGATTTGCATTGGGATATTACAAACCCCTAAAAGATGCATGTTGCTCAAGCTAGCAAATTCAATTTGGATATTTCTACAGGGCTATTCAAACATGCGCTTAAATAGAAAAATCAAACCCACAACCCGACTGCTATGTCATAGAAGTCATCCCCGTTTTTTTTTTTTTTTTTTTTGGTAGAAAGAGAAGCTCCATAGCTCCGATATATTGAGAAAAGTTAAACCGTAACTGTTTATAAAAGATTATACAAATATATGAGACAAACCAAAAGTGCAATCCAAAAATAAGTGACAAAAATATACCAAATTGTACTGGAATCCATAGATAAAAAGTAAAGGTCATGTAGAACCTCTAGATTTGCATGACTTATAAATAAGAATCTTTTCATGGTAATTACATTTGCATCTATTTAGTTGAGTTCACGGGAATAAAAACTAGAGGATCCCACAAACATGTTCACAAAGACAGTTGAGAACTGAAAAAGTAATATTTTCTTCTTCATAATGCCATTCGCTTTCACATGTTCCTATGTAAGAGTAAAGATTAATATAACTATTGCTAAGGCAGTAGTTTGATTGGTAGAGATCTTGTCTTACTATTAACAGATCGGCGGTTCGAGATATGATTCTGCAAGTGACTCAATTAAATTCAAAATTTTTCTAAAGCCCTCGACAGTTGGCGTGAGTGAGAGGTTAGGGTCTCTTCTTTTGTCCCCGATCTACTGGCCTGTATTTTAGTAGTATCAAGTTGACGTACTCACCTTTAGGTAGGAAGAGTTTTAGTGATGTCAAGTTGACGTACTCATCTTTAGATGACGTACTCACCTTTATGTAGGAAGAGTTTTAGTGGTGTCAAGTTGACGTACTCACCGTTAGATGGGAAAAGACTGCGCGAATATGAACGTCTCGTATCAAGTTGATATACTCACCTTTAGGTAGGAAGAGACTGCGCGAATCTGAACGTCTCGTATCGAATATTACCTAACGAGATGGGGACCTGCACGAATATGAACGTCTCGTATCAAGTTGATATACTCACCTTTAGGTAGGAAGAGACTGCGCGAATCTGAACGTCTCGTATCGAATATTACCTAACGAGATGGAGACCTGCGGGATAGCTATACTGAGATTTATCCCTTCTATTCTTTTTTTTGGTTTACCAAAAAAAAAAAGGATTAATATAGCTGACCATGAAAAATATAAGTACTACCCCCTCCCTAATAGGTGAGACCGTCCGAAAGTGAGATGGCTTTGATGTGCAGACGAAGTCGCTGAACATGAATATAGCTGTGTAGAAGCCAAGAAATGTACCGGGAGACCTCAAAAGATGAACCTAAAGACAATTAATGTGGATGTAGAAATAGTGTAGTAAAGCCTAGTGGCCAGAAGTCATCTCCTTTATTCTCCAGCTAGTGGCCCAAATCAAACCAAGGGAGCACCGACTCACATAGACCTCAATGGCACATAGCCTCTAATGTGCATCCTAGTCCACTCTAACCATGGATTAGTTGTGAGAGCTATGAAAGTTAGAACTATTCCAATCCTAGTTTATGCAAAATGAGCATTGGATAGCCTCCCAAGAGCCAACCATATATAAATGCTTCCAAATTTAGGTGGGTTCCATGAGATTCAAAATGAAATATTTTTCATATTTTTACGAAAACCTAAGAAATAGAAGTTAAAGGGATGGATTGATATCATATTTTTTTGGTAAATATTATATCTATAAAGCTAACTCCCTTAATCGAGATGTTGGGGCTCAACTAAAGATGCAAATGGATTGGATCGGACTAGATCATGAATAACCCCTACCTGATCCAATTCCTTGATCTGGTCATAATATTAGACCCAGACCATTTCTAATATAAAATTAGGTCAGGTCTCATTGGATCCATAAACAAAATTTTTAACTCAACCCGTCATTTTGATTAAGTTGGGTTCCGGTATAACATGGTCCTAACCTAGAAAATTTAAATCTAAATTAGGTTCAAGTTGGATCCAAGTCAATTATAACTAACTATATTTTAATTATCACATAATAAACTATTATTAACTATACAAAATAGATAATAAATAATATTACTCTTAAGATAAATTAGGATATAAAAATAATTTTAAATATATTTTTATGTTAAAATTATTATTTATATAAGTCATAAATCATAATTTAAAAATTCAAATAGATTTGGGTCACTAAAGTAAAAGAGGGTATAGATGATGCTTATTAAACAATTTAATGACACTTTGATGCGTCGCGCGATGCACCTATGACATTTTAGAAAATATTGCAAAAGTGTTGAGAATGCAATAGTGGAAAAAAAATTCTTGACGCTTCTAAGTTGGCAACTCTTAAAAGCAACGCTAAATATCAGACACTTTAAAATCATTAGCGATAAAGATGATACTTTTAAAAGTAGCATGCTAAACAACACTTCTAAAAAAGCATTGGCAATTTAGTACCAAGATGATGCTTTAAAATATCACTAACAGAAATATTTACAATACTTTAAAACATCACCAGTATTTTTTTAAAAAACAAAAATAATTTGGTAAAACTTTGTACATAATTAACAATACATAAATCTGTACAAAACCATATTATAAACCAAAAAAATCAATAAAGAATCATATATATATATATATATATATATATATATATATATATATATATATATATATATATATATATATACTACATTGTCCATTACAAATCAAAAAAGTTCAACTGCATAAAAATATATACATATAAAACTTAAAACAAAAAAAAGAGAGTCATCGGACTATTAATGGTCCATTGAAGCATGATGACCATCATCTTTATAATTATTGGATGTGTTGAGAGCCTACGAAAAAGATATGGAAACTTTGTGTTGTGAATACATAAATTATAATGTATTTTAAATCATTGAGCCTATGCAAAAATATAAATTTAGTTATGTAGTCGTTTATCTAAGATACCACAAATATTTACAACATGAATGTAAGTTGCTCAATCTAAGTCCTCAGATCTGCATAATTGCATCATAACTCTATCTCAACACCTCTATCCATCAAGTCCATGAATATGCACACCACTATCACTCTCTCTAACATATCGAATATATTTACTCAATATTGATAACTAAGTAGGGATAACTCAAACCTTATAATCTTTCACTCGATTATAGCACTCCAGTCCCATCAACTTCATAAATATCTAGGCCTTGATACAACTAATCTATGTAAATGCTAAGGACTCTTTAGCATGCTTGCAATAAGAGATGCAACCATCTCCTATATTTAAAATATATATATTAATACTTGTTAAAATGAAATTACAAATCATTACACAAAATAATTATCAATAAATACAAGTATATCTCTCAATCCCTCATAGACAATGCTGCCATTTCTGTGGGCACGAGTCATCTTATAAAACCCCACCTCACTAGGCTCCCTTCCATGCTCATTTATCTACAAAAAAATATATGTTACAAAATATATTATTCATGATACGTGACATATCATACAATATACATATGATACATATTATAAGATACATCAACAATGATACATGGTTTAATAAAAACATAAAAAGTTTAAATTTAAGTAAAGACATTTAATTATTTCAATAACACTTACAAATATTATGATACATGATACATAGTTTTATTAATAACTATAAGTGTTTCAATCTAAATAAAAAAAAATACAAAGAATTTGTAATATGCCAAAGATTTTGAAAAAAACATATAAATTTTTGTCTATGCCACACATAACTCTTTGACCCTGATATACGAAGAACAAACTGAGTTACTCGTGCAACTCTATAAATAGCAAAATATATCTAAAAAAAAAAAACTAAGCAATATGATGTATCATGTATATATGTATGATCTCTACATTAGTAATCAATAAATTTATAAAATATTGAGAGAGTATGTATATACAACCTATGCACTCTTAAAGAATCAATAGTGAACCAACTTCCTTCACTAATAAAGGTGTACATCAAGAGGACAATTATAAGCTACCTCATATTTTATCATACCCTTTCTCTTGTAGTCTCTCTTCAACTTTGTCTTAAATTATTTTCATTTGCGATTGAGAGACTTTGGCACCTAGTCATGGCTATTTGGAGGGAGCACAAAACTTGCTCTACAACAAAGTAAAATATGAATATAAATATTAAATCAAATAAATAATGATGATAGTTAGTAATTAACATACAATATGAAATTTATTTCTTTATATGTGCAAGTTATAGAAGCTCAACTTTATAAGCAAAAAGTATCTCATTCCACTTTGCATAGTTGAGCAAATAAAGCTGATCCTTATGAGCAACTGATCCTAAAATAATAGATAATAAGATGGCAACCCTCTCAATTAGCTGTCTTATCTAGTTGCACTCAATAATGATCTTTTCACTCTCATGCATCTACCACACATCTCTTACTAGCATGGGTCTCCATCTTAACCTCACTCTCCTAGATTCATCTATAAATAATACACAAGGAATATATATATATATCAAAACTATTAAATATGCATAAAATCAAATCAAATCAAACAAAAATAAATATGTAATTATCCTAATCCTATAGCTCATCCATAATAACCTTCTCTCTAGATCATTAATAGGAGGATTGTACTGGAAATCAGCTTGAGATATAAATGAAGAACCAGCCTTAGGCTATTACATAGAAGAAAAGGGATCGGCCTCAATGTATTGGGATTGCTTGGGCCGATCAAAAGATTTAGCTTGAGAAAACTGAAAATACATGCCTGCATATCATTTCTTTCAAGGAATGATGTTACCTAGCATGTATAAATAAGAATCAAGATCAGTTAACAGAAATATTAAATAAAATACTAAATAAATTACTTACAAGAAATAATATTTATTAAATAAATATAATAAGATAATATAATAATTCATACAATATGCATACATCTTAAATATTTCTTATTAATAAAAACCAGGCAATATTATCTCCTTCAAAATCCATCCTAACCAAACTCATTATAACATTTAGGTCATCAATTAATACAATAATTTAAAGCATACGTTGAGTATAAGTCTTGTCAATCTCAACTTCCAACTATTTTTCCATATCATATTAGTCTCTATATTTTATTTTGATTACAATAGCCCATTTTTGTCTTTTAAGTCTTAAACAAAAAATATCTATCAAGCTTAATATGAAAAAATGAATCGATTATCCTTTAATAATGCATCAGTATGTATTAATCTTGAAAAATTTATAAGTGTAAATCTATTTATATCTTGTTTTAAATATCTTAGTGAGTTTATATCTATCCTATTATATCAAAATAATACTACTTTATTTTTTTCTAATAATTTAATTTATAAATATCTTTAAATATACCATAATAAGTTTTTTTATTTGCTTTTATTATAACTCTATTGCTCTGAGTATTTATAAATTTTTTGCACTTCTTAGTTTAGAATTCAAAGATATTGATAATGAAACCATTATATATATTGACAATATTATTAAAACCTTGAGTAAGAGCACTAATTCATCTGAATAATTTATCTCCATCATCAATGATATCTAAAAATATGAAATGAATTAGTGATAAATTATTTCATATTAAATATGTAACAAAATTAGTGTATTTGTTATATATATGCCGAACCTATTTCAAAAGTCATGTAGGAAATAACTCAACTAACCACTATTGCTCAAATCTTGGGTTAGGATGAATGCTATAATTGGCTAGTAGCAACTAAAAATTCTCTGCATTAAAATTAAATCTTTGATTAACAACATTTTATCTAATATGACATTTAATTTTATCATCACATAACTATGCTAACCAATAATATTCATATATATATATATATATATATATATATATATATATATATATATATATATATATATATATATATATATATATATAACTTTCTCTAAAATTTTTCTATTAGATAATAACTTATACAATTTTTCATTCTTTACAATATCACATTACTTTTAAAATCAACTAAAAACAATCTCTATACTTTTGAGATATCTCAAACAAAATGTCAAATACTCTTTAACAACACATCCTTCTATAACAAGCCCTTATAATGGGCTCTATTTTGTACATAATCCTTTAAGTACATAAGGTACCTTCAAAAATTAAAAATTTATTGAAACATCAATAAATGTAGTTTCAATAAATGCATAGCATATTGCTTCTACTAAAGATTTCTTTTTATTGAAACATCAATAAATGTATAACATTGCTTCTACTAAAGATTTCTAAATTATAACTATAGAGTTTTGTAACATTGCTTTTTAATAGGATATATTTATCTATAATATACCGGTCCACCAAGTTTAGCTTATGAAGGTAAATAAATGAGTAGGTGAATCATAATGGTAAAAAATCTAAGAAGAAAACATTTCTCATTATCAAAATATAAGCACACCATGAAACTCTAATTTATCAAGCTCTCAATGATTAAGAATTTTGGAATATAATGCTTTAAAGAATGATAACAATTAGAAAACAACTATAATAACTTATTTAATATTAATGATCTTAAAGCTAGTGAAAAAATATCTTGTATTAGTATATGACTATCATAACCTTTAAGATTTAAATTTTTTCTTTCTTTCTTATTTACGTATCATGAAATGTTTGATGCATACTTATTAGAAATCTTGATATTTTTTAAAACTATCATAAAAAGATTTTTTTCTTGACTAGATATTGTGTAATATATTGAAGAGATATAAATTTTATCATTTGCAAGTATTTTGGAATGAAATTCTTGTTGGATGCCCATTTCTTTTAAATCAACATATGCCTACTTGTTATCTATGATCTTTCCATCAAGATTTAATAATATTTTAATTAAAATATCATAAATATTCTTCTCTATATATATCATATTAGGATTAAGCTGAAAAAGATTATGCTTCCATAAAGATAAGTCAAACAAACTTCTTTTCTTTTACAACTATTTAGTAGCACTATTTATAGATCCTACTATTATGTCATCCTTATTACTATATCTATCTGCATCTTCATCATTCTTGAAGAAATTGTTGGCATCCTCTAACATTTCTATTTCTAGATTGTTAGAATATACTTATTAAAGTTATCAAAATTTTACCAATAGTAGAATCTTGGATATTATAACTATCACATATTATATACAGAATCTTGATAATTAGTCCATATTAATCTTCAAAGATCATGAGATCTGGTTATTAAATTCATATACCAAATCATAAGATTTTGCTATTGTATTATACTATATTAGCTTCCTAGTATCTTTTTCATAACATTTTATTTTGTTAGCATGATTCTGTACTAGCTATTTTTTTTTTTTTTTATTGACTCCTGTCTTGATTTTGATGAATAACAATATACTTAAGTATATTTGAGTACTAACTGTGTATTAAAAGTGTGTTTATCAGAATAAAGTACTCATTAAAGTTGTAGTGTATTGAAGAGATCAAATTGCTTACCATCTTGTTGAAGAAGTCACTTAAGTTAATGGATTTTTAAGTTATATGGACTTTGACATATAATAATGACTTTGAAGGACTCAAATTTTGAATTTGGACAAGTTTTAGCAAAGTTTCAGCCAAGTATTGACTCATGAAGATCAAATATCGACTCAAGGTGTCGACTAAGAAAATCTCTGAGCTGATACACAGAAAATATTTCAGTTGGCACACTGAAGTATCGACTCATGGAAGTCAAGTGTCAACTCATATGTCGACTCATGATCAGCAAGTGTCAACTCAAAGCTTGAGACCAAAAATGATACATAACTTGTTGATTTCAAGGTTTTGCTCAAGTGTTGACTCTGAAGATGAAGTATCGACTCAAGTGTCGACTCACCAAAAGAAGTATCGATGCACCAAAACACACCATAGAGCTTCAAAAAATATTTTTAACCTAGTGTCGACTCATGAGTCGACTTATGGCCTGAAGTATCGACACCTGCCGGTCTGAATGAACAGTAATGGCTAATTTTTTTAAACATAAAATTGCTCCTTTTTGTATCTAACGGCTACTTCCTTCTCTCCAACGGTCATAAACGGTTACTTAAAGCTTAAAAAGGTATTTAAAGTCCACCAAACACAAGGAAAAAAAATTCATTGAGAGTTATGAGCATTCCTTCAAATATTCATTGAAGAACTACTACTTTTGAGTAAAGTTGAGCCTTCAAGCATTCAAGAGCATTCAAGTCCAATTCATTCAAGTATTGATTAAGGCTTCAACAACTTGGAGACAAGCTTCTCAACAATTTTCAAGAGCTTCATCGAGTTTTATTAGCTTTTTGAGAAAGCTTATCTTTCATTGTACTTGAATTGTTTTGTTATTCCTAGTTTCAAGTGAATTGAAACTAGTGTTTGGATTGTTGGTGAGCCTTGTTTGAAAACCAACTAAATTTTTGGTTAGCCTTGTAAAAACCAAGAGATTTTAATTAGTGAGCTCGGGAAAACTAATCTACTGTAATTAAGGAATGATTATAGTGAAATATCCAAGTGGACCTTGGAAAGTGGACGTAGGTACTTGGAGTGCACCGAACCACTATAAATTCTTGTATTTGTAATTACTTATCTTTCTCTTCTTGCATTTACTTTATTACTTCTGCTGCATACTCTTGTTAAGCACACAAATACTTTGCAAACACACTAGCACTTGTCTTTAATCTTTGCAAAAAGTTTTTAGAAATCTAATTCACCACCCCTCTTGGATTACTTTAGTTGGGCAACAAGTGGTATAAGAGCCTTGTACTCAGCTTGTAGGTCAAACCATCTTGAGTTAAAGATCTATGACAACCCCAATAGGAACTAGTATTGTTGAGGGTTAAGCCTCAAACAGACCACCATTTTTCAATGGCACTAATTACACATATTGAAAAATATGTATATGTATTTATATGCACTCTATTGATTATAATCCTTGAAAAGTTGTAATTAAATGTCCACATGTTCCTTTACTTTAGGTTAATGGCATTTTCGTTCTCAAGCTTGAAGAAAATTGGGATAAAAACAATATTAAGCAATCTGAGAACTTACTTTATTGCACATTGGATCTTAGTGATGTCAATACGATTTCCATATATGCATCTACGAAGAAAATTTGGGACACACTTGACATTACACATGAGGATACCCATCAAGTGAAGAATACTAAAGTTAATATGCTCATTCATACATATGAAATGTTTATAATTGAGCATTATGAATCCATAACTGATATGTATACAAGATTCACTAACATTGTAAATAGTATAAGAAGTCTTGGCAAAGTTATATCTAACGCTGACCTTGTTAATAAAATTCTTGGATCTTTGTCATCTTCTTGGGATCCAAAGGTGACGGCCATTCAAGAAGCGAAATATATTGAAACCCTATCTTTGGAGCAACTCATCGGTTCACTCATGACTTATAAGTTAAACCTAAGACAAAAGGAAGCGGATGCTAATGAGAAGAAAAAAATAATAATTACCCTCAAGGCCTTGACAACTAAAGAAGAATCAAGTGAGGATTCGGAAGAGGAAGAAGAAGAAAATAAGAAAGCTCTTGTAGCTAAAAAAATTTTGGATATTCATGAAAAAGAAGGCCAAAAAGAAGTTCAAGAAGAAGGCAATGATGACAACTTAGAGTGAAAGTGAGGACTTAAGCTTCGAGGAGGAATAAGCATAAAAAATAGCCAATCTTTGTCTCATGACAAATGAGGAAGAGGTAAATTCTGAACTTGACTTTACCTTTGATGAATTAAGAGATGCTTTTGAAAATCTTGTGCATGAATATAAAAATTAAAAATTGAGCACAAAAACTTAAAGAAGCAAGCTGATTCTTTTTCTTTTGAAAACAACAATCTTGAAAATGAAAATTAAGAATTAAAAGCAAAGGTTGCTGTTTTGGAAAAGAAAAAGAATAATCTCTCAAAAAAGATAGAATTTTTAAGAAAACCCAAGGTTTTTGTTTCAAATGATGAGCTTATAAAGAAGAATAAATACCTTGAGTTGGAAAACAAGAAGTTTAAAGAAAAGCTTGATAGAGTTGAGCCTTTTATTGAAAAATTCATATTTAGTTATGAAAAATTGAATCTATTGTTGAATAGTCAACGTCCAGTTTTCAACAAAGCTGGCTTGGGGTATAAAGTTCAAAAACAACAAAAGTATTTTAAAAATTTCTTTGTTCCTGCATCTTCTAGTATTACATACTATTATTATAGAAAATCAGGACATAAAACATATTTGTGTAACAAAAGAAAACTAAATACTTCCAATAGGATTTGGGTTCCAAAAGAAACCATAAACACTAACCCAAAAGGACTCAAGAAAACTTAAGTACCAAAACTGTCCACTTGATATATTTTGTAGTAATGTCTTGCAGCCCAACAAGAAGAAAGGAAGATGGTACTTGAATAGTGGCTGTACAAAATATATGAAGAGTGGATCAGCTACATTTTGGATATAATAGTAAATGAAAGACTATCTATATTGGTGAAATCTAAATATCTCTTTCCATGCTTATTGAAAAAGTATTAGTTAAAACAAAACTTATTAAGTATTAGTTATTTTATAATAAATGTTTCAAGGTTACATCTAAATATTCTCTACATGTCACTAGTAGCTTTGATAATTGTCTTAACTGTTTAATTAGAATCAAATCAAGACTTATAGCCAATGGATGTGATCATGAACAAGAGATTAATTTTGATGAATCTTATGTACACATGATTAGACTTATGGCTATATGACTTTCACTTGCTTTTGGTTGATATATTTTAAGCTATTTCAAATAAATGTGTTGATTTCTACTTCTAGACTCTCTTCTCTATGTTTATGCTAAAATTATATGGTTTCTATGAATTCTACTCAATTTTGTGTTGTATGATATCGATGTTTGAGCTAGAAATGATATTGTAATTATAAATAAGGATAGACTAGTTGCTAAAGGCTATAATTAGGAGGAAGGGATTGATTTTGATAAAAAGTTTGCTTCCATTACTAAACTTGAACCAATTAGACTATTGTTAGCATTTGCATATTTTATGGATTTTAAATTATTTCAAATGGATGTTTAAAGTTTATTTTTGAATGGATACATTGCTAAAAAAGTATATGTAGAACAACTACCTGGTTTTGAAAATCATGCACATTCTAACTATATTTTTAAATTATACAAAGCATTTTAAGATTTAAAACAAGCCGCTCGTGCATGGTATAAAAGATTAAGTAAATTTCTAATTGATAATGGATTTACTAGGGGTCATGTAGATACTACCTTATTTTTAAAGAAAAGGACTGATGATCTCTTAGTAGTACAAATTTATGTTGATAATATTATATTTAGTGCCACTGATGAATCACTTTATCAAGAATTTGCAAAGCTTATGCAGGGTGAGTTCAAAATAAGCATGATGGAAGAATTAAGGTATATTTTTGGACTCTAGTTTAAACAAACAAATAAAGGGATCTTCATCAACCAAGCTAAATATACCAAGAAAATTCTTAAAAAGTTTGGGATGGAGAAGACTAAGCCTCTTGGCACACCTATGAGCCCTTCATGTAAGCTTGACAAGGATGAATCTGGTAAGAAAGTTAATCAAAAATTTTATAGAGGCATTATTGGTTCTTTATTTACTTAGCTACAAGTAGACCAGATATTATGTTTAGTGTATGCATATGTGCAAGATATCAGTCTGAGCCTAAGAAATCATATTTATTAGCTGTTAAACGCATACTTAGATATTTATCTATTACTGTTGATATTGGATTGTAGTACTCTAAGAACTCAAGTATAGATTTGATTACATATTCTGAACAGATTTTGCTTGCTATAAATTAGATAGGAAAAGTACTTCTGAAACCTGTCAATTCCTAGGAGTTAATTTAATCTTATGGTTTAGCAAGAAACAAATTCAATTGCACTATCTATAGCTGAAGCTGAATATATTATAACTAGAAGTTGTGCTCAAATCTTGTGGATTAAACAACAACTCGAGAACTTTGGCATTAAATTAACTAAGATACCTATTAGATGTGATAACACAAGTACAATTAACTTAACTAAAAATCCTGTATAATACTCAAGAAGTAAGTATATAGAAATTAGACATTATTTTATTAAAGATCATGTTCAAAATAATGATGTTATGCTTGAATTTATTTGTACTGATATATAATTAGCTGATATTTTGACCAAGCCTCTCAATGAAGATAAGATTAGTATGATTAGAAGAGAATTAGGGATCATTAATCCTTTTGATTAGATCTTAATCATTTCTAATGACCTTTAGAATTCTCTTTGAAAATTTCTTGATCTAATGCTCTTGAAACTCAAGATCAATCATTATTAGCTTCTAAATCAACTTCCCTAATCTTATTTATAATTTTCCTCTATTTTTTTTTATTTTTTTCAAAGTGTCGATACTTGAAAGTGTTGACACCTCGAAGTATCGATACTTGGATTAGCCCGTGAGTCGACACTTGACCGACGGGAATTAATGAACAAATAGGGAAAATGATCCATTTCTTCTCATTTTTTCTCCCATTTCTCTTAAGCCGATACATCCTCTTACTATTCCCTCACCTCTGTTTGTTCCTATTCAGGGTTCTAACAGTTTCATTTTTAGTTTGAGCCCACTTTCCCTCTCATTTCACTGTTCTTCATGATTTCACCATGAGTCCATTATCCCTTTCACCTTCTATTTTTGTATTACTCTTTTTCCTGGACAATGGGACCTAGGAAGCAGCTAGTTAGGAGGCCACGACCATTCTCTCAAGCTGCGGAGCACCGTATGAAGGCTAGACACGATGATCAGCTTGTAGAGGCAGCAACACAACCTGAGATTCCAACACAACCACCACCAGTCCCTAGGGCAAACTACTTGGCCTCCAAGGCCATTATTGAAGGACGGAGAGTGGACTTCGAGTTCATCGACTGGCAGCACTTTAGGATCGGTGATTGGCTGAAAGATGCTGGGTTAGCACAGTTCTATTCCCTCCGAGAGAGATTTTATCCAGCACTGATGAGGGAGTTCTACGAGACTCAGGCCCGAGGCATTGATGGATGGATCGCAGAGGTGAGAGGCATTTCTATTCCCTTGATAGCAGACATTCTGAGTCGGATATGGGAGATTCCCATGAGGGGGACAGTTGCAGACTCTCTAGTAGACCGGATCAGTGGATTGAGGTGCATTCTAGAGAGAGATGACATTGGAGAGAGAGCTACAGTAGTTGCATCATAGTTATCGACGGAGATGAGGCTCCTACACCACATTGTTGCCAGGATTTTTCTATCGAAGACTGGACAATTCGATTTCATCACAGAGAGAGGTCCTAGTCATGGTAGCCCTGATATGGAGGACTCTAGTCTACCTACCTATATTGATGATACATCAGATGACAGAGACGGCGACCAGCAGGCGACTTTGCTTACCGTATGGGATGGATCTTACGATCCTATTTAGAGCATATGGAGTTGACCTTGATGGTAAGCCATATAGATAGCTACTCCACATTGATATGTATGATGAGAGATCACTACATCGCATGGGATATCGTAGGTACCGAGGTCAGTGGAGATAGAGAGTTTCTGAAGAGCCTGACTCGGATTCAGATGATGATGCAGCTAAGGAGGAGGATACACCGAGAGATGGGGCTGGGCCATCTGAGCCATCACGAGCTACACCAGAGTTACAACCCAAGCCATCTACATCGGCACATGCTAAGGTGTCACCTCCTGGAGATACATTTGAGGACAGGATCACTCGCCTGGAGATCAAGATGTAGACTTTGTGAGGGTGAGTTGATCTGATTCATATGGAGATGAGATCAGGATTTGATAAGATGAGGGAGGGATTTACTGCTGTCATGGATGCTTTATAGAGATTATCTTCTACCAGGCCACCTTTCCCTCCACCATCAGATCCTCCACCAGCACCACCTGCTCTACCAGCTCCACCTGTAGATACTAAAATGGGGATGGACAGGGTGACTCATCCTCGACTTTGATGTTGCAGACTTTATGGCGGATCCTAAGCCAGACATTGTAGCTGACCAGGATGCTAAGCCTACAGCTGATGAGACAAGGACTTCTAAGGCTACTCCTGCCCCATCCAGTCCAGCTCTTCAGACTTCTGTCCTTCCTAGCACTCCTGTCATTCTAGATCTTTCTGATCCTATAGTATCCATACCTATTCTTTATTCTAATCCATCTGATACTTTTACTAATTTACCTATACCTTCCATTAGTGTACCCGCTACCCTTTTAGATAGGACACCTTCAGCACCTTCTACTTCTTTATCCATTTTTTTCTTGTCCAGGGAGTTAGGATTTTACACTCCTAGATTTTATGTTCTTTCATCTGGTCCTATTTTTGACATTACTCCACCTATTACTGATACTGATCTCACTGATCCTGACTCTGCTCTTGACGTTGCTTCTTCTTCAGCACGAGCCAGAAGCAGAAGCCGAGGATGTGGTGTTGTTTATAGAGCCACCCGCACCAGACTTGCTGATCTTCGACCAATGTGGCCTCTACCCCATCCCTCTAGGATTATAGGACCTATCACTTTAAAGATTGGGTCTTCCTCTGATGAGGACAACACTCCTTAGGATTGGTCAGTGTATTAGTTGGTATCATATCAGTTAGATGTATATTTGTATCAAACTATGTATCAAAGTATCAAATTTTTGTATCAAATTTTGAATATTATGTATCAATGTTTGAAGTTTTATATATGATGACATTTTCAGCATTTTGTCTTGTGTACTCATATACTCTTCTTACTATATTGCCTTTCATTTTATCTCCACCTTCTAACTTTTCACCTTTTTTTATGATGACTAAAAGGGGAAGAAATAATGATAATGGTAATGAAAAAATGAAAATGAAAATATTGGTAGCAAATGGCACAATGTTTAATATTTTGTGGTATCAAAATGATAAATAAAGGGGAAGAATAAATGATATAAGCAAAAACAAAGGAGACAAGAAAGCAATAAATATTAATTAAGAAGGAAAAATGGTTAAGGGAGAGAAAAGTGATAAAGAAGGAAATTTTTTGAAAATTCTTAACTTTTCGAAACCTTTTAAAATTAAAAAAATATTTTTAGATCATATATTGAGGGGGAGCTTCAGTTTTATGCTCTGATACTCCTTATATTTATGCCCTGATACTCTTTATTTTTTTATGCTCTGATACTCTTTATTTTCTATGCTCTGGTACTCTTTATTTTCATGCTTTGATACTCTTCATACTCTGATATTTTTGCTTTGATACTCTCTATCTTTATGTTATATCATTTGCTCTGTTATGCTCTGATACTTTTCATACTACTCTGATACTCTCTATGTTGTATTACTTACTTTAATACTCTTAAAGATTTTGCTCTGATACTTTTCACGTTCAACCTATTTTTGCTCTAATGCTTAACTTTCAAATCTTTTTTAGTTCTGATACACCTTTTGAACATCTCATATAAGTATATAGCTTTGATATATTTTAATTATAGCTCTGATACATTATAGTTACAGTTTTGATACATTGGAACTATATGAATTGAATTCTTTTCTATATATATATCTACATCTTTGATACATTGAAACTATATGAATTGGATTCTTTCTTATATATATATATATAGCTCTGATACATTGTAGATGAGTTTTTGATCTTGATAATCATTACAACTTGGTTCTGATACTTATTGTCAATAGCTCTGATACTCATAGTTAATTGCTCTATACTTATTACAAATCTTTTGAGCTTACAATGTGTATATACTTAAAAATTTTATCATCATTAAAAAGGAAGTGATTGTTGACTCATGTCTTGATTTTAATGAATAACAAAATATTTAAGTATATTTGAGTGTTAACTGTATGTTAAAAGTATGTTTATCAAAACAAAGTACTCATCAAAGTTATAGAGTGTTGAAGAGAACAAATTGATTGCCATCTTGTTAAAAAAGTCACTCAAGTTAATGGATTTTCAAGAATACAGGCTTTGACATATAAGAATGACTTTGAAGGACTCAAATTTTGAATTTGGACAAGTTTCAGCAAAGTTTCAGCCAAGTATTGACTCATAAAGTTAAGTATCGACTCGAGGTGTCGACTCACAGAACTTTGAGCTGATACGCAGAAAATATTTCAGTTGGCACACTGAAGTATCGACTCATGAAAGTCAAGTGTCGACTCATGTGTCAACTCATGATCAGCCAAATATTGATTCAAGGCCTGAGATCAAAAATGATATATAACTTGTTGATTTCAAGATTTTGCTCAAGTGTCGACTCATGAAGATAAAGTGTCGACTCAAGTATCGACTCACCAGAAGAAGTGTCGACATACAAGAGCACTGCAGAGAGCTTCAAAAAATATTTTTGACCTAGTATTGACTCAAGTGTCAACTCATGAGTCAACTCATAGCCTGAAGTATCGATACCTGCAGGTCTGAATGAACAATAATGGCTAGTTTTTTGAAACACAGAATTATTCCTTTTTATGTCTAATGGCTACTTCCTTCTCTCCAATGGTCATAAATGGTCATTTAAGGTTTGGAAAGGTATTTAAAGTCCACCAAACATCAGGAAAAAGAAATTCATTAAGAGTTATGAGCATTCATTCAAATATTCATTGAAGAACTAGTACTTTTAAGTGAAGTTGAGCCTTCAAGCATTCAAGAGCATTCAAGTCCAATTCATTCAAGTATTAATTAAGGCTTCAACAACTTGGAGACAAGCTTCTCAATAATTTTCAAGAGCTTCATCGAATTTTATTAGCTTTTTAAGAAAGTTTATTGTATCTTTCATTGTACTTGAATTGTTTTGTTGTTCCTAGTTTCAAGTGAATTGAAACTGGTGTTTGGATTATTGGTGAGTCTTATTTGAAAACCAACTAGGTTGTTAGTGAGCCTTGTTCGAAAACCAATTAGATTTTTTGTTAGCCTTATGAAAACCAAGGGATTTTGATTAGTGAGCCCGGAAAAACTAATCTACTGTAATCAAGGAAGGATTATAGTAAAATATCTCTTTCTCTTCTTGCATTTACTTTATTACTTCTGCTGCATACTCTTGTTAAGCATACAAACACTTTACAAACATACTAACACTTCTCTTTAATCTTTGCAAAAAAATTTTAGAAATTCAATTCACCCCCCCTCTTGGATTGCTTTAGCTGAGCAACACTTATATAAATTCTATATACTATTAGTAATATTTTTGAGATATATCAAATAAAATTGAAACATAAATAATAAATTTATTTTCCTCCCTCCCTCTTTCATTCTCATTTTCTTTTTCTTTTGCAAATATATTTTAACAAGACTAATTCCTTTGGCAACTCTTCATGTATTGGGCTTCTTGCATCCTCCCTTCCTCTTTTTTTTATCGAAGACTTAGAGATCTAACCATAATTATATTTGATGTTATGCATTTATCTAAAAACATTACTTCTATAAGATAGAATAGGGGCAAATCTGAACTCTATAATACTATTAAATATTTTTTTCTAAAATCAAAATGTATAATTTGTTTTAAACCATCAACGATGTCTTATGTAACAAAACTTTTTTCTATATTACCAATATGATCGGCTGAATCCCCGCAAAAAAGATATGCAACATGTTCCTTAGTACTCCAGTTAGATAAATTAGCATATGCAATTTCAATGTTTGACTGGTGAAAGAATTAAATGCATTGATACCCTCCCATAATTGCTTTAATTTCTCTACTAAGTGTTATAAAAAAATATCAATATCATTGCATTGCCCCTTATTATATAGAATAACTATCGGCAAGATAAGTGAAGATTGTTTTATGTACATCCATAGTAGCAAATTAGAAGAAATCAAAAAACTAGCTAAATGCTATAGGTAGAAATCAAAGTCCAAAATAGATTGAAGCAATCAACAGCTAAATAAAACCTAATGTTGCCAATCTCGTCGCCGCGCCCGTGCCTCGGAACCGCTGATCCTATCAGACCGCCTTACTCCCGGGGCCCCCTGGCCAGAGCGAACCTGCAAGGCAAGGTCAGAAGACCCTGGCCGGGGATCCCGGCGAGGGAGCTCCGACGATCAAGTTAGTAGACGGCGAGAGGGAACAGATTCTCCAAGACGGGCCCCCAAAGGAGTCCCAGACTCAGAGAATTTACTAGCAAGAAAGGTGCTGGAGGGACCAGAAACCCGGCTGGGTCCCTTTGCCGAGCTCACGCCGAGTGATCCCCTCTCGGGACCCTGGATCTTACTCTCGGAGCGGGGCCTTTTGCCTCTGTTTCTTACTCGTCCCACCTTACCTGGTCGCCTCCTCTTTCCTTCCTTTTATCTCCTCCCGCTGCCTACCTGTTTTTCGCTCTTGGGAGGCTCCCCTTGTTGCTCTCGTTGTCCCCTCTCCATCCTTTTCTCTTTCCCCTTTTGGTTTCGAGGGCCAGGTGGCTTTCTGACCTCGTTTATCGAGCCTAGCGGGGAAAGGGTAAAGGAAGGGGGGTGACGCCGGCAGGGCGGCCGGTCAGACCTCGGGCCCGGTGTGGGCGCTCCCCTTCCCAGGTGCCGGCGTTGTCCGTTGACGGGCCCTGTTTTGCCAGAACCGCGCCTCTCGACTGCAGAACCTGTCGGATCGATGTAAACGATGTTTCGCGTGCCGCCGCCATCTGTACGGGGCACCGTCTGTGGTGCGTACGGCTCGAGGGCCAACCTCGAAAACTGTGCCTCTGCCCTTTGGGCCCTTCCCGGTACGGTCGGCCTGACCTTGGCCGAGGTGGACCCCTCCCGGGTGGACACCTGGCGGAGCGGCAGAAGGGCGCTTGGCTTCGGTCGAGGTGGTCCCGTCTCCGGGGGCCACTTGGCGAAGGAGCGAAGGGGCCCGGCTCGACCTCGGCCTCGGTGGGACCGTCTCTGGGCGCCACTTGGCAAGGGAGCGGGGGAGCAGCCGACCTCGGCCGAGGTGGACCCCTCCTGGGTGGACACCTAGCGAGGCGGTAGAAGGGTGCTCGGCTTCGGTCGAGATGGTCCCGACTCCGGGGGCCACCTGGCGAAGGAGCGAAGGGGCCCGGCTCGACCTCGGCCTCGGTGGGACCGTCTCTGGGTGCCACCTGGCGAGGGAGCGGGGGAGCAGCCGACCTCGACCGAGGTGGACCCCTCCTGGGTGGACACCTGGCGAGGCGGCAGAAGGATGCTCGGCTTCGGTCGAGGTGGTCCCGTCTCCGGGGGCCACCTGGCGAAGGAGCGAAGGGGTCCGGCTCAACCTCGGCCTCAGTGGGACCGTCTCTGGGCGCCACCTGGCGAGGGAGCGGGGGAGCAACCGACCTCGGTCGAGGTGGACCCCTCTCGGGTGGACACCTGGAGAGGCGACAGAAGGGGCCCTGGACCGAACTCGACTTCGGCCTGGGCGGTAACACCTCGGGACATCACCTGGCGAGGTAGCCGGGGGGGGCAAGGGCCGAGCTCGACCTCGGCGGCATGGGACCCACAGCTGACTCGGCAGAGGAAACCTCCACGCGGCTCAATCATGCCCGACGGAATCTGAGACCGGCCACGTCATCATTATGGCCGTAACAGTTGCCCCCCAATCCGCCGTTCCGTTGGGGCGTCGTATAACGGAACGTCGGGATTAAATACGGATATGACATGGGGAGGCGAAGATCTTGCGTCATAATTACCGCGATCCTCGTCGCCGCTTCTCGGTGCGCCCGAAGCCCTATAGGAGGTCACCACGCGTCACCCACTTGCCCATAATAAATGTGTCGCTTCGAAGCAGAGGCCGTTTTCCTGCTAACGAGGCGTCGGTGTCGGGCGTGCGTCCACGCGGCGATCATCCAGTGGCTTGGAGCGGAATGATGGGTACGGTCGCTGTCGACTGAGTTTGAAAAGGATGGGACTTTCCGGAATGAGGCCTTTTCCCTTGCTTCATGGGCGGTTTGCTGCAGGCTAATTTCCATTGCCCTGCGTTCGTGCAGTGCATTTTCGGTGAGTGCCCTCATTTTCCTCCTTGTTCTCCTCTTCTTCCTCCTCGAATCCTCCTTGCTTTCTTCTTTGTTATGGCGCGCCGTCGCCATGTTTCCTCTAATCCGGACGAGACCGGTCCGTCGCGGCCGAGGACTCCGTCTTCTTCCTCCTCGGAGGAGGAAGTGATCCCAGAGGAGACTCGCAGGCGACTGCAACCTGGGGGTATCACCATTGGCATCCCCAGGGGTGTCCGGTCTCCTCCTGTCGCATCTGCTCTTCCGCTTCTTTCCCTTCCTGCTCCACCTCTTCTTTCTGCCGGTCCCTCCGGTCATGCTTCCACAATGACCGAAGGTGACCTCTCTTTCCTCTGGGAGGCCTACGGCATCCCGGGATCAATTCGTCTGCTTGTTCCGCGGCCCGGGGATCGCATCACCATGAGTGGCCCCGACTGCATAGCCTTCTACGAAGACTTCCTCCTCAGGGGTCTTCGATTTCCTCTGCACCCCTTCTTCATTTCTTTCCTTAGCCACTTCCGTCTCGTTCCGGCTCAGTTGGCTCCAACGCCATCCGGGTCATCTTTTCTTTTATTATTTTTTGCCACTTCCACGGGTTTGTTGCCCGTTTCTCCCTCTTCAGGGCTCTGTTTACCCTGAAGAGGTACTCCACTGACGATGGCTGGTGGTACATCTTGCCCCAGCCCAGGTGTCTCCGGTTCGACCTCCCTTCTTCTATCAAGGACTGGAAGAACCGGTTCTTCTTTGCCTCGGTCGAGGATGTTGACTGGGCCTGGAGCGAACCGGACCGGTCTCCGAACCGGAACTCCCAGGTCGAGTCAGCGGACCAAGAGGCCTACTCCCTGCTCCTGAGCGATGTGGTCCCGACGCTCGAGGTTCTGCTCTCGGAGCAGAACTTGGTTGAGGCCGGGATCAGTCCCATCCGCGAGCCGGGTGAGACTCAGCCTTTCCTTGACTTCTATACTCTTTCTCCTTTTTAGCCGAGCCGACTGACCTCCTCCTCTTTTGCATTGCAGGCATGAAATTTTCGCTGGAGAACCTCCTGGAGGGTGCGACCCAGAGGGACGTCGTCGAGGTGGATGAGCCTGCGGCGAAGAAGGCTCGTACCGAGGCGAGCCAGGAGGTCGTGCCGGCGACCGTACCCGGTCCGATGGCCGCTGCTCCCCCGTCCAGGCTGTCTCGGGGCGGGGCCATCGATGCTCCCGCAGTCGGACCCGGTGGTGCTGCCGACGAGGGGGCTCCACCACCAGCAGTTCCGCCCGGCGCCGGCCCCATCGTTGCCGCAGCTCCGAAAGCACGACACGCAACCTCTGCCGCACCGTCGACGGCGATTCCTGTTGGAGGGGCAGTCGCCGCCGCAGCCGACCTGACGGCTCCGCCACCGGTGATCACCAACCGCTACTCAGTAATCCACGACAATGGGCTAGCGGAGAAAGTGATGGAGTATGCCTCCACCGCCCGGGACCGCCGATCTCGAGGCGGCAGGGACTACGCCGATGCCCTGCTCGGGATCCTCCCGCAGCTCTTCATGGTAAGTCCGAACTTAGGTTCCTTTGTCTGTCTTGCCTCGGTTAGCCTTTACACTAACCCGATTGCTTTGCTGTGCAGATTGGGAACGACGTGCTCCTGCTGAGGAACTTCCTCGCGGGGTACGCAAAGAAAGATGCCGAGAAGGAAGAGAAGCACGGCAAGCTCGCGGCCGACGTCAAAGATCTTATGGAAAAGGGGGTCGAGCTGCGAGCGAACAACCAGACCCTCAAGGCGGACCTGGCGCGCGCCGAGGGGCGAAACAAGGACCTGGAGTCCTCTATGTCCGAGGAGAGGAACTCCCACCAGCGCCGCGCGGAAGAGGACGCGGCCGAGAGGGCTCGCCTTCGGGCCCATTCCCAGTGGCTGGAGCGCCAGCTGGAAGAGGCCATACGGGAGGCGAGTGCGGCGAGAGAGCGGAGCACCTACGTCAACGGGCTCCTGGAGGCCGCAAAACGGGAGGCGCAGGAAGCCATCCCGAAATTCCGGGCCTCCGACGAGTACATCTCGGAGGTCCGGGAGGCCGCCGTGGACTCCTTCCTGAAGGGGTTCCGGATGTGCCGGGAGAAGGTGGGGTCCTTCTACCCCGAGCTTGACCTCAGTGGGGTGGTGCTCGGAGGTAGGAGGCAGGGACCCGACCGAAGGGCTTCCGGTGCAGTCGACGCCACAGCTGCGGCCCTGACAAGCGACACGGCCGAAGCTCTGGAGCAACCCCATGAGCCAGCAGCCACCGACGGCGAGGAAGTGGAGCCTGCGACCCCGGCTGAGGACCCCGCCCCCGCGCCAAACTGAACCATCGTTCTTTCCCTTTTTGGTTTATTTTCTTTTTGGGGACTCCTGGCCTGTCGGGACCCCTAGTTTGTACTTCCCTTTATTGAGTCAATGAAAATTCGGTTTGGCCATGTCTCGGACTCGCCTTCTCGTTTGCTTTTCTTTCTTCTCTTTTTCTTCCTGAGATGTTAATGTGGAGTGTCAGAACGAGGGTGGACCTGGTCCCGTCCATCGCTCAGATCAAAGGTTGGGTCATTCCGGACCGCGTGGCGTCAGAGTAGGCCTTGAGCGGGTCCATCTTTGGGATTGCCTTCGTGCTCGCGTGGGCGAACCGGGTTCTGCCCCGCCTTCCAGACCGAAGCCCGGGACTTCCGGACTGAACCCCGGGGCCGCAGGCTTTCTCAAGCCTTGCGCGGCTTGCCAAGCTGTTCTCCGTGCTCGCGTGGGCGAACTGGGTCTACCCCGCCTTCCAGGCCGAAGCCCGGGACTTCCGGACTGAACCTCGAGGCCGCAGGCTTTCTCAAGCCTTGCGCGGCTTGCTGAGCTATTCTCCGTGCTCACATGGGCGAACTGGGTTCTGCCCCGCCTTCCAGGCCGAAGCCCGGGACTTCCGGACTGAACCCCGGGGTCGCAGGCTTTCTCAAGCCTTGCGCGGCTTGCCGAGCTGTTCTCCGTACTCGCGTGGGCGAACTGGGTTCTGCCCCGCCTTCCAGGCCGAAGCCCGGGACTTCCGGACTGAACCCCGGGGCCGCAGGCTTTCTCAAGCCTTGCGCGTCTTGCCGAGCTGTTCTCCGTGCTCGCGTGGGCGAACTGGGTTCTGCCCCACCTTCCAGACCGAAGCTCGGGACTTCTCGCTTCCTTCGGCCTTTGGCCACGATCGGGTGTGTCGAACCCAGGGCCATGCGCCGGTTTCCCTACGAGGTGAGAAAGAGCATTTGAAGCAAAGAAACTTTATTGCAGGAGTGGGGAACCTTACATTACTGATAATACATCCTTAGATTCGAGGCGTTCCACGTCCGGGGAAACCTGGCCCCTCCCAATTCCTCGAGGTAGTAGGCGCCGTGGGGGAGGGCTTCTGCTACCCGATACGGGCCTTCCCAGTTCGGTGAGAGCTTCCCGCACTCCCGTGGCTGAGAAGCTTCAGCGCGCCGGAGGACCAGATCTCCGGGGCAAAAGGACTTCGGCCGCACTCGAGAGTTGTAATACCTGGCCACCCGCTGCCTATACGCCGCCATCCGAACTCGGGCCTTGTCTCTCGTCTCTTCAAGAAGGTCAAGGTTGAGCATCATTCTAGCGGGGTTCTCTGTCTCATCATATTGCTCCACACGCAGTGTGGGTAGGCTGAGCTCTATCAGGATGACCGCTTCGGCTCCAAAGACGAGGTTGAACGGAGTCTCATCGGTCGCCGTCCTCGGGGTGGTATGGTATGCCCAAAGGATGCTGGGGAGCTCCTCGGCCCATCTGCCCTTGGCCTGGTCCAGCCGCGTGCGGAGGCCCTGCAAAATGGTCCTGTTCGTGACTTCGGCCTCTCCATTGGTTTGAGGATGCGCCACCGAGGTGAAGCGATGCCTGATGCCGAGGTCACCGCAGAACTCTTCAAATTCCCGGCAGTCGAACTGGCATCCGTTATCAGTGACCACGGTGTGGGGGAGGCCGAAATGGCAAATGATTGACTTCCAGAAGAACCTGGCGATGTTTGCCTCGGTGATTCGTGCCAAGGGTTCGGCCTCGACCCACTTCGTGAAGTAGTCGATGGCCACGATCAAGAATTTTCGCTGTCTAGACGCCGACGGGAATGAGCCCAGAAGGTCCATCCCGTATTGGGCGAATGGCCACGGAGCTGAAAGCTGGGAGATTGGGTTGGAGGGCTACCGTTGCACCATGGCGTGGCGCTGGCACCGATCGCACCATCTCACGAAGTCAGCGATATCCTCCTTCATCGTCTCCCAAAAGTAGCCCTGATGAAGGGCTTTGTAGGCTAACGCTCTGCCCCCCACGTGGTTCCCACAGACGCCCTCGTGAATCTCCTGGAGCACGAGTCTGGCATCCGCGGGTCCCACGCATTTAAGGAGGGGGTAAGAGTAGGATCTCCGATACAATTGCCCATCCATCAGGATGAATCGCGTGGCCTTCTTTCTGATGAGGCGGGCCGCCACGCGGTCCTCTGGCAAGATACCGCTGGTTATGTATTCGGCGTACTTGTCCATCCAGCTGGGCTCACGGCTGACCTGATGGACCTCCACTGGGGTCTCGTGGCTTAGGGCCTTAAGGTGCTCTACGTGAGCGCGACCCAGCATCGAGTCCGGCAGGGTCGCCAGCTGGGAAAGAGTGTCCGCACGGGCGTTCTCCCTGCGAGGGATGTGGAAGATGTTGAAGTACCGGAAACCGGCAGTGCCCGCCTTGACGAGCTCCAAGTATTTCGCCATTTGGGGGTCGTGCGTGGCGTACTCCCCGGAGACCTGTCCTGCCACGAGCTGGGAGTCAGTGAAGGCCTTAAGGTTGGTCACGCCAAGCTCGCGGGAGACCCTCAGCCCGGCGAGGAGTGCCTCGTACTCCACCTGATTGTTTGTCGCGGCAAACTGGAAACGGAGCGCGCATTCGGCGACGACCCCATCGCTGTTGGCAAGAATGAGCCCGGCTCCGCTCCCGCCAGAGTTCGAGGCTCCATCTACGTGGAGGATCCATGCATCCTCTCCGGGCCCCTCGGGGCCCGCTTTCAGCTGCCAGTGCAAGGGATCCTCTTCGGGATCCTTGCCTAGGCCCGCGCATTCGACCAAGAAGTCGGCTAGTACCTGCGCTTTCATGGCCGACCTGGGCCTGTACGCGATGTCGAACTCGCTGAGCTTCAGTGCCCACTTCGCCAATCGCCCCGAGGTGTCGGGTCGGCTGAGCACCGCTTTCAGCGCCTGATCCGTCAGGATGGCGATGGGATGCGCTTGGAAATAGGGCCTGAGACGCTGAACAGACACTATTAGCATAAAAACGAGCTTCTTGGGCCGAGAATACCTGAGCTCCGCATCGCGGAGAAGTTTGCTGGTATAGTACACCGGTCGCTGGACTCCTTGGTCGTCGGTCCGAACCAGGACCGAACTGACGGCTTCCGGGGTGACCGCCAGGTAGAGGATGAGCTCCTCCCCCTCCTCGGGCCGGGAGAGCAGCGGTGGCGATGCAAGCATCTTCTTCAGCTCTTCAAAGGCTTCCTGGCATTCCTCGGTCCAGGCGAAGTCGTTCATCTTTCTCAGCACCTTGAAAAAGGGACGGCAGCGATCTACCGACCTGGAGATAAAGCGGCTGAGGGCCGCAACCCGGCCGGTGAGTTACTGCACTTGCTTCTTGGAGGCGGGCTGCTCCATGTCCAGGATGGCCTGGACCTTTTCCGGGTTGGCTTCAATTCCTCTTTGGGTCACCATGAATCCTAGAAACTTCCCGGCGGAGACGTCGAAGGCACACTTCGCAGGGTTCAGCTTCATCTGATGACGTCGGAGGTTGCTGAATGTCTCCGCCAGGTCAGCTACGTGGTCCGAATCGGGTCTGCTCATTACCAGCATATCGTCCACGTACACCTGCATGTTGCGGCCGATCTGGTCTTTGAAGATCCTGTTGACCAGATGCTGGTACGTGGCCCCAGCGTTCTTGAGGCCAAACGGCATCATCTTATAGCAAAAAGTCCCACGGTCGGTGATGAAGGCGGTGTGCTCCTCGTCCTCTGGGTTCATTCGGATCTGATTGTATCCAGAGAAGGCATCCATGAATGACAAGAGGCGATGCCCCGAGGTGGTGTCAACCAGCTGGTCAATTTTTGGAAGAGGGAAGCTGTCCTTCGGGCAAGCTCGGTTGAGGTCGGTGTAGTCCACACAGATCCTCCACTTACCACTGCTCTTCCTTACCATGACCATGTTTGCCAGCCAGCTGGGATATTGGACTTCCCGCACAAAGCCGGCGGCAAGGAGTTTCTCCACCTCCTCGTTGATGGCCCTCTGTCTCTCCACGGCGAAGCTCCTCTTCTTCTGGCGGACCGGGCGGCAGCTCGGATCCACGTTCAGTCTGTGCGTAATGATCTCGGGGGAAATGCCCGGCATGTCGGCCGCCGACCAGCCGAACACGTCTGTGTTCGCGCGGAGGAACTCCAGCAGGCGGGCCCGTTCTTCTTCCGAGAGTTGCGCCCCGACCTGCACCGTCTTCAGCGGGTCTGAACCAAGGGGATAAGTCAATAGGCGTTCTATGGGCCCCCCTGGGTTCCTTCTCCCTTAGGTCGAGGTCGTCAACATCGGGGCCGAGCTCCGCGCCTCGGGCGCCCGGGACCGTCTGGAGGCAATGCGGGACCGGCTGGGTCGTCCCCTTCATCACCCCGAGCCCAGAAGGCTTGGGAAACTGCACCAACAACCTTTTTGTGGAAATCATGGCGTCCAGTTGGTTGAGCCCGGGATGCCCGAGAATTGCGTTGTAAGGCGAAGGGAGCTTGACGACGGTAAACGTCATCAGGACGGTCGTCCGCCGAGGTGGGGATCCGGCGGTGACCGGGAGAGTGATCTCCCCTTCGACCCCCACGGAGTCCCCGGTAAAGCCCACCAGGGGGTATGCACCGGTCTCAGCTGATCATGGGACAAATTCATCCGAGAGAAAGCATCGTAAAAAAGCACGTCAGCCGAGCTTCCACTATCCACCATAATTCGATGTACAGGATGCTTCGCGATGGTCATCTCGACCACCACGGCATCATTATTTACATTCTCATTTTCCTTCCCCTCCTCAGGGGGGATTACATTCTCCGGGTTCCCGACTTCCCGGGTTCTCTTCACCGCCCGCCCGACCCCAAGTGAGATCATGCCCACCGGCTTCTCCGTCGGGCGGTTATCGATTGCAGGAACTGGTGGTAAGGCCACGAGCGGCTGCCCCTCCGGGGGGACCTCGTTCCTGACGAACTTCCTGAGGTAGCCCCTTTTGATCAGCTCCTCGATTTCCCGCTTCAGGTTGCGACACTCTTTCGTGTCATGGCCGTGCTCGCGGTGGAACTGGCAGTACTTTGACTTGTCTCGGATACCTCTTGGGTTCTGTGGAGGAGGTCGGCGGAGGTAGTGCTCACCCTCAATTTTTATGAGGATCTTTGTTCGAGGGGCGAGGAGAGGGGTGAACCTCCGCTCCGGAATGGCCTCGCCCTTCGACCTCGGATTCGAGCGAGGGTCGGCAGGTGGCCCGGGCTTCCGAGCTCCTGGAAGATCCCTCGGGGACGGCCTCTTCGGAGCCTTCCCGTCCAGCTCTCGGCGGGTGCGGTCGGCCTCCTCCACTCGGATGTACTTGTGGGTGCGGAGGAGGAGCTCGGAGTACGTCCTGGGAGGCTTTTTGTCCAGGGAGTAGGTCAGGCGGGACATCTTGAGCCCGCACTTCAAAGCCAGCATGGCGACGGGCTCATCCAGGCTGTAGATCTCCAGTGCAGCAGTCTTGAACCGGGTGATGTAGTCCCGTAGCAGCTCCTGGTCCTGCTGGCGGATGGAGAAGAGGCTATCCACCTCTCTCGGCACCTTCCGACAAGCGTCGAAATGCGCCACAAACTTTCCTTCCAGCTGGTGGAAGGAGCAAATAGATCCGGGCTCGAGGCAGGTGAACCATACTCGAGCGGCCTTTTGGAGGGTAGCGGGGAAGGCGATGCACAAAAGGGTGTCAGTGGCCCCCTGGACCCTCATGAGAGCCTTGTAGCTCTCCAGATGGTCCAGAGGGTCGGTGGTCCCATCGTAGGGATCCACCTGCGGCATGCAGAACCGGCTCGGGATCGGCTCCGCCTGGATTTCTTCAAAAAAGGGGGGACGGGAGTTGTAGCCCGCCGGGTCCGTCGATGAGTTCTGCAGGTCGGCAAATCGGCAGGCAAACTCCACCAACTTGCGCTCGTGCTCCTCTAGGCGCCTCTCGGCCTGACGCCTGATGGCCTCGTCGGTGGAATCTTCCACCGAGGCCGCTGGCGAAAGGGGCGCCGATCGGTCTCGGCGCGAAGTCACGCCTCGGCGCTGCTTGCTGCGATGCGCCGTCTCGGCTTCATCGGCCGGGGATTGACTCTCGTGATCCACCGAACCGGAGTAGTTTCTTTTTGCGGGAGCTTGGTGGCTCCCGCGGGGGTTGGAGACCGCCCTCGGGTGGGATGGCCTGCCCTGAATGGAGTGCAGGCTCCCACGCGGCCCCGCGGCTCGAGCCGCGGGGGTCCCCGGCTGCGGCTGCGTGGCCAGGGACCGCTGCCGATGTTGAAGCTGCCGGACCGCCGAGGTCAAAGTCTGCAGCTGTTGGATGACGGCCGCGAGGGGCCCGTCCGTTGAGGTCGGCGGTAGTGGAAGAAGAGGAGGAGCTGGGAGCTCCCTCTCCGGGCTGTGGGCCCCTTGAGGGGAGGGAACCTCCCCCACACGGCTGGTGGATGCCTCGCGCCCACGAGTGACCACCATTGTCGGAGAGCGTGGTGCCTACAAAAAGCTGGCTCCCGCTAGGGGTGTTGTCCTGCCCCCCTACCTGGCGCGCCAATCTGTTGCCGATCTCACCGCCGCGCCCGTGCCTCGGAACCACCGATCCTACCAGACTGCCTTACTCCCGGGGCCCCCTGACCGGAGCGAACCTGCAAGGCAAGGTCAGAAGACCCTGGCTGGGGATCCCGGCGTGGGAGCTCCGACAATCAAGTTAGTAGACGGCGAGAGGGAACAGATTCTCCAAGACGGGCCCCCAAAGGAGTCCCAGACTCAGAGAATTTACTAGCAAGAAAGGTGCTGGAGGGACCAGAAACCCGGCTGGGTCCCTTTGCCGAGCTCACGCCGAGCGATCCCCTCTCGGGACCCTGGATCTTACTCTCGGAGCGGGGCCTTTTACCTCTGTTTCTTACTCGTCCCACCTTACCTGGTCGCCTCCTCTTTCCTTCCTTTTATCTCCTCCCGCTGCCTGCCTGTTTTCCGCTCTTGGGAGGCTCCCCTTGTTGCTCTCGTTGTCCCCTTTCCATCCTTTTCTCTTTCCCCTTTTGGTTTCGAGGGCCAGGTGGCTTTCTGACCTCGTTTGCCGAGCCCAGCGGGGAAAGGGTAAAGGAAGGGGGGTGGCGCCGGCAGGGCGGCCGGTCAGACCTCGGGCCCGGTGTGGGCACTCCCCTTCCCAGGTGCCGGCGTTGTCCGTTGATGGGCCCTGTTTTGCCAGAACCGCGCCTCTCGACTGCAGAACCTGTCGGGCCGACGTAAGTGATGTTTCGCGTGCCGCCGCCATCTATACGGGGCACCCTCTATGGTGCGTATGGCTTGAGGGCCAACCTCGAAAACTGCGCCTCCGCCCTTTGGGCCCTTCCCGGTATGGTTGGCCTGACCTTGGCCGAGGTGGACCCCTCCCGGGTGGACACCTGGCGGAGCGGTAGAAGGGCGCTCGGCTTCGGTCGAGGTAGTCCCGTCTCCGGGGGCCACCTGGCGAAGGAGCGAAGGGGCCCGGCTCGACCTCGACCTCGGTGGGACCGTCTCTGGGCGCCACCTGGCGAGGGAGTGGGGGAGCAGCCGACCTCGGCCGAGGTGGACCCCTCCTGGGTGGACACCTGGCGAGGCGGCAGAAGGGCGCTCGGCTTCGGTCGAGGTGGTCCCGACTCCGGGGGCCACCTGGCGAAGGAGCGAAGGTGCCCGGCTCGACCTCGGCCTCGGTGGGACCGTCTCTGGGCGCCACCTGGCAAGGGAGCGGGGGAGCAGCCGACCTCGACCGAGGTGGACCCCTCCTGGGTGGACACCTGGCAAGGCGGCAGAAGGGCGCTCGGCTTCGGTCGAGGTGGTCCCGTCTCCGGGGGCCACCTGGCGAAGGAGCGAAGGGGTCCGGCTCGACCTCGACCTCGGTGGGACCGTCTCTGGGCACCACCTGGCAAGGGAGCGGGGGAGCAGCCGACCTCGACCGAGGTGGACCCCTCTGGGTGGACACCTGGCGAGGCGGCAGAAGGGCCCCTGGACCGAACTCGACTTCGGCCTGGGCGGTAACGCCTCGGGACATCACCTGGCGAGGTAGCCGGGGGGGGCAAGGGCCGAGCTCGACCTCGGCGGCATGGGACCCGCAGCTGACTCGGCCGAGGAAACCTCCATGTGGCTCAATCATGCCCGACGGAATCTGAGACCGGCCACGTCATCATTATGGCCGTAACACCTAACACTATAAATATCAAAGGTTAAATCAAGATGATTATCATCAAATACTTTCAATACTAAACTATCTGTTAGGTATATCTACATTCTATCTTTTGTACATTCTTTATTATGTCATCTCATTGAAAAAGCTATCTTTAATGATGCATAGATCTTTTTCAATCTAAGTATAAGAGGAAAGTAACACAATATTTTTACTAGTTTTTTCTTACGTCATGTTACATCCATTTCATTCAATGTATCTCCATCATTTTTTTATGCATTATCTATTGTGAAAATCTACACTCTTAGCATGACTCTTAATTAACATTTTCATCCCAATATAACATATAATCATTCAGACAACTATAAATCTTTTTGCATCCAAGATCAAAGTTATTTACCATTTTTTTGCTTCATAAGAAGAGGATGGCAAAATAATATCCCCTAAAAATACATCCTTTAATAATTGAAGTAGTATGGCAAAACTCTTACCGAACATCCATTTAAATATTCAAAATAGAATAAATGTATTAAAAAAGAGATTTTAAAAAAAAATGTATAATCTAGATATAATTGTGAGTCACAATCTTTCTATAAGTTGCAATTCCTATCTCATCATTAGATGGATGTATAAGCATCTCAACATGCGTAGAATATGTAAATATGGATTTTTTAGACATCCCAATTGGTTCCTGTCCTTCATTAGAATTTTTCAAATTTCCAATACATGAGGTCCAAGAGTTTCTTGAGCAGATTCCCAATATCATCTTCTCTTACATGATTTCTTTGTTGGTTATTGGATCCAAAATAAGATGTATACTTCATATAAAAGGATTAATTATATAGAGATGGTAATATGGACTCTCTATGAAATATCCATTTAATATATTTTTTAAAAAAAAATCATTCAATACTAATTATTCTTCAATAATTTATATATTAAGTGACGAACAATTTACACATTTTTAGTATGAACATAGAATTTTCATAGTCATATTAGATTTCTCGATAGCAAATTTAATAAAATCTTTAACTCCATCTAAATAATGTTTGTTGGACCTCGGCTTATTTATCCAACTTTTGTTCCTTATAGGAGAAAATTGATTAAAATTGTAACCTATCTAAAGAAAAAAATAAATTGCACATATAATTTTGTATATAGTAAAAAATAATAAAGCAGATGGTTAAGTTAAAAGTTAAAACATCTTAAACACATATATTTTTCTAGTGATGGATGATGATCAAAAGTGATATTTTAGTAATTGTACATGCCTTTATGGTCTTAATGCTCTAGTTGGTTGGACCATTGTAAAGGATAGACCATAGCATATGCGATCCAATGTATCATAAAAGATGGATAAAACTTGCTACCATCAAGTAGAACGATGATTTTTTTTAAAACTTTATTTTACAAGAGGGGAATGAAAAACAAGGTAAGTTTGAACATCTTTTGTATAAGAGAGAGAGAGAGAGAGAGAGAGAGAGAGAGAGAGAGAGAGAGAGAGAGAGAGAGAGAGAGAGAGAGAGAGATCAATGAGAATTGAGATGGAAGATTAATACTACATGGTAGACTATTTAGCATATGGGCAAGGATTCAAGAGGACTTTTGATAATTGAGAATGGGATCTGGGATTTTGTTTTTAAAACAAAAAAGTAAAGTGGGAGAAGGATTGTGAATGATATTGTTTTTGTGCAAGGTCCATAAGTGTAATTTATCACATACAACTTAGATGAATGCTTATTTTAAAAATAAAATAAAATATAAAATATCAATTTTTTTCTTTTTTCTCCTATGTTCATCCATATCTTCTTATAACTCTACCCAGCTATCATAGAACCAAAAAAATATGGACAATGCTGCTGATTCCATTATGCGTTCCTACTCTACCTTGCCGCAATCACAAAATGAGCAAAACTTCAAAACATGTGGAGACACCCAAACCCATCTTCTTGTTTGGAATCTAACATGAATGATTGTAAGTATTACAATTAAGTACTATAATCAGAAAAACATCAACAAACTTCTCTATTGGGAGAAGTTTCTATGTCTTGTTCCTGGTTACATATCCACAAATCATGGAAGAATAAAATCCAGCTAATGAATGATGGAGTTGACCAGCAAGAAAAATTCAATTTCTTCCATTGTTAAATTATGATTAATGAGGGTGTCTCTCATAAGATTCCATCTGCAAAAACAATATGAAGAGTCACCTTTTTTTGGTAAAGATAAAGGCTCACCTTTGAAGTGTGATCAAATATGAAATGCTATTTGATAAAAAAAAAGATAATAAGTACACTTGGTTACATTCGAATAAATTTGAAACCAAATTCAATCAAGTTCTCCATCATCTGATTTGTACAAATTTCTACACAACAAAAGTAAAAATTAATGATATATTAATAATATAAAATAAATATAAACAAAAATAAACAAAAATACTTCATAATAAATATAAATTTTTTCACTCACATTAATAGTATATTAATGATTGCAGGTAGTTATTAGAATTATTAATAATGGGATAGTCCACTTTTTTAGAATAAACACAAATGCTTCAGAATAAATATAAATCATTTTCAAAATAAATATAAATATTTTAGAATAAATATAAATCCAAATAGATGAAAGTGTTTCTAAAGGTTTGAATTTATTCTAAAAATATTTATATTTATTTTTGAGTGCTTGTATTTATTTTAGAGTATTTTTATTTATTTCTATTTATATTTATTCTATACCATTAACTTTTTTATTTTTCTGCATAAAAATATGTGCAAATCAGATAATTTGGAACTTGATCAAATTTGGCTTTAAATCCATTTAAATATAGTCAAGTCTACCTCAGAAAGATAAATTTATAAGATAGTTATAAAAATTATGTTACATTATTGATCAAAATTAGTTATAGTATGGTGTAAATGAGCTTAAGATGTGATATGCACAATAAATATGATATGAACAAGCAGGGTAAAGCTAGGAAACTTATAAATATGCAATCTTCTATTTATTTATTTCATGAATTTTAAGTTTTGAAAGGTATTGTTAGAGGTTTGAAGGAAAACTCAAAATTTTTTCCAAATCTTTTCCTCAACACCCCATCTCCTTTTATTTAGTTCCACATGGAAAAAAGGACAAATCCTAAGGATGCTTATATTGAGTTTCTTCCTCTTTGGCCTTGTGTTGTTTTGGCCTCCCTACACGCGTGCGTGTGGCCTGGCTTGTACGCGCGCGATCATGCCGCGCCTATGGTTGCGGCGTGCCGTTAGCCATTAACCTACCGAATTAACCTTATTAGTCGTTTTAACGTTAACTAGCTTTATTATTTTTTTTGATTTCATCCATTTTAAATCCCATCGGTTACCTAATGGTTAATATGGACTTAAGGCTCTAGCCGTTGGGCCAACCAAAATAGCTAGATCTTTTGGCCTATAAATAAGTTTGGGTGAGGGAGAGAAGGGGCAACAAACCACTCAGTCTTCTCATTTCTCTCTACTCTCCAAATTCCTCTCTTCCAACTCTAATTCTCTCTTTCTATTCTATATCTTTCCAATATTTGTGATCCAACTTCTCTCTTCTTATTTCTACTGCTGGGAGAAACTCTGCCATCCTCTCCATGGTCGTGCCTGTAGGAGAGGTATCCGATTGTATCTTGGGATGGAGTTCTCGAGATTGAACTTGCATGAAGGTCAGGAACCATCTTAGGATAGTGCACTGCACGTCTCCGGTCAACTTTTCTATTTTCTCCTTCTTTTGTAAGCTTTGTTAACTGATATTATTATAATTTGTTATTACTATTACTGGGTTATTTGTTTTATGATCGGATTCCTAAGAGGAATAAGGTGTTATAACAAACCTCCACTACAGTGATACAGGCCTTTAGCGATGCTTTTTTTCGCCTTTCCCGACACTTTTAGGCGTCGCTAAGAAACCTTCCAACGTTTCTTAAAGCATCGCAAAAGCGTCGCCAATGTAAGCGTAGGGACACCACCTGCCGATGCTTTTTAAAAGCATCGACATTTACCGATGCTTTAAAGCATCACTAAATTAGGATTTTTCGATGCTTTTAAGCATCGCTAGGTTTAAAATCTAGCGACATTTTTTAAAAGAGTCAGCATTTAGCGATGCTTTAAAGCATCGCTAGGTTTTAAGCGTAGCGACACTTTAAAGCATCGCCAGGTCCAAACCTTGCGATGCTTTAAAGCGTCGCCAGGTCCAAAGCTCGCGACGCTTTTAAAGCGTTGCCAGGTTCAAAAATAATGATGCTTTAAAGCATCGCCAAGGCCAAATCTAGCGACGCTTTAAAGCATCGCCAGGTCCAAACCTAACGATGCTTAAAAGCATCGATAGATTTATTTATTTTTTTAAAAAAAATAAACAGCTATACTTATACATGAAATACATACAACCTGTATACATTATCAAAATGAAAATATTCAAACATGTATCACATCCAACATACACAAACAAATGAAAACATTCAAAGGCCTGTATCATACCTAACATACACAAACACAAACACAAACCAATTATAAAGAGTTTTTTATATATACATAAAAGTATCAATCCAAGTTTAAATGAACAAAAAGACATACAAAAATAATAAAAAAAATAGCTGGCATCACTGATCCGCAGGAGGCTAGTCGTCGTCAGGTGTGCGACTCGCAGATGCACCATGAACCTACAAGATATACATATAATTATGATACATACATTATATATATCCTAAATTATTGGATACATACAAAATTAATAAATAATTACTTACCTGAGATGACGTGAATATATGCAGCACAGATGTAACATACTCTAGCTGAGATCTAATGATCTGCATCTCTGCTCTGACTGCATCACATGTCTGTCGGAGCTCTGTTATCTCCTCCTGGAGTCGAAGAACATATGACTGATCATGACTCTCTCTGGCATCCCGAGTATATCTACTCATCTCAGATAACTGAGTATGTGTAACTCCAATCCCATAACCCCTCACTCGTCCAGGATGCTCTGGTCCCATCAACTCCGAGAATATCTCGGCCTCGATGCGACTGCTCTGAGTAGATGATGTACCCTCGCCAGCACGCTCGGAGATCATAGAGGTAGCCTTATCCTATGTTTTATAAAAAACACATATTCAATACTTAATAAAAATAAAAATATAAATCATGATATAATATAAATAAAAAAATTACATATATATCTCTAGACTCCTCCCAAACAAAACTACCATCCTGATGAATGTGAGTCATCCGATAGAACTCCACCTCACCAGGCTCCCTCCCCTACTGATCAGCCTATATAAAAAATAAATATTACAAAAAAATCCAAAAAACACATCTTATATCCCCGTACCATGATACATGGTACATGCATGATACATGATGTTAAAACTAAAAGTATACTAAAAGTATTATAAGATGAGAAATATATAAACTCATGCCTGAACCGTGCATAACTTTTGGACCCTGCTATGTGAGGAACAGACCGAGCTGCTCGTGCAGCTCTACTAATAGCAGAATATATCTACAAAATAAAATTAAAACTATGTTATATATTGTATAAATATAATTATGACAAGTGAAAATTAATAAATTTCGAAGTGTTTGATGATGCTACACAACCTGTGCCCTCTCGAAAAACCAATAGTGCACCAGCTCCCTCCACTGATGAGGGTGAACATCAGGAGGACAGGTAGCTACAACCTGCTCCTCTGTCCTACCCTCTCGCTTGTAGTCTCCCTTCAACTTCGTCTATATTCTTTCCACTTGCGATTGAAAGAGTTAAGCACAAAATCAGAAGAATCTGGAGGGAGAACGAATTTGCTCTACAATTTAAATAAACAATAAAATAAGTATTAAATAAAATAAGTAATTTAATTATTAAAAACCTAAGATATAAAATAATATATCAATTTTTTTACCTGTACAACTCGAAGCATCTCTACTTTATATACAGGAAGTATGTCGTTCCACTTCAAATAATTCAGGGGACATAGCTGACCCCGGCGTGCTACTATCCCCAGAAAGCTAGTCAACAAGCTAGCAGCTTTCCTAATAGGCTGCCCTAGCTTGTTGCACTCTATGATTATCCTCTCGCCCTCAGGTAACTGCCACACATCACAGACTAGTGTGGGTCCTCGCTTCCGCCTGAGTCTCCCGGATCCATCTACAAAAAAATATAGAAAATTATATATCAAAACTATTGCATATGTATGAATTGAAATGGGATGAAATTATTAAATTATCCTGTATCTTTATGTCATCGATGATAGGCTCGTCATCAGGATGATCCGTAGGAGGATTGTGATGTGCGGACTCGGAGCGAATGACGTCATCCTGAGGTGGAGAGGTAGTAGCATCGACCGGATGTGCAGAAATAAAGGGACTGGCATTAGATCGATATGAAGATGATCAACTGCCCTCGGGTTGCTGTGCTGAAGAAGTACCAGCCTCGGTCTAGGAAAACTGAAACTGTACATCTAATAATTGCTTCCTTCGAGGCATGGTGTACCTAACATGCATTATTTAGTAATAAGTCGGTCAACATTATAATCAAATTATAACGGAAATGAATTATAATTTAAAATATAATATAATCATTCATGCAAAAATGTAAACCATCTTCTAAACTACTTACTTATCATAATCAACCAGTTGTACCTTCTTCGGAATCCAACCTAACCAAAATGGCTGAATCATTTATATTATCATCTAGCACAAGATTATAAGGCATACACTGAGTATAAATATCATCATCATCTTCTTCCACCCTTTTTTCCATGTCATACAAGTCTATGGATTTTGTCTTAATAATAGTAACCCATTCTGTATCCTTCGAGTCTTGTACATAAAAAACTTGTCGAGCTTGAGATGAAAAGATATATGGATCATCCTTCAATAACACACTCATATGTATCAATCTTGAAAAATTGACAAGTATGAATCCGTTTGAGTCCTTTTTCAAACCTCTTGGTATATTTATATCCACCAAATCACATCGAAATTATACAACTTTAAAATTTTCATAATAATCCAACTCCAAAATATCTTTAAGTATACTATAATAAGATTTTCCATCTGCTTCTACCATAACACCACTGTTTTGAGTTTTTCTAAGTTTCTCGCACTCCTTGATATGAAATTTAATGCCATTTATAATAAAATTATTATATTTGTTTACAATATAATTTGGACCTCTGGCAAGTGCTATTAGTTCTGTTGAACTATTTTTTTCTATCAGTACCGGTACCTAGAAAAGATAATATCAATTATCGATCACTTATTCGATGTTAAATATATATAAAATTATTATACGACTTATATATACTAACCTGATTGGCAAGCCAATTAGAGAATAACTCAACCAACTATCTTTGTTCAATCCTTGGATTAGGATGAGTGGAATGATTGGCTTGTCATTGTACATCTAAAAATTCACTACATGACAATCAAATATAAGTTTGACAACAAAATATCTAATATTTAGTATTATCCATGTGTAGATAGACTAACCTGCGATAGTCAGATATTATGTCACTATGTAGCAATACATAACAGTGTGCTTGTGACAAGGATTTATGATTAAGAAAAATACTTTCAGCTTTTCCTATAAATCTTCCGGATGATGCAAATTTGTTTAGATTTGTATTCTCCATAGTATCACTATGACGTTGAGGTCGATTGAATACAATCTCTACACCTTCGAGATATATTGAACAAAATGTTAAACACTCTTCAGCAATATATCCCTATACTATTGAGCCCTCAGGATGGGCTTTGTTTCGTACATAATCCTTTAAACGTACAAGATACCTTCAAAAAGTATGATATTTATATCACATTAAATAATGAAAAAGATATCTAAATAATAAAATTCTAGTTTTACAGCATTACCTCTCGATAGGGTACATCCATCTGTACTGTACCAGTCCACCAAGTTTAGCTTCTGAAGCTAGGTGAATGAGTAGATGAACCATAATCGTAAAAAATCCAGGAGGAAAAATCTTTTCCATCTGACATAACGTAAGTATGACTTGAGACTGCAACTGATCAAGCTCCTGAGGATCAAGAACCTTAGAACATAATGCCTTGAAGAATGATGATAACTGAAAAACAACCGTAATAACTTGTTTCGGCATTGACGACCTTAAAGCCAATGAAAGAATATCTTGCATTAGTATATGTCCATCATGACTTTTAAGATTTGAAATTTTTTGCTCTTTCATATTCACACATCGTGAAATATTTGATGCATATCCATTAGGAACCTTGGTATTCTTTAAAACTGCCAGGAAAAGATCTTTTTCTCGACTAGAAATTGTATAACATGCATGAGGGATATAAGTTCTATCATTTGTAAGCACTTGTGGATGAAGTTCATGTCGGATGCCCATTTCTTTTAAATTAAGGTGCGCCTTCATGTTATCTTTAGTCTTTCCATCAAGATTTAATATTGTTCCAATCAAATTATCACAAACATTATTTTCTATATGTATAACATCAAGATTATGCTGGAGTATATTATGCTACCAATAAGGTAAGTCAAAGAATATGCTTCTTTTCTTCCATAATTGTTTAGTATGCTGATGGGTAAATGCTGTGATGTATCATCATCATTTTCAACTTCAAAAAAATTATCCGGATCCTCGAACACTACTGTATCTAAGGTGCAAGTATTGACTTCCTCCGATACTTCTTCTTGTACTGAAGTCTTAACATCATCTCTTTCTCGCTTTTTAGAGGACTTTGTCATCTTACCATAACTGTATCTGATACCAAGCATTTATCTATGAATATCAGAACCAGAGGTAGAATTGGAGCAGATTCCAACTCTATAGTACCATCAAATAAATCCTTCTGAAATCGAAATGGATGTTTTGCCTCCAACCATCGACGATGTCCCATATAACAGAACTTTCCTCCATGTTTTAACTAAATTGAATGAATTGATTCACCACAAGAAAGATATGTAACTCGTCCCTTAGTGCTCCAGCCAAATAAATTAGCATATGCAGAAAAATCGTTAACAGTCCATAATAGAGCTGCCCGCAGATTGAATGTTTGGCCATTCGAAGCATCAATTGCATTGATACCCTCCCACAGTTGTTTCAATTCATCTATTAAAGGATGTAAGAAAATATCAATATCATTGCCTGGACCCTTATCACCTGGAATGACCATTGATAAAATAAGTGAAGATTATTTCATGCATATCCATGGTGGCAAATTATAAGGAATCAGAACAACTGGCCAGGTGCTATAGACAGAACTTAAGGTCTGAAATAGATTGAACCCATCACTGGCTAAACCCAGCCTGACATTACGAGCATCAGATGCAAAATCAGGATGTCTGTCATCAAATGCTTTCCATGCTAAACTATCCACTGGGTGTCTCAGTATTCCATCTTTTGTACAACTTTCATCATGCCATCTTATTGATGAAGCTGTCTTTGATGATGCATAGATCCTTTTCAATCTAGGTACAAGAGAAAAATAGCGTAATACCTTCGCCGGCTTTTGTTTAATATGTGTTGCATCCAATTTATCTAATCCCTCACTCTCATTTTCTTTTTGCTTCGTCCATCGTGAACATCCACACACATGGCACGTCTCTTGATCAGCTTGTTCTGCCCGATATAATATACAATCATTTGGACAGCTATGATCTTTTCATATCCAAGATCCAATTCCTTTACTAGTTTTTTGGCTTCATAACAAGATGCTGGTAAACTAGTACCTTCAGAAAATGCATCCTTTAATAACTTGAGCAACATAGTAAAACTCTTGTCAGACCATTTATTCAAGTATTTTATATGAAACAAATGTACAAGAAATTTTTTTTTTGAAAAGTTCTTGTAACCGGCATATAATTCTTGATCTACATCTCTTACCAGCTTCTGATAACGATCTGTTCCAATATTAGTTGGGGGTATCAGCTCTCCATCATGTATAGATTCAGTAAATATAGGATCCTCGGGTAACCCAGCTGCTATTTGTCCTCCACTACAATCTCCAGGATGTTGAGCACCATATTCAAAAGCATCTCTGAGCAAACTCCTGATATCATCATCTCTTATAAGATTTTTCTGTTGGTTACTGGATCCAAAATCAGGTATATGTTTCATGTTAGAGGTTTGGTTACATGTAGATTGTAACCTTGACTCTCCATGAAAAAACCACTCTATATAATCTCTTAAAAAACCATTCCATACCAAATATTTTTCAACAATATTTGGATATAGAGAACTGGAATTTACACATTTTCGGCATGGACATAAAATCTTTCCATTGATACTACTTCTCTCCATACCAAATTTAATGAAATTCTGTACTCTATTCAGATATTCTTTGCTATTCCTCGGTTTAGTTATCCAACTCTTATCCATTGTAAGATAAAACTAACTGAAATAAACAAATATTTATAAGAACAGAATAAATTTAAAATAAGTTTATTCAATAAATCAATTACAGTATTATTAAATGCACCCTATCATTAACTAATAGGTAAAGAGATCCTATCCCATTCAAGAATTGCATTAATTATATAGATCATTTATAGTAACCAAAGGATATGCAATAGAAGTTCCAGAAAAATTTCGGCAGCATTTCTCCTTAGTTCTCTCCATACAAATAAATATGTATGAGGAGAACTAAAAGGAAATGCTATCAGAAATATATCTGGAACTCTATCTGTACCGTTTGATTACTGTAAGCACCTATAAAATTATTTACAATTATCAAATTATCCAAACTGGACAATCAATTGACCACTGTACATATTTCTCCTATCCATACAAAAATAAAATAATTGTACGGATGCTGTAGAATATGTACTTTAATCAATTGACGGGTCTATGTTTCTATGCAATACAAGTTTTTTTAAAAATATTTTAAAAATTATAATTGATCGTAACAAAGCTACAGATGACATTGAAATAAAAGATTTACAATAATGAGATGCAGGTATATACTAAGAAATTTATAAAAAAATAGAAATCATCTACCAAGAAAAAGAACAATAAATAATAAAAACCTTCATGTTCTTTGAAATAGGAAGAGTCCAAGAGGTGATGCTTAGCATGGATTGGAGGGCCCCATCTACCAGGTACTATTAATAGCATTTTTAACCAACAAGCTTTTTATCAATGCAACTGGGTTCAGGGACATTGCACACAAGTTGTTGGAATATGTTGCTCATAGTCTCTTTTAGCCCATCAAATATCCAACCCAAAACTACACAATGTTGCTATCTACTGCATCAAACCTATTGCTTGATAGGAAGAGTAGTGATCAGAGCTTAAAAACATCATTCCAAAAGTAGGATATTGAATAGATTGTAAGCTTAGGTGTAGCCCGAGGAAGTTTTCCATTATAATAGTAGTAATTTATTGAGAATCTCCTAGGTATATTTCCATTAATGAAATGGTTCCACTATTATTTTGATAACAGCACTTGATTGAATATTGTGATATTAATGACTCCTTGCCATCTACATTTTTTTTTGGTTTACAAATTATGTGCCAATTTGCCAAGTACTAACCTCCTAGGTATTATGGTCGAAGTTCATTAAGCATAGACAACTTGCCATATTTGAGATCTCTTTTGATATGAATCCATGTTCTTGGTTCTCTATTTTAGTTCAACAGCATTTAGGTGCTTATCCTACGAGAAATTATTAATTTGGCGGATCGTAGATTTAGAATGCAACGAATATCTATTAATAATTTCATCCCAGAGTGCAATGAATCCATTTAGAATAATTTCATTTTAGATCTGCGTTAGACTTGGTTCATCTACTAATTTCTCCCCTCCTATACCTGTTGCAATCCGTGAAATAGCCATGTAACAAGCCAAGCCAAACTAAAGCAAGTCAGTTCAGCTTGGGTTCAAATCCTTTTTAGCTCGACAATTTTGGCTTTTGTTATTATTAATTTGAGCTTGATTAATAAGATGTTGAAACCATACTTGAGCTAGCATCCTATATATTGCTCAATTTCTAATATCTTGTCATATTAAACTATGGATGTAAATCGTCATTCAATTTTAGTTGGCAAAAAAAAAAAAAACTTAAGATTTTAAATTAAGTGAGATACAATGTTCTATCACATAAGTGATTTTGTAGAAGTTCCGTTCGCTCAGGAAAATTTAAAAGTTCTAAAATATGAATTGCATTTGATCGAGGTAAATTCGAGATAAAATAAATTAATCAACAATGGTTCAATCAAATTGGAGCTAGAAATTATTCAATCAAGCCAAATTGGAGGCTTAAGATGCAAAATCATTAGCCAAATTTAAACTCAAGATAGGTTAAGAGCTAATTAATCTAGCTTGGCTCATTTACCTCGAAACAGGTTGCCAAATGAGAAATATATTGGAACCCACGGTTGCCAATGCTTGGTAATTGTTGTATTCTCTCCAAATATGTCACTTCTTATTGTTTTTTTTATAGAAAGAGAGAAGCCTCCACTCCATAAATAAGACAAAATTAAAGGTTTACAATATCCTGAGAGTTAATAGAAAGATAAAACTATACATATCCCACAGATAAATTAGGCCATTAGAATTCATAAGACATTTACAATAGAAAGAACAAGTAGGTTGCACAGAATATAGCAAACCATAGCATTAGATAGCAAAACATTCCATCCATAGCATTCTTAGATTATTACAAACAAAAAATAAAAACAAAACAAGTAATAATAGGCAAAAAAATAAAAAAATAAAAAACAAATACAAACTCATCGATCGGATCTGAAGAACAGAGAGGGATCGAGGTGGCCAACGCGCGAGAAGGAGGAGGAGGAGGAGGAGGTGCTGCGTCGGCGGATTGAGCAGAGGAGGAGGAGGAGGAGGAGGAGGAGGAGGAGGATGAGGTTCGGCGGCTCGGGCGGGATCTAGGGCTCGAGCGGGGGGTGGGGGGGAGGAGGAGGAGGAGCTGCTGCATCGGCGGATCGAGAGGAGGAGGAGGAGGAGGAGGAGGATGACGACGAGGTTCGGCGGCTCAGGCGGGATCTAGGGCCCGGGTTGGGGAAAAGGGGATTTGGGAAATCCGCCGATGCTTAAAAGCGTCGATAAAGGTCCGGTACTTGGCGATGCTTACAAGCATCGTCGGATTATGGAAGATGCCGATGCTTTTCAAAAGCGTCAGCGGATAAAATTTAACGATGCTTAAAAGCATCATTAAACATTCGGTACTTGGCGACGCTTAAAAGTGTCGACAGGTTGCGGAGTCTTCCCAATGCTTCACAGAAGCGTAGGGAGAAAACGGTCGGCTTTTTTCCATTTTATTGTGGTGCTCTCCTTGATATGAAGAAGTCCACCAGCAAAGCTTGGGGGAGGAGAAGAAGCAAATAAAATAAGGGATTTAGTGATTTGGGAATAGGGGGGAGGAGGGTGGTAGGGGTGTTTTGTGATAGTTTGGCATCCAACAATGCCTTTAATTAAGCATTGTCCCATTTCTTAAATGCGTCGACACTTGTAAGCATCATTAAGTCTAAGCATTTCTTAAAAGCATCGGAAAAAATTTGGTATTGTTCACGACATGCCGATACTTTTTACTAGTGTGGACAGTCAAAAGTTACCAGATTCTCTTTTTCTTGTAGTGGGTCCTAATTATATACCGGGTTCGGGCCAGATGGAGTCTAGAGTCGAAGATATCCATCTAAAAAATAAATGGACAGGTCAGAATTCAGTAAGTTCTAACCTGACTCGTAATATAGAATGAGTCCAATTTTAATATCCAATCCGATCCTATGGATCTTTTAAAATGGATCGGATCAGATTTAGATGAATGAGATCAAGTCGAGTCATAAGCGAACCCAATCCTTTTGCAGCTTAAGGCTCAACAGAGCTGTGTTAGACAATATCAGGATTCCTTCTCCCTTTTCAAATCTGCAACGGAACATAATTAATTGAGACAAGTTGGGGGATTGGATACCTGCCTTGAGTTTGGAGAGCTAGCAAGGAACACTTGAAGTTTACCAACTAAAGTTTATCCGCATGCTAACTTCCTCCAACCAAATATCTTCAATGTCATTGATTCCCAGCCCAAATAGCTAGCGTCCAGGATGGGTCAGGTTACATAGTTTCATACCTCGTGACTGTTCCATTGTACTACCACGCGGATATGCCACTCTTGGGACCTTATCAAAGGACTGGTTTTCCTTGCCCCGGAGCTTTCTTCCATCCAAACGCGGCAGCCAACTCTTGGCTGAGCGGCGCTGCCCAAAATTTTGCATCCACTCCGCTTCCCGGAAGGAAGGGTGAGACCGTACCAAGTCCTATAGTAACACGTATCACATCCTTAATGTATGGAGTCTTATAGATCCATGTCCTTTTTTTTCTTTGACTCGTAGAGAACGAAGGAAACTCCGTGGGAGTGCCATGGAGCCGGCTATTTGCGTATATGGCTAGTGAATGAGAAAGTGGTGCATGTCGGCAACCGCCGAGCCTTATCCTAACAAATTTTTCCAGCAACAAACGTTGCATGGAACCACGTGAAGGGCTGCCCCACCAGGATCTCCAACGACTTTATCCGTGCCTTTTTTTTATGATGTTCTTTCATATAGTAAGCGTTTCCGTTGATCCTGTTGCGCGTTGGATTCAATCCGTTGAAACTCGTGAATTTGCATGCAAGAAAATTTGCCACGACCATACACTGCTTCAGGGTGACCCAAAAACAAAGAATAGTCACCTTAAGACGTGCATAGAAAAGTATGGTTAGAGATGGCGATTAGATCGGAGCAAGTATAAATGGATCAAGTCAGATTCAGATCAGATAAAAAATGTTTCAGCTCGAATCCGATCTATTTATTAAATAGATCAAATTTTAAAATTTGAATATGACTTGTTTATTAAAGAGGGTACTCGATCTGATCTGTTTATGATCCGTTTACAATTCAATTAAAAAAATCAAAACTAGACCTATTTATGACCCGTTGAAAACCTAGTTAAGAAAAAAAGAAGATAGTGAGAAAAACCTACCACTGAAGTGCCACCTCTTCGAGCTCTACCCTTGCTGCATCTCAAGTGGCCATCTCTTTCTTGCTTCTTCGCTCCTGATCATCTTTGGTTCGGTCTCCACATCGTTGTATAATCAACAAAAAGAGAGACACACCGAATAAGACAAAAGAGAGGAGCGAAGGATTCAACGGTAACGACAAGAGAGCTCCGACAATGGCAAGAGAAGAGGGGAGGGCTCATGCAGCAATGAGAGAAAAGGGGAAGGCTTCGAATCTCCATCACCTCCGGCTCTAGACCTCAAGACTTTGATGGTGGTAGGAAAAGAGGGGAGGGCTACGGTGGCAAGAGAAGAAAGGAGGGCTACGGTGGCAGCGAGAGAAGAGGGGAAGGCTCTAGACACTACCAGAAATTAACCTTTCAGCGAGGGACAAAATCCCTTGGTGAAAGTCAAAAATCCCTTGGTGAAAGTCAAAAATCCCTTGGTGAAGATTTTCACCGAGGGATTTCCAAGGAAAATTCGTCCCTTGGAATATATGATGTTGGTGAAAGTCTCCCTCAGAAATCCCTTGGTAATTACTGAGGGATCTAAAACTTTCTGCAAGAAAATTTTTCTTGGTGAAATTGTAGTCCATTTGCCAAAAACCAACCATTTTTCAAGGGATTCACTAACCAAAATGCACTCAGAAATCCCTTGGTAATTACCAAGGGATTCATCGAGAGAATTTGCCTTGCTAAAAATTAGCTAACTGAATTATTTGTAATGAATTATCCCTCGCAGATCCCTTGGTGATTATTTGAAGTTTGTTAAAAAATTTCTTGGTAATCCCTTGGTAAAATTTTCATCTTACATTCTATTTTGCTTACAAATCATTTGGCAAAGCTTTCACTTAGAAAACAATTTTATAAATATAATAGCAGCTCTATATACATTATAATTCTCAACACATCAACCATAACTCAATTTTTATAATACGAAACAACATCATAATGTATTTAAGCAAATTTTAACATGTATATTAAATAAGTTTAACATCCATCAAGGTTTCAATCCATAAACAAATAAAACTATATCAAAACATAAAACAAAAAAACTTCAGTTAATACCCAACATCAAACATATACATAATAAATTCATAACAAACATCAATCACATGGAGAACCAGTTAAAGGGTTAGCAGACTCAGTTCCTTCTTGTGGAGGAGGTGAAGACGGCTCAGAGGATGTAAAACCAAGACTAGAAATGAGAGATCGCAACATTTCCTTATGTTGAGGGTTCATCAAAACTGCCATAATATGCTCCTGCGTATTCTCCATAGCTCCTTGGATAACAGAGTTGGTGGTAGGTGTACTTCCTGAAGAACTGCCTAGTTGAGAAATAGAGCATGATGTAGAAGTCCTCACGACTACATTGGATGAATGTGCATGTGGCCCAAATCCATACATCTTATTTTTAGAAACACCTGTGGCTTCCACCCATATAGTAGCATCAAATGAAGGTTGTGATTCAATCTCTGAGCCATACTTTTTATTAAGACCAGTCTTATATGCCTCCTGCAACCATATATCAGAATAAAACAAATATAAGAATTATAAATAAGCAAATATATCTATGTCATGGATGATATGCATAAAAATAAAATAAACAAAAGAATAATAAATTAATCTATTAATATATATATAACATAAAATATATTTAGATATAAAATTGAAAACATACACTAACTTTCTTGGATTTTGCATCCACAAACTTTCGTGTCCCTTTCTTCATATGGGTGCGCTCAAAAAGCGATGCAAAGTAGGTTATATACCATTCTTTTGCATCTACAACAAGTTATTGTATCATAAATATATTATGAATATAAACATCAATAAGAATTAAGAAATACTAAATAAATTACCATTCTCCTCTTATGCATCACAAAAGGAATGGAACCCCCTGAATGCTTAGTGATTGAGCCTTCTTTTTGCTTCATTTGATTTTCCTGACCAGCTTTAGACTTCTGCTGCCACTTATCTTTAAGCCAATGCCTCTGACATAACTCATCCCATATTTCTTGTCTCATCCAACTTGGATGAACTTTGTCGATCGTGTCTGCAAGTGTGGCTAGTGGATTCCTCTCCTTTAACTCATCAACACATTTCTTTCGTGCCTCACTCATCATGCCTGTCAGTAGAGATCTGTTGGTACTCATCCAACATTTTCTAATATTATAATCATCAGCTGGAGACCATCTATACCTTGCCTGTAAAACATATCAAAGACTTATGCTCTGTTATCATAATAACTTCATTATGAACTAAGTAACAATTTAATACATCACGTCAAATCTACGTAACAACTCATCTTTGGTTGTTTGCTCTACTGAACCCCACAAAGGCCAAGCTTCTTTAAAACATTGCTTCAACCAAACACTCATCTGACGTGATACCTCAGGCTCGACAAATCTATGCATTAAACATCAAGCAAATTAATCATATGAAATAAAAATAAAAATAGATATCAAATAAAAATATATAATTATAAAACTTACTTATTCATTTCTACTGTGATGGAAACTTTATCTGTTTCAACTGTCGGCTCAGGAGCAGACTGGTTCGGGCCTCTTGTATGTGTAGAGCCAATCGAACCTACACTATCAGGCACATGAGGTGAAGAATTGGCAAAGGGCTCCTCCATGGGCACTGATTCATGTTGCTCAACACGTGGAGGTGTGTTAAATAGCCTACGGGTAGATCGTTGTGGATATCGTCCAGTATCCCTATCATGTTGTAATATTCGGCTTGGGATGAAGTCGGCAGGCCCAGCCGACTTCAACCCAAACCAACGAAAAAAAAAAAAAACAAAGGAGGGGGAGACGGAGTGGAACAGGGGATGTACCTTCTCCCTTATCCGTCCGACATTTTTGTCGGGGACTTCGAGGGAGGAGTCGGAGGGGGGAGAGGGAGGTTTGACGGAGCCGTAGTAAGGTTGGATGGGACTCCGGCCGACTGGTTTTCCTTTTCCCAAACGACGAGAAGTCCATCGATGGATTCTCTTTAAATTTCCCCACACCGCCGCCTCTCGAGCGATCTCCGTGGTGTTTCTTCCTCTCCGGCGAGCATCCAGGAGTCCGGCGAAGTCAGGTAAGGGTTTTTATGAGTTTTTTTTTAAAGAAAAAGGGGGGGTCGAACCTATTTTTGGTTTGGGGGCTGTGGATCCATGGATGGCTTCATCGCCGCCGTCCACCGTCTGCCGTCTGCCGAGATGTCTTCCCGGAGACCTTCTTCCTAGGTCGTCGGTAGCCGGGGGGGGAGGTCGGATCGGTTGGACGAAGGAAGGCAAGGGGAGGGACCATTCGGGAGAAAGAAGAAAAGAAGGAAGAAAAAGAGGAAGAAAAAAAATAATAATAATAATAAGAGAGAAGGAAGAGAGAGAAAGAGGAGAGAGAAGGAAGAGAGAGAAAGAGGAGAGAGAATGAAGAGAGAGAAAGAGGAGAGAGAAGGAAGGGAGAGAGAAAGAGGAGAGAGAGGGAAGAGGAGAGAGGAAGAAGAGAGAATCCAGGGATTTTCTCGAAATTCATGAAATTCGAGAATTTAGATTTTAATTAAATTATTTATTAATGTAGGGAATCAGTCTTCTGAGCAGTGAGGCATCGCGCAAAAATTCGGGTACTAACTAGTGTCGAATATATTAGGATTGGCGATAAGGTAAGGAAATTTTGTATCGATCATTCTCTTATGCATGAGTTTATATATGCATTTACACGTATGATATATATTATGTGGCATAGTTGTTTTCTTGTGATAGATAATGTATTTTTTTAACATTATTGTCGTCGGTATTCCATGCACGATGTTATAGAGAAAATTGATATCCGGATGGGTTGGACCATGATATCGGATTGCTAAACAAGTTGAACCATGAAACCGAATATCGAGTGGGTTGGACCACGATATCGGTTAATACAATGTGTTGGACCATGACATCGGTTATCGAGTGGGTTGGACCACGATACCGGTTGTCGAGAGGTCATAAAAGATGTTTTGACAAGTGTTAATAAAGTAAATAAGGTGTTTGGTCTAGCCATGCTACGGTTGCACCGTGGTTATACAGCCTGAGCCACGGGCTTTGTACGTGGGAGCCGGCCACGGGCGGATAGTACGTGGGACAGTCGAGCCACGAGCTTAGTACGTGAGCAGGACCGACCATAGTATGCATGGTCGCTTTGTGGTTGCCAGTCATGGGCTGGTACATGACCATGGCTAGTCCAGGACCCTAAAGATAAAGATTACGTAATGGAAATTCTAAAGAAAAAATTATAATGTAATCAAAGTTTGTAATACATGAGGCTGAAATCATTTGATTGCATTGACATATCATATTTGTATTTTATTGTTTCAGAAAATTATATTATTACTTAAAATGGTCATATAGATGCCTTACTGGGCTGTATAGCTCACTTTCTATCTTTTTAAATTTTCAGAGACTCAGGACACGTGACAGGATTTGGGCTGGGCGTGAGACGAAGACCTATACATGCTGAGTTAGTTAGAGTTAGAGTTTAGTTTCGGTTACTAATGTTTGTTGTAAATCAGTAGATCAATAGTTGACTGATTTAATAAATGGATGCTACCTGATTAATTATATGATATTAGTTTTCTTTTGATATGTTGACTCTGGTGTAATTAGGCCTTGCATGATCTCTAGGGTAAAATCTAGGATTTGTGCGGCCGGTCGCGTAGCTGATTCCGGTATTGGATTCGGGACGTGACAGAGTGGTATCAGAGCAAACCAGGTTCTAGGATCTTAGGATATAAGCTCAACGAGAGAGAGTGTGGGTTGATCCATATGTGGGGTAGATATTATGTCATGATTGTTTTGACCATCTGAGTGTTAGTTGTATACTAACAACGATTGGTGTAGGTTTTCCATGGCGCATGGTAGTGGACGTGGACGTGTTAGGAGGCCCACAAGATTTGCAGATGGAGCAAATGCTTGGGATCCTATTGAGCAGCATGAGAATGCTGGAGCTTTATCTGATAATGAGGAACATCCACAGGACCCAATGCCGAATCTGGTGGACAACACTGATAATGAGGAGCATCACCATGAACCAGTGCCCAATCTTTTGGATAACACCCCAGAGACTGGAACTGCTGAAACAGGAACACCGGGTGGATCTGGAGTTCAGCCTGGGGACCAGATGGGTCTTCCTTAGCTATTACAAATTTTAGTGCAGCAGCAAGCTACTGCAAGAGCTGATACACTAAAATTTATGGAAGCCCAACAGCAACAGCAGCAATTTATGCAACAGTTATTATTACAACGACAACAGCCAGAAATCAGAATTCCTCAAGAATGGCCAATTACACTGATAGATTTCAAGAAGTATGTGCCGCCGGTATTCAAGGGGACTTCTGATCCCATGGAGGCAAAGGGATGGCTGAAAGATGTTGAAAAAGTTTTTCAAGCCTTGCGGTGTCCAGAAGGGGAGAAGGTTACCTTCACTACCTTTTTATTGCAAGATGAGGCAGCTGCTTGGTGGGAATTAGAGCTTGGAAAGCAAGGACCAACTGATGTACCATATACCTGGGCAGATTTTAGAAGGATTTTCTATGAGAGGTATTTTCCTCAAAGTGTTCGGGTACAGAAATTCTGGGAATTTGATCGCTTGGAGCAGGGTAGTTTAACTGTTTCTCAGTATGCAGCAAGGTTTGAAGAATTATCGAGATATGCTCCATCACTGATAATGGATGAAGGGATCCGGGCCAGAAAATTTGAAAATGGATTGAGAGGTCGGATTCAGCATCAGGTGTCTGTATTCGAACTTACCACCTATAAAGAAGTGGTTAATAATGCACTGATAGTAGAAAGATGACTGGATGCTGCTCAAGCAGAGAGAGAAAAAGCTTTAAATAAAAGATCCAGATCAGGAAAATTTCAGGATCAATCTAATGAAAATATCAGTGCAAAGGCAAGGAAACTTGACACCGCTGCACCAGATGACAAAACTAGACAAGTGGATGATATCCAGTGCTACCGGTGTGGTGGACCGCACCTTAAGCGAGACTGCACCTGGCCAGGAGGAAAATGTTTCAATTGTGGAAAGGAGGGTCACACTGCAGCTGTATGTCGTCTTGGTCAAGGGTCACAGCGTCAAGCGCCTCAAGCATCGCGTGACGGACTTCAACAAGGAGGACAACATAAGTTAGGTACCCAAGGATGGGTGTATGCACTCACCCTGCAGGATGCCAACGCATCCAATTCAGTAGTGACAGGTATGAGTAGGTTATGACCATCTGGGATGGTAATACGAGTGATTAAAATCATATTGACATGGTGATTATTAAGATATGACAAGAATAGTGTTAGACCTTAGATTATGATGATTTGGAACTGTGGTATAAGTAATTTTGATAGATGTGAGTGATATCGAAATTCAAGTCATGATTATTCGAGACTGGAAATTTATAATTTGGAAATCACCTAGTGGTTGTTAAGACATAACATGGACTCAGAACTATGACATAAGTGATTAGGATATGGTTTGAATGTCAAAAACTTGAGCTGAAATATAAATGAGAAAGGATAAGTTTTGAATAAGACTTGGAAGGTAAATACCTTAAGAGGTGACTAATTAGAAGTTGGAGATCGAATGACATGAGGGTTGGTTATTCTTAAAGTTTTTTTTTTAAAAAAAATCTCAATCAAGTTAATTTCGTGGACGAAATTTTTTTAACGGGGGAGAATGTAATATTCGGCTTGGGCTGAAGTCGGCAGGCCCAGCCGACTTCAACCCAAACCAACGAAAAAAAAAAACAAAGGAGGGGAGACGGAGTGGAACAGGGGATGTACCTTCTCCCTTATCCGTCCGACATTTTCGCCGGGGACTTCGAGGGAGGAGTCAGAGGGGGGAGAGGGAGGTTTGACGGAGCCGTAGTAAGGTTGGACGGGACTCCGGCCGACTGGTTTTCCTTTTCCCAAACAACGAGAAGTCCATCGATGGATTCTCTTTAAATTTTCCCACACCGCCGCCTCTCGAGCGATCTCCATGGTGTTTCTTCTTCTCCGGCAAGCATACAGGAGTCCGGCGAAGTCAAGTAAGGGTTTTTATGAGTTTTTTTTTAAAGAAAAAGGGGGGGCCGAACCTATTTTTGGTTTGGGCGCTGTGGATCCACGGGTGGCTTCGCCGCCGCCGTCTGCCGAGATGTCTTCCCGGAGACCTTCTTCCTGGGTCGTCGGTAGCCAGGGGGGAGGTCGGACCGGTTGGACGAAGGAAGGCAAGGGGAGGCACCATTCGGGAGAAAGAAGAAAAGAAGGAAGAAAAAGAGGAAGAAAAAAATAATAATAATAAGAGAGAAGGAAGAGAGAGAAAGAGGAGAGAGAAGGAAGAGAGAGAAAGAGGAGAGAGAAGGAAGAGGAGAGAGGAAGAAGAGAGAATCCAGGGATTTTCTCGAAATTCGTGAAATTCAGAAATTTAGATTTTAATTAAATTATTTATTAATGTAGGGAATCGGTCTTCTGAGCAGAGAGGCATCGCGCAAAAACTCGGGTACTGACTAGTGTCGAATATATTAGGATTGGCGATAAGGTAAGGAAATTCTGTATTAATCATTCTCTTGTGCATGAGTTTATATATGCATTTACACGTATGATATATATTATGTGGCATAGTTGTTTCTTGTGATAGATAATGTATTTTTTTAACATTATTGTCGTCGGTATTCCATGCATGATGTTATAGAGAAAATTGATATCCGGATGGGTTGGACCATGATACCGGATTGCTAAATAAGTTGAACCATGAAACCGGATATCGAGTGGGTTGGACCACGATATCGGTTAATACAATGTGTTGGACCATGACATCGGTTATCGAGTGGGTTGGACCACGATACCAGTTGTCAAGAGGTCATAAAAGATGTTTTGACAAGTGTTAATAAAGTAAATAAGGTGTTTGGTCTAGCCATGCTACGGTTGCACCGTGGTTATATAGCCTGAGCCACGGACTTTGTACGTGGGAGCCAGCCACGGGCGGATAGTACGTGGGACAGCCGAGCCATGGGCTTAGTACGTGAGCAGGACCGACCATAGTATGCATGGTCGCTTTGTGGTTGCCAGTCATGGGCTGGTACATGACCGTGGCTAGTCCAGGACCCTAAAGATAAAGATTACGTAATGGAAATTCTAAAGAAAAAATTATAATGTGATCAAAGTTTGTAATACATGAGGCTGAAATCATTTGATTGCATTGACATATCATATTGGTATTTTATTATTTCAGAAAATTATATTATTACTTAAAATGGTCATATAGATGCTTTACTGGGCTGTATAGCTCACTTTCTATCCTTTTAAATTATCAGATACTCCGGACACGTGACAGGATTTGGGCTGGGCGTGAGACGAAAACCTATACATACTGAGTTAGTTAGAGTTAGAGTTTAGTTTCGGTTACTGATGTTTGTTGTAAATCAGTAGATCAATAGTTGACTAATTTAATAAATGGATGCTACCTGATTAATTATATGATATTAGTTTTCTTTTGATATGTTGACTCTGGTGTAATTAGGCCTTGCATGATCTCTAGGATAAAACCTAGGGTTTGTGCGGCCAGTCGCGTAGCCGATCCGGTATTGGATTCGGGGCGTGACACATGTTCATCTTGAAGCTGTTGTCGGGATACATCTCTTCCTCTATCACCCCTTCCACAAAGTCTAGATGCTCCACCATGTGTCATTATCCCTGTTGATATACAAAGATTAGATGCATATATTAAATATCATGGATGTAATTTAAGATCATATATATTATTTACAATAATATAATACAAACCCACAATGTAAATATAGTACAAATAATCAAGACAGATATTTGATAAATTATGATCAAAATTATCCAAAATATATAAATTATAAATAATCCTCATTACATGGCAACTAAAATTAAATGTAAATAGCAACATTATACAAATCAATCATTATCACTATCAGACAATTCAAACTCATTTTCGTCCTCATTAGACTCATCATTGTCTTCAAATTCTTCTTCTTCCTCATCTTCTGCATCCTCTCCATCCTCTTCTTCTTCCTCTTCTTCTTCTACCACGCTTCTTCTAATCTTTGTTGCAACTTACGTATCTCATCATCATTAAGCATTTCATACTGAGAGAAATCAACTAGCAAATCAGGTATGTCAAGATCTTCATGAGCTTGAACTATAGATAGGTCTGTGATCTCATCCTCTTGATAAATATCAATATCCGAAGATACATTGATATTACTTGTATCCACGAAAGGGATATTAAAGGAATTCCTAGCTTTCGCTTTACACAGCCCACCAACCATCTGTCTCCTTACTCTTGCATGGATAAGTGGTGTAATATACTTGTGCTTGTTGTGCCAATACAAAAGGCTCATTGGTATTCAATCGTGATTTGTAGCGCAAGTCCAAAGGCCATGATCATGATGCACTCTAATGCCTCTCTCAGTATCATACCAATCACATTTAAATAATACAACCTTGTTTGCAGCACCATAATAAGTTAACTCCAAAATCTTAATTAACATGCCGTAATAATCACGTTCAAAGTCATTGTAACAGCTTCCTTTTACACACACCACTATTCATTGTTTGTTTATTAATGCCATATTCAAGTGTGTAAAATTTAAAACCATTGACAAAATATCCTTTAAAAGTTGTAACTCCTGCATTTGGGTCTTGTGCTATATCCACGATACGTCAATCAATTCCATGCCTCTCACTCTTCACCTATTTTCAAGAAAAAATTATCACAATCATCTAACTTAATGATCAATAATAAAAAAAACATATTACATAAAGTACATTATCAACTGACCAAATTTTTTAACCATCTTGCAAACTCTCGCTCACGTAGTCTCTCAACTTCTACATCGGTTATTTGAGATGAATATGCTCTGACATGCAACTCATATCGACTGTATTTATGTTAGTTGCACATAATTAGTCCAAATAATTTAATACCTTATATATATTATAAATTAAAAATGGAACACTTACTCTATAAACGGTCCAAGCTCTTCATAGTTAAGCAATATATAAATATGTGCAGCTTCATACTCTTCATCAGTCATTAACCTATAAGATGCAGTTGTTTCCATCGGTCATCCAGGATGTGAAAATATAGAAAGACATCCTGAAGGCCTCACATCTCTTCCATCATCATTTCGTGGAACTCGAGTTAACCTTGTTTGTACCTCAGGCTTAAAATAATATAAGCAAAAAGAGCTAATTTCTTCGATAACATAGGCCTCACATATTGAACCCTCGACAGAGGACTTATTTCGTACCATTCTTCTCAAGTATAACATGTACCTAAATAATATAAATTTTACTTATATAAGATAGAAATTTAATAAATTATATACTAAAAATAAAGAATGGTACCTCTCAAATAAATACATCCATCTAAATTGATTTGGTCCTCCAACCTTTGTTTCATAAGCCAAGTAAACCGGCAAGTGTTCCATGGAATCGAAGAAAGCGGGAGGAAAGATTTTCTCTAACTTACATAAGGTTTCAACAATATTTTTCTCTAAGATTTTCATATGCTTAACCTGAATGACAGTGGAGCAGATATCTCGAAAGAAATGGCATAATTCGGTTATTGCATTCCATACTGAAGGTGGCACTATATCCCGAAAAGTAATAGGAAGCAATCTCCCCATAAGTATATGGCAATCATGACTCTTTAATCCATAGAACTTACAATCATCAACATTCACACATCGAGATATATTTGAGGCATAGCCATTGGGAAGCTTCAATTCCTTTAAGCAGTTACAAATATTCCTTTTCTGTTCAGTAGTCAATGCATAAGAGGCTTTAGGTTTGCAAAGCCCGTCATTATATGACTTCAAGTGCAAATGAGGCATACTGTAATATCTTTCCAAATCTTTCCTTGCCTTTGTATTATCTTTGGTTTTATTCTTAATATCCATTACTGTATTAAAATATTCTCTAACATATTTTTTTCTACATGCATAACATCAAGGTTATGTCTGATAAGATTTGTGTGCCAATAAGGCAACTCCCAAAATATACTTCTTTTTACCCAATTATGTTCAACACCAAATCCAGGTAATTTTTGTTTAACATGTTGTGTGCCAAATATGATATCCGGAAGCATGCACACTCTGTTTAATATTTCTTCACTAGATAATCGAGGAGAGGGTACATCTCTCTCAACTCAACCATGAGAAAAAGCATTCCGTTGTCTCCTGTATTGATGATCAAGAGGTAAAAACTGACGATGACAGTCAAAAAATGATGTCTTGCCATCATTTTTTAGGATGAATGTCTTAGTGCGCTCTATACAATAAGGACATGATAGTCTCCCATATGTGATCCATCCGGATAACATGCCATATGCAGGGAAGTCACTAATTGTCCATAGAAGTGCTGCTTTCATTTGAAAATTTTGCCTTCTACTCACATCATAAGTATTCACCCCCACTCTCCATAACTGCTTCAACTCCTCAATTAGAGGCCTTATAAATACATCAATATTCTTGCCTGGACTCTTCGGACCTGGTATCACCATGTTTAAAAAAATATACTGTCGCTTAAGACACATCCATGGAGGTAAATTATATACCGCAATCAAAACAGGCCAACATGAATAAGGTGTTGATGAATGTCCAAAAGGATTGAATCCATCGGTACACAATCCCAAACGTACATTTCTTGGATCGGATGCAAAGTCAGGATGAATTCTATCAAAATGCTTCCATGCCTCACTATCACACGGGTGCACCATAAATCCATCTGCACATCTATTTGAAGCATGCTAAGTCATATATTGTGTTGTTTTTGATGACATAAATAACCTTCGAAGCCTATCGATTAATGGAAGATATCGTAATACTTTAAAAGGAATATTCTTTGCCTTTACACCACAATCATTTTTTCTAGATTTCCATCGAGCATGACCACAAATACTGCATTCTGTCTTTGCCTCATCTTTTAAATAATATAACATACATATATTAGGACACACATCAATTTTTTGATAGCCAAGGCCAAGCTTCCCCATCATTTTCTTTGTTTCATAGAAATTGTCTATTAGATTCTCATCTTCTGGTAACAAGCCCTTGATAATCGACAGGAGATGATCATAACAGTTTTCACTCATATTGAATTCAGACTTACAATTTAATAGTTGCGATACTGCAGATAATTTGGTGTGCTTTCGACATCCCTTCCATAATGGCTCATTTACTGCTCTGAGCAAAGAATAGAATTTCTCAGCATGTGGATTTGGGGGTTCATGCACATCATAACCTTCTTCATTGGTGATCTCCATATTTGATTGGAATTCTTGAAATTCTGGACCGAACCCTTCTACTACCAACCTTCTGTATGGATTAATATCATATTCTGAAGATTCTCCGATATGACATAAGTCTCACCGTGTGAAGTCCATACAGTATAGAGCTCATCAAAACCTTTATAGTAAAGGTGCAAAAGAACTTCATCTCTATCACAAAATTTTAAGTTACGACACTTTGAACATGGACATCTAATTTTATTTCCATCTACATGATTAGGTTGCGAAAATGCAAATTGAAGGAATCTTTCCACCCCTTCCTTAAATTCATTAGTGATATATCCATTTCTCAACCGATTATACATCCAACTGCGATCTCCTGACATGTTGTATCTTTATACCTATATAAAATTAATATATAGTCATAAATTTTATCAATCTATTTATCAAAAGAAAAAGAACATACACTTTTATAAAAAAAAAGGAACTTATATAATGAATAAGAAATAGAAGAGGAAAAGGAAGTATTGGCATTTGGACAAGATGATCCTATAGTTACTTTAAGAATGCAGCAACTCGTTCAAGCTACTTAGATTAGCAACCCTATCACTTATAATATAAGTAGTATAAGAACTAACAAAACCATGGCATTTGGGTGAGATGATCCTATAGTTACTTTAAGTTATTCAAATGAAAGTGTTAGGTAGATGACAATTTGTTACGCAATGGATAATCAAATAAACAATGATCAAGAAACATTAGATACTAAACATTCCCAAAGTTGAAGGTTACAAATAAGAATACACTAAATGCATTATTAAAACTATGCATCATTGGTAAAACTATGCATTAATCCTATAGTTACTTTCAGGTTTCCCACAAGATATATCTTACCAGAACGAAGAACTTTAAAACTATACATCATTGGTACAAGAAACTATGCATCATTGTTAAAACTATGCAAAGGATATATGGACACAAACTGAATCCCACAAGGTATATCTTACCAGAACGAAGAACTTCAAAAGGAAATAAAATACAATATATACTCAAACTGTGACGGACAAAGTGCAACTCTAATTGGGACTATTTGTGGACATTGAATTTTTTTTTTAAAAAAAATGTAGGAAAGATCTCTTATTTACTATAAATATCATGAACAAGAGTGAAAACATAGATTTTACAAATTGTATACTAATATCATTTAACTGATGAACAAACAGCATTCTACACAGGAAAGGGATTCAATATCCATGAATAAACAATCCAGTCAGTAGACATTAACATTCCTATTACATATACTAAAACTCATTTATTCACCAAGGAGTATAACAAAAAATTACTTAAGTCTTCCACTTTCCTTCTTATAACTATTCCTTAGTTTCACCAGTATGTCAGAGAAATCTATTTTTTCCTTATTCAAATGAAAGTGAAAGCCTCAAAAGTAATAGATCTGTAGCATTCACTACCAAACATAATTTTCCACCACAGAATAAAATTGATTTAATATCATTTACCAATTGCCACCAACAATATCAAAAACATAATACTATGTAAACTGATCATATAGCAAATCTTATTCATGATTAAACTAGCAACAAACCTAAACTTAAGAAAACACCAAGGAGGGACTTTCTACTTAGCTTGCTCAACAGGGAGGAAAGCAGGCTAGACTCGAACCTGATCAGTATTGATCAAATAAGGACCCGTTCTACCTCCTAAGTTGAGAGCTACACACATACAAAACTTGTTCTATTTAAGCATACATCTCACAAAAAATCAACAGAACTCTGATAACACCAACAGACACAATCAAGCCCAACAAAAATTAATTCATAGATTAGTTATGCTCTTAAAACACATCAGGATATAAAACCAGACGTCCAACATAACGATCCCGTCTCCCTCTGATCCCCATTGTTTTCCTCTGCTTTATCCATCCCAAGGAGTCTCAATCGGACTGTTTGCCTCTGATTTTTCCATCCCAAGGAGTCTCAATCGGACTGTTTGCCTCTGATTTTTCCATCCCAAGGAGTCTCAATCACGTGGGAGGCTTAGAGAGGACCAAGAGCCCCTTGCTCTGCTTCCCCACAGATCACCGAGAAAGAGAATGAAGCAAAACAAAAAGAAATAAAAAATATGAGGTAAGGATCTTACAGCATCTTTGATCTTTCTCTCAATCGCCCCCCTTTTCTCTATTTGTTCCGTCCCAAGGAGTCTCGATTGCGTGTGAGGCTTGGAGAGGTAAAACCAAACCTTGCATTACTTCCCACGGCTCTGCTTCCCCATAGTTCATCAAAAAATAGAATCAAACAAAATGAAAAGCAAAAAAAAAAAAAAAACTAGGACAGAATGATCTTACCGTGTCTTTGATCTTTCCTGTGATTTCTCCTAGTATTTTTTTCGCTATTTTCTTGGTCTCCGGAGTCCTGATCGATCCGTGGAGAAGAAGGTGAAGAGACGAGGGAGGTGAAGAGCCCTGTTTGGGTTTTTGGATTTTAAGAGGAAAGGTGCGTTTGGGTTTTTGAGGTTTAAGAGAAAAGGGTAGGAGACGGGAAGAAGCAGCGGCCCAAGTCCAAGTGTGAAATTTTATATATGTACAAATTTGCAATCTTAGGTCTACCATTTTCCAATTCTATATGTTTACGAATAATACAGCTAATCGTGCCATGTACAAATTGGAAACCATTTTCTTCTTTTTCCTTTTTTTTTAAATTTTTTAAACAAGGTCCAGATGAAGGATGACCCGAACTCAAATAGATTGGATTATTCTGGAATTGATGATGTCGTGTCTGAAACTTGACCTTAATTTGACATGAATTAGAACTGGTCAGGTGATACTTGTCACGTGAATGACTTTAATCTATCAATAAGGCCAATTTTCCCAAAGAGATTTTCCCTATCAGCCTCTTGTGTGCAAGTGGGATGCTGCACCCAAACAAGTGAACCCAAGTGCCCAACCAAACGTAGAGCCGATCCATCCTTGAAGGCAAATCCAGTCTGTTAGGTCAAGTGTGGCTCTTAGATTAAGACTCAGCTCCCTAACAGATTTGACATGAAACTTATAAATTTCAACCAGTCCAATTGAATTTGATCCTATATTATATATATATATATATATATATATATATATATATAATCTTGGTCCCGTCGGGTCTCCTTTCAGATCATTATTAAGTTTTGAAGTCTAGGTCCAGATTTTTTAAGATACATATATATATATAACTGGAGGCTCGTTTCACTACTCTAATTTGGGTGAGAATTTGAATGTGGTCAGTGACGACCTTGACAAGCTGGCATTTGATGGTTACCTTCTACACGCTCCATGTTGCACAGCACCTACACTTTTTTGAGCCTAAATTCATCAATGGAAGGACGGTGGTCCTCTTTGGCTTGCTTAATGGCACCTCCATTGGCTTTCTCAACCTTAGCCTTGGCTTCAACTCTATTGGATTCTATCAGGCAAGTGCTCCTGCAACTACTTTACCTTCACCCCCATGCCATCATCATCTTATAACTCTTGTCAAATGATAATGGTTGTTTCATTTCGAAATATTTCAATTTCCCTCATATATATATATATTCTAAAAAATCCATGCAATATTAATTTAATCAATATCATCTGTTGATATACTTGCAGATGACTAAACTCGCCATCGTACGATTCACGATGCTGCTAGGGACTGTCTTCCTAAACAAAAAATTCAGGTCGTGAATAGCACCAGTGGATATTACTCCATTTTTCATCTTAACCTTTTGGTTTCTTTTTTATCTATCAAAAATAAGGAAAAGGATGTATATGATGTATCCCTACCTGAAGCGTATTTGGAAAGAGCTTCAGATTTACCCCAAAAAAGAAAAAAAGAAAATAGAGGGGGGGGCTTCAGGTCCAAACCTGATGCAATTGGTCAATAAATAAGAGCATATGATATGCTATGTACTAGTTTGACGGAGCTCATCAATGCAAGATAAGTTATTCGCGAGCTGCTCATCTCTGCTCGTTCATTAGAAGGATGGAGAGGTGGTGTGGAGTGAAGGGAGAGGTGAATTGGTCAATAAATAAGAGCATATGGTATGCTATGTACTAGTTTGACGGAGCTCATCTATGCAAGATAAGTTATTCGCGAGCTGCTCATCTCTACTCGTTCATTAGAAGGATGGAGAGGTGGTGTGGAGTGAAGGGAGAGGTGAAATGGTTTGTTTTTAGTTAGAGAGAGTGGTGTTTTGATAAGATTTGAACGAGTTAGAGAGAGAGGGATGAAGGAATTTTTTTTGGTTTAATTAATAGTATTAAAAATTAGTACATAATATTAATTTTATCTATGACTTTTATTTTTATGCCAGTGAGAGAATCTGTAAATAACATTTGCTTGGTACAAGATTTTAAAATCTCTAAGGGATTTCTAAGAACAAATCCCTCTCTGATATCATTTTTTTTTGTTTTTAAAAATATCTTACCAACACCAAGGGATTTATCCCTTAGTAAATCTCCAAGGGACCGAACTTCCTTTACAAATCCCTTGCTAAAAATTATTTAAATAATCACTCACTGATCCCTTGCAGATTACCAAGGGATTTCCAAGGAATTTATCAAGGGAAATATATCCATGGCAAATCCCTTAGAAATTCCTTATTGAAACTAAATTTTGAATGCAATTTAAAATTCCTTGAAAATCCCTTTCTAATCCCTTGGTAATTTTTCGAGGGACATATCCCTTGGTGATGTCCCTTGGTGAAAGGCTGATTTCTGGTAGTGAGACCTCCATCACCTTTAGCTCCGAATCTCAATATTTTGATAGTGGTAAAAAAAGAGGGGAGGGCTTCACCGACAATAGTAGAATAGGGAAGGGCTTTGGCAGCAGTGAGAGAAGATGAGAGGGCTTCAAACCTCCATCACCTCTAGCTCTAGATCTCAAGACTTCGATGGTGGCAAGAGAAAAGGGAAGGGCTTTGGCAATGGCGAAAGAAGAGGGGAGGACTCCTCTTCATCCTTGTATCCGGCTTGGTTTGGCTCCCAGTCAATGACGATGCTGCCCTTAAAAATAGAAAAAGAAAGCGAAAAGAGTAAGGTTGCAAATGGGTTGGGTTGATCCATGATCCAACCCGATCCAACCCGTTTAGGCTTGATCCAACCCATTTTTATGGATCCGTAGATCCGGGTCAGGTCTTAAAATTAGACCCGTTCCATTTTTCGGGTCGGGTCTGAGTTTACTGAATTTGGACTCGCCCAACCCGACCCGACTTGAATATACTAATACTATTAGGATCATATCTATTTAGACATTTAAATTATAATTTAAAATTTATTTGAAGCTTATTTTTAACATAGATATAGAGTTATAATTATTTTTATATCCTAATTTATTTTTAAAATAATATTATTTTTTATTTATTTTATGGTTAATAATAGTCGGCTATGTAATAATTGAAATATGGTTATCTATATTTTATCTAGATCATATTTAGATCTAGTTTTTTAGATTAGAACCGGATTATTTATGAATCCGATTCAACCCGAATGATCCATTAGATTGAAAATTCTAATAGTAAACTCGACCCGACTCTATTTTCTAGTAGGTTGGGTTTGGATCTAATATTAGGACCCGATCAAAGAATCGGATCGGATCAGGATCACTCATGATCCAATCCGAACCGATCCATTTGCAACCCTAGAAAAGAAGGGCACGGTCTCAATCGGAACAAGAGAGATAAAAGGAAGTCACAATCAGTATCGATGGGACTCATCAAATTAACGATGGTCAAATGTCATGATGCTCGAGCCAGTATGTTTAAATTTCAAACACATTCAAGTCCATCAAATTTTAAAACATAGTATTCCCTTTTTATCTAATACCTGTATTAACTCTTAAATGAGTTGATCCGATACGACCCAACTTATATAATAAATGGATTAAATTAGTTAAACATGTAAAAAGGTTAAAATCTAAATCCTACCCGTATATCTAAACGGTTTAAACGAGTCAATCCATTTATAATCCAAACCCATTTTTTTCAAATCTAAATCTATTTATTAAAGATCAAACATGAATTTAATTATCAAATCAGATCATAAATTGCTTTTGCTAAATGCAGTTTCGGCCGGCACATACTTGTTTCAGTTGTTTGTTAGCATATCTATTAAACGTTTCTTTATGTATGAAGTCTCCCTTCAAACCCTATATATAATCTCCTCCATATCCGAGTCACGTGAAGGAAGGGCATCTGGGACAGTTTAGGAAAGAGAGAGAGAGAGAGAGAGAGAGAGAGAGAGAGAGTTGCCGACTAACCTGGGATTTTCTAGGATACAGGTTCCTGGATGGCTAGGGTTTAAAAAAAAAAAAAAAAAAAAAAAAAAAAAAAAAAAAAAAAAAAAAAAAAAAAAAAAAAAAAAAAAAGAGGAGGTTGGTGTTGGGGGGGGGGGGGGGGGGGAGACGGTCATCAAATAAAACATATCTTATGGAGGATCCATGTCCACGCCTGCTACCTATATTTATAATCTTTCATTAAAACTTACAATATTAGATCCGGTGAACATCAGCATCATGGTTTAGGTGTGAAATACTTCATTGTGCGTATTGTACACCACCAACACATGGTCTTAGCTAATTGGCAACTAATTCTTCCGTTTCCCACGCAGCTGGGAGGTTGCTTCAGCACGTGTCAGATATCTAGAAAGGGCTGGAGTCACATCTTGACTTACTCCCAAAATTCAACCCTCTTTTGTTGCCGTTGTATGTCGGTATGTATCGACGGCGAGTACGTTCGGCACTAAAAAAAAATGAAAAGGCCAAGAAGGAAGGTACGTAGCGTATAATGGATCAAGATGGTGCAAGGATAAGCAAAATAAACTTGATGATCCAATGAATATCTGAATTTTTCATACCAAGAATTTTTTTTTTTTTAAAAAAAAAAACAAGTACAAAAAAAATAACCAGCTAACAAAAACGAGAAAATTAGTTGCACCAACGAAGAACAAAGTTGCATATCGAAATCTTCAATTATTTATGCCGCTTGATTGATAAATAGCAGCAATTTACGCGATGCCGTCTCAAAACCTCTTGTCATGTAAAACAAACGATCACGGCGCCGTCCATATGCTTGCGTTATATCATTTGCTCCTTGACCTACGGAAGGCGCGGCCGGCACTCTAATGACACCATTTCAAGTCTTTTAAGTCCAATTATAAGGTTGCAGGGATACCACGGGTATATACTACTTTTAGTCCAGGCATCGGTCCCATGGACTCGTGTCAAGCGTAGCGGGGTTGCCAAAGTTGGTGGCATTGATTGACTACGATGAACGCTTTTGCATCATAAAACTACGTACTTATCAAACTTCAACTCGAAGCAAACTAATTTTCCAAAAGAGACGAGCGGTCCAGACTTCACCAACGCAGCTAAATTTAGTCTACACGAGCAAACGGATAACACCCGGTCACTGTCTTTAGCTTCCCTTGGAACAGTCTCCTTGGTGAAATGTGTTCCACTCTGCTTCAGAAATTACATGGGATAGCCATGTCACACTCTGCTTCCAATCTTTGTTTGGCAACTGATGTTTCGTTTCCATCATGGTTGTTGGCATGACGCCATCTTTTTCGCTTTCATTTTTCTCTTCTCTAGCTGTGCTATGATAGGATTGCCATGTTTCTTAGTTATGCCAAAATAATAATAATAATAATATTATTTTTTTTAATTTTTTTTCTTGATAAGTTTCCAAATTTATTTTTGTTTTTTTTGGATAAGTTTACAAAAAAAGATGCTTCAATTATGAGTGAACTCGAAATATAATTTTTTTTTATTAAACTTAGTCTATCATATGCAGCATATATAGAAGAAATAAATATTATATCAATATTTTAAATTAAAAAATTCTGCAACCATATTAACATATTTCTTAACCATCTCAACACATCTTTATTAATTAAGATGGTTACAAAATTTTTCAACCTAAAATACAGGTATAATATTTTTTTATTAATTTTGACTATATATATATACACATGATGTACTATAAATATATCCAAAATTTTTGTCCTTGTATGGCCTGCATGTTTTGTATAACAAGAGTACGAAGTCTAACTCCATAACCTAAATAATTTTTTATAATGAAATTTCTCTTTTTTCTATTTTTTTTTTTTTTTTTTATAGTTCCCTCTTCCGCTGTTATGTGTGGCTTAGTATCTGCTAGAACTTGATGGATAAATACCTTCATCAGTGTCTTGAGAAATAAAAAACAACCATCGGCGAGTGGTGCAGTCGGTTATGAGACTTTTTTCATAACCAGCTGGCAGGGATTCGAGTTTTGGTTTAGACATATTTCGACGAGAAAGTCCGGAGATAAAATAAAAAAATAATCTAAAAATAAAATCAAAAAATAATAATAATAATAAAATAATCCTGGAGTTTCTGTTGGCTGATGGTCGGCTGACGCCAGTGATAGTCAGGTGGACGTACTCACCTTCGGATCGAACATTTCCTGGCTGGAGTTTGAGGACCGTCTGAAGAGTGGTCGGCTGACGCCAGTGATAATCAGGTGGACGTACTCACCTTCGGATCGAACATTTTCTGGCTGGAGTTGGAGGACGGTCTGAAGATGACCACGTCCGGGATCTAACTCCTTCTAAAATAAATAAATAAAATAAAATAAATAACAACATAGCTTGTCTATCCTTCTAAATTAACGTTAAGACTGAAGTTTGATTTGATGCCTTGACGGGAAGAGAGGTAGGTAGGGGCACTTCTAGGTCAAATGCACGATTATGCCTCTTTGGATGCGTGGGCCAAAAGGTTTTCTTTTGGACCAAATCCGTTGCTACCGCTAACTTGCGAGTTCATCTTGCTAGCATCTTACCGACTAACGTCTACTAAGCATTGCAACCCAGACTTTTCTGGTGGAGTTTTCTCGGGGTTCCACGTTTCCCGTCTATACGTTATCTTTTCTTTTCTTTTCTTTTTTTATTTATTTATTTATTTTATTTTATGAATATCTATACATTTTCTAGATCAAATGCATGCGGCGTGCCGTACTCTAGTGACATTAAAAATTTGCGAATTATTTTTCAGTTACAAAAACGTCTTAGGGATTGGTGGACAAGCTGATTTGAAAAATCTTTCTATATACCTACCTACGTTAAGCCAAAAAAAATAAAAAAAAGCTAACCTTCTTGCTGTCACCCTTTAATCAAATTGGCACCATGTTAATTGGCCTTCATCATAATAGCAGCAGATTTATTTTTAGGATCTATTGCACATTTAACAATATCATGCAGTACTCTCATGCATGCGATCTTTTAGGACCGGAGTAGGATAATACAAAAAAAAAAAAAGTAATATTTTGGATTCTGAGGCCATGCATGGATCCTAAAACTTTAACTATTTTAAATTATAGAAAAGGAAAAAAAAATGATGTTAAAAAAGATTTTTTTCTAATACTAATTAGCATTGCCAGAAATAACTCCAATGCTTTATAAAGCATCGGCTATAAAGGAGTTGAGAGAAATTTTCTTGATATTTTTAAAAAATATCGTTAGATAAAAATATGTTGATGCTTTATAGTATCGGTATTGACAAGAATTGTACTGACACTTTAAAATGTTGGCAACCTTTTTTTTTAAAAAAATAAATATAGATTTTTTTTTGCGGTCAATGAGCCTGACCGGTTATCGAGGGAAGAGTCATGGAGGAGCCATGGGTGGGGTGGGGCACCGTGGAAAAGTCGCGGGAGGATGGGACGGGCAGCACGGAGCAGCAACAGCAAGTGAAGGGGTGTTGGCAGAGAGGGGGGGTCACGACACAGATGGAGAGGGCTCATGATGTCGAGACAGAGGAAGATGATATCGCCTAGGATGATGATGGCCTCGAACTCGTCGAGCGTAGGAGAATCGTCGAGCCCCTGATCGATGCCGGTGCAGCAGATCTAGATGAAATATGTATATGCCATGCAACTCCTCTGGATCACCCTCAGCTACTCCTGCATCCCCTCCATCTGCACCACTCATAGCATTTTCCTCACCTCCTACACCGAGATGCGCTTCTACTCTTTTTATTTCACTTCTGACGGGCATTTGAGCAGCGAGAGGAGCCCCTCGAGATGGAGGCGTTCCCGGTTCAGCTGTTGGGAGGAGAAGGCGTTTTACCAACTGGAAGAGGGCCCACCTTTAGAGTAACTGATGGAGGAGCCTCCACTCCTTGCTAGAGCCAGGGAGGAGGCAAGAGGATGCCTCAGTGCCATGGAGGCAAGGAGGGAGGAGGGTGCTGGTGGAGGAGGACTTGGCGGCATTGAAGAATCGATGAGCCAGGGTTTTGCCGAATGCCATTGGTCGGACTTCGGAGGAATGGGGTGCAGACTAGAGAGAGAAAGAGGAAGAAACAGAGAGCGTGCTGCTCCCTTCTCTACTTTGAGATGTCTTTGTTCAATTTTTAGATGAGGTAAGAGGAAGGCAGCAGAGCAACAACTTGGCCGATGGTGGAGAAGGGAAGGAAGAGGGGCCTAGATCGGGAGGAGGCCAGTGATGGTGGTGGTGTGGATTGATGGGAGAAAGTTGTATAACCTGAAAACTTTGGTGATGGGGGAAAAGATAAACGAAAATAAAAATTTAGGGATGGAGAACCAGAAATTTCTTGAAGAAATGGGAAAGGAAAAATGGAGGGAAGTCCCAATGCTTTAAAGCATCGTCAAGCACGTTTCATTTGTCGATACTTAAAGTCACACCCTGAACCCAGCATCCCGTTTGGTGACCGGCCGCATAAACCCTAGAGTACACCCTAGAGATCATGCAAGGCCTTTAAAAAAATCTACTACCACTTCGATTTCCAATGACATTATAGTTCATATTTCAGAATAGAATACCTAATAATATAACTCATGTAATTACCAATTCTGTTACTCTTCAATTATCCAATCAGTATTAATGATTCTCTATCGATTTATCACTTCACCACGAAATCAATTCACCACCATGCTCAAATATTTTGCACGACTCTAAGAAGGAAAGGAAGTAGGGGGTATAAGCTTTACAGCCCAGTAAGAATCCCTACACACTCACACCAGTATTAAATAATATAATTCAAAATAACAGTAAACAGTATTAAATAAAATATAAATCTTAAAATCTCATGTCAAGTAATCAAGATAACTCAATATCGATAAATGCAAGATATGCATCACGTAATACTAAATATCCATCTCATTCAAAAGTGAAGTACCGTATATCTCATTACGTAAAATCACTCTTTTTACTTAATTATGTTTCATCTCTTATTATTCAATCTCATTAATATGATTCGGATCAACAACTGCTATCTTTTAAAATTTTGGACTAATCATGGTCACGCTCTAGCCCGTGACTGGTAATCGCAAGATCAACCATGTACTATCCACCTGTGACCAGGCTAATCCATATACTATATGCTCGTGGCTTAGCTATTCTATGTATTATCAGCCCGTGGCTTGGCTATCCCACGTACTATCCACCCATGGCCAGTTATTCTATGTATTATCTACCCGTAACTTGGCTATTCCCTGTACTAAGCCCGTGGCTTAATTATCTCATGTACTATCCGTCCGTGATCGGCTATTCCATGTATTATCCATTCATGACTTTGCCATTCCATGTATTATCCACCCGTGGCTCAATGATTCTTTATTTAACATGGCTAATCCAAACATCCCTTCTTCTTGATTATTACTTTATCAAATCATAAATATATTATCAAATCATGTTTTTTTCAAGATTTACTTTAACTGGTGTCACAATCCAAATCATTCAAAAATAATCATGTTTGATACAAACATATTATACGAAACTATGAATAATCAAACTAATAATTTGTAAAATGAATATACATCATGAAAAACTGAAATCATATCATGTATAAATAATCATTCATGCCCATGATCATATCCAAGGATCACATCATGCAATGAAAATATATAAATAAACTGGTGATCGTATCCAGAAATCCTTATCTTTATTGAAGATGGATTTAATATGCCCTATATCAATCTGCATCCGAATCCTTGATCTAGATACTACGGAACTTGTTCAACACCCTTCTATCTAAAAAATTATCCTCCTACAATAATAATTTTATTTTGAATATAAATAACTTAATGGTGCAACAACTATAATCCAAAACTTTCTATCCGGACTCCATCCACGATTCATCTGCTGATGCTCTAACTTCACAACTTTTCTAGAAGACAAATTCTTAGATCTTCTTTTCAATATTTATTTATTTAATCTGCTCATTTTCTCTCTCTCTTTTTCCATCTTTCTCCTCTCTCCTCTTTCTCTCTCCTCTTTCCCTCTCCTCTTTTTCTCTTTTCTTTCTCCCTCCTCTTTCTCTCTCCTCTTCTCTCTTATTTTTCTCTTTCCTCTTCTCCCTCCTCTTCTTCTCTCTCTACTCTTCTCTTCTCTCTCCTCTTTCTCTCTTCTTTCTTTTTTCTTTCTCTCTTTAGGTTTCTTTTTTTTTTTTTCTCCCTCCTCTTTCTCTCTCTTCTTTCTCTCCTCTTTCTTTGTCTTCTTTCTCTCTCCTTTTTTTTTCTTTTCTTTTTCTCTTCCTTCTCCCTTTTTTTTCTTTTCTTCTCTTCTCTTTCTTTTTCCTTTCCTTTCTTCTCTTCTTCAGCTTAGTTCAACCAAAACAAGGGAAACCCCCTCCCTCCTTTTCTCTTCTCTCCCAACTATAACAGTAGAGGCCCTCGACTTGCCATCTGTAAAGGCTCTCGATAATAGCAAGACCCCTTGGCAGCTATCCCATTGTCGATGATCGACTGAGTGAGAAAAAAATAGGGAATGCTCTGTTCCATCATTTATCCAATGCTTTGCTGGCCAAAATCCAATGATTTTGTTAATAGAAGATCAAAGATGAAAGGGGAGGCATCAAGGGAAGAGTTGAGAGCCCTTTTATGGATGGATTTTTTAGAATTTTAGTTAAACTAAGATTGCCCTAGTTCTCTTGGTACCATCGAAGTCAAAAAAGGAAGAAGACTCCGTTGAGGAGTTTTCTTCTTCTCAACACGTGCAAGCACACACGATTTAGGCAAATATCTGGGTTATTATATTCTTTTCCCTTAAAGTAATTTTATCTTCGAAATTAGCTTGCTTGAAATTTAGACCTTGTAAGTATCTAACCCTCATGTCATCCTCAATCTCTCAAATAGTTTGTGGTGGGGACACCAGGATCAGACGCAGATCACTGGATCCCATATAATTTATTGATTAGGATTTTTTTTAGAACCTTAGTCATGTATCATAATTTTGTAACAAAATAAGATTGAGTCTTGTAATAAGTTGAGGTCAGTTAATTTGTCTCAACCCGCAACCTTAGTCCAGTTTTAAGTCCTATACTTCAGCCATGAGTCCAATAAGAGTCAAATTTTGTACAAGAGAGGAGGTTACCCTATTTTGAAGTTCTACTAGCCTCATCTAGGAGCCAAAGATATTTACATCAGCTTATGGGATCTTGTTTGACACCCCAGAGCCCTAGATACATTCTAGATGCTCTCCAGATGCCTTGATTCCTTCCAGATGCTTTGATTCCTTCCAGATGCTTTCCGGATATCTAGATTCTCTCCAGATGCCAGAGTATATTCCTAGACCAAGTCATATCATGCAACCAGAGATCCATCTACACCCAGCCCATGAGAAATCAAGCCCAGGCACCATGCCCAAGCCTTTAAGAAGAAAGATTCCAAGGAATATTCCTGCTACCAGGCTACCAGGCCATCCCAGCTTCCAGGAGGCCCAAGTCCATGCGCCCTTCACCTCTTGGACACCCCTTGCTGCCCCCATGAAGCCCAACATGCCCAAGAGAGCCATCCTCACTTGGTTGACTTGGTCCAAAGGTTGGTTGAAGACTAGGTCAAAGTGGAGAGGGAGAAGGAGAAGACTAGTCTAAGTCCTAACCTCTTAAGGCTTTCTTTCCTAACCTATTAAGGATCTCTTTTCCTAATATCTTAAGAAATAGTTATCTCTAACATAAGTGTAACCTTAGTTAAGAGAGGGCATGGGATCTCTATAAATACCCCACCCCTCTTTCTCTTGTAATAACTTTCTCTTATGAATACAACCTTGTTGAAATTTTGAGTCATTGCCTTGTGTTTACTTTTGTGTTGGTTCTCTTGTTTTGTTTGAGTACTCTCCTTGTGTACCTTGGCCGAACCCTGCTGTCCTAGCTTCCATCTGCATCCCAGGAGATCAGCCACGCCCTAGGAAGTGAAGCCCTAGCTGCTGTCTAAGACAAAGAGCTTCTTCTTCCCAAGCCATCCACTCCTAACCCTAATTCAGATTTCTCTTAAACCCTATTTTTCATTCCAATTTTTATTTGCTAATTTGATTGACCCCTAATGCTTGCAGGATCCTTGAGGTGTTTCACCTTCTCAGAGGAGGCTTTCCTTGCCTCTAGGACCGCCCAATCAGCCATCAAATTCAAAGGAACCGAGGCTTCTTCATCCAAGCTCCAATGAGAGTGTGAGTGATCCCTTCTGTTGTAAAGTTTTCAATCTCTGACTGGTAAGAAACCTTCCCTTCTCTTGATATCCGATTTGATTGAAGATAACTATCCTAAGCCAGAAATTTCTCAATTCTCGGATCCTGTTATTTTTATTATTTTGCATGAGCACACTTGCATGATGATTTTTTGCATTGCTAGTCACCTTGCTGGTCTTTACTTAACTTCGAGAATATAGCCTAGAAATTAAATTATAAAAAAAATTAGTTTACTATTTTTTCTGCAATCTTAGAGTCATCTCGCATCAGTTTGCTTTTCAAGGTATTTGCTCTATAAGATCCTGACATAATAATTATATGATATTTCAAGACTAGATCCTTTTCTAACTATAACACATATCAATTCGCTTGAGCCTTTTCAAAAGAACACTAATTTTTTGATGTTAATATAATTAATATTAATTTTATAAAAAAATCATGGTGGCCCAAACTTTGGATATATCCAGCTTTAATATTATCCTCAAGCTTTTAGATAATTCCTTCCTTAGAATATTTTCTTTGTAAATCTCTAACATAATAGAGCTATATCATATCTTTATTTTGATCCTTATGATTTATAATACTTAATAAATTCTCTCAATATCTTTCAAATAAATATTAATACCTCAATCTCGAATTAAAATACATAATTTTTTGCCTCTAAAATTTATTTCTCTTGATTAACTCCACATCATAATTGACTTGGTTCTATGCTATTAATACCAACAAAAAAAATTTTAAGCATTAAACACTCTCTAGAATCTAAAGCCTTCCTTCTCTTAACCTATTTTATGAATTTATAATTAGACTTTCATTTTAGGAAAACCTTAATCCTCTTCAAATAATAAGATCGCAATATCAAAACTAAAAAGAGCTTTGTATCAAAGTATTCCTGATCTAAGCCCGACAAAAGAATTGCCACATGTTTTTCTAAAAGAGATGTCTAATTTTTTTTAGAGTCCCCTATACTAGGGAAACCTTTAATAAAAACTGCATGGCAAAACCTATAGACTAGCCTAAGAATCAATAACATTATCCTTTCATTTATTAATAAAATCTTGTTACTGAAATTCAAATTAATTCTTTCATCATAACATTTCTAAAGTTAAAGTTAATATTCTTAATTAATTTCAAAATAACTCAAACTACTACGCTTCCATTATACATTTTTATATAATTTACTAAACTATTTAGGTTCACTTAATAAATTTTTCCAGAAATTTACCTCATATTGGTACTAGAAAGATCTAAAGTTTCAAAGCAAAGCTTTTGAGTCTCTTTATCTTATGCATACCTCGGGCATATTATATCCAAATTTATCCTAATCCACGTTTCATATTTAAAGTTCTTGCATAAATTTCACCATCCTTTTAAGACATCCATAACTTTAGTCCAAGTCCAAATTAATCACATTTTCCTTGACAATTCAATTTAGACCATCTAGATCAACTTTTCTCTTAGAAGATTAACTTTAATTCTAACAAAGTAAATGACTTTGGATCAATGTTCTTATTAATATAATCAATAATATTGTTGCTCATAGAACTATCTTATCATAATTCTTAGCATTAATTAACAATCCATCTAAAATATTGTCCCTCATGGGCTAAACCTATATAAGTTTTCCAATACCAATTTCTTCGCTTAATGCAATATCAGTAGCATAATAACCTAAGTGTTCTTATAGATCTTAATTACTTGAAGTTTAATATATCTCATAATCTCCAACCAATATAGAGAACATTAAGTAATTCAATTCCAAAACTGCTAATATAAACTAACAAAGATTCCACCAAAATATGTATGCCATGTCCGCATAATATAATCTAATATACCAATAGAAAGTTATAACTCTATACCTTGTTCCAGTATATTTTTTCTTATACATTTTCAATCATAATCCACATATAGATTCATAAAAAAAATTATCTTTCTTAATATTATTAAACTCTTTCATAGCCTACAACATAAACATTTTCTTGTAACAGTCCCAACATTTATAATTATATAATTAACAACAAACTAACATGCTCTCATGATTTGCTTCCATATCAAGTTTAGGATTTCAAAATCATCCAATTAATAATTGAACATATACATTTAGCATAATATAATCCATCAACATAGCATATTATACTTCTAGGCTAGTACTTTTGATGCTCGGATCAAAACTCACTTATCAAAAACAAAGACACATCTTATTTAGCTCTTTAATACTCATCATATACTTATCATGATCAGATAGTATAAATCATTCAGCCTTTTACATTCATGTTAAATCAATCTCACTACTTACATTAGAGAAAAAATCATGTTCCTTTTTTGTGCTAATCGTATGCTCTTATGCACAATACCTAGGGATTAGAAATCCAAATTTCGGATCCATTCTTGTAACTTTTATTATATCCCGATCAATCATAATACTAAGTTCAAATATCTCTTCAATCACAGTCCATAGTGATCATAACCTTAATTTCGGTATCACTCAAATCATATCCTAATCATTTATATCATAGTTCTAAGTAATCCTAAGCATTAATATCACTCATGTTATGTCCTAATAATCACAATATTAATTTCTTAATCTCTTATATCATAGTCCCAAGTAATCATAACCTATGCTCTGATACCACTTTGTCACGCTCCAAACCCAGCACCCGGTTTGGCCACACGACCAATCGCACGAACCTTAGAGTACACCCTAGAGATTATATAAGGCCTTTAACAAAATCTACTACCATTTCGTTTTTCAATAATATTATAGATCACATTTCATAAGAGAATACCTAATAATACAACTCATATAATTATCAATTTCGTTACTCTTCAATTATCCAATCAGTATTAATGATTCTCTATCGAATCATCATTTCACCATGAAACCAATCCATCGCCAAGCTCAAATATTTTGTACAACTTTGAGAACGAAAGAAAGTAGGAGATATGAGCTTTATAATCCAGTAAGAATTCCTATACACTCATACTAGTATAATAAAATATAATTCAAAATAATAGTAAATAGTATCAAATAGAACATAAATCTTAAAATCTCATGTCAAGTAATCAAAATAACTCAATATCGATATATGCAAGATATGCATCAAGTAATACCAAATATCCATCTTATTCAAAAATAAAGTACTATATATGTCATTAAGTAAAATCACTATTTCTACTTAATTATGGTTTCACCTCTTATTATTCACATCTAATTAACATGATCTGAATCAACCACTATTATCTTTTAGGGTTTTGGACTAATCATGATCACGCTCCAGCTCGTGACTGGCAATCTCAAGATTGACCATATACTATCCGTCCATGGCTCAGCTGTCCCATATACTATTCATCCGTGATCGGCTATTCTACATATTATCCGTCTGTGACTTGGCTATTCCACGTACTAAGCCTGTGGCTCGGTTGTTCCATGTACTATTTACCCGTGACTGGCTATTCCATTTATTATCCGTCTGTGGCTCAACGATTCTCTATTTAATATGGCTAGTACAAACATCCCTTCTTTTTTGATTATTACTTTATCAAATCTCAAACCTATTATCAAATTATGCTATTTTCAAGATTTATTTTAATTGGTGTCACAATCCAAATCATTCAAAAATAATCATGTTTGATATAAATATATTATATGAAACTATAAATAATCAAACCATAATTTGTAAAATGAATATACACCATGAGAAATCGAAATTATATTGTATATAAATAATCATTTATGCCAGTGATCGTATCCAAAGATCACATCATGCAATGTAAATATATATATATAAACTGGTGATTGTGTCATGAAACCCTTACCTTTACTAGAGATAATTTTAACATGCCTGATATCAGTATGTATCTGAATTAGGGCTGAAAATGGGCCGGCCCAAAGCCCATTAGGCTGACCCAAAAATTATATTTTAAAAACTTTGGATCGAATCCGGGCATTCCTTTGGTCCAAAAATTAAATGGACTCTATTTTACTGCCCGAAGACTAGTCCGATATGCTTAAAATTTAGTCCAAAGCCTGAACAATTTCAGGCCGACCTGAAATTTATTAAGCTGGCCCAGCCCAGTTCCAAACAATGGACTTTTGGACCGGTCCATTTCCAGCCCTAATCTGAATCCTCGACCTAGGCACTACGGAATTCATTCAACACCCTTCTGTCCGAAAAATTATCCTCTTATAATAATAATTTTATTTTTTATATGATTAACTTGATGGTGTAACAACTATAAAACCAAAACTTCCACCCGGACTATATCCACGATCCATTCGCTGTTACTCTAACATCACAACTTTCCTAGAAGAAAAACTCTTAGATCCCTTTTTTAATATTTATTTATTTAACCTACTCCTTCTTGCTTCCTCCTCTTTTTTCTTTTTCTTTCTCCTTCCTCCTTATCTATTTTTTCTGTCTCCTTTTTTTTTCTTTCTTTTCTCTTTCTCTTTCTTCTTTTTTTTTTTTTTTTTTTCCTTTTTCTTTTTCTTTTCTTTTCTTTTTCTTTTCTTTTCTGTTTCTCTTCCTTTCCTTTTTTTTTTCTTTTCTCCTCTTCGCTTCCTTTTCCTTTCCTTTCTTCTCTTCTCCACTCGATTCAGTCAAAACAGGGGAAACCCCCTCCCTCCTTTTCTCTTCTCTCCCAACTACAACAGTAGAGGCTCTCGGCTTGCCATTTATAGTGGCTCTCGATGATGATGAGACCCCACCGGTGGCTACCTCATCATCGACGATCGATGGAGCAAGAAAAGAAAATAGGGAATGCTTTGTTTCGTTATTGATCCAATGCTTTGCCAGCCCAAATCCAATAATTTTGTCGACAAAAGATCGAAGATGGGAAGGGAGGCATCAAGGAAAGAGTTGAGAGCCCTTTGATGAATGAATCTTTTAGGATTTTAGTTGAACTAGGATTGTCCTAGTTCTCTTGGCACCATCGGAGTCGAAAGATGAAGAAAACTCCATTAAGGAGTCTTCTTTTCCTCAACACGTGCAAGCACGCACAATTTAGGTAAATATCTAGGTTATTATACTTAAAACCGTCAAGACTTCTCAATGCTTTTAAAAAGAATCAACGGCCTTTCACCACCTCCCGATGCTTTATTCTAGTATCAGAAAAAAATGACTATCTATATCTTTTTTTATATTGTATTAAGAGTGGACTTTGAATTTATATTTTACCAAATAAAATTCATATATATATATATATATATATATATATATATATATATATATATATATATCTATATATATATATATATATATATATATATATCTATATATATATATATATATATATATATATATATGTTAGATTTTCATAAAGCAAATTTAAAATCTTCAAATAGAAGATATCACAACACATAATTGTTGTTGGAATATCATGATTCAAAAACTTATATAAAACTATAAATTAAAATTAATATTTGATTAGGGTAGCTAGGCACGGCTCTTCATCGATCTGAAAGGTCTGGAATTCAAATCTTGACGGTGAACTTAGAACTAAGTTACCTAATTAATAGCTTTCATCATTTAACTAGTTCATAAAGATATGGTCTTTATTTCAAATCTTGGAATTAATTTTTATTCCAACATTGCTTGACACTTCTATTTTCTGAAAAAAGATTGCACAACATCCATATTACAGGTGCACCGATCAGATAACCCGTGCCGCTAAGCCACCCAACAAATGCATGCACCTCCGGTTGGTGACAGTAACACCGTGGTGGAGCCAATTGATGCTGGGGGGCCGTGCATGCTTGGAAGTTGGAGCTGCCCCTCCTCCATGGTCCACCCAGTAATCATTACTCCACCAGAACCTTCATCTCAATCAAAATTAAAAAAAATCAAAAATCAAAATCTCCACCACCACCATCATTAAAGTAAAAGCTGGATGAAATACGAATTCTATATTCAAATTTAACTTGTTCAAAAAAAATCATATACATATATATATATATACACACAAATATTAATTAAATATAAAAAATTTTATTCATATTTATTTTAAATAAATATAAATATAAATTAAATACAAAAATATAAATATAAATCAGATAAATAAATTATATGATTATAGAATCAAAAATATTATTAATTTTAAAATAAATTAAATTAATAATATGTTGATTTATATATATATATATTTTTAAATATTAATAAATACTATATAAAATGAAATAAAATTATAAATTGTAGGTTCAGGTAGGCAATCCAAGAGGGGGGTGAATTGGATTTTATTAAAATTTTTGAACTACTTTTAAAAATTATGAATTAAAGCAAGTATGTGCTAATGCAATTCAAGTACTTGTGTATTTCAAATAAATATAGCGAAAATAAAGAAATAAAAGCATTAAAAGAGCAATCACACAAACACAAAGGTTTATAGCGGTTCGGTGCCAACCAAGCACCTACATCCACTCCCCAAGCCACCCTTGGAAATTTCACTAAGTTTGATTTTATAACTTAGACTCACCAACAACCTTTACAACTTGTTTTGTCTTCGGGCTCACAAGTCAAACTCTAGTTGGTTTCAAGGCTCACCAACAATCACCCTTGATTTTACGAAATAACCAATAACCTAAACAACTTGTTTTGGCTTCGGGCTCAGAAGTAAAAACCTAGTTGGTTTCAAGGCTTACCAACAACCACTTTGGTTTTCAAGGTTTACCAAAAACCTCTTTGGCTTTCCAAGGCTCACAAAAAACCATAAGTAAAACAATGTAAGAGCAAGTATAAATGAATACAATAAAAGCTTTCTAAAATAAAGTAAATATCTCTTTGAATCCCTTGAATGTTGATGAAGATCTTGTCTTCAAGTTGATGAAGCCTTTGATTGATACTGGTGGATGTAGACTTTGAATGCTCTCTTTGAAACTTGGAAGCTTGAAGGCTTGAATCACAACTCTTGAATCCTTTAAGAATATTCAAGAAACTCATCAAAGGATTACTTCTCCATTTGATTCTTGATGTTTATATAGCCTCCCAATACTTAAATGACCGTTTATAGCCGTTAGGAAGGAAAATATAGCCGTTAGAGCCAAGTTGGAGAAGTTCTGCAGCGTAGAAAACTAGCCATTACTGTTCAAGTGTCGACACTTCACATCCAGATATCGACACTTTAGTTTCAAGTGTCGACACTTCATTCTCCAGGTATCGACACTTCACTTCCAAGTGTCGGCACTTCAGCTCCAGGTGTGGATACTTGACTGAAAGTGCTTTCTGAAATTTTCTGTTTATCTCAGGTCTTGAGTCGACACTTCACTCTTCAAGTGTCGATACTTAATCCTCAGGTGTCGACACTTCATTTCCAGGTGTCGACACTTGCCTGTGCCATTGTTGAAATATCTTCAAATTGAAACTTTAACCTCTCAAGTTCTTCGATATTAATTCCAAAGTTCATATACTTGATTTTTCATTAATTTAAGGACTTTTTCAACTGAAATACAAGCATTTCTTCATTCAATATGGTTGAGTACTAAGATCTGAAAAATATACTTAAAATATAATTAGTACTCATATATACTTAAACATTTTGTCAATCATCAAAATCAAGACCAGAGTCAACAATCTCCCCCTTTTTGATGATAATAAAATCTTTAAGTATATGAATAGGATAAGCTTAAAAGATTAACAATAGTATAAACATGTAAGCTCAAAACAATAAGTACCAAGCTCCCCCTCAAAATATGATCCCAAAAAAATCTTCAAAAATATTTTTCAAAATATACAAAATTTTCAAATTTTCAAAATTTTTTCTTCTTACTAATTCTTCCCTTTAGATAAAAATAATTTTCATTCTTCTCCCCCTTTTGCACTTTCTTTTATTTCTCGAAAGATTTTTCATGTTTATCATATCTTCCCCTTTTCATACTTAACATTTTTCTCCCCCTTTTTGACATCATAAAAAAGGGTGAAAAGTAGTATAAAATAAGAATGAAGGTGGAAAGAATAGTAAGTAGATCATCAAAATCAATGCATGAAATTAATTAAATGTGATACCACTTGAAATATGATACAATTTAACATGATACCACACAATGATAAGCAGATGCAAGAAATAATTCAATATATATATATTATCCATTCACCTCATTTATTCATGGGATAAGGCCACAACGACATCCCAACACGTCATAAGAGACCCCATTGAATAGGAAGAGAGGGTCTTTAAACCCTACTTATCTCCTATGACCGGACGATCATGGTGACTAACCCAATCCGAAGTGGCTACTAGGAATTCTTTTAAAAATAAATTTTGATACCAATTGAATATGATACCACTTAAATGTAATTCCCCTTAAAGGATTAGATTTGAAAACAAGTAGGAGTATCAAAGCAATATAAGTACAGCATGATATCAAGCAAAACATTCAAAGCATCAAATATATGATAACAAATCTTTAGATGCTCCCCCTGAATGTTATTCCCCCTTTAAAATATGTATTCATTTGAAGAATAAAATATGAAAGCACATGCATCAGAATTTCAAACAATTTTAGATGGAATATAAATTTTAAGTCTAAAACCAAGGATTTGAGATTTTCGAGATATTCATGATTTTCAAAATACAAAGCATTTATGCAACTTAAAAATTTTTAGCATGATTTCAAATTCATTAAAATGATTTGATATCCATACAAATGCTAGAAGTAATATGATATCAAGTCTAGCTATTAGAGCGAGGGTTTATCAATATGCATACCTTCTTTTTAAAAGTAACCCTTAACTACTAGTTCTACACTTGATCCAAATCATTTCTAGATTAAGCATAGATGCCAAAAATGAAGGCACATAAATCGAAACATTTTGCTTGAAGTAATTCAAAAACTATATTAATCAAAATCAAATAAAAGTCTAATAATCATAAGTTGAAATCATAAGAGCATGAAATCCATCAACATCAAAAGGTTCATGATCACAACTAATGACTATTAGTCTAAGCTTGATTTTAATTAATCAATTAAAATATTTTTCAAATCAATATACATTTTTAAAAGTATTTTTCATGAAATACATTAATCAAAATCAAGTGAAGGTCTTACAATCATAAGTTTAATCATGATAGCATGAAATTCATCAATACTAGAAAGTTCATGATCATAGCCAATGACGATAAGTCCAAACTTGATTCTAATTAACTATTTAAAATAATTTTTCAAAGTAATTGATGCAATAAAAACTAATCTACATTTTTAATTATGAAAGGAGATGTTTAGAATTTACCAATATATAAAGTCCTTCCTTTTACCATTTAGTTCAAAATGTAGCTTGTCAATGTCTTTAAATTGTCTTGTATAACCTCTTTTTAAGAACTTCCTTTCTTCATGTTAGGTTGCAAGACATTCCTGCAAAACAAATTAAGTGAACATTTTTGGTACCCAAACTTTCTTGGGTCCTTTATGATTAGCAATTATGGTTCCTTTTGGAATCCAAACATTTCTTGATCTTGAAGGATAAGCATTAAATTCAAATTTATCACAATCAAAGCATGCAACATTGGAAGAAGGAATAAGCAAATTTTTCAAAAATTTTTGCTTCTTTTCTTCAATCAAGATATTTTTCTCATTCAAAACTTTATCATATAAATCTTTCAAAATAATATATTTTTTTTTCTAAAAATTCTTTTTCTTTAGAAAAATTATTCTTTTCTTTTTTTCAAAATATCAATCTTGGCATTTAAATCATCATTTTTACTGGCAAGATTGGGGTTATCAAGAGAAAATGAATGTACATGCTTATTTAATTTCTTGTGCTCAATTTTTAGCAATTTATATTCATATACAATATCATTAGATGCATCATGTGATTCACTAAAGGTAAAATCATAATTATTTTCAGAACATACATTTTCCTCATTTGTCATGAAGCAAAGATGGGTAATTTCATCATCCGTACTTGAATATTCGCTATCGCTCTAAGTTGCCATCATTGCCTTGAATTTCTTTTTGGCTTTGAAAGCCATTATCTTCTTTTCTATATCAGCTTCCACTATCCTTTGCCCTAAGTTCAACTCATAGGTCATGAGTGAACCGATAAGCTCCTCCAAAGGTAAGGTTTCTACATCTTTAGCTTCTTGGATCGCCGTCACCTTTGGATCCCATGATATTGGCAAAGATCTAAGAATTTTGTTCACCAAATCAGCATTAGTATAGATTTTGCCAAGACTTTTTTATTCATTAATAATAATCATAAATCTAGTAAACATGTCAGATATGGATTCATAATGCACAGTTCAAAAATTTTAAAAGAATGTACAAGCAAATTAATTTTAGTATTCTTCACTTGAAGAGTACCCTCATGAGTAATTTCAAATGTGTCCCATATTTTCTTCGCCGATATGCATGATGAGATTCTATTAAATTCATTTAAGTCCAATGCACAATAAAGCAAGTTCATTGCTTTAGCATTGAGTTCAGTTTGCTTAATGTCATATTCATTACAATCCTCTTCGAGCTTTAGAATGGAAATGCCATTAACCAACATGGAAGGAATATGAGGACCACTAACAATAACTTTCCAAAGATAATAATTAATAGATTGAATATGAATGCGTATGCGAGTTTTCCAAAAAGCATAATTTGTGCCATCGAAAGATGGTGGTCTAACACTAATACCTACTAAGATTGCCATAATCTTTAACTCAAAATCGTTAGATTTTCAAACAGAGCACCTGCTCTGATACCAATTGTAGGCTCAGGTAGGCAACCCAAGAGGGAGGGTGAATTGGATTTTATAAAACTTTCGAACTACTTTTAAAAACTATGAACTGAAGCAAGTATGTGCTAATGCAATTCAAGTGCTTGTGTATTTCAAATAAATGCAGCGAAAATAAAGAAATAAAAGCACAAGAAAAACAATCACACAAATACAAAGATTTATAGTAGTTTGGTGCTAACCAAGCACCTACATCTACTTTCCAAGCCACCCTTGGGAATTCCACTAAGTTAGGTTTTATAACTTAGGCTCACCAACAACCTTTACAACTTGTTTTGTCTTCGGGCTCACAAGTCAAACCCTAGTTGGTTTTAAGGCTCACCAACAACCACCCTTAGTTTTACGGGATAACCAAGAACCTAAACAACTTGTTTTGGCTTCGGGCTCATAAGTAAAACCCTAGTTGGTTTCAAGGCTCACCAACAACCACTTTTGTTTTCAAGGCTTATCAAAAACCTCTTTGGTTTTCCAAGGCTCACCAAAAACTTTAAGTAAAACAATATAAGAGCAAGTATAAATGAATACAATAAAAGCTTTTTAAAATAAAGCAAATATCTCTTTGAAGCCCTTGAATGTTGATGAAGATCTTGTCTTCAAGTTGATGAAGCCTTTGATTGATGCTTGTGGATGTAGACTTTGAATGCTCTCTTTGAAACTTGGAAGCTTGAAGGCTTGAATCACTCAACTCTTGAATCCTTTAAGAATATTCAAGAAACTCATCAAAGGATTATTTCTCCATTTGATTCTTGATGTTTATATAGCCTCCTAACACTTAAATGACCGTTTATGGCCATTAGGGAGGAAAATATAGCCGTTGGAGCCAAGTTAGAGAAGTTCTGCAGCCTAGAAAACTAGTCGTTACTGTTCAAGTGTCGACACTTCACATCCAGGTGTTGACATTTCAGTTTTAAGTGTCGACACTTCCAGGTATCGACACTTCACTTCCAAGTATCGACACTTCAGCTCCAGATGTCGATACTTGATTGAAAGTACTTTCTGAAGTTTTCTGTTTGTCTCGGGCCTTGAGTCGATACTTCACTCTTCAAGTGTCGACACTTGATCCTCAGGTGTCGACACTTCGTTTCCAGGTGTCACTTGCCTGTGCTATTGCTGAAACATCTTTAAATTGAAACTTTAACCTCTTCAAGTTCTTCTATATTAATTCCAAAGTTCATATACTTGATTTTTCATTAATTTAATGACTTTTTCAACTGAAATACAAGCATTTCTTCATTCAACATGGTTGAGCACTAAGATCTGAAAAATACACTTAAAATATAATTAGTACTCATATATACTTAAACATTTTGTCAATCATCAAAATCAAGGCCAGAATCAATATAAATACTATCCGATATTAAGATATAAATTAAATAATTATATTTAGAAAAATATAAAAATAGATTTGAATATAAAATTAAATTTAAATATTAGATATTATTTTTACTATTTTTATTGCTAACCATCGTCATCCCACCCCCCCTCCGTTTTTAATGGTAACATGAGATCGCTGAAGCGGTAGCCCGGTTGATAGTGAGGCTTCTACCAATCGGTTCCGAGTTCGAGTCAGGATCCGGAAGGTGAACTCGATTAAATTCAGGAAATCTCGGAGCTTGGGACCAATGGTATGAGTCAGAGGTTAGGATCTTTCTTGTTATTCCCGTTCAACCAGCTATGTGGTGTCAGATTGATGTACTCATCTTTGATAGCAAGAGCAAAAATAAATTTGAGCGGTTTGAATCGAACATGATTTGATGGATTTGAAATTATTTGGAATAGCTGCATCAGAAATTTATTTTTTTTTATTTTTTTTTTTTAACAGTAACATGAGAGAATCTCGAGGACATGCCTGGTCTTTACGGACTTGCAGGCTAAGTTACCGCCGGAGACTGGAGTGAGGAGATACCCTCGGTGGTATGGGGACCGACCACTTTGGGATCCTGCCACCGTTTCCGTAGATTACGGTACGATTTTTGATCGTTGGGAGCCCCTTTCACGGCTCTACCCTGATCCACGGAGACCATATTTAACGCAAACACTCCGATCCTGTCCGTCCAATTAATGGACGGCTCCTCATAAAAGTATGGCGACTGAATACGGAAGCAGGGTACTTCAGAACAAAATCAGTCAACTTTTTAACTTTGCAACTTATGAATTATGATAGCCGGGTCTTCCAGAAATAGCCTTGACTTGCCGTTGAGTAACCAGAGGCTATTTCGCTCCTGTCCCAGAAGGGCCAAAACAGGAGAAATCCAGGCCGTCCGATCAACGAATCCTAGTATTCCTACTATTTTTTGTTGGAACGGTGGAGTAGCTCTAATCGAAACGAGGGCATATTCGTTATAGAGGGACTGGAAATTTTCATAAAAGGACAAAATTTTTAAATTTTATTTTCTCGCAAGTTTATAAGGTCGTTTCACTGAAAGGATAACGATGGTAGATTGGCCGACAGCGGTGAGCGTGTCAAGAACTAGATGATCTCTTCGGATCCAACGGCAGAGATCTCATCATGGATAGCCATCCACCGAACCCCTCTATATATATCCCCACCCCCTCCCCTGCCCTTCTCTCTTCCGAGAAGCCTCCGCCACACCAAGCAGTCACGCACGCGCAGAGAGAGAGAGCGAGAGGGGGACGGAGGGAGAGGGGAATCGGACGGCTGTAATCTCTCACAGGTTGAAACAGATGGAGACGATGGGTCACCGGAAATCGAGCAGCAGTTCGTGGGTCTTCTCTCTCAGGGCCATGGTGGCCTCGGTCATGGTCCTGTCGACGGCCCTGGTGCTCCACAACTGGGGACCATCGATCCTAGGGTTCCTGGCCTCCGAAGTGCCCCGGATGTATGGCTTCCTGCTCTCCTGTTTCACCCCGCCCTACCTCTACTTTGTCATCAACGGCATAATCATCTCCATCGCCGCCTCCGCCCGCTTCCATAAGCCTACACCGGAGGGCCCGGATCCGGCGCGATCCGCGCCGTCGGTGGCGAATCCGACTTTGATCCAGTCGCCGGATTACATGCTTCCGACGGAGGAGTATGTGACGAAGATTGCAGAGGACGCGCAGCGGGAGTTCGTCGCGCCAGCGGAGTACGGAGGGGAGGAGGTGGTTGGTTTGGAAGTGGTGGCGTCAGCATCGGCTGCGGAGGAGGTGGAGGGAGAGGAGGAGTTCGTGATATCGAGGTCGAGCTGGTCACCGAAGAGGAGGGAGTCGAGGGAGACGGCGACGGCAACGGCAACGGCAACGGACTATTTAGCCTTCACGGAGAAACCGCTGGTTTCTGTCAGGTTCGGTCACCGGAAAAACGTGAAGCCAAGCCCCGAAGGTACGATATATCCATCTAAACTGTGCGTCCAACCAGCGCCGGGTCGCAATAAAAGCGGCATTTGGTAGCTGTATTTACCGTCTCAGTTAACTGTCGTCAAGAGCTTTTAACGGCGATGGTATAATGGTGATTTTGGCAGGGAAGGCGCTGCGGGTGGCGAGGCCGAAGCGGAACGAGACGCTGGAGAGCACATGGAAGACAATCACGGAGGGACGCCCCGTCCCGCTCGCCCGCCACCTCAAGAAGTCGGACACGTGGGAGACCCACGGCCGCTCCGCCCACGACGAGCAGTCCCTGGTCTCGCTGATGTGCAAGTCCGAGACCTTCAACGACCGGGCCGGGCAGCCGCCGCCGGCGGCGTCGTCATCCTCGCCGTCGTCATCCTCGCCGTCGTCGAGGGGGCGACTGAGGAGGGAACCGTCGCTGGGGCAGGATGATCTCAACCGACGGGTGGAGGCCTTCATAAAGAAGTTCAACGAGGAGATGAGGCTCCAGCGGCAGGAGTCTTACCAGCACTACTTGGAGATGATCAACCGCGGCAGCCATTAAAGCGAGGAGGTGGAGGAGCGAGAGAGCGTGTAGTGTGTATAGAAAGGGCAAGCTGATGAGTCGTTGTTAACAACTTGAAAATTAGTAGAAAAGAAAGATAAAATACAAGAGAGGTTTGTTTTCCCCTCTTTTTTATTTGTGATCGGGGTTGGGGAGGAACTAAATTACGGAAGAAGGCGTGGTAGGTGTGATGGTTGTTTTATATTTATCTTTTTTATTTTTTATTTTCTAAATTTTTGGTTTTCGATATGTGAATATATGTGGTGTTCCTAATTAAGATGATGGTACCGTAGTTGGTCTCTAAATTTTGATTTTTTTTTATTCCTTTTTTTTTCTCTTATTTTGGTTTTCTATTATTTCATTTTTTTCCCCTCTCATGGAAGGTGGCTAACCTGACCCTCCTCCCCCTCTTCCCCTCGAAGACGCTCTCCACGGTTATGCGCTTTCCCTTGATGGCCCCTGCTCGCCTACGAGAAAATGAAATAGAGACATAATTTATCAACAAGAAAATACAAACCATATTTTGAAATTATATAACTTATTGTATTCAGATAAATAACGACGATGCTTGAGCTCGAATCAGATTAAAGAGAATCAAATTGAGCTAGTTAGTCTACCTTTTCTTGCTTTTCATCTTCTTGGAGGCTTCGTGTGTTGAAATGCTTCTGCCTTCAAGCTCGTCAATGAAGTCCGGACTAGACAGATGAGGTCTGAAGAAAAATCGAGTAAAAGGTATTTCGGAAAAAATTTCCTCTCTCTATCGCACTCACTGGTATTTATAGATCTCAAACTTAACCGATTCCAGCCAACTCCAATTGTAAACGGTTAGTTTGTTAAGACATCAGCATGTGTAACAAGCGTTATCTATAGTTGATTAACTATTTTTCGGATGTTGAACAACCTCGCGTCACTTGTTGATCAGCCTTACGTCTCATAGGCGTTGATCGGCTTTACGTCTCTTGAACATTGATCAGCCTTATGCCTCCTGGACGTTGATCGGCCTTATGCCTCTTGGGCGTTGATCAGCCTTATGCATCTTGGGCGTTGACTCTTGGACGTTGATCAGCCTTATGCCTCTTGGGCATTGATCATCTTTATGCCTCTTGGGTGTTGATCGGCCTTATACCTCTTGGACATTAATCATCTTTACGTCTCTTGGGCATTGATCGGCCTTATGCCTCTTGGGTATTGATCATCTTTACACCTCTTGGACGTTGATCGGCATTATACCTCTTGGACATTGATCATCTTTACGCCTCTTGAACGTTGATCGGCCTTATGCCTCTTGGGCATTAATCATCTTTACGCCTCTTGAGCGTTCATCAACCAGATTCAACCCCCACCAGATCAATACAAGTAGACCAAATATGTTGTATCCCAACACTAGTCCCCCCAGTTTCTGAATACATTAATTGTATATCGAAACTGTCAGAAACTTCTAGTCTTGGACAGCACGCTTCAATGACGTGTCAATCTTTGATAAGGAAGGCGGTTACAAAAACTAATAGCCATATCCTGCCACCATCATTGCAATTTTTGAAATTCACAAAGGGATGAAAGATCTTTATCATAGAATAAATGCGAACATCCCATCAGCAACACGTTGTCGTTGGATTACGAATAGTCATTTCAACTATTCAAAAAACTATATCTTTTTGCCGGATATTACGGACAGTGGCATGATCTGACTTAATCCCGTTATTCGAGAAAAAATTTAAACCATTGAAAGATAGTATATAAACACCATCTTCTCCAGAAAAATAGGTTTTCCACAATTTCAGTATCTTCACCTTAGGAGCAAAAGAACCCTTCCAGGTTGGCCCATTTCTCTTCTTTACCTTATATTTAAGTTAATCTTCATCTGCTCCTTCCTTTCTCTATGGCTAGAATCTTAGAAGTTAGTCGTATTGATAATCCTGAAGAGTCCACTTCTTAAAAGAGGAAAAAACTAGCCGAATCAGTAAGGATAGATGCCATTAGGTCATCCCTAACTGAGCACCGCATCTTAGTACTAAAAAAATATTGTAACATTCCTGATGATTACATAGTTATTCTTCCAAACTCTGAAGAATAAATAGATCAACCTCCACCCGGTAGCTTAACCATTTACGAAGAACACTTAAGAGCCGGACTTAGATTCCCGCTTCATCCCTTCTTTCTTATGATCTTTAGGCTATATCGTGTATTACCAGCCCAACTAACATCCAATAGCATCTAAATAATCTGTGCTTTCTTGATCCTTTGCAAGGACGCAGATATAAGCTCCAAAACTTCCCTTTTCACTGCTTTGTTTATACTGAAACTAGATTTCCATGGCCATTGATGGTGGGTAATCAATCCATGCCATGGTCGAAAATTTATCCTTGGACTTCCTTCGGCCATTCATGATTGGAAACCTTGCTTCTTTTATATTGTTTTTAGGATCCCTTGGAATTTCATCATTAGCCATAGGGAACCCCGACTAATTCTCAATAATGGCAAAAAGATTCTGACAGTCAACAAAGAAGATTATGAGAAGCTTACGGGGATAGAGATTCCCTCGATAAAAGAGCTTCTCAATGAAAGAGGATTATATTCGGCTGAAATCAGCCCCAAGCCCACTTTAGGTATCTTTACTGCTGATGTTACATTTTCAATCGTTTGCTGACGATTGATTCTAACATCCAACTTTTTGGCTATTGCAAATACATCGATCATGGTGGACGTCCGGAAACTCCGAAAGTTGTCGAAGAAAAGAAAAGCAGAAGCCACCCCATCTGACCAAGAAGAAAGAAGAATTAAGAAACCGAAGAAGATAAAGACAACTATTTCAACAGCTTCAGCGGTTTCAACAGATCCTGCATCTCCGATATTATTAGCCAGTGTATCGGAAGATGACGAAGTGCCTTTGTTAACATCCTTTCAACCTCCAATACAAGAAAAACAATCAATCGAAACTTTCGAAGGTGGTCCATCATCATTTTCTACCGATCAAGCTGACAAAGGAAAAGCTCCAATGATGGAGGAAGAAGAAGAAAGATTACCAGAAGAAAAAGATTGCCTGCTGGAAATGTCACAGTTGGCTTCCGTATCCATGCCAACGAGTCTGGCCTGAATGACCCAATACTCGCTGTCGCATTATAAAATCTAACATCATTCCAAAAGACTGGAAAATTACCAAGTCCCAGCAGATTGATGATACAATTCTATCACTCCATCCAATAATGTTGAAGGTATGGAATTAAATTGTACTTCAAACAATTAAATAGTTGATCATCTTTTTCTTAATATCAAATCTGATCGATTTAATTTGGAAACATACAGCTCATTCATGGAATTACCATCATGGATGAAAGTTTAAAAAACTTTGACCAATTCCACCAAGCCATGTGCAACGAAGTAAATGTTGCAAAGGTGGAGAAAGAGGTTGCTGAAGAATTGAAAAAATGCTATGGAAAAGATATTAGAAGAAAAAGCAACCAAGATATTAGCTCTGGAAGCAGAGCTTAAAAAGGCCCGATCGAAAATAAATATTGTGGAATCAAAACTGAAGAAGAAGAAAAAGAAACTTCGATTGGCAGCCGTCAAAATAGACAGAGCTGAAGAAAAAATTTTAGCAACTAAAGGAAAGGTTTTGACAACAAAGAAAAAAGCAGAACAAGCTGTCGAAAAAGCTGTTAACGAAGCTGTAAAGAAATATGTTCAATCACAAGCTTTCGACGATAAGCTTCATGAAGCAGGGGTTAAGAGCTATAACCATGGCCGCGCTGACTGTTTAAACAAAGTGAAAAAATTTTATCCTAATCTAAATACTTCAAAAATAAAGGAAGATTCCGATGAAGAGGATTCTGATGAAGAAGATCAGGTCGGAGAACCAGTCGAAGACCATACTGAAGAGCCAGCACTAGGCTCTCAAATTCAAGAAGAAACAACAATAGTTTGTACTGTAAGTCAAGTTAAAACAGAAGAAAACGTAATTTAAAAGAATGTAAACGACCAATCTGTATGAATGATATAGGAACTCGTTTTGCTTTTAACATGGAATAAAAAATCTTTTCTTTTAATAATGTCTATCGGATTTTGAGTAAAGCAAATGCCTTTTCCTCTCTCTCTCTCTCTCTTCTTCTCTTTTTTTTTTTTGAAGAAAGAAGATACGATAGATTATAACAAAAATCAAAGAGCGAAAAATTTTCTAAGTATGGAATCATCGGATCATACAAGAAAATTTCTGGGAAAGATCAATTTAATCATGAAGTTATCTGAATTAAACTATAAACATCGATTAACATTCGGAAAAATTTGACCAGATCAATTTCAAACAAGTTCAACAAACAGACATCTTTAACAAGATAAGTTGATCGGAAAATATAATCTTCAACTTCTCCTGAAGAAGAAATCAGCACTTATTGAACATCTAAGGAAGCCAAAACATCTAAGGAAGCCAATTTTTTTTTTTTAAATCAGTCAACCCCAGATAAGTCATCATATTAGCTTTTCCAAATGTCATCTTCCTATTGGAAGAGTAGTTGTTCGGTAGGTCGTATAACCGTATTTGTCAGTATTTCAGAAATTGTATATGATTTGAATTCAAATTCAAATCAAATACCATATATATATTTTTTATAACTGACTTTTTGAAAATCAGAAATGGCATATGGATTCCCACCAAATTAGGGTTCAAATGTGTCAAGATCTCAAGATATCTCGGAATTTGAACCATAAATCATGATCATTGATGCTATCTATATAAAGAGATTTCAGGCCCGGGTCTTGAGCCAATTTTGTCTCAAGTATTTTGAGTTTCTTCTCCTTCGAAACTTTTTGTTTCAAGAAATACTTCCAAAAAAAAACCATCATCGTATTTGAGAGATGGAATCAGATGGTAAGAAACTTCATCAAACACTCAAGAGGAAAGCCAGACCTATACGATTCAAAGAAAAAAAATCATGTGTGAGAAGAAGCTGCTTGTCAAGAAGTACTTCTAATAAGCCAGAATCTCCTGAATATATTGCATCTTCATCTGAAGAAGAGAGACAAGAACCATCCGTTCCTCTTTCAAAAGAACTAGAATATGGCCCATCTGTTAAACATACTTCAACAGAAAAAGGTAAAGCTCCTATGGAAGAGTCATTCAATCCACATGAAGATAAAGGTGTTCACATGCTCGTTGCAGACACTAGTTTCGACAATCCAAAACTAGCGAAAACTATATTGCAATCAGCCATCCTTCGGAAAGACTGGGAGATGACAATAAAGCATGGAGTAAAAGAAATTCTATCCTCCATTTATCTAGGCAAAATGAAGGTAAGTACCATTTCTTCCTTCACAAAAATGTGTATTCTTGTTCTAACAACAGTCTGACTCTTTTGTCCAATTTGTCAATTATATTTCCATGATTGAAGAAAACTGGCATCAATCAACTGACCTTCAGGCAGATCTTTACAACTAGTTAGCATTGGCCAAGGAAGAAAAAGAAAAAGCTAATGCTCATTGGACTGCCTTAGAATCAAAAGTTGTCTGATCAACTGTAATGATCTTATCATTGAAGAACCAAGTGAGAATAATTGAAAAACATGCTATGGATCTTTTGGTTGATGCAGAAAAAAGAAGGGAAATACTTCGACAGGCAGATAAAGCAATCGAAGAGAAAACTCAGGCATATAAAGAGGTACTGAGCCAAAAGTCCAAAATGGAAGAGAGAATAACTTCTCTTGAGCAAAAATTGGAACAAAGTAAACAAGAAACTGCCTCAACGATTCATCGAAGCCTTTTTGCGGTTGAAGAATTCAAAAATTCTGAAGCATTTGATAACGAGATAGACGAAGCAGGGGCAGAAGGCTATAAATTCGGCTTTGAAGATTGTATCGACAAGGTCAAAAAGTTATACCCTTACCTTGATATTTTTTCCATCTCTATAGAGGATATCGTGGAAGAAGAAGAGATAAAGAAGCCAACATCCATGCAAGAGAAAACTACCTGTAACGAAGTCAATCAGGAAAAAATTGACTAGTTTGTAATCAAGAACTTTCATCAATGTTCATCGTCGTTGTTTTTTTTTTTTTTTTACAGAACATTAATGAAATCATTTTTCTTCTGTCTAATGTTACACAATCAGCATATTAAGCTAACTATTTAATACATCATACTATCTTTCCAGCATTTCTGATATTTGAAGGTAACAACATCAATAGAGTGGCTAATTAAATCAGCTCTTATTATCTGTTTCATGGTCAACTTATCAGGTCAACCTTCTAACATGTCAGTTACTTCCAATATCAATATGCCGATGAGTTAGTGGATCAGACCAACTCCCTTTATCGGATCATGGTCAGCTTATCAGGCCAACCTTCGTTTGATCATTTTTTCTGATCACCGATAAGATGGTGGGTTAGACCAACTCTCTTTGTCGGATTATGGTCAGCTTATCAGGACAACCTTCATTTGATTAGTTTTTCTGATCATAAAATACTGATGAGTTAGTGGGTCAGACCAACTCGATTTGTCGAATTATGGTCAGCTTATCAGGCCAACCTCTCTTTTCTCTTTCTCTCTCTTCTCCTTTTTTTTAGAGTGAATCAACTTCATACTCTTCCTTTATAAGGAAAAAATGGAAGAGAGAAAATATCTTTATTGATAGTATTTTTGAAGATTTTCTATATTCCATGGCGTAGCCATTGGATAACCATCCCGACTTTCAAGTCGATAGGTCTCAGGTTGTATAATTTCAGTGACATGATAAGGACATTCCCAATTTGGAGCAAGTTTGTCCTATTCAGTTGGTCGGGATATTATTATTCGGTGCAGGACAAGGTCTCAAATCTGAAAGATTCGAGCCTTGACTCTTGAATTATAATATCGTGCCACTCTTTGTCGATATACTGCCATTTTCAATTGTGCCTGTAATTTGGAATTTTCAAGCAGATCCAGGTCAATTCTCCTTTGATCAGCATTATTCGACTCTTCAAAGCAATAAGTTCTTCTAGAATGGAGAACAATTTCTATAGATAATATAGCTTCACTCCCATAAGCAAGGTTAAACGGAGATTCTCCCGTCGTAAATCGGGGAGTCGTCCGATAAGCCCATAAAATGCAATTGAGTTCATCAGCCCAAGATCCTTTGGCTTCATTCAATCGGGTCTTCAACCCATGAAGAATTGTCTGATTAGTTACCTCAGCTTCCCCATTAGCTTGCGGATGTCCAACGGATGTCAGTTTGTGAAGAATATTATATTGAGCATAGAAATCCCTAAATTTTTGATTATCAAACTGCCTTTCATTATCAGTAATGATAGCATGAGGAATTCTGAACCTATATATGATGGAGTTTCTAACGAACATTTCAACTTTTGCTTGAGTAATTAGAGCTAAAGGCTCGGCTTCCACCCATTTAGTAAAATAATCAATGGCAACAATCAAAAACTTTCATTGTTCAGAAGCTGGAGGAAACGAACCAAGTATATCCATACCTATTGAGCAAATGGCCAACGAACCGTTAGTTGTGTTAGCTGACTGGCAGGATGCCTTTGTATATTTGCATATTTTTGACAGGAATCACATCTTTTTATAAAATCTGTAGCATCCTTCTGTATAGTCGGCCAGTAATATCCTTGCCTTATAATTTTATAAGCCAATGACCTTCCTCCTAAATGATCACCACATATTCCTTCATGCACTTCTCTGAGAGCATAATCAGCATCTGAAGGAGATAAACACTTCAATAGTGGCTGGAAAAATGATTTTTTATACAATAAGCCATCTAATATAAGATATTGAGAAGCAATCTTTCGGAGTTGTTTGGCTTCCATATTATCTTTAGACAATACCCCTTCAATCAGATATTTAATTACCAGATTCATCCAACCCATTTTCGGTTCTATTGGAAGAACCTTTTCTTTTTCACTTACCGAAATACTTGGGGTCTCCAGATGTTCCACAAAAGTCCGACCCATTAGATCAGGTATAGAAGTAGCCAATCTGGATAATGAATCGGCTCAAGAATTTTCAGTTCTAGGGACGTGACTGATATCCCAAGAATCAAATAAAGATCCAAGCTCTCGAACTTTCTTCAGATATAAAGCTAAAGTGGCATCGCAAACTTCAAAATCTTCCTTTACTTGGTTGACGACTAATTGTGAATCAGATAGTACCTTTAACCTTCGGATACTTAATTCCTTTACAATTCTTAAACCAACTAGGAGAGCTTCATATTCAGCTTGAATATTAGAAATTATGAAAGTGAATCGGAGTGCATATTCTGTGATATCCCCATTTGGATTGGATAAGATCAATCCAGCCCCACAACTAGAAGAATTTGAAGCTCTATCTACATATAATATCCAGGGTACAACAACCTTTTCCATTTCATCAGATGGTTGAGTTTCCTTTTCATTGTCACTCCAAATACATTCGGCTATGAAATCAGCTAGTACTTGTGCCTTCATCGCAGATCGAGGATGATAAGTAATATCATATTCACTTAATTTGATTGCCCATTTTGCCATCCGACCAGAAGTATCAGGACACTGCAAAATAGTCCTTAGAGGTTGATCGGTTAATACAATAATACGATGGTATTGAAAATATGGCCGGAGGCGTTTGGCTGGTACTACCAAGGTATAAACAATATTTTGAAGTTTTGGGTATTTTGTTTCAGCATCATAAAGGACTTTGTTGATGTAACTAATGGGCTTATGTGATCCATCAGATTCTTTTCTCACCAACACAGAACTAATTGCTTCATCAGATGCAGCCAAATAGAGATACAAATCTTCTCATTCTTGGGGTTTAGACAATATGATCGGATTTGTTAAATACTTTTTAAGTTCCTCAAATGCCAACCGACAATCATCCGACCAATTAAACTCCTTAGTCTATCGTAAGGCTTTAAAGAAAGGCAAACATCTCTCAACCGAACAAGAAATAAATCGACTTAATGAAGCGATTCGTCTAGTCAACTGTTAAATTTCTTTCTTATTTGCTAGATGCCTCTTGTCCAATATGGCTCGAATCTTTTTTGGATTAGCTTCAATCCCTCGTTTCGTAACCATGAAGCCTAAAAATTTTTCAGAAGTTACACCAAAAATATATTTGGTCGGATTTAACTTCATATGATTTTGCCATAAAATATCAAAGGCTATTTGCAAATCTTGAATATGATCATCAGACTGATTACTCTTGATGATCATATTATCTACATATACTTTCATAGTCTTTTCAATTTGATCCTCAAAGATCTTATTTACTAACCTCTGATAAGTAGCTCCGGCATTTTTAAGACCAAATGTCATTACTTTATAACAATATATTCCTCGGTCTGTAACAAATGATATTTTTTTTTCATCCTCTAGACTCATTCGTATCTGATTATATCCAAAGAAAGCATCCATGAAACTCAAGAATTTATGTCCAGCCATTGCATCAACGAGTTGATCAATTTTAGGCAAAGGAAAACTATCTTTAGGACATGCCTTATTAAGATCAGTATAATTTATACATATCCTCCGCTTTTCATTTGCTTTCCTTACCATTACTACATTGGCAAGCCAATCAGGATAGTGAACCTCCCTGATAAATCTGGCATCAAGCAATTTGGATACTTCTTCATTGATGATTTTTTGCCTTTTTGGGGCAAATTATCTTTTCTTTTGATGGAGAGGCCGACTAAGTGGATCCACCTATGCATGATTACTTCAGGAGGGATCGCCAGCATATCAGCAACCATCCATGCAAATATATCAGTATTTTTTTATAGAAAATCAATCAATTCCTTCCTTTGGTCTTTAGTAAGCGAACTTCTAATCTGAACAGTTTTAGTAGGATCATCTTTTATCAAAGGAGTATAAATGATTCTTTCTATTGATATGCTTACCCCTTCAGTCGGATCACGCGGATCCATTTGCTCGAAAGTTGAGTTGTTGATTGATTGTTGATTTTGAATTGTCAAACATTGACGAGCCATTTGTTGATTTCCTCTTACCTTTCCAATCCCATTTTGGGTTGGGAATTTCATCAGTAAATGATATGTCGACACGATGGCTTGGAACTTATTCAGAGCAGGCCTCCCTAAGATTGCATTATACGCAGAGAAAATCCGAACAACCATAAAAGTAAGAGAAAAAGTCATTTGCTTCGGCATTCTTCCGAGAGTTACGAGAAGTATAACTTTTTCCTCTACTCCTACAGAATTTCCACCAAATTTAGTTAGTGGCATATGAATTCTTTGAAACTTATCAATTGGTAAGTTCATCTTGACAAAAGCATCATAAAGCAAGGCCTCAGTAGAACTTCCATTATCAACCAAAATTCTATGTATATCATAGTTCGCAATTATTATGGAAATCACTACAGGATCATTATGTGGCATCTGAACGTCTTGTAAGTCATCATCAAAAAAGCTAATACTTCTTCGAAGCCTCTTGGTGCTCCGATCACTTCATAACATGCTTGGTGAATCATTCCGACTGATCCATCGATCGATTGTTGATTTGGGAGCTCCATCCCATCAGTGATCATTCTTGGAGCTGTTAGCCTTGGTACTACTATCTCAATTGGTCGATTTTGATTTTAGTTTCGGACATATCTATCCAGATAGCCACGTTTACTTAGATCTTCAATCTCATCATTTAGTTGGATGTACTTTTCTGTAGTGTGCACATGATCATGATGAAATTGACGGTACTTGACTTTGTTGTGTACAGCAAGTGGAGCTCTCATTGGCCTTGGCCTTTGAAGAAAATTTTCTTTCTCAATTTTTATCAGAATTTTCTCTCTTAGGAGAGTCAGGGGAGTGTATGTATCAAATCTATTGACATAGTTCTTACCGACCAAGTTCTTCGACCTCTGACCTTGCCGTTAAATTGATCGGACTCTAGGAGATCGAAATTCATCTTCTTTGGAATTCTTCTTAGTTGGCATCGATTTTCTTTCTACCTGTCACTGGCTTAAAGCCTATTCTTCGGCCTGAGCATACTTTTGGGCACGGACTAGTAATTCAGAATAATTGGTTGGAAACTTTTTATCTAAAGAGAATGTGAACCTAGAGGCTTACAATCCCTTCTTCATAGCTGATATCGTCACGTATTCATTGAGATCTGGAATCTCCAATGTGGTAAAATTAAACCTTGTTATGTAGTCTCTCAAAAACTCTCCTTCTAATTGTTGAATGAAGAATAAGCTGTCGGAGTTTCTGGGCATTTTTCTGCTTATTCTGAAGTGAGAGACGAACAACTTCCCCAACTGGCTGAAAGAATAAATGGTATCCAACTGGAGACTTGAATATCACATTCTCGCAGCTTTCTTTAAAGTTACTGGGAAAGCAAGACAGTGGAGCATGTCTGACGCTCCTTGGATCAACATGTGGGCTTTAAAGCTGCCCAGATAATCTAAGAGATTAGCCGATCCATCATATGGCTCAACTTGTGAAATTTTAAAGTGATGGAAAATTCTTTCCTCCATGATCTTCTTGGAAAAGGAAGGTAAGATATCATAGCTTGGTGTTGGATCCTCTGTTTTTCTCTACTCACCATTTTTGGCAATATGCAATTCCAGTCTCCTAAACTTTTTCTCAAAACCACTTGCCCTTGCAGGATTTGGAACTTAAGTACTGTCAGGAGTTGATTCCCCAGTGGATGTCGAATGAGATCGTGGATGTTTCCCTTTGTTTCGTTTCTTGGTGTGATGATGAAATCGATGATGTTGTTTCGAAGGAGACTGTTGACCTGAAGAACGTTGATAAAATGATTGTCTTCTTGGACTAAGATATCTACTTACCTGAAGAGAAGGTCGCCGGCTACTTCTTGATGCAGTAGGTTGCGATGGTTCATTCGCAGTGATTTCTTGGAGATTTTGTACTGCTGCGATGAGCACTTCTATCTTGTTCAAAAGAGTATCTAATCTTTCTTGATCCATGTTTCTAGCAGGAAGAACTTCTATCCTTTTGCGAAGAATGGGATCATTCTCTTTTGGAGGATGAGGAATGTCTTCAACGGGAAGATTCCGATTCTTACCTTTCACCATATTTTCTTTCAGATTCTTGAAACTCTTTCACTGAGTTCCCCTACCTGGCGCGCCAATCTGTTATGTCCAGACAAATTACAACGATGCTTGAGCTCGAATCAGATCAAAGAGAATCAGGTTGAGCTAGTTAGTCTAGCTTTTCTAGCTTTTCATCATCTTCTTGGAGGCTCTGTGTGTTGAAATGCTTCTGTCCTTAAGCTCGTCAATGAAGTCTGGACTAGATAGATGAGGTCTGAAGAAAAATCGAGTGAAAGATATTTCAGAAAAAATCCTCCCTCTCCGTCGCGCTCACTGATATTTATAGACCTCAAACTTAACCAATTCCAGCCAACTCCAGTTGTAAATGGTTAGTTTGTTAATACATCAGCACGTGCAACAAGTGTTATCCATAGTTGATCAGCTAATTTTTGGATGTTGAACAACCTTGTGTCACTTGAACATTGATCAGCCTTACGCCTCTTGGACGTTGATAAGCTTTCCGTCTCTTGAACATTGATCAGCCTTACGCCTCTTGGACGTTGATCGGCTTTACGTTTCTTGGGCGTTGATCAGCCTTATGCATCTTGGGCGTTGACTCTTGGACGTTGATCGGCCTTATGCCTCTTGGGCATTAATCATTTTTACACATCTTGGGTGTTGATCGGCCTTATGCCTCTTGGACATTGATCATCTTTATGCCTCTTGAGTGTTGATCGGCCTTATGCCTCTTGGGCGTTGATCGTCCTTACACCTCTTGGGCGTTGATCGGCCTTACGCCTCTTGGACGTTGATCATCTTTACATCTCTTGAGCGTTGATCAACCAGATTCAACCCCCACCAGATCAATACAAGTAGACCAAATATGTTGTATCCTAACATAACTTATATGAAGATGACACCAAATTGATATCAATTTGATATTTTGAAACAGACTGCAATCACGAGGAATAAAAAAAATTGAATATCCTCTTCAGCCCCCCAAGTAAAAAATATGATATATGTTAAGATGGAAATTATCTCCCTTGTATAAAAATTAATTTTATTGCAACCATCACAATATATATATATATATATATATATATATATATATCCAATTAATAGATATCCAATCAACAAATCGGATGCCTATATTGAACTAGAGTTCACATCAAGTTAAAACAATTGAAATAACTGCCAATATATATTAGTGTAGGCCATATTGTTCAATCAGATAAATTCTTATATTATTTTGATACAAGGAAAACCTACCACGTAGCTACCCTCTCAGAAATCTAGTAAAAACTATTGAGGGTAATTCTAATTGGATCAAGAATATGAAGCCAGGATAATAAGTTTGATCGGTCCTTATTACATACTTTTCAATTATTCATCGGATATAATCATTGATCAACCAACAATTTTTTTTCAGTTCCAACATTATTAGACACCTATGAACCGACCAAGACTTTCCAAGCCAACCAGGATATGCAGAGTTAACTAAGACATGCAGACCAAAACTCCTCAGGCCAATCAAAGCATGTAGTCAATCCGACCAAGATTCTTCAGACTGACCAGGACATGTAAAATTGACGAAGGCATGCAATCAGTGCGATCAAGGTTTTTCAAGTCGACCAAGGCATGCAAATTTATTAAGACATACAATCAATTTGACCAAGACTTCTCAGGCCGATCAAGACATGCAAATTTACTAAGACATGCAGTTAATTCGACCAAGGCTCTTCAGGCCAACTAGCATATACAGAATTGACTAAGGCATGCAGTCAATCCAATCAAAGCTCTCTAGGCCGATCAGGGTATGTAGAATTGACTAAGGTATGCAATCAATCTGACCAAGCCTTTTCAGATTGATCAAGGCATGCAGTTTACTAAAGCATGCAGTCAATCTGATCAAGACTCTTCAGGCTGGTTAGGACATACAGAATTAATTAAGGCATGCAGTTTACTAAAGCATGCAGTCAATCTGATCAAGACTCTTCAGGCTGGTTAGGACATACAGAATTAATTAAAGCATGCATTCAATCTAATGAAGGCTCTTCAGGCCGGTTAGGATACATAGAATTAATTAAAGCATGCAGATCAAGATAGTTAAGTCGATCAAGGCTCTTCAGGCTGACTAAAGCATACAAATCAAGACAGTTAAGCCAACCAAAGCTCAAGCTAATCAGGGTATGTAGAATTAACTAAGGCATTTTAACCAAGGCAATCATGTCGATCAAGATTTTTTAGGCCGACCAGAGCAAGCAAACTAAGATAGTTAAGTCGACCAAGACTCTTCAGGTCAACCAGAGCATGCAGACTAAGGTAGTCAAGCAGACCTGGCTTCTTCAGATTGACCAAGTTTCTTCAGGCAGCACTCTCTTAGCCATCTAAGGGTTAACTGATACTCATCTCTATATCCAGATTGCTTGACAAGTCATATCATATCTTAACACTATTATAGCTTTGCATTTAAGAGGAGCACATACTTGAGTAGCAATCCACTCCACCATCAGAAAAACATGGCAGAACTCTACAAAATGTTAAAGTCTCCATTTATAAGGGACTTCTTTTGCAAATGAAAAGTTCCTGACAGCCCGCATGATAAGCCTTGTCATTTTTTATTGGATCTTTATCATTCCAAAAATACCCTTATCTTTTACCTATGAAAAGGGGGCTTCCCGGAAGCTCCCAAGGTATGCCATTTTCTCCCTGCCTATGCTCTTCAACACTGTTGGCCTGGAAATCGACTTGAGCATTTGAGTGCCTGCACCGGTGCCACCTCCGATCTAGACTTTTTTGAAGGTACTGCACCTTGGAAACCAACCTGCACCATTTACTCCAATACCAACTTCAGCATCTCCAACGTTTGATAGTTTTAAGCACCAATAAAGGACTTTCTCTATTAAAATATTTATGAAAAAAGATTGAAAGAAAAATAAGAAAAAAAGAATTTTATTATCTCTATTTTAATTTCATTCAATACATTTCATATATTATTTATACTAGTATACAAACTCCATATAAGAAAAATAATAAACATTGATACAAAATAATATTTACAAAAAATGATATAAAATTATACTAACAAAAAAATATTATGGGATTATGTTAATAAAAATTATTCTAGGTTGCCATGAAGTCCATAAAATCATGCGACATCTGGCATTATATGATCACTTAAAATCATGATAACACTTTTTCTTAAATTTAGGGTGGTACTATAGATATCAACTTGAGTTTGAAAATTAGACTATAAATATACTCAAAAACTGACATAATAGATAAACGCGTGTATCAGTGTAACTAATTTAAATGATGTAATTGTGTGAAGATATAAAAGGTAGCGGTCATAGTAAAGTCAGTGCTCAAAAAGAAGGCAATCAAAGGTCAATGATTCTTGAAGATAAAAATATGATGAAAGAAAAAACAATTCTCAAAGAGAAGGTAGTCGAAAGTCAATAATACTCATAAATAAAAATATCATAAAAGAGAAGACATCAACACTCAAAAATAAGGCAACTAAAGATTTTTGGTTGATAAAAAATATTATAGAAGAGGGACCGATGCTTAAAGAGGAGAAAACCAAGATTGATGTGGAGAAAAATTTGTCAAGTGATGATAACGAGAGACAACTGAAAATCTAAAGTCGAGAATAAAAATGATGGAAATAAATTATAGATCTATTAGAAAATATTTTTTTTGGATATTAATCTATTAAAAAATAGAAAATCAATAGATCTACTAAAAATAAAGAACTAGTAAGGAAATAAAGATCGTAGTAAAGATAAAAAAAGACGACAGTGAAATATTTTAATCAGGTTCTGATACTATATTAAAATATTTATGAAAAAAAAAAATAAAAGAAATTTTATCATATATATTTCAATTTTATTTAATATAACTCAAAAATTATTTATACTAGTATACAATTCTATAAAAAAAATAATAATTATTGATATAAAATTATACTAATAAAAAAATGATACGAAACATGCTAGCAATTAAAAATATTATAGGTTCACGTTAATAAAGAAATTATTATAAATTTCATGTGATCTATAAAATTATGCGGTCATTTACTATCATATAATTATTTAAAGTCATATCAATATTTTTTAAACAAAAAACTTTCCACTCCTGAAATCAGCCTATCAAGATCCTTTGCCGGTGCCTTTTTGGTTGAATTTTTTTTTTGGTTGCATTTCTTTCAAATGACCCGGCACATCGAACCATCCCGCATATTGTGTAGCCTTCTGTGGGCCCTCTTCTTCCTCCAACACGGCCACACATCAAAGAGCTTGCCGCCGGGGCCCCAAAGAAATAATCAAGATTCGCCGAACACTGTTATTAAATGGACAATTCATGGACAAAAAAAAAAAATTACCGATTTTTCTTGTGCCCCGCACGGAATGCATCCACTAGTGTCCCTCCAACATTTTTCAGCCAAGAGCCCACTACATAAAGTCTCTTTTTAAAGCATCGGCTACGTAAAACTATTCACTTCGACTTCAACAATTTCCACAAGACTAGTAAAAGAACACAATAGACCGCCAGGATTCAAGAGCTTGCAGGGCAGCTAAACTGAGAATCCCTTATCCACTGCTAATTTCCAACTTGGTCTACCCCAACGGTCTATGCAGCACATTCTATTGGAGCCTGATCATTCCTTTGCTTCTATTGACCGCTTGATCATCTACATTTTGCTTTAAGATTAAGTTGGATAGCATGTAAATTATTCAAATTATTAATAATTTAATAGAGTCGCTACAGTAAAATAATGAAAAAACGACATGTTTTCCCGATGCTAAGCAAAAGCATCGTGAAGCTCCGTATTTTTAACGATGCTTGTAAAAAGCACCGGCAGAAATCAACTTCTAACGACATTTTAAAGCATCGAGAGATTTTTATTTAGCCCCAGGCGATCCGAACTTTCTCCTCTTCTTCTCTGCACGATTTTCCTCTCCTCAAATGGAAACCCTAGCTCAGAGCTCTCCCTCCCTTTGTCATCTCCCTCTCCCTCCCTCTATCCATTGTCGGTGGACGGATTCCGGCTCTCTTTTATTTCCGTTGACCGGCAGATTCCGACGGAGAAGAAAGCCCCTTCGATCTTTATCATGTACGTTCCTCTCAAATCTCTAAACAAATAATTTTTTTCTTTGTTTTCCATATTTTTTTCACTAATTTTGATGGGAGGAAGTTGCCCAAATGTTTTCCCCAATTTTTGCTCTATCTTTTCTTTATTTTTTTTCTTCCCATTTTTTTCTATGTTTTTCCCGTGTGATAATTTATTATATTTTATTTGGAAGGAAATATCGTCATGTTATAATAACAAACATAATAACAAACACCGAGTGAACCACTGTGCGATTCTCTGGTTGTATTAATTATTATTAAATAAGCCAAAATAATTTCTAAGAGGCAAGGCTTTTGAGTTTTTATTTTATGCTAGGGAGATGCAAGGAATCTTCCCTCCGGGTACTTTATTCTAGCAATAAACTATATATATATATATATATATATATATATATATATATGATTTGTTGAGTGAAGGACAAGTAGCTAACTATGATATCTGCTGGTGTCAAGATATAAATAATTAATTAAATCTTGATCAACTTGAATTATTGGCAATCTTATTATAATTAGTAAATGATTTTTTAAAAAAATGTAAACAACCTGTCATTGCTACTTATTGAGGTAGTAGACAAGTTGATTGATGCATCTTACTGAATATGGCATAACAAAGGTTAGAAAAATATTGAATGACGTGCTGATAAAGTGTTTTTGTTTTGGGGGGTGCAAAATGTGCTGATAAAGTGTTTGTCGTATATTTTGGGATGAACTAATGAGAGATGATATTTTAAGTACCATAACAGGTAGTGCTAGTGCCCATTATTGCTCCAGTCATAAACCAACATATTGGCTATGATGAAAAGATTATAGGCATTATCTAAGACAATTCATTAGGGCATGAAATATTTTTTATGATTTGATTACTGTTCAACAATCCAGGCAAGTACAAATAGCCTATGTCTATTTTTCTGTACCACAAAGAGCTTGAAAGATTTACTTGCTCAGTATATATAGTCAGTTAGGAGATTATTAGGAGAGCCTTTTACATTCATTAATTATGGATGTTTTAAGCCATTTCCAGCCATCTTCTTCTTTTCTCTCAAAATATGTTATTTTAGAAATGGTTTGACTGTCAAATTTATATTTAGGACAAATTAACTAGAAAATTCTTCTTTTTGATTGCTATTATATTTTTAGTCCATTACCTGTCCAGCTAGAACCACTACAACGAATAAGACCTTTCTCGACACCTTTTTTTCGATGCTAGGGGCGTGCATCGAAAGCCTCCGACGACCCGTCGATGTTTTTGAAAAGCGTCGTTAAAATCTGGCTTTACCAAATGCTTTTTAGCATCGCGATGTTCCTCTTTTCTTCTTCCAAACCGAGCCCTAGATCCCATTCGATCGATCCGCCGCACGCTCCTCCTCCGATCCCTCCCTCCTTTCATCTGATCGGTCGCTAGCTTCTCATCCGATCCCTCCCTCCTCCTCTCAGTCGATTGACCGCTAGCTCCTCATCCGATCCCTCCCTCCATCTCTTTCATCGATCGGGTCTTTCTTCACCGTTCGAAGGATCAGATCAAACCGTGCATGGACCTGAGTCAAGCCACCGCCGCGTGCCACCTCCTCCATTTCATCCTCCCTCCCTCCTCCTCCATCTTCTCCGATGCGTAAACTTGAGTCCAAAGGATTTTTTCTTATTTTTTGTATATATATACTATGGGTTCGGTCCTCGTAATTAGCCTTTTAGAGAGAAATATTTCTTCTACTATAAACATATATTTTATTATGCTATTGTTCTTAATTGCTAAAGTCATTTGGGGTTTCAATACATTTTGACCTTCTAAAAACCAATTTTTGTTTTTAAAATTATTTTAAGAGTAAGATATGCCGTGAAATTATATTTATATATGATGGTTTAAGAGTACTCATTTCTTGCATTTCGAGACTGAGTATTAGAAATCAAGAAACTATGATGAATTAGGCTCTGAAATCCATTATTTTTCATTATTTTTATGAAACATGAAGTTATGCATATGCATTATATTTTCATGGTTACAAATGATTGCAAGGTTCAAGACTAGAGAAGGCGTGTAGAATTCTTTGGCCCTACAATATTTGCTGAGCTAGGAGTTTTAGATTCCAAGTGAAAACAATAGGTCATTAGGTCTTTCTTTTGGATGTTTGTCAACATATATTTTATAAGGAATTTTGGTATAGGAACTAATTTGATAAGGGTCCAAATTATATAACTTGAATTCAGCTTAGGTGTGATTTAGGCCCAAACTAGACCCGGTGATGCACAAATTTTAGAGCAAGTCCTGATCTAAATGCAAGAGACCAACTTCACCTCCAACCATAGATTTCTGATTCATTTTAGACCCGACCCTTAAAAATTGCATCATCTGACCCACCTTCCTTCCCTCCTCATAGATTGATGAAAGAAGTTGATATAAGCTTTATTTTCATCTTATATATATATATATATATATATATATATATATATATATATATATATATACTTAGGAGAAGCAAAAATGAGTATGCTCACCAAAGAAAATAAGAACAAAATCAAGAAGGTAATTTTTTGATATATTTTTTGAGATTAGCATTGTGCTCTGATTTGGATTGTAAGGTTTTCTTCTAATCTGAAGGCCTTCCAAAATGTAATGTTTGTATCGATTTCCTTAGCTACTCATGATCTATGATTCATGATCTTGTTATTGTTGGTAGTTTTTTTGTCATATAAATCTACCTGTTTTGTTGTCTTTTCCTTATCAGGTGCTTGACTGCTTGGAGGGTAAAGAAGTTTTCTAACATATTTTGAAATTGGTTTAAGGTTTGTATATGGAGGCTATGATGATTTTAGGATGTATGTTTTGCTGATTCAATTATTTCTAATGGCAGCAATCTTGGATGGCCTTCTTTTGTAGGTTATCGATTGTAGTCGTTTTGATTTTGTTGCATATTGAATAGTAGATCCGAGCCTTCTTGTTCTTTACCTTTATTTATTGTTCTAATTTTTTGGGTTGGATTAATAGTTTATTTATATAGTAAACATGTTAAACGGTTGGGTCGGGTCAGGTTGTATTATTAGATTATTTGTTCATTAAACAGGTTAAATAGGTCGGGTTAAGGCTCCTTGGTGTATACCTGTATCTTACTCAACATGTTATGCTTTAAGATTTATTTATTATTGTAAATCTTTCATTTCAATACCATGTATAGTTTTGCTATGATCAATAATTATTTTTTAAATATTTTTTATAAAACTTGCATTGTATAGAAATATAGACTCGTCAATTAATTAATGTACATATTCTATAGCATTCGTACATTAATTTTATATTTGTATGGGTGGAAGAATTATGTATAGTGGTCAATTGATTGTCCAGTTTGAACAGTTTGAGAATTACAAATAATTTTATAGGTACTTACAGTAATCAATCGGTATGGAAAAGTTTCAGATATATTTCGGACAGTATTTTCTTTTAGTTCTCCTCATACATCTTTAGTCGTGCGGGGAGAACTAGAGGAAAATACTGCCAAAATTTTTCTAGATCTCTTATTATATATTATTTGATCACTATAAATGACATATATAATTAATGCAATTCTTGAATGGGATAAGATCTATCTTTATCTATTAGTTGATGATATGATGCATTTAGTAGTTAACCTACGTTATTTTTCACATAGTATTAAAAATCTTTACTTAGTGCATTGTTATTGACTGAATTTTTTTTTGTATTTAGATAACTTGAAAATTGGATCATTTTATCTTAAAATGGATAAAAGATGGATAAATAAACTGAGAAATATCAAAAAATATTTAGATGGAGTTCATGATTTCATTAAATTCGGTATGGATAAAAGTAGTTTGAATGGAAAGATTTTATGTCCATGCCGATGATGTGTTAACAGCTCCTATCTAGATCCACAAACAGTTGAAGAATATTTGATATGGAATAGATTTGCAAGAGTTTATACTGAGTGGGTTTTTCATGGAGAACTTATGTTGCCAGAATCAAGTAATCAACCCTCGTCTGATTCTGGATCCAGTAATATGCAAGAGAATCCTGTAGGAGATGATGATATAATGGATTTAATCATAGATACTTTTCGACATAGTGTTCAAAATTTTGGATGTTCAACTGATACACATGAAATAATTGAAATATGTAAGGGTTCTACATTCATTAAACAAACATGTTTCGGCGAGCATATGCAACCATCAACTCTGAGTCAGCTCGGTATCATAATTTAATGAATGAAGTAGATGAACAATTTTATATGGGCTATTTGAAATTTTCTAAGATCTCTTTTCTTATACATTTATTCCATATAAAATATATGAATGGATGTTGGAAAAGAGTTTTACCATGCTTCTCAGTTATTAAAGGATGCATTTTCATAAGGCAATGGTCTACCCTCCTCTTATTATGAAAAAAAAAAAGTTGTCAACAATCTAGATCTTGGATATAAAAAGATTTATAGTTGCCCGAAAGGCTACATGTTATATCATGATGAAAATGCTAATCGAGAGTCATGCAATGTATGCGGATCTTCACGATGGAAACTCATGAAGGAAATAAGGATGACGTAATGAATGGAATAGATATACTATGTCGTACAAAGAAATCGATGAAGGTATTACGTTACTTTCCTCTTATTTCTCGATTGAGGAGGCTATATTCATCTTCGAAAATAGCATCATTCATGAGATGGCATCATGAAGGATGTACGAAAGATGAAATGTTGAGACATCCAGTAGATAGTTTAGCATGGAAAGTATTTAATGCTAAGCATTCTGATTTTGCCTCTGATATTCGTAATGTTCGATTGGGTTTAGCTTCAGATGGCTTCAATCCTTTTCGGACTCTAAATTTTATATATAGCACTTGACCAGTTATTCTAATACCATACAATTTACCACCATGATTGTGCATGAAATAATCCTTACTTATCTTGTCAATGGTTATTCCAGGTGATAAGGGTCCAGAAAATGATATTGATATTTTTCTACAGCCTTTAATAGAGGAATTGAAATAGTTGTGGAAAGGTATCGATGAAATTGACACTTCCAATGATAAAATATTTAAACTACGGGCAGCTTTATTATGGACTATTAATGATTTTCCAACATATGTCAATTTATCTGGCTGGAGTACAAAGGGATGGGTTGTATGCCCTTGTGCAGATTTGACACATTCAATTTGGTTAAAATATGGAAAAAGTTTTTGTTATATGGGACATCATCAATGGTTAGAACCAAATTATCTATTTCATTTTCAGCAAGATTTATTTGATGGTACCATAGAAATGTAATGTGCACATATTCCACCTTCCAGAACTAATGTTCGTAGACAAATAGATTCCATCAGTTACATATATGGTAAATTCTCAAAGTCTTCTAAAAAAAGAGGAATGGATGATCAAGAAGGATTGACAGAAAAAGTGACTAATGATACTATGGATGCACAGGTATTTGAAGATCTTGATAATTTTTTTGAAAATAAAAATGAGGAAGATGTATAGATAGCATCTACAAATCAGCCCAGCAAACATTAATAGAAGAAAAGAAGTATCTTCTTTGACTTACCTTATTGGAAACATAATCTAATTCAGCATAATCTTAATGTCATGCACATAGAGAAGAATGTAGGTGATAATCTGCTTGGAACATTGTTGAATCTTGATGGAAAGATCAAAGATAACATGAAGGCCCAAATGGAATTACAAGAATTGGATATCCGACATGAGCTTCATCCCAAAATGCTTGCTAATGATAGAATTTATTTGCCTCTTGCATTTTATACCTGTCTACTCAAGAAAAAGATAATTTTTTGATAGTATTGAAAAATATTAAAGTACCCGATAGAAATGCATCAAAAATTTCAAGGTGCATGCATCTTAAAGACTAAAAAATTTCTAATCTCAAAAGTCATGGTTATATATTGATGCAAGATATCTTTCCAATAGCTTTAAGTTCATCAGTGCCTAAACAAGTTCTTACAGTTATAATTCGGTTATCATCATTCTTTAAGGCATTATGTTCAAAGGTTATTGATCTTGGAGAGCTTGATCAGTTAGAGTTAGATGTTGCGGTTACACTTTATCAGATGGAGAAGATTTTTCCACTTGGATTTTTTACTATTATGATACATCTACTCATTCACTTAGCTTTGAAAGTCAAGCTTGGTAGACCAGTACACTATAGATGGATGTATCCTATTGAGAGGTATTATTGTTAATTTTTAATCTCTATATAATTTTTAATAAAAGTAGCATTATGATGATGTGTAAATAAATTTTTCAATATTGTAGGTATCTTGTACGATTGAAAGATTATGTACGAAACAGAGCCTATCTTGAGGGTTCGATTACGGAAGGATATATTGCTGAAGAGTGTTTGACATTTTGTTCAAGATATCTTCAAGGTGTAGAGACCGTATTTAATAGACCTCAATGGCATAGTAATTTCATAGACAATGCATAGTTGTATAAGTTTTCTACTGCTAGAAAAGTAATGGAAAAAGGTGAAAGTATTATATTAGATCAGAAATAAATTGCATAAGCACATCGTTATGTGTTACTTCATAGTGAAATAATATCCGACTATCGAAGGTTAGCATATTTAACGTATTTCAAGTTTAAATATTATATCTTATTTTTTAAACTACATTAATAAATATAAATTTTATGCAGTGAATTTTTAATGTCTCAGTGACAAGCTAATCATTGCACTCGACCTAATCCAAGAATTGAGCAGCGATGGTTAGTCGAGTTATTTATTACATGGCTTTCAAAATAGATTTGACATATATTTAAAGAATATATGGATAAATTTATCATCGAATAACTTGTTAACATTTCTTATTATTTTTTAGGTATCAACAATGGTGGAGAGAAATTGTTCAGATAAATTTTAGCTCTGGCTCGAGGACCTAACAAAGTTGTCATCAGATATAATGGTTTCATAATCAATGGTTTTAAATTTCATATTAAAGATCATGAGAAATTTAGAAAAATACATATTAGCGGTGTTATGGTTGAAGCTGATGGAAAGACTTATTATGATATACTTAAAGATATATACGAGTTAAATTACTATGAAATCTTTAAAGTCATATTATTTAAATATGATTGGGTATATATAAACTCATCAAGGGGTTTGAAAAAAAATGCAAATGGATTTACACTTGTAAATTTTACAAGGTTGATATATATTAGTGTCTTATTGAAGGATAATCCATTTATTTTTTCTTCTCAAGCTTATCAAGTATTTTTTGTACAAGATGTAAAAGACAAAGACTGGGCTACTGTTATTAAAATAAAATCTCGAGACTTATATGATATGAAAAAATAGCTGAAAGATGATGAAGATGATGATACTTATATGCACACCACACCATTCAATTTTGTATCAGTTGATGACGTTCATGTTACAGTATCCTTGGTTAAGATAGAATTTGAAGAAAATGCTAGTGCTTGATTCTTATTGGTATTAAATTTTATAATGTATGCAATTTGTATTAATTATTGTTGCCCAGGTGGCTATCCAAGAGGGGGGTGAATTGAGAATTTAAAAAATTAAGGTAAGATTATGTGCAATTAAAATTTCCTTGCAAGTGGTAGGTGCTGTGACAAGATGATAGATTGCAGAAGCTAAGTAAGAGCAAGGAAGCACAATACAAACACATAAAATTTATAGTGGTTCAGAGCAACCCTCCTCCTACGTCCACTACCCAAGATACCACTTGAGATTTTCACTATATTCACACCCGAATACAGTAGGATTATTTTGTAGGATCACAATCCAAAACCTCTATACTTTGGTTTTAACGGAATCACCAAAGAAAATCCAACACCCTTTGGTTTTAAACAGGCTCACCAAATAAACCTAACTTAGTTTTCACAGGATCACCAAGAATCCAACATCCTTTGGTTTTAAATAGGCTCACCAAAGAAACCTATTTGGTTTTTCAACTGGGCTCACCAATAACCCAACAATTCAAAAGATTGAATTGAAATAAATATAACAAAAATGACAAACTCAATTTGTCGGATAGTTGCCGGTGCAGCATGATGGAAGTCCACTTGAATGCACTTGAATAAGCTTTAATTACTTTAGTGGCTTCTTCTCAAAGTTACTTCAAGCTTCAGATTTGAGTTGGTGAAGACTTGAAAGCTGACTTGAATGCTCTTGTGCTCTTTTTCTGTTGGTAGGTAAGATATTCAATATAGCTCTCTCTCTTTGAAGAACTTTTTCAATTCATTACTTCAAGGAAGTTCAAATCCTTCAAATTTAAGGTCTGCTATCATTCCAAGGCAGTACTAGCCGTTGTAGACCGTTGGAGAATGACTTGTGATCGTTGGAGAACTTTTTGGCATTCAAAAATAATTTCTGAAACTAGCCATTGGATACCTGAAAACGATGTTCGAGTTGGCTCGGATTCCTTCGAGTCGGCTCAGATCCTTCGAGTAAATAGGTCGAGTTGCCAAATTTTCAGTGCAGTCGACTCTTTGTCTCAGAGCACAAAACTTCACTCTGGACGAGTCGGCTCTTGATAGCTCGGGTCGGCTCGAACTTGAATCTTTGAAAAACTTGAACTCGAGGAGTCGGCTCTTTTGATTAATAGTCGGCTCTTCTTCTCAGGTTCAGAAAACCTTACTCTGGAAGAGTCGGTTCGATGCAGTTCTAGTCGGCTCGCTTTCTCAGGCTTTAAAAATTAAGTTTGGCAGAATCGACTCTTTCTAGTTCGAGTCGGCTCGCCTAGCTGTTCTCAGAAATCTTCAAAAATTGGACTCTAGAGGAGTCGGCTCGGACTGATTCCAGTCGACTCGGATTCATTAGAGTCGGCTTGCTTTCCATCGAGTCGGCTCGGAGTAGTGCATTCTAGAATCCTTGCTACGTGCCAGTAGGTGGAGCCGGCTCTTTATCATGCTGGGTCAGCTCGAGTATCTTCTTTAGAATTTTTATACTTGAACTCAAAGAAAAACTCTCACCAACTTTTTACATTTTCAAGCATACCAACTCAAAATAATTTCATGGCACACACATATAGAAATAACCCTTTATACATGATTTTTTCTTAGCCTTTTCATTGGGTTCTTCTTTACAAAAATACATTACAACACAACTCAAACAAGAAACAACAGTGTAGGAGTTGAAGTTTGAACAAATTAAGTCATCCTACAAAAACTTGAAAAATACTTGAAGAGTTGTTAGAAATAAATATACATGCTCCAATGTTTGGTTATCATCAAAATCACTTATGGGGTCAACAATCTCCCCCTTTTTGATGATGACAAAACACTGAGCATGAAGAAGCAATATAAAACTTTATATTTACTTGTATGACTATATTTGCAAGAGCATATAAACAAGTAAAATGAATTGACTTCAATTAGTGCCAAATTATGAAATGAAAATTAGGGCAATGAGAGATAATCTCTCCCTCAATAAGATACTCCATGTTTTGGCTTACATTCTATGTATTTTCAAAGCTCAAAATATTTCAAAAATGTTTCAAGAGAACATCAAGTATTAGAACCTTTTGGAACATTAAGTATCAGAGCCTTTTAAAAGGTCAAAACTTAAAACATGATGTATCAGAGCTTAATTTGAGCTTAGCTTACAAGCTTTATGCATTAGAGCAAATATATTAATATATTTTACCTTTTTCATGCATTGATTTTACAACATTATGCCATTCTCCCCCTTTTTGTCAATCATTCAAAAAGATAGAGTAGGAGTTAAGCTCAAATTTTAAAACAGAATAAAAAAGTATTTAAAATTTGTCTGAGATAATTTCACTTTCTCATATTCATCTTGAAATTCTAATTAAGAAATTAGTCATTGTATGAATATAAACATTCATTTGCATAAACATAAACATTCATTTGCATAGAGAAATAAAACAATTCAAGAGACAAAAAGTGTACTCTTCATTTCATTTCAAAGAAGTTCAGTACAAAGTACAAAGTAAAGAGAAATACACTCAGTCACTATCTAAGTCTACTCTAGGATGTGGAGGTTGACCAGGAATTTGAATGCTAGGTGGTATAGAAGCAATTGGGTCAACAAATTATTGTATATTGTGGGATGCTTGAGGCCTAATGTGTGGAGCAGGTTGTCTTGGATGAGCAGATTGGCCAGGAAAAGTAGTGTGGGCACCAGATCTCTGATTAGGTTTTCAATTTTTGGGTCTTGTAATAAGACTTCAAGTCTAAGCATTGTAATCTTTTAGTCATTAATTGAGTCTCAAGAGTTATGTTTAGTCCTGTACATTGACCAATTTGGTCAAGTTGTGTCCTGTATTGAGTCCAATCCGAGTCTGGGTCCAAGCCAGAGTGGTCTTCGAGTCTAGCTCAACTACTATTAGGCCAAGCCTTGAAGGTCAACATTTCAACCCTTGGGTGCCACTTCACCACCCCATGTGGCGCCACTTCACCATCCCATGTGGCGCCACCTCATCTTGCCAAATGGAGACACATCAAATATTCTTTCCTTCTTTTCCTCCCTCCATCAAGCCACTTACTAAAGGCGTCTTGGGCAACCAAGAAAAGGTTGAAGACAATGGCCTTGATCCAAGCCTCATTTCAAGCTTCTCTCCAAAGAAAGGTGAGCAACCAAGAAAAGGTTGAAGACAAAGGCCTTGATCCAAGCCTCATTTCAAGCTTCTCTCCAAAGAAGGGTGAGCAACCAAGGAAAGAGGGAGACACAAGCCTTGCATCATGCTTTCTTCCCAAAATTGAAGGTCAACTTTCCAAGTCAAAGGGAGCCAAATTCCTTCTTCCAAGCCTATTATCATGCCACGCCCAAATCCAAGAAGCTTTGGTCGGCCAAGGAGTTTGAATTTCAAAATTTTGGGATTTTTGAATATTTTTCTTTGGCGCCTTATCAAGAGAAGAAATGTATTTTTTCATTCAAATTTTGAAAGGGTCTAAGGTGCCTATATAAAGGACCTTACCCCTTCCCTTGTAAGGTTAACGTTGATGAATGAAAAAAAGTTATTTGAGTGTTATTCTTAGTTGCCTTCGTTCCTTAAGAATGTCGATCTCCGTGAGGGAGCGCCTTCACCTTTGGACGTCGAGAGGTGTGAGGTCTCAAGTTACCGTCTCTTCCACCACTCCATCTTCCAACTTTGAGTTTGGAGTCCATCGGGATCATCCAACTGGGCATCTAGTAAGAAGAATTCCATCCACCACCAACATCAACTCTCATTCCTTCGTCTCTTGCTTTCTTTTTGTGAAATCTTAACTCTTCTCTTGAATGATCACAGGTCCTCTAGGTACCATGAATACGGAGTCGGTTTTCAATCATACGTATCCTGATATAAGGTTGCCTTGGCATAGCTTTATGTTATATTGAATGGTTGTCCTATGATACAAAAAGATTGAACAGACTTAAAAAAAATAAAAAAAATATTTTTTTAAAAAAAATTAAAATCTTGACATCCTCATAACTTTATTAGGAGATTAGAGACTTAACCACCTAACTTTAAAAAAAATTAAAAAAAGAGTAATTAGTTTAACTTTGTTTGTGTGATAAATCTAAGTTTGGACATTTTTTTTGTTGCATCATCACTTCATAATTAAATTTAGAGGCATAACCCCATTAACCAGATAAGGTGGGGAGTTTATTACTCTTTCTTAGCCCACAAATCACTACTCTACATGTGCATTGACCCATACTTTAATTACTAAAACTAATTAGACGTCAGCCCTATGAATTTTGAGCTTAATAGGATAAGGAAACCCTAGAGTTGGACTGGGTTCAGTTCAGTTAATTGCTCGGTGTCTAAGGCAAGTGGTTCAGGAACAAGAGCCCGAAGAAAGGTGGTTCTTTAATTGGTTACATTTGCTTACCTGGCTAATTTTATTGGTATCTAAGACAAGCAATGGGGGGACCCCCACCAACCATACACTTACCTGGACGAGTCAGTTAATTGATCTTGGACTTGGAGTGCTCAAAGATAATAGTTTTAAGCTGTCTAGACCTAGGTTAACCCCAGGATAGAAGTGATTTTGATTGTGTCACTTGTTTTTTAAAAAAAAGTTAAGTAAAATAACTCTATTTTTTCTCTGGTTTAGGACTCTCTTAGGAGTCTTTCTTTTAGTCCTCTCATTCCTCCATTTTTTTTAAAATTTAAAAATAAAAAAATATTATTAAAAAAAATTGAACTATTGTTTATTTTAGAGTACTACTATAGGGTGTATGCTAGGTCATCGATCATTAGTACCAAAAATCATACCCCTAGATATGAAAATAGATAGAACTTGTAGAGTAAACAGATCCAGAATTATGGACCCCAATCAAGAAATCAATCCACCATGATAATTGAAGGAGTACTTTACTCCATCTAAATATACCTATTCTTCCTATATTCAGATACCTCAAGTAGAGGCTACGCAGTATGAAATCAAGTCTAGTGTAATTCAGATGTTATCATCTTTTTATAAACTTGCTGATAAGGACCCCTACAAATACTTAGATGAATTTCTCGAAATATGTTCGACTGTTAAGATCCAGAATTTCTCCGATGATGTCCTTAGGCTTAAGTTATTTTCTTTTTTTCCTGAAAAATAGGGCCAAGTACATGTTGAATTTTCTAGACACTGTTACAATTTCGACTTGGGACCAACTTCAAAGAGAATTTCTTAAGAAATATTTTTTGATAGAAAAACAAATCAGATTAGAAAAGCCATTACTAGTTTTTCCCAATTAGATGGAGAAATATTTCATGAAATATGGGAGAGATTAAAAGAAATGATTAAAAAATATTCGCACCATGCTATACCTAAATGACAACTGGTCTAGTACTTTTATGATGGTCTATCAAAAAGGCACCGGCAAATGGTTGATGCCTCATGTGGAGGAACATTCATGCTTAAAAATGAACATGAGACATGGTAGCTTTTTGAAATTTTAAGTAAAAATTTCTTGCATTACTTGTCTACTACCCATAGAGATCCTCGTATAGGACCTAAGAGAGGTGGAATGTATAAAGTAGGTCATGCTGTACATATCTATAGCAAAGTAGATGAATTATCGTAAAAAAAGCTTAATCGAATTTTACAAAGTGGAAATACTTCCTCCTCACATCATCAAAATCGTGATATTTGTATTATCTGTTCGAGTCCCAACCATCTGATAGGTGATTTTCTAGCCGCATATCAATTTTCTAAGCTTATTTTAGAGCAAGCTCACCAAGTCCAAACCCAAATGGCTCCTAGACCAGGAAATGATCCATATTCGAATACCTACAATCTAGGCTAGCGTAATCACCCAAATCTTTCATGGAAATTCTAACCTGTCATCAACCCAACATCAATCAAGCCCAACCAGCAAGAGACCCAGTTTAGAGGCATGTCATATTCTCAATATTCGAGTTCCCCACAACCTCCACTGAGTAATCATGATCCTACTTTTGAAGATAAGGTGCTGCAAGCCCTTAAGGGGCTAGAAATGAATACCTAACTCCTCCACTCCCACACACAGTCTATTGCCAAGCCAGAGACCCAGATAGGTCAGCTAGCTATAACATTCAATAGGAGGGAGGAAGGCAAGTTACCTTGTCGGTCCATTAGTAATCCAAAAGGGCAATACATGGCTGAGAGCTCCACTGGTCCTAAAGCTTTTCCGGAACATGCTAAATCAGTTATCACCTTTAGAAGTGGGAAAACAATAAATGAGCCTGATCTAACTCAAAATCTAGAGTTGGCTAAGCCAGAGAAGAAGAATAGTGAAGAGGAAAAGGAATTCAATAGTCAAGCACCAAAACTTAAGGCTCCCTTCCCTAGTGCTTTAGAATCTCCTTTATCTTTGGGTAAGAAGAGTCTAAAAATGAATGAGATGCTTAAGCTGTTTAAACAAGTTCAAATAAACTTACCTCTTCTTGATGCCATTAAACAAGTTCCAGCTTATGCCAAATTTTCTAAAGATTTGTGCACACAGAAACAAAAATCTAAGACACACATGCCAAAGAAGATCCAGTTGACATAGCAAGCCAGCTCAGTTTTTTAGCAAATAGCCCCAACCAAACTCAAAGATCCTGGTACCCTGATTATATCTTGTATCATAGGGGACCTCACAATCAAGAAAGCTTTACTAGATTTGGATGCAAGTATAAATCTTCTTCCAAGTTTAGTGTATAATTTATTCAGATTCGGAGAATTAAAACCTATGATAGTAACATTACAATTAGCAGACTGATCAATTAAGGTACCCGGTGGAGCATTAGAAGACATGTTAGTAAAAGTAGATGAAATTTACTTTTCTGTTGATTTCCTTGTGCTAGATATAGAATCTAGCGGTAATCCTAGACAAATACCCATAATCCTTGGAAGACCCTTCCTAGCAACCGCTAATACTTGTATAAATTGTAGGACGAGGGTTATGGATATATCTTTTGGAAACAAGAAGAAGATATTAAATATCTTTAATGTATTCCAAGGATCACCTATGTATGATTATAATGAGGTAAACATGGTTGAGAAAATGTTAGAAAAAATTATAGAGGATAAAATTCCTAGTTTGCTCGACTCGGATCCTTTACAAGCAAGTTTAATACATTTCGAAGTGGATGATTTTGATATTGATGGGTATACTAAAGAGGTGAACATGTTGTTAGAGGTACCTAATTTTTGCACCACTCCTCTATGGGCCATGAAATGTGAGCAGTTGGCCCCTCCTTTTAATACACCAATAGCTTCTTCATTAAAGACCTTATCTACATTGGAATAAGAGCCACTCCTAGCCATGTTAAAGGATCCATTCTTCGAACATAATGCAATCTCCGACCAGCAAACCCAACTTGTAGGTTTACTAAACGAACTCAAAGAAGCTGTTGGAAAGACAATCCTTGGTCCACCAATAGACTGCCCAACCAAAATGTCATTACAAGAATCAAGTAATTCAATCTTTTAGCATGATAGCCCTGATAATTTGACCGAGGACCTGTACTGCAAACATTTGAACTGTACTAGACTTGATGACGTGAAGGAGATAAGTGACCTATTAGATCCACCTTGGATAAAGCAATTTATAGCATCTTCCAATCCTTACCTAGCCCCTGCATTAAAGCCAACATCTATCCTGTACACCAATCCATCTCCTGGTACTAATTATCTGGAGAAATGTCTTATAGATATATATATGAAAAATATCCTGTGGAACATTATTGATTGGATTTCATCCAACCATCCACCATGGTCAGATATATCTAATAATTTAGTGGAAGTATTAATTGGTATAATTTAAAAGATTTACTGAGTCTGGTTGAAGACTTTAAACTTAGTACTCTTGGGAGGCAACCCAGTTCATGCTTTTATTTTTAATCATGTGCTTTTCTCTTTTTAGAAAAATCTAAAAAGAATAATAAAGTTAAATTAAGAGGAGTATGGCGACAAAGTAACATCTAGTCCTCGAATACCCTTCCAGGTGGTATCCTTCCTTGTCATTTATTTTTAGTATCCTCTTCCATTAGGGACAATGAAAATTAAGTTAGGGGGATAATTAAATTATTCAAATCCTCGAGTAGAATTTTAATCAGTATTTGTATACTAAATCTTGTCTCGATTTGAAAATAATCAAGCTTTCTAAATAATAAATGATTAACAGTTTAGACAATTTTAGAGATACCGAGGGATGAATTATCAAGGAAACTCAATAAATGGTAGAGTTTAGATCAAAAAGTTTTTGAATAATTCTAGACCCTTCTACTTATTGATCTCAATAAAGAATCTATCTTATAATGGTATAGGTAACAATAACAAAAAAAATCATAAAAGTTCTCTTTAAAGTAAATAGGTTTTTAGCATCTCTTACTGAGTAACCGGGTCCCTTCATCTAAGTAAGCATTATTGTTCGTGTCAAAAGGTGAGAATGTGAAAAAATCTCTCTTGTAGAGATAGTCTTAACATACATAGCCTTTTTGACTCGTGTCATATGCCTAAAGGGTGTTTTACACCTAATGCCCTAAAGCAAACTGGTTTAGGAGTCATTGACCTAAAGCTTGCTATAAGGATCATCTAGAAAGCTAGATGTTAGGGTATTGCACTAACTTTACATGCTTTAAAAAAAAGGACTAAATAAACTGATACTACACCAAAACCAAAGTTGGAGGATTTAAAAAGTGAGGTAGAAAGTTGAGAAAAGAAGAACTCTTGAAATTATGGGCTTCACTCGATCAATAAATGGATAGAATTGGTAATCCGATGAAGTACCTCTTCAATGGTCTAACCGGGTATTAACCGACTTTAGAATTAGTAAGATGATTTTCACTTCTTGGACAAGTTTGTTGACCCCTGGAATGATTTTAATGATTACAAAATATTGGAGCATGTATGCATTACTAATTCTTTCAATTACTCAAGAAGTTTTTGAAGGAAATATTTATCATTGTATCATTTGGTTTTCTATTCAGTTGAAGTGTATCTCAGTATTGTATGAACTGATGTACATTTCAAGTTATAAAGCCCTAATTTTCATCCTTGTAATCTTGTAAAAAGGGCTAAAAATTATTAAAAAGTGAGTATAAATAAGTTAGACATCTGTGGTAAGTTTTTTGAAGTGTTTGGAAGAATAGCTCTTGTTGAAAAATTGTCTTGAAGAAGTTCTGTTTGAGCCAACTTACAAACCTCGAGCCGACTCATGTTTTGGCACGACACGGACAGTCTCAAAGTTTCAGAAGTTTGAGATGACTCGAGCATAATGAGCCGACTCGTCCAGAAGTTGTAAATCTCAAGTTTCAGAAACTCAGAGCCACGAGCCGACTCGAGCATAATGAGCCGACTCGTTCAGAGTTTGTATTTATCTTGACTAAGACTTCGAGCCGACTCGACCCAAAAGAGCCAACTCGTCTAGAGTTCGTTTATGGTCTGTCTACGACTTTGAGCCGACTCAAGGTTCTCGAGTCGACTCGAGTGACGAGTTCTGGCTTTTAACGACTAGTTGCTGATCAACTTTTTGAATTCAAAAGGCCCTCCAATGGCTATATTTTAGTTTCCTAGGCCCTACAACGGTTAGTTATGCTTGAAAACTATAAAAAGGAGTATTTATGATGGATTAAAGAATTAATCATTAATTATTTATTGGAAGAAAAAGAGTATTCAAGTGAATTTCAAGTCTTTCACCAACCAACTTCAAGTGAGCATTCAAGAAAGGATTCAAAGCTTCTCTAACTCATCTTCATTCATTGAATCCAACTTTTGAGAAAGTCAAGAAGCAGCTTTAAGAGTATTCAAAGTATCTAAAGCAAAGGCTTCAATTTGAACTTCATCGGCAACTACCAAACAAATTGGGTTTGTTGTAAAGTTGTTATTTTCATTTGATATATCTTGTTTTCTCTCCAAGAGCAGCAAGGGGCTGTGTCTTGTGAGTGTTGAAAGGTTTTTAGGTGAGCCTATTAAAACCTAAGCTTAGATTTCTTTGGTGAGCCGGGTACTAAAAATCAAAGGGAGTTATGTTCTTGGTTAGCCTGTGTTTAAAACCAAGTTGGATTTCTTTGGTTAGCCTGATTTAAATATCAAAGTGTAAAGGTTTGGATTGTGAGCCTGTTAAAACAATCCGATTGTATTCCGATGGGGGATATGGTGAAAATCCCAAGTGGTGCTTGGGTAGTGGATGTAGGAACGGGTTGCTCTGAACCACTCTAAATCTCTTATGTTTGTGATTGTTTTCATTGTATTTATTTACTTGCTTCCGCATTGCATAATCTATCACAACACCACAACACTAAAAGTTTTTAAAGTGTACATATTTGCGAGAAAGTTTTATTATCCTAATTCTCCCCCGTCTTGGGAAGCCACCTAGGCAACAAAGTTAATACACATGACAAATTCATTTGCTTTACTCGAGGATGAGCAAAGTTCAAGTTGGGAGATATGATAGTTATTAAAAATATAATAATTAATTTAACTTTATTTAATTAAAATGGATATTTTTATGTAGTGGTTTATAGAAAATGATTTCATGAATGCAAATAGCTCAATTTTAAAAGTCCAATGGCTTAAACGATACTCAAATCGGACATAAAACGAGCTCGGAATCAAATTTCGAAGAGTTAAGAAGAAATTACATAGATTCTAAAGCGACCGGTCCACCATGGATCAGCTGCTTGGTCCATGGATCAGCCGAAGGTCCATAAGAAGCCATGACTCACGGTCCACGATGTAGAGTTGTGGACTGTGAGGTAATTTTTGATCCAAAATCATCATAGCCATTGTCCCGATTCACCATCTCACCACCAGGAGCTTCTTTTCATCACTGGGAGCCTTCCCTCATCGAAAAAATCATGGGAAAAGCCACTGGCCACTGTCTTCCATCCACAACTCCCTATTCACCGTCTCGCCACTCCAATCTACCACCCCCCTCCGGCTGAAGAAATGGATAGGAACCACCAGATCATCGACGGCCATCATCTCCATCCCCTGCTAGTTGCTGTTGGTCATTATTTTCTTCCCCGCCTCTGCTCATCACCATCATTCTCCTCCCTGAGAGCCATCTGCCGCCACCTATCCTAGTCCACCGATGACTGTTCCGCCACTATCTCACCCTCCTCCTCTCTGCTAGAGTTGCTCGAGGCCACCATCCAATTTGCCTCCCTTGTCGTTGAGTCAGCATACATCGCCTCCATTTGCTCGTGGCTGACCCTCCATCATCTCCTCCTCTTTGCCATCCAGTGACGATTCCAAGTCCACCGCCAAGAAGAGTTTTTCTATCATCCTCTTCAAGTCCTCACCCAGATTGCTGCTGTCAGTTTCTTTATGCCACTGCCAGCTCTTCCTATTGTCAGGAGATGGATGTCCGAATGGAAAATAGATTAGAAGAAGTTCAGCCATAGACTCTTGATGGATATACCAGAGTTTGAATGGAGAGATGGTAGAAATGAACCCGGGGATCATGGCAAGTGCAAGGATAGGAACGCGAAACCAAGGCTGTTGGGCAGATTACGATGGGAAACCATCGTGGTTCCCATTTAGGGCCTACATGCTTCACTTCGCCTATAAAAGGGAGATCTCTCTGCACTTCCTCAATAAGCCCTCAATCCTTTCCACTTATTCCCCACTCCATTTTGCCTTTCCACCCTCCCATCCACTTCCATTTTCATCCACTCTTCTGACTACCCTTCTAACATAATCTCCATCACTTGGTTTTCCAGTCTTCACCGCATTCTGGTCTCCACCGCATCGCCCCTAAACTTCCACCCTTGATCTGCCATCTTCGGATATGCTGCAGAGTCCCTGGAAGCCTCATCTCCATCAAACTTGGAAAAAGGGATTTCTATTTTAGCTATGTTCATTTGATGTATTCTTTTTAATGAAATAAAAAGAGCTTTTTTTTATTGATTCATACTTTTCTTTATGTTGTTTGAAGTAGATTCATGATCAGAGTTAAGCTTTTAAGGTAAGTTTCTTTAAGTGAAGATAACTTTTTGACTGATCTATTCCTAAAAGGGACAGGTTGTGATCTGCAGGTACGAACCGTACTCTTGTTAAGATAAATCATATCTTAATTATCTTCATAGGTAATTTTTAATTTAAACTATTCTTTTTCATTTTAATTTCTAATGTTCTATTGCTTATCTCGTTAAAAAAATATTATTTATCTAAACATTATTTTTATTTTTATTTTAAATGACTATAAAGGTCCTTGGGGATTCGATCCTTACTCCCACTACTCTACCTAAGAATAGTGAAACTAAGGTACTAAAATTGGTGCATAGCGACGGCACTAGCATGGCTCCTAGATACATCTACCTAAAGATTCGGGGCTCTATCACTGCTTCCCCTCTCTTGAAGAATCTCTTTTCTCTATTCCTCTCCCCCTCTCTCAAAACCTAAACTAATTATAGAAAGAAAAATAAAATAAAATTGTGCTAGTGGAATTGATAATGATCTCTGGCTTTCCGAGGTCCTCATTTTATAAAGCTCATATAGGACTTTCTCCTAGTCAAATTTGGAGTCAATCGAGCTTAAAATTGGCCAAATATTGCGAGGAGAAATCTTAGCCATCTAATGTTCACTTTGATGGCATGATCGATGCTTCCTTCCTTCTTGGGCAAATAGAGTCCCATCCGGACTCTTGCTAAAACCTAGATCCCCTTCTCCTTCTTAAATTATGTTTCTCCCAATTTCCAGTGTAGTAAACAGGCAGTGGCCAAAGGCGGTGGCCGATGATGGGAGGCGGTAGACGATAGCAACAGCAGGTGAAGTTGAGCGATCGATCAAGGATGGATATGGCTAGGTAGAAATGGGAAGAAGATGGTTGGCGTATGGGAAGATGGCAATGGAAGGTGGTGCCTAGTGGTGGGAGGCATCTAAACGATGGCAGATTGATGGTGGATGACCCATGGTGACCGAATGGAGGAAGAGAGGATGGCTGGCCAAAAAAATAGGTCTCCCGACATCTCCTCCGGTCGTGGTAGGCCTCTCGGTGTCTCCTCCAGTGATGGGTGGCGATGAGTGGTGACAGGGTGGCTGAAAATGGTGCTCGAGACAAAGTTGGTCCATGAACAGGCTCGTGAACTAGTTCCAATAGCTGGCCCATCTCATGTTTTATAGACCCAATACTGGTCCACCATGGATCAGCTACTTTAAAATGCATACATTTTTTTTAATAAACTTCAAACTTAAATTTTGGACTCATTTGAACTCCGATTTAAGTATCGTTTATGCCATTGGACTCCAAAAATTAAGCACTTTTTATTCATAAAATCCTTTTCCATAAAATTTTAATAAAAAATATTAATTATTAATAAATATATATTAATTAATATTTATTTTAATATTTAAATTGGGATATTTAATAGTCTTATCACATATCCATGCTATAATGTCATTAACAATATGAATGAAATGAATAATATGATCCAAATCATTAATGCCCATTTTTAACAACCAAAAAAATGATCAAAAATTTTTTTATCACTAATATTATTAGCAACGAAAACCTGACTATTAGCGACGACAAACACCATTACTAAAAATGTTTGAATTTTAATTTTTTATTTCTTGAAAGTTTTTATTAGAGATGGTATTTATTTATTAGCGATGGCTAGGTTAGTCACTAAAAATTTTGAGTATATTTTTGACAACATTCATGATGGCAAATTACCATCGCTAATAGTGACACGAAAAAAATAATTTAGCGACCACTATTAGCGATGGAAGCATTACCATCACTAATAGTGGTCCTAATTGACCTCAGAGAGCTCGAGCTGGGAAAAATTCAAAAAAATTTCTTTCTCCTGGTCTCCCCTTCCCTTCGGTTCCCCTTACCCTGCAAGCATCCCTTCCCTTTGTTCCAACAAAAAAAAAAGTTGATTCCCCTCCACCTGCCTCCCCTCTCCTGCAAGTTCCCCTCCCCTGTCAGCTCTCCCTCCCCCACTGGCTCTACTCGCCAGCTCCCCTTCTCCCACCAGCTCCCCCTCCCTATGGCAATTTCCTAGTTCTCGCACCCGATCACCCTCCCTATATCGTCATCTCCTATTCTTCTCCCCCCACGATGTGCTTCCCCTATTGGCCATCGGAACTCATGTCCTCATCCTCCCATGCCACCACCCATTCTGGCACCTCAATCCCTCCCTGCATGTTAGATTTGCCATCCCCCATCCATGGGGCCTACCATCCATGGAATCCATCTTACACTATAAGTATTAGTGATAGCGATATTGACAATGCCAGAACCATCATTAAAGTTAATTTTTTAATATTAATTAAAATTAATTAAAATTAATTAATTAATTTATATTAATTAAATTAATCAATTAGCTATTTATTTAATTAATTAGATGCATGTTTATTTATTTATTTATTTAGATGTTAATTTAATTCATTAAAAAATTAATTAGGTGTGCATGGATGTGTATTTTATATATACTAAATTTGGATCTTAGCATGCAAAGCACAATCTGAGATCCTAAGTTGCTTTAGTACCAAGATGTGATGATGGATGCTCAACTTAGAATGGAAGGTATCTGGAATGGCTAGTGCGATAGCTACATCGTTACTACTATTGTTGATTGAATGATGGAGTTGAAGAGGATGTTTCATCATTTTGCTTCTCCTTGAGTGGGATCCAGCCTTTGGTAAAGAGGCTTCAATAGATCGCTATGACAATAGATGGTACCATCCTCGAGACATACAGGGGATAGTCTGTCAGCTTTTTTAACTTTGTCCTTAATCCACCAACTTTTCTTCTCCATCTACTTGTGGATAGGAATATACCTCTCATCTCACCAACCTCATTTAAAGGAGGTCTATGCTTGTGCTCCATGTCGAGCAAGTCCCAAGATGGAGATAGATGCCTTCTTTCCTAACCTCAACTCTCCTGGCTATGCCATTACATACCTTAGGGTATCTGGGAAAGCCTTTCTAAGTCATATGATGATCCTACCATGCTGGCGAGCCATAGAGTTTTGGAGTTATTTCTTGACCTCTTAGGAATATTATTTTGCCATCATCCTCTTGTATTGTTTAGATGTCATCCTTCTATATTATCTTGTTTTAATGTATATGACTATTGTTATTGATAAATTTATATTTTATAATATTATCATATTTTAATGTATATGAACTATTGTTATTGATAAATTCATGTTTTATAATTACAAGATAAAATGCTTACCAATTATTTTATCATTTAAAATAGCAAGATATGTATTAAAAATAATTTAATAGAATGCAAGAAATAAAATGATACTAGAAGATCACTGCAATTCTGAGTTTGCATCCCATCAATAAAGATAAAACTCAGAAGAATGAGAGTGACTGGAGGTAACATTCTAGATACAAGATATAAGAGATTGGATGTTTAGGTGGAGACCGTTGCTAAGAGGCACTCAGACTTGGAAGTGAAGTTCAAGAAAGGAGAGGTGGGGCTTTGAAGAAGAGTCTTCGAGCAAGAGCAGGATTTTTGTGAGGAGAGGCATAGGAGTGCTTCGTTGGAGGTGAAGCACATGAAGTCAGAGATCCAGAAGTTTATCATAAGGAAGGAGCACTACTCATCGACCTCTTCAGATATTTAGTACCTTTCAAATTCTTTATATGATTCTTTCTCTTCTTCCACTTATTCATCATTTTTCTCATCGTGCTCTTCTTTCCCTTCTTAGATAGAAAAAGTCTATCTAAGAAGGGGAAGAAGAGGAAGAATCATATATAGATTCTAGAGAATACCAAATATCTGAAGAGGCTAATGAGTAGTACTCCTTGCTTATGATAAACTTCTGGATCTTGACTCCCTGTGGTTCACTTCTAGCAAAGCACTCCTGTGCCTTTCATGAAGATTCTGTTAGAAAATGTATCCTAAAATCAATTATTTGGGATGTAGGTAGTTGAGTTCTTTGTATTTTGCACATGATTTATTAATAAATAAAAGTTATTTTTTGATTATTTATCACTGTAGTACATCTTCCTTTGTGAACTTGTCTATGATGAAGTCCCGAGAACTATTTTTGATTGACAAAGGAAGATTTGTTATGTAGTTCTTAAACCTATTTACGACCAAATGATATGTTGTTATCTAGGACGATAATATTTATTGAATATAGATCATTGTATGCCATATGGATTGGTTATCCTCTAACTAAGAAGTATGAAGATACTGGTATAGCATGCAGGTGAGTGTAGGAGTACACTGCATTGAATGTGACTAACTCTGTAGACTACTCTGCTGTCAAGAATATCTCTTAGAAGAATATGGATATAAGTGTCCTTCCAACCTAAGATCATTATAGTGACTTGCAAGCAACTCATTGTACTTAGATACCAAACTACCTAGATTTCTAATCCACTAACGAAAGGTTACTAGGTATAGTCAAGTACTTATTAAGTCTATGTGTAAGTCAAGAAAGGATTGACTACTCCAAGGTATTGGAAAAAATGTTCTATAGTGTTTCAATTTAGCAAATCTTGGCTAAGATAATCCTTGGAGGAGTCACAAGATTTATTAGGTTGAGACATATCTGGATGCACTATTTAGAAGTTAGCAGTTAACTCTGAAGTCATCCTAAGTATTGGATCAAAAAGATAAATTATACGGTAACTATATGCCTAGGTTCTTGAATGTTGCTTTACAATCATTCAATCTATCCAGATATCGGGTATTATTACTGGATGGTTACATCAATTAGTTCAAGAATTGGTTCTTGGGATACCGGTTTAGTATTTGAATATATGAAATTACACACATTAGAAGTTTCTGACCGATCATAATGACTGAAAAATGATTAAGAATTATTCACGGATATAATTATTAATTTGACGTAATTACCTAATACAAATATTGTACATAAATAAATTATTAATTATTAATTAATTATATAATGATTATTTAGTAATTAGATTGTAATTGATTTAATTGGATTAAGAAAAGAGGTTTAGGTCAAGTCTAATTAAATTTGATTTAATTAGACTTTATCCGATTAAGTTATTTGATGACCTCATTGCTAAGAAATTTTGATCTTGATTTAATTTGGATTGATTTAATTAATTTATAATAAATTAAATTTATTTAGAACCTAATTAGATTAGGTTCAAGTTATTTAAATAGATCAAACTAAATTAGATAAGGATTAGAATAGATTTTGACCAAGTCAAAATCAAAACCCCTCCCCTAGTGCCCCTAGATATCTTTCATGCCTTCATGCAATATGATTTTTGGCATGAAGAATTCCATGCTAAAAATATGTTTTCATGCCCTACCCAATCCTTCTTTGATAAGTTAGGATAATTTTTGATTTAATTTGGATGAAATTTGAATTAAATATGATTGAGTTTCAATTGGATTGAAACTCCTATCCTTATCCATCTAGTCTCCACTTTTTCTTAGAATTTCTCCATGCCAAAAATTATTAAAATTTTATGATGGTTGATAGATATAGGAGAGTGGAATACTGTGAGATATCTAAGAGAGAATCCATGAAAAAAAATTATGGAGGGGTGATTTAGTGTGAAATCTGAGTTGGGCATGGGATCTTATCCTAGTCCTATTCAAACTCCTTCTACCTATCCTAATCAATCCTTCTAATCCCCATGACACTTTTTTGAAATTCCTTTGAGATGTGCACTAATTAAAGGGGAAGTATTGCATTGGATTTCAAGAGGGATTATCAAGAAAAAAATTAAGGGGGGTGTGAATTCAAGGATTGCATGAAGGGTCTTGGGCGCTAGCGAGTTCTAAGGTTTTAAAGGGAGAGGAAGAAAAATTAAAAAGAAAATCTTTATATTTTTTTTTGTCTCCCATCTTTTGATCTCAAATCCTTCACTTCTTGGTCTTCTTGGAGGGTTTAGAAGATCCAAAGAAAATATTTTATTTCAGCCATCTAATGGCCTTCAGAGGGATCTAGCAGTCCCGAAAGATTGATCGTATCAAAGCTTTGTGTGGACTATCTATAGAGACCGGACATCTTATGCAGTTACGAAGCAATATGGAGAGACCTTACCATATGCCATCAACATCATTGTTCATCGACCTGTGCTAAGGTATGAAATTAGATTTTATATTGTATATAGATTTGATCTACGATATGCATTGATGAGTTCGATGCAAACCAAATTTATTTGCAGCATTTTATTTTCTTTGTATATCATGTTAGATCTATGGTAGGATTTATCAGATTTGATATATATATATATATTATTTGATTAAAATTATTTTAATTTGATTATTGCTTTCATTGGTCTTTAAAAAAATATGTATGAAACCCTACTCAGTTTTTCAATAGATTTTGCTCTTGCTCAAGTACTCTTCTTCGAAGCCCCATCTCTCCTTTCTTAGACTTCACTTCTAAATCCGAGTACCTCTCAATGATAGCCTTCACCTAAGCATCTAAGCACTTGTATCTCGCATCCAAAATATCACCTCGTGTCGCTCTTATTCTCTTGAGTTTGGCTTTTAGTAATGAAAATGCAAACTCAAAATTACTGTGATCTTTTATTATCATTTTATTTTTTTCATTTCCTTGAATCATTTTAAATATTTATCTTGCCGTTAAAATGATAAAATAATTGGTAAGCATTTTGCTTTGTATTTATATATATAGAATCCTTAGATATTGTACCATAGATCATAGGTGGATGGACCGTCAAGTAGTTGACATGATGATTTTTGCTAAATATAAGGAAGGTATCAAGTACTTCTATGATTATACTTTTGAGAATGTGGCACTCTTAGTTGAAAGACGTGCTTGTTGTCCTTATAATAAATGTGTTAATAGAAAAATAATTCATAAAGATACAATAATTGCCCATTTATTTAGATGGATATGTAGCAATCGTTTGTAAATATATTTGTGATATAATACCCATAGACTACAGTATCTGAAGTATAATTGAAGATATCTTTTTATTGACAAATTCAATATATCTAGCTTTTAATTACTCTATACAATTAGTTAACACCTTTATCTCTAGCATGATCCTTTTTACAATGCTTATGCAACCTTGGCTTAAAGAGGGACCAAACCATCCTTTGCCTTCAAACTTGCACCCATGCCAAGCACACCACCATGACTTGGTTCCCTAATCACTTCTTAATATATCTCCCATTCATTAGGTGTAGAGCCTTCAGATATTGTAGCTAATTTAATTAATTCCATTTTCTCTTGAAATTAAAAAAAGAGAATGTTTGAAATAAAAAAATAAACATTACAGTATCCTAATAGTATAGAGATAAATGTAACGTTCATTTTTTATATTTATCTCTTTTGCTTTGTTTGTAGACCAAGTCTTTCCATCTTTTTTCACATAAATTTTTTTTCCAACAGTCAATGATACTAGGCTCATGAATAGTTTCCTTTACATGTAAATATTCATAAAGTATATTATATTTTTTTGTGTCAATCATAAGGTTATGTATCTTGAAAAAAAAACCTATCTATCAATAAAGGAACTCACAAAGTCATGCATTTAAAAAAATATTATACATTTTGTGGTGGATATATTTACATACCTTCTCAACTCTATACTTTGCCATTGGAACCGAGCCTCCAGTTGCTATGAGTTCAAACATTGACTTGTTACCCTTATTTCTCTTACTTTAATCCCACATATAACATTTGTTCATAACTAAATTAGTTGCTTGAACTCATTTTTAAAAAAAAGGATATTTAGTTAACATAATTCATAATAAATAAAAAGCCGGCCAATTCTTCTCACTCTATTTATCTATCATTTATTTCCAAATTGGTGGAGATATATTATCCGATGGGTGATTGTAGCGCTTTTCAGTACTTTTATAAAACATCTTTTCTAAGGATCCACATCCAATTGGAATAGTTAGTTTTAACATATAAATCAAATGCTTTCATCACTTCTTTCTAAGGATAAGTATATATAAAGCTAGTTTCCTTGAACCACAAATATAAAGTCTCCAATTCTTTTTTTGGGTATAGACCAAAACTAGTCCAAGATCCAATGATATTCTAGTAAAAAAGATTGCTAATCCTATGGCATGCTACTGAAGTAATTATTCTAAAATTATAATCAATTATAGCATAATTGAGGTAAGCATGTACTATTAGTAGCAAAATTATCAAATACATAATTTCAGGTAAAAATAGTAGTAGATTCATATCAAATACTAAAATTAAAATATTAAAGTTATAAGATTTTACTAACTACGTAAAATAAATTTGAAATTATTATCTCCTATTAAAAATTTCTAACTTTGTATCTTGTCCTGGTTTAACTTCTGTATCTTTTTCCTGATCTCTTTTCTTTTCAATTATGAAATCTATTACCAAGACAAATAATATAAACTAGACAACTAGTCATTATTTATAAGTAAAATTTATCAAATAAAATAAAATTTTATAATAAATATTATCCTAGCTACTTACATCAACTAGAGGCTCATATTGTGGTAGAACTTTTGATTAGCCATTGTGATTAGATTCACTAGCTTCTTGTTATGGTTCATCTAACAAACAAAGTAGAGGTGTAGACACTACAAGAAAAGGTTAATTTAATAACAAAAATTTTGCAACTGATAGAATTCATTTCTAATCCGTTGTTATCAACAATGGATTTGCAATGGAATGCTTAATTCCATTGCTAATTTTGAAAAAAAATAAATTAATAACAGATTTGCAATGGATTAGAAATGATAATTTTGTAACGGACTAATAATAGATCTAAAAATCATTGTTAATAATATGTGGAAGGTTCCCGCATGTTATTAGCAACGGAATTGCAATGGATTAGAAATGGATATTTGATAATGGAATAATAATGGGCCTAAAAATAGTTACTAAATTTTGTGAGAAATTTTTGTATATTATTGATAACAGAAATGCAATATATTAGAAATAGATATTTTGTGACAGTATAATAATGGATCTAAAAATAGCTGCTAAATTTTATATGAGATTCTCACATATTATTGGCATTGGATTAAAAATGGATATTCTACAATAGAATAACAAGTGATATGAAAATGGTTGCTAAATTGCACAGGAGGTTTTTAAGTATTATTGACAATAAAATTGCAATGAATTAAAAATATATATTTTACAACTAAATAATAATGGACCCATCTTCTATTACAAAGTATTAATTAAAAAATTATAGATTTTTTTATTGGTTCATAATGGATTTATCATTGAAATTATTTCATTGCTAATTTTAAAAAAAATTATAAAGGAATTGAAATGGCATGTGTCTATTGCTAATTTGAGAAGAAAAATTATGGTATGAATTTATAAAAAAAATTATAATAAAATTTCAGTCCATTACTGGTTTAAAAAGAAAATTCTAACCTTCGCTTCCTTGCTATTCTATTTTTTTTATCTTGTTTTTTTTATGAAATAAAAGGAAAAGAGATAAATTCCGGTGTAGCTATCTTGTCCCTAAGGCTGTAAATGGGTCGGGTCGATCCGTGACCCGACCCGACCTGATCCGGTTAGACCCGATCCAGATCCATTTAAAAGATCCATGGATATGGATTGGATTTAAAAATTAGAACCGTTCATTTTTTGGATCGGGTCTGGATTTATTAAATTTGAACCCGACCCGATCCGACCCGATCCATAAATATTTGTGGGTTAATTTGGATCTCAGATATATGACCCGATCCAACCCGACCCGACCTGAACCTAGATATAGAACTCGAATCTTTTTTAAATATATTATTTATAATATATTACCTAGTTAAATGTTTAATAGATTAATAGTAAATTGTAATGGGCTAATGGATACTGGGTTTCCGGCTTGGGCCAAACCCACGGCCCACCAAGAGTTCGCGTAACGGCGTTACTGCATAAGGCTAAGGGTTAAGAGTCTTAAGACTCTAAGTCCGTCGCTCGTCGATCTCCCTCCCTCCCATCTTCGGTCCTCCCGTCACCAGATCCCTCCTCCGATCCTCCGCCGGTGAAAAGAATTCCTTCTCGAGGCTCGGTGCTCGGCGAGAAGAACTCCGGTGATGAAATCCTAGAAGAACTTGGTGCTCAGCGAGAAGAACTCCGGTGCTCGGTGAGAAGTCTCTGTCTCACTGGATAGTGCCTTCTTTCTTTTCCCTTTCTTTTAAAGATGTATTTCTAAGAAGAAGGATTTAGTTCATGCATTGTAAAATGAAGTTATCAGAGAGGAGTAACTTTGGAAGCGATGATTTCTTATGGGAAGCGAGGAGTAACTTTGGAAGCGATGATTTCTTATGGGAAGCAATGATTTCTTATGGCCGGAGTAACTTTGCAGTTTCTTCTCCTTGACCGGTGGAGGTTGGCATCATCTTGCGCAAATCAGCCTCTGTGTAGAAACCTGCGATTTCCCGGGGCCGATGTTGGGTTCCTTTTGGGCCGCGGCATGGTGTGGAACTCTTAATTTCTTTCTCTCTTCCTCCGACATGAGATTCTAGAGAAGAAAACGAGGGAGGGGGTGTGTCCTTGCCCTATTATTAAGGGCTATGATTTGAGATGCCCTTTCTTTGAGGGTTCTCTGAGCCCTCAGTTATGAACTCGTCCTTTATTCTTTTGGACTGTCGGGGTTGGGCACATGAAAGCACTGGTGTGGCAAGTACTATTTAGAAGTTAAGTGAGTGGAGAAACCGTTTCTGAGCGTTTGTGGTTTGTCCTGTTATCCTGCCCTCTTTATTGGTCTGGTTTTCGGGGAAATGACTACTAGATGGGTAATGATATGAATCATATTGTTGTAACAAGGTTGGGAAAAATATAACACATCAATTATGCTTTATATAATTTAGAGGAGAAATCAGGGTTGTTACTGTGATGGGATATGTAGTAGGGTCTTAGATATTTCTTTTGAGTTCTGAACAATGTGTGGCTTCATCAAGGTTAGCAAAATAGACACAGCTTCACTGGAGTTGGGATAGACGTTGCTTTCCCCATTCTTCTTCTCAAATTCTCCTTTCCTTTCCTCTTTAACATTCAGAAAGTAGAGGAATATAACTCCCTTTTCTTTTTATGCATGACTTGCTATTGTAGCTTGCATTTTCTATGTTTCAATTTGTGCATCAGCTTATTAAGTGTTTGGTGGTCTGTATGTGATGATTGTTAACTTGCATGCATTATCAAAACTCAAAGTGCATAAGAGACCCTGTTTACTTCAGCATGCTGCATGATAAAACTGGTAAAATTGTATGCTTTATTATATTTTATATAACATGCATATTGGAATCTATTTAAGGTATTAGAGATTTTTTTAATCACAAAGAATAAAAGCTTATATTCCTATTTGATGGTTGTTTATTTTTCCTTGATAAGTTCAATACTTTCTCTCATATGTTGCACAATTTATATTCCTTGATATTTACTAGTGACACTGACATCCAGTTGTAGTTGGAGCATGCCTACAGCCAGCTTTATGTACTTATATTTTTTTTGCTTGGTATATTGATGCAGTGAGAGTCATAGATTTATTTGAATTTATATTTCTATCTTGTTTAGTTGCAATTAATGCTTATATATTTTATTTAATTCGATATGAAATAGGTTTATGTCTGCGATGGGTAATAATGAAAAAATAGTAGAAGTTTCGAGTGGACTAGGTTGTAGTAGTTCGCAACCGATAGAGCCCTCTAATATAGATAGCTCTAAGTTGAGCAAGAAAAGGAGATCAGAGATATGGAATCACTATTATGAGATAGAAAATCAAAAAGATAAAGCTAAATGCAATTATTGTCATGCAGTTTTTTCAGCTGATCCTAAAAATGGGACAAGTCATCTTCACAAACATACAAAGAATTGTAAGTCAAAAAAAGTCTTGATAAGAGATAGAAACAATTAATTGGTAATGTAACATCCAAAGATGGTGTTGCACTGAATGAGTTAACTCCCTATTCATTTGATCAAGAGAAAAGCCGTGAAGACCTTGCAAGAATGATAATTCTACAAGAGATGCTATTTACAACAGTTGAACATCCAGCTTTTCGGATATTTGTTAGAAATCTTAGACCTGAATTTCATGTTATTTCAAGGATAACATTGGCATCCGATTGCTTGAAAGTATATAAAAGGGAAAAAAGAAGACTGCATGACTTGTTTAATGCAAATTGTGGAAGAAGACTGCTTAGGATCCTAATTTTGAAAATACCCCAACTGAGGAAGATTGGTCTCAAGGTATCATTATTTGCAACTTTTTGAAGGTTTTTCATCATATAACTGAATTATTTTCACAAATAAAAAGCATAACTTCAAATTTATTTTTCTATGAAATCTGGAGAATACAAATGCTTCTTATTCAAGAGTCTCGAAGTTCAAATGCAGTTGTGATGATGATGGCCTTAAAAATGCAAGAAAAATTTGATAAGTATTGGAAAGATTGCTCTCACATTCTTGTCATAGGGGTTATTCTTGATCCAAGACATAAGATGAAGCTTATTAAGTATTGCTTTCAGAAAATCTATGATAATGGTGATCGTGCTTCAATTGAGATCAATAAGGTACATGATGTTATTCAAAGTCTTTATGATTATTATACAATTTTATATAGTGCATATGACTCTCATGTTCAAGTGGAGGAGATGGGGTTTACATCTCAAGGTAGAGGAGATGAGAGTTTTTTCATGCAAGATTATGAAAAATTTATCCAAGAAGAAGAAATTGCGCAACCATCTAAGTTAGAATTAGAGATCTATTTAAAAGATAAGGTACTTTATGATCTTTAATTTATATATATATGCATTAAAATATAGCTCAATATTGGTAATAAAATAACTTGTAATATATTTTATTTTTTAAACAGGTTCATCCTTTAAGTGATCAGAATTTTGACATTCTAGACTATTAGAAAATTAATGAATCAAAATATCCAATATTGTCTAAAATGGTCCGTGATTTATTAACAATTCCAGTGTCTACCGTTGCATCCGAGTCTGCCTTCAGCATCGCCGGAAGGGTTTTGGATGATTTTCGTAGCAGCCTATCTCCTGATAAGGTTGAGGCATTAATATGCACCCAAAATTGGCTTCGAGATACCTTACCTCATCTTACAGGTTTAATTTTTAGAACATTCATAAATTTTATTATATATTAGACTACTAGAGCATTCTAGAGTTTATAATTTATAATTTTTTATTTTTTTATATGTAGATGGCCCACCTTCTCATACGAACTACAAGATTGAAGATTATGAAACGGCTATTGTTATTGATATTGATGGTTAGCTTATCCTGGTAATAATCTTTCTCTTTATTATATTTACATTATTTATTTTTATATTATCGTTATTGATATTGAGGACTCTTTTGCAGTTATCTTGCTTTTTGCATTGCCACTATGATTTATATTTTGGTTTTTATGATGCCAGGAGAAAAGCATATGGTACTTATTTATGTGATGCTCAATTGGTTGATTCTTATTACGTGGAGTCTTCTACCTGGAGTGCTGCAACTGCTGAGAAATCTCGAAGTATGATTCGATTGGTTATTTTATACTAGAGAACCTTTTTTTACAAATTATACTGCCATCACTTCGTTCACAAAGTATGATTCAATTGGTTGTTTTATACTTGCTGGACTCTCCTACCCTGCTCCAGCTTTGGAATCTCTTGAATATCCTGCTTCTGCAACTTCTTCACGGGCACTTCCTTCTTCAATTTTTTTTTTTTAAATTATTTTTTATTTGCAAGCTCTGCTTCCCTTCTCCTGCATCCAAACCTACTCTTGCACTGGCTTAAAGCTTTGTTGATTAACTGTATAATAATGAATCTCTACTTAAAAAGTGTGACGGCATCATTTAAAAGGGAAAGGGCACTTAAATGTGTTTGACAATTATTGGATGGTTTTATGGTTAAATAATTGATCCAAGTAAATGCATTTCAGAAATTTCTTCATTTTCATTTTTGAATCAAGTCAAGTATTTTGCACAGACATGTTTTCATTTTAACATACAACAAACAAAAATATCCTAGGAAACTCAAGATAATCTTTATGTATCCCATGAATCCGATGGCACGTGGATACATGTTAGATATGAGAAATGTAAGGGTTTTATTACAACCTCAAATGCATAAGAAAACTCTCATAACATTGATGTAACATTTCTTCCCGGAAAAGATGTGCAAATGTTCACTTAAGGTATCAAGTGTAGATCATTGTTCCGACTTCTCTTCTAATCTCCCCTTATATCATGTCATTATGCTTGAATGTCTGCAAATTGCAAGTCTCAGCTTAAATCAGCAAGTTGTATTGCTGGTTTTCTTGATGCTTTTTTCAAAGATGAACTTTTGCCCGATTCATGAGCTTGAATGGACCGGTTTCAGATTTCATGCTGGGCTTATGATGGTTATGAATCACATTACCATATATTTTATTTATATTAAAGATTTTAAAAAATGGGACATTCTAATAGAACCCACCCCTCACCCTCAGAAAAATTAAATTGACAAAGAAAGGAACGTAGGAGGAGACTCAATGGCTCCACCCCCGCGACATCATCCTCCTCAGACCGCGCCACCCCAAACCCTAATCCCCCCTCAAACCCTAACCCCAATGCTACTACCGTCACAGATCCAGGCTCCGCCCTGCAGAACGGACACCTAACCGTTCGAGTACAGGAAGACGTTCCCTATCGCGGTTGCCACTGTCGACGGTGGATACAATGACTCCTGGCGGCTCTTCCAGTGACTGTGGATGGACGAGGAGGAGATCACGATCTTGCAAGGGTTTCTTGAGTTCGCGTCGCAGCGAGGCACCGCCTTCACTTCCCACCATTATGACACTGGCCCCTTCTACGAGGAGATCAAGAAGCAGTTTCAAATGGAGTTCACCAAGAGCTAGCTCATCGAGAAGCTCCGGTGGCTAAAGAAGAAGTATCGGAATGTCGTGAGCCGGATGCGATCCATGGGGAAAGATTTCTCCTTTGGAGCTCCCATGAAAAGGCCATCTTTGAAACAGCTCACAATATTGGAGTGCCAACATGAAGAGGCCTCGTGACAGCGATGATGACGATCTCAACACCCCAAACAATGCCTATAGCATCTCTCGGGTCCCAATGCAGCCATGAATTTAGATAGAAGGATGTCAAGATCACGGAGGGGTTTCAGAATGAGACCAGCAGAAGAGGCAACGACAACGGTGGTAGCAGCAGCATCAAACCCTGCAACAGTAGGGGTTCCGGTAGAGAACTCGGTGCCGGTAACCCAAGTTCCCTCGTTGACGGTCCCTGCGATCTCGGGCATCATCGAGGAGATGGTGATGAGTTGCCTCTCACCTCTATTTAAGGAACTGATAAACTCGGTAACCGGCAGGCCGGGGCCGCTGGGTCCAGGGCTCAGCGGCGGGGCTGGTTTATTGGGGCCAGGTCTGGGCGGTGGTGCAGCGGCGCCGAGCCCAATGACATCTACCTTGGCAGAAGCCCGGCAAGTCTTCCAGGCTCAGGGGCGGCAAGGGATGAGAAATGGAAGAACCAACAGATCCTGGAGCTGGAGGTGTACTTGAAGTGGATAGAGCTCCTGCGAGACCAGATCAAGTCTACCTTGGAGGAGCTCAAGTCCTCCAGGAGCTGATCAGAGGTTTCCTTTCAGAACCTGTACTTCTTTAACTATGGATATGATGTTTTTATTCATAATTATTAGTTTGGATAATTATATCTTGTTAATTACTCTGGAAATAACTATCCTTCTTTTCTTCTACTTAGTAGTAATCTTCATTCAGTTTAGTTATTTTTAACCTTTTATTTGATAGGAAAGATAACCCGGAGGAATAGGTAGAAAGAATCATGGGCACTCTTTGCCTGCATTGTTTCAACCACATCATCATTTATTCCCTGTAATAAATTTGCCACGTGCGAGTACCTCTATAGTCTTAAATGCTCATTGTGGGCAGCTAATGTTAGTGGGCTATATCTTGGGAGGAAAAGATGTGTGAGCAATTTTGGATTGATGCTTCCTGAAAAAATGCAGCAGGATTAATGCTTATTTTAAGAAAAATACTTCTTTTAGCATGGTAATGCTTTCTAAGAAAAAGTAATTGTGGAGGCATATTTCTTTAAACACTTACAGGAATTTTGCTATTTTCATTGATCTGACCATTCCAGGCATCACGGAATCAACTATTGCATTAATAAAAATGTATGCACAAAGGAGAGTGTGGACGAAGAGTTGTAATGTATTTAAAGCTTCGAATTTGTAAGTATAATCTTTTTATCTTATCTTCTGTTGTTGCATCATTCCTAATGTTCTTTTCCTTCCCAGCAAATTGCTACCAAAGGATCCAAAAATTCTAGGTTGTGTTGAGTTCAAGCGAGTCACTCTATGAAAAATGCACATAATTAATGATTTCTTCATTTGTTTTGATCCTTTGGTCTCCCTTAATAAGTAATGGTAACCTTTATGTGAACCACATCCCTCACTAACTTGTATATATCTAAATAATGATTTCTTCATTTGTTTTGATCCTTTGGACTCCCTTAACAAGTAATGGTAACCTTTATGTGAACCACATCCCTTACTAACTTGTACATATCTAAATAATCCATCTTAACTACTTCGTGTTTTGCTTGGTGAGCTTGAAATTATATAATCTTTTCTTGCTTCCTACAAATAACATGACTGTGGAGCATATAGACAATGATGTCCAGATCATACATATTTTAGAAGCTTCAACTAGAATGGTGTATAAATCTCACTTCCTATGTGCATCCTTACTTCTTTTCTATAACTTTTTTATAGCAATATAAAGGATGGCACGAGAAGCTCGTAGTATAGATGCTGAAAAGAAGTTCTTTTTAGTAAGTAGTTTGCATGCATCTTCTTTTTCATTGGTGTCATATAGGATCTAATATGGCATCGACTACTATTATTTGCTGTCACAGAGCTGCAAACAGGGCTAGGGCAATTATGCATGATTGACAGTGTTGTAATGATACACCGACCCTTATATGACATGATCGAGGTATGTTTTTGGTAGTTATTTTGTAAATTATATAATTTTCTAAATTCTAAGTCTAGGATCTATGATTGACAGTGTTGTAATTATGCATGATTGACAGTGTTGTAATGATACACCGACCCTTATATGACATGATCGAGGTATGTTTTTGGTAGTTATTTTGTAAATTATATAATTTTCTAAATTCTAAGTCTAGGATCTATGAATTGTATAGGGAATTATAAGTTGGATAAGTGAGTGGAAAAACAACTTGCAAAAGTGTGAATTCGAGAATTATTCTTCATGGTGAGTGAAACTCATTATCTTTTTATTTAGGTCGGAGCTACTTAACGTTTCATAGTTAATTAAGGTGTCAAAGTAATCCCATGTCAAAAGAAGCACAATTGCTAGATTTTGATGACTAATGAATAAGCTCAAATTAGCAGCCAGGTTATTCATTTAGCTATATCTAGTTGGATAAGGACTTTTTTGGCATCTTCTTTCTGTATACTGTATTATTTCAGTCCAGGCTATATTTCATCTATTCATTTCCTGAACTACAAAAACTACCATAAGAATGCTTGGGAGGAGCTAAATTACCAATTATTAATTATAGAAGTTGAATCATAGATGTATAACTAAAACTGCAGTGCACTATAGCAGTTGCACACTTGCACTAATTTTTGTCTTCAGGATTTAAAGCCTAATACTTGAATTTGTTGAAATAAGAGATATTTCTTTGAAGCTTGAAGGCTTACTACTCACTGTCCATTGAATTGTCAACAAGAAGCCTGTCAAAGGTGTTAACAGGACTCAAGGATATTTCCAGAATAGTATCTTATCTTTTATTTATTGGCCAACTTGTGTAGCATATGACAGTATCTTTCACAGTAAATTGCAAACGTCATACCTTATTCTTGGATTGATTCTTAGTTAGACCGGGGATAAAGCTATGAGAGAGCTTCAGCAAGCTGGAATTACTCAGCATTCTGCAGTTCCTTCTTTGATTCCTCAATCTCCACTGTGACATTGGCTAGGTACTTGATGGATTGCTCATCTTGGTTGCATGCGCCCACCAATCAATACACAGTATACTCCTATGGCACCATCTCCAGCTCAACGGGAGATAGGAAAAAATATTACTTTTACTTTTTCTTTACTTGTACTTTTCTATTGTTTCATTATTTATTAATATATAATGTTAGGGTTTTACTTTGGAGCCCCATATATTATGGGGCGATAGAGATGAACAAAACACTAATGGTGGTCATATGCATGGATGCACCTGGGCACTCTATAGTTCTCACTTTTTAGTATCTTTTATTTTACGTATCAGACAGTTATTTATGTATAAACTTTATATATGTTTATGATATACATTTTATGTATAAGATACTATAAGTACCTTTATGATATGTACTTTATTAAATTCTTGGTATTATTGGATGTAGAATTATTATTGTTGTTGGATGGCTTGAGATCTACTATATTGGATGGATTGAAATTATTATGATTCTTACTAAATATATAGAAGGAATATATAAATATTATATTTTAAAAACATATCCAAAAAAATTTGTAAAAAAATTATAATTTAGGAACAAATTAGTAATACAAAGAATTTTAAAATATATTAATTAGCAACGAATTTACAATTAATTAATAATGGATATTTGAAAATTGTGCAACAAATTTACAACAAAAGATTAAAATAATAGCGATGGTTTTATAACGACATAGCAATGGATTAATAATAAAAGATTTAAAAAATATCAATGAATTAACGAAAGATTAAAATAATAGCAATGATTTTACAATAGCATAGCAACAAATTAATAAAAAACTTAAAAATTTAATAATGGATTAGCAATTGATTTGTAACAAAATTATAACCGTAATTATTTTGTTTGGAAAGTCATTACTCAAAAATATGCAATGGAATAATTATGTTGTTATTTCATTAGTAAAAAAAATAGTAACAAAAATAGATTATGTTGCTAATTAGTTATGGAATTTTTAGTAACACAAGCAAATCTGTTGCTGATCCGTTACTAATTCGTTGCTAAGTATATAATCCTTGAATCATTTTAAATATTTATCTTGCATCATTTTAAATCTTGCATTGCCATCCATAATTAATTCGATTAATCTATTTATTTTTATATTTAGAGATTATACATTGTCTTCTAGAGGTTGGAGCCATGTTAGCCGAGGAGAGAGCTCTAGATGATAGAGCTCTCGAGAGAGTGATCATTGATAGGTTCACGATTTTGTCATTAAGATATCGTGGCTCTGACGTTTTACGGATGCATCGGGCTCCCATAGGACATTTGATCCTATGCTCTGGTGCGCTCCTTGGTCGGTCGTCCTGTAAAATAGAGGAGACTCGGGCCAGGAATTCCGGCAGGGATAATTCGACGGTCAAGTTAGTGGGACGATTTAGAAGAACAGAACCTCTTCGATGGAGAGCTTGGGGACTCTCCACGTGTAGAGGCTGAAAGATAGAACTGAGATGTAAAGACAGGATCGAGCTAAGATTAGAGAGCTTGGAAGGTTCTGCTAGCTGGTTCCTAGCTCGTTAGCTCTCTGTCTCTTACCAATTGCCCTCTTTTTTGCTGGGGATTCTCTCTTCTATTTTATATGAGAACGATGGCCCAGACCAGGTCTGGGGCTTTCCTGAGATCTCCTTTTTCGTGGTGTCCCCTTTGTAGAGGGTCTTTTTGTTATCTCCCCTACTTCTCCCCTCGGACCGGTCTTTTGAAGGAGATCCTCCTATTGGGAGTGTTCGCCAGCGTGGCATAGACCTTGTCCCTTTGGTGGCGTAGTTCCCCATTGGAGGGGCAGGCGTCGTACCGCTGAGCCCCGAGCCACGGTAAGACATTTCTATTCCTGGAGGGATCGTCGGAGCGTTGCAAGGCCTGTGGCCTTAATGGAATACCCCTTTTGAGAGAGGTTCAGGTTTTGTGTCACGAGGGTTGAGACCCCCGGTTGCACGATCATCGACAGGCGGTATGCTACAGGATCGGGAGCCTGGAGGAGCACACCTTGCACAGAGCATGCTTGTGGCACGTTGTAGAGCTTGAATTAATAGCAAGGCGTGCGCCACCTCCCAGAGGTTGCAGGTGGATGGGGACCCCCTCGCCGTGGTTTGAATTTCTGTTGATCCTTCCCTCCTTTGCTGCCAGCGGGAATTCTATCCTCCGCAAGGCAGGGAAGGGGCTTGCTTCGGGAGCCCCGCCCTTGGAAGCATGAGCACAACCCCGACCGGAAGTTGGCCTTAAACGGAGGGCTCGTCCTATGAGCACGATCTCGGCTGGGAGCTAACCTCGGCAAGAGGTCTTATCTTAGCAGCATGAGCATGATCCCGGCCGGGAGCTGGCCTCAGATGGAAGGCTCGTCTTATGAGCACGACCCCGGCTGGGAGCTAACCTCGGCAGGAGGGCTTGCCTTGGCAACATGTGCTCCCGGTCTCAGACGAAGGGCTTGCTCGATGAGCACGACCTCGGCTGGGAGCTAATTTCAGCAGGAGGGCTCGCCTTGGCAGCATGAGCACGATTCCTATCGGGAGCTGGCCTCAGACGGAGGGCTCGTCCTATGAGCACGACCCCGGCTGGGAGTTGACTTCGGCAGGAGGGCTCGCGTTGGCAGCATGAGCACGATCCTGGCCAGAAGCTGGTCTCAGACGGAGGGCTCGTCCTATGAGCACAATCCCGGCTAGGAGCTAGCCTCGGCAGGAGGGCTCGCCTTGGCAGCATGAGCACGATCCCGGCCTGGAGCTGGCCTTGGACGGAGGGCTCGTCTATGAGCACGATCTCGATTGGGAGCTGGCCTCGATAGGAGGGCTTGCCTTGGCTCTTTGTTTGGTCACCATGTCAGGTGGCAGATCTCTTGCCAGAGCGAACGCCAGCAGGGGCACCACATCAGCATGTTAGAAAGACCATGCTCTGTGTATTTTTAATTATGTTTACATATTTTAAATATAAAAATATTTTTATATACTATTTTCGCTGCAGTAGGATTTAGAATCCTGAAATATTCAATATGCTAGTATCTAGGTTTCCTTCATTAACAAGCTTACCAGGTATATATTATTTAGTCATATACTACATATCAGTGATCGTTATATTTTAGAAACTATGCATTAATTTATTTAGGAGTATATATTGGTTTTTAATGATTAATTTATTTAAATATATCATATAATTATCTTGTATATATCGATAAAAAATTTATATTTAAAATAAAATATATTATAATTATAAAAATAATCATTTTATTAATAAAAATATTTAATATTAAAATTTATTTTTTAAAATTAATATTAAGAGAAACGTGATAACACACGGAAACGGTCGCGCATGATATTCCATTGGTGCTATATTGTGCCCGCCCCCGCATCATTTTTGTTTCCCCCGCCCCCAAACCGTTCGAACGGGAGCGCACCGTTCCGAAAACAGAGCCCTCCCACCCCCAAACCCTAACCCTCGTCGGAGCGATCAATCCACCCCCGATCGCCATCTCCACGATGGAGGTGAAGCTTTGGAACGACAAGCGGGAACGCGAAATGCTCGACAGCTTCGCCGATCTCTACGCCATACTTAAGACGACGGAAAAGCTGGAGAAGGCGTATGTGCGCGACCTCGCCCCCTCTGCCGAGTACGAGCCGGAGTGCTTCAAGCTCATCGCCCAGTTCAAGACCCTCTCCTTCTCCCTTCATGACGCCGTCCCCTCCATCGACCGCTTTGCCGACGCCTACAAGATCGACTGCCCCGCCGCCCTCAACCGCCTCCTCGTCTCCGGCGTCCCCGCCACCGTCGAGCACCGCGCCTCCTCCGCGTCCGCCGCCGCTTCCTCCGCAGCCGCCGTCGCCGAGTGCGTCCAGCACTTCATCACCGCCATGGACTCCCTCAAGCTCAATATGGTCGCCGTTGACCAGGTTCACCCCCTCCTCTCCGATCTCTCTGCCTCCCTCGCTAAGCTTGGTGGTGGGATCCTGCCACCGGACTTCGAGGGGAGGGTCAAGGTCAGGGAGTGGCTCGCCAGGCTTGCGAAGATGGGGGCCGCTGACGAGCTTTCGGAGCAGCAGGCGAGGCAGCTTCACTTTGATCTTGAATCCTCCTACAACGCATTCATGGCGGCCCTGCCCAATGCCGGGTCCTGATCATGACCTTGATCAGCACCCGCTCCAGAAGGTAGTCCTATTGTTTTTTTCCTCCTTACCCCATGTTTTACTTGTATTGGATGTTCTATTACCATATGTTGCGTAGATGAAGGCATGGCTTTTTGTTCAATTTAGTTATGAAACGATGATATATCAAAGCAACGGTTGTAAAGTTAGAAATACCTCAATGCCTTTTGTGGTTTGCTACACTTGTTTTTGTTACATTAAACACCACGACCATTTGGTTCCACGGTCATAATGATGGATAAAAATCTTAAGAAAAGAACTTTGTCCGGAGTTTCTGATTGTTAGTTGTTTGGCTGACACGGTGGCTTTGGCACATATCTTTGTTGATGAAAATTGATTAACAGGACCCTTGCTATTAAGTGGGCATGAGTGTATGGACTAGGATGTAAGGATTGAAGTCTTATAATTCCTGGTTAATGCCACTACACAGCTCCACTAGCTGCTTCGATCCTTTTCTCCACATGCACTCAAAATTTTCTCTTGAAAGTTCTTCACCTTGGCTGCAATAATAACAATTTCATTTATCCCATTGCAAGAGAGAAAGAGGACTGGTTTCTTGATTATTGGGGATTTCACTGCAAGGGTTTCTATTCATTTTTCCTTAATCTGACATATGTGTGGATTATCATCTCATTTATCTGTTTGATGTAACACTTCCGGAACCTGCATCTACTATCCTTCTAATGCCACAATTTTAAGGAGCGCCATTTCAAAATTGGTATGAATAGTTTATTTCTTGCATTGAGTCTGATTTGATTTCAGTGAAGTAAAATACCTGACATACTAATTTAGCATGGCTAGCATATTTCAAATTGCAAAACTGTGTTTGTCCCAACCACCAAGTGTTCATAGGTTTTATTTTGATATGTTGAATTCCAAATGAAGCAAGCTGTTATTTTTATTTTTATGGTAGAATCAGTTGACTTTTAAGTTTTATTTTGGTATGTTGAATTCCAAATGAAGCAAGCTGTTATTTTATTTTTATGGTAGAATCAGTTGACTTTTAAATGGGTGAACTTGGTGCCTATTATCACTTATAGTTGTTCAAATACTTGTTCTGAAGTTTTTTCTATACCCTCAGACTAGTTCATTGTATGACTTATTATGAAAAGTTATGTTGTTTGGACTTCTAAAGGTTCCTTAAAGTGTCATGTCAAAAATTATACATTGTCTACATAAATTCTTTAGTAGTCCTATAATGTGACACCCCTAGAATTGATTTATAGTCTGTTTTAGGAACTGTCTTTCACAAAGTCAAATGTTTGATTGACTTCAAATTGTTGTAAGCTCTAGGTTTAAGCTTTGGAAACAGTTTAAGTACTAATTAGTTCAATAGATTTTTAGTGTATTGAATTGAGTTTGTAAATTGTGGTTGATGTTTGCAACATACTCCAAAATATTGTTGCCTAAGTATTTTAATGCTTAGCAGGCTGATGTTTAACATATCAAAACAAAATCTTAGGATAACCTTGTAGTGGATCTGTTACTTGACCATAAGCTTGCTAAAAATTGACTAGAAATCCCAGCATTCTTTCCTAGTGAAACTAAGTTGAAGTGATGAGATTATCACATGCTGCAATAGTTGGTTGCCAGAGAGAAGAAAGAAATCTTGGCAACTCTCCTGTTAGATACTTTGTCATGAATGTTTTGTTTTCACACTGTTATTATAGATGCTTATTGTATGCATGGTTACACATGCTAAGGAGAAACACCCAAAGTGTCTTCTCCTTTATTTTCAGAGGATGATGATTATATTATCTATAATCCTATGATGTATTGTTAAATGTTGCCACACGTGCCAAATGCTCTCCACAAGGTTCAAGGAAAGGAAGATTCTTAATTTGTCATTTAAAACTACTGAAGTCCCTTGACAATTATGGTTGATCAGATTCATTGGGACTAGCTCTTGCCATGTGGATATTATCCAATTAGGCTATTATGGGTCCTATTAGGGGTGCAATCAAGCTAAATCGAATCGAGTAGTTAGAAGCTCGAGCTCGATTCGATTCAAAATATTCAGGCTTGAAACTCAGCTTGATATTAATCAAGACTTAGTATCCCAAGCTCAAGCTTAGCTTGATTAGAAAAAAGGAATAATACTCGACTCAACTTGAACATCAGCCAAACCATATTCAAATTCGAGTGTGAGCTTGAAATCGAGCCTTAACCTACACATAATATATATTAATATATATATATATATGTATTTGAGTGCGAGCTTTTGAGCCGAGGATCTTGCTACTTGAGGTTGATAGTAGTCGAGCTTGAACTCGAGCCCAGTTCGAGTAGCTCGTGAGCAGCTTGACTCGTTTGCGCTCCTAGTTTCCATCGACTTCCTCATCGATTTTAAGGTTCTGGCATTGTTAGATATATAGAAATATACATATAGAGTATGTCTAGTCTTCTATCAAAAGGATTGACATTGTAAATTAAGAATCCACATCATTGAACATATGCTACAATATCATAAAATCTATTAAGAAAAGAAAGATCATGTGTTTTGGAAACCCTTTATCCATGCATCAAACTGGGACAAATATGGACGACTGTGAGTGTTAGAGTGGAAACCATATGATAGGGCATATAAATTGAAAGCCCACATTAGTTGATCATATTCTACACCTTATAAAACATTTGTGTAGGGCTGAAAATGGGTCTTGGCTGAGCCTACTTTCAGTTGGGCTCTGAGCCCAACCTAAGAATGTTTGAGTCAAATCTAGGCCTAAAAACCATGACTCAATTGAATTTCAGGCTCGATTTGGATCAGTGCTTGGCCTTGCTCAAGCTAGGTCTAATGCCTGACTCGAAGATAGAACCTGATGCTCAACCTGAAGCCCGAACCCATAATAATCCCTAAAATCCCCTAACCCTATCCTTTTTACCTTGCCCACTCCCCATATGATCTTCAGTGCTCTCTCTCTCTCCCCCCCACCCCAACCTGTACACTAACACAATTGCTTGGTCACCATTATCATCGGGGGATCCTCCTTCGCCCCTCCCTTCTCTACACCATCATCAAATCCTTGATTGGTCTCTCTCTATCTATCTCTCTCTCTCTTGCTTGCTTGCCCACTTGCCATGGTTGTCCACCTCTCTCTCTCTCTCTCTCTCTCTCTCTCTCTCTCTCTCTCTCTCTCTCTCTCTCTCTCTCTCTCTCTCTCTCTCTCTCTCTCTCGTGCCCACTATAGATCCCCACCTCTCTCATGATAGATGCCCACCACTCTCTAACATTCTACCAGTCGTTGGCCATATCGAGTTGTTCTAGGTCTAGCCCATTTAGGCTTTCGGCAAAGATTGAGTTAGATCTTTTATAATCTTTCAAGCTTAGGCTCAGCTTGAAGCCCAAAATTTCTTTCTAGTCTAGGCTCAAGCAAGGATGGCTCAACTAACCCATCACATTTCTATCCCTATTTGTTTCCTAAATTTCAATAGATTTTGATGCGTCCAAACCATAAATCATGCAAAACATCATATCAAGCCACCAAAATGATTTAGCATCTATTTTTGGAATTTCATCATGGATTTTTGATTGGTAGAATTGAGGCATCAATCTTTTTGGAAGAAGAGTGGACCAATACACACACGCATGCACTCTCTCACTGTATATTAATGTTTCTAAGTCTATCACCCTTTGCTAGCAAATATGAAGCCGTGGATTATTTTTAAGAACTTCAAACATCTTTTGGACAGTTCGTTTGTTTTTACTGAAATTCCTTTCAACTTCAAAAGTGATGCTGAGAGAAATATGCTTGTATTTTCTTGAATCATCTGATCATATACTACATTTTCAGTTACTAGAAACTAGAGAGTTCTGGACATGGTAGCTACATATTTTAAAAAGGGGGTTTGGTCTTCATTCTCGATACAATAAATGTTCATGCCCTTTTTTTTATACAATTTAGGTGACCTGAGCCATGTTAAGTTTGAATAGTTTAGATATGTAATTGGTTGGGTCAGGTTTTGTTCTCATAGACTCAAACCTAGCTAATTTGGACCTGTAATTGAGTAATTGGGAAGGGGTCCGAAGGTAGTTCGAGGCTGGATGAAAATAGGTCTTGGTTTGAACTCGAGCTACTTTTGTAGAGGTCAATTTGAGATTGCATTCTGATCTTGAACTACTTTTGTGGAGGTCAATTTGACACAGTCTTTTGTGATTAAGAGAAAGTCTAAACAAGACATTTCCCTTTTCTGTCTATAGAGTTTCTTTGCGGTAATAAGGTCATGTGGTTGTGAATATTTTAACACGGAAACTTTTTGCTTTTAAAGATGATTGGATATATTTGTACAACAATAAAAAATGTATGAGTACCATATGGAAAAGGAGGGTTGAATGGAAATTAATTAGTACTTATGTGAATGCTGATTGAAATTGGCTCTGGCATTTTGGGAGGTGAGTTTTGGTGGCTGGAAGATAAATGGGATGAGTAGTTGTATTAAGATTACTAAGTTTATTAACCTTGTGTTGGATCTCTTTTATTTTATGCCTTTTAATCACAAATGGTTGAGGGTCTTAAGGCAAGGACATCCCAAATTTTCCACCTTTGTGCTATTTGTAGGTAAGTTGTGTGACTGGAAGAGAAAGGTTGCTTAGGATCCCTATGATGTGCCCAGCAGTGAATACCTTGCTCATTTTGTAAGGATGGTCTGGAGAAATTGCCTTTTTGTTTTCTTTCTTGCTTTAATCAGTTCATATGATTGAAGGTGAATTATTATTCTCTGTTTGTGGTGAGAATGGAAAATAGGTTGGACATCTAGTTGTTGGGTTCGGGAACCAGTGCGGAAGTGTGGATTTCAAAAACTTTATGAAATCAGGTCCGAACCCTAATCCCAAAATCTCCTTATTAGCAATTAAAACTTATGACTACATGCATGTCCAAATTTAAACATAGTTTAGATACTAACCTCAGATCGCTATATCCAATCTGATGTAGAAATAAACTCCAAATTGAGTAACCTTTTTGAACACACCAGGCGTCCACTTGTCCGCCCTCCGATGGTGATCCACACGGGCAGATGATCAAGACAGTGACTCCTCAATTGGGTTCCTTCCAATCAAGTTCTACCCCAAGAACTTGATATATGGGCTATTGGCTAGGACACCTCTAGCCAAACGGGGACTAAAACTTTCTCTCTTACCCTTCTCCTAGTTTTTAGCAGCTTTGGCCCCTTAAGACACTCTTGTCTTAAGAATAAGCCCTTGTCCTAAAATGAGACAAGGCTTGTCTTGGAGGGAGAAGAAAATTAAGACAAAGTTGTCTTAATGTAAGAAAGAAACAAAAGAGGCGCCTTATTCCTTTACCGTCGGAGAGTTTCTCTCTCTGACTCTCCTTCTGTTCTGAGATTCGACAGAGCTTAGGCTCTGTAAAGGAATCAAAGAGGAAAGAGAGGAGGGGGAAACAATCTTTTGGAGAGGGAGAAGGAAAGAGAAGCAAGGCTTCGCCGTAGAAAATCTGGAATCTAATTTTACGGTGAAGCCTTCTTCTTAAATAGGCGACAGAGAGGCGCCTTCTCATCTGAAAAAATCCTCTCACGTCCCTCTCTCCCTTCTCACGTCTTCTGTCTTTATCTCATGGCCCTTGGGATTAATCTCACGGCCTTTGGGATGGGAAGACGCGAAGAAGGATCGTGAAAAACACAGAAGGGCGCGCGCAGAAAGAAGAGTCGCGCCCCTTCGGTGTTTCTCCTTTTCTTTTTCACGGTATTTTTCCCTTTTTGGAGAGTCCACGCCTAGGTGGACTCTCTTCCACGCCTCTTCAAAATCACCGACCTTTTTTTTTTTTTCTTTTCACGCAAAGTCGCGTCTTGGAAAGAGTCCATGCGCGCGTGGACTCTTCTCCTTGCGCGCGCGCGTGGGAAAAGAAGCGGAGGGACTTAGGCGATGTGGGAAAGGGGTTTAGCCTCTTAGGTTAGCCCAATTGCTAGCCTACTATTAGCCCAAAGTGTTGAATCTTCAATTAGATTCAAACCGGAATGAATTTGGATCTAAAAAAGACCAAATCGGAACCCTAACTCGAATCCGATTCAAATAGAAGCCATGGTTTGCAACACATGCTAGTGTGTTCATCTGCAAACGAGATTTAATTCCAAATTAAAACCTTGATTATCTGTCCTAAGTGTGTGACCCATTGGGTTCCATACTTAGCCAGCAGTGGGTCCGAGTGCAAGTTGACCTAATCTGATCAGAACTCATTCTAATCAATTTAGGTCAAATCGAGCTAACTCGAGTCAGTCAATTAGGACTCCTCCTAATTAGTGATCCAATTAAACCATTTAATTTGATTAACCCACAAGACAAGATTGACGTCTAGCAACGTGTCATGTCTACCCGGAAGATATGGAAATTCTGGTGTAATTCCAAAACTACCCTTCAGTGGAAAGTTCCCGTACAATTCGATCCTTCGATCATCTTGCATCCCGAATATAACTATGGATATGGAATCATGTCAAATCCAGTTTATACTCATTCCCAGCTCAGTCATACACTAATGATTCAATTAATTTGATATTAGAAATTATTTCTAATATCTGTACTTTGATCAAAGATTTCCTGAATCATCATCTGACCTAATTTGGCTGGATGCAATCTCCTCCTACTAGGAGTGATCAATTCCTTGTTGACCTACTCATTACCTTCATATACAATTCACCATACCCAGCATCAACCTCGTGCATGACCCAGTGTCATGATTGAGATTGAACCAAAGCATGGGTTCATGTACATAAGGTATTATGACAGTCTCAGGTCATAGGACTACTTGTACAACTCCCACTATGTGAAACATCTATTGACATGCAGCTAAGGCTCCATTAGATGTTCTCAAACTGGATCAATTCAGTGAACTCATTCACTAATGAGCACCCACATCCTTGTATTAGTGTCCTACACAAATGACTGTGAGAGCAGTCACCCTTTTCAGCATACATAGGATGTGCCAGTCTTACCGGAAACCCTGATCCCCAACTCAGGGTTCCTATGACTAGGAATATTCTAGATTAGGGTTTTAAGGCCTTAGATCTCACTGGTATGATCTCATCATAGCCCTACAACCATAGCCCTAATCTATGGGGTTCATCATATAATGACACAGCGAATGATGAAAAATTATTGCCTTTATTAATTTGTCAATTTACAATGGTCTGGGAGATACAGATATTGGCTTATAGGGCATAATCCTTTCACTAGTAGGGTATCTTGAATTTGTGTAAGCTTGGAATTAGGAAATATTGGGATTATGTGACTTAGTAGATGGCCCGAAACCCTAATGTTCAATTAAGCAAAATAGCATTCTTTGGTACTTTCAAAAGCTTATTAGCTGTATTTTGTCAATCTGCTCAAAGCGCTCCTATTTTTCTTCTTCTAAATAGAAGGCTACAAAATTCAGATCAAATTCTTTCTAAGGTGCAGGGAGTTACTATAAAGAGTAAATGTGTTTTTCTTGGGGGTTATGGGGCAATAAATAAAGGGTAATTGCTTTTCCATAAGCTGGGAAGAATTATAAACCTGAGTTGTGCCTAAGGTATCAGGACTTCGAAAATTCAGAACAAGATGCTACGGAAAAAATGACCACCAGGATAGTTCTTTTTTTTTTTTTGGGAAAACATGATTAGGGGAAGTTATTATTGAGGGATTGTTGGGAAGTGGCTATGAACATGATAGCATATGAAAGGTTTTTGAGGGAACTTTAACAGATTTAGTTGGAGAAGTATGAACATGTAGTCTATCTAAAGATGGCTTTGGTAGAGAGAGATCTTTTATGCCCATAGACTTCACATTTTTTTGATAGAATACTACTCATTAGATGGGATGTGGTGCTTGTTATTTGTCTGCGAAGGTATATTGAGATTGAAGCAAGTTACGGAGGTGGGTGCTCTTCTTTGTTAATTACATGAGTGAAATTAGAAAGGTAAGGAAGATTAAAAAAAAAAAAAGAGTTAGAAATTTTGCCAATTGTTTTCTCATAACCATTGTTTTTATTCCAATAGTTGATGCCTGAAGCTGATTGGCTTGATATGGATTTAGATGTTTCAACTTTGATAACTCAATTTAAGCAAATTTTCTATGACATCATTATTTGACGGATTATCCTTTGATGACATCCAAATGAGAGAGGCACATGCAGATGTTATGTTCTATTTGACCATGAGTTGAAATTATTCCCTGCCTTCAATTTTTTTTATTGGGTAAATTTGTTGGAACGTTTGATGGTTTTGGGGGAAGATTAGCTAATGTTGTGGAATTTCGTCATCTTTTAACAAGGAAAACCTTGCTTCATTGGAAATCTTCTAACACATGAAATTCTAGTACTACACATGCTAAAGCAGGCCAAGAAGAAAAAAAACCTAAAATTTAGTACTTTTTATCATGGTATATGTTCTGATATATAATAACTATAGTTATAAAACAATCTTGTATAATACTTTTCACTATTATAGCATTAAAAGTTGTATAATATTTTTCACTACAGTCATGACGAAAGCCAACAGTTTCGGTTGGAAAAGTCACTGTATGAGGTCCAGTCCATTTGGGCCCATTTTAGGTTAAAGTCTGCCCAATTGGCCATTGAAACTGTGCGAACGATCATAGAGATCGTCACGAGCGGGTGTGGAACAATCGAATGGGTGATTAGACTGGTGAACGGATGGATTTATAATTATTAAGTCGAGTCTATCCTCTCTTGCAATTTCTTCTTTTTAAATTCCTCATCAAACTAAGCTCTTCATCATCCTCTTTTCCATCTTTGATAATTGTTGGACAGTCCAAGCCAAGCCTTCACTATCCAAAGACTCTTTTTGCCCTCTTTTGGTAAGAGTTTTGGAGCCTTTTGACCTTTTTTTTGTCACCGAAAATCAGCATTGTCAGCTGTCCTCGTCGTCTCTATCTTGTCGATAAGCTTCTATGTTTTTTTTTGATATTTGGATGTCATCATTGTGGCAGCAAGGGACAATGTCCTATTCCTTTCCTTCCTCTTTCGGCTCTTTTATTGATGGTTGGATCGTTATCGATTATGCCACTCCGACCCCCCACTCCTTTTCGATCGTACCCATCAGATCATTGTCCCCCTCCCTTTTTACGGCCTCTTTCATAGGGACGGTCTCGTTTGATCGAATAGATAGAAGAAAAAAATAGAGAGAGGAGAAAGAAAATGAAAGAAGAGAGAAGAAGGAAGATAGAGGGAAGAGGGAAGAGAAAAGAAGAAAGAATAAAAGAGGGAGGAGAGAGAAGATGGCTGGATCATTATCGATTATGCTGCTCCGACCCCCATCCCTTTCTAATCGTACCCATCGGACCACCGCCCCCCTCCCTTTTTATGGCCTCTCTCATAGGGAGGGTTCCTTGGTCGAATAGAAAGAAGCAAAACAGAGAGAGGAGAAAGAAAGAAAAATAAAGAAGAGAATGAGAAGAAAGAAGGAAGACGGAAGAGACAAGAAGAAAGAGAAAGAGAGAAGAGAAGAGGGAGGAGAGAGAAAATAAAGAAAAAAATAAATAAATAATAAAATAAGATAGGATTTCAACCTTAGATCTATTGAATTTTAATTGGATTTAAGTTAGAGTAATCATTCGATAATGAAATCAGATTTTTATAAATAGGATCTAATTAGTTATTTAAGTCGAGCCTTAGACTCAGCCAAGGACTTGATCAAGAGTCTCTCTTGTTACTTTAGTCTCCTTTTTTTTTCAAATTGAAGGTTAATTATGAAATTAATTTATTTTGTCAGGATCTTCGTTGCCTCCGTTAGTAGAAGTGTATCGGTTCTAGGATTTGAATCATGAATTATTGGTAGAATTATTTTTCAGTAAGTTATTTATATCTTTAGTATATTTTACCATGTATGATCCGATTTAAAGATTAATTATTATGTTATATTTTCCAGAGAAAGTATATTATGCATTTTATAAAATGATGAGCATGTATATTGATAATTATTGTATTGTATCAAAAATATTTTGGTACTTTCTAGTCTGATTATGATCACACAAATTAGGATCTAGTCTCTTTCTAAGCCTTAAGTGAGACGATCACTAGTATATGACTGATGGACTGTATGTTATAGTCAGGAGTTAGTTTCCTTCTAGGCCTAAACAAGCTAAGCAATTATTGGCACATGCTGAGGAAGCATATTTTTTCATGTAATATCAGAACTAGTATTCTTCTGGGCCTACAGTAAGGCCATCATTGATACATGATCAATAAATGATATGTGTAGTTAGAATCTAGTCTTTTTAAAACTAACCACGGCTTAATTGTGGCCGTAGTCAGAGAGAGTAGGAGTGGATGGATATCCTTGATTGTTTTTGGAATTATATTATAGTTAATTGTGCATTTATGATGGTTGATTTAACATATCTAATTGACTTATACTTAATGGATAATTATTAAATTTTATTTATAAATTAGAGATTATGATAATTTAGTGAACTTGTAAAGTTTATTTCATCTTTTATTATATTTTATTTCATATCCAGAAGATTTTTTTGGGCATTGGAACCGGTCAGTGAGGAATTTAGGATTTAGATGTCATATCCTTGATTTATATTCTATTTTAAATTTTTAATTAAAATTTATTTTGTTCCTTATCATTCTTGATAATTTTATTATTTGAATAAATGGACTAGTAAATTTATTTTTACCCCTGCTTGATTGGATGATTGTCGACTTGAATATTGTTAATAAAGCAGGCCTTACATGTCTAATGGAATTAAACTCTAAGAAGGTGCGGCCATCTGTCGTACATCTAGCTCGGGTAGGGCTGGAAATGGGCCGGCCCAAAAGCCCATTGATTGGAACTGGGCTGGGCCAGCTCAATAAACTTCGGGCCGACCCGAAATTGGTTTAGGTTGCGGACGAAATTTTAAGCATATTCGATTAGTCTTAGAGCTGTAAAATAGAGTCCATTTAATTTTTGGGTCAAAGGGATGCCCGGATTCGGTCCAAAAATTTTTAAAATATAGTCTTTGGGCCGGCCCATTTCCAGCCCTAAGCTCGGGTCTCGAGCCAGGACGCGACAGATTTAGTGGTAACAGAGCAGGGTTTAAGATCCTATGGTTTAGAATTGCTAGTAAAAGTGAGGTAGAATTAATTAGGATATCATTAGATGATTTAAATGATTAATAACTAGGTAACTTAAATTTTGTTGAATCTAACTTTTTTGGTGAACTAGGTTGCAATGATTCAAATCCGATCTATGAAGATGTTCAATATTGTAAAAAATTTCTATGCTGTGAATACATGTCATACTCATCCAAATGGTCGTACATCTTGAACTCCTAGTGCCTCACGAACTTGAGATATCTCTTAGACAATTAGTTCTTTTCAAACTAATACATTTTGGACCGTAGATAGTGCTTCTCGAGCAACTGGTACATCTTGAATTGCTAGTGCTTCTAGGTCAGCTCACAGTCCATCATCAGATCAGGATGAGAGCTGAACAGCTAGCCTTCCTCACCAGCAACATGATATCCCCAATATCTTAAATAACAATCTAAGGACCGCTAATTCTGATGGTTAGGTAACAAGTTTCATTCAAGCTTTAACCGGATTTGTTTAGAAGATGAGATAGCAGGGAAATAGAGGTGGTCAAACTTCAAGGATGGATTGAGGGATTGGGGAATTCAAGAAGTTGGCACCAGGCTCCGTCGAACCCATCGAGTCATTGAAATGGTTTAAAGAGATAGAAAAGACTTTTGTTAGTATGGAATATGCTGACTAAGGGAAAGTTTGTTTTGCTGCTTATCAGTTATAGGGTGAAGCTTTTGAATGGTGGAAATCTATTATGAGGTAAAATGGAATTGATAGGTTAATCATTTAGAACACTTTCTATCAAGAATTCATGGGTAGATACTTTTTTGAGAGTCTTAGATTTGAAAAAGAATATAAATTTATAAGGTTGATTAAGGGAAGTATGACAGTGATTCAATATGATGTCAAGTTTACTAAACTATTCCATTTTACTATGGATCTGGTGGCCACAGATGGCGTCAAAGCTTAAAGGTTTGAAAAAGGAATTAAGGCCTAGGATCCATGCTGGGATAAGGCCAATGCAATTGGTCTCATATTGAGATGTTGTTAATAAAGCTAAAATTATGAAGCAGGAGGTTAACAATATACAACAAGAGGGAGCGGCAAAAGAAAAAAGATCTAGATATGATGAGCATCAAGGTGGTCGATTTCTTGGTAATCAGTCTAAGGGACATGAAATTCATGGGAAGGGTATTAGATCTAAGCAAAAGGATGGACCTCATTATACTATGTGTCGAGGTTTCCACTTGAAGCAAGATTGTCGCTAGTTTTTTGGAACTTGTTTTAGCCCTGGCCAGTAGAACCACAAGACTATGGATTGCTCATATTGTCATAACCCTGAATATCAACATCCCATCCAGAATGTACCTAAACTACCAGCTTAGATTACTCCAAATATACCGGCTTTCTTTCAGGGCCAACCCTTAGAATAGGAATATAGATTACATCAAAAGTAGAAGATCTAAGCTCATGTCTATGCCATGACTCAACAAGATGCTCAGGCATCAAATGTTGTAATGATGGGTATTCTAAAAAAAGTTTCTTTTAAATTTAGGTAATTTAAGCTTGCATAATCTCATATGTTGAATGCATTATTAATAATATTAGAACTTCAATCTTTGATAGGTATTATTAAAGTAGCATCTGCATGTGCTTTTATTTTATTTGACTCTAGGATGATGCATTCTTTTATTTCATCTAGATTTGCTAGAAAAGATAATATTATACCAGTGTTCATGAATTATAAAATATGTCTATCCTGAATGGGGGTATCATTGTGGTTGACATTATTTGTCCATCTTATATTTTGAGCATGGAGGTCATGATCTTGTATCTGATCTAATAGTTCCATAGATGAGGGATTTTAATATCATCCTAGGCATGGAATGGCTTGCTTCTTATCATGCCATGGTGGACTATTTTAGAAAGAAAGTAACCTTTCAGATTCCAAGATAGAAATCTTTTAGCTTCACTAGTAGTGGAGTGAATGTCCCTACCAGAATTATTTTTGCTATGCAAGTCTATAGAATGTTAAAAAATGGTTGTATGGGTTATTTGACCAATGTCTTAGATTATCAGCAAGGAGAGGTGAAGTTGGAAAGTATTCTAATAGTGAGGGAGTTTCCTGATATATTTCCAGAAGAATTACTATGATTGCTTCCTAATAGAGAAATGGAGTTTTCTATTGATCATACCTAATATAGAACTTGCCTCTAAAGCTTCCTATCGAATGGCTCTAGCTGAATTAAAGAAGCTTAAGAAGCAACTCCAAGAATTACTTGATTAGAGATTTATTAGATCCAATGTTTCTCCATGATGTTCTCTAGTGCTTTTTGTCAAGAAGGATAGAAGTCTGAGGTTATGCATTAATAACAAAAAATTAAATAAGTTGACAGTTTGGAATAAGTATCCTTTTTTTAGGATTGATGATCTTTTTATCAGCTTCAGGGTATCTAAGTATTTTTAAAAATTAATTTACGATCTGGATATCATTAATTAAAAATTAAGGTTGATGACATATCTAAAACTGCCTTCTGAACTAGATATGGGCATTACGAATTTCTGATTATGTCTTTTGGATTAACAAATGCTCCCGTAACATTTATGGATATGATGAATAAAGTATTCAGGTCTTACTTAGATCAGTATATAGTTGTGCTTATAGATGATATTCTAATATATATTCCAAGAGTCAGAATGAACATGAAAAGTATTTGAGAATAGTATTGCAATTATTAAGGATGCAATTATTAAGGAAGCAAAGACTGTATGCAAAATTAAAGTGTCAGTTTTAGCTTGAGAGCATATATTTTCTTGGACACAATTTTTAAAGAGGGCATATCTATTGACCAGGTAAAGGTAGAGGCAATTATAGATCAGAGTCAACCAACAAATATGACAGGTCCATAGTTTTCTTGGACTAGTCAGGTATTATCGAAGATTTGTGGAGGGATTCTCTTACATAGCAGCACCTCTAATCCAGGTGACTCAACGGAGCTAAGTTTGAATGGACAAAGAAATGTGAAAGGAGTTTCTAATTGAAGAGGTATTTGGTATTAGCTTCTTTCTTTACCCTATTATTTGGAAGGTTTTACCATCTTTAGTAATGCCTTAAAAGGGGGTTGGGATGTATTCTTATATAATATAGGAAGGTAGTAGTGTATGTCTTTAAACAGCTTGAATTTCACCAACAAAATTATTCTATCCATGATTTGGAGTTGATTATAGTAGTATTTGTCATAAAAATTTGGAGGCATTATCTATATGAAGTATCTTGTAAGATTTTTATAGATTATGAGAGCCTTAAATATTTATTTACTCAAAAAAAGCTGAATTTGAGGTAAAGAAGATGGTTGGAGTTGATTAAAGATTATAATTTGATAATTAACTACCATCCAGGTAAAGCAAATGTGATGGTCGATATTTTAAGCTAGAAGTCCATTGGTGGTATAGTAGCTTTAATCACATTACAAAAGGATATCTTCAAGATCTTGAAAGGCTAGATATCGAGATACAATTGCATAATTTTGAATTCCTGTTCGCTATTCTTAGTGTGCAATCTATCTTGATTGATAGAATTAAAGCATTCCAAATAAGTAATTCGAAATTACAAAGAATCAGAGAAAAGGTACAATCTGAGATGATATCGGAGTTTAGAATTCATGATAATAGATTCTTAAGATTTGAAAATAGATTGTGTTGCAAGTGATGCAGGTTTGAAGAAAGATTTTGATGGAGGCTCGCAACTCCACCTACACTGTGCATCCTAAGTACAAAAATATATAGGGACCTCTAGAAAAAATTTTAGTGAAGTTTGCATATAATAATAGTTACCAGGCTTCTATTTAGATAGCTCTCTTTGAAGCTCTCTATAGGAGGAGGTGTAGGATCCTATATGTTTGAATAATTTTTAGTAATCTATGGAGAAAATTCAACTCATGAAAAAATGGCTTCTTTTAGCTTAGAGTCGATAAAAGAGCTATGTGAATAATAGAAAAAGAAAATTAAAATTTCAAGCGGGAGATCATGTGTTTTCCAAAATGGCTCCTATCAAGGGAGCATGAGATTCGAAGTATAAGATAAGCTCCTGGTACGTGGGTCTTTTTGAAATCTTGGAGAATGTTGGAGTAGTAGCTTATCGTCTTGTCTTACCATCTCTTGTCGGAGTTCATAATGTTTTTCATTTTTCCATACTGAGGAAGTATGTACCTGATCCTAATCATGTGATTAAGTTTAGACCGCTTCAGCTCAAAGAAGATTTGTTTTATAAAGTGCAACCAACGAGAGTTGTGGACAGGAAGGAACAGGCCTTGAAGCGCCACATTATTCCTTGTATCAAAGTACAATGGAGTAACCATTCAGAGTAAGAAGCCATTTGGAAACTGGAAGAGGCCATGCAAGCCAAGTACCCCTAATTATTTCATAAACCAGGTATGTTAATTTCCAAAGGTCATGTAAGCCAAGAACCCCTAGCTATTTTATAAATTAGGTATGCCAATTTCGAAATCGAATTTTTTTTGTAGGAGGGGAGGATGTGAGGCCCAACCCACTTGGACCCATTTTGGACTAAAGTCAGCAAGCCTTGTCAGCTTTAGTTCAAAAATTTCAAAAAAAAATAACCAGGGGATCGTATCTCTTGCTCGATTAGCCATTGAACCTGTGTAAACGACTGGAGAGATTGTCGTGGGTTAGTGTGGAACGGTCAAAGCAAGGTTAAACCGGCGAACGGTCGAACTTATCCATCATTGAGCCGAGTTTATCCTCTCTCGAAATTTCTTCTTTTTAAACCCTGCATGAACGATCGAAGAGATCATCGCGGGCAGGTATGGAATGGTTGAAGGGGGGGTTAGACTGGCACTGGCAAATAGTTGGACTTATTTGCCATTGAGTCGAGTTTATCCTCTTTCGAAATTTCTTCTTTTTAAACCCCTCATCATCTCTTATTGAGCCAAACCGAGCTCTCCATTGCCCTCTTCTTCATCTTCGACAATCGTCAAAGCCAAGTCTCCACCATCCAAAGACCTTCTCCTTCCTCCCAAACACTCCCTCTACGCTTCTTTAGTTCGAGAGTTTTGGAGCTTTTCGACTCCTTTTGCTGTAGAAACTAGCATCGCCAGCTGCGTCCCCGTCGTCTCCACCTCGCCTGTAAGCCTCCCTCCCTTCTCTATGTTTTTTTGGTGTTTGGGTGTGCTATCGTTATGGTAGCAAGGGGCAATGCCCCGTTCCTTTCCTCCCCCTCTCGGCTTCCCTGTTGGTGGCTGGACCGTCACCAGTTGCGTTGCCCCGACCCCCCATCCCTTTCTGGCCATGCCCATCGGACCACCACCCCTCTCCCTTTTTCTAGCCTCCCTCATAGGGAGGGTCCTGTTCGGTTGAATAGAGAGATAGAAACAGGAGAAAGGAAGAAAAAGAAAAGAGAGAGAAGGAAGAGAAGAAAGAGAAAGAGAGAGGAGAGAGAAGAGAAGAGAGGGAAAAGAAAGAAAAAATTAAATAAAAAATAAAAATAGGGTAGGATTTTAATATTAGATCTGTTGGATTTCAAATTGATTGAACCTAGACTAATCATTCAATAATCAAACCGGATTTTTATAAATTGGATTTGATTGATTATCTAAGCTAAATCTTAGACCAAATTCAAATCTGGACCTGATCGAGTGTCTCTCATCATTCTAGTTTCCTTTTTCTCAAATTGAATGTTAATTACAAAATTAATTTATTTTGTCAATCTTCATCACCTCCATTGGTAGAAGGGCACTAGATCTAGGATTGGAATCATGAATTATTAGCAGAATTATTTTTCTGTAAGTTATCTATATCTATAGTATATTTTACCATGTATGATCTAATTTAAAGATTAATTATTATATTATATTTTCTAGAGTAAATATATTATGTGTTTTATAAAATGATGAGCATGCATATTGATAATGAATTGTATTGCATCAAAAATATGTTGGTACTCTCTAATCCGACTATGATAACATGAGTTAAGATCTAGTCTCTTTTTGGATCTCCAGTAAGGTGATCACTAGTACATAATCGGTGGACGGTATATTGTAGTCAGAAGCTAATTTCCTTTTAAACCTAGCCAGATGAGGCGATTACTGGTACATGCTAAGGAAGTATGTTTTATTGTATGATATCAAAGCTAATATCCTTCTGGACTTTCGATCGGGCGATCACTGGTATATAACCAATGGATGGTGTGTAGTCAGGTCTAGTCTCTTCTGGGACTAGCCACGGACTGATCGTGGCTGTAATTAGGACTAGAAAAGTTGGAGTGGATGGCCATCCTTGGTTGTTTTCGGAAACATATTGTAGTCAACTGTGCATTTATAGTGATTGATCTAACATATTTAAATGGCTTATGCTTTATGGATAATTATTAAATTTTATTTATGAATTAGAGGTTATAAAAATTTACTGAGCCTCTAAAGCTCATTCCATCTGTTATTATATTTTTTTTAGATTTACAAGATCATTTAAATCTTGGGACCAGTCGGTGAGGAGCTTAGAATTTAGATATCATCTCCTTGATTTATATTCTATTTTAAATTTTTAATTGAACTTTATCAATCTTGATGAACAATTTTATTATGAATAAATAGATTGGTGAATTACTTTTATCACTATCTAATTGGATGATTGTTGATTTGAACATTATTAATGAAATAGGCATTGTATATCCGATGAGATTAAACTCTAAGAAGATGTGGTCGTCTATCGTATACCTTGGACCTCGAGTTAGGGTGTGTCACACCGGGTGTTCATTACCAAAAACTTGGCTTTAAATTGCATCCTCTTTAGAAGATTTTTGACCGGGCTTCCATCCTAGTTATTTTTTCTTTTTAAAAAAAGAAGTTTTGAGCTTTGAGAGCTCTTATTTTCAAGAATCCAAGAGAGCTCGAGCTTTATAACCTATGGAGATCTCTATGTCCTTTAGTAGTCTTCGAAGTAAGATGTAAAAAGCTGTGTTGTCACTTCTAAAGTGTGGGGTATCTCTGGAAGTGGGGTATTTTTTGAACAGGGGTAAAAAGGTGGCAATCTTCACACTATTATACAATGATAGGATGTACACCTCCAAGTGAGATAGCTGCCAATGGATATACACCTCCAAGTGAGATAGCTGCGAATGCATATGTTATGGGGCCTGAAGATGAAACTACATTTTCCCCAAATTTTGTGCTTCTTTATGGGTAAATTCATTGTTATGTTTCGCAATTTTCGTATCTTGTTAATTGTTCTGGGTTAGAATCCCTAATTCTGGGATCACTGAAACTTTTTATAATAGAAATGAGGGAGGTGAACCACTGTACAATTTGTTGAATTAATATTTTTGTGAAAAATAAACATGGTTTTCAGGTCGTGAGACTAAATCTTACTGGAACCATTATATTGGATGAAACTTCTTTTTTGAACTTCCCCTTGTAAGGCTTGTATTACCTAATAATTATATTAAAAATATATCAATTTATCTTTATTTATTAATTGATACTTCTATGCATTATTTATAGGAAAGAATCCCGCCAACGCAAAGAATTTAATTTTTGGAGTCCAATGGCGTAAACGGTATTCAAATTTTCAAGAGCTTGGAATTGAAATATAAAGGAATTAATACAAATTGCATGAAGTTTAAAGTAGCTAGTCCATGATGAACTGATTGCTTGATTCACAGGATGTTTGTTCGGTCCACAGCAGCCATTGCTACTAGTCCATGGAACAGATCCATGGACCATCAGCCTCCACGAGCCGATTTGTCATCGAAGAAGCTGTTGGTGCCCTTGCTCTTGTTGCCGAGAAGCTTCCCATGATTGGAAAACTCATCGAGCCAAGATCGCCACCATCCAAAAGTCGATTTCTTCCTCTGTTCTCCCAATCAGAGAACCCCATAGTTGTCGTGGACTTTTCCTTTTGATCGAAGGACTTCACCAGAGAAGATGACCCATGCCATCCAACCAGCGCTGGAATCGCTAGGCTTCTCTTCTACCACACTGCCTCTTGCAATCCTTCCGATCAAAAAACTTCATCGAGGAACCGTCATTCGAGCCACTTTCCAAATTGTCGATCTCCTTCGCTATCATCACAAGGATTCCTTCTCCCTGTTGCCGATCCAAGAAGCCAAAACTGTCGTTGCTCGTCAACATCCTCCTCATCTCGAAATCAAGCCGTCACACGCCTCCTCCCTAGCCTTTTCCTCCAAGAACAGCCATTTTTCCTGAGATGCGGGGGAGATGTTGTCGGTAGGTCTTTGCCATGTCTGCCATCCTCCTTCACAAGGTCCTCACCCACGGCTCCTCTTCCGGATCACTGCCGCCGTCCCTCCTTCCCTAATCCATTGCTAGCCGGGCTGTCACCGTCTCGTAGCTCATCAATGCATTGTGCTGTCCTAGATGTTTCCTGCCACCCTCTCGCCGGTTCAAGACCAAACCGTCGACCTTCTTCCTCCTCTATCCTAGATCGCTACCAGGCATCCACCTGATCTGATGAGATGCCGTCTGTCGGGAGTTGGACCAGCGATGTCCGAACGAGAAAGGAGGTCAGAAGAAGAAGCTAGATCGCGAAGTTTGAATTTGAAAAATAAGGTTGAACAAAACGATGATACACGGAATGCAATTGTTGGAGTAGGTGCGATGGATGAGGATACGGAACCAATTGTTGTTGAGGCGGATAGTGATGGAAACCAGCATGATTCCAACCCGTTCTGTATGCCCTATTCTCTGCCTATAAAGGAAGTCTCGTAGCCAGTCAATGGGGTTTTCTTCAGGTATTCTTCGATCCTTTCATCTTTCCAATTTTCATTTCCGACTTCTCTCCCTTCCACCTTCCCATCTACTTCCATTTCCCTCCCTTCTCCGACTTCCCATTCAGTTCCACTTCTGTTCCACCCTCCATCCAATTTTGCTCCATCTATTTTCATTATGGTTTCCTGGTTTCTACTGCGTCGCTGCTCCATCTTCCGATTTGTTGCTTCTAATCTGCTACTGAGCCTTCATGGAAGCATGATCTCCTCCATCTTACTTAGGAATCAGGGAAGAGGATCTTTTGTTCTAGCAATTTATTTTATTTATTTATTTATAAGATGTATTTTTTTATGTTATGAAATGAAAGAGTTTATTGCTTCATATTTATCCATATTGCTCTTTTATTTTATTTGAAACAGCTTATACTTTATGATAATTTGTGATCAAAGGATATGAGTTATGCTTTTAAGTTAAGTTTTTTTAAGTGAAGATAATCTTTAACTGATCTATTCCTAAAAGGAACGAGCCGTGATCTACGGGTACGGACCATACTTTCGTTAAGATAGATCATATCTTGATTATATTCACGGGTAATTTTCATAAATGAAGAATATCAATAGTGTCTCAAAATTCTGAGATCCTTTTTCCTACAATTAATTAATTTTTCTTAGTACTTTATTTCATAACTATTGATTCTCATTTTGATCTTTATTATTTTATTGCTCATTTCATTTCTTAGTTATCAAATTATTAGTATTATTCTTTAAAAATATTTTTTGAAATAACTGTAATAGTCCCTATGGATTCGATCCTTATTCCCGCTTCTACATAAGAATAGTGGAAATAAGGTACTATAACTGGTGTGCAGTGATATGCACTAGATTTTTGGCACCATTGTCAAACTTTTGGCACGTTATTTTGAAAAAAAATAAAATTAATAATTAATATTTAATATTTTTCAATCTTGAGTTTCCTGATATAAGGTTGTCCTAGCATAATTTTAAGTTATGTTGAATGGTTGTCCTATGATATAAAAAGATTGAACATATTTTAAAAAAAATTAAAATCTAAAAAAATATAATAAAATAAGAATAATTTTTTAAAAAAATAAAATTTAAAATATTGACATCCTTATAAATTGTTAGGAGATTAGAAACTTAACCATTGAATTTTTTAAAAAAAGTAATTAATTTAATTTTGCTTATATGATAACAATAAAGTTTAGACGCCTTATTTGTTGCATGGCATCTTTTCATAATTGTTTTGAAGGACATAACCCATTAATCAAAAAAGGTAGAGAGTTCATCATCCTTAGTCCACAAATCATTATCCTGCATTTGCATTGACCCAGATCTTAACTGTTAAAATTAATTATACATCAGCCCTAAGAATTTCGAGCTTAATAGGACAAGGAAATCCTAGAGTTGGACATGATTCAAATCGATTAGTTTCTCGGTGTCTAAAACAAGTAGTTCAGGGATAAGAGCCCGAAGGAAGGTGGTTCTTTAATTGGTTTCGTTCACTTATCTAGCTAATTTTAATTTGTGTCTAAGATAAGCAACAGGGGATCCCTACCAACCTTACATTTATCTGGCCGAGTCAGTTAATTGATGTTGGACTTGGAGTGCTCAAAAATAATCTTGGAACAGTTAGGAGCTGTTTAGACTTAGGTTAACTGTAGGATAGAATTGATTTTGATTGCATCACTTGTTTGAGGAAAAAAAAGTTAATTTAAAACTTGTCTCTAGTCTAGGACTCTCTTAGGAGTCTTCTTTTTAGACTCTCTCTCATTCTTTCATTTTTTTAAAAATAATTTTTTAAAAATAATTATTAAGAAATTGAACTGTTGTTTGTTTTAGAGTACTACTATAGGATGTATGCTAGGTCGATGATCTTTAGAACCTAAAATCATATTCCTAGATCCAGAAAAGATCAGACTTGCAGAGCAAATAGATCATGAACTATGGATCCTAATAAAGAAATCGGTCTATCATGACAATTGGAGTACTTCACTCCTTCAAAATATACTTATTCTCCCTATATTCTGGTACCTCCAGTAGATGCTGTACAGTATGAAATTAAGTCCAGTGTAATTCAGATATTACCTTCTTTTTATGGACTTGCAAATAAGGACCTTTACAAATACCTAGATAAATTTCTTGAAATATGTTCAACAGTCAAAAATCCAAAATTTCTTCAATGATGCTCATAGGCTTAAGTTGTTCCCTTTTTTCCTTAAAGATAAGACCAAGTACTGGTTAAATTCCTTAGACACTGCAATAATTTTGACTTGGGATCAACTTCAGAGGGAATTTCTTAAGAAATACTTTCTGATATAAAAAACTAATCAAATTAGAAAAACTATAACCAATTTTTTCCAGTTAGATGGAGAAATGTTTCATGAGACATGCGAGATTAAAATAATTGATTAGAAAATGTCCACACCATGCTATATCTAAATGGTAATTGGTCCAGTGCTTTTATGAAGGTTTGTCAGAAAGGCACCGGCAAATGATTGATGCCTCATGTGGAGAAATATTTATGTTTAAAAATGAACATGAGGCATGGCAGCTTTTCAAAACTCTAATTGAAAACTCCTTGCATCACATGTCTGCTGTCCATAAAAATCCTTTTATAGGACCTAAGAGAGGTGGAATGTATGAAGTAGGTCATTCTATAGGCATTTATAGCAAGGTAGATGAGCTATCTCAAAAGCTTGACCGAATTTTATAAGTTGGACATACCTCCTCTTCACTTGCTCAAATTTATGATGTTTGTATTATTTGTTTGAGTCTCAACCATTCAATAGTTTGTCCAGATACATACCAATTTTCTAAGCTTATTCAGGAGCAAGTCCATCAAGCCCAAACTCGAATGACTCCTAGACCAAGAAATGATCCATATTTGAATACTTATAATCCTGGCTGGTGAAATCATTCAAATTTTTCTTAAAAATCTCAATCTGTTGTCAATCCAACATCAATTAGGCCTAATCTTCAGGAGACTCAGTTTAGAAGTATGCCATTTTCTCAATACTCGAGTGCCCCACAACCCCAACCTCTACTGAGTAATCATGATCTTAGTTTTGAGGAAAAGGTGCTCCAAGCACTGAAAGGGCTAAAATGAATACTCAACTTCTTCACTCTCACACACAATCTATTTCAAAGCTAGAGATCCAGATAGGTCATCTAGCTACAGCTTTTAGTAGGAGGGAGGAAGGCAAGTTAGCTAGCCAGTCCATTAGTAATCCAAAAGGGCAACAAATTGCTAAGAGCTCCATTGGTCCTGAGACTTTTTCAGAACATGTTAAATCAGTCATAACCCTTAGAAGTGGGAAAATATTAAACCAGCCTGACCTAACTCAAAAACTATAGTTGGCTAAGCTGGAGAAGAGAAATATTGAAGAGGAAAATGAATCCATTAGCCAAGCATCTATACTTAAGGCTCCATTCTCTAGTGCTTTAGAATCTCCTTTTTCTTCAGCCTGATATAATTCAAAAACTAGAGTTGGCTAAGCTAGAGAAGAGAAATATTGAAGAGGAAAAGGAATTCATTAGCCAAGCACCTATACTTAAGGCTCAAGTCCCTAGTACTTTAGAATCTCCTTTATCTTCAGATAAGAAGAGTATAAAAATGAATGAGATTTTAAGTTGAGATAAATTTATCTCTTCTTGATGCTATTAAATAAGTTCCGGCTTATGCCAAGTTTCTTAAGGATCTATACACACAAAAATAAAAATCTAAGGCACACATACCGAAGAAGATCCAGTTGACTAAGCAGGCTAGCTTAATTTTTCAGTAAATAACCTCATCCAAATTTAAAGATCCTGGTACCCTAATTATATCATGTATCATAGGGGACCTTATAATTAAGAAAGCTTTACTAAATTTGGGTGCAAGTGCAAACCTTCTTCCAAGTTTAGTGTATAATTTATTCGGATTCAGAGAATTGAAACCCACAACAGTGACTTTATAATTAGTAGACCGATCAATAAGGTATCCCGTGGAGTTTTAGAGGACGTGTTGGTGAAAGTAGATGAATTCTACTTTCCTGTTGATTTTCTTGTGCTGGATATGGAATCTAGCAGTAATCCTAGCCAAATACCCATTATCCTTGGAAGACCTTTCCTAGCAACTACCAATGTTTGTATAAATTATATGATAGGGGTTATGGATGTATCTTTCGGAAACAAGAAGAGGTTAAATATCTTTAATGCATCCCAAGGATCACCTACATATGATCATAATGAGATGAACATGCTAGAGAAAGTTATAGATAATAAAATCCCTATATTACTTGACTCGGACCCTCTACAAGTATATCAACACATTTCGGAACAGATGATTTTGATATTAATGAATATACCAAAGAAGTAAATGTATTATTAGAGCCACCTAATTTTAGCACCACTCCCTGGACTGTAAAGTACAAACAATTACCGATTCAATCAAGTCCTTTAATATCATCCTTGGAAGCACCACCTATTCTAGAGTTGAAGTCTCTTCCTGCAAAGTTCAAATATTCTTTTCTTGGACCCAACGATACCCTCCTGGTAATCATTGCATCTATCCTAACCTCTGATTAGGATGACAAATTGGTGGATGTACTTAAAGAACACAGAAGCCATTGGATGGACAATTGCTGATCTTAAGGGTATTGATCTTTCTATTTGCATGCATCACATTTACTGTAAAGCTGAAGCTAAACCACATAGGGACATGCAACGGAGGTTGATCCAAATATGCGAAAAGTTGTGAAAAAAGTTATAAAGTGGCTTGATGCTAGCATTATTTATCCAATTTCGAATAGCCAATGAGTCAGTCCAACCCAAGTAGTACCTAAAAAGTTAGATATTACTGTAATAGAGAATGAAAAGGATGAGTCAATTCCTATCCATACAATGACAAGTTGGAGAGTATGTATAGATTATCGAAAATTGAATGTTGTCACTAGAAAAGATCACTTTCCTTTGCCTTTTATCGATCAATTTTTAGAATGGCTAGCAGAACAGTTTCTTTTATTTCCTGGATGGATATTTAGGATATAAGCAAGTTCCAATATTTCCTATCGATCAAGAAAAGATCATCTATCCTTTTGGAACATTTATCTTTAGATGCATGTCATTTGGCCTCTGTAATGCACCAGCTCCCCAATATCTCCAATTCTCCTAACCCTCTTGAGACACTCCCAAGTTCACTGGTCCAATCTCCTTACCCCTAATCACATCCCCCACATGACACCTTGGCTCTGGGAAAGAGCTCAAGGTGACCCCTATAGAACCCCAGCAGCTACCGTTTCAGCAATACGGGCTGACAAGCTCGAATTATCCATAGCCACCTTTAAAACATGCCTAACAGAATCCCCGGTAGAATTCCCTCCGCACCTCCTTCCTTGACCAAACCAACCTTCCCTCTCCCCTGCAATCTTCACATAAAACTCCCTTCGTTGTAGAAGCAACAAGCAAAGAAATGGACTCCAATGCAGGGACAGAAGATTCTTTAACTAACAGAGGCACTTCAACATCTTTGGACCCCTTGCCCCCTAGATCCCCAGCCATGCAAGGTGCAGAAAGACTGACCTGAGTAGAAGTCGAATCCGTCGGAGATGAGACCACCTTCAAAGAAGAGATCCCACAGGAAGTTGAATTGGGCGGTTTTGATGGGCTACGGCCCCTTTTTAGTGATAGTGCTCCATAATCCACCATCCGCATGTCCTGTGGGCTGGCCTCCTCAGCGAAGCCCAACTCCATACTATCCCCCAATGGGCCAAGGGTACCAAAAGCAGTAGGCAAAGCACCACCATCACTGGAGGGGTCCCCGTTGCTCACTCCCGACAAGCACCGGTGAACCACCTTTATCGATTTCTGCCAGCCATCCGAATCCGGTGGTGAGTTTGGAGAAGACATGTTGGCCGTCTGTGAATTCATAGGCGAAGACGACGAGTATGGGTTTGATGATGACAGGCCACCTTCTCCTTCTCCAAATCTCTCCTCCTCCCCTTCACAGAAACTCTGGATGCCTGAGGTTGACGAATCCAAGAGGTGACCAGCCACGATCCAAATCTCGGTCTGCCCCCACCATCACCACCCTTTCCCTTCGCCACCATCGGAGCCAGAGCTTCCAAACTGGCCACCCCAACTGCAGTGACGACATTGTCTGGAAGGAATGAGCAATCACCACTATCCGAAGCAAGATCCCCTATCGAGAATCAGCAACACTCATCAGCGTGTCCTAATCTCCCACATTGGTAGCAGGCCAGTGGGAGATTTTCGTATACGAATTGTTGCCAAAATGCTCCCTTTTTTTCTCGGATTAGGATACTCGGTTTGAGTGACTTCCCGGTATCAATTTCGACCCTCATATGAGCATAGCCCATCTTTCTCAGCAGATCAGTAAAGTCATCAATTGACAATCGCCTACCTACTTCCGCCACTATTGCAAATATAGCCATCGATAACCAATACTCCAACGGGAGCCTCGGCAACCTCATCCATACCACGGCCTTTTGAATAACCCTACGACCCGGAATGAAATCAAGCTCCCAAGCTTCCATCGTTAGAAGTTGCCCGGTCACAAACCACGGCTCACCGTTCTTCACCGAGGAGCATTCCTTTTCCAATAGGAGCCGAAGAATGAGATGGTCCTCCGCGATCGAAAACATCTCTGGATTGTAGTCGAGTTTAGACTTCACCCTTACCTCATTGGAAACCCATTCCATCGGAACCCTTTGGTCCAAGATCCTCATGACCACTGCCAAACTCTTTCACTGCCGACTAAAATCATCAATCATGGTCTCTAGTAGCTCAAGAATCTTAAAGAATTACGATTGCAGTTTATCAATTTCCTTGCCGATGATTTTATGTGAAATCCAGAAATGATCATGTGAAGGATCCTAGATAACACGAGCTCATATATGATCACCATCGAACCTTGGCCATCATTCCGTTGATAAATCCCCTCCTCTGCCATACGTTCAAAATCTATTTAAAAAAATATATACCAAACAAACAAAAAGAACATGATTATCAAGATACAGCCCCAGACAACCGCACTCAGCAAACCTAATCCTTTCTTTTAGCGCATGGTTTTCGAACTTTTTCGACACGGACTGGTGGTGATGCAACTGCCTTGGTGGGGTAGTTTGGGGAATTGGATTTGGGATGTGACGTTGATTTGGTGAAGACCTCTTTCAGGCTTGCCCAATATGTAGCATCATGGACTCGTAGTTGTTACACTTAGCTCCAAGGCCCCAAAATCGAGGAGAATTATTGACGATCTTTACAATCTCAGCCCATGAAAATGATTTTAATGACCCGGAAGTTCCCCACAATCGCTGTGCAACCAGGATAATAGGTGCCAAAGTATTTATTTGAAACAATAAAGCTATCATCCATCCTAAACCTAAGTCGATGAATATATCTATTTTCCATAACCTTTATGAATATAATCCCAGACCATGGCTGGCTAATCTATGTTTATCTTGCTCCATTAAGTTATCACTCCCATTTTTTTTTATATATATGAACTTAAAAGAAGTTGGCCATTCTTTCCGGAAAGTTAGCACTGTAGCAGTCTGCATTCCCGAAGTGAAGCCACACCAATACCGGCTCTCGTGCCCCCACCATCATCTCATAACCCGCCACTGGTACCACATACAAATAACAGCCCCCACTGCTCTTCGCTTGCCTCCTATTGCTTTCTATGAAAACAAAAATATTTCACCAACTCGGCACCACATATTTCTTGAAAATCTCATCATTAAATAGCAAACAATCCATCTGACAAACCAGGTCATATATTTCTCCCCTTCACAGCACTGGCATCTGTGAATCATCAGACCGCAAAGCTGTTACCAATATCCATTTCATACGCATGCACCAAAGCTTTGTTCATCTAATGTAAGTACACAAAATACTAGCACAAAATTAAGTCAATAAAAGAGAGAGAACAATGTTGCAAGGCTACAATCCTTGTAAGGTTCACCTCTGAGCACTGTAACACCCATAGGTAACTCACCCCCCCCCCCCTCACTCTTACAAGTTTCATTTCTATCCGAGAACAGTTATCCACCGCAACCATGTGGCCTTCTTATAAGAATGTAAAACTTCTCTAGGATCATTTCTGGATTTACCATCACCTTACAGGCTGAGGTATAGAACTCCTCAAATCGGCCAAAATCATATTACTCTGCTGTCAAGACAAGGAATGATAAAATGAGAAAAGAAAATGTATGTCTCAGGATCAGCATCCTGACCAACTTATAGAGAGATGCACATATAAACACTGGCTGTCTGGCCTGAAGTGGAGGATGGTTTGAAGCTTGAACATGGCTATGGTGGCAATGACCTTGAGGAGCTGAATAATGTTGAGATTTGATAAGCAACAACCGCTCAAAAAAAAAAAAAAAAAGAGAAGGAGAAGAAGAAGGGCGCCTACTTATCTCACCAGTGCCCAGTTAGTAAAAAAACACATTAATCCAGAAGCTGTGGTCCAGATTGTGAGGGCCACCATCAAGTTTACCCAGCACCATGATCTGTCATATTGCTTTCCATTCTGACCAAAATCACCGGCCTCTCCTATTTCAACCATCACAAAAGGACTAAGACGCAGCATCTTTTAGGAGCCTCATCATCCCACCAGCATCTGATTTCGGTGATGGTTCTTCCTCCCGCTCTGGCTGAATGTTCAAATCAATCTGGGCCTTCAAAGGAGAAGGTGATGTTTTCCTATGCTCGGATCCCTCCTCAACTACCCCATCATCGTTCACCACCACATTATGAGGAGAACTCTTGATACTTGGACCAGCTGATGATGGATCATTCCCCAAGGGAGGCAACATCTCTGATGATTGGACGAGCTGCTGCTGTTTGTGAGCAGTCTCAGCTTCCCTCTCTGACTGACGCTTCTCACGCCTTAGCATAAGCGTTCTGAAACGGCGTTTGACAGTGAGACACACATTGCATGTGCATGTCTGCTTGTGCTTGGGGCCCTTGCCGCTTGGCGGCTGGATACATACGATGCAGGTACAACCAGGCCGGTGGCGTGGATGCTTTGTCGTAGGTTGAGAGGAAGTGGGTAGGGCTTCTCTCTCACCAAGAATAGCAAGGTTAGCAAGGGTGTCAAGCCCATCTGAAACTTCGATGTTGTCAGCTTCTACTTTAACCTTGGACCTCTTAGAAGCACCTGCAAATCACCAAAATAAATTAAAGGTCGATGATTAGATCGAAAATATAGCATGCCAACCAGACTTATTTCAGCTGGTCTGCACCCCTCTCCTCAGCAAAGAGGTTTCGATTTGAACTTGGGGTGGTGGCAAATGCAGGATATCTCCCACACACAAAAAAAAAGGGAAAGAAAAAGAAAGCAAAGAAAGGTCTGAAAATTCAAACTTCTTTGAATCTTTAAAATATCAAAGTTGCAGTTTATTTTTCAGCCTTTCTAAGAATGGAAGAAATTTTGGAGGTATTGCATTTCCTGGAAACTTGTACACTTCAAGAAGAGATGATCTTCTGCATGTCCAGGCAACAACAAGCTAAAATACAGTTAAATGTGCTTGACTTTATGTGTATGCGTCTGTATATATCAGTTAGGCTTGCAATACAAACAGCGATCATAAAAGAGGCTTTACACACCCCGCATAAATTACCTCATTATCCTGCATTCATTCCCATGCAGTCAAAAGGGACAAGGGTATTTTTGTACTTAACCAGGGCAACAATATGTCATCATTAGCCCGTGATATTGACATTCTGGTGCACGTAACGCCTTGGTCGCATTACAAGAATGCTCTTTTTCTTTGAAGTGAAGTGAATAAATGAAAGCATTTACCTAGCAAACCTTTCAGTGAATGATAAGCATATAGTTTATGCATTCATTAAAAAGAGAGATACTGGGCTACTGGCATAGCCAAAAACTAGAGTCAATCTAAAGCTGTCCATACCAGTTTTAATAGGGATCAAATCTGCTAGTTGCTCCAGACTTAATTCTTGAGTGGATGAACATGAAGACCTGTAAGAGTAGAGAGAGGAAATATAATTTAAGCAATAGTAAACTTCAGACAAAAAGCATGAAAACATATAGTAGTAATTATAGAGATTTCCTCACTGTCTAAGGTATGCATCCTGGAATTTACAATGATTGTATTTCATGGGTCTATTGCACATGCTAAAATGAGTATTCCTCTCTGTAGATTACTAGAACTTTATTAAAGTTAATCAATGGTCAAGATCAAATTAGGTGTAACAGATTTGAAATCCCTAAAAGTAGTTTAAATGGAGTTTGCACCGCAAGAAATAACAAAAAATTAAATTACTTAATAGGCACTTCAAAATCTTTTTGTTTATCCCTCACGTCGATTTGACAGAGTGAATCCCTTATCCAAATCAACCCATATATAATATAGGATCCAGCATTTTGCTGCTCACAGTATGGGCAGGTACAAATACATGCATCAATGTGGGGCATACATAACCAGCGTTGATTTAGTAATGTTAAGAAAACCTTGAAATTATAGTCAAATATTGTTAAAGAAAAATATGCTTGTCATTTTTTAGACAAATAATGTAGCTAAATGGGAGCTTTCTTCACCAAGAAAGTTATCCTGTGTCTACAAGCATGAATTACTATCTTATACAAATCGGTTATGGAAGAACTAATGTGGAAGCTAATGATCTATGATCTGCTTTTTTCTAAAGTAAATCATAACTGCCCATATATCACACTCAATAGGGAATTAAATGCAAAAGTAACACAATTTCAGTGCCTGTTGGTGATTGACTTGTGAAAGGAAGCAAATATTGAATCATCTGGAATTGCATAGATAACCATGCAAACTCTTCATAATAATTACTCCACAAATACAACCTATATCAGATATTAAACAACAAGGAAATATGATAGTTTAATTCACTAATACATGTTTGGATGCATTTAACAGTTGCAGACAACTACAATGCCGACTTGTTACATAGACATTGGAATGGACATTGTTAGTAACACTCTTGTTTGAGAAATGAAAGAATTCCATATCACCTTTCAGGATCCCACTTGTTATCGGAACAGGTCCATCTGAAAGGTAGAAGTGCATCAACAGGCAGTTTGCGCCACTTAGAACAATCCTCACACTGGGCCCATTGATAATTATCACTGTTGTGGCAAAGCATGATATTTGCATTTAATTAGCAGAAATATAAGTCCATAAACACTGCTGCTAACTGGTCATGAAATGATAACAAGAGCTATGTTGTAGCATGTAGATTAAAAAACACCGAAAATGTGTATCAAGATCCCTTCGCATGAGAAGTGGTCTTCTTATTAAATAATTATGTCATTGATAACTAAGTAAAATATCTTCCACTCTCATCTACGAAAAGAATAGCACAATAACATCAATATAGTAGCAATTTATAGTGGGAGTAGGAGAATGGAGAATGACCGCTGCAGTGCAATTACAAATACACTTGCCATCTTCTGTTACTTCTAAATTCTAATTAAACAAAACAGGACATAGTACATAAGTCTGTAAATTCAAAGAGCAGAATTCACTAAATCTAAAAATGTATTGTAGTTTGTTGCATGGTGCAAGCAGTGTTGCACGGACATAGACATAAGAATTGAATTCAGATGCATATCCAAATGTCCCACTCAGTAAAACGAGATGCAAATATATGTATGATAAATTATAAATTTACCTGAAAAATATACATCTTTTACATTCTTTGTTTAAACATTAACAATACATATTAAGAAGAAATTATTTGTTAAGGTCCTTCAACATACATGTTTCTCACTCAAGCTTTCCAATTAAGAATACAAGAAAATTAACATTTTCCAGAATTATTTTAATGCCTACATCCCCAGTCAATCACTAAAAAGAAAAAATACTCACTTCTAACATAAAATTGGAGGGTCAAACACATTGCTAGAAGAGTTCAACTCTCCACCAAACTTTAAAAGTGACAACCATAGAACAAGTGTCTGATAAGTATCTGACTTGGATATATGTCCAACATGGATTTTTGGAGCCACATGCGAGGGTGCAGGTAACATGGAGTGCAAGCAGTTAATTATGACTATAAAACAATCCAGAAACAGTTATGCACCTTGAACACCTTCATCCTTATGTTTGTCAAATATCACCATCATTGATACGCTTCGGAACCAACCCTAATTGATGTGGCAGGCCGACCAATGGCAGTTTGACACATGGCCTGCATTAGGGGTGCATTAAAATATTCAAATCCTTCCCCAACTGGCGGCCATCACAGCTCAGCCTACGATCATGCACAATTAATCTCCGCATGTAACACGAAGGCACAATGTGCGGTTGTAACATGCTAGCTTATAATATGCCTGCATGGTGCATAGGCGATTATTGAGTAATTAGCGCACACATCCATCTTACTCGGTAATTGATGCTGACCCTCGCATATATAAACTATGCCCGGGGAACCTCCAAGTACGTTCTCTTGACACTTACACTCTACCACTCTTGAATCTCCATTGTTTCTCTAAGATCCCGATCTGACTTAAGCATCAAAAGATTCTTCATTGGACAAGCTTCAGCAAGTGGACTTCTCTTTCTTGTTTCAGGCAGAACAGCTGGCGAACACAACCACAACCAACCAGATCACCCTCTTTATCTAAGAGACCAACGTTGCTGGTTCAGTCAGCATCTCCACCAACATCTGCCAACCTCATTGCCTGGTGCCTAGCGGTCAGGCTGGATTTTGGCAGAAACAATTATCATCATCATTGTAATCATCAGTCAACCCTTTTTCCCCCATGAAGAAGGGTCTGTCCATGGAGCATAAAAGTCAAAAAAGAAGAAGAAGAAGAAGCTCCTTTGAAGGACCGGGTATGTTTTTAGATCTGCTGCCAACCAGGGGTCAACCTCTAAAAAACTGATTTTTGACTTCTTAAAGAAGCAACTTTAGACAAGAGAGGAGCATGGCATGAAAGCTAGAAGGATGGTTGGGGGTATGGATATCTATCTTACCAGAGTTACAAGCTCATGCAACAAGGGAGCAATCCTTCTAGATTCCCCTGCAACTTTGAATCAGTCTAGACACACATGAAAAATATCAAGGTATATAGGGAACTTTGTTTGTCTCTTAGGTATAGGCCAAAGTGAAAGTAAAATACAACATGATATACAAAGATCATCTAACGCATAGAATAAATATACAAGGAGAAGGTTGATGGATGTATTTCTGCATATGTTTGCATGGGTCCTGCAGTCACTATTGATGCTTGCTCTTGAAAGACGGTGAAGCTTGGTGCCAAGTACTTTGTTTGTTTGTAAGGCCAAATGATGAGAAACCCCAAAGAAATAAGGAAAAGAAACATTGACCGTGTCTATAATAAAATATTTAATACAAACATTGTCTTGTGGCTATTCATATTTGTAGAGGATATAACTGAATATTGCATGGGATGGTTAATGGAGCCCCACCCTTGCATGAAATTAGCATTGAACTTTCATGGGTAGTGGCAAATGGTTTTTTTTTTTGGAACAACAAGAAGTTGAATTCATGGAATTAGAGAAATAAAATCAGCTTTTAGAACCAAAATTGCCTTTAGCTTTTTATCATCTATACAATAAAGCATTCTAATGATGAGATCAGTGTAAATGTTACGGAAATCATGTGCAGTTGCTTCACTCCCCAGTACTTTTCTTTAACTAATTTTCTCCATCTCCTAACTCTCTCCCACCAGAGTTATTTGAATTGTCAATAAAAATCATGCTCCTTTTTCTCTCTTTTTTTATGGTTTTTTTTTGTGTGTGCATGTGCTTTTTTTTTTTTTTTTCCTTTCAGTGGGGGGCGGGAGGGGGGGGGGAGTTTTGCAAAACCAAATTTCTATCCTTAACCAATAGTCCTTGCTCAATTGCATGGTCTATGCAATCTTATAGAAGGGAGAAAGGCCCTGGGAGTTTCACTCATTGAAAAAGATAGCACATTCCTTCCATTGGAAAATAATATCGGAGGAGTGGGTGGTCCTGATTTGATCATTAGATGTCTGTTGGACCAAGGCAATATACAAACCAAAATGCCTTCCACTAATAAATGAGATATGTCTAGGCTGATTATAAAGAGAAGCTTTATAAACATAATACAACATCATCATTTCTGAAGGAACTTGAGGTTACCACAGCTTGGAATTCTCTGAAAACCATCTAAATCATAACTATCTAACCTAAAGAGAACTAGGCTTCTAAAAGCAGTGTAGAGAGCCTTCCAATATACTACAAGGTGCAAAAGGAGGTTACAAAAACTGATATTGTGAAAGAAAGACTCAGAAAAAGCCCTCTTTTTATCTCAATTTTAGATCCTAACATAAAATATTCTAAGGTAAGGGAAGGCAACCTCAAAGAAGTGTAATCAAGATCGCAAAATTCTCAACTATGAAATGTAAGCATTCCCTCTCAAGGTGCCAGACTGCTTCATATCCTCACCTAAAAACAATCTCAATTGCAGGCCCTTACTGATTGGCAAAAGATGACTAGGAACCTTCCAAAGGTACCGCCAAACAATTCCCAATTATCTTATTATGTTCTTCCACCTATCCCAAGCAAGATGACTATCACAAAACAACCCACTCTCTATGACCCCACTTTTGAAGAAGAAAACTCGAAAGTTTTACTAGCTGACACTCTATCTCGCCTTGTCCCGGACAAGTCAGCCAGAAATGGAAAGGAGGTGCAGTGTAGCTAAGTGATTCTGCTACCAAAGCCAGGTTCTTCTTGCCAATTCCCTTGCCTAAACATGCTTCTCCTCTGCCTAGAGCCTACAAGATTCCTATTTCACTAGGTCATAAATGCCCTCGTCCACAAATTCAACTTCTAAAAAATGTCTTCTAATATTGAATCATAACTAATACTCTTGTCATGGGTCTAAAAGGGGACAAGTAATATGTAAGATACCTAAACAAAACAACTTCAAGGAAATGGGACCCTGCCACAGAAAAACAGTTCGCTTTTGATCCTGCACCACTAAACAATTATTTCACTATGGAGATCCTAGTCAAGCCTCCTACCAAGATGTTTATGGAAATCTCTCCACCCGGTGACCTGTAAAACTTGTACTCCTCCCTCGATATATTTCTCAGAATTGATATGTATAAAACCTCTTGCCTAATTATTTGAGAGAATGTTACCATCCTCTACATTTTACAATTCAAGTGTGGTCTTCCCAACAAACAATTAGGGTAAGGTATGGGTTAGTTCATGGCACCAACAATTGGTATGCCCCTATACCAAGTATCAGTTTGCTACCAATATGGTAAGGTATGCCTAGTACACAGTGGTACAGCCCAATACACCAAATCATGGTTTCACCTTTAACTCTTTCAACCATCTCCAAAACCCTAATCACCAATGTAGCAACTTTCAACAAGATCAAAGTTAATATATAAGCCAAGAGGTAGAAGGCACTTGCTTATCCAAATAAACAGTAATCAGATTCACATGTCCATGCAACATAAATCTATGAAACATATCTGTCGGTTCATATTCAAAAAGTTTCTAGGTTAGCAAATGCAACTGAAGAGAGTAAATGTCAGCATGGGAAACCAAAAAATGTCTAGGCTTAGATGATCTAAAGAGAAGGTTACCCGGCTTGGTTTGTGGTAAAGTATGTACGCTTTCCAAGTACTGGTGCTTCCTGTTAAAGACAACCAAATCAAAGTTAGATACTCATTACCTACTAACCTATAATATAAGTATATAACATATGAAACTATAGTGATTCAAATCAAATGTTGATTCAGTTTTCTAATTCATTCTCATTGATATGCCATGCATTAGATCTATTAATCACCAATCTTCCATTATGTATCAATATCTATCTTCCCTGATCCCACAAACTTGATGCCCAAACTAGTGCTGAAGGCCCAGAAAGGAATATACACATCAATGAGAACTTTAATGGCAACACAAGTAAAGCTCGACAGTGATTACTCCTCTGGCAGGAAGTCAAAAGCTAGCATGGAGCCCAAAAAGGACAGGTCTACAATCATGGTGATATCAGTGGCAAAAAAGGTAAGCATGATAGCCGAGATGGAAATAGTGGTCAGAAAAATGTAGCATAAGTGATCACCTTAATCAAACGCAGCTTGCATACCTCTTGAAGTCTCAGCAATATCATGAAAAGCATTCAACAGAAACCTAAAGTTTCCAGAACAACAGAATGGTGCACGATATAATACAAACAAAACAGGCCAAGCTGATCGCTTCCAGTGTGGACAGACAAGGTGATAAGTATCAGTTTGGCTTTTGGGATAATTATCATCCTTAACCTCTTCTACATAGAATTTAGAAAGATTTTTAATTTTAAAAAAAATTCCTTAACTGTGGTGGCACATAAGCTTTTTGTGTTCTATATCCCCTGGAAACTTGACTTTCGATGTAAAGAAAAATGAAGGTGCTTCATGTGTGAGATCTAGTACTTGAAACTTATTAAGTCCCCAAGAAGCATAAGCACTATGAAGGTAAAATTATGATTACATAAAAAAAAAGTACCAGAATATTCAGGAAAGGCATGGTCTGCATCAATGAACTGACATCTACTCTGCTAGAATTATCAAAATCAAGTTGACAAAATGGAATAACCAAAACTACAAGCGATATAAAGACCAATTCCCGGCTTCCCATGGAAGTTTCACACCATAGGGCCTTTTAAGCACTTATTTTTGGATTTTTTGCATGTATACCCTCCTAAATATTCAAATTTACGTGAATATCCTTTCCAAATTGATATTTGCCAGTATATCCTTATAAAATACTTGTTTTGCATATACACCCTTCTTTTTTCTTATTTTTTGTAAATTTATCGATATCATCTAACATTGTTAAAAAATTAACAATTTAAATTAAAATAACTGAAATACCCTTACGGAAAGATGTGCAAAAAGAAAATTTTATAAGGGTACATGTGTAAATAGCAATTTGACGAGGGTATTCATGCAAATTTAAATATTTAGGAGGGTATACATATAAAAAATTATAATTTTCAAATTTATCAAAATATTCTTTCAAAATTAATATTTGCATATATACTCTCATAAAACTTTATTTTTACATACATACCCTCCACATAATAGTACTCTAATGCCATTAGCTAAAACATAATTTAAAATTTTAAAAATTAATAAGAATTATGAAATTACATCTTTATATTGGAAAATGGATAATGGGTTAATACCTTGATGGAACCACCCAACCCATTATCTTTTACTTGGCTCCCAAATCATGATCACTGACATACCTAATGGGTTAATATCTTGATGGAACCACCCAACCTATTATCTTCCACTTGGCTCCCAAATCATGATCATTGACATACCTAATTTCCTAAAAAATCTAATTCCTCTCAACCAAGGAGTTATTGGAGGATGTGATTAAGGTTTAATAATGGCATGTATGTTATGGAAAGTTTTTATAGAATGAACAAAATTTTGACATGTCATTTCTTTTTGCCCTAAAATAAAATAAAATACAATATTCTAATATTCTAATATATAATATATAACATAATATCATCATTGTATAATTATGTTATGTAACATATTATTATATTATAGAGAAAGATAGTTCGAATCCATCTAAATGAAATAGATAAAAATTAGATTTTTTTCATATAGACCCTTCCAACTATTTAAATTTGCATGAATATCCTTGTAAATTTCTTTTTACATATATACCCTCAGTTTTTTCTTTTTGCATATCTACCCATAAGAGTATTTCAGTCATTTAATTTTAAATCATTAATTTTTTTAATGCTATTAGATAATACGGGTACATTTGCCAAAAATAAGGAAAAAAAAGGTATATATGCAAAACAAGTATTTTATAAGGGTATAATGTGAATAGTAATTTGAAAGGATATTCATGCATATTTAAATATTTAGGAGGGTATACCCACAAAAAACACTTTATTTTTCAATCCTTGAAGAAATTTGAATTCTCTTCCATGATTTTTCTATAAGATGCATTAGAAAAATGTAAATAAATCAACAAAGGAACGGTGCATCAATTCTAAAAGTTATCATAGGTCATCACTTAGTTTTTCTTGGTGCAATATTCCAAGATGTAGTTCTACTTAATGTTTCGAGTACCAGAATAAGATAAGGGGTCTTGGAAAAAAAAAAGACTACAATAACTCAACAAATAATTACCAAACCGACCTGAACAAGTGGTTTGACCGTATTGAACCAAACCGACATCAAGTCGAAATGAAACAACTCGGTTATGAAACCCTCCTCCCCGCACTGGCGATGTTTCAAAGGCCCCAGCACGCTGAATGGTTTTGATTTTGATAGGCCCCCAGATGCTGCTTGCTCCTCCCCCCCACCCCGACATCCACTTCTTTGTCGGATTGCTTGCTCCTCTTTATCAATAAGTCTACCCCCTCTCTCTCCCCCTTCCTCCCTCCATCTCTCTTCCTTTATCATTTTCTTCCACCCCTCCTCCCTCTCCCTACTTTTGGTACACCCCAAAATGGCAGGTACAAACATGTACCATACCGAACCGGTCACTACCCAATACGACCTTTGGTACTGGTTTAGCAAAACTTTGATGTCTCGGATCAAACTTGATGTGGAACCATCTAAGACTTAAAATTTGGGACTATATTTCTTATTTGTGCCCAAACATATAGCCAATTCTCAACAAGATCCAGAATAGGTCTAGAAATACTAAATATTAACACAAGCCAACATAAGCAAATGCAATAAAACAGCTTAAAGCTCAGAGACTTGACAGACAAATTGCAAATCCATTTCAAACACCACATAAAATTATGCTCCTCCTGCTGAAACATGTGTAGCAAATGGACTGACTATGCCATGTAAATCCTGGAATTGGAATCAACTTATTTGGCCCGACCCTATCCATATGCACCTCTGAATGATAAAAAGGGCCCAAACATCAAACAAAGGCATATCAGTCAGAGCCACCCCTGTTCTCCCCTTCCTGTCTACCACTATCCTATCTAATATTAAGCACTCACAAACTCTTGTTTTGTACATAATTACCAGATTGGATCTTACAAAATCATTTACTAGGAATGGATTACAATACAAGAAGAAGCTGGAGAAAATGTTAGATTAAACTTCAGTGCTACATATAATCTTGTCATATTTTATGTAATGACAAATACATGCAGCCAAGAGCATGCTATGTAATTAACTTTGGGTGAATTCAAAAATTACAACATACTCATGCATGTTGGCATTCAGCATAACTTCTTTGAGAACTTACAAAGAAATAAATAACAAAAGTTAGTTTAGCGATAATTACCAAACATAAAGAAAACAGAGATACTTTGTTTTTAAAATGGTAATATATGCTGGGCAAAGAAAAAGTATAAGTAGGCCCAAAAAGAGATAAGGAATGATCAATTGGCCATTGATGCACCTGATTCAAAATGAACAAAGAGTAAATAGTGAAGAACAAAAAGACTCAGCCACCCCCCATAAATAGGCCCACCTGTCAACTACCCACGAGTAGGAAAAATATACACAGTTGAAAAGAACATATTCTACTAGATAGAAGGTCTGCACATATCTAAAAAAAACTAGCAAAAAAATTGGAGAGAGAGCTGGCATACCTCATATTCCTCAATTTCATGACCTTCAATGACAACGGTAGTAGGGACATGATTAGGAGGTGGTCGGAGCAGCTCTTGTGCTTCCTCCCATGTTATCTTCAACTCCATGGAGTCCTCATTTTCAATACGAAGGCGTTTACTCTTCGGACCAAGAGTGCTACCTTTCCTTTTACTAGGGCCCTGTAAAGATCTGGCAGTAGGCCCATCTTTTTGGATAAATCCTGCTTTGTCAAATTTAGACCAGGTTGCTTGATCTGCTGTGTTTAGTGAGTTCCTTGATTCTGCGCTGCCTTTAAGAGGTCGAAGAGGCAGATTGGCATTGGAATCCCCTGCTGAATTTTTGTTATTACCCTCTGTAGAAGTGGAGAAACCATTGCCAGCTTTACCTGATTGAGTGTCCTGGCAGTAAATATGAAAAAAGAAAATAAAATTTCTAAAAATGTAAAAGACAAACTTCAGTTCTTTCAGTGTGCTCCTTGACCACTTTCCAAGCAGCTGTGAATGAAGAGGTGATTTTTTTTTTTATTTATTTTCCTGATGGTAATAAAAAATGGACAAAGAAGCAACAAAGATCTTTAGCTTTAACAGCATAAATATATTAGCTTTTATTTAAGAACACCTGCTGCATCTTTGGCCCAAATGATTATTTAAAGCTAATTGGTTCCAGCTAAAGTTTCTCAAATTCAGATAATCATACATGTGGCTTTAAAAGAAATCAGGAGATTACAGAGAACACACTAACAAGAAAGAAATGGCTCCAGCTATTCCTATTAATCTGGAGCAATGCATTTAAAAAACACACTTCCAGAATTGCATCATGATGCTGAAAATTATCGAAGTACTTCTTTATGTTAATGACATTCATTAGGAATATGCATCCATTCATTAAACCATGAACAGAAAAGATCCAGCATAACACCCACAAGTAGGCACCACATATTAATAACAAGATCATATGATTGCTCCAACAATCCATAAAGCTTTTAGAGATAGTAAGAGGAGGATAGAAGCTGCCAAAATTTACATTTTCTTTTACTTGAAAACATCTTATATTAAAAGCTTTCACAATCTTTAATCGCAAACCTGTTCAGCAGAGACATTAGAAGCCTTTCTGAATCCCATGACCAACTTCCCTTCTGGATCTATCCGACTAAATGTCACTGCAAAAACACAAATTCTTAGTTTGAGCTGAAACTATTCCATTACTGTCTTACATGAAAAGGTAAAAAATAATGAATTTGGTTAGGTGTTCCTCACTGTCTCCATATTGTACCTCTCAAATATGTGCAAGCTGGTGAATAAATTCAACTAAAGGTTTAACAAATATCAATAACTGTTACCAACATGGATTTAACCATTTAGTTGGGGAAAAAATTTTATTATACAGAACTAAACTGCCACACAAGCAAACATATGAGGAGAGAAGATAAGCATAATACCCAGCTTTCTCCTGCTATCCTCATTGCATGTGTAAATTATGAAAAATGATAGAAGGTAAAACAGTATAGCACTTTCCACAAGGCTATAATGAAGCCTGATATGAACGAATTAACAACTTAAGTATGTTAGTTATCTATTCTATTTCTACTGTAGTCCAGAATAAAAGATAATCAGATTATAGAAGTTCCATAAAAATGATCACTTGAGATTACATGAAAAAACATGTCTACAGCAGTATCTGAATATGCAAATCTGAAACTTTTAGAGAACAAATCCAAATTCCTCCATGGATGCTGGAAAGATACCTGTGTCACCTGCTTGTAATTGCATTGACTGTATACAAGGTGTAACCCCCTCCAAAACATACATTCTGCTGTTATTATTCGGCCAGAAACGAAACTGAAAGACCCACTCCTTGCCACTGGCATCCTGAACTTTTAAAGGGAGTCCTTCTGGTTGAGAGATTGTAGGGAAGTATGCCTGTTCACAATGGCCAATCAAAACATGTGGGGCATCATTAGGCAAGATAGTACAGATTTCCATAAGTTTAATAGTTAAATGATAAGGAAATAGTTCTTTTTACAATAGACAGCAAATTATTAAAATGAGTTGATCTGAAATTATTCATATTCAATATGGCTTATTATACACTTTGCCATCAGGTCTGTCTTAAGAAAGAAATGTATGGAGAAGTACTGAAGACAAATTACCATTTTTGAATAATCAAAACCATAAAAAATATTTCAAACAAAAATCTAACAGAATGGACGAAGCTATAGCTTAGAAGTCACAAAGGAAAGGTAAGTGACATGCTAGTGCAAATATGGTACCTTTCAATCAAATCACAGTACATCACAAATGTGAAAAATAGATACTAAAAACAGGACCAGTGGTATATATATGTGAAATAATCCACTCTGATAGCCGGTTCAACAGTTTAGTTAAAAGTCATATTTAGCATGTTAGTTAACTCTAGTTTGCAATGCAGAACCATGGTATCCAGCTTCACAAGCCATGGTCGATAAGCCACTTAAAGATGGACCACGATATAAGCTTCATATATGAATTCAGAATTATACTTTTGATTTGCTGATGATTTCTTGATCTGTAACCTTATATTCATCATTTTTTTTCCATTTTGTTTTTCCATATGCATCATGTTGAAGAGTAAAAGATGAACCAAGGATTGCAGCATTGTCCAAATGCCTATGATTCAGTTTCAAACCACATCTCAAGTGAGACTCAAATAGTTAGGAGAGGGTCCACAACAAAGAAGGGAACACCTAAAAGGAATTATAGTAAATACAGAATAAAGAGATAAAGAACATACAAAACATTGGGAAATAACACCTTGTATGAGAAGCACTGATGATGGTCATACTATCACACATTCCCCAAATCTACAGGACATGGCTATGCATAGCAATTCTTAAGAATGACAATGCAGGATCATAACAATTTATTAGAAGAGTCCATAAAGGGATTCAAAAGGTAAAATGAACAGAATTCATTTTCACCATAACAACAAAATCGTAAAACAGCAGCCATACATCAATGATTAACCAGTAACATGGAAAGCAAACAGTCCAAGTGCTTCACAGCTAGAGTTATAGAAGGAAAAATAAGGCAAATAACAAACAAACTTATTTACTGCATCGTGGTTCAATCAAATTTAACATAGAAAAACTTTAGCTTGTTATCTTTAATGATGCCAACAAAGCCCAACCATAATGTAGAACAAGAACACCTGACTAACAAATCTTTGTTCAAAATTTTGATGGGAAAAAAAAAAAAAAAGCTTGAACACTCACTTCAGCACATTTTTTGGGCAGCACTAGACGACCGATCCTTCCAGCGTCGCTAGCACTTAACATCTTTTCAAATAATGGAGTAATGACAGAGTTTGAACTTAAATCAAGGTAAAGGATAAGCTCCCCTTAAATAGAAAGGTGGCAAAAAAATCATCGCAAATTAACAATAAACTTGTCCATAGCTGGGTGGGAATTTTTAAGAGGATCTTTAAAAAAATAGCACATAAAAAATGCAATGAAATGATGATGGGGCAATGGATACTCTCCAGATATTTGTTGTAGCTCTTGATCTGTTATCCTAGGCCAATAACGAGGAAGTAACTGCGTTCGTGCTCGGGCATCCACACGAGGCCTTCCATTACGCATTTGAGCTTGTAGTTCACCTTCAATTCCATTGTGTGGGTAAAATTGTTTCGACGATTGAGGAGCCATTTGTCTTTGTGACTGAGTCGTAGAAACCCTGGAAAGGTCCTTTGCACCATTTGGTCGTGGATATGACGCGGCCAAGCCAATCAGCAGAGATGATGGGTCTTCTTTTAAAGTGGAAGATGGGAGTGAATCAACAGAACTGGTTGAATCCGGAATCCCTCCTTTTCTTGCAGACATCGGATCATTATCTCTGATGAGGTGGCCAGGATCCTGCAGGCCATCGGCATTTCCTTCTTCCCTTTGATAAGTACTAAATGCAGAAACAGGATCTGGACCACCATTTCCATTAGCCAATCTGTCTCGTGCAACATGGTTAAGGCTGCTAGAGCCTATTTTCTCAGGCAGATCTTCGAATTTCTTCTCTTGTGCTGTAATAGAAGTGCGTCCACCCGAAATCATTCTTTCAGTGTTATTTGGCCTGTCAAATTCATATGACAACCGTTGATGCAAATCAGACTGGATACTAGAAGTGCTCCAAATATGGGGTGCTTGACGCCACTGTCCAGGAAATGGACCGGTCATTTGTTTCCAGCTTTTAACAGGAAAATCTTTCCTCTCTGATAATTGTGGGGGCATCACCAAAGGAGATGGCCACATCTGATTAGGTGTCTGAGGATTCACGAGCATGGAACGGAAGTAAGATTAAAGGCAGCAAGAAATAAGAAAATCGTATGAAGGAAATTTTGATAGCTGCTATTGAAATGACTTAAATGTAAATTAGATAGATTGGAGAAGAGTACCATCATGACAATTTGGAGAGAAACAGGATTGGAGAAATTAATATTTATTCAGTCAAACCACACATAAAAGGTTGATAGGAGACTTGATGAATTTAAAAATTTTCAAACACGATGACAATAGTTAACATTTCTTAATCAAGGAAAGACTGTAGATGTTTTACAGGTAAGATGACAAATTTATCTTGAAGGAAACATAACATATGAGCATTTGTATACAGAAACAAGGTTGCATGAATCCAACAGCAGAGTCATCATACCTCGACTTTAGGAACTATAGATATTTATACTTGAGTGCAAGTCCGATTCTTAAAATAAACATGACAACAAACTCAAAACAGTAATTCTTGTCTGCTGATGTTCCTAAGTCAGCAACTTCCCCTTTTGAGCATCATCCTCCTCTGCACAATAACCATCCCCTAAGAGCTTCACCTATCCGTCTTCCCTTATTGATGGTAAGAAGCATTACCCCAGATCTAGCACTCCCTAGTGGCTACCCAAACACATTAGATGCCTCCCACATGCCAACAATCCATATTGTATGAAGATCATGGAGAGCGTTCCACTATCCAGGGTACACAAACTTAGGATCTAGTTCACTCACCAGCTGTTGCATATGCCTATATACATATGCCTATCAAGACAGACCTTCAACTTCAATCCTATTGATGAAGAAACGTGATTGGCCATTCAGTATGAAAACCATGCACTAAAATATATAAATTGCAAATGTTTTGGATGTTTCTTACATATGCACCGAGTAGCCATGGGTGGGTTGAATGGTTGGAGGTTGAGAAATGGAGGGGACCAAAAAAAAAAAAAAAAGGATCGCATTAAGGTTGGGTGAAAAGGCACATAAAGCTTCCGTCTTTTGTCTTGATTTTCAACAGACAACAAGAGTAGATATACATTCATATGGTGGGCCCAGAATACAGGTAGTGCCAATAATTACAGATCTAACAAATTCCAGAGGAACAAATTAGTTAGGTTAACTAGTGTTATTGACACTAGAACATGGCACGATGCAATATAAAAAATTCCTGTAGTCATCAAGGCATTGATGAACAACAGCCACAGCATGTCCTCAACGCACACAAATAAAATGACTAGGAGGGTTAATCCTGCAATAATTTGAAGGACATCGGGTTAATTGCTTACCAGTACAACAGATTTTCTGGCACATGAAAAGCACTCAATTCCTCCAGCATCAAGAAGCACGTAAGCAGAGGCTGATACTATGCATCCGCAATGCACCCCCTGCAAAATGGCATCCCAATTAGTACATGAATCACCTAAATAACCACCCCTACACTATTCGTTTCATATTCGCTACATGAGCAATTCCATGCACCCACATGTCAGATTGACAGAATCGGGATGATTTATTAAAAGAGTCACGTAAATTTCTCCTCTAACCTTTCTACAGGTCTCGCAGTTCCTCCAACCAGCAGAATCCGAGTGAAAGAATTCACAGAAACTTCCTTTCTCATACGCGCAACTAAAGGAAGACATAGAAAAGAGATAACGTTGCAAGGGAATCAATGAACAGGAAAAACGGCAGAACAAGCACATGAACCAGATTCAGGTCGTCGTTTCATAATAAGTGATTCTCTATAAAATTTCCACGTTTCACGTGGCACTTGAAGAAGAAAAACTTCAGCTTTTGCGTCATACTACATCTCCGAAACTCACTCGCTTCAAAGTCTATCAGATCCAAAAACATGCAGTAGCAAACAAGGAAGAACACAAAGAAAGCAAGTGATTCCAACCGAGAGTTAAATCGGTGAAAATTCAAAGCCTATTCGTAACCACAGAACTCCAACTCGAGCACGTCATAAAACAATCCGCAAACATTTGATAAACCTCGGAACCAACGGAAAAACGAATCAAAGAACGAAATTTTACAAACCACGCCGTGCTTCCAGTGGACCGTTACAGCAGAAACCCACCAGGAAAAGCAACGAACAACAAATCAAGAAAAAACCCCGACAAGATCGAACGCAGAAATCAACTCATAGAACGATTCGGACGTGGGAAAAACAAAACACGTAAAAAGGAGAAAAGCACGAGAGAGAAAAGTAGAACATACGAGCAGCGGTCGCAGAGGTCGGCGAACTCGCCGGAGCGGAGTCGCCACCCCTTCCTCCGAGGGCCGTCCGATTTCGGCTCCTTGCAGTGGGAGTTGAAGCAGATCTTAGGCGCGGGCGCCGCCGCCGACGACGACGACGAAGGCGACGCCATGGAGACAGACGAACACGAAGACGAAGCCCGAGGGATGGCGAGACCAAACCCTAGAAAAGCTCGCGATGACAGAGAAAGGTAGAGAGGGAGATGCCGTGATTTGTTCTTCTAATCATGAAAGAAGAGAGACAGAGAGAGGAGAGGAGGATGGGGGTTTGCGGAGGGATTTGGGAGGAGCAGAAGGAATCGAAGCGAGCAAATAAATAAAAAGGTAGGGCTTTTTAGTAAAACCAGAGTGGAATAGATATAATCACGCAACGGTGTTCTCGCCTTTGTCTCGTTGTCGTCGCTTCTCCTCTCGCTTTGCGCTTTTTCTCGCCCCTTTGCAACCCCTCGCGGTGCAGTCACCTTCCTTCCATCGACGCGCTCTTTCCTCCGAACGCATCGTGACGCGTTAAATACTGCAAGCGTGAGCAGAATATCGTATAGGACGGCAGTCCCGTCTTATCATATTTTTCAGATAATATCATTTTTAAAAAAAAATCTAAAAGATTTTTAAAAACTTATTAATGTGGTCATTACCTTTCTTCCCTTATTAATATTGTCATTAGTCCAGTGATTGTAATAACACCTTCCTTCCCCATTTTCATAATATATACACTATTATTAACCAATGCCCTAAGCATGATTAAAAAATATTTAATATTCTTGAAAATCAACAAAACTCACGTCTAAAACATCAAAAATAAAGTCCAGAGTCATGCGATATTAAATATTATTATTCTTAAATTTTAAAAATAAATATATCCTTTTATAAAAATAATCAATAAATATATTAATATAATATAGTATATAATATTAGTAAATAACTTGTTTATTATAATAATTACTATATACTATATATTAATATATTATATTATATATAATATAATCTAATACATTAATATATAATATATTAATATACTAATATATTCTATTAAAGGATATATTTATCTTTTAAATTTAAGAATAATAATATTTAATATCACGTGAATTTAGATATCATTTCTGATATCTTAAACATAAGTTCTATTGATTTTTAAAGATATTAAATGTTTCTTAGCTAATACCTAACATCAATAAATTAATCATCAAGTATATTAATATATATCTTCAAATAAATTGATACACAATTTTTCAAACATAGAATTTATCAATACACAATATATAACAAATAATATACATTAACAAATTATTGATCTAGCAATCTAATATATGCAAATTGATATATAGTTTTCAAACTATTATATTCAGTAATACCACTACATGGTATGGTAATACATACTCATTGACCTGATACATAATGCAAGCTTCTTTAATACACACATAGTAGTAAGGATAAAAATAGTATAGATAATATCCGACTGGATTCAATTTCATATCCGAAACTCTCCGGATATGGATTGAAATTTGAGTATCCAACTAATATCCATATATGCATTCATATCCATAAAAAAAAGATATGGATATAGATAAACAACTATCTGATCCGTATCCGAATATCCGGTTATACTTGTAATCCTATTTAATTTTATATAGTACTTATTAATTTTTTAAAAAAATATGTAAGCATACTAATATGATATTAACTTGATTTATCCTTTACTTAGTAATATTTTTGATTTTATAGTCATGCAATTCAATTATCCAACTTATATTCATATTTCCAATATTCGATTTGTATCCGTATCCGTTGAAAATAAATATAAATATAAATTTTTATATCTGATTAATATCCATATATAATATCTGTATTTGATAAATAAAATAAATATGGATATGAATACACTGATATCTGATCCGTATCCGATCCGGTTTCAGTCTAACTTAGTAGTGATCTAATACATATCTCTAGATAAATCGATACATGGATTTTGGAATATGAAGTTTACTAATACATAATATTGGGCCAAGTGATATGCACTTAGCAAATTAGTTATCTAACAACTTAATACATATTTCCAAGCAAATTAATAATAACGATTTTTAAAATATTATTTTCATCAATATATATAATGGCGTTCCAAATCTGAGATAAAAAATGGTTTGTTATCGAGGGATATAACCCATGAAAACATGAAGCCAATCATTCAAAATCTTGAATAAAACATGATCCATTATAAAAAATATATACTAAAGAGGTCCAATTTAAACTCATCAATTAAACCAATATCAATTCAGAGTATCTAAATCCAAACTAAAGACCAAATTCAAGTTTATAATTCATAATTGGTTAACTACAAGTTCATAACATCCAGATAACTAATTTCAACTACAAAACTTCTAAGCTTGCTAATAGAGATCCCCAAGCTTGGATTCCATCATTCATAATATTATTTTTTTTATAAAAAAGTAAAAATAAAAAGATATAATCTACACCAGCTCAGTAAGTAAACCTTATACTATTCTATCAGATCAAGTATAAGTTTGTACTGCATTAATAAATCTTTAGAAAGTAAAACTTTTCATATCAGCAGTAGAATTATAAATCAATTATTTTCTTACATATACATAAATCATATAATTTACATAAACATGATTTCTAATGTAAAGTATAAATAAATTCATAAATCATGTTGATTATATAAAAAATCATAAAATCCATTATGCATGCATAAATCATCCATATTTCATAACCATGATTCCAAGTATTTAGCATAAATCATAAACCATTTATTATTTAACCATATCATAGTTTAATCATTTTTCTTAAACTAAATGCTAAGGTCACTATGAAACCCGTGACATGATTGTAACCATCAAAATATCAATTACTATTATCCATTGATAGGGTCATATACTGACTACTATTACATATTAGGATTATCATATACCAACTACTATTACTCATTAGTAGGGTAGTATATCAACTATTATTATCCATTAGCAGGATCATATACCAACAACTAGAATCCACTAGCATGGTTGTACATAGCTATCCGAGAGTCTATAATCATATTTCTTAAATCATATTTTCTTGAAACATGTATTCTTATATCATAAATAAATAAATAAATAAGTTGAAAAGCATAAAATAACTTTTATAGAGTTTTTAATCTATAAATAAATTATTGCAATAAAATAATGATGCAACCAGTCTTTCTATAGTCAAAATATAGATTTAAGAAGTACATAATCCATAATTCATAAACAAGTTATTAATATTAAAATATCTATAAAGCTATACATTTTTATGATAATATATGATTTTCATAATATCATATGCTTGATCCATAATTTAAAAAATATAGAACTCTCAATGTCAAATATTCTTTTTATATTTCATAAGGTCTCAAGTATTGAAAATACTTGGCAATTCGAAAACAAGAGTAAGGGGTATTAGGTTACTTATCTCATCTATTATAAATCTTCAAACTTTATTAGAAGAATCGACTAATTCTATTTAATATATTAAAAATATAATTAATTTTTATTTGATAAATTTAATCATAAGGAAGAAAATTATAGATCAGGTAATAAGTCTAACAAGATGCATAGACACCAGGATAGATCAAGATCTCTTAGCCAAGGATCAACATGGATCTATAAGATAAGGAGATGGAATTTGTACTATGCTTTATAGATCTTCTTAGAGAGAGAAAATAAGTGAAGAGAGAGAAATCCTAGAGAAAATAAAAGACAAGAGAGAGAAAGAGAGATGATCTTCTCTCTCTCCCTTTTTCTTTTCTTTACTTTTCTTTATTTTCATTTCTTTCTTTCTTGGCATAACAGGAAATGAAGGTGGTCAATGGCTATGGTTGTGATGGTCTGACAAGGTGGCAGGGCATGGCCCATGGCATGCAATAGTAGATGATCGATAATGGTGATGGCCAGCAAAAAAATAAGGGAAAAGAAGCTCGAAAAGCAAATGATCCAGGCCTCTTTCTTAGATCTTGGCCATTGGTCGCTCGCCAGAAGCAATGGACCTTGTTGGGAAGGGTCATGGGAAGGCTGGAGAATCCAATTAGAGGAATGACATCAAGGGATAATAACATTGGTTGTCGGAAAAGGGGAAATAGGCATGGCCAAATAGGGGATTTGATTTAATTTGGTTTTATGGTAAAATGGATAGTAGACGACGATGTCAAAAGCCATAAGAAGAAAGGAAAAGGAGAGAGGATGTGGGATCAGGGCCTTACCTTGGCTCTGATAGCATCTCTGGATTTGATTTTTGGCAAATATGGTGAAAGGAGGCAGCGACTCCAAAGAGAGAAAAAGAGAGGAGGCTACTCGAGGATCATTGGAGGAAGGTCATAGAGAGGATGGGGGGGCTATTTATAGAGTGTCCTAGAATTTTTGATGGCCTTAGAAGTCTGTATCTCACTGGATCAACAAAGAGGAAGACTCCTAAGTCCTCTCAAATTTTTTTTTTATTGCTTTAAAAATCATGTGGCCTATTTTGGGATTGGTTATTTTAGAGATGAGCCGGCTTGTAGACCAGACCATCACATATATTACATGATATAATGATATATACTCATTGATTTTTTAATATATACTACAAGCTTCGTTGATACATACTTAGCAATGATCTAATATATATATTCAGGTAAATCAATACATAGTTTTTAAAACATGTTTTTTACCTGGACATATATTGGATTACTACTGGATATGTATCAAAGAAGCTTGTAGTATATTTTAGAAAGTCAATGAGTGTATATCACTGAGTTCTAGTATGTATTGATAAACAAAATATTTTAAAAATTATGTATCAATTTACTTGGAGGTATGTATTGGATTGCTAGTTAACTAATTTGTTAAATGCAAATCATCCCCATGTACTATGTATTAGTAAACTCAATATTTTTGAAACTGTGCACCAATTTATTTGTTGATGTGTATTGACTTATTCGATGAATAATTTTAGTGTATATTATATAGCCATGAGTATATATGAGTATATATTAATAAAAAAAAATATTGAAATAAGAAAGAAAGGGAAAACCATTTTTTTTTATCATGGGACTAATAACTTTATTAATAAAAATGTTAGGCTTATTCTTTAATACTGGTGCTAAGAAAAATATGACAAACCTAATGCCCACCCTATTATGGCAACTATTGACTTGGCCTTGAAGATTTGCCGGACCACCGACTGCACCGCCAACTAGGAAGGAGATGACTAAGTTGGCTCTCAAATCGAATAGTTGCTCCTTTTCCAATCAAAAAGCTACAACTGTCTAGGCCCAACCAGCATGACATTGTCCCATGCACGCCCACCTACTCGAGCTCGACTAGTTACCAATGTAAACCTAGTTGGCATGCTCGAGTACGATGCCAGGGCCATTTCATTGCAACAAGCCATCCACCTATTCGAAGTCTACAACACCCGAGTATGTGGTAAAAGCCAACTAACCACTGCTATTCTAGCATAGGTCCTACTCGGAGTCTACGGTGCTCGAATAACATAAGCCAACCAATCATAGCTGCTTCAGCAAAGATCGTGGCAAACAAGATAGTGACGGATAGAATTTGAGTAAATCTTGTCAGCTTAACAGAAAGATGCTAACACAGAAGGCTCCAGAGGACAAGATCCCGTCATCTCAGTGAAATCTTTTACACATGTTAGAGGAGGCTACTTCTACAAAGACATTCGGTTACTTTGCATAGCCCTATAAATCGGTAAGAGGGGACTTTGACGAAGATAACTCACCTCGATGCACTTTTATTATCTCTCATGCTCATTCAATGACCACCACCACTCTTAGCTTTGATTGCTATAGCCCATCTCTCTTATCCACTGACTTGAGTGTCGGAGGATCTCCCACCAATCACTACCAATCAAGGGATGGCTTTTGCAGGTTTCCATCCAAGAGCCAACAATAGCAGCACCCCGTTCAACCCAGAGAAGATGAGCACCCTTGGCCACTACTAGAGTTTAATGGAGGGCAATTTGATGGCAATAAATTGGCATGCCAAAAAGGGTCGAATCTTTGACTTTCTACTTAGAAGATCATGTTGACTCATCTCTCAGTCGATCAATTATCAATCTTGGCTTTAGTCAGCTACATGGCCAAAGGCATCAAGCTAAAATCCCTCTTTATAAACATTTTTTCGAGGTAGCCATACTAAATAAGATCTTCTATCTCTTTCTTTAGCTAGAAGCATTGCTCGATATCGTGGCTTTTGTAGTCTTAATGGAATTGACAATATTTATTCTCACTTAGAGGGAAACGACGAGAAGCTGATGAACAAGTAAGCCCGAGAAGAGCTAAGTAGAGTCCGAGCTAGAAGCTCAATTCATTCCATCGACAAAGATCCAAGTCAAAGAAATTTGCTGGTAAATATGATAATTACACTCCTCTCCTTGTCCCCAAAACTAAAATTTTAATGAAAATAGAAGGAGAGCAGAATCTCCAAAGACCTCGTTTGCTGAAGTTTTTGACCTCTCGTGATAAGAACAAATACTACTAATTTTACTAAGACTATGGCCACGACATTAAGCAGTGCTTCTAGCTGAAGAAAGAGAGAGAAAATTTTATTCAACATGGCTACTACAGAAAATATATCTGCAAAGGGGTTTAGCTTGATGCCCAGAATCCTGTCCAGTAGCTGACTCAGGCCGAGATTAACAATCAATCAACTAAGGAATGAGTCAACATGATATCCTGAGACGTAGAGCTCTCTTCAAAGAGACCAAGGAGAGAGGAAAAAGAAGAAAATATAATCTCCTTTTTTGATAGAAACATAGTCGGGGTTCAAAACCCCTATGATGATGCTATTGTCATATCCATAACAATAGCAAAATATGATGTAAGAAGGGTTTTAATTGATAGTGGAAGCTCGATTGACATCTTGTTTTATGATACTTTTGTTCAGCTAAATTTGTTTGACAACCTCGTGGATTTCCACACCCTTAGTCAACTTCTCTAGAATATTGACCAAGGTTGAAAGAGAAATCAATCATCCCATCCAGGACTCTACCTCGATAGAGTATTATTCTCATAAAGTTTACAGTTGTTTGGGTGCCCTCGGTGTACAATGTTATCCTTGGAGGCTAAGGCTCAACAAGCCATACAAAATTATGTCAACCAAATACCTTCCTATATGCTTTTCGATAAAAAATAGAGTTAGAGGGATATGCGGAGACCAACAGCTAGCCTAACAATACCTCTTGATGTCAATCAAAGTATAAAAGGCTAGTGAAATTCCAGCTATGATGCAACTGGACCAGAAAGATCCCGAGAAAAGAGACGAGCCAGTTGATTAATTACTCTCTTTTTCACTAGAAGATGATCCCACAAAATCTATACAAGTCGAAGCTCTTCTGCTTGAGAAAGAAAGAGACCGACTACTAAAGTTCTTGCGATATAACTTTGATATCTTTACTTGATTAGCATCAGACATGCCAGCATCTTTTTAGAAGTGATCATCCATAAACTAAACATCAATTCGAAGTACAAGTTGGTTCGATAGAAGAAAAAAAGATGTCCCTGAAAGATAAAAGGTAATTGATGAAAATGTTGACAAACTCCTGACTGCTAGATTTATTTGAGAAGCCTACTAACTTGACTAGTTAGCCAATATGTCATGGTCAAAAAAGCCAGCAAGAAGTAGAGAATTTACATCAACAATACTAATGTCAACAAGATGTATGTGAAACAGAGCTTTTTATTATTGAAGATCAATTAGCTAGTCAATCTACCTCTGGACACAAGCTTCTTAGCTTCTTGGATGCCTTCTTAGGCTATAACTAGATTAGGATGACTCCCGGGAATGAAAAAAATATTACCTTGATAATTGACAAAGATATTTATTGTTATAAAGTAATGCATCTCGATTTGAAAAATGCAGGATCCATTTATCAATAATTAGTAAATAAGTTATTTAAGGACCAGATTGATTGAATTATAGAAGTCTACATCGATGACATGCTTGTCAAGAGCTCCAAAAAAGTTGATCATATCAAAAATCTAAAAGAAGCCTTCAACATCCTTTACTAATACTAAATGAAGCTAAATATGAGTAAATGCACCTTCAGTATCATAGATGGTAAATTTCTTGGATTCATGGTCACCAAGTATGGCATCAAAATAAATACAGAGAAAATCCAGATAATCCTTGATATGCAGCATCTGACCTCTAAGAAGGAAGTACAGTAACTGACCAGGTGGATTGCAATACTTAGTCGGTTCATCTTGCAATCGGCTGAGCACCGCTTATCTTTTTTCAAGGTCCTTCAGCGAATGCATAACTTCACCTAGATGAAGAAATGTTGATAAGCTTTCAAAGAGTTAAAGAAATTTCTTGAATCTCCACCCTTGCTTTCCAAGCTTGAAGTTGGAGAGGAGCTCTACTTGTTTTTTGCTACATCTCCTAAAGCAATCAGCTTCGTGCTTATTCGAGTAGATAACAAAGGAGTCCAATAGCTTATCTATTGCACTAGCTAAGTGCTCATGATGTAAAGACCAAATATTCCAAACCTGAGAAGATAGTTTATGCTCTAATCATCTCTCATAGTATCTCAGTCCATACTTCCAGGTCCGCTTAATAGTCATCATGACCAACCAACCACTCAAAGCCATCTTGCATTGGCCTAACACCTCTAGGAGGATGACCAAATAGGCAGTCAAGCTCAACGAGTTTGACATCTCTTACTATTCAAGGTCATCTATGAAGGCTCAAGTCCTAGCCGACTTCCTCATCAAGTGCACATGATCGGATAACAAGCTTGAGGAACTACTTCCTGAGCAACTTGCTAAGCAACTCGACCCAGGGACGAGCTAGATCCTTTATGTAAATGGTGCTTCAAACTCTCAGGAAAGCAAAGCTAACTGATCCTAACAAACTCTGAAGGAGTAGTCATCAAGTATGCCTTGCGCTTCTTATTCAAAGTAACCAACAACCAGTCCTGAGTATGATGGTTTACTAACTGGATTGAAGCTAGCCAAAGAACTTGAAATCAAGCACCTAAGGGTTTTCACTGACTCATCACTTATGGCTAATCACTGACTCATCACTTATGGCTAAAAAAGTCACTGGTGAATACGAAGCTCAGGACCCGACGATGGCCATGTACCTCGATAGGGTGCAAACGTTCACATCAGCACTCAAACACTTTGGCATATCCTACATTTATTAGTGCAAGAATGCTTAAGCAGATACACTTTCTTGGCTAGCAACCTTAGCAGACAATTCCTTTGGCCAGACTTATATTGGGTACATGGAAGCCCCTAGTGTCAATGAAACTGAAAAAGTTTAACAGGTCACCCCTGAACTGAGTTGGATGGATTCGTTTGTCAAATACTTGACCGAAAGCCTCTTGGATGATGGAGACATCATGGACAAGCTACAAAAAAAAATATAAGTTAGCTACTTAGGGTTAAAGTACTCAGTAAAGCAAAAAATGATAAATACTTATCCCGAGGAGCTACAGGAAGAAAGAGGTGAAGATCTCATCCAACGGTCAAGACTTTCAGTCCTCCAAATCTCGAAAAGGAGAATCATTTTGACTAGCCTCTCGGCCACCTTCTTATCATTGAATGCAAAGGTGGTCATCTTCACTTGTGCGCTCATCTCAACAAATTCCTCCTCGTTGTTATGAGGAGCTTCTTTAATGCCCGAGGGGACTGCTGGGGGGTCTGCTGGGCCCTCCCCTCAGGATGACCCAACATCTGCTTGGGCTAAGAGGCTCGGGCACCTTGGCACCACCCCCGAGAATGATGCTGGCACTAGAGCTATAACTAGTGCCATCGAGGATGGAACTGACAGTGTTGGAGCTAGAGTCCAAGGAGGTATCGGAGCCATAGGAGGTGATGGTGAGAAGATCACCATCACTTCATCATTGTTGGTGGTGGTAGGAGCCTCCATCCAACGTGGTGCAAGAGCTCGTGTCGAAGCCAATAGGCCCCCCAAAGATAGGCCCACTTAGGGTTTCTTTGCCACTACCTTTTTCAGCTTCAATGCAACCCCTTCAGCCACTAACCTCTTCCAAGCAGCACTATTTAGTGACTCTAGAGATACTGTCATATCTACAAAAAGCCGAATAGAAGACTTGTCTACCACAAACAAGCAAACAAGTAAGGAGGGAAGTTTAGACAAACTTACCCAAGGTATTCATTGGACTGAGCTCGGCATCATACAAACTCTACTTCGAGAGTAGAATCTACTACCAAGGAATCTCCATGTTGAGCAATTTATGATAGTCTACCTTATTGGTGATAAGGACTTTGTCATTCTTGCTCGAGGACCGGTTAAGCTTACCCCAAGCCTAGTTTACTTGTAGGGAGCATTAGAGGAGACAAAAAAAAGTGACTCTTCCAATTATGGATGGAAGAGGGTAGACCAAAAAGGAAGGCACATTTTGACGAGGGTCGATGAACTGTCAGCCCCTCATCATCGGATGGCATTTCAAAGTAAACAATGAGACCCTGGCCTCGGTCCTGAGTATGTGACAAAGAACTGTAAAGGGACAGATGATTCTAAAGGAGTTCGGAGCTAATTGGACTAGAACAACTTGGTAGAAATCAAGAATGTTCCTAATGAAAGGATGGAAAGGAAGTCTGAGACCTGCACGAAGGAACTCATACAGTATGATTCTGCCTACCAGACCTGACGTTACCTTATCATCCGGCTTAGGGAAAAAAACCAGAAATTGAGTCAGTAACTTATATTTTCTCAGAGCTGTAGGATGTCGGCCTCCATCATTAATAAGACAATGCTTGTCGGACCCAAGGGATTGCTAGCACTCGAGCTAGCCGACTGACTAGCCTAAAGTACCCCCTGAATGAGGAAGTCCCGACCTCCTCGAGGTCTGCAGAGATCTTTTCCTTCGAAGAAGGCTCCTAAGAACCTTAAAGACCGGAGACATGGCTTACAAAATGGCTTTTGCTTCCAAACGACATCATCCTGGCAATAAAGAAATGGGAGAGAGACCAAGTAAAGGAAGAAAACACAAAAGATCCTGGGAAAAAACCCCGAGCCCAAGAATAGATTAAAGACTCGAAAAGGGAAAGGATGGCAGAAATTGCCAACAACTATTCTCTATAAACTCTAAAAAGATCCTAAAGGAAGATAGGGAAGGGAAGCAAGAAGCAGAGGAACAAGAAGACTAGGAACATGGATCAACATGCTAAGATGCCTAAAGAGTCCGAGTTTGGAGCCTTCAAGCATCCTCTTTCCTCAACGTCTCTGCAAAGTGCGATCCCTGCAATAATGGCAAGGGACCCCTTTTTAAACCCGATTGAATGGCTGAGATCCATACCTTGATTCGACCAAAGCCCTCAGATCTTGACATATGGTCCATCCCCAACTGGGAAGCACCATGCTGCCTCAAAATCGCCACCAGTCGATTGACTACCTGTACCGGGATCTGCGCATCATTTAAAGGCTACAACTGGCTGGCCACATGGCACTATCCTACCAGCCAAGGAAAGTCATGCGAACCGCTTGCCTTTTGGAATTATTGCATAGCCTTTTCGAGAGCTACACCAATAACATCCTCTTTCCCATGATCGATACGACTAGACATCTGGTGAAGGTCTCCAAGAAATCGAAAAATACCCAGATGGTGAGAAGATCTATCCAACTCCGAGGCTGAAAAGGTATACTCCCTTTATCTAGAAATAACAAGACAGAACTACTTAACAACTTTCTAGACTCGAGAGTGAGGGGCATCTATTATGGCAACTACCAACTCGATATTAAGGACTTGCTGGACCACCAATTACACCGTCGACTAGGAAGAAGATGACTAAGCCGGCTCCCAGATCGAGTAGCTACTCCGTTCCTGGCAAAGAAGCTACAACTAACTAGGCCCAACGGGCATGACATTCCCCCACATGTGACCAGCTATCAATGTAAACCTAGCTAGGCATGCTCGAATATGATGCCAGGACCCTTTCATTGGCAACAAGCCATCCACCTACTCGAAGTCTACAACACTCGAGTAGGTGATAGAAGGCAACCAACCATAGCTATTCCAACACAGGTCTTACTCAGAGTCTATAGTACCCGAGTAACAAAAATTAATGGTTCACAGCTGCTCTAGCAAAGATCATGGCAAATAGGATCCTAATAGATCCTGCCATCCTAATAGAAAAATACTAATAAAAAAGATTTCAGGAGATAAGATCCCATCATCTCAATAAAATCTGTCACATATGTCAGAATAGGCTACATCCATAAATGCATTTGATTACCCTGCGTAGCCTTATAAATCAATAAGAGGGGATCCTGGCAAAAGTAACTTACCTCAATACACTTTCACTCTTTTTCGCACTTATTCAGTCACCACCGCTCTTCTTAACTCTGACTTTTAAGTCCACCTCTCTCATTTACTAACTTGAATATTGAAGATTCCTACCGGTTATCATTGATCAAGAAATTGCTTTTGTAGATCTCTATACAAGAGCTATTAAAAATAACATCCCATTCAATCCGAAGAAGATTGGAACACTCTCGACTTCTACCAAAAGATTTGATAGCAAATACATCTTATATGATATTCTATGGTACCTGCCATATATGATTTCCTCGAGCGACCAGGGTTACTGTACTTTCTAACAGAAATCACCTTTAAAACGTTCTTGGCAGTCATAGCTGCAATTATTTGTTTTCAAAACTAGCGTAGAAGTTTGATTCCGAGGAGTAATGCTAACCAGTGCAATGTTTCCTAAAACATTGGCTAGCTGCCATGAACATGATTTTGTCCGTAATAGCATTAAACCAACTCACGAAGGTGCGCCAAAGGCGTGGTCGCTGGAGGCAACTATGATTCTACAATTAAGCGAAGAAATCGAGACCCCTGCGTTCTCCAATGCCGTATACAAGTTTGTGTTCCTAAACAAGGGAGAGGCGATGTGGTTCCCAGAGAAAACCGTACCACCGTGCGGTGACCAGAACCCATCTCGTTTGTTTCGCTCTATCTAACCGAGACGCTAACGTTCAAACAAAAGGAAACAGCAATAAAACCTATGTCGCAACTCTTCTCCCCGAAGTCCCGGTCCGTATAATGCTATCAAAGCGATCCCATCCCACCACGCCAACAGCCTGGACTGACGGCAGATCTAACTCCCGCATAAAAATATAAAATACGGACTCTCGGAAAATGAACTTGTTGGACTCTTTTGGTCGTTCCCTACTCACCTCACGTCCCCCTCAGCCTTCGTTTTTTTTTTTTTTTTTTTTTTTTTTTGACTCTTTGTTTTTATCGAAAATAAATAAATCGATAGAAGAGAAGTAAATAACGACATGCAGGCACGTAACCCCCTCCCGAGGCTCACGCCTTTCACACGCCTCTTGAGGATCGGATGCACCGTCCAGGATATGAACGATCCACAGAACAGCGAACCATATCACGACACCTCCTCAAAAGCTTCGGTGCTAGTTCCTCACGAGCGCTGCGCCGCCTTGCACGTCGTGTACCATCCAGAGGTGGTCCCATGCGTTTTGATTGGATCGGACGGCTGAGAGATCATCTTCGGACGAGGATCACATAGGACGGTGGACTTATTGTGGGGACTGCTAGGCTACGTGGAAACCTAACGTGAAAGTTGAAACCATGGGCAGCCGGAGGTTTGAAGTTTCCTGTGAGATCCAACAACGCCCTCATCACCGTTGGAGTACAATCCGACGGACAGAAAACACACTTCTGGACATGCAGGGGTCCCACTGGGTATTCTGTAATTAATTAATGTTTAGAATAGATGGAACCAACCGCCGAAAGAGACGCCCACGACCACGTGACCGAAACGGCACTGGATTTGTGGATAAGGTCGCGAGGCTAACGCTTGGATGCTGCCTGAATGGCTGTAGCAACGGTCGAAGTTAAACTGCGGGGCACGTCGTGGTGGATCGGAGCCGTTGGATTATGTGGCCGACATCTGGATCGCCCACGTGGCATCTTTTGATAAGATGAGGCAGTGCTCTGTGTATACAGAGAGTATGTGGCGTCAGAGTTCGTGACTTCGGAGCACCACCGAAAGTGGTACCAGTAACCCCCACGTGGTCAAAACTCATGCGAGGATGATGTGGTAGAAAAGTGCTTTTTGATTTTTTTATTTCAAAAATATATATTTAAGAAAAGTTATATGGGGAGTTCAACGAATCTGGGAACGCGGTTGACAAGAGCCCATGGAAGTCTACCTAAATGGCCAAATGACAGATCTCCACCGCTGGTTTGGTTGTATTCTTGGGGCCACCATTGACATCTGATTTTAACCCTTGGTATTCATCATGAGTGGGTTGGGTTGTGTCAGATTTTATGCAGATCAAGTCAAACCTTGCTGGAGTCCAACCAAGGTCGTAGCCTATGATGTTTGCATGATTAATATCGAATAAATTAGTCATATATAATTTACACCATTTTAAAAATATATATATATTATTTTTTTAATTTTTTTGATTTTTTAAAGAGAATGGAGAAAGTTTCTAACCCTCCATCTTATCTCATACTTAAAGCCCGCCGCCATGGCTGGTGCTTGATCTGATGCGCATGGATATTTAGTGTGATTGGAGTCTGTATCTATATTTTTTAAAAAAAATATACTTTTAAATTTATATTATTTTTTTAAAAATAATATATTTAATGTGATTGAAGCATGACATCATTAAAGCGATAGCTCGGTTGGTAAAGACTTAGTCTCACCTTCCACCAATCATAGATTCGAGATATCATCCTCACGGATGACTTGATTAAATTTCAGAATTTTTCTGGGACACGTGCTAAGACGGTAGTCCAAGTGGTTTTGACCTAATTATCCTTGGTCCTATATATTGAAGTTTTCTGAATTAATGCTTGTGTATAATCTACTCTAAGACGGTAGTCCGAGTGGTTTTGACCTAATTATCCTTGGTCCTATATATTGAAGTTTTCTGAATTAATGCTTGTGTATAATCTACTCTAGATCTTGAGCCATCATCATCTCCCATCATATGATGTTGTGGTTTTGACCTAATCATTCTTGGTCCTATATATTGAAGTTTTCTGAATTAATGCTTGTGTATAATCTACTCTAGATCTTGAGCCATCATCATCTCCCATCATATGATGTTGACCGAGAGCAAAACCGATCTCCACATAAAAAATATATAATTAATTTTTATATTAAAAAAATTTTCTGGTTGATGAGATTTATTTCATTTTTCTTGTGCTTGTTCTTTAGTTTTGTTCTCGCCGTACAACACAAGGTTTATAAGATTTTTTGAATTTGTGGTGCAACTTACACCCAAAAACTGGTCTTCAACAATTATAACAAATTGTTATTAATTGCATAAAATAATTTAGTTATGTAAGAACCTATTGGTAATCATCGAAGGAGTCTGCAGGAACAAAAGAAGACTGTTATTAGCAAAACAATTTTATTCTGCGTGATAAAAAAAATGATGAAATATTCAATTACCTCTTCCAATACATCTTATGCTAGAGCAGGTAGCTGCTCTATCATAGTCATCAAATTTGATCTCAATCAAATCAACAATTAAGCTGAAGCAATGGTGGATGATCAAGTATGGACAAGAATGCTGGATGACTAGAATGCCTTGGTCCCGAAAAGTCTGTGGACAGTTGTCCAAGAAGAAAACTACAATCCAATAATCGCAAGCCTCTAGATTGAGCACTTGCTCGATATCGACTACTTATCAAATCACCGACTATGCTACCAGTTATAAAAGATTGAAACATTTGATTCGGATCAATTAATTTACCGACTAAGAAGGAAATAACGAGACTAACTACTTCACCGTCAACCAAAAAGAAGACTAGCTATAGAGAAGACAAAGTTGACTGAATAGCCACTTCTTTTCAGGCCAAATAACCGCTCTTTTGCAAACCGAATAATTGTCACCTACCAAGTTTGATTAACATGGTATTCTCCATATGCATCCACTAACTACCTACTCAAGACTGTTTAGTTATTTGAATATACCAAGTCAAGTATGCTTGAGAGTGCGAGGCAAGTCCCTTTTTTCGGTAACAACTAAGTTGACTACCTACTTGGGGCACACGACACCGAAATAGGTGACGATCTATTTAGTCACAGTTGCTCCAGTACAGACCGTGGCGAGCACGATCCCAACAGTCTACCATCCTAATAAAAAAGTACTGGCGAAAAAGATTCTAAGAACAAGATCCCGTCACCTTAGCAAAATCTATTACACTTGTCAGAAGAGGTTACCTTCCAAACGATATTTAGTTACTCGGTGTAACTCTACAAATTGATAAGAAAGAATCCTGATCAGGTATGATATTTCTACAGCTTCCATGCTTAATGATCTCTCATGGCTTTTAGCTATGACTACTATTGCTCAGCTCATTCTCCTTACTGATTTGAGGATTGGAAGGTTTCCGCTGGTAATAACTAATTAAGGAGAACTGTTCTTGCAGGTCTTCATCTGAAAGGCACTCAGGAGCAGAACTTCATCCTATCAAAGATGCCAAAATGATCGCACAGCACCATCATAATTTCGAAAAAGGGTTAGACACCTAACACCTATGTTGGATTACATTCGTGTTTATACCTTTCTATTTTTATTTATCATTAAAATCATTTGGTGAACTAAAATCCTCATTTCAAGCATAAAATAAATAACATGCGTTTCATCGACCACGCCCATCATCGATCATGCTGGGATTGATGTTGGACGTAAAAGAGCATGCTGATAAACACGTGCCAACATTCATGAAAGTCTCATAGGCATAAATATATGGTCCCTCCATAAGGCTTCATGATATATCTACATATTAACGCAACGATCGGTGCCAGATGCAGGCGGTAAACCGTCCAATAAATTAAAAATTCATAAGCACCGGACGCCGGTAGAACATAGCGGAAAATTTTTGATGACAAAGCTGGGGCCAATGCATCATATTTATCCATATAATAAATAAAATAATAAATGCATCCAATCTGCATGGCCCGCGAACGTCACGGCAGGCACGTAAACCTCGCGGCCCCGGAGGCTCGCATGCGTTTCACGGGTCTGGTACGCATCCCGTAGAGTAACCAGCCACGGTAGCGGATCATATCGCAACACGTAAGTCCATTGCCGTGCCAATCTGGGTTTCCGGGGTTCGCGGAAGGCGCTTGCCAGGGGGCCTCGATGTCCTTTTCAAAATGCGGGCAATTTTGGCGTTCCCAAGTTGGTCCCCTGCTTTTTGATGGTATCGGACGGCCAAGATATCATCACGTAGACAGGACGGTGTCTTTCCGATGGTGTACGGACCCTAGCACGAGGTTACGGGGACCCGATGTTTTTCTGACCTTCGTTATCACATGCACCTCGGCGTCCTCATCACCCTTGGTGTGTGATCTCACGGCCATGGCTCCACTCTGGGTGCGAGGACAGACGGCCGTACACTGTAATTTAATTAATTGATTACTACAATTACATCAAACTCTAACGGTCAAGAAGGACGCACTCACGCACGCGATTCAAACGGCACGGAATACAGAGAAAAAGGACAAGCAAACGTTTCGACCAAATGACTCGCAGAGAAGTCGCGGAGTTGAATCGGGAGACACAGCGGTCGATGGGAGCCGTCCGATGAAGTTAAGAATCTTTATGATTGGACGATGTTGGATCGGTGTGGATGTGGTGAGCTTCTTTGGTCACTTTCTCCACAAGTGGCGTGCAGATATTAACTGCGCGATGATGTTTCGTGTCCAGAATCTCAGGCCTTACGGTGGATCAGACATATGACTTTGGGAGTGCTGGGGAAGAACCGAATCGATTGCGTCGACATGGATACAACTCCACGTGGTAGAGATTTTTTTCTTTAAAAGAAAATGTTTTATTTGATAAAGGAAAAAGCCCTTTGCCTCTCCATAATCCGAAAGAATTAAAAAGATCTCAACCATCACTTTATTGTACCTTCCCATGGATCTCTAGCATCTGTTTTTTATTCTTCTAGGCCCGGTTTGAGTTAACTAATAAATTGGATGTGCCAAGCTTTAATTGAATCTATGCTTATAGTTATTGATATGCTTGAAAAAGGATCAAATCTACATGGAGTTGAGTATGGTTCGCTATGTCACCTAGCAATTCAATATAGAGAGCAAACTTTTCAAATCTTACTACATAATACGTCACTCTTAGCCATGTTGGCCACTCTGCATTCTGTAGAAGCGTGCTTGCTATGAAGATGTGCCAGCCACCTTCTCTGTACCATAGAATATATCCTTTAGATGACAGGTACTTCATATATTCATTTATAAAAATCTTTACTTGGGAACCCTTAAGGGAGTCTTTTCAAAGCCTCCAAGATTCTAAGTTGAAGCTTCAGCGGGAATCAATCAAGTCAAAATTGGAGGTAATACCAGCAAGAGTAAAAGCAAGGTGAAGCAGGAAGATGAAGCCAAGAGAAGCCTGGTAGGAATTCATCAAGCTTTTCTAGCTCTCTCTTTAAGCTTCGCCTGCTCTCTCTTTCTCAAATTTTGTCCATCTTTTGCCAATTTCATCCACCATTTCTACTATTTTGCTCGACTCCGTTTCTATATGCTGCGATTCATCGTCATTTCCATTCATCTATAAGCATAAGTTTATCTCTTTTATTTACTTTCATAGGAGACTAAGTTAGACATCGAAGGATCCACTATTAGAAAATTCCTGCAATGATCAGACTTCCATGTCTTTATTATTTTTACAGGTTTCGGAGTATTCACGCATCCCGGAGTGAATTTCAGAATCGCATGTTAAAATAGCCGTATCCAACCAAATCAGCATATCTCCGGCGGAACCGCAATAGTTATGAAATTTATCATGACATATCCAATCATGAAAATTATCTTTAGGTTCGGATTCACATCATCAAGGAGATGGCAACATGTTTAGATTAGTTTTACGAGGCCATGCCCATTTTTAAGACAACCACGCTTGGGGAGAACTTGGGTGTCAATCAAGGATTCACACTGTTATGATATCCCTATTTTATTTGAATTAATTAATCATTTTATAAGGTTGTATCAGACGGCAAGAAGAGTATTCGGCTTCACGCTGTTATCTTCTCGTTACTGATCCTAAGTATTCAGCCTCGTATCATTATTAGTCCGAAGACGATGCTTGATTACTGTCTTTGGTTTCGTGCATCCACATTAGTCCGAAGACTATGCCTAAAGAATACGGTTCCGCATCTATGATCCAGGATGCTTTCTCTGTCTTCGGATTCATATTATCATTCTTGTTCGGAGATCGTACTTATTATTTTCGGTCTATTGTCTAAGGGAGATTCCTTTGGCCTCGTATTTTTATCTTAGTCCGAAGATGATGTTGAAATGTCTTCGGCTTCGTACAACTGTCTTGATCCGAAGACTTGATCTTTCGGACAAATATCTTCGATTTTACTTCTTCAGCCTAAAGATTGTAAGTATTTATTTTTATCATCTAAGAAAGATCTGAAGTGTAAAACTGACATTCCCTTCAGGAGTACTACTAAAGAGAATGTAAATATCACTTCGGATCTATGCTTTAAGATGATGATTCGGGAACACGTGGGGTTCTTGGATAAGCGGTTGAAATCTGTTTAGGTTGTTGCAACCACTCACGTGGTCCGAAACCTCATATTAAACAAACCCCGGGTATAACGGCTTTTCCGACAGCCACTACTTGCAGTTAGGAAATGGTTACACATGACAACCACACTAACCATAAGTAGTTATGTTGGAGCCTATAAATACTAGTAAGAGGGGACGCTCCAGGGATCAGGACTCGGGGTTTTTGGAGACCATTTTTCGATCCCCTTTCTTCCTCATTTTTGGCTTCTATAAGCTTTCCATTCTGCTGTTGCTTGGGTCTCTTCTGACTTTGGCATCGGAGTGTTCCTTGCCGGAAAACCTCCGGTCAGGGATCTGTGTTGCAGGTTCTGGTTCGCGGTGGCCCAGCGGCGGAAAGATCACTCCAACCGATCGAGGGAGATTCAGCGTCAACAGATTGGCGCGCCAGGTAGGGGGAGAGAAGTTATTTTTTTCCTGATCAAAGGAAAGCTTTGCTTGGAAGCAAAAATGGTGAAAGGGAAAGCTCGAAATGCTTCCACAAGTCAGGAGCAACCAGGAAATGACCTTCCAACAGGTAATTTCCTGGCAGATCAAGGAGGGCCTCCCATGATAATGGTGAGCCAGCAACAGTTCGAAGATCTCCAGAATAAGATTGAAGCTCTGACAGCCTTGGTCTAGCATCTACATGAGGCTGTAGCTCAAAGGCCCACCACCTCCAGCAGTTTCACACTCTGGCCGACAATCTTTGAAAGAGGGTCGATGTCAGGAAATCGCTCTCAGTTTTTCACAAGTCCAGTCATCTCGTGGTCGCCAAGCTTCTCCATTAGATCGGCAAGCCTGGGATCATAATGAGAAAAAAAGAGTCCGATGATCTCCCTCTGTTTCTTTCAGAAATCTTGCTTTGAAGAATGAAAGGCAGAAGGAGATCAATTATGAATTTGAAGAGAGGTTCAAATCCATGTAGGCACAGATTGCAAGAGTCATGGATCAAAGAAGAAGCGATGAGGTCACATCTTTCAACTCACAACCCCCTTTTTCTGATCATATAATGGCGGAAGTTATTCCGAGGCATTTTAAGATTTCGCAGCTAGAAACTTACGATGGAACTTTGGATCCTTTTGACCATTTGGGGAGCTATAAGGCTCATATGATAGTCCAAGGAGCTACGGATGCTCTTTATTGCCTTGCCTTTCCTGCCACTTTGAAGAGGTCTGCATGAATGTGGTACTCAAGCCTCCCGCCGAAGATAATTCATTCTTTCTCAGAATTAGAGCGGCGATTCGTCTCGCACTTCAGGACATGCTAGAAAATGCCGCGGAATACCAACAGCCTGTTTCTTCTATAGCAGCAGGAGGGAGAAAGTTTGAAAGACTTTGTCCACCGCTTCAACTCAGCCACATTGGAGATTCCTAATCTGAATGAGCATGTGGCAATGTCTGCCTTGAAAAAAGGCTTAAAATCATCCAGGTTTACTTTTTTCCTGGATAAGAGGTTTCCACAAAGCTATGCCGAACTGTTGGCTAGAGCTCAGAAATATGCAGCCGTTGAAGAGCAGGCGGCGTGTCGAAGAATGGCAGAAGGAAGATTCCTTTCTAAAAAGAAGAATACTAAAGGATCTAACATGCCCAGTTCCTCTAATAACTCTTCGGCCTCTAGGCGTTGCCCTCGATCCAGGCAGCAGAACAATCGCTTTGACACCTATACCCCCTTAACTTACCTAGGAAGAAGATTCTGCTGGAAATAAAAAAAGAAAAATATTTCCAAAGGCTACGTCCCCTGAAGATACCAGCAAAAACAAGGGACAGAAGCAAATACTGTAGATTCCACCAGGATCATGGTCATAACATCGAGGATTGCTTTTAGCTTCGGGACGCCATTGAAGATCTTATAAAGAGAGGCTATTTGGAAAAGTATGTCAACCACCCTGAGCCTCAAGCTGAAGCCATTACTGTTCCCAGAATATCCGATGAAGCCGACCTACCGCACCAGAAGCCTATTGGTGGGGATGTTAGAATGCTACATCGGCCATCAACCTGGAGTGCCGAAGCCGAAGAGAATATTTCGAAGAGATTGAAGGGAAAGAACTCCATCATATTTTCTGATGAGGATATTCAGGGAGTTCAACTTCTCCATGATGACCCTGTTGTAGTCTCGGCAGTCATTGCCAACTTTGATGTAAAACAAATTTTGATTGATAATGGAAGTTCGGTTGATGTTTTGCTGTATTATGCATTTGTTCGAATGGGGTTATCTGGGCATAAATTGCGGAACTCTCTTATTCCAATTATGGGTTTCAGCGAAAATCAAGTCGGGGTGGAAGGAGAAACAATTTTACCTGTGACCTTTGGGTCTGAACCACACCAAAGAACCCTTCCCATCAATTTTATTGTGGCTAGAACCTCTTCATCTTATAATGCAATTTTGGGGCGTCCGTCATTAAACAAATTATGGGCTATTGTTTCCACATACCATCTCTTGGTACGATTTCCCACCAGAATGGGCATCGGGGAAGCAAGAGAAGATCAAAGGGTTGCACATCAATGTTTGACTATTCAAGACAAATAATTGGCTAAATCGCTAACACTTGATCAGCTAGATCCTCGAGATGAATCCGAAGACGGTGGAGAACCAGTGGAAAAAATACTCTTCATACCTTTATCCGAAAACGATCCTACCAAGCAGCTACAAATCGGCAGTTTGCTCAATGAAGAATCTAAGATAAAATTAATTGCTTTTCTTCGGGATAATGCTAATATTTTTGCTTAGACAGCTTCGGATATGCCCAGAATCCCATCCAATCTAATTACACATTGCCTAGAAGTCTCTCCTAATTACAAACCTGTTCAATAAAAGAAGAGAAATTTTGCTCCAGAAAGGCAGAGGGTTATTGATGAAGAGGTTGACAAATTATTAAAGGTTAATTTTATAAGAGAAGTTCAGTACCCAACCTGGCTCTCTAATGTAGTCATGGTAAAGAAGTCAAACGGAAAGTGAAAAATTTGTATAGACTACACTGATCTCAACAAAGCATGCCCAAAGGACAGTTTTCCATTGCCAAAAATTGATCAGCTGGCTGACGCTACTGCCAGTCATCAATTGTTGAGTTTCATGGATGCTTTCTCAGGTTATAATCAGATCCAAATAAACCATGAAGATGAAGAGAAAATGACTTTCATCACTGAAAAAGGACTTTACTACTATAAGGTAATGTCATTCGGTTTGAAGAATGCTCCGGCAACTTTTCAAAGGCTCATCAACAAAGTTTTCAAGAACCAGATTGGAAGAAATATGGAAGCTTATGTTGATGATATGATTGTAAAAAGTCTTTACGACTCCGATCATATCTCAGATCTAAAAGAGTCTTTTGATGCTCTAAGGCACCATCAGATGAGGCTAAACCTAACCAAATGTGTCTTCGGTGTAACCTCAGGAAAGTTCCTCGGATATTTGGTTACCAAGCGAGGAATAGAGGCTAACCCAGAAAAGATACAAGCACTTCGGATTATGAGGCATCCTACTTGCAAGAAAGAAGTTCAAAGGCTGGCAGGAAGAATTGCCTCTCTGAGTCGTTTTATTTCTCGCTCTGCAAAAAGGTGTTTACCCTTCTTCAAAGTCCTACGCCAGACTCAGAATTTTGAGTGGACAGAAGATAGCAGAGTCGCCTTTGACAAATTAAAAGAATATTTGGAAAGCCCGCCGTTGCTTTCTAAGCCCTGTGAAGGAGAAACACTCTACTTATATTTATCCGCCACTGATGAGGCAGTCAGTTCGGTTTTGGTGCGAAAGGATACTAAGCATGTGCAGAAACCAATCTACTACACTAGTAAAGTGTTACATGAGGCAGAGGTCCGATACCCTAGAGTGCAAAAAATTATCTTTTCACTTGTGGTAGCAGCAAAACGTCTTCGGCCTTATTTTCAAGCTCATCCTATCGTGGTTTTGACAGATCAGCCTTTGAAGGCCATTCTTCGTTGTCCTGATACTTCTGGAAGGATAGCCAAGTGGACTGTTAAATTGGGGGAGTTTGATATTGATTATCAACCTAGATCGGTAATGAAAGCACAAGTTTTGGCTGATTTTATAGCCGAGTGCACATGGGGATTTGAAGTTCAACTAAAGGCCGAAGAGGAAAAAATCGAAGACAGTCCAGAGTTCATTTGGATGTTACATGTTGATGGTGCCTCAAACACTGATGGTTATGGAGCAGGCTTCATTCTTGCTTGTCTGAATGGGCAGGTTATTGAATATGCTCTTTGGTTTTCTTTCCAAGCATCGAATAATCAGGCAGAGTATGAAGCACTCATTGCCGGGCTTAGAATCTCCAAAAAATTGGAGATTAAAAGGATGAAAGTTTTTTTCGATTCACAACTGGTAGTGAATCAAGTAAAAGTTGATTTTAAAGCCCGAATTCCAAATATGATACAATACCTTAAAAAGGTCCGAAGCCTGATATCTGAATTGGAGCACTTTGAAATTGTTCATGTACCAAGAACAGAGAATTCTCGGATAGATGCTCTTTCAAGACTTGCAACCACCGCACCAGATTCTCTTGGGAGAACCTATGTGGAATATCTTGAAGATCCCAGTATATCAGAATCCCCAGTTGAAGTTTGTCAAGTTGAAATGAACCTTCATAGATGGATCCGATCCTCAAATTCTTAAAGGATGGCGAGTCGCACCTCCCCTCCGCTCCCGTCGAGGTCAACGACCTCTGCGGCGGGGGCCTGTTACAGGGATGGGTCGGGAGCCGTATCCGCCACCCTGGGCTCTGAGGCTGGAATGGGCCTGGGCCCTTGGTTCGCCTCCATGCGGGCCCTCTTTGGAGGAGTTTCTTGGGCCGAGCCCGAAGCCCCTCTCTTTCGGGCCCCCTCCATCAGGCTTTCAACTGAGAATTTCATCCCTGAAAATAAAAAAGAAGGGTCAGATGATATATATATATAAGGAAGAACAGTGGCCCACCAATCACCAGGATCGGGCTAACCCCTGCCTCGAACAGGTTCTGCTCCGAACAGGTTCTGCTATGAGAGCAAAACCTCGAGGGAAGGGACCGAATCGCCCAGCAACTGGGAATAGACCTCTTGGTCCTCCAGCTCAACCTGAGAATTTCGGTTCGAAGATCGGTCTGGCTCACTCCAGACCCAGTCGACATCCCTAACCGCAGCAAAGAAGAACCGATTCTTCCAACCCTTGATCAATATGGAAAGGTCGAATCGGAGGCACCTAGGCTGGGGAGAAAGATACCACTAGCCGTCATCGATGGAGTACCGCTTCAGGATGAAAAGGGCCCTGAACAGTGAAAAACGGGCAACGAACCCATGGAAGTGGTAGAAAACTTTGAAGGTGAAGATGACCCTGATGGCATTGGGAGCCAACTGGGCCAGAACAAGACAAAAATGACTGATGAAGGAGAGGAAGAATGGATGAAGAGGAAAACGAAGACCCCCTATAAGGAAGTCCTCGTAGAAAGTGACCCACCCGGGGCTGCTAGAAGTGACTCGCTCTCATGGTCTTAGGAGCGAGAGCTGGATAGAGTCCGGGACCCCATACGTATCCCAGATCCAGGAAATGTCATCTCTGTTCATTGTCGAAATGAAGCCGGAGGGAACGAAAGGAGTCTTTGCCACCAGAGGGAGAAGGGTAGAGATGGGAACAGCAAGAATGACAGGTGGAGCCTTAGGAGCCGTAAGGACTCCGATGATTATACTGCCCGGCCGCAACCACCACTGGACGTCGATGGGAACGTCATCCTCCGAAGAGAAGGATGATGGATTCCTCGGTCGGGATGGACCGGCCTCGTCCGGGTTAGAATAGGAGTGGCAGCGATGACCTGAAGGAGCCATTGAGAAGGAGGAAACAAAGAAAGGTCTGGTTCGAAAAAAACTAGAGTTCGAGAGGGAGTAGGGATGAAAATGGGTCGACAGAGCACTTACCGGGATGTTGTAGCGGAAGAATGGTGACCCAAGAGATGAAGAAGGACCGCTACAACCACTGGCGGGGTGTGAGAAAGCCAAGAGACCTTGTTTTCGAAAAGTTCGCTCTCTTTTCTAACCAATAAACAGTAGCCGTACAGCTCCTTTTTCGTTTAAGCCATCAGATGAGCGCCACGTGTGGAGACGCCCGACGACGATGCTTTGGTTCGCTGGAAACCGCCTCGAGTCTGGCACGGCGTGATTATGACCCATTGAACGTGCGGACATGGCGCCCGTGCATTGGACCTCGGGCATGATAAGCGGAGCGGTAGCGGTCGCGATATTTATTGCACAGGATTTTTGTCCTCCAATGTCATCTCCACATTAACTCCCCACGTCCCTGCAGTGGCACTCCGACGGGACTTAGGAGTGGGGGGCAACTGATATGGCAAGATCACTGACGTAGAGCATACGACAACCCAGCTGGCAGTCAGGCGGTGCCATGTGGCATTCACCTCCGAGCTCTCCAACTAGGTGGCTTGACCAGCATCGCACCCACCTCGGTTCGACCTCGGCACCTCTGCCCCTTTGCCAGGTGTCGACCCAGAAGGGGTCCACTTTGGCCGAAGTGGGCCTACCACTGCTCCTCCGTCAGGTGGCCCCCCCAGATGGGTCCACCTCGATCGGAGTCAAGTCAGGCACCTCTGCTCCTTCGCCTGGTGGCGCCCCTTGATGGGTCCACCTTGGCCGAAGTCGAGCTTGCCTTCGCCCCTTCACCAGGTGTCGACCTAGGAGGGGTTCACCTCGGTTGAAGTGGGCATGCCCCTACTCCTCCGCCAGGTGGCGCTCCCAGATGGGTCCACCTCGGTCGGAGTCGAGTCGGGCACCTCTACTCCTTTGCCAGGTGGTGCTCCTTGAGAGTCCACCTCGGTCGAAGTCGAGCTTACCTCTGCCCCATTGCCAGTTGTCGACCTAGGAGGGGTCCACCTCGGTCGAAGTGGGCCTGCCCTTACTCCTCCGCCAGGTGGCCACCCCAGATAGGTCCACCTCGGTCGGAGTCGAGCTGGGCACCTTTGCTCCTTCGCCAGGTGGCACCCCTTGATGGGTCCATCTTGATCGAAATCGAGCTTGCCTTTGCCCCTTCGCCAGGTGTCAACCTAGGAGGGGTCCACCTCGGTCGAAGTGGGCTTGTCCCTGATCCTCCGCCAGGTGGCGCCCCCAGATGGGTCCACCTCGGCCGGAGTCGAGCCGGGCCCCCTGCTCCTTCACCAGGTGGCATCCCCAGATGGGTCCACCTCGGCCGAAGTCGAGCTTGCCTTCGCCCCTTCGCCAGGTGTCAACCTAGGAGGGGTCCACCTCGATCGAAGTTGGCCTGCCTCTGCTCCTCCACTAGGTGGCGTCCCTAAATGGGTCAATCTCAGCCAGAGTCGAGCTTGGCACCCCTGCTCCTTCCTAGGTGGCACCCCCAGATGGGTCCACCTCGGTCGGAGTCGAGCCAGGCCCCCTGCTCCTTCGCCAGGTGGCACTACCAGATGGGTCCACCTCGACCGAAGTCGAGCTTGCCTCCGCCCCTTCACCAGGTGTTGATCTAAGAGAGATCCACCTCGATCGAAGTGGGCCTGCCCCTGCTCCTTCACCAGGTGGCGCCCCCAGATGGATCTACCTCGGTCGGAGTAGAGCCGGGCCCCCTGCTCCTTTGCAAGGTGTGCCCCCAGATGGGTCCACCTTGACCGAAGTCGAGCTTGGCTCCGCCCCTTCGCCAGGTGTCAACCTAGGAGGGGTCCACCTCGGCCGAAGTGGGCCTGCCTCTGCTCCTCGACTAGGTGGCACCCCCAGATGGGTCCACCTCAGTCGGAGTCGAGCCTGGAACCCTTGCTCCTTCGCCAGGTGGCGCCCCCAGATGGATCCACCTTGGCCGAAGTCGAGCCGGGCCTCCCTGCTCCTTTGTCAGGTGGTGCCCCTTGACGGGTCCATCTCGGTCGAAGTCAAGTTTGCCTCTGCCCCTTCACCAGGTGTCGACCCAAGAGGGGTCCACCTAGATTGAAGTGGGCCTGCCTCTGCTCCTCTGCCAGGTGGTGCCCCCAGATGGGTCCACCTTAGCCGGAGTCAAGCCTGGCACTCCCGCTCCTTCTACCAGGTGGCGCCCCCAGACAGGTCCACCTTGGCCGAAATCAGCCTTTTATATGGAGCACGGAAGGACCGAGGGCGCAAGCCTCAAGGAAGTTGCTGAGGATAGCGCGCACAGGCGGCGCATCCAGTACGGCATCCCCAGGCCTGTAATGATGCGCGCAACCTCATTTACATCAGTTTAGAAGGGGCACCCTGCTCGAGATACCGAATTCGGTACCCGATAACTTGGTACTCCAAAAAGGGAGAGCCACGATCAATGCCTCGAGCCCGAGGGCGCCCTCACGAGGATCGGGGCCCCGCCAAGTTTTTCCTTTCATGACTGCATGGCAAATGATACCAGCTCAGCACTTAACTCCCGACCGTAAGGGAAGACGATCGGGGAGAACAGTCGCTAAGCATCGCTGACCTCCGGAGCCTCCCTAGGAGGGGGAATTGAGGCACCAAGGTATCCAACGACCAGCAACCACAAAAGGGACACCACAGGCAAGAAGGAAGGGGAGCAATCAAGAGGGCAAGCACACACATGGGGAGAAGAGGCGATTCTGAGACAGGAGCTCCAAAGGAACTCGCAAGAGCGAGCTTGGCGAGCCCAGTTACAGGAACTAGAGCGCCCATCCCTCTCGTTCTCACTTATCTTTTCATCAAAGATTCCTCTAAGCACGGAGACCCAGCAGGAATCCGTCTTAGTGGATCTGTTCCACTTTACCGCTCTCTAATTTGACTGTTGGAGTGCCTCCGCTAGGATCCTCGGCCCGGGTCTCTAACCTTGTTTTGTAGATCTGGGAGCGTAAGGATTCCGAAGCGAAGGGGATCATAGTTTGGTGCCAACTCACAGCTGCAGGCCACAGCGGTAAGGTCGGCAACACTCTGGGCTGCTTGCCGGAAACGGGTTCCGGGCGACCTCTCGGACTAAACTCTGGGATCTCGTGGAGGAACTGGGTTCCTTGCCACCTTCCAGACCGAAGTCCGGGGCTTCATGGGAGAACTAGGTTTCGCACCACCTTTCGGATTGAATTTCGGGGCCTCATGCCAGAACTAGATCCCGTGCGGCCTCTCGGACTGAACCCCGGGATCTCGGGGAGGAATTGGGCTCCATGCCACCTTTCGGACTGAACTTCGAGGCCTTTTGCTGGAACTAGGTTCCGTGCGGCTTTCCAGACTGAACTCTGGGATCTCGTGGACTTCGTGCCACCTTCCAGACTAAACTTCGGGGCCTCATGCCGGAACTGGGTTCCGTTCGGCCTTCCGGACTGAACTCCAGGATCTCGTGGAGGAACTAGATTCCTTGCCACCTTCCAGACCAAAGTCCGGGACTTTGTGCGGGAACTAGGTTCCGTACCACCTTCCATAATAAACTCTAGGGCCTCATGCCGAAACTAGGTTCCGTTCGGCCTCTCGGACAGAACTCCGGGATCTCGTGGAGGAACTGGCTTCCTTGCCACCTTCCGGACCGATGTTCGGGACTTTGCATTTCTCGCAGACCACTGGCAGGGCTTCTGCCTTGCTCTCATTCGCCAGCTCTCAAGATCGGGCGACACTAACCTTGCAAGATAGAGACAAGTATTTCACAAAGAAAGAATTTCATTATTAATGTTTAGGAAGCCTTACATCATTGGTAATACATCCTCAAGTTCGCGGTGTTCTACGTCCATGGAAAGTGAGCCTCGTTGAGCTTGGCAAGATAGTAGGCACCGTGAGGGAGTGCTTCGACCACCCGGTAAGGGCCTTCCCAATTTGGAGAGAGCTTTCCACACTCTCGAGGTTGGGAGGCCTTGGCGTGGTGCAGCACCAGGTCTCCGGGCTGGAAAGACTTCGGCCTTATCTTGGAGTTGTAGTATCTGGACACCCGCTGCTGGTAGGCTGCCATTCGAACTCGTGCCTTGTCCCTCGTTTTCTCGAGGAGATCTAGGTTGAGGAGCAGTCGTGCTGGGTTCTCGGCTTCATTGTATTATTCCACATGCAGCGTTGGCAGGCTAAGCTCCACCGAGATTACTACTTCTACTCCAAAAACAAGGTTGAAGGGGGTTTCATCCGTGGCCATCCTTGGGGTTGTATGGTACGCCCACAAGATGCTGAGAAGTTTCTCAGCCCATCTTCCTTTGGCCTGATCCATCGGGTCCGGAGCCCTTGCAAGATGGTCCGGTTGGTGACTTCAGCTTCTCCATTGGTCTTGGGATGCACCACCGAGGTGAAGCGATGATGAATACCGAGGTCATTGCATAACTCCTCAAACTCCCGACAGTCGAACTGACATCCATTGTCAGTGATGATGGTATGGAGAAGTCCAAAGTGACATATGATCGACTTCCAAAGGAACTTACTGACATTCGCCTCCGCAATCTAGGCTAACAGCTCGACCTCGACCTACTTCGTGAAGTAGTCGATGATGACAATCAAGAACTTGCACTACCCAGATGCAGGAGGAAAGGGACCGATGAGGTTTATGCAAAACTGGGCAAAAGGTCAAGGGACGGAGAGTTGGGAGAGCGGCGCGGCCGGCTGGCATTGCACGACGGCATGATGTTGGCAGTGGTCACACCTCTTAACAAAGTTGGATGCGTCCTCTCTCATCGTCTCCCAGAAGTATCCTTGACAGAGGGCCTTTTACGCCAAAGTCCTGCCCCCCACATGATTCTCGCAGAGGCCTTCATAAATTTCTTGGAGAACGAGTGCGGCCTCCGTGGGCCTCAAACACTTGAGGAGCAGGTAGGAGTATGACCTCCGGTAGAGCAGTCCGTCCATCATCACGAAGCATGCGGCCTTCCTTTTGATGAGACCGGCCTCTATTCGATCCTCAGGCAAGGTGCCGTCGATGATGTACTTGACGTACTTGTCCATCCAGCTGGGCTCCGGGGTGACCTGGTGGATCTTTCTAGGGACTTCATTGCTCAGGGCTTGGAGATGTTCGATGTGGGTGCGGCCCAACGATGAGTCTAGCAGGGTTACTAGGTGAGAGAGGGCGTCAGCACGGGTGTTTTCATCGTGCAGGATGTGGGAGACACTAAAGCGCTTGAAGCACGCCGCGCTTGCATGCACCAACTCCAGATACCTCAATATTTGAGGATCTCATGCCTTATACTCGCTTGAGACCTACCCGATGACCAGCTACGAATCAGTGAAGACCCTCAGGCTGGTCACACCGAGCTTGCGGGTGACTCTCAACCCCGCGAGGAGTGCTTCATACTTCGCTTGGTTATTGGTGGCGGCGAACTGGAGGCGGAGCACGCACTCAGCAACGACTCCCTTGCTGTTGGCAAGGATGAGCCCGGCTCCGCTCCCACTGGAGTTAGAGGCTCCGTCCACATGCAGGACCCAAATGTCCTCCTCCGGTTCAGGTCCTGGTTGCCGACTCTGGAGGCTCTCTTTCGGCCCCTCGTCCAGGCCTGCACACTCAACTAAAAAGTCAACTACTACCTGCACCTTCATGGCCGACCTTGGTCGATAAGCGATGTTTAACTCGCTGAGCTTCAATGCCCACTTCGCTAGGCATCCATATGTGTCAGGTCGGCTGAGCATGGCCTTTAACAGTTGGTTTGTCAGGATCTCAATTGAGTGTGCTTGGAAATAAGGCCTGAGGTGTTGGGCAGATTTTATTAGTGCAAAAATTAACTTGGATCGAGAGTACCTGAGCTCCGCATTGCAGAGGAGCTTGCTTGTATAGTATACAGGTCTCTGGATTCCTTTGTCATCCGTTTGGACTAAGACTGAGCTGACGGCCTCCGTGGTGATAGCCAGATACAGGAGGAGCTCTTCTCCCTCCTCTGGCCGAAAGAGTGTGATGGTGATGCCAGGGTCTTCTTCAGCTCCTCAAATGCCTCCTAGCGCTCCTTCGTCCAGGAGAAGTCATGCATCTTCCTCAGCGCCTTGAAGAAGGGCTAGCAACGATCAACGGATTGTGAGATGAACTAGCTCAGGGCCGCTATCCAGCCGGTGAGCCGTTGGATTTGCTTCTTGGAGGTGGGCTGCTCCATGTCAAGGATCGCCTGAACCTTCTCCGGGTTGGCTTCTATTCCTTTTTGGGTCACCATGAAGCCAAGAAACTTTCCCGCCGCCACACCGAAGGTGCACTTCACCGGGTTCAGCTTCATTTGGCGGAAGCGGAGGTTATGGAAAGTCTCCGTCAGGTCATCGATATGGTCCGAGGTCGGCTTGCTCATCGCCAGCATGTCGTCCTTGTATACCTGCATGTTGCGGCCAATTTGGTCTTTGAAGACCTTGTTGACCAACCGTTGGTACATGGCACCGGCATTCTTCAGACCAAAGGACATCATCTTATAACAGTAGGTTCCATGGTCCGTGATGAAGGTAGTGTTCTCCTTGTCTTCAGGGTACATCTGGATTTGATTGTACCCGGAAAAAGCATCCATGAAGGAGAGGAGGCGGTGACCCGAAGTGGTGTCCACGAGCTGGTCGATCTTCGAAAGTGAGAAGCTATTTTTCGGGCAAGCTCGGTTGAGATCGGTGTAATCCACACAGATCCTTCATTTCTTGTTGTTTTTCCTAACCATCACTACATTCGCCAACCAACTAGGATACTGCACCTCTCATACAAAACCAGCAGTGAGGAGCTTCTCCACCTCTTCGTTGATCGCCTTCTGCCTTTTTGCAGCAAAACTCGTCTTCTACTGCCGAACTGGATGGCACTTCATATCGATCTTCAACTGGTGGGTGATGACGTCTGGGGGAATACTTGGCATGTCCGCCGCAGACCAGGTGAGCACATCTGCGTTCGCTTGAAGGAAACTCAGCAAACGAGCCCATTCATCTGCCAGGAGTTGGGCTCCTATTTGCACCATTTTCTATGGGTCCGAGCCAAGGGGGTATGTTAGCAAGCACTCCACCAGGCCGCCCCTGGGATCCTGCGCCCTTTGGTCGAGGTCATCGACGTCGGAGCCGAGCTCGGCACTCCGGGCTCCAGGGATAGCCTGCAGGCAATGCTGGATGGGCTGAACTGCCCCCCTCATCTCCCCCATTCCAAAAATGGTGGGGAATTACACCAACAATCTCTTGGTGGAAATGACCGCATCAAGTTGGTTGAGCCCTGGGCGACCCAAAATGGCATTGTACGGTGATGGGAGTCGGACGACGGTGAACGTCATCATGACTGTGCTCTACTGGGGTAGAGTCCCGACGATACCAGGGAGAGCGATCTCTCCCTCGACTCCCACAGAATCCCTGATAAATCCCACGAGAGGGGTATGCACTGGCCTTAGCCGATCACGAGATAAGTTCATCTAGGAGAAAGCATCGTAAAAATGTACATCGGTAGAGCTCCCACTATCAACCATAATCCGATGTATAGGATACTTAGCGATGGTCATCTCAACCATCACTGCATCATTATTTACATTTTCATTTTCACCTCCCTTCCCCTTTTCAAAGGGGAGTACATCTTCCAGGTCTCCTCCCTCCCGGGCTCTCTTTGACGCGCACCCTATCCCCCAAGAAATCATGCCCACTGGCTTCTCCGTGGGGCGGTTATCTATTGCAGGAATGGGGGGAAGGGCCGCAAGTGGCCGGTCCTCCACCGGGGCCTCTCTTCCTACGAACTTCTTGAGATAGCCCCTCCCGATGAGGTCCTCAATTTTTCTCTTCAGGTTATGGCACTCCTCCGTGTCATGGCCGTGGTCGTGGTGGAACTAGCAGTACTTTATCTTGTCATGACGGTTCTTCGGGTTCTAAGGAGGAGGTCGGTGGAGGTAGCCCTCGTCCTCAATCTCCATAAGGATCTTGGTTCTTGGAGAAAGGAGGGGAGTGAAGGTATGTTCCAGAACGGGATCGTTCTTCGGCTTCGATCCTGACTGAAAGTCTGCAGGTGGCTTGGGCCTCCGGGTCCTAGGAACATCCCTTAGGATAGGCTTCTTTGAAGGCTTTCCATCTAGCTCTCTCCTGGTACGGTCAGCCTCCTCAGTGTGGATGTACTTGTGGATGCGAAGGAGGAGTTCAGAGTACATCTTGGGCGGCTTCTTGTCCAAGGAATATGTCAAACGGGAGGTCTCGAGCCCTCGCTTCAATACCAGCATGGCGATGGGCTTGTCCAGACTGTAGATCTCCAGGCCAGCAGTCTTGAAGTGGGTAACATAGTCCCACAGGAGTTCCTGGTCTTGCTGTCGGATAGAGAAGAGGCTGTCCACCTCTCACGGCACCCTTTGACAAGTGTTGAAGTGTGCCACGAACTTTCCTTCCAACTGCTGGAATGAGTCGATGGATTCAAGCTCGAGGCGGGTGAACCAAACTCGAGCGGCCTTCCGGAGGGTGGCCGGGAAGGCGATGCACAGGAGGGCGTCCGTCGCCCCCTGGACTCTCATAAGAGGTTTATAGCTCTCCAGGTGATCCAGGAGGTCGGTGGCCCCATTGAAGGGATCTACCGAGACATGTGGAATCGACTCGGAATTGGTTTCTCTTGGATTTTTTGGGAGAAGGGTGGTCGGGCGCTGTAGCCCACTGGCTTGCTGGGGGAGCCTTACATGGCAAATCGACGGGAGAGCTCTGCCAGTTTGCGTTCTTGCTCTTCCAGGTGCCTCTCAGTCAGGTGCCTGATGGCCTCATTAGTGGAAGCTTCCATTGAGGCCACTGGAGAAGAAGATGCCGATGGGTCGCGGTGAGGGGTCTTTCCCCGACAATGCTTGCTGCGCTTGGTAGCATTATTATTGTCCGCCGGGGATCGGCTCTCTTGGTCTACCGCCCAGAATGATTTCTCTTCGCGGGGGTCTGGTGACTCCTGCGGGGGTTGGTTGCTGCCCACGGATAGGATGGCCTGTCCTGGATGGAGCACAGGCTTCCATTGGGGGCCCACGACTTGGGCCGCGGGGGTCCCTGGCTAGGGTTGAGTAGCCAGTGAGCACTGCTGATGCTGTAGCTACCTAACGACCGTGGCCCGTGGTCAGTGTCTGTAGCTACTGGAAAATGGCAGCATACTGACCATCCGTCGAGGGTAGCTAAGGAGGTGGAACAGGAGGAGCGGGAAGTTTCCTTTCCGAGCTACGGACTGGAGGGGAGGGAACTTCTCTTGCCTGATTGGTGGGGGCCTCGCATCCACGAGTCACCACCATTGTTGAATTCGAGCCATTCTCAAGCTCGTGGGGGGCTTGTTCGTGTTGGGGCTTTCGTCCCCTTTCTTGGCATGCCAATCTGTTACCGACCTTACTGCTGTCGGCTGCAGCTGTGAGTTGGCACCGGACTGCGATCCCCTTCGCTTCAGAATCCTTACGCTCCCAGATCTGCAAAACAAGGTTAGAGACCCGGGCCGGGGATCCCGGCGGGGCACTCCGACAGTCAAGTTAGAGAGCGGTAAAGTGGAACAGATCCACTAAGATGGATTCTTGCTGGGTCTCCGTGCTTAGAGAAATCTTTGATGAAAAGATAAGTGAGAAGGAGCAGGGGTGCCGGGCTCGACTTCGGCCGATATGGACCCATCTGGGGGTGCCACCTGGCGAAGGAGCAGGGGTGCCAGGCTTGACTCCGACTGAGGTGGACCCATCCAGGGGTGCCACCTGGCCGAGGAGTAGAGGCAGGCCCACTTCGACCGAGATGGACCCCTCCTGGGTCGGCACCTGGCGAAGGGATAAAGACAAGCTCGACTTCGACTGAGATGGACTCATCTGGGGGTGCCATATGGTGGAGCAGGGAGCCCGGCTCGACTCCGACCGAGGTGGACCCATCTAGGGGCGCCACTTAGCGAAGGAGCAGGAGCTGGCCCACTTCAATCGAGGTGGACCCCTCCTAGGTCGACACCTGGCGAAAGGGCGGAGGCAAGCTCGACTTCGATCGAGGTGGACCCATCTGGTAGCGCCACCTGACGAAGGAGCAGGGGGCCTGGCTCGACTCCGACCAAGGTGGACCCATCTGGGGGTGCCACCTGGAGAAGGAGCAGGGGTGCCAGGCTCGACTCTGGCTGATGTGGACCCATTTAGGGGCGCCACTTGGCAAGGGAGCTGAGGCAGGCCAACTTCGACCGAGGTGGACCACTCCTGGGTCGACACCTGGCGAAGGGGTGGAGGCAAGGTCGACTTCGATCGAGGTGGACCCATCTAGGGGCGCCACCTGGCGAAGGAGCAGGGGGCCCGACTCGACTCTGATCGAGGTGGATTCATCTAGGGGCGCCACCTGGTGGAGGAGCAGGGGCAGGCCCACTTCGTTCGAGGTGGACCCCTCCTAGATCGATACCTGGCGAAGGGACAGAGGCAAGCTCGACTTCGATCGAGGTGGATCTATCAAGGGGTGCCACCTGGTGAAGGAGCAAAGGTGCCCGGCTCGACTCCAACCATGGTGGACCCATCTATGGGTGCCACCTGGTGGAGGAGCAGGGGCAGGCCCACTTCGACCGAGGTGGACCCCTCTTGGGTCGACACCTGGCGATGGGATGGAGGCAAGCTTGACTTCGGTCGAGGTGGACCTATCAAGGGACACCACCTGGCGAAGGAGCAGAGGTGCCTGGCTCGACTCTGGCCTAGGTGGACCCCTCTTGGGTCGACACCTGGCGAAGGGGCGGAGGCAAGCTTGACTTTGACCGAGATGGACCCGTCAAGGGGTGCCACCTAGCGAAGGAGCAGAGGTGCTCAGCTCGACTCCGGTCGAGGTGGACCCATCTAGGGATGCTACCTGGTGGAGGAGCAGGGCAGGCCCACGTCGATCGAAGTGGACCCCTCCTGGGTCGATACCTGGTGAAGGGGTGGAGGTGCCGAGCTCAAACCGAGGTGGGTGCGATGCTGGTCAAGCCACCTGGCTGGAGAGCTCAAAGGAGATTGTTGGGATTTGAGTGGTGCTCCCAAGCTTTGGAAAGACTTGGAACACCATGGCAGGGATGCTGGAGGCGATCCCTGGATGCTTAGAGGCATGCCAAGCATTTTCTGGAGGTGTTCCATGAGGCTCAAGATCTGGGTTTGGAGATCTTGAGGTTGGAGTCGTCTTGGGCTATTGAGGAGTCGATTCCTGCAGGTCGATAGTAGGTTGGAGTTCTGGTCGAGTCGGCTCGAGGTTTATTCGAGTCGACTCATGGTTTGGTCGAGTCAGCTCAAGGTCTGGTCGAGTCAGCTCTTCTGATGGGTTTAGAGCTCATGTGTTGGCCTGGAGGGAGAGAGAGAGTTTTGTTGAGCTGAGTCATGTTGACTCAGTGCTATATATATATCTTGTATGTGTAGAGCCGGTAGACGATGGAGAGTTGCAAGAAGAGAGCCAAGTCTCTTTCTCCCCATTCTTAATTTCTCTCTCCCTCTCTTTGGTTCTCTCTATCATTGATAGCCCCATGGGGGCACACCTCCGCGACGGGAGTGGATGGTGTGCCCCAATCCTTCCCTGGTGAGGTTCTTTTCATGGCCATGGCAGCATCAATGAGATCCCAGGCATTTTGCATGGTGGAGCGAGGTGTCTCGTTTCCTCAACATTTGGTATCAGAGCTTCTTGATACGGTGGCATGAAGGAAGAAGGGAAGAAGAAGCAGATCTCTGGTTGTGAGATATGGAGGAGGCTGCAGTTGTGCAGATCAGAAGCACCATGGACCTGCCGGAGATCTCGCGGAGGTGAGATCGGAGGTGTGCAGATCGGAAGCATGGTGGATCTGCCAGAGATCTCGTCGGAGAGATAAGATCGGAGGTGAGGGATTGCTGCCCTCACTGGGAGAGATTCTTGATCATGCCAGAGAGGAGATCTGGCGGATGGCCCGGTGGCAACGAACATGATAAGATCACGATGGCATGGCTAGAGTTTAGATTCTTGGATCTGAAAGCCATGGAGGATCGTCGGCCTGGGGGGTCATGGGTCTGGATCTGTGGATCTCCGATGGAGATGGAGATGTTTTCAGCAGATCTGGATGGCTCGGTGGCGATGCATGAAAATCCGGATCGCGTTGGCATGGATCGGAGGGAGTTCCAGTCTTCCCTTGTGCCGAAACATGATGGGCCGAGATGGAGGAGAGATTGCCCAATCAAGGGCATGGCTGCCAAAAAAAAAAAAGAACACCGGTCACAGGGCATCGCAGGGAGCTGGCTCGGGCTTCACAGAGCCAGCCCAGGCAGAGAATGTAGGAGTGGTGCAGGTTGCAAAGCCGGCTCGGGCATCGCAGGGCTGGCTCGGTCGTCGTGGAGTCGGCTCCTCCAGAGAGGTCGCCAGTGCAGAATAACAGAGTCGGCTCGGGCACAGCGTTGGCATAGTGTTGGCGTTGACTCACCGGTGGCTGGGCGCGGTGCAGATGCTGCGCGGAGATGTCGCAGCAAGCTCGCCGGTGCAAGCACGTTGTAGGGCAGCGTCGAGCGTGGCGCAGTGAGGAGACGGTAGCACGGCTCACCGGTCATGGCCGCGAGTGCAGATGCGGTGCGGGCCGTCATGGGAGGCCATAGCGTAGCGACACGGGAGTGGTGTAGGGCAGCGCAGGGCGTCGCGGGAGCGGTGTGATGCCAGTCGCGTGCGAGGTGGCTCGGGCTCACCGGTCACCGGTGCAGGCGCTGCGCAAATTGCTGGTGGTTCCCGATGACGTGGATGGCCCGAGGTAGCACGGGCGATCGCCGGTGGCTCGGCACGACGGCGGGACTGTCGTTGAAGGTGACGGGCGGTGGCCGGAGGCGACGGCATTGGTTGGGAAATGCTGTGGTCCACGGGTTTTGCCATGGACTAGCAGCAATGGCAGCGGTAGACCCAAAATTCCCATATTAACCATTGGGACGGTTCACTGTGGATCGATTAATCGAGGCATCTTAAGTCATTGCTCTGAAATTCATGCTGACTCATTTTTTTGGCGATTTTGGGTTCAATCGAGCTCTGATTTGAGCCCCGTCTGCACCGTTGGATTTCATGTTTCAAGCTCTTCGTATTGAGCTAGGTTGGATCTAGTGATGGAGTCAGATCATAGGTGATGTGGAGATCGTGGTGCAGCGATCGTGTATGCGGGTAGCTTGAGCAGGTTGGTTCTATCTTCGACTCTCCTAGGTGGACAGAGGTTCATGGTGTTGGGAGTAGTGTGGAGGTCTGCTGGTTATGTGGATCTCGTCGAGGATGATGGATCCTGTGGTGAAGGAGCTCGTGACGGTGTTGCAGAGCTGCGGGTCCTGTGATGTGGTGCATTGACAGGTCGGGTGATCTATGGTTCAGCACAGGTAGAGCGACACACACCGGAGATCTTCAGAGCATGAGTGGTAGCTCCATCGGTAGTAGACCAAATTCTTGGTCATTGTGGAGGATAGCAATCGATAGGTCTCCAGCTACCTTGATCGAGGTGGAGCTGTTCGTGGGTGTGGTATCCCACATGACTGGAGGTGGGTCTCATGGAGCACCAGAGACCGGGTACATCAACAGAGGCTGGGACATGATCATGCAGCCTATGGACAGGCTGGGACATGATCATGCAGTCACTGGAGCTGATGGAGGCTGGTAGCTCAGGGAGACAGGAGACAGTCTTAGGGAGTGCCAGGGATGACATGCAGCCTATGGATAGGATGGGACGTGATGGAGTAGACATCATGCAGCCATGGACAAGCTGGGACATGATGGAGTAGATATCATGTAGCCTAGAGACAGACTGCGACATGACAGACATCATGCAGCCTATAGACAGGCTGGGAAGTAATGGAGCAGCCACTTGCGATGGTTTCTATGTTCAGTTGCTGTATTTGAGGAGTTGGGATGATCTCCTGAGTTTCGGAGGTTCCTGCGAGGTTGCAGAGTATCTGAGACGGTCTTGGAGAGGTCCGTGGTGTGCGGAGGGTCTGAGGAGACAGCGATTGGTTACGAGGTTCAGGTCATCCTCAACAGGGCAGCGTTGAGATGCTAGCCTCGGGGTTTCTTTCTTTGGCATCAGGGAGACTTTAGTTTCAGGTGGAGCACTGGTGACAGGTGGCTTCATGAGTGGAGTGAGTTTTTGACACATGTTCAGAGCGGGAGGTGCATGGAGGACCATATCCTTGCACGGACGTCAGGGGTGCACTTAGCCAGGTGGAGCGGAGAGTGCAGAGTATGGCGTAGCTCTGTGGAGATTGTGTCAGGTAGAGCTCCAATTACAGCGAGTGCCGGGGTTCAGGTTTGCTGGGTTCTCTCCAGGAAAGTCCAAGAACATACTGATGCAGCTGCCAGACAGAAGGAAAGAAATAATCTGTGGTGCCAGGATACGAGCTAGGGTCTTTAACTGTGGAGGCGGTCATCCCAGAGGTCTCCAGGTGATATCAGCAACTGGAAGATATTGGGAGAGGTGTGGATATCTGCACAGTGCTGTCAGGACACGCAATTATAACAGGGTGTGCGTTGAGGACATTGCCAAGTTTGTCAATGCTTGGGGGCACCAAGATGAAGATTGTTGGGATTTGAGTGGTGCTCCCAAGCTTTGGAGAGACTTGGGAGACCATGGCAGGGATGCTGGAGGCAATCCCTGGGTGCTTGGAGGCATGCCAAGCATTTCTTGGAGGTGTTCCATGAGGCTCGAGATCTGGGTTTGGAGATCTTGAGGTTAGAGTCGGCTTGGGCTATTGAGGAGTCGATTCCTACAGGTCGACAGCAGATTGGAGTTCTGGTCGAGTCGGCTCGAGGTCTGTTCGAGTCGACTCTTCTGATGGATTTAGAGCTCATGTGTTGGCCTGGGGGGAGAGAGATAGTTTTGTTGAGCTGAGTCATGTTGACTCAGTGCTATATATATATCTTGTATATGTAGAGCCGGTAGACGACAGAGAGTTGCAAGAAGAGAGCCAAGTCTCTTTCTCCCTATTCTTGATTTTTTTCTCTCCCTCTCTCTGGTTCTCTCTATCGTTGATAGCCCCATGGGGGCACACCTTCGCGATGGGAGCGGATGGTGTGCCCCAATCCTTCCCTAGTGAGGTTCTTTTCATGGCCATGGCAGCATCAATGAGATCCTGGGCATTCTGCATGGTGGAGCGAGGTGTCTTGTTTTCTTAACAAATGCCACATGGCACCGCCTGACTGCCAGCTGGATTGTTGTATGCTCTATGTCAGCGATCTTGCCATATCAGTATCACATCTTGTTATTATACTTGGAGTGCTATTATCTGTTACGATACCAATTATATTGATATCACTCTCTTAAAATTTTTTTATGCAGAATATGGATCCTTATTTTCAAGATTACGATTATCAATATTGATACTGCAAGAGAAGGAAAAAAAGAAAATAAAATAAGATAAATACAATCAATTAGATATGCAAGATTTTACTATGAGAAAAATAAAACTTATAATATATGATCTTTCACTCTCAATATCGTACAATTCTCTCTACAAGATATCCAAAATCTATCACAGATGCTCTTAATTCTCAGCCCTTATAGGCTTTTTGAAGACCTTTCACCACCCTCCAGGATACCCTATCCCTGGTTCTTTATTCTCATTTTAATTGTCTTTGGCATGAAGAGCATCTCGCCAGGAGTCCAATGGTCTAAATTCTTTATTCTCATTTTAATTGTTTTTAGCATGAAGAGCATCTCGCCAGGAGTCCAATGATCTAAATTATGTTGTACCTTTCCTAACTTGCATTTGACTGCATGACTACTCCTGGCCGTCTGATCGCCATTGATCATATCACAGATTGTGTGGATCAACCTAGATCGCATCAGAACCCTTCCTGGTTGTCAGATCTTCACGGGGAGTGCAAGGGAGAATTGGATCGCATGAATAGTATGCATGAGCCATGAAAAGTTTTCTATAGATCATGCTATACACGCCGTAGACCACACCTTTCTTTTGGTGGACTGGTGGTCCACGTACACCGTAATACACTGCATGAAGGAACAATGCCTGCACACATGGAGGGGATCGTTGCCACCTGTGCCAACACGTGCTTGCTAGGCTATATGCCCACATGAGCTGTAGGCCTGAATCTATTTTTTTCTTGCTTCTTGGATTTATTTGTGCGAACTTTTTACTGGGTTCTAGGCTTCTTTTGGAACTGATCGATGTGCTAAAATCCCAACAGTCTTCTCATTGACTCGATGTTTGGTCTTTACATGATTTTGAGAGCTCTTGAAGGATCTTGCTCCCATGCATTGAGACAAATGCTTGCTTCTCATGGATGGACAAACATGAGAGTTGAGCCAGGTCGCTCGATCTTATCTCCATTATATGCTGTGCTCTGCCTGACCTAAGACCTACTTAGGTCTCTCATCTTATGCCTGTCGTCCTCTCAAGTATCTTATCTCATACCTGATCCACCTGCTACCGGAGCTCCACCTCGTATTAGTCTCCTGTCTACGCCAAGGACTCTACCTCGTACTGGACTTCCTGTCAAGAGATAGTATCCTCCATGCTTTTTCCTCTGCAAGAAAATCCTTTTACCATGGACAATCTTCATGATTCTATCACTGGCTTTCCACATGTAGTCATTTGAATTTAGTTTGCTTAGAAAAAATTAGATTCTTCTTGAAATTGGATATATATCAGACCTCGTCCAGTTTCTTCATTATTCCACCATATGCTTTCAAGCTAACTATCCCGATACCCTTAATCGCACAGCGCGATCCATCTGGCAAGTAGACAGAACCCTCTCTATACTCTAGAGAGTCAAATAGCTCCTCTTTGCAATAAATATGATGTAGACATGCATAATCTAAAATCCACTGGAAAGAAGGAGATATCTTATTGGATATTATAAATGCATCACTACAGTATCCATCACTATTGCTACAATCAACCATTGCTACAATACCTTTCATCCGATCCTTGAACTATGAGCAATCTCTGATATTGTCCTAGCTCATCATATCGATAGTACTTGATCTTGCCCGTATCCTTTGACCTGGAATACCCATCTAGCGATCCTTTATCGCTCTATCTTTTGTCACTTGCTTCATTAGAAATAGCTAATGCTGAGTTCCCGCCTAAACTCAAAGCTTGATTCTCCTGCCCGAGAACATTATTCTGGAGTTACGTCAAGGTAACCTCCTTTATCTTAATGGTGTTCTTCCCCACTAGAAGAGTGGTTACCAAGGACTCAAAGGATTATGGAAGTGATGAAAGCAAGACCAACGTCCTAATCTTCTCCTTAACTTTCTCATTGACATTGAAGAGATTGATAAAGATCCTCTAGAAACTGCTTTGGTACTCTTGCATGATCTATCCTTCACTCATTCGCAGTTGATAGAACTATTTTCAAAGAAAGAGCATGTTGGTGAGGGACTCACCATGTACAACTTCTCGAGCTTCACCTATAGCACTGTCAGAGAAGTCTTGTTTAGCATATGAATTACCATATCATCCACCAAATATAAGTGGATAGTGCTCATCACCTACATCTAAAGCCGTCTCCAAGTCTTATCCTCCATGGTGACTGGCCTCTTAACGTATGTAAGAGCATCGATTAATCGATACTAGATCAGCACATCTTTCACCTTCACTTACTAGAGAGCAATTGCTTGTCTCGTTTGTTGACTCTGGTCTTGATTTTGATGATTGACAAAATGTTTAAGTATATATGAATACTAAGTGTATTTTAAGTGTGTTTGTCAGATCTTAGTACTCATCCATGTTAAATGAAGAAATATATGTTTTCAGTTGAAAAAAGTCCTTAAATTAATGAAATATCAAGTTATAAAGACTTTGGAACATAAGGAAGACTTGGAAGGTCTTAAAATTTGATTTTGAAGAAGTTTCAGCAAGTTTCTATAATGGCACAGCAAGTGTCGATACTTAGAAATCAAGTGTCGACACTTGAAGATCAAGTATCGATACTTGCAAACCAAGTGTCGACTCAAGGCCTAAGATTTTTGAAAATACAGAACTATACCATTTGGAGGTTTTTGCCTCAAGTGTCGACTCAAAGAATTGAAGTGTTGACACTTGAAATTGAAGTGTTGACACTTGAAATAGAAGTGTTGACTTACAAAAATAAAGTGTCGACACTTGAAATTGAAGTGTTGACTCATGAAGGTCAAGTGTCGATAATTGGACTGTAATGGCTAGTTTTTTGAGCTGCAGAACTTCTCCAACTTGCTTCAAACGACTATATTTTCATTCCCAACAGTCATAAATGGTCATCTATGGTTTGGAGAGCTATATAAACATTAAAAATCAAATGGAAAAGAAATCCTTTGGTGAGATCATTGAATATCCTTCAAGGATTCAAGAGTTGAGTGGTTCAAGCCTTCAAGCTTCCAAGTTTCCAAGAGAGCATCCAAAGTTCACATCATCAAGTTGCAATCAAAGGCTTTAACAAATTGAAGACAAGATCTTCATCGACATTCAAAGAGTTTCAAAGAAATATTTGCTTTATTTTAGAAAGCTTTTATTGTACTCTTTTCATATTGTTCTTACATTGCTTACAAGAGATTTTTGGTGAGCCTTGGAAAACCAAAAAGGTTTTTGGTGAGCTTTGGAAAACCAAAAAGGTTTTTGGTGAGCCTTGGAAAATCAATTAGATTCTTGGTTAGTCCACAAAACCAAGGAAGGTTAGGTTGTTGGTGAGCCTAAGGTATAGAACCAACTAGGATTTAACTTGTGAGCCCGAAGACAAAACAAGTTGTTGAAGTTGTTGGTGAGCCAAAGGTATAAAACCAACTAGGATTTAACTTGTGAGCCCGAAGACAAAACAAGTTATAAAGGTTGTTGATGAGCCTAGGTTACAAAACCAACTTGGATTTTGATTAGTGAGCCCGAAAAACTAATCGACTGTAATTTTGGTGATTATAGTAAAATTTTCAAGGAAAACTTGAGAAATGGATGTAGGTGCCTTGGAGTGCACCGAACCACTATACATTCTTGTATTTGTGCTTGCTTCTTTATTGCTTATTTACTTTTGTACATTTACTTTATTAATTTCGTTGCTTAATATTTTGAAGCACACAAACACTTTGACAAAATACAAGCACTTGAATTGAATTAGCACATACTTATTTAGTTTATTTCAAATAAATTTGATAGACCCAATTCACTGCTCCTCTTGGATTGCATCATCTATGGACAACAAGTGGTATCAGAGCTCAGAATCCAAAATCATTGATATCTAAACCTTGTGCTTTGCAAAGAATCCAATGATTTTGAGTTAAAAGATCATGGCAACCCTTGTAGGTATTAGTGTTAGACCACCATTTTTCAATGGCACATATGACACATTTTGAAAAACTCGCATGCGCATCTATATTCAATCTATTAGTTATCATCTTTGAAAAATTATAGTTAATGGTCCTCATATTCCTTCCATTTTGGTTAATGACATTTCTATTCCAAAGCTCGAAGAGGATTGGAATGAATATGACATTAATCAATATGAAATTAATGCTAAAATAATGAACTTGCTTTATTGTGCATTGAACTTTAATGAATTTAATAGGATCTCCACATGCATATCGGCAAAGAAAATATGAGACATACTTGAAATTACTTATGAGGGTACTCTTCAAGTGAATAATACTAAAATTAATTTGCTTGTACATTCTTTTGAAATCTTTGAAATGATGCACTATGAATCTATTTCTGATATATATATATATATATTAGATTTATGACTATTATTAATGAATTGAAAAGTCTTGGCAAAGTTTATAGTAATGCTGATTTGGTTAATAAAATTCTTAGATCTTTGCCAATATCATGGGATCCAAAGGTGACGACGATCCAAGGCCAAAAAAAATTCAAAGCAATGATAGCAACTTGGAGCGATAGCGAAGATTCAAGTTCGGATGATGAACAAGAAGTTGCCCATCTTTGCTTCATAGCAAATGAGGAAGAGGTATGTTCTGAAAATGATTATGATTTTAACTTTGATGAATTACATGATACATTTAATGATCTTGTGCATGAATATAAATTGCTAAAAATTGAGTACAAGAAATTAAAAAGGCATGTTGACTCTTTTTCTCTTGAGAACACTAATCTTGCCAATAAAAATGATGATTTAAATGCCAAGATTGATATTTTAAAAAATGAAAAGAATAGTTTTTCTAAAGAAAAATAATTTTTAGAAAAAGAAAATGATGTTTTGAAAGTTTTATGTAATAAATTTTTGAATGAGAAAAATATTTTGATTGAAGAAAAGAAGCAAAAATTTTTGAAGAATTTTCTTATTCCTACTTCTTCCAATTTGACTTGTTGTGAATCTAGACATAATGCATATCCTTAAGAAAAGTTTGGATTCCAAAAGGAACCATAATCACTAACCCGAAAGGACCCAATAAAGTTTGGATACTAAAATTATTCACTTAGTATGTTTTGCAGGAATGTCTTATAGCCCAACATAAAGAAAGAAGATTTTTGAAAAGTGGGTGTACAAGACAATTTAAAGAAGTGGACCTACTACATTTTGGACTAAATAGTAAAGGAAAGATTATATATATTAGTAAATTCTAAACATTTCCTTCCATAATTGAAAATGTAGTTGAATATTTGTTATAAATGTTGCATCAATTACTTTAAAAAATTATTTTAAATGATTAATTAGAATCAAGTTTAGACTTATAGTCATTGGTTATGATCATGAACTTTTTGATGTTAATGAATTTCATGCTCTCATTATTAAACTTGTGATTATTAGACTTTCACTTGATTTTGATTAACATAGTTTTAAACTATTTCAAGTGAACTTTGCGTTTTCATTTTTGGCATCTATGCTTAAATTAGAAATGATTTGGATTAAGTATAGAACTGGTAGTTGAGGGTTACATTTAAGAAGAAGGTATGCATATTGATAAATCCTTGCTCTAGTAGCTAGACTTGCTATTAAATTACTTCTAGCATTTGTATGGATATCAAATAATTTCAAATGAATTGTAAATCATGTTAAAAATTTTTGAATGATCAATCCTTTGTATTTTGAAAATCATGAATATCTTGAAAATTTAAAATCTTGATGCATGTACTTTCATGTTTTATTTCTTAAATAAATGCATATTTTTAAGGAGGAATAACATTTAGGGGGAGCATCCAAAGATTTGTTGTCATTATATATGATGCTTTCAACGTTTTCTTTGATATCATGCTTTACTTATATTGCTCTGATACTCCTTCTCCTTATTATTAAATCTAATCCTTTAAGGGGAGTTACATTCAATTGGTATCAAAATTTATTTTAAAAATAAAGAAGAGCTCCTAGTAACTGCTTCAGATTGGGTTAGTCACCATGGCCGTCCGGTCATAGAAGCTAAGTAGGATTTAAAAACCCTTTCTTCCCATTCACTGGGATCTCTTATGACGTATTGGGGTGCCACTATGGCCTTATCCCAAGAACAAGTGAGGTGAATGGATAATATATATATTAGAGCTAATATATATGTTGAATTAGTTCTTGCATTTTATGGTATCATGTTCAATTAGTATCATATTTCAAGTGGTATCATATTTCAAGAGCTATACCATGTTTAATTGATTTCATGTATTGATTTCGATGATCTACTTGCTATTCTTTTCACCTTCATTTCTATTTTGTATTGCCTTTCATCCTTTTTCATGATGTCAAAAAGGAAAAAAAAATTATTATATATGAAAAGGGAAAAGATATGATAAACATGAAAAATCATTTGAGAAATGAAAGAAAGTGCAAAAGGGGGAGAAGAAAGCAAAATGTTATAATTTTAAGGGAAGAATTAGTAAGAAGAAGTAAATTTGAAAATTTTGAATATTTTGAAAAATATTTTTGAAATCATATTTTGAGAGGAAGCTTGATGCTTATTGATTTTGAGCTTACATGTTTATCTTATTGTTAATCTTTTTAAGCTTACCCTATTCATATACTTAAAGATTTTATCATCATCAAAAAGGGAAAGATTATTGACTCTGGTCTTGATTTTGATAATTGACAAAATGTTTAAGTATATATGAGTATTAATTGTATTTTAAGTATGTTTGTTAGATCTTAGTACTCATCCATGTTGAATGAAGAAATATATGTTTTCAGTTGAAGAAATTACTTAAATTAATGGAAAATCAAGTTATAAGGACTTTAAAACATCAGGAAGACTTAGAAGGTCTTAAAGTTTGATTTTGAGGAAGTTTTAACAAGTTTCTGCAATGCCACAAGCAAGTATCGACACCTAGGAACCAAGTGTCGACACGTGAAGATCAAGTGTCGACACCTGTAAACCAAGTGTCGACACGTGAAGATCAAGTGTCAACACCTGTAAACCAAGTATCGACTCAAGGCCTGAGATTTTTAAAAATACAGAACTATACCATTTGGAGATTTTTGCCTCAAGTGTCGACTCATAGAATTAAAATGTCGACACTTGAAATTGAAGTGTCGACTCACAGAAATGAAGTGTTGACACTTGAAATTGAAGTATCGACACTTGGACTATAACGGCTAGTTTTCTGAGCTGCAGAGTTTTTCTAACTTGCTTCAAACAGCTATATTTTCATCCCCAACGGTCATAAACATCTATGGTTTGGAGAGCTATATAAACATCAAAAATTAAATGGAAAAGAAATCCTTTGGTGAGATCATTGAATATCCTTCAAGGATTCAAGAGTTGAGTGGTTCAAGCCTTCAAGCTTCCAAGTTTCCAAGAGAGCATCCAAAATTCACATCATCAAGCTATAATCAAAGGCTTCAACAAATTGAAGATAAGATCTTCATCAACATTCAAAGAGCTTCAAAAAAATATTTGCTTTATTTTAGAAAGCTTTTATTGTACTCTTTTCATATTATTCTTACATTGCTTACAAGAGATTTTTGGTGAGCCTTGGAAAATCAAAGAGATTTTTGGTGAGCCTTGGAAAATCAATTAAGTTCTTGGTTAGCCCGTAAAACCAAGGAGGTTGTTGGTGAGCCTAAGGTATAAAACTAACTAGGGTTTAATTTGTGAGCTCGAAGACAAAATAAGTTGTTGAGGTTGTTGGTGAGCCAAAGGTATAAAACTAACTAGGGTTTAACTTGTGAGCTCGAAGACAAAACAAGTTGTAAAGATTGTTGGTGAGCCTAGGTTACAAAACCAACTTGGGTTTTGATTAGTGAGCCCAGAAAACTAATCGGCTGCAATCTTGGTGATCATAGTGAAATTTCCAAGGAAAACTTGGGGAGTGGATGTAGGTGCCTTGGAGTGCACCAAACCACTATACATTCTTGTATTTGTGCTTGCTTCTTTATTGCTTATTTACTCTTATGCATTTACTTTATTAATTCCATTGTATAATATTTTGAAGCACACAAACACTTTGGCAAAACACAAGTACTTGAATTAAATTAGCACATACTTATTTAGTTTATTTCAAATAAATTTGAAAGACCCAATTCACCCCCCCTCTTGGGTTGCATCATCTCTGGGCAACATCGTTGAATCGCTTGATCTCCACTTTGATTAAACTATCTTCTCTTTCTTGTTTAATCTCTATCAACATGGGCAACCTAGGACTCTGATATCAATTATTGTGGTACCAACTATACTAATACTATCATCTTAGAAAATTTTTCATGCAAAATACAGATCCTATTTCAAAGATCACGATTATCAATGTCGATGCCGCAAGAGAAGGAATAAGATAAAAACAAAATAAAATAAATACAATCAATTAGGAATGTAAGCTTTTACTATGGAAAAAATAAAACTTACAAGATTGAAACTTTTCATTATCAATCTCGTACAATTCTCTTAATAAGAAATCCCAAATCCCTCATAGAAGCTCTCAACTTTCAATCCCTACAGACATTTTAAAGACCTTTCACCACCTTCTAGATTCTCACACCCTGTTTCTGGCTCTTTATACTTATTTTTATAGCCTTATTATAAAGAACATCTCACCAGGAGTCCAATGATCCAAATTATATCCAAAATGAAGTCTTGTACCTTTTTCAACTCACATTTAACTACAGGACTACTCTTGGCCATCCAATCACCATTGATTACATTGCGTATCATGTAGATCAACCCAAATCATGTCAAAACCCTTCTTGATCATTAGATATTTGCAAGGAGTGTGGGGCAGCATCGAATCATGTGACTCGCATGCATATGCCATGAAATAATCTTTATATATCATGCTATATGCATTGTAGACTGTGCCCCTTCTCTTGTGGACCAGGAGTCCATGTACACTGCGACATACCGCATAAAGGAACAATGCCCGCACGCTTGGAGGGGGTCGTTTGGGCCTGGGCTGGTTGCACCCATGCACGCATGTTGGGTCGTGCACACTTGGGCCATGTGCCTGCGGGATAGAATCCTTTTATTTTTGCTTCATGGGCTTGTTTATGAGGGGTTTTCACTGGATTCTTGGAGTTGAATCGCGATACTAAAATGCTAACATTGTGGAGGTCTATTTTTCATATACTCTATGATTAAAATTCTGGACCATGGAACGGTTTCAGACTAGCATCAAAGTAACTAACAATGAGGGTAAACAAGTATTCGAAATTAATCTTTGGACTTTGCATTAAAAAAAAACTGTAGCTTGGATGGTTAACCATATATAATGCATAAACATGTTCAACTAAAATTAAAAAATAAATAATTTATAACAAAATATATATTTTTCTAATAAAATGTATCATAATTTTTTGATAAATTAATGGACTTACACCGGCTCTAATCTTCATTATCCATATCTTTTTCATTTAACTTATAAATTAAAAAAAAATGAAAGTATTATTTATTTGAACCAATGTTTATTAAAAAATTATGTTCTTAACTATCTTTATAAAATATTCAAGAAATTATATAGATTGTAAATCTAAATTACCTTCGAAATAATTTTTTTTGAGGTGGTGCTGGTGATGTTTCCCAATATATATATATATATATGTGTGTGTTTGTATGTATTTATATATGTACATATATATGCCATTATTTTAAATAAAAAAGATTTAAAACTAAAAACTTAAGTATTTTGATTACCAAATTGTAGGCACAATTTTTTTAAGAGTTGTATCTCCAAAAAGTTCATCATGAATATATTTGTCGTGAGTTCATATAATTAATTCCTACTGAACTTGAGACAAAGAAGGACCAAGTATAGAATCTTTTTGTGACTCAACCCCTAAAAATATATTGGTCATCTTGAAATTATAAATATTATCATTATAACTTTAGGAACCAAACATAATCTAAAAAAGATAAACATAAATAACAATATTTTTGGTAATGGTTGGAAGGTTAAATATGTTGCATTTTGTATCCATTGCAAGATTAGCACCTGGAACTCTGATTAAATGATGAGCTACTTTTTCAAAGATTATAAAAATTATTATGCTGGTCCCATCTTCAACAATACAACTTAATTTATACCTTCAAAATAGTAAATCCATAACAATCCTATTAAAAAAAATTTATGTTCTTTTTTTTTAAAAAAATATATGGATATAAAAGATATTATAATGTTACCATGGTACAGAGGCCGATCATCTCTTCTACATTGATTACAATAGAACGTATCACCGTAAACCTTTACTCCAATCCTATTGTTATAGCATGCCTTATACCACCAACCATAGAAGTATCAATCGATTTTATAATTGCTTTGTATATAAATTTTGTTCCCTAAACAAATTAATACAATAATTTAACTTATGGTGTATATGTATTATCACTAAGAATAATAATAATTGAACATTTATAATGTACCTGAAATTTATGCGGGTCCAATTTTAATATTTTTTCTATTATTTTCCTATTTGTGGTGGATTCTTGTTGAGGGTCAAGCATATATTATTGTTCTAATTCTTTAAACTTTATGGGAGTAATCTGGGTAATCATTACATACATTATTGAATAAACATATTATGCTTGTAATAATATTTTTTTCAAGTTGATTTCTAATCATAGAACATAACGATTGTTGTCCAGTGATGATGCAATCCAATAGGTGGGGTGAATTGGATTTTAAAAATTGTTTGAACTATTTCAATGGATATAAAACAAGTATGTGCCAATTCAAATCGAGTGATTATATTTTGCCAAAGTGTTTGTGTGCTTAATAAAAATATGCAATGGAATTAACAAAGTAAATGTAAGAGTAAATAAGCAATAAATAAGAGTAATCACAAATACAAAAATATATAGTGGTTCAGTGCACTCCAACGCACCTACATCCACTTCCCAAGTTTTTCTTGGATATTTCACTATAATCACCAAGATTACAGTCGATTAGTTTTTCAGGCTCACTAATCAAAATCCAACAATGCTTGCTGATGTGGCATCCTCCTTCGATTGAATTGTTGGAGTGGTTAAATGCATCCAATCTTCAAGTGAGCTTGCTTACATTGAACAAATTCTAAACCTCTCTTGGACCCAACTACTAAACTCACTAAATATAAGACCAATTCAACCCTAATTGGACTCAAAAATCTAAATAGACTCAAAAGAAACCAAATTGGAATAAACCCAACCTAATTACAGAAGTAAAATTACTCTATTTACAAGACATAAGTTTAATGAAAGAATTAAAGCCATACTGAATTAGACTGAAGCCTCTTTCAAACCTTAGTGACCGCACCAGTTCTCCCAGGATGGGAGGAACTCGACCCTATCGAGTAAGGACTGATATGACTTTGGTACCTTTCCAACAGGTCTGGGTCGATTTGTTGCAGATCATCTCGGGTGATCCAGGAATCCTCAGATTCAGGTATTCCTCGCCATCGAACCAGATAACGTTGATAGCCCTTATTTCTGGTAGTAATTACCTGTTTATCCAAGATACTTTCAATCATATCTCTCCATTCTAGCTGAAGTGCTAGTGGATACTCAGGTAGGGTTTTACTCTCAAAGGTTGGGTAAGGTCCAAAAGGCTCGCTAGGAATTAATGCTATCTCTTTGTATTCTTTCAGATCAGAAATATTAAACGTGGAACTAATGCCATTATCCGGTGGTAACTCTAACATGTATGCATTAGGTCTGATTCTCTTTAATACTTTGAAAGGTCTAGCTCCCCGGGCATGCAGTTTCTTCATAGTTCCCGGTGAGAATCTTTCAGGTCTAAGTTTAACCATTACAGAATCCCCTACATTGAATTCTTTCACTCGTTTACGTGAATTGGCCATATGCTTATAGACTTCATTACTTATTTAAATTTTTTTACTAATCTTCTTATGCAATTCTTTAATATGCTGTGCATATGACTCAGCGGACTCAGACATTCGTGCATGTGTGGGTAATGGAATGAGGTTGATAGGTCTCCTAGGTTTGTAACCATAGACAGTCTCAAAGGAACTTTTACCAGTAGACCTATTGACTAAGCTATTGTAAGCGAATTCAGCACGAGGCGAAAGCAAATCCCAGTTTTCCAGACTCTTTTCAACAAGGCACCTCAAAAAGTTCCCTAGACTTCTATTTACAACCTCAGTTTGTCCATCAGTCTGAGGGTGGTAAGCAGTTAAGAATTTCAGTTTTGTTCCTAGTAGGTGCCAAAGGGTTTTCCAAAAGTAACTTGTGAAACAAACATCCCTATCAGAAATAATGGTCTTAGGTAACCCATGTAATTTGACTACTTGATCGAGAAAAAGCTTGGCTACCGTAGAGGCATCAAAAGTCTGAGAACAAGGTATGAAATGGGCCATCTTTGAAAATCTGTCGACCACTACAAAGATCGAATCATGCTTCCTAAGGGTCTAAGACAATCCTAAAACAAAGTCCATGCTAAGGTCTTGCCATGGACACTCAGGCACAGGTAATGGAGTGCATAAGCCGATATTTTGTCTTTGATGTTTGGCAACAGTGTACGTCCTATATCGGGCAACAATATTGGCTACATGTTTCTTAAGGCCTGGCTAATAAAATTTCTTTTCAACTATTAATATGATTTTATTTCTTCTAAAGTGGCTAGCTAGACCCCCAGCATGTGTCTCCCAAACTAGAAAATCTCTTAAGAAAGTTTTTGGAACACAGAGCTTATTTTCTTTAAACAGATAACCATCTAGAAGGGTATACTCACTATGGTCACTAGATGGTCCTTGACTCAAAGCCTGGTAAACCTCACTAAAGTCTGGACATGTTTCGTATTCATCCTTAAGTCTCTCAAATCTAACGACTTCAGTGCTGATCAAATTCAGGAGTAAGGCTCTATGACTCAAAGCATCGGCTACTTTATTCTCAGTTCCGGCATGGTGCTTTAGGACAAAAGTGTAGGCTTGGATGTATTCTATCCATTTAACATGCCTAGAATTCAGCTTTTTCTGGAAACTAAGAAATCTAAGGGCTTCGTGATCAGAGAATAGAATAAATTCTTACGGTAGAAGATAGTGTCTCCAATACCTTAAAGCTTGCACTACCACATAGAGCTCCTTATCATAGGTGGAATACTTAAGCTTAACTTCATTTAACTTTTCACTAAAGAAAGCTATGGGGTGGCTCTCCTGGCTTAAAACTCCATCTATTCAAACTCCAGATACATCACAAGCGACCTCAAAAACCTTGAAAAAATCAGGCAATCTTAAGATAGGTGCTTGTGTCATTTTTTTTTTAACATCTAGGAAGGCCCTATCAGCAACTTTGGTCCATTCAAAATGGCCTTTCCTAATGCAATCCATGATTGGCGCAACTATGGTACTAAATCTTCGAATGAATCTTCTAAAAAAGTAGCTAGGCCATGAAAACTTCGTACTTCATGAACACTTTTTGGCACAGGCCACTCTATAATTGACTTAATCTTTTCGAGGTCAGCAGAAACTCCGTCAGGTGTGACAACAAAACCTAGGAAAATGACTCTATAGGTGAGAAAATCAAATTTTTTAAGGTTTGCGAAGAGACTATTTTTCCTAAGAGCTAAACATACTTGATTCCAGTGGTCCAAATGATCCTCTTGGGTCTTCTATATATAAGAATGTCGTCGAAGTAAACTACGACAAACTTTCCTATAAATAACCATAAGACTTGATTCATAATCCGCATAAAGGTACTAGGAGCATTGGACAGTCCGAAAGGTATTACTATCCATTCAAAAAGACCCTCCTTGGTCTTGAATGCAGTCTTCCACTCATCCCCAGGTCTAATCCTAACCTGATGATAGCCACTCTTAAGGTCAATCTTTGAAAATACTGTTGCTCCGGCCATCATATCTAACATGTCATCTAAACGGGATATGGAAAACCTATATTTTGTTGTGATCTTATTAATGGCACGACTGTCAACGCATATCCTCCAAGTGCCATCTTTTTTAGGGGTCAGTAATGCGGGTACTGCACAAGGACTCAAACTTTTTATAATAAATCTTTTCCTAAGGAGATCCCATACTTGTCTTTGTAACTCTAAGTGTTCAGTAGGGTTCATCCTATAATGTGGAAGGTTGGGTAGGGTTGCTCCTAGAACTAAATCAATGGTGTGCTGGATGTCCCTAAGTGATGGAAGGTGGTCAAGTAGGTCATCTGGAAACACATCCTTAAAGTATTCTAACACTTTAACCACTTCCTGAGGGCATTTTTTCTAGGAAGGTTCTTGAATTTTCTTAGTGGCTAAAATCCAAACAGGTGTACCCTCAATGAGTTCTTTCTCAATCTCCTTATCAGTTATCAAATTGACTCCAGTTTTCTTTTCCTTTAGGTGGCTCAATCCTCTCTTAACAGTATCTTTAGGTGGTGTTGGGTTGATCACAAACTTCTTTCCAAGATGCATAAATGAGCAGGAATTAGATCGACCATATAGGGTCGCATCATGGTCAAATAACCAGGGTCGACCTAGGATGATACTACCCTCTCCCATTGGTAGGATGTCACACCACACTTTCTTCTAATAGGATTGCAATTGGATTTGAACTAAACACCTATGCTTGATAGGAATTGAAGTGGAGTCTATCCAAGAAACCTTATAGGAAGTTGGATGGGGAACTATGGACAAGCCTAAAGTTTTGACAGCATTAGTGGATATGGCATTTACACAACTCCCGCTATCTATGATTATTTTACATACCTTATCCCCTAAATTGACAAATGTTTGTAGGATGTTAGTCCTATGACAATCTTCTTGTGTCACGGTCTGGGTAAGGATGCATCTAACTACTCCCAAAAGATTAGGCTCTACATGTTCCTCATCACCTTCATACTCTTCAGCTAAATCATCCTCAGCCTGATATACCTCCTTAACGTTATCACCTAGGGGCTCTATGGGTTCAGACTCATTCTCTTCTAATTCTTCTATATGCAAGGCTCTGTTGGACAATTGCAAGCATATTGGCCTAATTTGTGACATCTGAAGCAAGGAGTATTAGGGTTTGGGGTTCTCTGAGCTTTTAGTGCTTTACCCCTATCGTCTCTACGGGTCAGAGGTGTGTTAGGGTTGGGTCGATTGGGATGCATCTAACTTGCTCCTGGCTGATGATTAGTTGCACTAGTTCTAGGAGGTTCTGGTCTACGATAAATTGGTCCCCTATGAAATCTCTCAGCATCTCGTGCTACCTGATAGGCTAACTCTAAATCCTGAACTTCTCTCATAAACAACTCTTTCTAAATCTCTTCTCTTAATCCGGCTCTAAATCTAGACAAAGTAACTGACTTAGACTCATATACATTGCATCTCATCACAAATTCGTCAAACTTTGCAATGTATTCAGCTACACTCCTAGTTCCCTGGGTCAATCTTTGCCACTGGTCTAGAAGTCTCTGATAGTAGGACATGGGAAGGTATTTCTCTCTAAGCCTAAGTTTCATTGCTCTCCAGGTTACTATGGGAACGTCACCTCTTTGTCTAATGAACCTCTCGACATTTTTCCAGTAAAGTCTGGCCTGACGAATTAATTTAAGCTTTGCAAATTTGCATTTTATCTCCTCAGTCATGTCATACCAATCGAAGTACCGATCCATATCTCCCTCCCAGTCTATATAAACCTTAGGATCCAGATTCTCGTCAAATGTTGGTGCTTCCAACCTAATATTCCTAAGGGTTCGATTATCATGGTCCATTTGATCCTGATTGGGTCTCCTAGGGTGTGGCTCATATGCTGGGTCATGGTGTGCTCTCCTAGAGTTCGGGTCATGGACTCGATCAGGGTTGGGCCTCCTAGGATTTGGCTCAAAGAAATGGTCCTGATGAAGCCTTCTAGGATTGGGTTTAGGAAAAAAGATCTTGTTGCAGAGCCTTTTTAGGGTTGATGGGTATATCAAACTCAGGTTCAGGCTCTAACTCATTCTGGACTTCCTGAGTTCCTCCAAGGTTACGAGCTTCTAATCGATCAAGCCTAGCAGTGATGAGGGTTATCTGATCAGTCATGCTTTGGTTGGTCTGGGCCAATTGATCAGTCAGGTTTTGGTTCAGCCGGGTCATTTGGTCATTCAAAGATTTCATCAAGTTTCCAAAGTTTTGTTCCATGGTTACACTAGATTGGGTTTGGGTTTGCTGGTAGGGTGCTCCTGATCTAGTTGCCATGCACACATGAACTCAAACTCGGACTAGGGGTTTGCTAGGCCTAGAGCCCAAACCAAATGTTAGGTTAAGTTGACAATCCGGGTTGTAGTAACTTGGCACCTGGCCAGGTAAGTATAAGGTTGGTGGAGGTTCCTCTTTGCTTGCCTTAGATACTAATTTAAAATTGGTCAAGTAAGTGAACCAACCCACCTTCCTTCGGGCTCTTGTCCCTGAACCACTTGCCTAGATACCAGATACAAGCACACACAAACAGGTTGTCAAAGTTGGCTTGACACTTGATTCGACCCGACCTTGTGGGTGTCCCTAGCTCGCTGGAGCAATTAAATATCTATTCCGTTTTAATTAGGGTTGGGTTCGCTATGTAGGTTGGTGATTTTTGGGTTAGGGACAGGTAATGAAATCCTGACCCTATATCAAATTAATGCCCTTAAGATGATTTATCATGAAATGAATGCAAGCATGCAAATGAACCCTAATTTCAGGTGCAGAAATCAGTGTGTTGCAGTTCTGATGTGGGACAGAAAAGTGATGCGTATCAATCTCAGAAGAATCTGAAAAAATCACAAAACACTCCTAACTTGCAGATGATATGCCATATGAAAGAAAATTTAAAAATAAAATATGTGCAGTGCTGAGCAGATCCTGAAATTTAGATAATGTAAAAGGAACATAACAGAACATACAAGAATTTCAGCAATAGTGATGGAGTGCGGGAATTTTCATTTTTTTTATACTTTTTTTAGAGTTTTATACGAATTACAGTCAGCCTACTCAGAAATACAGCAAGCAAAAATTTTAAAGATGCTAGATTTAAATGATGCAAAACTATTCTTTAGGATTTTGAACTTACCTTCTTGTATTCCCCTTCAAGGTCAATCACAATGGCACCCCTACACGCCTTAAAAGATCCTCGTGGAATGGGAAGAGAGGGTCTTGAAACTCTACTTTTCTTCTAAGATCGGTTGGCCTGGTGAAGCACCCAAATCCAGGAAACTGAAGATGATGCAAAGCCCTAACCTACCATGCTCTGATACCAATTTGATGTGAGATGGAATAGAATGATGTAATCTAAGAGGGGATAGTAACAATTAAATGAGAGTGGAGTAAATCAAGGCTACTTTCCATGTAAAAGAAATGAAACTATCATGAAAGAATTCTGCAAGTAAACTAAACCTGAATGAGAACTTTCACAATATTAAAGAGAAATGGATCTTCATGGTTAGGAAACCACACAGAATAGGGCCTAATTAATTTAACATTTCAGATCTTGAAAAATACTGAAGAGGGGTAACCAGGCATTAATATCTCAAGAATTTGAAGAGTTACACTCAAGGACGAAGTCTTTGAATGACAGGGTAATTCCTTCAGAAATCGAGACTCCTAGTCTCTGTTTCTTGCCTTGGAAGACCCTCTTCTTTGGAACCTAGATATCCCGGAGATCCTACACAAAGCATAGCAAAGTTAAGAAGTAACTTGAAAGGTAGGAAACAATGGAATTCATGGTTGATGTTGAGAAGAAGCTGATGGATTTGAAGTTGCTTGGCCGGTCCTCTTGGAATGAATCTTCTTGCACCTTTGGTGTTGGGGATGGTGTGCTTGGATGGGCTAGATGATTTGTTAATGACTAATGGCATGAAAGAAGAACTCTCTTGAAGTAACTAAGGGCCTCTCACCCACTCCCTTTCGGAGGACATTGGATAACACCAAATGGAAGAAGAAACACTCTCTTTTTTCATTTTAATTCATCATCCTTTATAAGAGAGCTTGGAGTAGATTTTATAAGCCTCCAAGGACTTTTGAAATTTTGAATTATAAGGAGATTTTCATGGGAGGTTCCTAGCTATAAGGGTGAAACTCAAATTACATGAAGATTTTCATGGGAAGTTCCTGGCTCTAAGGGTGGAATTAGAATTAAATAGAGATTTTCATGGGAGCTAGCTATAATGGTGGAAGCTCCTTTGAATTTGAACTCCCTTTGGTGATGTGGCATGTGGTGATGTGGCTTGATGAGGTGTACACCAAGTGGTTGGGAGGTTGACATGGCATCCAATAATGCTTCCTGATGTGGCATCCTCCTTGGATTGAATTGTTGGAGTGGTTGAATGCATCCAATCTTTAAGTGAGCTTGCTTACATTGAACCAATTCCAAACCTCTCTTGGACCCAACTACAAAACTCACTAAATACAAGACCAACTCAACCCTAATTGGACTCAAAAACCCAAATAGACTCAAAAGAAATCAAATTGGAATAAACCCAACCTAATTACATGACTCAAATTCAATTAAAGAAGTAAAATTACTCTATTTACAAGACATAAGTTTAATGAAAGAATTAAAGCCATACTGAATTAGACTGAAGCCTCTTTCGAACCTTGGTGCCCGCACCATCCAAGGGTCTCGGGGAGGGTTACCTCTCCTTCCACTCCTACTAGATTTTTGCCAAATCCGGTGAGGGGTGTTGAGGTTCTTTGTAATTTATCTCTAGATAAGTTTATTTTGAGAAATGTGTCGTAAAGTAAGACCTCAGTTGAGCTTCCATTATCCACCAAAATTCTTCTTATATCATAGTTTGCTATAATGGCCGAGATTATAACAGGATCATCATGGGATACTTGGACCCCTTGCAGGTCATCATTGGAGAACCTGATAATGTTGCTTGTTCAAGGTTTCTTTGGAGCGTTGTCATCTCCATAGTGTGATCGATGATGCAACATGCCGACCATTCCATCGGTGGGTCGCTGATTGGGGAGCTCCGCACCGTTAGTGATTTGCCTTGGGGCTATCATCTCAGCTGGGCAATCCTGACTATGGATCTACTTTTCCAAGTACCCATGTTTGATCAGGCCTTCGAACTCGTCCTTCAGCTGGATGCATTTTTTTGTGATATGTCCATGGTCCCTATGGAATCGACAGTATTGGCCATGTTGTGTGAGAGTGGGGGTGCTCGCATTGACTGGGGTCTTTGGAGGAAACTCTCCTTTTCAATCTCCATTAATATCTTCTCCCTTGGGAGAGATAAAAAAGTGTAGGTATCGAACTTGCCGACCTGAGCCTTGCCGACCGGATTCTTTGGTTTCGGGCTTGTTGACCTTTGGAATGATTTCGATGATCATAAAATATTGGAGCATGTATTTGATACTAACTCTTTTCAATTACTTGAGTAGTTTTGCAGGATATTGGTTACCTTTTATTTAAAATGGTTTTCAAACTGATTGGAAGGTAATTCAATTATATATAAAGTTTTATAAACTTGAACTTGTAAAAGTCCTAGTTTTATTAATCTTGTAATCTTGTAAAATGGACTGAAAAATTATAAAAATTATAGAGTATGTAGATTAGCTTCTATTTGATTCAATATTGAAGATTTTTGGAGAAGCTTGAAGCATTTTTTTGAAGATTTACAAGAGCTGACTCTTGGATCAAGAGTTGACTCATGGTGGCACGGCATGGAGGAAGTTTCAGTGTCTCAGTATCAAGAGCTAACTCCCACCCTAAGAGCTGACTCGTCCAGAGTTATGTATTTTGAAGGTCTGAGAACTCGAGCCGACTCTGCCCTGAAGAGCCGACTCTAGGTATTCATGATTTTGACTTGACTGAAGGCAAGAGACGACTCCAGCCAGAAGAGCCGACTCTTATAGATTTTTATTTTGGGCTGTCAGAGACTTCGAGCCGACTCGTAGACCTCGAGCTGACTCGTGGAGCTGTTTTCTGCACTCCAATGGCTAGTTGCTGAAGTTGAAATTTGAACTCCAATTCATCTCCAACAGCTATTTCATGATTCCCAAGGCCCTACAATGGCCATATCTCTTGAAAAACTATAAAAGAGATTGTTTTTAAAGGATTAAACAATGATTAGAGATTTATTGTGAAATTATCTTAAGATATTAAAGAGCTTTCAAGTCATTCATCTACTTACCTCAAAGAGCTTTCAAGTTTGATTCAAAGCTTCACCAACTCAACTCTATCATTGAATCCACTCATTGAAGAAGGAAAGAAGCAGCTTAAAGAGCATTAAAGAACATTCAAGGCTTGGCTTCATCTTGATCTACATCGGCAACACTTAAATAAACTCGGTTTGTTGTAGTTGCTTGTTTATCATTTCTTTATCCTTGTTTTCTCTCTAAGAACAGCAAGGGAGCTGTGTCTTAAGAGAGGGTTGAAGGTTTTTAGGTGAACCTTGTAAAATCTAAGTTGGGTTTCTTGATAATCCCGGTATAAAACCAAGTGTTTGGGTTTTCTTTGGTGATCCCATTTAAAATCAAAGGGAGTTAGGGTTTTTTTGGTGATCCCGGTAAAATCAAAGTGTATAGGTTTGGATTGTGAGCCTGGTAAAACAATCCGACTGTTTTCCAATTGGAGGATATAATAGAAATCCCAAGTGGTGCTTGGATAGTGGACGTAGGAGCCGGTTGCTCCGAACCACTCTAAATCTCTTTGTATTTATGATTGTTCTCTTATTGCTTTATTGCTTTTACTTAATTACTTCCACATTACATATTGCATCACAACACCAAAAGAATTTGAAAGTGCACATTATTGTGAAAAGTTTTTTAATCCCAATTCACCCCCCTCTTGGAAAGCCACCTGGACAACAAGTGGTATCAGAGTAGAGTCTCTGAAAGTTACTTAGAGTAAAGATATATGGCACATTCCATGAACACTTCATTGGCCGAAGGTCAATCCATGAATAGACATTCACTTTTCACCGGAACCAATTATACATATTGGAAGGCAAGAATGAAAATATACATTCAAGTCGTAGATTTTCATTTATGGAAGATTATCCTGAAAGGACCTCACACACCCAAAATTAAAGTTAATGATGTAGAGGTTCCCAAACCAGAAGAGGATTGGGATGAGAATGATATGAAATTAGATGAACTGAATACCAAAGTAATGAACTTATTGTATTGTACTTTGGATCCAAATAAGTTTAACAGAATCTCAACTTGCAATTCTGCTTAAGAAATTTGGGGCAAGCTAGAAATCATACATGAAGGCACATCTCAAGTTAAAACATCAAAAATCAATCTTCTTATACATAATTATGAGCTATTTAAGATGGATCCTAGTGAGACTATATCTGCAATGTATACTTGTTTTACTGATATTATAAATGATCTCAAGAGTCTTGGTAGAACTTATTCTAATGCTAATCTTGTCCAAAAGGTTTTAAGATTTTTGCTAGATAAGTAGGAAGCTAAAGTGACAGCAATTCAAAAAGCGAAAGACCTAAATACACTGCCATTAGATGAATTTCTTGGATCTTTGATCATGCATGAATTGGCTATGCAACAAAGAACTGAGAAAGATACAAAAAGAAAGAAGGCCATTACATTTAAAGCTACTGAAGAAGATAAGAATGAAGAATCAGATTCATCAGATGATGATGATCTTGGAAATGATGAAATTGCCCTTGTCATGAGAAAATTCAAAAGGTTTATGGGCAGAAGAAAAACAAATAGATGGAGAAAACAATATAAAAAAAGTGATTTTGGAAAAGAAAAAGAAATAGATAAAGAAAAAGAAAAGGATAAAGATAAAGATCAAATTCCTATATGCCATGGATGCAAGAAGCTAGGATACATCCGTCCTGATTGTCTTGAAGCGAAGAAAAAGATATTCACCAAAAAGAAGAAGGCAATGCTTGCTGCTTGGAGTGATAGTGATGAAATCATATCCACTGAAGAGGATGAAGAGATAACAAAAACTGCACAAATCTATCTTATGGGTTTGGAGGATGAGGTAAATACTTCTGAACCTAATCTAGAATTCACTTATGATGAATTGCATAATGCTTTTTGTGAATTATTGGTAGAATATAAAAAAGCTGGTTTAAAAATGAAGGATTTAAAAAATCAATGTGATGTATTCAAAAAAGACAAAAATGAATTATGTGAAAGAAATAAAATCTTACAAAGAGAATTAAATTTAGTTTGTGAAAGACTCAAGATTGTTCAAGTTGAAAAAGAAGAGATTTTCGAGAAAAATAAAGGTTTGAAAAATGAAAACGATGATTTAAAGAAGGAAGTTCAAAAACTAAAACCCTTGGTTGAAAAACTAACTCTAAGTTCTAACAAACTTGAATTAATTTTAAAAGATAAAAAAGAAACAAATAATAAATTTGGAATTGGTTATAAAGGTTCTATTTCAAACAAGTTTTCAGCATCTACTTCATATGCTCCTAAGTTCATTAGTTCAAAACTAGTTAGACCTAAATTTGTATCATCTCATGGTTATTATTCAAAGTCAAAAATTGTATGTTATGCATGTAATAACCTTGGTCATAAAGCATTTGAATATCATTTGAAACATAATGACGAAAAGAAAATTAAGAAAGTTTGGGTTTCAAAAGAAACCATTTCCACTAATTTGCAAGGACCCAAGAAAACTTGGATACCTAAATTTGTTAAATGATTATTTTATAGGAATGTCTTGCAGCCACAAGTATAAAAAAAAGATGGTATATGGACAGCGACTGTTCAAGACACATGACGGGTGATGCTGATCAATTCTTCATCCTAGAACAAAAGGATGGTGGAATGATAATATTTGGTGACGATCGAAAAGGAAGGATAATCGGTATTGGTAAAATCAAAATTACTCCTACATTTATTGAAAATGTGTTACTTGTAGAAAAGTTAAAGTATCTTTTGAGTATTAGTCAGCTATGTGATATTGATTTTAATATTTTCTTCAAGTCATCAATGTGTATAGTAGTCGATCCACTTGACTCTAGTATTAAATTCATTGGACACATACTTGGTAACATTTATGTAGTAGATCTTACTGATCTAGCTATATCAAGTAATACAAGTCTTGTAGCAATGAATGACAAGAGCAAGGAATCAAGTTTACTATGGCACAGGCGACTTGGTCACGCTAGTATGAACACAATAGCTAAACTTATTTCAAAGGATTTAATCAAAGGTTTGCCAAAATTCAAAGTTAATTTTGATTATGTTTGCGATGCTTGTCAGTTAGGAAAACAAGTAAGGAAGAATTTTAAATCTAAAAACATTGTTTCTACTACTAGACCCTTAGAGCTACTTCACATAGATTTATTTGGACCTACTAGGACTACCAGCCTAGGTGGTATTAAATATGGCCTTGTGATTGTAGATGACTTTTCAAGATACACATGGATTTTGTTTATTGCACATAAATATGAAACTTTTAATGTATTCAAAAAGTTTTACAAAAGAGTTACAAATTTGAAAAATCTATCTGTCATTTCAATTCGTAATGATCATGGCACCGAATTTGAATATCAGTATTTTGATCATTTTTACACAAAGCACGGTATTGATCATAACTTTTCTGCACCTAGAACACCACAGCAAAATGGTGTTGTAGAAAGAAAGAATCGTACTTTGGAAAAGATGTCCAGAACAATGCTTTGTGAAGGAAATCTTCCAAAATATTTTTGGGCAGAAGCTATGAATACCGCATGCTATATTTTGAACAGAGTTTTAATTAGACCTATTATCAGAAAAACCTCCTATGAGCTTTAAAACAATAGAAAACCAAATATTAAATATTTTCATGTTTTCGGATGTAAATGTTTTGTTCTTAACAATGAAAAAGACAATCTTAGTAAATTTGATGCAAAATCCGATGAGATTATTTTTCTTGGATATTCTTTAAATAATAAAGCTTATCGTGTTTTCAATAAAAGAACTTTAACTGTTGAAGAATCTGTATATGTTATTTTTAATGAATCTAATATTACATCTTTGAGAAAGAAAGATTTTGCTAATGATGATGCAGGTACTCTAGAAGATGGAATGAAAGACTTGATTCTCAAAGACAAACAATCAAGTAAACCACATGAAGAGGAAGTAAGTAAAGATTATACTGATATACCTAAAAAATGGAGGTATGTACAATCGCACCCTAAAGAATTAATTATAGGAGACCCATCTCAAGGTATTAAAACTAGATCTGCATATAGAGATGCACATGACTTAATTATTTTTATTTCACATGTAGAACCACACAATATAGAAGAAGCTGAAACTGATCCCAATTGGATGTTAGCAATGCATGATGAATTAAATCAATTTAGGAGAAATAATGTTTGGATCCTAGTAGAAAGACCTAATGACTATCCTGTTATAGGTACCAGGTGGGTTTATAGAAATAAACTAGATAAAGATGAAAATGTAATTAGAAATAAGGCTAGACTGGTTGCACAAGGATATAATCAAGAAGAGAAAATAGATTTTGTTGAAACTTGTGCACCGGTAGCTAGATTAGAAGCTATTAGATTGCTACTAGCTTATGTATGCTTTATGAACTTTAAATTATTTCAAATGGATGTAAAGAGTACATTTTTGAATGGTTTTTTATCCAAAGAAGTTTTTATTGAGCAACCCCCTGGTTTTATTGATCATACTTTTCTAAATCATGTTTTCAAACTGAATAAAGCTTTGTATGGTCTGAAACAGGCACCTAGAGCCTGGTATGATAGACTAAGTAAGTTTTTAATTGCTAGTGATTTTGTAAGAGGTAGTGTTGACACCACATTGTTTATTCAAAGAAAGAATAATGATATTTTAGTTATTCAAATATATGTTGATGACATTATCTTTGGATCTACTGATGAATCTTTGTGTCAAGATTTTGCTAAGCTATTGCAGGGAGAATTTGAAATGAGCTTGATGGGCGAGCTGAGTTACTTTCTTGGACTTCAAATCAAACAAACTAAAGAAGGTATCCTGATCAACCAGGATAAGTATATCAAAGAGATAATCAAGAAATTTGGCATGGAATCAAGCAAAGAAAATGGGACACCCATGAGTCCTGCATGTAGACTTGATAAAGATAAGAATGGTATAAATGTTGATCAAAAGCTATACTGAGGTATGATCGGTTCTTTACTTTATTTGACAGCTAGTAGACCTGATATTTTATTTAGTATTTGTATGTGTGCACGATTTCAATTTAATCCAAAAGAGTCACACATCATAGTAGTTAAAAGAATCATTAAATACTTGAAAGGCACATGTAATGTAGGTTTATGGTATTCTAAGCACACATTATTGAAGCTAATTAGTTATTCTAATGCTGATTATGGAGGTTGTAAAATTGATAGAAAAAGCACAAGTGGCACCTGTCAATTTCTAGGTGTTAACTTGATTTCTTGGCACTGTCGCAAACAGAACTCTGTAGCACTATCTATTACTAAAGCAGAATATGTGGCTGCTGAGAGCTGTTGTGCTTAAGTGTTATGGATCAAGCAACAACTAGAAGATTATGGTGTTGTCTAATCTAAAATTTCTATTAAATGTGACAATACTAGTGCTATTAATTTATCTAAAAATCTAATTCAGCACTCACGAACTAAGCATATTGAAATTTGACATCATTTTATATGTGATCATGTTTTAAACAATGTTGTTGTACTAGAATTCATACCTACTGAAGACCAACTAGCAGACATTTTTACTAAACCACTTAGTCTAGATAGATTTGAAAAAATAAGAGGCGAATTAGGACTATGTGATCCATTCTGAATCTTTTTGACCTAATTTTTGAAAATTAAAGAAAAATTATCTAGGTATTTTAAATTTTTTTTTAGAGCATAGGACAACCTAGTTTAGGGTCAAGAAACCTATAGAAACTGAGTTTGATCAATTTTGACCTTTAGACTGGTTTTTCGCTTGAGCCGACTCGAGTTATCAAAGCGCTCGGCGAGCCGACTAGAAGGTCGGGCCGAACATTTTTAAATAGGGTTTCTGTGTTTTCTATTTATTGTGTTTTTAGGTTTTGGTCGTTTCCTCTTAGCTGACTCCACATTCCACTCTAGGAAACCTTCCAAAAGCTCTCTCAAACCCCTCCAATCCTTTAATCTTAGCTAGATGGCACCCCACAAAGCCGTGGCCAAGAAAGCAAAGAGGGTGGTTCGGACCTTCGCGGAAGAACGAAGGACCAAGAGGTGGTTGGACACCTCGATTTTGGAAGAGGAACAGCTGATTGAGCAGGAAGAAGAGCCTCAAGCACCCCGACAAGTGATTCTTATGGGAAATCGTCAGGTTACACCGGGTAGGTGCATCGATTTTAATTTTCTAGAGCAAGAACAGTTGCATATCGGTGATTGGCTTGAAAAATAGGGATGGAAGGATTTTTGTCTGTTGAATGTTCCGACATATCCTAATTTAGTTCGTCAATTTTTTCAGAATATGTCATTGGGAGCATTTCATTTAGAAGGAACAATTAAAAGAAAGCATATAGAAATAAGTGAACAGAAGCTTTCAAGTATACTGAAAATACCAAAAGAAGGGGAGTGCTATTTAGTTTTAAAAGAGAAGATGAAGACCCTCAGACACATACTAGAGAGATCAAATGTGAAGGGCATTGTGCATGTGAGTGCAAATCAGCTGTCATTGGAGATGAGGCTATTGCACAATATTATTAGTAGGGTTTTCTTGTCTCGGACGGGGAGATTTGATTGGGTCATCGAGCAAGACCTTATGTTTATGAGGTGATTGATTGAGGGGGAGGCCCTCAACTTGCTATTTATCATGATATCGCAGATGATGGAGGCAGCCCATAGGGCACGGGCTTGTCTACCGTACGGGATGGTTTTACACTGTTATTTTATGATGCCCTAGTGGATCTAACTGGAGAGGATAGTCGACTGCTGCTGCACACTGACAGGTATACTGTGAAATTCCTTACCAGAATGGGATTCATTAAAGTTGATGGCAATTGGGTAAGGAAGACTTCAGGTATTCCTGTAGCACATTCAGATGATTCAGAGGATGATACTCAGGCTGCTCAGAGACTTGGTGAGGAGACTGATACATAGGTTGATGAGGCTGGACCGTTAGAGCCAGCTCCTACCACACCTCTTTCACCATTCAAGAGACCCACAGCTGTTAGACCTGATGCAGATGACAGACTTCAGAGAGTCTTGGAGGAGATATCGTGTCTCAAATCAGACACTGATAGCAGGATCACTCTATTACAGTCTGAGATGCAGCAGGGGTTTCATGATGTTATGACCATTTTGACATAGCTTTCTATAGCCAGCCACATGTACCATCGACTTCCACAGCACCTGGCACTAGGATTGGCACTGATCGTGAGCAGGGAGAGGCTACGCAGTTTACTGATGTTCCTGCAGATGTTGAGCTCGAGGCTGGTATGGAGGCTACAGGATCTGAGGATGGACAGACTCCAGCTACCCAGATACTTTCGACCACTAGCACCTTGGCGTTATCCTTTGACCCACCGACTGCCAGACCCACACCCATTGTGATATCTTCAGAGTCCAAAGCCAAAGCCAAAACTAAAGTGTCCAGGACTACCACTCCTACTAGGACTATGATTAGGGATCTTCGACCTAGATTTCCTAAGTTTAAGCCTAGTCCAGGAATCTTAGAAGTCGGTTCCTCCTCTGACAAGGAAGAACCTGATAGTGATGATTCTAGCCCATCTTTTTGATGTTTAGGCTTTTATCTTGTTGTTATGTTTTGGTTGTTGTGATATAATTTTGTTGTGCTGAGGCATATATGTAATGTATCACATTTGTACTGACTTTTTTATATATATCAATATCACTTCTTGAATTATTGTGGATGAATGTTCTCTTGTATGCCTTTTGTTGATGACAAAAAGGGGGAGAATGGAAATTGTGCATGAAAAAAGCTATAATACGAATGTTTAATTCACAAATTTTATTAAAAATTTGAAAAGGCTATGTTGTTTTGGAGATTGTGTGCATAAAAAAGATATATGAATGTTAATTATTATGAAAATATGAATGTTGAAATGAAAACTTAATGAAATTTAGAAGGAATGATATTACAAATAGTAAGGGGGAGCTTTATTTCAAATATTATCATGAAATTCACTTCAAATGGTTGGTAATTTCATAAGTTTTGATACGTATTGTATAAATGATACTCTTGAAACATTCTGTATTGATACATCATGTTTCGATCCATATTGTTCATTTGATACTGAAAATACAATGTATCGATACATATGATACATATGATACTTTATGTTAATAGTGTTCAGTTTTATACATATGATACATTGTGGCACACCGTGTTGATAACACACATAAATTTGAATATACTGTAATTGTAAAGTGTTTTAATTTTTAATCATGCCCAGTGTTTTGTCATCATCAAAAAGGGGGAGATTGTTGATCCCTGGAATGATTTTAATGATCACAAAATATTGGAGCATGTATTTTATACTAACCATTTTCAATTACTTGAGTAGTTTTGCAGGAAATTGGTTACCTTTTGTTTAAAATAGTTTTCAAACTGATTGGAAGATAATTCAATTATATATAAAGTTTTATAAACTTGAACTTGTAAAAGCCCTAATTTTATTAATCTTGTAATCTTTTAAAATGGGCTGAAAAATTGTAAAAATTATAGAGTATGTGGATTAGCTTCTATTTGATTCAATGTTGAAGATTTTTGGAGAAGCTTGAAGCATTTTTTTGAAGATTTACAAGAGCTGACTCTTGGATCAAGAGCTGACTCGTGGTGGCACGGCACGGAGGAAGTTTCAGTGTTTCAGTATCAAGAGCTGACTCCCGCTCTAAGAGCTGACTCGTCCAGAGTTTGTATTTTGAAGGTCTGAGAACTCGAGCCGACTCTGCCCTGAAGAGCCGACTCTAGGTATTCATGGTTTTGACTTGACTGAATGCAAGAGATGACTCCAGCCAGAAGAGCAGACTCTTATAGATTTTCATTTTGGGCTATCAAAGACTTCGAGCTGACTTGTGGACCTCGAGCCGACTCGTGGAGCTATTTTCTGCACTCCAACGGCTAGTTGCTGAAGTTGAAATTTGAACTCCAGTTCGTCTCCAACAGCTATTTCATGAATCCCAAGGCCATATAATGGCCATATCTCTTGGCAAACTATAAAAGAGATTGTTTTTGAAGGATTAAACAATGATTAGAGATTTATTGTGAAATTATCTTGAGATATTAAAGAGCTTTCAAATTATTTATCTACTTACCTCGAAGAGCTTTCAAGTTGGATTCAAAGCTTCACCAACTCTACTCCATCATTGAATCCACTCATTGAAGAAGGAAAGAAGCAGCTTAAAGAGCATTAAAGAGTATTCAAGGCTTGACTTTATCTTGATCTACATCGGCAACACTTAAACAAACTTGGTTTATTGTAGTTGCTTGTTTATCATTTCTTTATCCTTGTTTTCTCTCTAAGAACAGCAAGGGGGCTGTGTCTTAAGAGAGGGTTGAAGGTTTTTAGATGATCCTTGTAAAACCTAAGTTGGGTTTCTTGGTAATCCTGGTATAAAACCAAGTGTTTGGATTTTCTTTGGTGATCCCGTTTAAAATCAAAGGGAGTTAGGGTTTCTTTGGTGATTCCAGTAAAACCAAAGTGTATAGGTTTGGATTGTGAGCCTGGTAAAACAATCCGATTGTATTCCGGTTGGGGGATATAGTAAAAATCTCAAGTGGTGCTTGGATAGTGGACGTAGGAGCCGGTTGCTCCGAACCACTCTAAATCTCTTTGCGTTTGTGATTGTGCTCTTATTACTTTATTGCTTTTACTTAATTACTTCCACATTGCATATTGCACCACAACACCAAAAGAATTTGAAAGTGCACATTATTGTGAAAAGTTTTTTAATCCCAATTCACCACCCTCTTGGAAAGCCACCTGGGCAACAAGCTTCGCCGTTGGGTCGGTGTGTCGTTGGTACCAGAAGGCAATGACTCATTGCCTTTTGATTTTTCTTCTTTGGGGCAGACTTTCCTTTAGCTCGGCACCGACTTGCAGCTTCTTCTTCAGCTTGCGCTTACTTCGACGCATGTCCCAGTAATTCAGAGTAGTTGACAGGAAACTTCTTGTCTAGGGAGAAAATAAATCTAGATGATCGAAGTCCTTTTTTCATGGCAGATATGGCGACATGTTCGTTGAGAATGAGGATTTCCAGCATGGTAGAGTTGAAGCAGGCCACATAATCCCTCAGAGTCTTGCCCTCCTGCTACTGGATGAAGAAGAGGCTATCCAAATTGCGGGGCATCTTCTGGCTGGTCCTAAAATAAGCCATAAATAATTTTTTTAATTATTCAAAAGAGTAGATGGTACTTGGTCGAAAACTCGAATACCACATCCTAGCGGCTTTCTTGAGTGTTGTCAGAGATGCCAGACAATGGAGGGCATCAGTTGCCCCCTGAATCATCATATGGTAATTATTGGTGTGAGTGAGAGACCGGGATCTTTCTTTTTATCTCTATTTTACTGATCGATATTTTAATGATGTCAGATTCATGTATTTATTTTTAAATAAAAAAATATAAAAATTTGAATATCTTAAACCAAATATTATCCAGTGGGGTGGGGCCTGTGAGAAGCTACATGGGATTTATTTTTTTTTTTTAATTTTTTATAAACAAAAGGGAGTTTCTCTTCGTGAGAATCTCTTTTTTTTTAAAAAAATCACTTGTTAAAAAATCTCTTTTTTTTTTTTTTGATAAACAAAAGGGGGGACGAGTTAGACCCCGGATGCCCAAATAATCGAGTGGGTTGGTTGTCTCGTCGTAAGGTTCTAATCGGAGAATCTTGAAATGGGATGGGATTTTCTCCTCCATGATTCTTCTAGAGAATGGTGGTCGCATATTGTAGGCCGCCAGCCTCTCATCATTCTCTCTTTGGTCATCAAGTTTGGTAACCTGTAATTCCAACTTACAAAATTTCTTCTCAAAATGATCCCGTCTTCGACTGTCCTAGTTCCACTGGGTGCTTCTTGGGATAGATTTGCTGGAAGAGATGGATAAAGATCTGGGCCGTTTTTCTCAAATTCGGCCTTCTTCATAGCCGTGGAGTTGGGAGTCTCGTCGTGTGGGGGAACATCAGCTCGACAAGTGGTGATGATGGAAATGGTGACTTGGTTCTGGACGTGGACTTCCCGCGTGGGAGAATGTCGACTACATTTGGAATCATGGGACATTGTTGCCCGCTGATTGCTACTTCTTGTAGATTTGGATGGTAGCAGTTGAGACTTCCATCTTGTTTAAAAAAATATCCAATTATTATCGTCCTAAACTTGCTGCTAGGGCAATGTCCTCACCGTCCAAGGGTGGACCATTCTTCTTGGACGGCGGACGGCCCCTCTCAGCCAAAGCACTCTATAGTCTTCCTTTTACCATCTTTCTCTTTAAGATTCTTTTCAAGATTCAATTTCTTTCCCTTCCAGCGCGCCAATCTGTTGTGACTGAACCAGTGCGACTCCCTTGCACCTTCTTGGTTTAGCTCTATCAGACTCCTCGTGGTCCTGCAAAATAAACCCACTCATCGGATGATTTTCAGTAGGGGACACTCCAATGCTTATGTCAGCAAGGGTTCAGGTAGACAAATAATGAATCTCAGAAAAGATGGCTAAGAGAATGAGAGAATATTTCAGCTAGTTGATCTTACTTACTTTCGGAGGCCCTCATTTATCCATATTTATAGGCTTGGGTCTTAAACAGAATTAGTTAGATGGACCTCAGATGGTTAGTTCTGTTAGAAACTAACTTATGCCTAAAATAATGGTAGTTGGTTATTCTGGTAAGACAACTACCTTATTTCTTATCGTTTTTATCTTTCTCACTCTGAGTCGATCATTAGTGATGGTTGGCTTTTATGTGCTGGTCGGCCTTTGTGTGCTGATCGATATTTATGTGTCGGTCAGCATTTGTGTGTTGATTGGCTTTTATAAGCTGGTCAACCACTTATCATTTTTTCAACTTCCGGGCCTAATCTGGCCTTTTCTTTCTTCCTTGGGCCTAATCTAGCCTTTCATGAATTGGTCCATTCGATTTGTCCTAACAAAGGGCATGCATGTAAATAATAATTTTATGAGATTCATGTAATTTCATATATTTAGAAAGATATACATACCCAAAAAATCTTAATTTTTTACGTAAATACCCTCCTAAATATTGAATTTGCAAGAATACCTATCTAAAATTGATATTTATATGCATACCCTCACAAAATATTATTTTTGCATATTTTTGATATAGCAATTCAGCTAATATCATTAGTAAAAATCATATTTATTTAAATTAAAGTTAATTAAAATTATAAAGCTATCTTTTTACTTCAAAAATAGGTTAACAAGTCTTGTTGAAAATTTATTCAACCAATTGAACCTTCCCCCTTTTCAATAACAAAACTTTTTCTATTATCTAGTTGTCAAATCAATCTTATTTCTAAGCAATATGTTTATAAAAAATATTAAGGGTAAACACTAGAATAGTTCAAAAATTAAAACAACTTTAAATAGATAAAAATAAAAATATTTCTTTGGTACGTAAACCATTCTAAATATATTAAATTACATGAATACCCTTGTAAAATTATTATTAACATGTATTTCCTCCCTCCCCTTTTTTGCATGTCTATTCAATAAGGATATTTCAATCATTCAATTTTAAGCTGCTTAATTTTTAATGATATTAGATTGCATAGATACATATGCAAAGAAAAAAAAAATAATAAGGACATATATATGCAAAAATAAGTATTTTCTAAGAATATATATATATATATATATATATATATTAATTTTTGAAAGATATTCATGTTAGATTTAAAATCTAATATATGACCTAATTATCATCTTATCCTAGTCAATTTTAGAGTCAATCATATATATTGGATCAGAGTTCAATTAATTAAAGAGAACTCTTCCTAATAAAATTATATAAATAGGAGTGAAACTCTAAAATTGACCAGAAAACCTAGCCTAAACTAGAAACCGGCGATAAGTGCCCGATTCCATCCGGTACTTATTATTTGGAACCAGAAAACTTAAAACCGGCTATAAATACCTATTTCACCCATGGTAAGAAAATCTAGAAATCGAAGAAAAGTATTGGAATCTATCAGATTCGGATCATGAAAATATTCCCATCAATCGGTGGCTCACCGAGAAACGATAAGCAGTATCGGGAAGAAATAAAAAAATAATAATTTTTTTATAAAAAAGTTTCCTATCATTATGATTTATTTATTTATTTATAGTTTAAATAAATAAATGAATAAAATATCAATGACCCATCCAAAACCCATACTAGAAAATAGAGAGGCGAAGACAGCCGTTAATGACCATCTTCCTCCTCCTTTCTCCCATTTTTGGACTACCAGCAATGGACGACGGCGGATCTTGATGGAGAGGCGACGATCGGTGGCCGTCGAATGTCTCCCGATGGCTGGAACAATCAGTAAACTACCGGTGGCGAACTTAGAATCCACCGTCATTTGGGCTCACTGGCGATCGGGAGAAGGCCGCCGACAGTCAGGATGGACCGGTGATCCACCGGCGAAGGCTTGCCGAGCAAGAAAATTGGCCGTCAGCCATGATTTTCATGAAATTTTAGGAAGTGAAATCGGTATTTTTAAACTCCCTTTCCCGGCAGTTTTGACCACCATGAGGCCGGCGACAGGGTTGTCGGTGGTCGTGAGATGGTCGCCGGACCTCTATTTCGGCCAGTGGCCCTCGGTTCGGTGAGATCCCAAGCTCAAAGCCACCATTAATGGTGGTTTTGAGATAGAAGAATGAAATAGGAGGAAGGAGATGATTAAGTTAAGAGGGTTAACGGGTTTGGGTTTTGGGTTTTAACATGTTTTAAATCCAAAATCCGTTAATTAAAATAAGCCCGGTCAGATCAAACTCAATTACATTGGATCAATTTTAATTTGGATCAAGAGATTTTTATATTTTAGTCCCTATAAAATTGAAATTACATATAAATTTAAATTAAAATTATATTCATGTCCCTATCAATTTTTTGATTTGTTTCAAAGTAGGCCGGGTATTATTTGTTATTTACAGTTTAATTCTTCCATGTTGAATTTTATTAAAATCACTATAACTTGCTCATTTTATATTCGATTTAAATAATTTTTTAGTCATTAGATTCGTAATGACTTAAAAAACATTTTGGTAGAGTTCTTCGTGAATAATAAAATATTTAAATATTTATAAATTATTTATATGTAATTCTATTTATTATTATATTGTTTAAGGGTGTTTTTGCATAGTCCCAAAGGGCCTGGAATACTCTATGAATTTTGAGTAGATAAGTTCTTGAGGGCTAATGATTTTTTTCTTTCATTATGTTTTGGAATTACATAAAGATATTTCTGTTACAATTGATCTAAAGGTGATTATAATAAAATACAAAATAGACAGTTATAGGTTAATCAGCTTAAATTGCATAAAGATGGAGAGTTCTACATCCAAAGATGGGAATAATCTTGGATTTTTGTATCCATAGTTGACTAAACCATTGAAAGTGTAACTAATATAATAGATCATAATTTAAATATAGATTATATGTTTATGCTATAATTATTATTGTTGCTTACATATTTCATATTATTATTATTTTATATTTATAATTTATGTAATGTATGTCTTGACATTATTATCTTTGAATTTGTGATTAAATTAGTTACAATACTTATTGTATACTATAATTTTTATCCAAAGATATTTTGTAGTTATATAATAAGTATTATTAGTAGAATTGTTATTTGAAATCTGCATCATAAAAATAACTGTATGGATATTTTTTAATTTACAGCTATAACCCCTGCTTCACTCTCATTGCATCTAATTAATATTTTCACACCGAGTGGATCAAATTATTCTAATTGGCACGGGTAATTTCTTATTATTCTAGAATGCCTAGACTTAGATTTGGTTCTATGTAAACCTCAACCTGATCCACTAACACCCACTAGTTCCCCTGATAAAAAAGAATTATATGAAAAGTGGAAGCATTCTAATAGATTGTCTCTCATTAAGAGTTTTATAGCGAAAGACATAAGGGAATCTATTCCTGATAATGAATTGGCTTCTGGATACATTTCTTCTATAGAGCAATAATTTGCCAAATCAAATAAAGCCCTGGCTGGTACCCTGATAAACAAGTTAACCTCTATAAAGTATGATGGAATTTCTGAAGTGCGAAAGCATATTATGGAAATGCACGATATAGTTGAAAAGCTAAATGACTTGGAAATGATAGTAAATGAAAACTTCCCTGTTCAATTTATTTTTAACTCTCTTCCATCACAGTTTACTCAATTTAAAATCTACTATAATATACAAAAGAATCCTGGTCGATGAATGAGTTTATCTCCCAATGCGTGCAATAGGAAGAGAGATTGAAATAGGAAGAGATTCCATTTGTTCGTATGGTTTTTGAAAAGCGATCTAAAAGAAAGAAGGCAAAGAAAGAAAACAAAAGACAGAACAATCCATCAAAGAAAGGTTTATATAAATTGAAATATTTCTTCTATAATAAGGAGGGACATGTCAAGAAGGATTAAGAAAAAAAAAGGAAATCATTCGAAAAGAAGGGTTTTCTATTATCATTTGTTTGTTATGAAACCAATTTCATTTATGTTCATTCTAATACAAAGTGGATTGATTTTGATGTTGTAATTCATGTTTTTAATTTATTATAGGGATTCATTTCAAGCCAGAAACCAAATAATAGAAAGCGGTGAATCTTTATAGAGAACCGAATGAAGTCCAAGGTTATTTTAGTTGGGACCTATAGACTTATTACAGACACCGGTTTCCAGTTAGATCTATATGATGTCTTTTATGTTCATTCAGTATCTAAAAATTTAGTGTCATTAGCAAAACTTAATTTAGAAGATTTTTCATTTATTTTTGTAAATTTAAGTTTTAAATTAATGAAAAACTCATTTTTAATTGGTAATAGAACATTGTACAATAGATTATATAAAATAAATTTGGATTCTTCTTTTGCACAATGTTTACTTGTTTTAAATATCAATGTCGGAATGAAACGCGGTATTGTAAATGAAAGTTCTTCAATGTTGTGGCATAGACAATTAGGTCACATCAAAAAAAGGATATAACTAGATTGGTTAAGAAATATGTTTGACCAAATTTAGATTTTAGTGATTTTGATATGTATACGATTGCATTAAAGAAAATTAAATTAAAGTAAAAAAAAGTATGCCACTAGAAGTCAAGGACTCTTAGAATTGATACATTTCAATATTTGTGGCTATTTTTCACCTTGTTTTGAAGGGCAAAGATATTTCATTACATTTATTGATAATTTTTTATATTATAATTATGTTTTCCTATTACATCAAAAAGTCAGAAGCTTTGAAAGTCTTTAAGGTATACAAAGCTGAAGTAAATCAATTGAATGGAAAAATTAAGATTGTAAGATCTGATAGGGGTGGTGAATACTACAGCAAATATGATGAATCTAGTCATAATTTTGGATTTTTTGCTAAATTACAAGAATAGTGTGACATTGTAGCACAGTATACTATGCCAGGAAATTTCTAATAAAATAATGTGACTGAAAGGCGTAATCGTACATTGATGGACATGGTAAAGAGTATGATTAGTAATTTATCATTATCTTTATATTTATGGAGAGAAACCTTGAAAATCACCATGTATATCCTAAATCGTGTTCCTAGTAAAGTCGTTTCTAAAATTTCTTTTGAGTTATGGATAAGTAGAAAATCACATTTTGCATATTTACATGTTTGGGGTTGTCCTACAAAGGCTCAATTATATAAGTCACAAGAAAAGAAATTAGATCCCGGAACTATAAGTTGTTATTTTATTGGATATCTAGAAAGGTTAAAAAGTTTTAAGTTTTATTATCTATCACACACCACCAGAATTGTTGAAACTGCACTAGCTAGGTTCATTGAAGATGTAATAACAATGGAAGTGGTGAATCACATGATATAGTGTTAGAGAAAATAAGAGAATCCTTTTCTATTATAGCAATATCTAGAGATGTTCCACATGAAATTATTAATCATGAGATTGTGAAACATCAAAAACATGCTGATACACCACCTTTTCAATAGCTTGTCAATAAACTGACCTAATTGAAAATAATTACAATAACACTAAACCTGAAATATTACGGAGATCAGCTAGAATTAGGAAATTGGCTATTCCAGATAATTATATTGTTTACTTACAAAATATAATTATGATATTAGAATTAAGGATGGTCCAATTTTATTTAAAGATACTATGAATAGTGATAATTCTGAACTTTGGATAAATACTATGAAAGATAAGATAGAATCCATTAATAAAAATCAAGTTTGAAAATTTGTCAAATTACTTGAAAAGTTCAAGCCCGTTGGTTGTAAGTGGATTTTTAAAACCAAACAAAACTCTAAAAATAATATCGAAGGATATAAAGCTAGACTTGTAGCAAAGGCATTCACTCAAAAGGAGGGCATTAATTATTTTAAAATATTTTCACTTGTTTCTGAAAAGGATTCATTCAAAATTATTATGGCATTAGTAGCTTATTTTGATTTACAGATATATCAAATAGATATCAAGAGTATATTCTTGAATGGGGATTTATAAGAAGAGATGTATATGGAACAGCCAGAAGGGTTTTCAATACAAGAAAATAAAATGTTTGTATGTAAATTAAACAAATCCATATATGATTTTAAACAAGTTTCCAAGCAATAGTATTTAAAGTTTACTGATGTCATTGCCTCCTTCAGATTTAAGAAAAACATTGCATATTGATGTGGCTGAAAGCTGACGTGCTGACATGTACTCTCCGGTGGATGCCATGCCAAAAGTCCGCCATGGTGGACACCCCATCTCGGGCTCCTTTGGCTGGGCCAAGCCCTTCCGGATCGACGAGGCGGCTCGTCGAAGCCGAGCTCCGTCCTCCGCCAGGTCGGCACCCGCAAGCTCGGGGCGCCTAGGCCGGAGCCGAGCTACCTCCTTTGGTCGGGCTGAGCTCCTCCGGATCAACGAGGTGGCCCGCCGAAGCCGAGCTCCGTCCTCCACCAGGTTGGCACCTGCAAGGTCGGGGCGCATAGGCGGGAGCCGTGCGACCTCCTTTGGCCGGGCTGAGCTCCTCCGAGGTTGAGACCCCTGGGCCAGAGTCGAGCTTAGCCCTCCTCCGCCAGGTCGAGCCCCTCCGAGGCTGAGCCCTCTGAGCAGGAGTCGAGTCCCAGCTTCGCCAGGTCCGGCCCCTCCGGGATCGAGCCCCCTGAGCCATAGTCGAGCTCAGCCCTCCTCCGCCAGGTCGAGCCTCCCGAGTTAGAGCCGGATCATAGCTCTCTGGTTCGGTAACCAGCTCGGACAGCACCGCTGGCCAACAGGGGGCGGAGCCGCCTCCCTGAGACACTGGCAAGCAACCTGAAGTCCGCGAGGAAGCACCTGTCACGCCATAATAATCGTCTGCGGCCACTTACACCAGAAGGGCAAGGAGCTCCCTGATCAAGGTGCCACGCTCTCCACCAACCACCTGAATTGCCCGGAAGAGGAAGTCAACCAGGCGATCGAGATGTTGCCAGGCTTCCCAAAATGAGGCGACCGGAAGGAATGTCAGAACACGTGACAGTTCTCCTTATCACGAATCAGGAAAGACGTCCCGTCCACGGCGTAGAATACCGTTGCACGTGCCTGACAACTTGGGGGAGATCCCAAGGTAGGCGCCCAATGGTCACCTGGGCTTACAATAAGGTTCGACACCCCCAAAGGGGGAGAGGTACGCAAACACGAGCACAACCATCAAGCTCAAGCAAGTCAAGGAAAAAAGGCCATACAAAGGATCCCTCTAGCTCGGCCACCGCTCTCCCAACACACCTGCACCCTATTCTAACACCACTCACTCCTCCTAGCATGGAATCCATCAAGAGGGGCTCGACCAGGAGGATCTGTTTCCCTGGATCGTCATTGACTTGACCATCGGAGTGCCCTCGCCAGAATCCCCAGCCCGGGTCACTAACCTCATTTTTGCAGCCTCGAAGGTGCGGGACATCCCAAGAAAACCTAAGGGGCGATCCAACCTTGATGACAGCTACGGGCCACGATAATTTTTGGCGGCAACAGATTGGCACGCCATGTAGGGGCGATGCGAAGCGATCTTTGACCAGCTTTAGCCCCTTTACAAGCAGTCTGACGGAAGGATGGTGACGACGCGGGCGAGGGAGGTCTCCACCAGTTGTGTGGGGGACTCCCCTTTTTGGGGGAACCCGCACAATCCAGAGGTGGAACCGCCCGCTCTAGCTCAACTGCTTCCGCCAGAGTCTTAACTGGCTGCACTCACCCAGCAGATGTAGATCCTGGCCATAGCAATGCGCCAGCTTCAGCACCAGCACCGATCCTTGGCTACTCATCAGCAGCTAGGGGCTCCCGCAGCCCATGTCGCAGCACCCCACGACAGCCTGCGTTCCTTCCAAGGAAGGCCTTCGCAGCCGCGGGCCATCACTAACAACTGGGGTAGCTACCAAACTCCGACGAAAAGACAATGAGCCGGGTCTGCCGACAGGGAGAGCCACTCGCCAAACCTTGAGCGGGTGGCATCCAGACCCCGCCAAGGTAGGAAAGATAGGACCCCCCACCACGGGTGCCATGCATCCATGTCACCTCTCCGTCTCCTTTGGCAGAGGGGTTCACTGATGAAGCCATCAGGCGCATGACGGAGAAGCGCCTGGAGGAGCATGACTGCAAGCTGGCAGAATTATCCCACCGGTTTGCCAATCTACTGGGCTTCACTAGCGAACCAGCGAGCTACGATGCCCGTCTCCCTTTCTCCCGAGAAATCCAAGAGGAGCCGTTCCTGCATCGGTTCCGTATGCCACAGGTTGATCCTTATGATGGGACCACCGACCCCCTGGACTACCTGGAAAGCTACAGGGCCCTCATGAGGGTCCAGGGGGCCACCGACGCCCTCCTCTGCATCGCCTTTCCTACCACTCTCCGGAAAGCAACTCGGGTGTGGTTCACCCGTTTGGAGCCAGGGAGCATCAACTCCTTCGTCCAGCTGGGACAGAAGTTTGTGACCCACTTTGATGCCTGTCGGAAGATGCCACGAGAGGCAGACAGCCTCTTCTCCATCAGGCAGCAGGACCGCGAGCCCTTGCGGGACTACGTGGCCTATTTCAAGGCTGTCGCATTGGAGATTTATAATCTCGAAGAGCCAGTTGCCATGTTGGCTCTGAAGCGAGGACTCAGGATCTCCCGCCTGACTTACTCACTCGATAAAAAGCCCCCCAAGAGCTACTCCAAGCTCAGAAGTACATCCGCATCGAGGAGGCAGATCGTACGAGGCGGGAGCTTGAGGGGAAACCACTGAAAAAACCTACCCCTGCCGAGGTGTCCAGGATATGGAAGCTAGGACCTCCAGCTCTGAGCATCCGGTAGAGGCCAAGGATGATAGGCGCTCCCATTCCCGAGGGGAGTTATACCCCCCTCCTCGCACCGAGGACGAACATCCTCATGGAGATCAAAGGTGAGCCCTACCTGAAGCGCCCACATCCGATGAGGCTATCTTCTGGTCGCGACAAGATGAAGTACTGTCGCTACCACCGCGACCACGGCCTCGACACCGAGGAATGCCACAACCTCAAGAAGGAGATCGAGGAACTCATCAAGAGGGGCTATCTCGGGAGGTACGTGGGGGGCGGACCTCAAGCAGAACCTCAGGCGCTCGTCGCTCTCCCACCAGCTCCTGCAGTGGATAATCGCCCTACCGAGAAGCCGGTGGGGATGATAAGTTGGGAAGCCGAGCACGCATCCAAGAAGGCCCGGGGGGCAGGGCAATCTGAAAATGTACTCCCCTTTATGAGGGAAGGGGAAGGCTGGGAGGAAAATGTAAATAACAATGCTGTGATCGTCGAGATGACGATCGCTAAGCATCCTGTAAAATATATCATGGTTGATAGTGGAAGCTCCATGGATGTACTTTTTTATGATGCTTTCTTTAGAATGAATTTGTTTCTTGCACGGCTCAGGCCTGTGCACACGCCCCTTGTCGGCTTCACAGGGGACTCTGTGAGAGTTAAGGGAGAAATTACTCTTCCGGTCACCACAGGGATCCCACCTCGGCAGAGCACTGTCATGGTGACCTTCACAGTAGTTAGACTCCCCTCTGCCTACAATGTGATCCTCGACCGACCCGGACTCAATCTGCTCGATGCAGTCATCTCCACCAGGAGACTACTTGTGCAGTTCCCAACCCCTTACGGTGTCGGGGAGATGAGGGGAGCACCTCAGCCACTCCAAAACTGCTTCCAAACACTCTCGGGTGCCAGGAAACCCGAGGAAGATCCCAGAGCAGACGAGCTCGACCAAAGGGTGCAGGACCCCAGAGGTAGCCCGGCCGAGCGCTTGCTATCTTTTCTGCTTGGGACCGACCAGGAGAAGACGATGAAGATTGGGGCCCAGCTGCAGGAGGAGGAGAGGGCCCGCCTATTGGAGTTCCTACGAGCGAACATAGATGTGTTCGCCTGGACGGTGGCCTACATGCCAGGTATTCCCCCTGACATCATCACTCACAAGTAAGCATTGACCCGAAGTGCAGGCCAATTCAACAGAAGAAGAGAATCTTCGCCCCAGAGAGGCAGGCGGCCATCAATGAGGAGGTAGATAAACTCCTCATCGTCGGTTTCATTCGGGAAGTGCAATATCCAAGCTGGCTGGCGAATGTGGTGATGGTAAAGAATAATAATGGCAAATGGAGGATTTGTGTAGACTACACCGACCTCAACAAGGCATGCCTGAAAGATAGCTTCCCCCTGCCGAAGATCGATCAGTTGGTGGACGCCACATCGGGGCACAGGCTCCTCTCCTTTATGGATGCATTCTCCGGATACAATTAGATCCGGATGCACCCGGAGGACAAGGAGCACACCGCCTTCGTCACTGACCAGGGAACATACTGCTACAAGATGATGCCCTTTGGTTTGAAGAATGTCGGGGCCACATACCAGTGCCTGGTCAATAGGGTCTTCAAAGACCAGATTGGCCGGAACATGCAGGTGTATGTGGACGACATTCTTGTCATGAGCAAGCCGAGCTCGGACCACGTTGCTGACCTCGTCGAAGCCTTCCATAACCTTCGAAAGCACTAGATGAAGCTGAACCCGGTGAAGTGCACCTTTGGAGTAGCGACGGGAAAGTTCCTTGGCTTCATGATCACACAAAGGGGCATTGAAGCCAACTCGGAGAAGGTCCAGGCGATCATCGGCATGGAGCACCCGACATCCAAGAAGCAGGTCCAGCGCTTGACGGGGAGGACGCAGTGCTGAGCCGGTTCATCTCGAGGTCGACAGATCGCTGCCTCCCTTTCTTCAAGGTCCTACGCAAGATGCACGACTTCACCTGGATAGAGGAGTGCAGAACGGCCTTCGAGGAGTTGAAGGAGTCCCTGACCACTCCTCCGCTGCTCTTCAGGCCGGAGGAAGGGGAGGAGCTTCTACTATATCTGGCGGTCACACCCGGAGCAGTCGCTTGGTCCTCGTCCATGCAGACGATGACAGGTCCCAGAAATTGGTGTACTACACCAGCAAGATCCTCCGTGACATGGAGATCAGGTATACTCGATCCGAGAAACTTATTTTTGCACTAATAATGTTTGCTAAGCACCTCAGGCCCTACTTCCAAGCACACCCTATTGTGGTCGTGACAGACCAGCCACTGAGGACCATACTTAGCCACCCCGAGACCTCCGGGAGACTGGCCAAGTGGTCCCTGCTGCTGAGTGAGTTCGACATAACGTATCGATCGAGGTCCTCGCAGAAGGCCCAAGTCCTAGCCGACTTCGTGGTCGAATGCACGGGGCTCGCCAAGGAGCCAGAGCAAACAATAACGGAACCCCAAACGGAGCTCAGACCGGGGGAGGAGCCCTGCATCCTCCACGTGGACGGCGCGTCCAATTCTGGTGAGAGCGGAGCTGGCCTCATCCTCGCCAAAAGTGATGGGGTGGTAACAAAGTGTGCCCTCTGCTTCAAGTTTGCCGCGACCAACAACCAGGCGGAGTATGAGGTGCTCCTTGCGGGTCTGAAAGTCTCCCGTGAGCTGGGCGTGCAAAGCTTGAAAGTCTTTACCGACTCCCAACTGGTTGCCAGGCAAGTCTCCGGGGAATATAAGGCCAGAGATCCCCAGATGGTAAAATACCTAGACTGAGTCTACTCAAGCACGACAGGCTTCCGGCGTTTCAGCATCTTCCATATCCCTCGAGGGGAGAACGCATGCGCGGATGCACTGTCAAGGCTCGCAACCCTGCCGAACTCATCACTGAGGTGCGCCTACATTGAGTACCTCGAGAATCCAAGCTACGAAGGCCTAGAGGAGGTGCAGCAAGTCACCTCGGAGCCGAGCTGGATGGACAGGTACACCAGGTACATCACTAATGGCACCTTGCCGGAGGACCGCGCGGAGGCTAGTCTCATCAAGAAGAAGGCCTCGCGGTTTGTTTTGATGGAAGGCTAGCTCTATCGCCGATCTCATTCCTACCCGCTCCTGAAGTGCCTCAGGCCCATAGAGGCAGCCTTCGTGCTCCAGGAGATACACGAAGGCCTCTGTGGGAACCATGTGGGAGGAAGAATGCTGGCATACAAAGCCCTTCGCCTGGGATACTTCTGGGAGACCATGAGGGAGGACGCCGTCGACTTCGTCAAGAGGTGTGACAAGTGCCAGCGCCACGTCCACATACAGCGCCAGCTGGTGGCGCCGATCTCCTAGCTCTCGTCCCCTTGGTCCTTTGCTCAGTGGGGAATGGACATCCTCGGACTATTTACCCCTGCGCTGGGACAACGAAGGTTCCTGCTAATGGCCATCGACTACTTCACCAAGTGGGTTGAGGCAGAACTTTTAGCTCGGATCACTAAAGCCAATGTCCACCAATTCTTTTGGAAGTCGGTTATCTACTGCTTCGGACTCCCTCGCTACATCATCACTGACAACGGGCGACAGTTTGATAACCGGGAGTTCGAAGGATTTTGCATTGAGCACGACATCCAACACCATTTTACCTCGGTAGCCCATCCCCAAACAAATGGGGAGGCCGAGGTAACCAATCGGACCATCCTCCAATGACTCAGGACCAGGCTGGACCAAGCCAAAGGCAGGTGGGTGGAAGAACTCCCAAGTATCCTATGGGCCTATCACACAGTACCCAGGACGGCAACTAGCGAGACGCCATTCAACCTTGTCTTCGGTACCGAGGCGATCATCCCGGTGGAGCTCGGCGTACCCACGCTTCGAGTACAGCAGTACAACGAAGTGCAGAACTTATCAGCATACCTTCTGCTCAACTTAGATCTCCTCGAAGAAACAAGGGATAAAGCTCGGCTCTGAATAGCGGCCTACCAGCAACGAGTGGCCCGGTACTACAACGCGCGGGTTAGGCCAAAAGTCTTCAGACCTGGAGACCTGGTGCTACGCCGAGCTGAAGCATCTCAACCTCGGGAGTGCGGCAAGCTCTTGCCAAACTGGGAAGGCACTTACAAAGTGGCTGAGGCCCTCTCTCATGGGGCCTACTACCTCGAGGACTTGGACGGTGCCAGGTTCCCTCGAACGTGGAATGCCTGCAATTTGAGAAGATACTATCAATAGTGTAAGGTTTTCTTCCGTTAATAATAAAGATTTTCCTTTGCGCAAACGGTTATCTACCTTGCAAGAATATCACAACCTGGAGCCAAGCTCTCCGGCCACCAAGTCTTCGAGCCCAGCTCCAAGACCTTAAAGCCCGAAGCTGAGCTCTCTGGCCACCAAGTTTTCGGGCCCAACTCCAAGACCTCAAAGCCTGGAGCCGAGCTCTCTGGCCACCAAGTCTTCGAGTCCAGCTCCAAGACATCCGAGCCCGGAGCCAAGCTCTCCGGCCACCAAGTCTTCGAGCCCAGCTCCAAGACATCCAAGCCCGGAGCCAAGCACTCCGGCCACCAGGTCTTCGAGCCCAGCTCCAAGACATCAAAGCCTGGAACCAAGTTGTCCGGCCACTAGGTCCCAGAGCCCAGCACTGAGACCTCAAAGCCCTGAGCCAAGCTCTCAGGCCACCAAGTCTTCGAGCCCGGCTCCAAGACATCCGAGCCCGGAGCTAAGCTCTCCGGCCAACAAGTCTTCGGGCCCAGCTCCAAGACCTCAAAGCCCGGAGCCGAGCTCTCCGGCCACCAAGTCTTTGAGCCCAGCTTCAAGATATCCAAGCCTAGAGCCAAGCTCTCCGGCCACCAAGTCTTCAAGCCCGGCTCCAAGACATCCGAGCCCGGAGCCAAGCTCTCCGGCCATCAAGTCTTCGGGCCCAGCTCCAAGACCTTAAAGCCCGGAGCCAAGCTCTCTGACCACCAAGTCTTCGAGCCCAGCTCCAAGACATCCAAGCCCGGAGCCAAGCTCTCCGGCCACCAAGTCTTCGAGCCTAGCTCCAAGACCTCAAAGCTTGGAGCCGAGCTCTCCGGCCACCAAGTCTTCGAGCCCAGCTCCAAGACATCAAAGCCCGGAACCAAGTTGTCTGGCCACTAGGTCCCAGAGCCTAGTACCGAGACCTCAAAGCCCGGAGCCAAGCTCTCCGGCCACCAAATCTTCCAGCACAGTTCCAAGACATCAAAGCTCGGAACTAAGTTGTTCAGCCACTAGTTCCCAGAGCCCAGCGCCGAGACCTCAAAGCCCGGAGCCAAGTTCTCCGGCCACCAAGTCTTCGAGCCTAGCTCCAAGACATCAAAGCCCGAAACCAAGTTGTCCGGCCACTAGGTCCCAGAGCCCAGCGCCGAGACCTCAAAGCCCGGAGCCAAGCTCTCCGGCCACCAAGTCTTCGAGCCCAGCTCCAAGACATCAAAGCCCAGAACCAAGTTATCCGGCCACTAGATCCCAAAGCCCAGCACCGAGACCTCAAAACCTGGAGCCAAGCTCTCCGACCACCAAGTCTCCGAGCCCAGCTCCAAGACACCAAAGACCTAGAGCTCAGATCTCCGGCCACCAAGTCTTCAAGCCCAGCTCCAAGACATCAAAGACCCAGAGCTCAGATCTTCGGCCACTAAGTCTCTGAGCCCGGCCACGAGACGCCGAAGCCCAGAGATCAGCTCTATAACACTGGAGTCCAAGATACTTAGCAACAAGGCCGAAGCCTTCCCTCTCACTCCGTTGCATGTGTACAAAAAAAAAGAAAGAGAGAAAAGGAATGGGTTGAGGACTGAAATGCACAAGTCAAGACAATTGAAGAAAAGACTACTTCCATTAAGAAGTGATTGTTCATTTACAACTATCCTCGAGCCCTCGACAGGCCGGGCGACCCGAGCCAATACTGAGAAGCAAAGAAAGTCAAAATTCCTAGTCTACCTTGGCTGCCCCTTCAGCAAGGCTTTGCGGTGGTGGAGCATCGGCCCCGGTAGTTTCAGGCATCTCAGTTTCGGCCTCGGCGGCCGCCACCAGTGGGAGAAGATCAGGAGCAGTCTCCGCACTGCTCGGCTCCATGCCTTGGGCCCGAGGAAACCTGAGCCGGCTTCGACCCTCGTCGGGGACGAACCTCTCAATTCGATCATGCAGGTACATGAAGCCCTTAAAGAAGGAGTCCGACGCCGTCTGGTAAAACTCGGCGATGAACTCCTCCGAGGCCTTGTACCTGTCCACGGCCCCTCCGCCTCCTTCCTCACTTCGATGGCTTGTGCCTTCGCTGCCTCCGCCGATCTAGTCACCTCCGCTGCTTCCATCTCGACCGCGGACAGCTTCTTCTTCATCGCGGCCAGCTCAGCCTGGAGGGACTGGGTGATCCCTTTCTACCGGATTGTTTCAGCATTGAACGAAGTCAGCCTCTTCTCAGCATCCGCCAGCTCCTCGGCCTTGCCTTTGGAGCGAGCCCGCTCCTCCGCGAGCTCCTTCGAGCGCCTTTCAGCGCTGGCGAGCCCACTCTGGAGCTCCTCATTCTTCAAGCCGAGCTTTCGGGAGGTTTCAGTCTTCTCCTTCAGCTCGGCCTTCAGGTCCTCGACCTCAGCTTCACGTTGCTGGTCGTTCTTCAACCAGTTCCGGTAGCAATCCCAGATGAGGAGCATTTCAGCCCCGACCTGCAACAAGTAAATGTCAAGGAGGAAAGAAGAAAAAAGGGAAGAAGCCCCGGAAGCTTAAAGTCACTTACCGCGAAAAGCAGGGAGAAGATGCTGCTGATTGCATCCCCCAGAACCTTCCTGGCCATCTCTTGCCGGTTGCATGCTTAGATGGAGAAATCCATCATACGCTCGGCCAGCTTCGGATCCCAAAGCAATGACATGTCATGCCCCATTCTGAATGGGACCCGACGATAATCCTTCCTGCTTGCCCTCGAGGCGGAGTTGCCCTCATCACCGCCAGCAAAGGCCTCGGGGGCAAGACGAAAGCTCGGTGCTCCCACCGACAAAGATCCCGGCACCAGGTCCGCTCCTTCCTGTGCCTCCCCTTCGACGATGATGAGCTCTGGAGAAGGGGGCAGCACGGAGGCGACAACTGCTGCGGCGGCCCTAGCCCGGACGACTACCTCGGGCTCCGGAGCAGGGGCCAATTCTCGCCTCCTCGCCTACTCTGCCACCGGCCTGGTCGACCTCCGCTCGAGCTCAAGCACGGCAACCACCTTCCCCCTCTCTTGTGCGGGAGCGGCCTCAGGCTCTCGCCTCCTCGACTCGGCCCGCTCGGTGGGGGTGGTAGCCGATGCGCCCTCGCCATGAGGCCTCTTCGGGGAGGGTTCCTCCGCCAGTCCTGTTGGAGGCCTCTTATGGGTAATGGAGAGCAGGTCATCCATGGAAAACCTCATGCCTGCACATGGAAAATAGGGAACGTGTCAGCTCTGATTCAGAAAAAATAAGTTAAAAGGAACAGGAAAAGACTCAAGCCGAACTCACCCAACTCCCCCGTTGGGCTGACCCCGATCTCGGCAAGGTTCTACTCTGATAGCAGAACCTCAAGAGAAGGAATCTAAGCAGTCCAGGGCTACTCGTAGATGTCCTTATCAGCCTCGTCGACTGCAGAATTCCTATTTGGGGATCGATCTAGGTCACTCCACACCCAGCCGATCCCCTCGATTGTGGCAAAGAACTTACTCTTCCATCCTTTGATGGAAGAGGGGAGCTCGAACCTGATCCCCCTCAGATGAGAAGAGAGGGACCACCACCCGTCTTCGGTGGGGTGGCGCTTCAGAGTGAAGAAGGCTCTGAAGAGAGAAAAACGGGCGACGACCCCATGGAAGTGACAAAGTACAATAAAACAGAAAATGGTTCTTACGGCATTGGGGACCAGCTGAGCAGGAACCAAGCGATAATTACTCAGCATGGACAAAAAGAATGGATGGAAGGGGAAACGAAGCCCTCCTGAGAAGGTCTCCTCATAAAAAATAATTCAGCCCGAGCTACTGAAAGTAGCTCGGTCCCCCGGTTGGGGGATCAAAAGCCGGACAGAGTGCGGGATGCCGTACACATCCCGGACGGTCCCCAATTTCTCAGCAGTGATCATCGAAGCGATCCCGCCAGGACCCGTTGATCGGACAGACTCGAGGATGGGTTCGGGCTGGGGAGGAAGACGAGAAGGACCAAAAGGGTTAAGGCCGAACTCCCTAATGATAATATTGCCGGGGCGATGCCTCCCCTTAAGCTCGAAGCGCGTCCCATCTCCCTCCTCATCGAAAGAAGAAGATGATGGCGGCTTCGGCCTAGAAGACCCAACTTCGCCATGGTTGGTAGAAGGATGGAAGTTAGGCCCAAAACGGGACATGACGGAGAGAGATCAAAGGAAGAAGAAAGGGGACAGATGAAGGTCACGGGAAGAAGAAGGAACCTCTACCCAACCCGACGAAGAAGAAGAGGATTGACTTGCCGGGAGATTTGGATGGACAAGGACTTCCAGAAGGACGAAAGTGGGAGCTTCGGAGCAATGGCAGGCACGAAAGGTTTGAAAGGTGATGTATTTTGGGAAAGATAACTTTTCCTTTCGAAATGATCGGCGCCCGACTGTACCATTACAAGTCTCCGCCATCAGATCTGCACCACGCGTTACGCATCGATAGCACTGGCATTTGATTTCAACTGCGACCGCTCTGGATTCTGTGCCCGCAATAACTGCTCCTCGGACGTAGCCACGTGGCTTCTCCGGGCAGGCTAAAGAAATCGCTTCTCGAGACGCCGCCGATCATGATCATCATTGTGCCAGATCCCCTCCTTTCCACGTCAGCAAGCGCATTTACTCCCTTCGCCGCGAGTGCCCCGCACCGACAGGACTTGGGAGTGGGGGGCAAATGATGTGGCTGAAAGCTGACATGCTGACGTGTACTCTCTGGCGGATGCCATGTTAGAAGTCTGCCACGATGGACACCCCATCTCGGGCTCCTTTGAATGGGCCAAGCCCCTCCGGATCGACGAGGCGGCCTGCCGAAGCCGAGCTCCGTCTTCCGCCAGGTCGACACCCGCAAGCTCGAGGCGCCTAGGCCGGAGCCGAGCGACCTCCTTTGGTCGGGCCGAGCTCCTCCGGATCAACGAGGTAGCTCGTCGAAGCAGAGCTCCGTCCTTCGCCAGGTCGACACCCGCAAGCTCGGGGCGCCTAGGCCGGAGTCGAGCAACCTCCTTTGGCCGGGTCGAGCTCCTCCGAGGCTGAGACCCCTGGACCGGAGTCAAGCTCAGCCCTCCTCTGCTAGGTCGAGCCCCTCCGAGGCCGAGCCCTTCGAGCATGAGTCGAGTCCCAGCTTCGCCAGGTTCGGCCCCTTCGGGATTGAGCCCCCTAAGCTGGAGTCGAGCTCAACCCTCCTCCGCCAGGTCGAGCCTCCAGAGTCAGAGCCGGATCCCAGCTCTCTGGTTCGGTAACCAGCTCGGACAGCACTGCCGGCCAACAAGGGGCGGAGCTGCCTCCCCGAGACACCGACAGGTAACCCGAAGTCCACAAGGAAGCACCTGTCACGCCATGATAACCGTCTGCGGCCACTTACACCAGAAGGGCAAGGAGCTCCCTGATCAAGGTGCCACGCTCTCCACCAACCACCTGAACCACCCAGAAGAGGAAGTCAACCAGGAAATTCGAATCCCGGGGGCGCTGGCCCCCCGATCGAGATGCTGCCAGGCTTCCCGGAATGAGGCGACCAAAAGGAATGTCAGAACACGCGACAGTTCCCCTTATCACAAATCAGGAAAGACGTCCCGTCCACGGTGCAGAATACCGCTGCACGCGCCTGACAACCTGGGGGTGATCCCAAGGTAGGCACCCAACGGTCACCTGGGCTTACAAGAAGGTTCGACACCCCCAAAGGAGGAGAGGTACGCAGACACAAGCACTACCATCAAGCTCAAGCAAGTCAAGGGAGAAAGGCCATATGAGGATCCCTCTAGCTCGGCCACCGCTCTCCCAACACACCTGCACCCTATTCTCACACCACTCACTCCTTCTAGCATGGAGTTCATCAAGAGAGGCTCGACTAGGAGGATCTGTTTTCCTGTATCGTCACTGACTTGACCGTCGGAGTGCCCCGTCGGAATCCCCGACCCGGGTCACTAATCTTGTTTTTGCAGCCTCGAAGGTAAGGGACATCCCAAGAGAACCTGAGGGGCGATCCGACCTTGATGACAGCTACGGGCCACGACGATCTTAGCGGTAACATATATCAATGTATATATCTGAGAGTGAGTGGGAGTAAGTTTATATTTTAGGTTCTATATGCGAATGATATAGTTTATATTTTAGGTTCTATATGCGAATGATATTTTACTAGCTAGCAATGATTTAGATCTCTTGTATGAAATTAAAAGATTTATTTTTGAATATTTTAATATAAAAGATATGAAAGACATTTCTTATGTTCTTGGTATAGAAATCTATCGTAACAAAAATAAAAGGTTACTTGGTTTATCTCAGAAAAATTATATTACTGAGATTCTACAAAGATTTGAAATATCAAGTTACTCATCAAGTGAAGTGTCAATTATTAAAGATGATAAATTCAGTAAATTTCAGTATCCCAGGAATGAGATTGAGAAAAATTAGATAAAGGATATACCCTATATATCTGCAGTAGGTAGTCTGATGTATGCTGAAATATATACTCATCTTGATATTAGTTTTACTCTGAGAATGCTCGGTAGATATCAAAGTAATCAAGGTATTAACCACTAGAAAGTTGCCAAGAAAGTGATGCGATCTCTTCAGGGGACTAAAGACTACATGCTCACCTATAGAATGACCGATCAGTTGGAGGTGATCGGTTATTCAGATACAGATTATGCTGATTGCCTTGATAGTAGGAAGTCTATATCAGACTGTATTTTTTTGTTAGCTGGTAGAGCAATCTCATGGAAGAGTGCAAAACAGTGTATTACTGCCTGCTCTACTATGGAAGCTGAATATATAAACTGCTATGAGGCTTCTTCACATGTTTTATGGTTAAAAAAATTTATCTGAAGACTACGAGTTATGGATTCTATTTTCAAATCACTGAGAATTTATTATGACAATTATGTTACAGTTTCGTTCTCCAACAGTAGCAGAATTACCAATGTAAACAAGTACATTGATGTTAAATATCTTGCAATAAATGAGAGAATTAGTAATCATCAAGTGTCTATTAATTTTATTAGTACTACTTGTATGTTGGCTGATTCATTAACTAAAGATTTAGTGCCCAAAATTTTTAAAGAGCATATAAAACTTATGGATATTTATCATTAGAATATTTAATTTATAATAAATACTTATTTAAGATCTCTTAATAGTTTATTGACTATTATTACTTATATTCAATTATTGTTTGTATACATTATGGTTGATTTTTATCAAAATTAAAATAAATAAAATGGTTATTTATATGATATTATAGTGGAACCATTATGATATGCATTATGATTTTTGATAGCCTATGTACTCCAGTATATAAGACTAAATTAAGTAAGAATTATTGATGTCATGATACATGAAAGGAAGTATGTTAATCAAGATGTAGAACCACTATGATCTGCATCAATAATTTTCTACTTAATCGAAGTATAAAAAATTTGTTGAGAAATAGATAATTGGATAATTTTTTTAAAAAAAATGAGTATACTCGTTGGATCAATTTCAAAATTTGATTCAGTACTTTTATTTTATTTTTAAAAAAATATTTAAAATATTTTATTTTTAAAGTAAAATATTTTGATATAATCAAAAATTATTTTGAGTGATAATATAGACAAAGTGAGAGAATGTTAGATTTAAAAACTAATATGTTGCCTAATTATCATCTTATCCTGGTCAACTTTTGAGCTGATCATATGTACTGGATCAGAGTCTAATTGATTAAAGAGAACTATTCCCAATAAAATTGAATAAACAGGATTGGAGTGAAACTTTAACTGAGATTTTATTTTTTTATTATTTTTTGATGGGAAAGATATATGCAGCTATAAATAAGAGATTACTTGGTTCCTTTCATCCAACTCTCATAATATAGTTCTCCATTAATCGATCACATAAGGAAAAAAAGAATGAGATGAGAAAAAACTGGTCACCTCATAAAGGAGGGACATTAAGGACTGTGCGATCTACAAACCATGATAATGGCTCAAGATATGTCTTCCGTGATTTATGGTTTATACATATATATAAAAGCACGATCCGGATATAAAGGATTAAATGTTTTACAATAATCCATACAAATTCTAATATTTAGAAGAGTAAGTATGCAAAAAAAAATCTAATTATAATAATCAAGACAAAAATACATTTGGTTCTACCATTTTTATGTTTTATTTTTTTAAAATTATTTTTTAAACTAAAAATAAAAAAGTTAATATTTATGATATTTTTTAAAATAAGAAATTCATATTTTTCATCACCATTGCCGCTACCATAATTATGATAATCTCATTGCCACCGCTACCATTACCATGTTATCCCTACTATTTGTTATTAACTCCATATTGCCAGCGCCTCAAGACCCTCCACCATCATTTCCATCATCTTTATCATCACCATCTTAACCATTATCACTATATTATTAGTATCCTTGCCATCACCACTATCGCATCCATTACCATACTACCATTGCCACCCACTACGATTAGTATTACTATAACCATCATCTCCTCTATGCTACCATCATATTTACCACCGATATTATCATTATCTCTGCATTGCAACTATCATCATTTTAACACCGTTGATATCTTTATTTTTAAATATGATTGATTATATCAAACATATTTATAGTTTAAAAATTTTAAAAATATTTTTTATTTTAAAAATAAAAACAATGAATATGATACGAAAAGACACCTCAAAAAGTCATAAATTTCTTTTTTCCTTGCTTCTTTAAGATGTATATGCACATAGATCTACACAGCTCAAAATAAAGTTAGACAAAAAGAGAGATGATGAGGGGGAACAAAAACCCTGGTCGACCGTCATTTAGGAGAGAATATGGTAGCTAAACCCTGGTCGACCGTCATTTGAAAGAGAGGCCCATAGGACATTAGGTTCTCCTGCTGAATGCCGTCTTTGACTCGGTCTCCCCTGGCGATGACCTCTCCATCAGAGTCAACGATACCACCCTTGCAGGGATTCCCAACACGCTGACCAGGCTTCAACCGGAATGCTTTCACCTGTGAAACACAGAGAACACTTGAACTAGAAAATGGTTTCTCAAATTTTATGAACATGATACAAGTGCTCAGGAGAAGCTTAGTGTGTTTAAAAATTGGGATGAGAATGACTTCTTTGTTTTTTTGTTTCTACCCAAACAAAAAGTCGCTCCCCTCCCCCAACTCAAAAAAAACATTTGTATCAAACAATTGGCCTCGTTGCCCAATATTGCAGGTCTAAGTGGATATGACTACTTCGAGTCAAATAGTTATCAAAGTCGACTGAGTAAATCTTATAATTTTGCTACTAAAATTTTTCCCTTTTAGTTTTAACATCATATTAATGTAAGCCTCTTTCAATTAATCAGCACTGTCATCAAAGCCAGCAAAAAGGCATCCTCTGCCAGTTCTTTCAATACAGAGCAGAGAGTTCAGAGAATGACTTATGAGCAATTATCAGGTGGGAGAACACAAACTAGATAGCCATATATTTCTTCAAAACTGACATTACTGTTACTCCTTAAACACCCAAAATATGAACAACTTACTGAAAACACCCAAAATATTTTGGGTGCAGTCATCATTGACATCTTTGGTCATATCTTTAATCCTTGAGCTCTTCCTTCAACATCCAAAATATGACCACTTTTGATTGCCGTATGCTTTCATCAGGTCAACTAACCACGGTCCATTTTTTTTTTTTTTTTTGGATATCCCTTGCTAAGGTTTTCCATCAATCAGCATAAATTGGCCTTGATAGCCTGACCTTCTATGCATGAATCCAAAACATTTTTAGGAGAAACTTTATCACATCTTGAAGGATTTTTTTAAAAAAAAACATTTTCTAAAACAATAAAAAATTCAAGCAGAAGGAAACTGCATTTTTTAAAATAAAATCTGACTTGGCAATTAAAAGGTCAAGAGAACTGTACGCACCTTGAGATACATAACATATGGTGATTTGACATAACCTCCATCACTCATTTTTAACATCAATGCTAGAAGGGCTGATTTTGGGCAATCCCTAATTATGACTGCATCCAAGCAGCCATCTGAGAACTGCAACACAATCAAGAAGGGTTGTTATGACGTTGTTCAAGTGAAAACAAAAGACATTAAACAAACATCAAGTAGGAGGCAAATCCAGTAATTTCATAGAAAAAGGAGTAGCATTTCAAGATATGTCACATCTTTTATGAGATAAAATCAATCAACCATCTCTGTGCATAAAAAAATCCACATGTGAAAACCGAATGTTCGAGATACATGGATTAATGAAAGAATAAAAAAAAGTATTAATCATCTTCCTTTCATCGCCTGGCATAAATGCAGTGCCACATGCAGAATACAATGTTTAGGATCTTATCAAGATTATGTCTCACACCATAAAAGAATTTTATGCATGTTGATGACGCAAACACCTGCCTATGTGATTGACAGTCAATAATGCATTATTATTTTATACAGTAATGAGAACAAAAAATAAAATATAGAAAAGGATATTACTATAACAAGAAAGAAATTACCTTAGCATCAGGTGCTGACATAACATCTTCACTGGTCCAAGGCACATTGTTAATCCAGACTGAAACAAAAGGGCCATCAATTGACCTCCATTCTAAAGCATCGAAGGAAGCCACCGGGCCTGGGTAACCACATGATTTAACTTTAGCATTATTTACTTGGCCTTGCTCAGGCAGTACAGTGTTGCCCATGTAGCTGCCATTCTGCTTTATTGGTTCTCCAAATGATTCATATCCAGGTGCAGGCACAAATTGAACATGTCCATGGTATCTTCTCAAGTTCATTATTCGCAGAAGACACTAGAAGCATATAGGAAATAAAGCATAAGAAAACATTAATGATCCTGGCAAACAGGGGTTAAGTAGGAAGCTAGCCAATTAATTCATGTCATGGCAGATGTATTAAATCTTTTAAAATCTTCAGAATTATATGAGTTCAGCAAAACCAGCATCATCTCATTTCTTGAACAATAAAGCCACATGACATTCTAAACAACATTGACTTAGCTACATAGGTTATATCATAATTCAAGAGAAATAAAAAATAATATTTAGTGAACATCTCAAAACAACTGATGTACATAATACATACATAAAAGTCTAGACGAGCACTTCCCATCCACCTATACTTCTCAGACTCGATGTCAATATCAGCCACCAAACCTGCAGGTAACCATTAACTGACGTATAGATATGCACATACCAAACTTTATTTTTTTTCTGAATTTAAAAAAAAAATGCTGAAACTGGTTGACTAATTCAAAAGAAAATCTTTAGCCATACATCATCTGATTTCAAAAAAGAAAAAGGCCTCTACAGGGTCTACAGGGTAGTTTTTTTCATTTCTTTTCTTTTATTCTATTTTTTGCATACCCCAAGTAAGCATCAAAACACTGAAGAACTTCTTCTCTCCTTGCAAAATGGTAGTAACATCAAGCGCACGTTTGTGGCCTGCAAGGTTGGAAGAAAATTGCTATTGAATGTATTTTCATTTAAATACACAAAAAATGACAGTATTTTTCAATGCTTGGCACTGATGAACCAAATATAATGCAAAAGACCACCTCTGATAACTGCAAGTGTAGCGTTGGAAATGGAGTACAGATTGCCGGCTGAATCCAGAATTGATTTTGCCATGCCATTCCCTGTGCCTGCATTAGATGTTCTACATCATAAATCAAATTGCACATGAAAATACAATTATCATGAACATTATTTCTTCAGCCTTCAGGAGTTCAAATCAGACAAGTAGTTAAAATGACAACAATTTGATTGATAAGAAAAAGAAGGTTAGGATTCATATTATTATTATTTATGAAACCAATTGAGAATATATACTTAATAGATTTAATAATTATAAGCATGGTAGTGCCCAGAAAACATTGGCTTGAGCAAGTTTAAGTACATTCTATTTTTCTTTGACATTGGAGAACTACTGTCTATTTTTCTTTTTTTCTTTTTTTTTCATAGAAATACAAATCTGCAGCTTTTTATGCAAAATCTGCCACTCTGTACAGAATATAAGTAAATTTGTGCATCTTAATTCATATTGCACAAGGAACTATAGGCTCCCCCTGAATATGATAAAAAGACAGTGGTAACTAATTGTGACATGAAGCATCATGGCAACGGACCCATTACTCCATCACATTACTTCATTGATGATGGAAGTGTCTAGCACATCAGTTCCATCAGAGAAAGACTGAGATAAACTGGATGCTCATGAACATATTGGTCATGCTATTGATACCAAACAAGATGCAGTACCATACCACTGATTAGTAAATCACCAATACTCCCTTAGATATGTCTAATAATTTCTTCCCAGTTTACCAGCCAGATGTTGCCTACCTTACCCATATAATTAAGATAGAAGGCCCAAATCTATAATCACTTCATTCATTTTACAATACTTTGTAAGACATAAATATATATGAGGAAGTGAAAGGATAAAGGCCAATTTCAGCATAAAACACAATTACACTGATCATTCAATGTTCTGGATGCACTGAATTTGGGTTAAGGACCAGGCCAGAAGGGTCAAAACTTGGTTAATCAAGATCTGGTAGACCATGAGGGCATTGGGAAATAAAGTCTAGAGATCAAGATCAACCAAAATCAACAGAGCTAATGCCTCACCCGTTTGCTCCTAGTTCAGTGAAATCCCAACAGAACATTGAGCCTTCGGCTAACTGGGGAACACAAGCCTGGGCATAGCCTGGTTTGAGTAAGTAGTACTTTAAGCATTGAATTTATAGCAACATCAGCATCTATTTTTCTTATTGGACTTAACTCCATGAAATCATGATTTTGTTCGATGTCAACAGTTTCAAAAGGCATATCAATAAGGAAGAACAACAGTTTAACAGTTCATGAACAACAGTTTAACAGTTCATGATATGCCAACAAAAATACCTGCTGGAATTATCCCAAGAGGCACTTTGATTGCAGTATCCCAGTCTTCTCTTTGCAGCAAGCCATTGACTACCTATTCAAAAACTGGAAGATGATTAAGAATATGCATGGTGCAACAGAGAAAAAAAGGAAGCAGCTGAATCTGCAATTGGGAATCACAACTCTGCCCAGCAATAGTCACACAGATAGCACAACATCGTGAAATTAGAGATAGGCCCTGGATGATATATATCAGAAAATTGTTGCCACACAAAATTTAAGCTTGAAGTTAGTGATGTGCAAGCATAACAACTTTGACAACTAGTCCTTGGAAAATAGCCCATAAAACCTACAGTGGTTAGTTTCTGCCACCCAATCAACAGAAAACTCAGAAAGGTCAACAAAAATTTTGCAAAATCCATGACATGCTCAAAGCTGAGGTTCAAAGTTAGATGAACCATGGTACCAACTAAACTTCCACACATTCCATGGTCAAGATGCAATTACTAACCTCCACAAGAATACCGTCACCACTAACACATACAATTCCATCATATTTTAGAAGATCAACTGAATAGGCAATTTCTTGAGCATGAAGCTGATACTCTGTCTCTGAAACAAGGGCAGAGCTTAATAAGTTAGTAATAACAGTAAGCAAGACAAAGCGAGAGAGAGTGCAAGAGAAGGGGTGAGGCGAGAGAGAGAGAGAGAGAGAGAGAGAGAGAGAGAGAGAGAGAGAGAGAGAGAGAGAGATTTGGAAATTCACCAACCTTGCACTGTATAAAGAATACCAGCGGCTACAAGAAGGGGCTTGACTTCACTGTGGAAGATCTTGCGCCCACTTTTCTTTCCACCAAAGGGGTTTACAAGAATAAATAACCTCTTCGGACGACCTATTTCAAAAGAAGACATGAATCTCTTTTGGCAAGGTAGGCAAAAATAATACATGAATTTTCTAATTTACTTCTAAATAATATATAATAAGAAAAACATCCTAGTAGTTTAAATTGCAATTGGAGCTATTAATGAAATATAAATCACAATGATATGTCCATCATAAGAAGTTAAGTGGTAAAAAAAGGGATAAACTTTCCTATTATTTTTTACTACAACAGAATTAGAATGAAAGATCATATGATTTCTTAATTCTACAACACAGCATGCATCCGATCTCATTTAATGCGTGGACTCACAAAGCAAGAAAACACAACTTTATCTTTAGAACGAGTACATACGCTCCAGAATCAGTCTAACCAGAAGCTACCAGTCATATAACTTTTTTAAAAAAAAAATCACCTCTAACAATTTTATAAGGAGCGCAAACTACCAGCAGATCTTATCAACGTCTGTAAACAAAATAATTTGAAAAAAGATTGACAATCGCACAAAAAACAGAAGGAAGAAAAGCAGAAGATGAGAAGAAGAAAAGGCCTCCTTGGAAACAAAAAATTCCCAAAAGATAACTTATCATAGATAAATATAGTATTCTACAACAATTCAACGGAAAAATCAGGGACGGAACCAAAAAGGGTTTTTTTCTTAATAAAAAGCGCAAGAAAAATTCGTAGTGATAAGGAAGAAAAAACAACTCTCAGGAGAATCGAAGCAATTATATCTTCACTTCTATAAATTAAGATATCTGTCTGGGAAAAATGGAACAAAAAAACAAAATATTAAAACAAAAAGGATTTCTTTTTTTTGATCCAGGAAGAATAGATAAATAAATAAAAATAATAATCCTTGCGTTTTACCAAGGGACTCGATGCAATCCCTCAGCCGCTGGCTCCATTGAAGCGTGGCCTCCTCGGACGGCAGCTCCAGAACATGGTCTCTCCTCGTCTTCTTCCCGAAGCTCCCGCCGCCGTAAGAAACCCCTCTATTCGATCCCACGAAGGTCCTGAGCGTAATCCTCTGTCCCTCGGCCTCGAATCCCAGAATCTCCGATTCCACAGCAAGGCACGTCTCGTCTCCGTCGCCGGCCCTCCAGCGGAGCGTGCCGTCGGCGACCAGGCTCGCCTCTGCCGGCACCCCGTTCACCCGGATAAGCTTCGTTAGGGTTAGGGCTCTAGCCTTCCCCTCCATTACTATTAGTCTCGGCTACACGGAGAAAGAGAGAGGAGAGCTTGGATCGCAACGGTGGGGGATTTGGGGTTTAAATAATACGAACAAGAGGGAGGGGACGGGAGAAGAGAGGGACGGGACGAAGACGGAGCTATTATCGAAAAGGCGCATATAAATTGTTATGCGTCAATGGATCTGCGCTCTCCTTTAGACGTTGACGTCAGCTGTTCAACCGGAAATCCAAGACCGTTATTCGTTTTTTTTTTTTTTTTACTTTTCATTAAATAACATGATAGATAAAATTGCTTGGGAAAATCCTTATTGGCCATTGAAACAATGAATAACATATGATATAAATAATATTGTTCAAGTAGCGTGCATATAATAGATAGCTATTAATTTTAAAATAAAAAAATTAGATAAAATATTATTTTATAATTTAATATAAAAATTAGGTGTTCTTTTGCTTTAAAATTATATTTTTACGTTTTCTCAACTTTTTCTTTTTATTCTAAAAATTTACAATTAAATTATTTATTTATTATTTATCGTCTTGTTGAATCTTTGATTAATAATTGATTGTTTATTTTGTTAAATTTATTAGCCGGTGGAATTAATCTTTCTGTCTTCTCTATTTTTTTCATAAATTTTTAATTTATTTTTTTAGTAAAATAATGGTACATGAATATTAATATTTTTTAAATAGAAATACTATCAGATATGTGCTGATTTTCTGCCGATGACTTGGTTGACATAACGCCGCTGACTACCAAACAGTATGGAAGTTGTGGGCGCATAGGAATTTGTATGCGCACCTGCAGGAGAGGGGCGACCTGGCGCCGTCACGGCCCCGACGACATAATGAAGGAAAGGGTGGGGAAATGTAACGGTACATCCTAGGGGTTGTTGACATGCGAGGTCTTCACGTGCCTTGCACGGCTCCGCTTGATTGGGAAGCGCCGAAACGGAACGGAATCTAGTGGTTGGGCTAGTATTATGGGGACGCTACGGTTGGTATCCGGGCACCGCGATGCTAGCCGTTCTCCAAATATGGTGGGTTCGGTTGGTTGGCGGGTCCCGGAGGACAAGTCAGTGCACGTTGCCGTGTTTCTCTATAATGGGCATGCCTTGCAGGGTTTTTTTTTTTTAATTATTATTTTTTTATTTTTAAGGGAGAGGAGCGGAACGGCATAATTACGTAATATCATGGTGAAGATATCCGTATTTCACTGAAAACAAAATAAATATTTGATATATATATATATATATAGTAATAATAAAGATGACTCAATCATTCTTTATCATATTTAATAAATATATCATCCTAATCTTATCATATTTTTGGACGATATCAATCAGTCCAAAAATTAATTTCATGCATCCAGGATAAATCCTATCATTTAATTAACTCAAATCTTAGACACGAAGACATGAAACCATATATAAAATTTATCTTAGATGGTATATAGAAGATCAGAATAAAAAATAATAAATAAAATAAAATATTAGATCATGCGTATTTTGAAAGTATGAGAATCTATGATTTTTGTTCAGCATCCTATAAAAGAAGAAAATAACAATAGGATTCTAGGTCTTCCTCTCCTTCTCCTCCTTATGCTTGCTCCTTAATGGAAGAGATGCCTGCTTAGAATATGAAACAAAACTCATGTCCTAGAATTTACACAAGTGAATATATATAAAAGTGGATCAGGGACCTAACCCACTTAGTAATGTCAATAGGTCAACCCATTATAGAACTAATTAATCAAATCAGGTATACACCAATATATGTTATATTACATCGCTACGATAATTGGATCCAAGTAATAATATGATCACATAAAAATTATAAGTTCCATAACCATTCATTCAAATAATAACTTAGCCCATATTTCGAAATAAAACCAAAATTAAAATCAGTTGATAATCAATAAAAGCCCATTCTATGAAAATTTTTAACATTCTCCTATTTAAATAATAGTGATTATTTATTTATTTATTATTTAATTTTATATTAAAATATATTTAATGTATATTTATATGACTCTTTGAAAATGACTCCTAGATTAAGTACATCTCATGTGGCCACATATGCATATGTCATGAATGAATAATGTCTTAAAGCCAAATCCGGTCCACTAAAATCACTAATATTGATCATAGACGTCTTTATACCATTTATCGATATAAGACCCCTCTATAGTTACAAATATCAATAATCTCACCGACATGAATTCCAGTAATATAGTACATGTAGTATGAACTTTGTATCCATATGATCAAATATACAAAGTTCATCGTCAATTTATTTTATATTATAATTTCATCATATATCTCAAGACGAGTCCTTTATATCTTAAGACGAATCATAATATCAACGATATCAATTATAATATTAATAATACAGTTATGCTTAAGCAAAATATTATGTTCAAGACGTTTAATTTTTATACTTAAGTAATATCTTTATGCTTAAGACTTTCATTTAAACAATATTCATAAACAACCATATGTGCAAAAATATAAATATCATATTTCAACATAAAATAGTGAAAAAAAGATGCTGTAAAACAATGCTCACACTAACTAAATATATCAAATAGATAGAATCTAATAATTTGGTTAATAGATCTGCCAGTATTGTATCAATCTTTATGTGCTCAATTATAATATATTCTTTTCAACCAAAATCTCTGACTTATAAATTTTTAATCTCTATATGAATAGAAGCATTGAAAACTTTTATTATTCCTTGAAAAGAATATAGCTATACTGTTATTATAATAAATCTTAAGTAATTTTGAGATAGAATCAATAATCATAGACTTTAAGATAGAGTTTCTCAACCAAATATCATGAGTTGTGGCTTTGTAATATACCACAAATTCTACCATATAGCCAAAGATACCACAAGAGTTTGCTTTATATTTTTCTAAAAATAGCCTTTCTAATCATTTAAAATAAAATTTATATCATCCATATGACTAATAAAATTAAAATCATAATATTTAATCATCTCAAAATGTTCAGACTTTTTATAATATTAATATAACTTTTCAAGCTATGTTCTAAATACTTTATGTTTAGATTTAATATATAATTGCTAAGATACTGATACAATATGCTATATCCAAACTAATGCAAACTTGTTATATACATTAAACTATACACAGTAATAAAATATGGCATATTTTCATGGATTCTCTTTTCATATCATTCGTAGGACATTACTTTTAGCTAAATTTATCTTTCTCAAATATATATACATCTCCCGGTTTGTAACTATATATATTAAATTTACTCAAAGTCATTAGTAGCAATATAATATTATCTATAAAATAGGAAAGATAAATTTACTTTTACTGGTTTTAGGATATATTTCTGAATCCACTTTATTCTCTATAAATTTAAGGAAATTCACAACATCATCAGATTTAAGATATCATTATCACAGTATTCATTCAAAATAACTATCTTAACATCTATTTAATGAAGTTTTAGATCAAAATAGGCTATCAATGCCATAATTATTCTGAAAGAATCCTTATAAAAGATCAAAGAAAAATCTCATTACTATCTATATCTTTTTTTTTACATATACCTTTATATAATTAGTCTAGCAATTAGAGTCTTTCTTGATTTTAAATGCTCACTTATATCTTATAAGCTTAAACTCTTTACATAATTTTACCAGATCTCATACTTTATTTTAATCATAGACTATATTGCATTACATTTGGCTTTAATCTATTTAACTTATCTAGAATATGAATAGTCTGATTATATGATATTGAAATTATATGGCCAATATTATAAATATTTTTATCTAAATAAATCAAATATTTATTAAGAATGACAGATTTCCATTTATTTTATTGTGATTTCTTTACTAGTACTTCATTAATCGACTATGAAGATACTATAATTATCTCGCATATTTGATATTTCTCTCCTGCTATCCTTTTAACATAATTAAAATATGACTTATCTTTCTTTTAATATCATATTTTCAATAAAAGAATATCTATAATGATCTATATTAGACTCTATAAATTTAGCATGATTAAATTCAATAATTTTGTACCTCTATCAGGATAGTAGAATCGTATCTTTTAGAATTATTTGGATAGCCAATTAAATGATCATAAATAATTTTAGATCTAATTTTATTCATCAATGAATTATAAATCTCAATCTCTATAGGATAGTCCCAAATATGGAAGTGATTAATATTGGATTTTTCAACCAATCCTCAACTCAAAAGGTATCTTGAAAATTGTCTTACTAAAAACTTTATTCAAAAATATAAATGATGGTCTTTAGGGCCTCATCCTAAAGATATCCTGGTAAATTGTATCCACTCATTAAACTTATAATCAAATTCTTAAAAGTGTGATTATATCTCTCAGCCACATTATTTTGCTTTAAAAGTTTCATTTACCTTTTTGTGTGTTATATATAACTTTAAACTAACTAAATTGTATATAAAGAAAATTAAAAACTTGATGAGCTAAAAATTATTAGAGATAGAGATCTCAAACTACTAAGCTTGGATACAATATTCTCTAGTTCTATACTGTAAGTTCTAATACCATCATTGCTCATATTAATCAATTTATTCATTAGCTATCTAGCTTTTACCTTACCAGATTCTACATACCTTTTAATAATAAGGTCAAAGAAGTACTTAGAATTGATATTCTCAAGTATAATAAATAGAATATAATCAAATGAAATATTTTTCAAGATCTCCAGATTAAAATGATTCACTCTTTGCCATTTATCATAGGGAGTTTTTATTCTAAAGTTCTCTTACTAGTAATCCAAGATGGAGGATCATTACATAATATAATATCAAAATTTCATCAAATTCAATGCTTGTTTGTATCATGTTTCCATATTTTAGAGTTTATTACAATCAAAGTCTCAATGAGAGCTATAATAATATTCAGTTCAAAGATATTAACCGTTAAACAACTTTTATGCAGTTAATCACTAGAAAATATTATCAACAAATATGCTTGAGCACCTTTATTGATATTATTTCTATAAGAGCCCTTGGTGCAATGCCATTAAGTTCCTTTGAAAAGAAAGTGACTCATATAAGGTACCCTCTACAATGTATAATATTATTCAATACAATGATGCTAACTGCTAAACATTCGCATGTAGTTAACTAATAAATAAATATAGACAAATTGAATACTTTAAAATATTTATAAATAATATTTTAATAAGAGCTCTTGATGCAATGCCATAACTTTTTTTGGAAAGAATGTAGCCAACATAAAGTATCTTTCCAACATTTAGTGAATCAACTAGTAAGATATTATTAGCTTTTAAAAATTTATCTACTTTGGTAGAATGAATTTTTATGCCATACTCACGTACTAGTCACATAATATTTTACTTTAGAATTATAATTTACAATAAGCTTTCTTTGGAAAGATGATTGTATGCTATAATTCTATAATGCATCTCAATCCTTTTAAAATATTATATTGAAGAATCGTGCAAATCTCAACAAATGGGCCATTTTGATGGTCACCATCCATTGTAATTCCAAATCTTTAAACATGAATCAATCAGTCATACTTATAAAATAATTTATTTAATTTAATACACTGATAGCAAAAAATAAATTAAAATTTAATATACTTGATCCTCAAAAATAGCAAACAAAGGAGACCTGTAAATCCCAATGAATAAGCTATTTTGGTGGTTACCACTCATTAAAACTTACAATCTTTAAATCAGGGATCAATAAATTATATTCATAAACCAATTTATACAATTTGATACATCAATAGCAAGAAATTAATTAAGATTTTTACATGTTTATTTTCCTGAAATATTAAATAAAGGAATCCTACAAATCTCAATGAATGGACCATTTTGATGATCACCATCCATTGAAATCTACAACCCTCCATCTTACCAGTCTAAACATCGAATATGAAGATGTACTTTTGGGAGCAATATAATAGTTCAGTAATTTAGATGTAATTATGATACTATTAATACTTTCTTGGATCAATTAAACATATCCAAAATTATACCTTATGGAAAAATTCTTGATTTCTTAAGTTCATGATCACTTTGATAATCATACTTAATCAATCAAACAAAAAATTTTCTGTTCTTTATAAACAGTATCCATAAACTTTATATGCAAAACTGAACATGAATGCATCATCAAAAGTATGATAATAAGTCCATAATTCTTTATTTGCACTAAATAATATATGTATACAAGTTTATGGACTTTAATGCAATAAAATCATATAACAAAACTATAAATTTAATTATAAAATGATTTTTATATAATAAAAGCTTATTACAATGACTAAAATATAATCTAGGGGTCTTTATATAAATACTTTACTATGAAGGCCTTATTGTAATTTTACATAGATCTATCAAAAAATTGATAAGGACCTAAATATAGTTTAAACTTTGTAATGGCTAAATTATAAAATTTTTCTTAATCCAAATTAAATTTGATCCAATATGATTGGATTCAGCCTATTAATCAATTGAGCTTAAAATCTTAATAAATTCGGGTCTTAATGGGCTGAAAACTTGGAAACCCAAATCCAAAACCATTAAATCTTTATCTTCTTCCTCCCAAAACTCTTCCCCTCAAACTTTTTCCCGATTAGCCAAAAACTCCATGGCCGATGATCGGTTCCTTAGTATATTGCTACCGATGGGTCACCGACAAATCCCGACCACTAATGGCCATCTCCTGATGATCGACGAGCTAACATCCATGGCCAATTTCCTAATGGTGGACGAAGCTAGAGGCATCAAAACTGGTGCCTCTCCCGCCTTTAGCTGGTCATTCAACCTCAGTGCCGGTGCCCTTAGCTATCGATGTCGACTCCACCAATTGGTGATTCCTTTTTTTAATATCGAGAGAGGCCAAAACCTCCATGGATGGTGGTCCTCTTCCTTGATAAGGCTACGCCAGTGGATCATCGGTGCATTCCTACCCTCAGCAATCGGTGGCCTTCTCCCAACCACACACTCGCAAGCCCAAACAATATGGCTAGATTTCTGGCTTGTATACAATGATTCCCAAAAGTTGGTTCGCCATAAACTTAAACTTAATGTTAGTTCAAAGGAAGGAGAGCTAGCAGACATGTGGCTGATAAAGAGAGGGCCAGCATGGTGGGCATCGATGATGGGTGGTTGGATGGGATTAGAGGTCCGTCCTCACCAAAAACAAGAGAAGAGGAGATGGGATGAGTTCTTGTTTTCCTCCCTTTATTTTTTTATTTTTTATTTTTATTTTTATTTTTGTTACGATGGGTGTCGAGCAAGAGGTCTAGCCAAAGAGGGGATGGATAGGTGCCACGGTGTGATGGTGCAGGGTGCTGGCTATAGGAGACTGACCGGAAGGCAAGCCCAATCCAGGGTCTTCAAGTCTTCTCTTTATTTTTTTAATATCAAGGATAAGAGTCCCTATTAATCTATTAATGGTTTATTTAATCAAAAGGGGAGAAAAAGGAGGATCCATCTTTATTTATTTAAAGAATTAAGACTAACATAAATACTTGATTAAAATATTAAAATAAATAAATAAATATAAATAATGATTACTTGAATCATAGGAAATTCTTGACTTGAATCACGAGAAATTTTGACTTGAATCATAGGGGACCGCTAATGACTTGAATCATATGAAAACCTCTACATTGCCCGATCAAATTTATATCTAAGAAATCTTGATATAGACATATAAAAGATCTTTAAGCTTAATAACTTGATTAGCTTCTATTAAATCTATTATTTGATTCTAATTTTCTATAAAATTTTGGGCTTTGATATTAATTATAGGATTTATCTTGGATTCTATGCAAAAGATTAGAATACAAAATAATAAATAAAATAAAATATTAGATCATGCATACCTTGAAAGCTTAAGAATTTTTGGTCTTCATTATAGCATCTTATGGAAGAAGAAAGCAACAATAGGATTCTAGATCTTCCTCTCTTTCTCATTTTTATACCTGCTCTTTAATGGGATAAGTGGCCTCTTAGGAACATGAAATATAACTCATAACCTAGGGTTTACACAGACAAAAATATATAAGAGTGGATCGAGAATCTGACCCAATGTCAATGGGTCAACCCATCACAGAATCCATTAACCAAATCAAGTCTATACTAATATCTATTACATCACATAACTAAGATAATTAGATCTAAATAATAATATGATTATACATAAATTATAAACTCTATAACAATTCATTCCGATAATAACTTAGTTTGTATTTCAAAATAAAATCAAAAACAAAATTAGTTGATAATCAATAAAAGCCCGTTTTATGAGAATTCTCGGTACTATAGTCAATACATAAATGAACATGATAGAAGGAATATATATATATATATATGTATGTATGTATGTATTTTAGAATTATGTTAAAGAAAAAAGATAACAATCAAATTGAGTTTTTGCCCGAGAAGGCCTGGGCCTTGAAAAAATTTTATACCTTTTAGCATTGAAATTTCTATACGAGTACTTGATATTTCTGGGTGTTCAATTAAATGTGCATTCTCCTTTGACTGAATAAATATGCATCCGCCGGGCAAAGATATTTAATATATTTTTTTAGAGAGTTATAAAATTGAATGTATTAAAGATTTACTATCCAATTGCAGTGTAAGATTTTTTTTTCTCTATATAAGCACCACCAATATTTCAATTACTAATATGTGCATGAATGCATTAAATATTTGCTATCCGCTTGGAGGACTTTTTTTTTCCTCTATATAAACACTACTAATATATCCATTAATAATGAATGTTTATATCTCTGCTTGTAGTTGTAGATAAAAGAAATAATAAATTATTTAATGTTGTGAACTGGAAAAAATTTAGATCAATATGTGATTTATGTTGTTCTTTGCATGGCTTAAGAAAGCCTCTCTCTAGTCCTATGTCTGGTCCATCGTTTGACTATCAATGAAAGGAAGTTCATACACTAGTGGATCAAATGATTATTATTTTTTTTTTCCAGATAACGAGCTAAAAGCTGAGAATTTTTTTTAAAATAATATTTAAAAATAAATAATTATGATATTACGTTTTTAATAATCTATTTATCAAAATAGATTTTTAGGTGCAACGTGGTAGCCAAATTGGCAGGAAATTGAAACATGGCAAGGAAAAATGAAACGTGGCAAGGAAAGAACGAAACGTGGCAAGCCGGACCTGAAATTATTTTTGGCAAAGACGATTTCACTTCTCAGTTCTCAGCCAATTTATCCCCCCTCTATTTGGTTATTTTTTCTTCATGCTCGCTTGCCTTCATGCTTCCCTTGTCTCCGGCCCCATTCTATTGTCTATGTGCTTTCTCTCGGCCCTATTGAAGTGGGGTTTTTCTTCTCCCTGCCCCACTCCAGCTACCCGGCCTAGCAAGGTATGAAGTTTTTTTCTCTCCTGCCCCACAGCCCCTTGGTATTGTTTGGATTTTTTTGTTGGTTTGTTCTCTTCTCTAGATTCGGTCCAAGTAGAATCAGGTCCGGTTTAAGTTGATCTCCGGTTCCGTTGCAAAGATCCGGCCAAAGTGCAGCCAAGTTTTACTGGTCCAAAAAAATCAAAAAATTTATTTTCTTCCATCCGGCATTAAAGGTAATTATATTATTTATTTTATTATTCTTATTATTTGAATATTATTATTATAGTTTTTGTTTGGTATGAATTTTTTAATATTTAGTAATTTAATTTTAGAAATTTATAATGTAATGTTATGTTATTTTTTTATGATGCAATTGTAATTATTTTATTTATGTTTGCATAATATATTTTGGATGCAATTGATGTAATTGTAAAGTATATTAAATTACATGGATACGTAGTGTTGCCGCCAAGATTGCCCTGGCCTGCAGCTTCTTACGTGGCCCGGGTGAGTGGACTCCCCGCCAGCATCACCGGGCTCGTTGGTCGGAGATGATCAAGGGGAACATACCCTTCGCCACGGGGCTTGGTGGAGCCGCCGTGCTCGGAGGGATCGTTGTAGGGATGAAGAGGTTTGATACTGTGCTGTGATCCTCCTGTGGGCCTCTCTGGTGGAAGAAATCTTCTCTACGGCGTCCCTCCGTCGGGTGGATCTGCAAAATAGGGGAGACCTGCACCGGGAATTCCGGCAAAGACACTCTGACTATCAAGTCAGTGGGACGATCGAAGGAAATAAGAGACCTCTGAGACGGAGAGCTTAGGGGACTCTCTGCTGCCAGAGGGTGATAGTAAATGGATGATAATGTAAGAATGAAGAGAGTGTGTTGTCTCTTACTTACTTTCTTACCTTCCCTTACCTCTCCATGCTGGTCTTTATGTAGATGAATGGCTCCTGCCGTTCGGCGGAGGTGTGTTGGTCTTGATGTAGACTTGTCATGCTAGGATAGCCTATGAGGCCATTATGGACTGGTGAACCTTCTTCTTCTGGGTGGTTCAGGAAGTTGATGTAGGGGTACAGTACCTTGGGCAGGGCACTATTCACTAGTTAGTGTAAAGAGTGGCTTGGGAAACTTAAATGCAAACCTTCTTTGCAGGCGGCGTGCCATAGGACCCACGTGGGTGGGGATCCTTGGAAAGAGTGCCGAGCCCACGTGGATGAGACAAAATCGTGCGATGCTCTTAGTGGCTGAGCTGGGCTGAGATGCCAAAGTGCCGAGTTGGCTAAGACATTACTCCAGGTTGCCATGTGGGCACGCGGATCGAGAGAAGGCCCGTGGGGGCCTCCATGCACGCTGATCTAGGCGGCGTGCAAGGCCCCAAGCACATAGGCACGAACCCATGCATTGCGAACCCGAGCGCCGCCGGACTACAGGAGAGCGGAGCTAGACCGCAGGCGTGCTTGGGCGTGGAGCAGGTGCGGACGGATGTGGCCACGCGGGAGTGCCAGACGGGGCACCGCGTGGGTGTGCCGAATGGGGCACGTGGGCACATGGGCGTGCTGAACTGGGCGTCACGCATGCCCGTGCATGCCTGAGCTGCCACGGGCATAATGCTCGGACCTTGGGCGCGGGAGCACCGGACCGGGTAGAGCCGGGCTGAGCTGGACCGAGGCGGGGTCGGCCGGAGCTGGGCTCGCTGAGGCGGCGTCCTGCCAGGAGCGGAGCGGGGACCATGTCGAGCTGAGTCTCAGGTGCGTCAGGCGGGCGTACCACGACATGCCGAGTTGAGAGTCGGCATGCCGAGGTTGTCTGGACGCCGGAGCGGGCACGGAAGGAGCCGGGGCCGACGCAAGCGCGCCGGGGGCGTGCCACGGGCGGTTGGAGCCGGGCGCGGAGGTGCCGTGCAAGCAGATCTGGGGCGCGCCGACGAGGTCGGGCAGAGCTGGAGGAGCCGGGGCTTGGAGGCGTGGCCTTGGTCTCTCGCAGGTGGACCGGACAGAGCGGGGCACGGGGGCGCGCTGCACTGGGCGTGCTGCGCTGGGCTCGGAGGTGCCGAACTGGACGCGGGCAAATTTGGGGCGCGCCGCGAAGCCGTCTGGCGGGCAGACAGGATGGAGCGGACGGAGGCAAGCTTGGAGGCGTGGCCTTGGCCTCCCACAAGTGGACTGGACGGAGCGGGCAGAGGCCTCCCGCAGGCCTCCCATGGGCGGACGGTGCACCGGAGAGGGCGGAGCCGAGGCGGACCAGCACCAGGGCAGCGAAGCCGAGGTGGGCTAGACATCGGAGCGGGCAATGGCCTCCCGCAGGCGGACAGGGCGCCGGAGAGGGCGGAGGTGTGCTGTGGGCGTGAGCCTGGGGCGCGGGTTTGCCCTGGCACGGACGTGCGCGCGGGCGTGACTCTGGTAGAGTAATCTGGGTGCGTGCACCTCCCGTGCATGCGGACCGAGGCATGGACATGGTGTAATCGTGCCGAACTGGGGAGTCCCACCATGAGGCCGGAACTGGGTCCCACGTGGACTTAGCCTCGTTGCCGGGTCACGCCACTCCCCGACATGCCGAACTGGACCGTCACAAGCTGAGGTGGACGGAGCCATGCGGGTGCTCGCAGGGCGGAGCCGGAGAGCTTCATGGGCCGAAGTGAGCTGGCCGGCATGCCTGGCTGGGCTCCAGGCATGGCTGAAGTGAGCTGGCCGAGGTACCGACCTGGCCTGCCTGAAGTGGGCTGGCCAAGCTGCCAACCTGGCCTGCCTGAAGTGGGCTGATCTCTTCAAGTGGACCCATCGTTGTGTCAGGGCTGAATGGGTTGGTTACTACTGTAACAGATGCCCCCACTCCCTGAGTCCAAGGCATTACTTCTCCTCGTTTTGGACGAAGTGAGTAGTTTTTTACCCATTCAGCTCTATGTCGTAGCAGTCCTGCAAAACAAAAATAGGAGATGGTGTTTTTGAAACTTACTTGCCCGTAGGTACTTTGACTGAAGGTTAGTTGCATTTTGATGATGCTAGCACTTCAGTCTGACTCCTCTTTGATCAGATAGAAGGCGGTGCTATGGAGGAAGAGGTTGGTGAGGTGCACAACTTGGGTGCACACATGTATGACCGGGCACATGGTTGGGCTCAAAGCACTCCTCAAAGATTTTGATGAGGCTTTTGGTGTTGGACTTTCGGCATTTCCCATTTTGAGGCACCGGGATTTTTGGTCTTGTAGTGCCGAGGTTTCTAGTCTTTATGTGCCAGGGATTCCGGTCATTAGGTGCCGGGGTGTCCGGTCTTTAGGTGCCGAGGATTCCAGTCTTTAGGTGCCAGGGTGTCCAGTCTTTAAGTGTTGGAGAGCTGGGCTCCTGGTGCCGAGGTTTTCGGGCTGTGATGCCGGAACTGGGTTCCGGGCTTTCATCCGATCTAGATTCTGGGATTTTGTACCGGAACTGGGTTTCGGGCTCTCTTTGCCAGACTCGGAGTCGGACGGATGAGCTCCTGCAATGATGAAGAGCAAAGTTGCACCAAAGAGTAACTTTAATTATTGGGGAGGAATTCTTACATCCTTCATGAGGTGGCAAAGCCGCTCGTTCGGCATGCTGGGACGCGAGCCGCAAATGGTTGGACCTCCAAGGCTACCCGTGGACATCTTCGGATGAGAGTCAGGCGATAGCTGCGGGGCTCAGTGAAGGGCCTGGCTTCAGCTCGGCTGGATCAAGTGGCATGACTTTAGCTCGGCTTAATTTGAGCTCAGCTCGACTGAACTGAGGAGTTTGACTTCAGCTCAGCTGAATCAAGGGGCGTGACTTCAGCTTGACTTTATTTGAGCTCAGCTTGGCTGAACTGAGGAGTTTGATTTCAGCTCTTAACTTCACTAGACTTGGAGTCAGACGAGCGAGTTCCTGTATTGGTGAAGAGCAAAGTTGCACCAGAAAGGAACTTTGGTTATTGAGGAGGGATTCTTACCTCCTTCATGAGATGGCAGAGCTACTGGTTTGCCATGCTAGGAGGCAAGCCATACATGGTTGGGCCTTCGAAGCTTTCCATGGACATCTCCGGACTTTGAGCACAGCAAATGCCAAACTGTGAGTTTCTCGATAGATGGTAGGACTTCTTGGAGTCTCTGCGGACGTCTCCGGACTGTGAGTAAGGCAAGAGCTGAACTGAGAGTCATGCGATAGATGTGGGGCTCAGTGAGGAGCTTGACTTCACTTTAGCTCGGCTTCATTTGAGTCCAGCTCAGCTGAACTGAGGAGCTTGACTTCAGCTCTTAACCTCACCGGACTTGGAGTCGGACGGATGAGTTCCTATGTTGGTGAAGGACAAAGTTGCACCAGAGAGGAACTTTAATGATTGAGGAGGGATTCTTACCTCCTTCATGGGATGGTAAAAATGCTAGTTCGCCATGCTAGGAGGCGAGTCATGAACGGTTGGAGCTCTAGAGCTTCCCATAGACATCTCCGGAATTTGAGTACAGCAAATGCCAAATTATGAATTTTCTCGGTAGATGGCGGGACTTGTTGGAGTCTCCGCGGACATCTCCGGACTGTGAGTAAGGCAAGAACTGAACTGAGAGTCATGCGGTAGATGCGGGGCTCAATTAAGAGCTTGGCTTTAGCTCAGTTGAATCAAGGGACATGACCTCGGCTTGGCTGGACCTAAGGGCCTGACTTTAGCTCGGTTGAACTGAGGAGCTTGACTTGAGTTCAGCTCGGCTTTGTTTGACCTCAGCTCGGCTAAACTGAGGAGCTTGACTTTCTTTGTTTGACCTCAGCTCGGCTGAACTGAGGAGCTTGACTTGAGTTCAGCTCAGCTTTGTTTAACCTTAGCTTGCTGAAATGAGGAGCTTGACTTCAATGAGGAACTTGGCCTCAATTCTGCTTCACTGAGAGGCTTGATTGACTTTTGGCTTGAACACAGAGCTTCGGAAGCTTCTTGGCTTTGGTGTCTTGGAGCTGGGCTCAAAGATCTGGTGCCAGAAATCTGAGTTCCGGACCTTGATGCTTTGGAGTTGGACTCAGAGAGTTGGTGCCAGAAATATGAGTTCCGGACCTTGGTGTCTTGGAGCTGGCCTCGAAGAGTTAGTGCCGGAAGTCTGAGCTTCAGACCCTAGTGTCTTGGAGCTGGGCTCGAAGACTGGGTGCCGAAAGTCTGAGCTTCGGACCTTGATGTCTTGGAGCTGGACTCAGAGAGTTGGTGCCAGAAATCTGAGTTCCGGACCTTGGTGTCTTGGAGCTGGGCTCGAAGAGTTAGTGCCGGAAGTCTGAGCTTCGGACCCTGGTGTCTTGAAGCTGGGCTCGAAGATTGGGTGCCGGAAGTCTGAGCTTTGGACCTTGATGTCTTGGAGCTAGGCTCGAAGACTGGGTGCCAGAAGTCTGAGCTTCGGACCTTGATGTCTTGGAGCTGGGCTCGAGGCTGAGGTCTTGGCTCTGGGCTCTGAGACCTGGTGCCGGAAGACATTTTCCTGGGCTTTGATGCCTTGGAGCTAGGCTCGAGGCTGAGGTCTTGGCTCTGGGCTCTGAGACCTGGTGTCGGAAGACATTTTTCTGGGCTTTAATGCCGGGGAGCTAGGCTCACCGGTGCTGAAGCATGGTCCGGTCTTTGGTGCCGGAGGGACGTGGGATCCGAGCTTCATCTCCAGGAGGGCTCAACTCCGGTCCAGGGGGCTCATCCTCGAAGAGGCTCAACCTGGTGGAGGGCATCGGCGGCCCGACTCCAGCTCAGGTGGCTTTAGCCTTCGAAGGGCTCGGTTGGAGGAGGAGAGCTGGATTCGACTCTGGTCCAGGGGGCTCTACCTCGAAGAGGCTCAACCTGGTGGAGGGCATCGACGGCTTAGCTCCAGCTCAGGTGGCTCTAGCCTTCGAAGGGCTCGACCTGGAAGATGAGGACAGGGCTCCGGCCTAGGCGTTCTGAGCTTGCGGGAGCTTTTCCTATAAAACTGAAACACATTTTTTTATTTTGTAAATGTAGCGAAGAAGGAGTTACCTGTTAAGCTCCGGTTATATGAATAAACAAAGATATATTTCTTCCTTGGACAGGCCGGATTAGGTTCGCTGACCGCCATCTTGGGAGAGAGTGAGACTCCGCTCGTTGCACGGAAGCATAGAACCCGATTGCATGGGGGAGCAAGGCTCCGTTGCATGGAAAGACGGTCCTCCATTGCATGGAAAGACGGTCCTCCGTTGCATGGGAGCATGAGACTCCGTTGCATGGGAGGGAGCTTCGTTGCATGGGAGCATAAGGCTCCTGTTGCATGGGAAGGTGGACCTCCACTACCTGGGAGGAAGTGAGACCTCTGTTGCATGAGGGAAATGACTTCGTCGTGTGGGAGGAGAAGACCTCGTTGCATGGAGGAGATGGAACTCCATCGCTCAGGAGAAATGAGATCCTACTGCATGGGAGAAAATGAGACTCCTGTAGCATAAGGGAGTAAGCTCCGTTGCATGGGAGGAAAAGAGACTCCTGTAGCATGAGGGAGTAAGCTCCGTTGCATGGGAGGAAACCCCGTTGCATGGGAGCAAACTCCATTGCATGAAAGGAATGAGACTCCCATTGCTGCATGGGAGAGTTGGAACTCCATCACGAGGGAGGAAAGAGGCTTCCGCTGCACGAGGGAGACGACTCCATTGCATGGGAAATAGGAGTCCTGTTGTTCAGGAGGGAGCTCCACTGCCCGAGAGGAGAGAGGCTCCCGTTGCATGTTGCATGGGAGGAGAGGAGGCTCCTGCTGCATGGGGAGCTTCGTGGCTTGGGGAGAAGCTCCGTTGCATGGGAGCATAAGGCTCATAGTACATGGAAAGGTGGAACCCTGTTGCATGGGAGTGTTGGAACTCCGTGTTGCATGAGGGGAGATGACTCCGTTGCATGGAAGATAGGAGTCCTGTTACATGGGAGGAAGCTCCGTTGGATTGGAGTAAGCTCCGTTGCATGGGAGCATACTCCGTTGGATGGGAGTAAGTCCCGTTGCATGGGAGCATACTCCGTTGGAAGGGGGGAAGCTCCGTTGGATGGGAGCAAGCCCCGTCGCCTGGGAGTAAGTCTCGTTGCATGAGAGCATACTCCGATGGAAGGAGAGAAGCTCCATTGGATGGGAGCAAGCCCCGTTGCATGGGAGTATACTCCGTTTCCTGGATTTCTTTCTTCTTTGCGATGGCTAGACCCTTCCTCCCTCTCTTCTTTTTCCCTTCTTCTCTCTTTTCTTTTCTCTCTTTTTTTTTTTGTTTAGTGGGGCTCCTGGATGGTGGTACCGCCGGGAGGTGGCTCCATCCTTGGTTTGCTGCCTACTGCCCGTCAAGGGTGGTGACGCACCTTCACGACTTAAGGTTTTTTGATCGAGGCCGCTCCTTGAAGCCTCGAGAGAGAGAGAGGGGGAAGTTCTCGTGCCCCCATCCCCGTGCCCCTGGTCTGCCCCCCGGGGACTAAGGACAAAGGTGGAAACCGTCATTCCACCTTGTTGAGGAGCGTGGATCTGCCCCCCTTCCTGGCGCGCCAAACTGTTGCCGCCTAGATTACCGTGGCCTGCAGCTTCTTACGTGGCTCGGGTGAGTGGACTCCCCGCCAGCATCACCGGGCTCGTCGGTCGTAGACGATCAAGGGGAACATACCCTCCGCCACGGGGCTTGGTGGAGCTGCTGTGCTCGGAGGGATCATTGTAGGGATGAAGGGGCTTGATACTGTGCTGTGGTCCTCCTGTGGGCCTCTCCGATGGGAGAAATCTTCTCTGCGGCATCCCTCCATCAGACGGACCTGCAAAATAGGGGAGACCTGCGCCAGGGATTCCAGTAAAGACACTCCGATGATCAAGTCAGTGGGATGATCGAAGGAAATAAGAGATCTCTGAGGCGGAGAGCTTGAAGGACTCTCTGCTGCCAGAGGGTGATAGTAAATGGACAATAATGTAAGAATGAAGAGAGTGTGTTGTCTCTTACTTACTTTCTTACCTTCCCTTACCTCTCCATGCCAGTCTTTATGTAGATGAATGGCTCCTGTCGTTCGGGGGAGTCGTTCGGGGGAGGCATGCTGGTCTTGATGTAGACTTGTCAGGCTAGGATAGCCTGTGAGGCCATGATGGGCTGGTGAACCTTCTTCTTCTGGGTGGTTCAGGAAGTTGATGCAGGGGTACAGTACCTTGGACAGGGCATTATTCACTAGTTAGTATAAAGAGTGGCTTGGGAAACTTAAATACAAACCTTCTTTGCAGGCAGCATGTCAGGCGGCGTGCCATAGGACCCACGTGGGTGGGGATCCTTGGAAAGAGTGTCGGGCCGATGTGGATGAGACAAAACCGTGCGATGCTCTTAGTGGCTGAGCTAGGCTGAGACACCGAAGTGCCAAGTTGGCTAGGACTTTAATCCAGGTTGCCAAGAAGGCACGCGGACTGAGAGAAGGCCCGTGGGGGCCTCCATGCACGTTGATCGAGGTGGCGTGCGAGGCCCCATGCATATAGGTGCGAACCCATGCGTTGCGAACACGAGCACCACCGGACCGCGAGAGAGCGGAGCTAAACTGCAGGTGTGCTTGGGAGCGGAGCAGGTGCGGACAGATGTGGCCACACAGGAGTGCCAGACAGGGCACCGCGTTAGCATGCCGAACGGGGCACGTGGGCGTGCCGAACTGGGCATCACGCGTGCCCGTGCGTGTTGGAGCTGCCACGGGTAGAAGGCTCGGACCTGGGCCGTGGGAGCGCCGAACCAGGCAGAGCCGGGCTGAGCTGGATCGAGGTAGGGCTGGCCGGAGCTGGGCTCGCTGAGGCGGCGTCCTGCTAGGAGAGGAGCGGGGATCATGCCGAGCTGAGTCACAGGTGTGTCAGGCGGGCGTACCACGGCGTGCCGAGCCGGGAGCCGGCATGCCGAGGTCAGTTGAAGCCGGAGCGGGCATGGAAGGAGCAGGGGCCAATGCAGGCACACCGGGGGCGTGCTGCGGGCGGTTGGAGCCAGGTGCGGAGGTGTCGTGCGGGCAGATCTGGGGCGCGCCGGCGAGGTCCGGCGAAGCTGGAGGAGCCGATGCTTGTAGGCGTGGCCTTGGTCTCCCGCAGGTGGACCGGACGGAGCGAGGCGCGGGGGCGTGCCGCGCTTGGCTCGGAGGTGCCAAACTGGATGCGGGCGAATCTGGGGCATGCCGCAGAGCTGTCTGGTGGGCGGATGAGATGGAGCGGACGGGATGGAGCGGACGGAGGCGATATTGGAGGCATGGCCTTGGTCTCCCACAAGTGGACCGGACGGAGCGGGCAGAGGCCTCCCACAGGCTTCCCATGGGCGGACGACATGCTGGAGAGGGCAGAGCCGAGGCAGACCAGCACCGGGGTGGCGGAGCCGAGGTGGGCTGGACACCGGAGCGGGCGATGGCATCCCGCGGGCGGACCGGGCGCCGGAGAGGGCAGAGGCGTGCTGTGGGCACGAGCCTGGGGCACGGGTTTGCCCTGGCATGGACGTGGGCACGGGCGTGACTCTGGCAGAATAATCTGGGTGCGCGCACCTCCCGTGCGCACGGATCGAGGCATGGACATGGTGCGATCGTGTTGAACTGGGGAGTCCCACCATGAGGCCGGAACTGGGTCCCACGTGGACTTAGCCTCATTGCCGGGTCACGCCACTCCCCGACATACCGAACTGGACCGTCACGAGCTGAGGTGGACGGAGCCTTGCGAGTGCTCGCAGGGCGAAGCTGGAGAGCTTCATGGGCCGAAGTGAGCTGGCCGGCATGCCGGCTGGGCTTCAGGCATGGCTGAAGTGAGCTGATCGAGGTACCGACCTGGCCTGCCTGAAATGGGCTGGCCAAGCTACCGACCTGGCCTGCCTGAAGTGGGCTGATCTCTTCAAGTGGACCCACCGTTGTGTCAAGGCTGAATGGGTTGGTTACTACGGTAACACGTAGTAATTTGTTTTGGTTTATATTTTGCTTGTGTTATTGAAAAAATTAAAAAATATTAACATGCTTTGATTAATTATCTAATTATTTTTGGTATAATATTTATCATATCAAAAATTAAAAATAATATATACTATTTATGTTAAAATAAATAATAATTAAATATAAAATATATAGATAAAATTATAAAAATAAAATAATTAGTAAAGAAATATAAATATATATAGAATTTTTAAATTATTTCAATTTTTTGAAATGTTTTGTAAATAACTAATTAGGAAATAGTATATAATGATATTGTTTAGAGATAAATTAATGTTTTAATTATTGAAGAAATTGTGATATAGTACTAAGATTTGAAGATTGAATAGATTATTAAAAATTTATAACAAAAAATTAGAAAATAGATATAAGTAATTAATTTAGATATATAATTAATTGATTTGTTTGATATAAGTTGATGTGGCCAGAACGCTGACGTGGCACGAGGCAGCTGACATGGAGTCCCCATCAGACGCCAGGGCAAGCTTTCAACATGAGTGCCTTTGTCGAGCTAAGCTCCCCTAAAGCGACACCTCTGCTCGTCAAAGGCAAGCTCCGTCCTCCGCCAGGCCCGTTCCCGCAAGTCCGGAATGCCTAGGCCGGAGCCAAGTCCGAGTTCCCACCTGAGGCGGACCCCTCGAGATCGAGCCCCGTGGTCAGGAGTTGAGCTCAGCCTCCTCCTCCACGAGGCGCCCCTCCGCGACTGAGCTCGGTCGACCTCCGTCCTACCGAGCAGCACCAAGGCGAGTCTACCGAAGACGGGCCCTGCCTCTCCAGCTCGGCCCTCTGTTCAAGCCAATGAACCGGCCACCAAGGGAGCCATACCTCTCCTCCAAGGACAATGGCGATACTCCCGAGGGCCGTACGACACCAACCATGCCGCAATCAAGGCACCATACCTTCTGCCGATCTGCCGTACAACCGAAAAAAAGACCCTACCAGAGAGCACGGATCCCAAGACCGGCAGCCCTCCGATCGAGGCCTTGTCAGACTCCCAGGAGAGGGATAAGCAAAAGGAATATCAGAAATCTACAGAGGCTTCCCCGACTGTCAAAGCAGGAGAGATGTCCTATCCACATCACGGTACCTCGTCGTACACGACAGCAGGAGGAGATCTAAGGTAGAAACTCCCGCCAAAAATAAGCAAAAGAGGTATCGGCATCTAACCTAAAAGAACGACACCCATAGCATACTTTTCAAGCCAAGAGAGGAACCAGAGCGACACAAGGGAGGAAGGCCAGAGAGGAGGGCAAGACCACCTCGGCCAATGCCACTCCCAGCTCGTCCTCATCTTTCACTCATACTATATTCACTCCTCCTAGTATGGAGCTCATCCAGCGAGGCTCGACCAGGAGGATTTGTTCTCCTGGGTCGTCTCTGACTTGATCGTCAGAGTACCCCCGCTAGAATTCCCGGCCCGAGTCACTGACGTTGGATTTCTTGCAGGTCCCGAGGCACCGGAGGCATTTCCCACAAGCGGACGCGGAACACCCGGTGCCACCAGCAGCTACGGGCCACGACGATCCGGGCAGCAATAGATAAATTATGATATTAATAGTAAATAGTTAAAAAATATAAATATGTATAGCAGTTAAATTAATAATTAAATAAAGGTAAGTTTATTCAGCTATATTTCAATACTTTATTAATTTATTAATTAATATAAAAAGAATAATGATATGCTAAAATATATTTTATAAATAAAAAATGCTAGAAATAAGAAATTATAATGGTAGATAATTTAAGTTAGTAAATTTAAATATGTATTGAATTATTGAAATTAATTTATTATGGATTAATCATTAAAATTATTTCATCATTATAAAATTGAAGTAATAATTAATTATAAGTATATAAATATATAAGAATAATATATTGATATAGATAATCATAATTAATATAGTTATAAAAATAATTGATATGTTTAATATAAATAAAGTATGATGATAATACTAAATGAATAAAATATATAAATATTTAAAGAATGTAAATAATTAATTAATTAAAAATGAATTTATCATGCTATATAAGTAAAATATTTGTTTATCTATAAAATTAATAATATAAACATTATATAAAAATTAATGATAAGGAAATTAATTTAAAATTAATAAGTGTTGATTAAAATTATTGTATAAATAGAATACATTACAAACATGATAAAATTTATTTGATATAAATAAATTATCATACATTTGTTAAATATTTAAAATGTATGAATATTTATAGCTTATAAATAATTATTTAGTTAATTATGAATACATGATGGTATAAAGTTAATATATTAAATTATAAATGAATTTAGTAATGTATATTTTGCATTAAAGTAAATTTGTAAATCATGTTGTACTTACAAACATTAATGGTATGATAAAAGATACCGTATAAATAAAAAAGCTTAGAAATTATTTTTTAGGTTAATCATTTAAATTTTTGTATATATTTTTATAAAATTTGCATTGCATTGAACTATAGACCCATCAATTGCTTAATCTGCATATTCTACAGTATTTGTACACTTTTATAAATTTGTATGGATCTGAGAATTATGCGCGTTAATCAATTCATTGTCCAATTTGGATAATTTGGAAATTGTAAATTATTTTACAAGTCAACTTACAGTAATCAAACAATGTGTAATGGAGACCGAATAAAATTTTGAGCAGCATTTTCTTTTAATTCTCTGCATACATAATTATTTATGTTCGAAGAACTAAGGAAAAATGCTGCCAACATTTTATTCGATCTCTATTGCACATCGTTTGATTACTATAAGCTGACTTGTAAAATTAATACAATTTCTGAATAGGATAGGACCTATTTTTACCTAGTAGTTGGTGATATGATACATTTATCATTTAAGTCATCATAATCTCTGTACGTAGATAGTAATTTAAAAATATATTAAAATTTATATTTATGTACTTAATAAAATAATTATATTTTTAATTTCATTGTCATATTATTTATTTATTTTAATTAGTTTTTTAATGATGTCAATATAAATTTTGAGAAGGTTATCTCTAAATATATTTTGTTTATTAAACATGTAGGGTACAATAGGAGAAACAATCATGGCATTATGTTATATTAATGGTTCTATGATTAATAGAAAATATGGGATTGAGTACACCAGGGATCGGTAAAGGTAATTAAAATTAATTCTGGTATAGCATTCAAAGAGTTGGACAACAAACATGTAGAGTTTTCTATATTGATAGAATTGGAAAAAAATATTGATCATCTATAAATATCCACAAATTGTCCAGCCAATATTTGTAAAGTATAAACTTGTTCCACTAACCGATGATGAAAACATGGAGATAATATTTTTAACTATCAGTTCACATCCATATATATCGGATGCAGTGTTATACATAGATATCCAAATCATTGAAGCTCCTGACCTTTTTACAAATAAGATGATTATAAAGAAGTTGTTTGAAATATAGCAACAACTCATGTAACTGAATAGGTTATTTCATACTGTACTCCGAACATTATAGATAATGACGTGAAAATATTGCTTCGATATTTATAGTAGACCCGTTACATATGTAGACAGTACTATACCAGAAAGTAATATTAGAAAACCATCAATATATATAGCTACTTTTGATACGGTGTATATAGATAATCAACTTTTTAATAAAAATGATGATGAAAGTGAACATGATTTGACTGACGAAGCTAATGAAGATAGTACTTCATAACCTGTACAAAGTCCAGAGGACACCATTATTCCAAACTATTTTGTATTTGAAGCTCCATCTAGAACATTCACTCAGGTTGATTGGAATGCTGCAAATATGTCAATGTATTCTTCATTGCAGGAACAACATGTTATATGGCAAAGGGATGAGGAATTACGTAAAGGACTTTGCTTTATGGATAAGGCAGAATTACAGACTGTAATAAAGTAATATTCTATTGAAAGATATCACGAATTCAAGATTATTAAGTCAAATCCAAATATATGGCTTGTAAAATATAATAACAGAGATTCGGGATGCTAGTGGATGGTGAGAGCTATTAAACGTCATGATTATTCTGATATCTCACGATATACTAGTCCTTATACATGCTTATCTATAATGATGTTTTAGGGTCATTCTAGGCTAGACTCTACATTAATTGCAAATGAAATGCAGGATATAGTAAAACAAATTCCTACAATTGCTATTGCTAGACTTGGTGCAATGATAAAGAACAAATATAACTATACATCAAGTTATAGAAAATTATGAGATGCCAAGCAGAAGGTGATAGCCATGTTGTTTGATGATTGGGATATGTCATATTAATTGCTACTGAAATAGTTGCATGCTATAGAAGAAGTTAATCCCGGTTTCTGGGTAAAATTTATCAGCACTCCAACTAGTATTCCAGCTTGTGCTTAGTTTGATTATGTATTATGGGCCTTTGCACCCTCGATTGAAGGGTTTAAGTACTGTCGACCAGTCATGAGTGTTGATGCTATTTTTATGCATGGAAAGTATAAGGAGAAGTTGTTGATTGCAACTACTATAGATAGAAAAAATCAGATATTTTTACTTGCATTTGGTATTGTTGATGAAGAGTCAGCTGACACGTAAGGTTGGTTCTTAGCTTGCATCAAAAATTTTGTTACATCACATCAAAAAACTTATCTAATTTCTGATTGATATGCTGGTATACTTGCTGCAGTACAGAATGAGTATCTGAATTAGCAGCCACCGAATGCTTATCATGTTTATTTCCTGTGTCATGTGGCAAGTAATTTCAATTCAAGATTTTGTGATCCCAAACTAAGAGATGTTGTGAAAAAAGCTGGAATGAAAACATAGCCCATAAAATTCTAAAGATATATGAGGAACATTGAAAAATTTAATCTAGAAGCTGTTTAGTGGCTGAATGAAATCCCTTTAGCAAAATGGACAAGTTCATATGATGACGGACGACAATATAGGAAGATGACAATTAATATATCCAAGTATTTTAATGGAGTTTTGAAAAATGCTCGATTCCTCCCAATAATAATATTGGTGCAGTTATGGGTGCAAATGGATCGGGTCAGATCGGGTCATGAGTGACCCCGATCCGATTCGGTTCTTTGATCGGGTCCTAATATTAGATCCAGACCTAACCCACTAGAAAATCGGGTCAGGTCGGGTTGGGTTCGGTTCACTATTAGAATTTTCAATCCAATGGGTCATTCAGGTTGGATCATGTTCATAAATAACCCGATCCTATTCTAAAAAAATTAGATCTAAAATGATCTAGATAAAATATAGATAATAATATTTTAATTATTACATAGCCAATTATTATTAACCATAAAATAGATAACAAACAATATTATTTTTAAAATAAATTAAGATATAAAAATAATTATAACTCTATTTTTATGTTAAAAATAAGTTTCATATAAATTTTAAATTATAATTTAAAGGTCTAAATAGATATGATCATAATAGTATTAGTATATTCGAGTCGAATTGAATCAGGTCGGGTCCAAATTCAATAAACCCGGACCCGACTCGAAAAATAGATAGGGTTTAATTTTAGAACCCGACCCGGATCCACGGGTCCATAAAAATGGGTTGGATCGGGTCTAAACGAGTCGAGTCGAGATGGGTCACAGGTCAACCCGACCCATTTGCAACCTTAGGTGCAGTTGACTTTCTTTCGGCTTGTGTCATACTTTGAAGGTCGATGTGCCCAAGCAAATGAGGCAATGGACAGAAATGAAAGGTTTACTTCTTTTGTTATGGGACATGTCATCTCCAAGCAAGCCAAAGCAACATTGCATACTATTACAAGGATCGATAGAGCAAGTGGCTTGTTCCAAGTCCAAACTTCTAGACATGGTTCGAACATGAACAAGGATAACAATACATAGGTACTTACTATCTTTATCTATTAAATGAAGAAATATTATATATTATATTGTGTACATGCTGAATTGTGGTTTTTGATGCTGTAGATGTTCGTCTTTCATAGCGGACATGTATGTATCAGAAATGGCAGTGTTATCATTTATCTTGCTCTCACATCATGGTTGCTTGTATATATGTTGCCATTGATTTTTATAGATACATTGATCGGTGTTATACCTTACATGATTATTATCAAACTTATGCACCACAATTTCAATCAATTCCTCACGAAGAATATTGGTCCCAACAAAGTAGACATGGTATCATTATACCTGACAAAAATAGGTTGCGACAAAAAGGTAGGCCACATTCTACAAGGATTAGGAATGATATGAATGTTAGAGAAGCTGGCAACAAATGCAGGTATACAATCTGTAAGGTGGAAGGACATGATAGACAGTCATGTCCAAGACTTTTACAAGCAGATTAGTAAAATTATAGAAGTCATTTTTCAAAATGTTTTAAGGTATATCAGTTATTTCTGTTATTTATGTGATGTTTATTTATTGATTATTACAATAACTATACTCATATTATTTTTATTGTTAAAATTTTATTAAAGTGTCAGGACAGGATTTGGTTGTCGCTTTGGGAGTGCTATCAGATGTTAATGGTTCATGTCATTACTTTGTATTATATTTGATGGATTGTAATATATTTATATGGTTTGTGATGTATTATTGTCACATGTCAATACTTTGTATTATGGTTGATGTCATTAATGTTTACACATGATTTTATATTATGTTTGATCTTTTGATATTTGTAATTAACTTTTAAAGAAAAATATTATGTTAAGTGGAGTTTGTGATTGCTTATTTCATTTCCTTTAAATTATTGTATATCACAGTTATGGATGCCGGTCCTTCACATCGTAGCATACTTTACGATTAGGATTCACATAGATCATGTCTTGTATGGGAAGGGCAGGATACTCCTATTTTGCATTGTCAACGTTGAGAGATGGTTATGCGCACATCGATACCGCTCGATTGGCACATATTGCCTTTATTGATGCAATCTAGGTTTTATGGTCTTGCACGTGTTAGATTTATTAAAATAGATTGGCATTTGATCACCGCTCTTGTCGAAGGCTGGCATCCAAAGATACATACTTTTCATTTTTTGCAGAGAGGGTGCACTATCACCTTTTAGGATATTTCCATTCACCTAGGTTTGCCAGTTGATGGTCTACCGGTGATATATACTACATAGGTAGACTGGGGACAGCTTTGTCAGGATTTATTAGGGGTTATCCCACCACACAGTAGACTCCATGGATCATGATTGAGTCTGGTCTGGCTTACTAAGCATTTTCAAGAGTTAGCTTTTGATGATGACGAGATAGCCATATAGCGCTATGCTCGAGTTTATATTTTGCAGCTGATGGGTGAGTGTTTATTTATGGATAAATCTAGGAACATGATGCATCTCATGTTTCTATCCCTCCTAGCATATTTGGAGACTGCTGGACAATATAGTTGGGGTAGTGCAGGGCTCGCATGGTTGTATAAAAAAATGTGTAGCGCGAGCAGGAGAGATGCTATTGATGTTGCTGGTCTATTGTTACTACTATAGCTATGGGCATGGGATAGATTTTCGATCCTTGCATCCCGTAGATTACTACGACAGGCTCTAAATTGTATCATCGATTTTGATGATGATAGAGCTGGTTTACCATAGGGTCCGTTAGGGATGGGGTAAGTTTTATGCTTTATCATATTTTATGACATGTATGATATTTATTGATTTATTTAATAAATTTAATTCATTTATATTATAGATGAAGAGATTTTTTTTTGTGACACAGGCACCTACATATGTGGTCTTTTCATATCGGTACTTCCTAAATCACTTGAGAATAGAGCAGGTGATGATTATTGCTTATTTTTTAAAATGATTGATGACTCTTATATTTTCTTGTTTAATAAATTATGCTTTAAATTTTTTATAAACAAGTGATATGGCAGCCATATACTGCTGATATAATTGTACAGTTACCATATTACTGCCTGCATGATCAGGACATCTGGTATACTCAAGTGCCACTTATATATTTTTATATAGTAGAGTGGCACTTACTTGATAGAGTGATATGCCAGTTTAGGATTTGACAGATCATACAAGAGCTGTTTGATATGGATTCAACATTGCACCTATCAATCTCAAGGGACGATTCGAGCAGGACTGGTCCGTCACTCATCAATATTATATTCAGTTATGGATAAGTCGACATGATTATATTATAGATGGTACTCCAGTTGATGGTATCATGGATTATCATGATCCCTGTATGCAGTGGTACCGCAGCATCATTCATCGATTCATCAATTATGAGGGTACGGTGTATGATTACATGGTAAGAAATTTAAATTTTGCTATTTAATAATATTAATTTTTTTATTTCTTAAAACTCATTAATTGTTTTTAACTTACAGAGCAGTGGCATCACGACGATACTTGATCTTCCTCAACCAGGTTCCATAGCGATGGCCTCGCAGACTATACAAGATGTATGTCATTCTTTCTTTCATACTATCGACAAGCATGCACGTGTCCCGTTGCATAAATTTTATTAGGGGGTCGATAGAGAGGATGAGACTCCTTCACCTTTTCCGTATGCATCTTCATCGAGAGCACCTCCGCCAACTCAGCACAAACGAGATACTCGACGATATAGTACCTTTTCATATCCGATACCCGAGTTTACATCTATTGAGGACGTGGCTATACATTTTGATTATATTACTGCACCGGACTACATGATGCAACATGATTATTCTAGACATCGAGGATAGTGCCATGGTGAAGGATCGTCACATCACGTATCTACATAGCAGGCATCACACGACGTGGAGCATATGATGGAGCATCAGGGACCAAGTGAAGTTGAGCAAATATCTCGTCATATGCAGCCTACATGCAGGAGGAAATGGCCACCTTGCAGGACCTAGGATCTTTATTTTTATTTATTTATGTATTTCATTTATAAAACTATATTCTAAATTTTTATTTATTTATGTGTTTGTGAAAGGTAATAAATTGTTATGGTCCTATTAGTAGTTTAAATAATCATTTATTTGTTTATAAACTCAAGAAAATGCAAAAAAACAAAACAAAAAATATGAAAAACAAAAAAAATATTGTTGCATTTTAGATAGCGACAGAAAATGATAATATAAATATGATATAAAAATTAACAACTACTCAGAACATCAAAGAAAATGATAATAATTCTCAGTACTGCATGCTTTTGAAAGATTACATCCATTAATAGAGTTCAGCTCTAACTAGAGTCAACTTCTCCAAATATATTATGTACAGATAGCCACAAAAAATTGAATGATTAAGACATGATCAGGCATCTGTCTCAGTCAAGATACAGGCGCTTACCCTTTTGACTTCCACCAGAAGTATTTTCTGGTGAGTCATCAATGAGTGATTTTTCATGAAAGACCAAGCCACAGTTCCGAGTCAACTTTCTGATCTGTGTTGTAGCTGTAGTGGACTGAGAATCATTATGGACTAAGGTGCCTGGTGTACTCATGCCTCTCCCATGTGGCATCAACTCCTCACCAATGGTAACAACATCCATCATCAAGTATAAAGCACAATACAAGAATTAAGACAAATAACATATATACAATGAAATGATAGAGCACATATGTCTACTTTTGTTCACAATAATTTGAGCTCTGCCATCTTTCCCCAGAAATGATAAAGCAAATATGTTCTATACAGTCTGTGCAAAAGACGTTCTATTCAGCATCAAATTTTCAAGTCTTACACTTTTTTTCAACTGGACTACCAATATGCTCCCTAACATACTTGCCCCTTCATTTATGTATTCATGGGACCAACCCTGGCATAATAAATGACAAGATAAAAGTAGATAGAATTGCACAAGTACAAAATAATTAATCATCTATATACTGTTTCAAAATCCAAGCAAACAGACTAAATCCATCAAAAGAGACGGAAACAAAAAAATATTCATCATGCAAATTACTGAATCAAGAGGGTTGGAAAGATTCTTTACATAGTGCAGCATCCAGGCAGTTCCATGAAAATGTCAGAGACAGCACCACCAACATCCACCCAGGAAAGCATATTGAGAACACTATCAAAATTTGCTCCTCCACCTTGTTACCCAAAGTTCATTAGCATTGTAGTGACAAAATCAGAAGGGGTTACTCCACCAACTAACGTGCAGGCACGGGGCAAGGCACAGTCTACCGAAGGGTGCCGATCATGCGTTGACATGGGGTAGGATGACCGATCGCTTATCATGCCACAGCATCATGCAGGGCTTGCAAGGGCGCGAGGGCATACCATGGGTGATGGAAATGGACGTGGAGATGCAGGAGGCGCCCATACTTGGAACGTAACGTTATTAATATAAAGATATATATTAAATTATTTCAAAATAATATAATTAATTAATAAACTCAAAAAGTAATATATTAAATTTTATATAGTTAATTAATGTTATTTCTATACTTTGTTTTTAAATTTTTATAATAAATATCAGGGATTTTAATTTATAATGTTAAGTTTTTTTATTACAAACTTATTATATTTCAAGCTTATCATATATTCCAATATATTAATATTTTATATATTAATAATTATTAATTATTATAGTTAAAGAGATGGAAGAAGATGGAAAAAGTTCTTTTGATTAAAGGGATGTCGTGTATAATGGAGCCAGTCCGATCACCAAGTCGATACATCCGGTCGCTAGTTTGGTACTAGTTCAGTCGATAACTTGATGTCAGTCCGATTCCTGGCCCAATACCAGTTTGATCGCCAGTTTGAGTCAGACTAACACCAACCTAGCAATCAGACTGCAACCAGCTTGGTGATCGGACTGCAACCAGTCTGGTGACCAGACTGGCATCGACCTAGTGAACCGACTGGTAATTGAATCGATAATCGGACTGTCTGTTGGATTGGTGACCGGACTTGCAATCAGATTGGTGGCTGGACTAGCGAGCGGACTGACGGTGGTCTGACATCCAGTCTGGCCCCACACCCTTATGAGCCCTGTGCCATGCAGTGGCATGATATGCCAACGATAAACGATTGAACATGCTATGGTCCATGCCAATGCGCGATCGGTGACCTTCGATAGATCGTACCTTGCCCCGTGCTCGCATGCCCGATGCCTCGTATTCGAAAATGTCATGTCTCGTGCCACTCGTGGCTCATGCTCGATCTTACTATGGCCAATGATGATCGCGAGGCTCAGCCACAGCCCAACCGGGCATGGTTCACGAGCGATAGCGAGGCATGACATTTTCGAACACGAGGTAATGAGCATGTAGGCACGAGACAAGGTTTAGGGTTTATGGTTTATGATTTAGGATTTTAGGGTTAGGGCATGATCACGTGTTTGCACGGGGTAGGATGACCAGTCATTTATCGGTACGTGGAGATGCAGGACGAGCCCGGACTCGAAATAATAATTAATATAACAATATATTAAATTATTTTATTTAATATAATTAATTAATAAAGTCAAAAATTATTTTCATATACCCATACTTTTAATATAATAAATAATTTTAAATTATGTCAATTTTTAATTATTATTTAAATAATATATATTTAATTTTTAAAAAAATTGCTGTATTGAAATCGACTTTGGCAAAGATAATTTGAAAGCAGGATAAAATCATTTTTGCCAAAGATGATTTCATCCCAATTTCAAATCATCTTTATCAAAGACGATTTCAGGTCTATTCTCACTGCCACATCCGACCCAAACACCTAGTTTAGTAATTATATTACCAAACACCTATTTTCATAAATATTTTTTAAAATTATATTATTTAAAAAAAATCCAAAAGCTGATTCTACTTTAACCTTTCTGGAGCCAAAACTTTCTTCTTTTTGTTGGGATTGCAAAGTAATAATTTTTATTTTTCATTTTTTTAATATGGTTTTGTGAGTATGATGCTGTTGATGGTTTGAGAGTCTTTCTTTTATATATTTATTTTACTTCATTTTTTGTTTGCTGGAAATGATTAGGTTCCATCAAATTGTTTTTCAATAAAACATGACTCAAAAAAGTTTCAGACCGCTTTTTTTTTAAAAAAAAAAAGATGGTGCCGCTATTGGTTGGTTGATGAATTTATTCAAAATATTAACCATCAAACAATTCATATAAGAGATTACATATGCAAAGTCTCACCTTAGACCATTCATTCCACACATCTCTACTATTGATAATCAGATCAATAGCAAGGACACCTCTTTTAGCTTTTCATATAATTCTTCCAAGCACTGAGTGCGGTTGTCAGGCTATGTCTTAGTTATCATACTTTTTTTTTTTTTTTCTTTCCATCTTTCTTTCGAATAGCTTGTGTGCTTATGGAGTACGAAGGTTTCCATCACCATGAGGTGGGCAAGGGATCCGTCGGCATTGGAGAAGGAGAGCGTTCGTGGGCAAGGAGTCTACCGGTGTCGGAGAAGGAGAGTTCCCAATGCCAAGAGGTGGTCAAGGGGTCTGCTATGGAGAACGAGGGTTGTCATCACCAAGAGGTGGTCAAGGGGTCCGCCGGTGTTGGAGAAGGAGAGCACTCGTGGGCTCGAATGGTTCAGGGTCTCCAGCGAGGCTTGATTTGGACCTCACACAAGATCATCGAAGCAAAGATTGACCAATTGCAGTCCTTCTTCTCTAAGGTCCTTGAATTACCGGAGACTATTCTTGAAGACTCCCATCGGTAGTGGGGCGGCTTGGTGGTGGTGGTCAGGAGTTTGGGTCGAAGGGTACTAGCAGAGTGGATTACTAAGGAGGTTAGGGCCAAGGCCAAACTGGAGTATGACCCGGAGACATTCCTAATCACCGACGACCATGTTATACTTTGGCTCAAATCTGAGAATGATTATGAGAATGATTATGCTTTAGTGAAGCATGGGGGCCATGGTTCATGGCTGGCCAATTGCTTGCCATGGAAGCCTGGGTTCCCAACTTTATCCCGAGTCACAGGTTAGTTCAATGGGTGGTTGTGTGGCTTCATCTTCTTGGACTACCTCTGGAGTATTGGGTGCCGACGACCATCATGGCCATTGTAAAGAAAGTAGGTATTCCCCTTTCCATTGATGATTTCATTGATCTGTTAAGGAAAACGGGGTATGCTAGGGTTCGGGTGGAGATCGATGTGGGGAAGCCAATTTGTCCTGGGGTGTTAATCTAGGGGAAGAAGGGGGAGTCTGGCAGTAGTTCGTGTATGCAAACCTCCCTTCTGTGTGCTACCTCTGTGGTAGGATTGGGCATACTGAGGACTGCTGCTGTCTTTCGATGGGAGGTCCTCATTCAACTAATGTTGACAGGGTTTCATCTCCGGCAGCCTCTGTTCCAAACCTTGTGGCTTCCACTATGGAAGGACAAGCCCATTTGGAGACCGAAAGGATGGGGGAGGAAGGTGTGGGTCGAACAAAGCTGGGGCCATGGCTGGTTACTTCACGAATCCACCATGCCCGGCCTTTTAAGGTACCGGTGAAAGGGAGGAAAGCCCCAAAGAAGGCAAAGGAGCCTTACCCGACTTCATCGGATCCCTACTCCTCCTCTCTGCCCTAGTCTTCTCCAGTGGTTAATACCTTTTCTCTGAGTTCACTGCCAGACTCGGATGGTTGGCAGAAGATGTTGAAGGTTGCTCGATGGCGGTCATCGAGATCCAGCAATGGAGACTTGTCCAGCGATGGAGGTTCTTCTGCTTCAATGTTTGGGGCCCTCAGCCCACTGGGTGACTCCATGGACTTGGGCTCAATAGAAGACACCGGCCCAAAGGACCTCCAGATGGTGGAGTATGGAGCCCAATCCTTGAAGAGGGGCTGCAGCCCACCGAAGCCATCTGTCTCTTCTCCCCAAGGATCCTTCCTCCTAAGGTGAACTCTGATATGCTTCCCTCTGCTCTCACCTAGGTTAGTATCCCTAATCCATGTATGGTAGGGGAAATGGGGGTTTGGGGTGTTTTGCTGGTGACTTGGCTCTATCGTCTAAGGGGCCTACTCTCCTTGGTTTGATGTCCCCCTCCTCTTTTCTATCCCTTCTTGTTCACCCGACTGCTGGTGGTGCTCCGGGCAGTAGGGAAAGAGGGGTTGACCATCGGGCCTTCAGTGGAGGGGGCTCCTGCTTGGTTATCTAAAAGGCTAGGTGTTGTGGAGAGGGCGGGTTGCCCTCTTTTGCGGGTTCCTTCGACTGAGAAGGCGTTGGATGGTGCCGATGTGGGTACTCCCCTATCTTCCTCTTCTGTTCCAAGGAGTCACAAGGGTTCAGATTATAGGGGAAGGTGATATGTTTCTGGGGTTGGGGAGGGGAAGCAGGTGATCGGGGGGTCTGCTATTGTTGGGGCACCTTCTGGATCTTTTGGTCGGCAACATTGCCATCTTGCCAGGGTATGTCCTCCTCTATCCCTTCTGGGTCCTCCATGGTTTTGGTGGATGGGCCGGGTTCCTCTGTTGATATCCATACTCATGAGGCAGTAACAAGGAAGATAAAGGAGGCTTTGTTTACTACTTGAATGACTGGGATTGGCAATGACCAGGTACAAGGGGCTTTGAAGGATGCTGAGCCGAGAAATGGATTTATCTAATTGCATTGTGGTTTTAATGAGGATTATGGTATAAAATGTTCGGGGGACGCGGAAACCCACCTTCTATTCTTCTTTCTACAGAATGGCCCACTTATATCATCCTGATTTATGTATTCTTTTAGAGACCTGACTCAGTGGTCCTCATTTGGAGCGCCTACATCAATGCTTCCCGCTTTCTTGGGGCTTTTATGCTATTGAATCCCAGGGGTTATCTTGAGGCATTATTGTCGCATGGAATACAGGGATAGTTAAGGACAATTCCTTTCACTGTTGTTCCCAGCATGCGGCTATTGTTGTCTCCGAACCTCTTGGCCCAACCTGGTTGTTATCTGTAATTTATGCCAGTACCGATTATAGGATGAGAAGAATGGTGCGGCAAGAGGTCTCGACTCTTCTTGATCAGGGTATCCCTGTACTTGTGGTAGGGGAATTTAATTATATTGACAAAGCTGAGGACAAGAGGGGTGGCTTACCTTTTATTAAGAATACTACTTCCAGGGAATTCAGTCAGTTTGTACAATCCAATGGTTCGATTGATCTGGGATTTATGGGGCCCCATTTTACTTGGTGCAACATCATTTTGGAAGAGCTAGGGTTTGGGAGCGCATTGACAGGATCTTTGCTAATCCCAGCTGGCTTCACCTATACCCTGACCATCAAGTTCGCCATCTGCCTAGAATTACTTCTGATCACTATTTGATCCTTTTTTCCACTACTCCTTCCATCCCTTGCCATGTTTTGGTTGAACTATCCTAGATCATGGGAGATTGTTAAGGAGGTTTGGAGAATACCGGTCCATGGTGATGCAAGGTACCGTATTACTCGAAGATTGGAGTTAGTCAAAAGCTGACTCCGTTGGTGGAATAAGGTGGAGGTGGGGAACATCTTTGCTAGATTGGATACTTGTGAAAAGATCTATTTTCACTCTTCAAGAAAGGGAGGATAGGGATGGTGGTTTGGCTGACGGTGATTTGGCTACTCTTTGAAACTATCTTGCCATGCACAATGCTCTTCTTAACCAGCAAGAAATTCTATAGAGGCAAAAATCCGGAGTACAGTGGTTAAGAGATGGGGACAAGAATACTCACTTTTTTTATCAAGCCACTATGGTTCGTAGAACTCAGAACCAAATTAGAGCTCTGAAATCTTTTAAGGGGTAGTGGATAGAGGATGATATTGACATAAGAAGGGAGATTGCTTTATTCTTTCAGTCCAAGTGGTGTGGGCCCCTTGGGAACCTTCCTCCTTTCAATTCTCGACCACCTACTTCTACTATCTCTATTGAACAGAATCAAGCTCTTCTCAGTCTGGTCTCTGAGCACGAGATTCCTACCATCCTTTGGTCTATGGATGAGGACAAGGCTCTTGATCCTGATGGGTTCTCCCCCATGTTCTTCAAGAGATATTGGTGTATTATCATGTATGATATTGTTTCTACTGTGCAGGAATTCTTTATCTTTGGATGTATTTCTCATAGTTGGAAGCAGACTTTTGTCGCTTAATGTGAACTTTAAGTTGTACTGCAAGTGCACGGTGTGCAGAGTAGCACATCTAGCTAGTACAGATCGATCCCACGAGGAATTTGTTTTCGAACTGTGTTCAAACCTTTACCTAGATAAGGTGACAAGAATGAGCAAAAGTAAATTAAATCGATCAAATAAATAATTTAAAGATTTAGGACTTTTGAATCCATTAGATCAATGATTTAAAAAATATTCTTAAGATTACTTTCATATCATTCGTTTTCTTTCTTATGTTAACCAAGTATAATGTATGAAAGGATTCTAACAATACTCCATCAAGTATTCTACAAAAAAAAAAAAAAAAAAAAGAAAAGTGATTCAAAAATATTGAGTCTCCTCTTGCACCGAACGAATAAAGTATGAACTATGAAGGGGATGAAACCCAACAATAGCTCATCAAGTCTCTTGGCTAAGACGTTAAAAAAAAAAAACTCTTAAAACATGTCCAAGAAAATAAATATTAAGAGAATGGTTCTAATCATGATTTAGTTTCATCGATAATCCTAGAAGGATTTGCTTAGCCATACATGATTAAAGTAAAGCTTAAAAAAAATATTAAAAAAATTATTAAAATCAATTAACTACTTAATTAAATTTAAATTATAGAATGTAAATGTAAAAATAAAAATTATCCTAATCACAGGTATTAAAATAACATAAAATAAATTACAAGAAAATTAATCTAATTTAATACTTTAAAATATGAATAAATTAGATAAAAGAAATAATTTTTTTTTATTGTAAAGAAAATAATTTAATAATAGAGTGTTGTTTAACTTCTAAGCTATGAAGAGGGTTGGAGTTAAAATAAAAAAAAAAAAAACTAAAACTCACTATGAACGAAGAAGGGATGGGAAGGAGAAAGGAAAAAAAAATGACGGGCTCTCGCTTCTGCTCTACTCCCTTCTTCTCCTTCGATGTTTGCGTTACGGGCGTTTATTTATAGCGGAGCCACCCCGTGGGAAACGGGCGTTCATCTTCTTCCGGTCTCTGTCTTCGTTCCGTGACCAACACAACCACCGCGTATCCACTCAAAAATTAAACTATTCCATGTTATCCCGAACAGAGTCCGTGGTTATCCTTCGATCATCCAAGCTCCCATCTCCCGACAACAGGAGGCATCGTCACCCTGGAGAAGATCGGACTGATATGGCTTGTGTTGATCGCGGTGAGCTCGACAACGGAGGGGGCAGCACGTTGAAGGCGACCGGAACAGGAACGGACATGGACACGGCAAAGGGAAGAGCGGAAAGCGGTGTTGGGCGAATTGGGAGCTTCTCCGACATGGTGGCACAGCTGAGATTTTCCGGCCATGAAGTCTTCTCTCGGCATGCGGTGGCGACAGCAACAGGTAGGTGATGACCAGTGCTTTAGAAGCTTGAACGGAGGACGGGCGGTGATCGGGAAGAGGTAGGCGATAGCAGCTTGGAGGACGGCGACTCCCATTGATGGGCAAACTGCAGGGACAGACGACGGTGGAGACCGGTGGTTGGGAAGCTTGAACGGCCATGAGAGAAGAAGACGACCGAAACGGTAATTTTTGGGGTTTTTCCGGCCATCAACGGCCTCTCCGGCAAGCGTGAAGGGTCCCGGCGACAAGAGAGGCAGCTCCGGCGTCTTCTCCGGCGAGTTTGCGGCTTGGTTTGATTTGTGGTCCACGGATCTGTTTCGTGGACCGGCAGCAATGGAGGATATATGGACCGTCTGGAACTTCCGTGGAGCAACTGACTGGTTCAGTATGGACCATCGCTTTAAAAATTCGTGCGATTCCTTGTATTAATTCGTTAAAATTTAATTTCCAGTTCAATTGAAGTCCGATTTATGAGCCGTTCATGGTGTTAGATCCCAAAAGTCATGCTCTTCGCATTGGCAGGGCTCTTTCATTAAACACTGCATAAAAATATTAATTTTAATGAAATAATATAAATTTATTTAATAAATTAATGTATTTATTACTAATTCTTATGCACTTATCATTCTCCTTAACTTAAATCTTACTCGTCTTCGAGTAAAATAAATGATCAAGGATACTACTAAAACTCTTAATACCTTATATAAGTTTACTCAGACTTAAAGGTTGTTCTCATACCTTTTTATAAATAAAAGATTTTTCATTAGATAGTAGATGAAATGAATCATTGAGATATTAATAGCTTCAAGTAAATTGGTTAAGTACAAACTCTTCATTTTTCCAAATAATTTCTAACCAACTTCTACTGTTATTTCTAAATCATCTACTCTCATGGAGTGGTGAAATATCATTTTAGTACAAGAATGTTCCTCTTATTGTGACACTTTTCACTTCTTCTTTTTTTTTAATACAGACTATGCAATGTTTTAATCTCTTAAGCTTTCTATCTGACCCTTGTAACAAGCTTTCGACCAATGTCTCCCAGACCAGTTGATCTCAGGGCATTAGGTGTAGAACATCCCTCAGACTTACTGGCTTGAGTCAGAAAGGCTACAAATCAAAACTAGCTGTATAGCAAAATTTTTTCACATCTCCATTTTTTGACGTGAGACTCAACTATTTACCGGAGGCCCGGTTACTCGGTGGAACAATGTTTAGAACTTTCTTTTATTATCTCTTTTTTCTCTCTCTTTTTTTCACTAATAAAGAAACTTTGCATTAAACAACACCCACACACATCCAAGAGGTAGATTCTTCTTCAATGCAAATAGGAGGGTTAGAATTATCTAGAAATTTGATTTCATTCTTACTTACCATGTTTACTTGAGTCTATTAATATTTTATCCCTCAATATTTCAAAAATTATAAAAAGTGTGTGATTTATCTAAGTCCAAGATTGACAAATATAAGAATATTAAGATAAAGGTAGCTCCAAATAGATACTTATTCAGCTTATTATTCCCCCATAAATAAAAATTGATTCTAAATGTATGCATGATATTGTATAAAAGGAAACAAAAACACCTGAGAAATTTTCTCGAGCTCCCCCCCCAACTTAGCTAATGAGCCTATTTGAGACAGGATCTGCTAAACCTAAACATGCTAAAAATAAAATTATTAGAAAGAAAGAAGCTGGGTTGCCTCCCAGGAGCGCTAAGTTTAAAGTCTTCAGCCAGACCAAGTAGATCTTTTAGATTATATCGATTGATACATCCACTAAATTATCAGATATACCTAGCCATGGCGGATGGTTGGATGAAGTCCAATCAATAATGTCCCACACAATCTCTCTGTTATGTATATCTATAAGATGTATCATACCTGGAGATAGCTTGGTTGATGGTTTAACCATAAATGTTTCAGTAGGAGGCTCCCATCTTTGGCTAATCTTATCATCATCAAGAATTTTATCTATATCTTCATATTCATGTATTGCCAGATGCTAGACTCAAGATCGACTTCTTTATCGCTAATGTCTATAGGTTCATAAATTTCATCTTGGATTATATTGACATCAGCATACTTAGTAGATTCCTGTTCCAAATTGAATATACTCAACTCAATGGTCATGTTCTCCAAAGTTTCGTAAGTCCATTCCGATAATTGATTTCAGCATTAGTGGTAGCTGAGAATGGTCTTCCTAAAATAACTGGGATATGACCTTTAGGATTCGATACTGGTTCAGTCTCCAAAATGATAAAATCTATAGGGAAGATAAAATTTTTAACCTTGATTAAGACATCATCTACCATTCCTTTAGGGATTCTAAAAGATCGGTCTGCTCATTATAATTGGCTGTAGTTTTTTCAATCTCAATTGCTCATAAACTGAATATGGCAAGATATTCATACTAGCCCTAAATCAAGTAATGTCTTCTCAATGTGGGTTTCTCCGATAACATATGAAACTGTTGGAGATCCTAGATCCTTATATTTTATGGGCATGTGACTTAACAAGTATGAACTCATACTTGCTGCTAAGAAAGCTCTCTTTGATACATTAGTAGTCATTTTCTTAGTACAAAGGTCTTTTAAAAATCTGGCATAAGTTGAAACCTGTTGGATCATGTCTAGTAGAAGAATATTTACTTGAACTTACTTAAACGCCTCTAACATTTTATCTAAATGTTTCGATTGTTTATTAGACCTTAGTCGATTTGGAAAAGGAGCTTTAAAAATTATGGTTTCCTGATTTGGTGAACTATTAGCAGCTTGAGTTTGTAAGGTATATTATTCATTAGATGGCTCAGCTGACTCAGTAGTTGAGTCTTCTCTAGTGTCGGACGTATCTACCTCATTATTCACTTGCTTCCCTGATCTTAAAGTGTGAATTGCATTTACTTAATGGACTTGATTTCCTTGGGGTGGACAACCATTTTGGTTCCTTGGGTTGGGTTCAGGTTGGCTAGGTAGCCTACCTCGTTCACGTTCACTGATAGTAGATGCTACCTAACACACCTGCATTTCCAAGCGGGCTATGGCCTGAGAGTTTGAATTCAGAAGTTGTCCCGTGGTTTGCATGAAATTACTTAATGTAGCACTTGTGACAGCATTGGATTTGACTAAGGCTTCCAGGCTTTTCTCTAAAGAACACAATTTCTTTTCATTAATATTGAAGCCTGGTGGTGATAGGTTGTTCATCACAAGAGTAGGCCTTGGGTTTTGTTGGTTGAAGTTAGGACCACCTACATTTGGGTTCTATGACCATGAGAAATCTCGATGATTCCTCCATCATGGGTTATATGTGAGTGCATAGGGATTGTTCAATGGTCTCTGATATGTAGCATTCACCTGTGCACATTCATTCTCTATTGGGTTCATCAGGAGTGGACATTCTTCAAGGACATGATTTGGTGCATTGCACCTATTACACATTGGTGCAGCCACTTGGTTCAAACTGGCTAGTCTCTGAAGTTTCAAGGCCTCTAACCTACGTGTCAAGGTTGCAATTTTAGCTTCTGCAGCTAAGAAAGTTTGCATTTGGTGCATTCCATCCCTTGAAGGTGTGGTCCTTTCTGGTTCCCTAGTTGTTTCCCATTGTAGATTCTTTTCAGCCAGGTCCTCTAAAAATTGCCATGCATCATTAGATTCTTTATACATAAATTGGCCTTGGCACATAGACTCTAGCATTGTTCTTGAATTGGAATCTAAACCCTCATAAATTATTTGGCATAGTCTCCAAGTTTCTACTCCATGATACGGTCATTGAGTCAAAAGGTTCTTGAAATAGTCAAAGTATTTCTAAAATGACTCACCAGCTAATTGATAAAATTGGTTTATTTCATTTCTAATCTTAGATGTTTTATGATAAAGAAAATATTTCTTTAATTAATAAAATTGGTTTATTTCATTTCTAATCTTAGATGTTTTATGATGAGGAAAATATTTCTTTAAGAACACTCTTACAAAGCCCTCTAGGTCGTGATAGATTGATTTGGAAGACTATAAAACTACTTTTTAGCATTATCCTTAAGGGCAAAGTTGATTAGTCTCAGTTTGATTTCGTCCTCTGACAATTATTGTAACCTTATAGTTGCACAAACCTCTTTAAATTCCCTAATAAATATATATGCATCATCTATTCCCGTGAACTTTAGAAGCATATTAATCATTTGAGATTTGATTTCAAAATTATTAGCAGTGAGTTGAGGCAACCTAATGCAAGAAGGTTGGACTAAACCAACTGGATAACATAAATCCTTAAGGATTTGGGGTTGATTAGTTAAATCCATTATAGTAGAGGACGTAGGATCTGAAACAGAAACCAAATCTGTTCTAACAAGTCGACCCGAAATCCTTCTCCACACAGGAGTAGGGGAATTCACTAATCTACTATGTCTTCTATTTTTTTGAATTTTATATATTTGTATTTTTTAGTTTTTTATTTAGAAGCTTTCCTAAAAAAATTTTAAATCAATTCAACATTTTAATATCCTAGGATAACCATGCAACATAACTTCCAGTTATGTCAGAACAACCTTATATCAGGGTAGTCAAGATTGACAACACCTAAAATAATTTAATTAATTTTTTTTTAATTTTTTAATTTTTGACATAACAACCTTATATCAGGGTAGTCAAGATTGACAACACCTAAAATAATTTAATTAATTTTTTTTTTAATTTTTTAATTTTTTTTAAAAAATTCAGATAAGTTCCACACAAAATTACTTCTATCTAGGGGTAACCTAGAACTAGACATCTCCTAACTGTTCCAAGTTGACTTTCAAGCACTCCAAGTTCAATCAATTTACTAAATTGGCCAGATAAGTATAAGATTAGCGGGGGCCCACCCGTTGCTTTCCTTAGACACCAATTGGATTGGCCAGGTCAGCAAACGAAACCAACTAAGTAACCACCTTTCTTCAGGACTTAATTCCTGAACCACTTTCCTAGACACCAATTCAATAATTGAATATAGCTTAGTACAACCCTTAGATATCCTTGTCCTAATGAGCTCGGATGTCCCTAGGGTCAGGGTCTAATTAATTTTATTTAAAGGCTTGGATTGATGCAGATGAAGGAGTCTTGTTTATGGGCTAAGGAAGGGTGATGAAATCTCCACCTTATCTTGTTTAGGTTCGTACCCTTAAATGGTTCGTACCCTTAAAATGGTTTAAGAATATTATGCATAAACAGAAAGAAATCAAACAAATTTAAATTAAAACTAATATAAACTAAACTAAGATCAAGATGAAAAAAAATTACTGGAAGAAAAAATAAATTTAAAATTCATACCTGTTTCCAGCACTCACCAACTTAAAAATAAATGATAGACAATCAAATTAAAGCAAGAATTTAAAACATAATTTAAAACAAACCAATTCCCCGGCAACGGCGCCAAAATTTAATGTGAACTTTAAGTTGTATCGCAAGCGCACGGTATGTAGAGTAGCACGTCTAGCGAGTACAGATCGATCTCACGAGAAATTTGTGTTCGAACTGTGTTCAAATCCTCACCTAGATAAGCTGACAAGAATGAGCAAAAATAAATTAAATTGATAAAATAAATAATTTAAATATCTAAGACTTTTAAATCTACTAGATCGATGATTTAGAAAATATTCATAAGATTACTTTCATATCATCCGTTTTCTTTTTTATGTTAATCAAGTATAGCTATCAAAGATTCTACAAAAAAAAGAAAAAGGGATTCAAAAATATTGAGTCTTCTATCTATTTCCTTTCTTGCACCGAATCAAGTATGAACTATGAAGGGGATGAAACCCAATAATAGCCATCAAGTAACAGGTTAAAAAGAAAGAAAAACTCTTAAAATATTAAACGGTTTCTAATCATGATCTAGCTTCATTGCTAATCCCAAAAAGATTTGTTTAGCAAGACATGATTAAAGTAAAACTTTAAAAAATTATTGAAAAAATAATTAAAATAAATTAATTACTTGCTAAAATTTAATTTGCAGAATGTAAATGTAAAAATAAAAACTATCATAATTACAGGAATTAAAATAGTATAAAATAAATTGCAAGAAAATTTAATCTAATCTAATATTTTAAAAATAAGAACAAATCAGATAAAAAAAATTATTTTTTTTTGTTGCAAAGAAAATAACGAGTATTTAACTTTTAAGCTAGAATTTGAAGTTAAAATAAAAATAAAAAGAAAATTAAAACCCTCTATGAAAAAATGGGAAGAAGGGATGGAAGGGAGAAAGGGAAAAAAATGACGGGCTCTCGCTTCTGCTCTGCTCCCTTCTTCTCCTCTCCGTGTTGGGTTACGGTTGTTTATTTATAGCGGAGCCAAACACGTGACCCCACGGGAAACCAGCGTTCGTCTTCTTCTGGTCTCTGTCTTCGTTCCGTGACCAACACAACCACCGCGTATCCACTCAAAAATTAAACTCTTTGATCTTATCAAAGAACAGAGTCCGTGGTTATCCTTCGATTATCCAAGCTCCCATCTCCCGACAACATGACGCAGCAACGGGGAGGCAACATCACCATGGAGAAGATCGGACTGATACGGCTTGTGTCGATCGCGGTGAGCTTGACGACGGAGGGGGCAGCACGTTGAAGGCGACCGGAACAGGGACAGACATGGACATGGCAAAGGGAAGAGCAGCAAAAGATGCTGGGAGAATTGGGAGCTTCTCCGGCATGGTGGCACAGCTGAGATTTTTCAGCTATGAAGTCTTCTCTCGGCATGCGGCGGCGGCAGCAGCAGGGAGGTGATGACCAGTGCTTTAGAAGCTTGAACGGAGGACAGGCGGTGATCGGGAAGAGGTAGGAGATAGCAGCTTGGAGGATGGCGACTCCGACTGATGGGCAAACTGCAGGGACAGACGACGGTGGAGACCGGTGGTTGGGAAGCTTGAACGGCCATGGGAGAAGAAGACGACCGAAACGATGATTTTTGGGATTTTTTCGACCATCAACGGCCTCTCCAGCAAGCGTGAAGGGTCCCGGCGACAAGAGAGGGAGCTCCGGCATCTTCTCCGGCGAGTTCGCGGCTTGGTTTGACTTGTGGTCCGCGGTTCTGTTCCGTGGACGGGCAACAATGGAGGATATGGATCATCTGGGGCTTCCATGGACCAACTAACTGGTTCACTATGGACCATCGCTTTAAAAATCGTGCTATTCCTCGTATTAATCCTTCAAAATTTAATTTCTAGCTTAATTGAAGTCCGATTTGTGCGCTGTTCACGGCGTTGGATCCCAAAAATCACGCTCTTCACATTGATAGGAATCTTTCATTAAAACACTGCATAAAAATATTACTTTTAATAAAATAACATAAATTTATTTAATAAATTAATGTATTTATTACTAATTTTTATGCACTTATCATCGCTCTTATTTCAAAATGCTCAGGAGCTTGTGAGCCAAGCCACTTCAAACCCATTAGCCTATGTACTACTTTTTATAAGCTGTGCGCTAAACTATTGGCGAACAGGATGAAGTATGTTCTTTTCCATCTTATCTGTCCGGAGTAGGGTGCTTTTCTTGGAGGCCACTCTATTTCAAATAATATCCTTATAGTCCAGAAATTTATGTTTGATCTCCGAAGAGCCCCTGCTCGTCGTTCTTTGATGGCTATCAAATTTGGCATGGAGAGGGCATATGATCGGATGTAGTGGAGCTCCTGGAGGGTGCTATGAGGGATTTTGATTTCCATCAATGCTTGATTTGTCGTATTATGGCTTGTATTCTTCGACCGTCATATGATATTCTTATTAATGGCTCCCCCATGGACTTTTTTTATTTTTATGTCGGCCTTCATCAAGGTTGTCTTCTCTCTCCGTACATATTCATTCTTTGTGCTGACTCTCTTTCATGAGCATTGGGAGCAGCGGCATGGGAGTCAGTTATCCAACCCTACCTTCCCACCCCTGATGCCACCCCTATCTCACATTTATTATTTGTAGATGATTGTTTGCTCTTGGACCGGGCCACGATGTCTAGCACCAGAGGATTCAAGACCATCCTTCAGGCTTACTGCTTGGCTTCTGGTCAGAGGGTTAACTTTCTTAAATCCGAAGTTCATTTCAGCATGAAGACTCCTATCCATATTTGTTGATCTATCCAGGAATTCCTTGTAATTTTTTACTGTAACGGTGCTCTTTGGTACTTGGGTGTTCATGTTTCAGGTGCCAGACCCCGGAATAGGGAATGTGCTCAGATGGTTCAGGCAGTTCGGGAGAGGGTAAGGGTTGGCATGCTAGATCTCTCTCTTCCATGGGCAGAGTCATGTTGATCAGGTCTGTTCTTTCATCTCTTTTGGTGTATATACTTTCTAATACAGTTATTCCCAAATCTATCATCCTCAAGATGGAACAAATCATTCGGACTTTCTTGTGGGAATCTTCTACTACCTCCTGGGGAGTCCACCTCTTAGGGTGGAATATTGTTTGCCAGCCTATTCATGATGGAGGACTGGGCATTCAATCGCTTCTTGTTAGTTATGAGGCATTGTTGGCGAGACATGTTGCCAGACTCTTTCTTTGCCTGGATGGTATGTGGACCTTGATGATGAGGGCTAGGTATGGCCCCTTTCCTACTATCTATGATGCCAGCGCTAGACTTTCTCAGTGGTGCTCTCCGATTTGGAGGGAGATGATGATCAGGGCTGATCCTATAATTCAGCATATGCAATGAATCGTGGGTGATAGCAGGTTAATAAAGTTCATGATGGACTCTTAGATCTCAAAGATTCCTTTAACCCGGTGGCCGACTATTATCTCTGTTGACATTCCGATACTATGTCTATCTCTAATATTTTTATTCCTGATACTATTCGATGGGATCTTGTTTTGGTCATCCAGACCTTTGGGGATATTCTTGGTCATCAAGTCTTATCTATTGCCCTGCCTATCCATCCTTGTGATGACACTATTATGTGGAGCTCTTCTGCTCTCCCCAGGGTTCCCTTATCTGATATGATCCCTTTATTCATCCCAATCTCGCTGGGGAGATTGGATATTGGCTAGATTTGGTCACTTTCGGTTCATCCTAGGATTTCCTTGTTTCTTTGAAAAGTGGCTTGGCATCATCTTCTTACGAGATCCTTACTTCTAGCTAGAGGGCTTCATCTCCCCCCTCCTGTCTAGTTTGTGGGGCTCATGGTGAGGGCCTTGACCATATTTTGTTCCTTTATCTGAGAGTTTGGTAGGTCTGGTGGATGGCTGGGTTTGGAAGCCATTTCATTCACTCAACGGACCCTGTGCACACCTTCCTCAACCTTCTTCGGACGCCACCCGAAGTCATTCCTCTACTTTTATTGCTTATATTGCTTATCATATATGGCTTACTCGAAATGATATTGTTTTCACGTCCTCTACATGTTCTACTAGACTCATTGTCGAGCAAACTAGGGCTCATGGTCAGCGTTTCTCTTCTTCAATGGAAGGTCCATGGAGATTTGGGGTTTTACCTTTACTGTTCGAGCACCTGGCTGGGTTTTCATCTCTTGGGAATCCCCTCCTCCACGGTTCTTCAAGCTTAGCTTTGATGGGAGTGTTAGGAATGGACAAGGGGGAGCTACCTTTGTTATTCGCGCTTCTGGTCTTGGCTTTCTTGTAGCTGGGGGTGCCACCTCCTTGATCCAACGGTTCTCATGGCGGAGTTTCAAGGGGCGTGGACGGGTATTGCTTATGCCCGGAGGATTTTACATCTCAATCGGCTTATATTGAGGATGATTTAGCTACTGTCATTGCCTAGATCCAGGATGCTCGAAGGTCTTTATCCTTGCACCCCTATATCCGGGATATTGCTCTCCTTTTACAGAATTGCATGAAGATCATTGTACGCCATGTGTATCGGAAAGCCAACTCTGTGGTAGATTGGGTAGCTTCTTTTATTGCTAATCATTTTGGTGATGTCTTGTAGACCTAGATGGGTGATGCTCTTGCTCTGTTTCGTGATATTATCATTTCTGATTTTCTCTATATCCATACTAGATCACTAGTTTGAATACTTCACTTCAAAAAAAAAGTATATATGAAATTTAAGTGCATTCAGTCAAATACAATTAAAAATAGAATGCAGGCATTGGAATCCTTAAAGCATGACAGCAATATCAGTTGGCAAGATACATCAAAAGAAAAAAATAAAATATATATCAATATTAAACCTTTTTTAAGAAAAAAAAATATTTCCAATAATTCTAACACCTTTGTCCAAGCGCAAAGTGCTATCATACTGCATAACTGAATCTTAATACAAAGGCTTAGGGTATATTTAGTTAGGATATGTCAAATAAAGAAATAACCTAATGGTTCTTGAAAATCATTTACCTGAAAAAATGATTGAAAAGAAAAATATTTTTTATCATAATTGATTGGTGAAAAAATCTCCAAAAAATAATATTGAAAAAATAAACTACATTTAGTTAGAAGTAATTCTATATAAAAATATAATTAAATTTATAAATATATTCATTAATAAAAATATTTTTTTAATACTAAAATAGCATTATTATGTTCAACTTTTTTATAAAGCAATTATAATCATATAATCATGTATAATGTCATTTATATTTTAATTATTTTATAAAAAAATTATTTAATAAAATTAAAAATATATTAAAATAAATTTAATGGTCATAAATAAATTTCATTAAGAGTATTTTTGCAAATGTCATATTATTATTACTTGAAAATTTATAAAATATCAATTTTTATATAATATTTATTTTATCTTCTTTTTAAAAAAATAAATATAAATTTTATTTTTTAACTATTTTTATATTTTTTATACTAAATGATATGGCAACATCGCTGACGTTGAGTGTGCGTCAGATCCAGTTGACCACCAGGCAGTACCACGCGGCGTCATCTCTGGGCTCTCCTGCCAAGTGGCTCGGCTAGTGGTCAAGCCGACCTTGGGCCGAGCTTAGCATCTCTGCCACTTCGCCAGGTATCGATCCAGGCAGGTCCATCTCAGCCAAGTGGCTCTACCTCTGCTCCTTCACTAAGTGGCACCCCCAGATGGACCCACCTCGTCGAAGTCGAGCTAGGCTCCCTCTGCTCCTTCGCCAGGTGGCGCCCCCAGATGGGTCCACCTCGGTCGAAGTCGAGCTGGCCTCTGCCACTTCACCACGTGTCGACCCAAGCGAGGTCCACCTCGGCCAAGTGGCTCTGCCTCTGCTCCTTCGCCAGGTGGCGCCCCTAGAAGGGCCCACCTCGTCGAAGTCGAGCCAGGCTCCCTTTGCTCCTTCGCCAGGTGGTGCCCATTGACGGGTCCACCTCGGTTGAAGTCAAGCTGGCCTTTGCCACTTCACCAGGTGTCGATCCAGGTGGGATCCACCTCGGTCGAAGTGGCCCTGCCTCTGCTCCTTCGCCAGGTGGCGCCTTCAGATGGGCCCACCTCGCCGAAGTCGAGCCAGGCTCCCCCTGCTCCTTCGACAGGTGGCACCCCCAAATGGATCCGCCTTAGTCGAAGTCGAGCCGACTTCTGCCACTTCTTCAAGAGTCGACCCGGGCGGGGTCCATCTCGGCCAAAGTGGCCCTGCCTTTGCTCCTTCGCCAGGTGGCACCCCCAGATGGTCCACCTCGGCCGGAGTCGAGCCGGGCACCTCTACTCCTTTGCCAGGTGGCGCCCCTTGACGGGTTCACCTTGGCCAAAGTCGAGCTTGCCTCTGCCCCTTCGCCAAGTGTCGACCTAGGAGGGGTCCACCTCGATCGAAGTGGGCCTGACTCTGCTCCCCCGCAAGGTGGCACCCCCAGATGGGTCCACCTCGGCCGGAGTCGAGCCTGTCACCCCGCTCCTTCTTCCAGGTGGCACCCCCAGACGGGTCCATCTTGGCCGAAGTCAGCCCTCTCTGCGGAGCACGAAAGGACCGAGGGCGCAAGCCCCGAGAAGGCTGCTGAGGATGGCGCGCACAGGCGGTGCATCCAGTACAGTGTCCCCAGGCCTGTAACGATGCATGAAACCTCGTTTACATCAGTTTAGGAAGGGCACCCTGCTCGAGATACCGGATCCGGCGCCCGGTAACCCGGTACTCCAAAAAAGGGAGAGCCACGGTCAACGCCTCAGGCCCAAGGGAGCCTTCGCGAGGATCGGGGCCCCGCCAAATTTTTTCTTTCGTGACTGCATGGCAGACGAGACCGGCTCACCACTTAACTCCCGACTGTAAGGGGGGACGACCTAGGAGAACGGTTGCTGAGCATCACTGACCTCCAGAACCTCCCAACGACCTAAAAAGGGGCACCAGGGGCAAGAAGGAAGGTAAGCAATCGAGAGGGCAAGCACGCACAAGGGAAGAGGAAGCGATCCTAAGACAAGAGCTCCAGAGGAACTCGCAGGATCGAGCTCAACGAGCCCGGTTTCAGGAACCAGAGCGCTGATCCCTCTCGTTCTCACTCATCTTTTCATCAAAGATTCCTCTAAGCACGGAAACCAGCAGGGATCCATCTTAGTGGATATGTTACACTTTACCGCTCTCTAACTGACCATCGGAGTGCCCCCGCCGGGATCTCCGGCCCGGGTCTCTAACCCTGTTTTGTAGGTCCGGAAGCATCGGGATTCCACAGTAAAGGGAATTGCAATCCAGCGCCAACTCATAGCTGCAGGCCACAGTGGTAAGGTCGGCAACAGATTGGCATGCCAGGTAGGGGGGACAAGGCCCCTAGACGAGTAAGCCCCCCCTAGAGTTCGAGAGTAGCTCGATTCCAAGTATGGTGGTGACTCGCGGACATGAAGCCTCCACCAGCCGGGCGGGGGAGGTTCCCTCTTCTCCGGGCCCTCGTAGCCCGAAAAGAGAACACCCCGCTCCTCCTGTTCCACCTCCTCATCTACCCTCGGCGGACGGTCAGTATGCTACCATTGTCCAACAATTGCAGACACTGACCACGACCGTAAGGCAGCTGCAGCATCAGCAGCGCTCCCTGGTGACTCAACCGCAGCCAGGGACCCCCGCGGCCCAAGTCGTGGGTCCCAGTGAAAGCCAGCGCTCCATCCAAGGCAGGCCGTCCCACCCGCGGGCAGCAATCAATCCCCACGGGAGTCACCAGACCCTCGCAAAGAGAAATCACTCTAGGTCGGCGGACCATGAGAGTCGATCCCTGGCAGACAACAATGATGCTACCAACCTCAGCAAGCCCCGCCGCGGCAAGGATACTCGCCGCAACCCATCGGCACCTTCTTCTCGAGCGGCCTTGATGGAAGGTTCCACTAACGAGGCCATCAGGCGTCTAGCTGAAAGGTGCCTGGAAGAGCAAGGGCGCAAACTAGCGAAGCTCTCCCACCGGTTCGCCAACATGCAGGGCTCCCCCAGTGAGCCGGTGGGCTATAACGCCCGACCCCCCTTCTCTCGAGAAATCCAAGAGGAATCGATTCCGAGTCGATCCCGTATGCCTCAGGCGGATCCCTACGATGGGACCACCGATCCCCTGGACCACCTGGAGAGCTATAAAGCTCTCATGAGAGTCTAGGGGGCGACGGACGCCCTTTTGTGCATTGCCTTCCCGGCCACCCTATGGAAGGCCGCTCGAGTTTGGTTCACCCGCCTCGAGCCTGAATCTATCGACTCCTTCCAGTAGCTGGAAGAAAAGTTTGTGGCACACTTTGACACTTGTCGAAAGGTGCCAAGGGAGGTGGATAGCCTCTTCTCAATCTGCCAGCAAGACCAGGAGCTCCTACGGGACTATGTAACCAGCTTTAAGACTCCTGCCCTAGAAATCTATAGCTTAGACGAGTCCGTCGCCATGCTGGCATTGAAGCGAGGGCTCAAGACCTCCCGTCTGACGTATTCGTTGGACAAAAAGCTGCCCATGACATACTCCGAACTCCTCCGTATCTACAAGTACATCCGAGCTGAGGAGGCTGACCGTACCAGGAGAGAGCTGGATGGGAAGCCTTCGAAAAGGCCCACCTCGAAGGATGTTCAGGGGACCCGCAGGCCCGGGCTGCCTGCAGACTTCCGATCGGGGTCGAAGTCAAAGAATGGTCCCATTCCGGAGCGGACCTTTACTCCCCTCCTTACTCCAAGAACCAAAATCCTCATGGAGATCGAGGGCGAGGGTTACCTTCGCCGACCTCGTCCTCAGAACTCGAAGATTCGTCACGATAGGACGAAGTACTGCCAGTTTCATCGCGACCACGGCCATGGCACAGAGGAGTGCCGTAACCTGAAGAGGGAGATCGAGGACCTCATCATAAGGGGCTACCTCAAGAAGTTCATGGGAATAGAAGCCTCGACGGAGGACCAGCCAATTGCGGCCCTTCCCCCTGTTCTGGCAGTAGATAACCATCCCACGGAGAAGCTGGTGGGCATGATTTCTTGGGGGATAGGGTGCGCGTCAAAGAGAGCCCGGGAGGGAGGAGACCTGGAGAATGTACTCCCCTTTGAAAAGGGGAAGGAAGGTGAAAATGAAAGTGAAAATGTAAATAACGATGCGGTGGTGGTTAAGATGACCATCGCTAAGCATCCTGTACATCGGATTATGGTTGATAGTGGGAGCTCTACCGATGTACTTTTTTATGATGCTTTCTCCCGGATGAATTTATCTCATGATCGGCTAAGGCCGGTGCACACCCCTCTCGTAGGTTTCACCAAAGATTCTATGGGAGTTGAGGGAGAGATCACTTTTCTTGTTACCACCGGGACTTTACCTTGGCAGAGCACAGTCATGATGACCTTCACCATCGTCCGACTCCCGTCACCATACAATGCCATTTTGGGTTGCCCAGGGCTCAACCAGCTTGATGCAATCATTTCTACCAAAAGATTGTTGGTGCAGTTTCCCACTATTTTCGGGGTGGGAGGGATGAGGGGGGCAGTTCAGCCCATCCAGCATTGCCTGCAAGCTGTCCCGAGTGCCCGTAATGCCGAGCTTGACTTTGATATCGATGACCTCGACCAAAGGGTGCAGGATCCCAGGGGCAGCCCGGTGGAGCGCTTGCTGATGTATCCCCTCAGCTCGGACCCGCAGAAGATGGTGCAAATAGGAGCCCAACTCCCGGAGGACAAGCGGGCTCGTTTGCTGAGTTTCCTTCGTGCGAACGCAGATGTGTTCGCCTGGTATGCGGTGGACATGCCAGGTATTCCCCCGGATGTTATTACCCACCAGTTGAAGATTGATCCAAAGTGCCGCCTAGTTTGGCAGAAGAAGAGTTTCACTGCAGAAAGGCAGAAGGCGATCAATGAAGAAGTGGAGAAGCTCCTCGCTGCTGGCTTCGTACGAGAGGTACAATATCCCAGTTGGCTGGCGAACGTGGTGATGGTGAAGAAGAACAATGGCAAGTGGAGGATCTGTGTGGACCACATCGATTTCAACTGAGCTTGACCGAAAGATAGCTTCCCCCTCCCGAAGATCAACTAGCTTGTGGACACCACTTCGGGACATCGCCTCCTTTCTTTCATGGACGCTTTCTCCAGGTACAATCAGGTCCGGAAGCACCCGGAGGACGAGGAGCACACTACCTTCATCACGGACCATGAGACCTACTGTTACAAGATGATGCCCTTCGGCCTGAAGAATGCCGGTGCCACGTACTAGCGGTTGGTCAACAAGATCTTCAGAGACCAAATTGGCCGCAACATGTAAGTATACATGGATGACATGCTAGTGATGAGCAAGCCGACCTCAAACCATGTCGATAACCTAGGGGAGACCTTCCGCAACCTCCACCTCCACCAAGTGAAATTGAACCCGGCGAAGTGTGCTTTCGGTGTGGCGGTGGGAAAGTTTCTTGGCTTTATGGTGACTCAGAGAGGGATAGAAGCCAACCCGGAGAAGGTTCAAGCGATCCTTGACATAAAGCAGCCCACCTCCAAGAAGCAAGTCCAGCGGCTCACTGGCCGTGTAGCGGCCCTGAGCCGATTCATTTCACGATCTGCTGATCACTGTTGGCCCTTCTTCAAGGTGCTGAGGAAGATGCACGACTTCTCCTGAACGAAGGAGTGCCAGGAGGCGTTTGAGGAGCTGAAGAAGACCCTGGCGTCACTGCCACTACTCTCCCGGCTAGAAGAGGGAGAAGAGCTCCTCCTGTATATAGCGGTCACTTCGGAGGCCGTCAGCTCGGTCTTAGTCCGGACGGACAATAAAGGAATCCAGAGACCTGTGTACTATACAAGCAAGCTCCTCCGTGATACGGAGCTCAGGTACTCTTGATCCGAGAAGTTGATTTTTATGCTAATAGTGTCTGCCTAGCACCTCAGGCCTTATTTCCAAGCGTACCCCATTGCGGTCCTGACGGATCAACTGTTGAAGGTCGTGCTCAGCCGACCTGACACATCTGGATGCTTGGCAAAGTGGGCGTTGAAGCTCAGCGAATTTGACATCGCCTATCGATCGCGATTGGCCATTAAGGCGTAGGTACTGGCTAACTTTCTAGTTGAGTGTGCAGGCCTAGGCGAAGGGTCGGAAGAGAACCCCCAAAGTCAACAACCAGGACCTGAACCGAAGGAGGACATATGGGTCCTGCATGTGGATGGAGCCTCTAACTCCGGTGGAAGTGGGATTGAGCTCATCCTTGCCAACAATGAGGGAGTCATAGCTGAATGCGTGCCCCACCTCTAGTTCGCCGCCACCAATAACCAGGCGGAATACGAAGCACTCCTCATGGGATTGAGTCTCCCGTGAGCTCAGTGTGACCAGCCTGAGGGTCTTCATCGATTCATAGCTGGTCACTGGGCATGTCTTAGGTGAGTATAAGGCATGAGACCCTCAAATGTTGAAGTATCTGGAGTTGGTGCATGCGAGCACGGCGGGCTTCAAGCACTTCAGTGTCTCCCACATCTCGTGCGGTGAAAATGCCCGTGCTGATGCCCTCTCTCACCTAGCAACCCTGTCAGCCTCATCGTTGGGCCTCGCTCACATCGAACATCTCCAAGCCTCGAGCTATGAAGTCCTCAGAGAGGTCCAGCAGGTCAACCCGGAGCCTAGCTAGATGGACAAGTACGTCAAGTACATCACCAACGGCACCTTGCCTGAGGATCGGATAGAGGCCGGCCTCATCAAGAGGAAGGCCGCGCGCTTCGTGCTGATGGATGGACTGCTCTACTGGAGGTCATACTCCTATCTGCTCCTCAAGCGTTTAAGGCCCTCGGAGGCTGCACTCATGCTCCAGGAAATTCATGAAGGCCTTTGCGGGAACCATGTGGGGGGTAGGACTTTGGCGTACAAGGCCCTCCGTCAAGGATACTTCTGGGAGACGATGAGGGAGGACGCAGCCAACTTCGTTAAGAGGTGTGACCGCTGCCAACATCGTGCCGTCGTGCAACGCCAACCGGCCACGCCGCTCTCCCAACTCTCCGCCCCCTGGCCTTTTGCCTAGTGGGGCATGCACCTCCTCGGTCCCTTTCCTCCCGTGTCCAGGCAGCGTAGGTTCTTGATTATTGCCATCGACTACTTCACGAAGTGAGTCGAGGCCGAGCCATTAGCCTGGATTACGGAGGCGAATGTCATTAAGTTCCTTTGGAAGTCGATCATATGTCGCTTCGGACTTCCCCACACCATCATCACCGACAACGGACATCAGTTCGACTGTCGAGAATTTGAGAAGTTCTGCAACGACCTCGGAATTCATCATCGCTTCACGTCGGTAGCGCATCCCCAGACCAATGGGAAAGTCTAGGTGACCAACCGGACCATCCTGCAAGGGCTCCGGACCAGATTGGATCAGGCCAAAGGGAGATGGGCAGAAGAGCTTCCCAGCATCCTGTGGACGTACCATACAACCCCAAGGACGGCCATAGATAAAACTCCCTTCAACCTTGTCTTTGGGGTGGAAGCAGTAATCCCGATGGAGCTTAGCCGGCCAACGTTGCGTGTGGAATAATACAATGAAGCCAAGAACCCAGCAAGGCTGCTGCTCAACCTAGATCTCCTCGAGGAAACGAGGGACAAGGCACAGGTTCGGATGGCAGCCTACCAGCAATGGGTGGCCAGATACTACAACTCCAAGGTAAGGCCTAAGTCCTTCTGTCTGGGAGATCTGGTATTGCATCACACCGAGGCCTCCCAACCTCGAGAATGTGGAAAGCTCTCTCCAAACTGGGAAGGCCCTTATCGAGTGGTCGAAGCACTCCCTCACGGTGCCTACTATCTTGCCGAGCTCGGCGGGGATTGATTTTCGTGGACTTGGAATGCCACGAATTTAAGGATGTATTACCAATGATGTAAGATTTCCTGAACACTAATAATGAGATTCTTTCTTTGCACAATGTTTGTTTCTATCTCATAGGACTAGCGTCGCCCGACCTAAAGTCTGGTGAACGAGGGCAAGGCAAAGATCCCACGAAGCGGTCCGCGAGAAATGCAAAGTCCCGGAGTTCAGTCCGAAAGGTGGCGTGGAACCCAGTTCCTCCACGAGATCCCAGAGTTCAGTCTGGAAGGTGGCATGGAATCCAGTTCCCCCACGAGATCTCAGAGTTTAGTCCGGAAGGCCGCACAGATCCAATTCCAGCATGAGGCTCCAGAGTTCAATCCAGAAGGTGGCACGGAGTCCACGAGATCATGGAGTTCAATCTGAAAGGCTGCACGGAATCCAGTTCCGGCAACAGGCCCTGGAGTTCAGTACGGAAGGTGACGTGGAACCTAGTTCCCTCATGAAGTCTCAGACTTCGGTCCGGAAGGTGGAGTGGAACCTAGTTCCCCCACGAAACCCGAAGTTCAGTCTGGAAAGCTGAACGAAACCCAGTTCCAGGCCCCGGAGTTCAGTCTAGAAGGTGGCACGGAGTCCATGAGATTCCGAAGTTCAGTCCGGAAAGCCGAACAAAACTCAGTTCCGGCATGAGGCCCTGGAGTCCAGTCTGGAAGGTGGCACGGAACTTAGTTCCCCCACGAAGTCCCGGACTTCGGGTCGGAAGGTGGCAAGGAACCCAGTTCCTCCACGAGATCCTGAAGCTCAGTCCGGAGGATGTCCCGGCGACCTAAGTCCCGGTGCCAGAGACTTTCAAAGTGCAAGCCAGAAGCCCCAGGAGTTCCTTCCCGAAGCCTGGAGGTCTCCTGAACCTTGTTTCAAACTAAGGGTCCAATTCAAGCTGCAAGTTGGAGCTGCAGGCTTTGGGCTCCCACAAAAGATAATGACAAGCAACATATAATGACCAAGCACAATACCAGCAAGCAGGAAAAAGGGGAGTTTAAGGCAAGAAGCAGTGAAGAAAGGCAAGCTTTCATTTTTAATGTAAGGTTTCTTACAAGTAGGAGGGTCCCGACAGACCAGGTGGCCCAGAAAAAATAAAAGAGAAACCCTATACTAGAATACAAGATGGAGGACTCGAAGTCACTCCGCTGCTGCAATCCCTTCCCCGGCTGGGAGGCCTCTGCACTACCGGCCGCATCCTTAGAAGGCTACCTAGAAGCCTCCTCACCAGCGGCTCCCGGTGCTGCTCCTCCTCCTTTAGGCTGCTCCCTGGGGCCGCTAAGAACGACCCTGGTAAGATCGAGCTCGGGAAACAAGGCAGCCACTTTTTCCCAGCAAACCTCGAAATCCTTCAAAAAGGAATCCACGGCAGCCTCGTGCAACTCCTTCTCGAACTCTTCAAAGGACCGAAACTTCAGCACGGCCTCCTGTGTCTCCTTCCGTGAGGCCACCAACAGCCCGTTGACATAAGAGGTCTTCTCGTTGGCCGCCACCAACTCTTTTAGGACCTATTCGACCCGGCGCTCCAGTGACCGGGACTGCCCCTAAGGCGGGAGATCTCGACCGCGTTATCTTTGGCCCGGTGCTGACTCGAGATCCTCTCCTCAGAAAGAGAGGCCTCGAGTTCCTTGACATCCCCTTCGGGAGGGTCTCGTTCCTCCCCCTCAGCTCATGGCCCTTGTCCATAAGGTCCTTCATATCAGCTGCCAGCTTGCCCAGCTTCCGCTCCTTCTCAGCCTCCTTCTTCGCTGAAGTGGAGAGGAAATTCTAGAGTGGAAGCACGTCGGTTCCGATCTGCATTGAAGGAAGAGTTGAGGCTCTAGGAGGATCCAACTGGAACATTAAAAAGAAGAGCTAGATGCTTACCATGAAGAGCAAAGGGAGGATCCCGAGTAGAGCATCCATATAGTCCCGGCTGCCCCTCAGGCGACGATCCCGGGGCCGTGCTGCGAACTCCATCATCCTCTCCGTGAGGCCCTGGTCATGGATGACGGAGGAGCTCCCGTTGAGAATGAGTGGTACGGGTAGAGGCTCGAGAGAGGGTTGAGCTGGAGTCCCCCTGCTGGGCGGAGCTGTGATCGATGGCGCAGCCATCGGTGCCGCTGTCGGTGCAGTAGCTGGCACAGTAACCATCGGGGGAGGTGTCGGTCACCCCACCTCCCGGCCCTCATCGATCTCGATGACATCTGCAACGTGCGACCGCTGCTAAGATGGCCTGGGGGCCAAACCCGTCTCCCTAGGCCCAATAGGAGCTGGAGTGGGCTTGGGCCCCTAGCCCGTCTCCGTGTGAGCCCTCTTTGGGGGAGCCTCCTGGGCTCCTTCATGAGCGTTCCTCTTTTGGGCCCCCTCCATCAAACTTTCGATGGAGAACTTCATCCCTGGAGAAAGAAAAGGTCAAAATGTCAAATGGTCTAGTAAAAAAAAAAAGAAAGAAAGAAAAAGAAGAGCAGAGGCCCACCAATCGTCCGGATTGGGCTGATCCCTGTCTCGAACAAGTTCTGCTTCGAGAGCAGAACCTCGAGGGAAGGGACAACATTGCCCAGTAACTGGGAATAGACCTCATGATCTACTGGCTTGACCTGAGAATTCCAGTTTGGAGATTGATCTGGCTCACTCCAGGCCCAGTCGACATCCCTAATCGAAGTGAAGAAGAACCGATTCTTCTCCCCCTTGATTGATGTAGGGAGGTCGAACCAGAGGCACCTGGACCGGGGAGAAAGGTACCACCAGCCATCATCGGTGGAGTACCACTTCAGGGTGAAAAGGGCCATGAACAGTGAAAAACGGGCAACGAACCAGTAAAAGTGGCAGAAAACTATGAAGGCGAAGATAACCTTGATGGCATTGGGAGCTAACTGGGCTGGAACGAGTTGGAAATGGCTACGAAAGGAAGAAAGAATGGATGAAGAGGAAAACGAAGACCCCCGGCAAGGAAGTCCTCGTAGAATGCGATTCTGCTAGGGCAGCTCAAAGTCACTCGATCCCTCGGCCCTGGAAGTGAAAGTTGGACAGAGTCCGGGACCCCATACATGTCCCGGATCTAGGAGAGGTCATCTTTGGTTATCGTCGAAACAAAATCGAAGGGACCGGAAGGAGTCTCTGCCACCAGAGGGGGAAGGGCAGAGACGGGAATAGCAGGAATGATAGGAGGAGTCCTAGGAGCCCTAGGGACTCCGATGGTTATACCGCCCGGCCGCAACCATCATCGGACGTTGACGGGAATGTCATCCTTCGAAGAGGAGGGCGATGGAGTCCTCGACCGGGACGGACCGGCCTCATCCAGGTTAGAAGAGGAATGGCGACGATGACCCCAAGGAGCCATCGAGATGAAGAAGGAAAAGGAAGGCCGGGTTCGGGAGGACTAGGACTTAAGATGAAATAGATGAGGAAAATATGGGTCGTAGGACACTCACCGGGATATTTTGGCGAAAGAATGATGACCTGAGAGAAGAAGAGGGACCGCTGTAACCACTAGCGAGGTGTGAGAAAGCCAAAAGATCTCATTTCTGGAAAGTCTCATCTCTTTTTAAACCAATCAACAGTGGCCGTACAGCTCCTTTTTCGCCTAAACCGTCGGATGAGCGCCACGTGTGAAGACGCTCGACGACGATGCTTCGGTTCGCTAGAAACCACCTCGAGTCTGGCATGGTGTGATTATGACCCACTGAACACGTGGATGTGGTCCCTGTGCATTGGATCTCAGGCACGACGAGCGGAGCAGCAGTGATCGCGGCATTTATTGTGCAGGATTTTTGTCCTCCCACGTTATCTCCGAATTAACTCCCCACATCCCTATAGCGGCGCTTCAATGGGACTTGGGAGTGGGGGGCAACTGATATGGCAACATCGTTGACGTGGAGTGTGCGTCAGATCCAGTTGGCCGCCAGGCAGTACCACGTGGCATCATCTCCAGGCTCTCTTGCCAGGTGGCTCGGCTAAAGGTCAAGCCAACCTCGGGCCGAGCTTGGCACCTCTACCACTTCGCCAGGTGTCGACCCAAGCGGGATCCACCTTGGCCGAAGTGGCCCTGCCTCTGCTCCTTCACCAGGTGGCGCCCCCAGATGGGCCCACCTCGCCGAAGTCGAGCCAGGCTCCCCCTACTCCTTCGCTAGGTGGCACCCCTAGATGGGTCCACCTCAATCGAAGTCGAGCCGGCCTCTGCCACTTCGCTAGGTGTCGACCCAAGCGGGGTCCACCTCGGCCAAGTGGCTCACCTCTGCTCCTTCGCCAGGTGGCGCCCCTGGATTGGCTCACCTCGTCGAAGTCGAGCCAGGCTCCCTCTGTTCCTTCGTCAAGTGGCACCCCCAGATGGGTCCACCTCGATCGAAGTCGAGCCGGCCTCTGCCACTTCGCCAAGTATCGACCTAGGCGGGGTCCACCTCGGCCAAGTGGCTCTGCCTCTGCTCCTTCTCCAAGTGGCGCCCTAGATGGGCCCTCCTCATCGAAGTCGAGCCAGGCTCCCTTTGCTCCTTCGCCAGGTGGCGCCCCTTGACGGGTCCACCTCGATCGAAGTCGAGCTGGCCTCTGCCACTTCGCCAGGTGTCGATCCAAGCGGGATCCACCTCGACCGAAGTGGCCCAGCCTCTGCTCCTTCGCCAGGTGGCGCCCCCAGATGGGCCCACCTCGTCGAAGTCGAGCCAGGCTCCCCCTACTCCTTCACCAGGTGGCACCCCCAGATGGGTCCGCCTCGGCCGAAGTCGAGCCGGCCTCTGCCACTTCGCCAGATGTCGACCCGGGCGAGGTCCACCTCGACCAAAGTGGCCTTGCCTTTGCTCCTTCGCCAGGTGGTGCCCCCAGATGGGTCCACCTCAACCGGAGTCGAGCCGGGCACCTCTGCTCCTTCGCTAGGTGGCGTCCCTTGACGGGTCCACCTTGGCCGAAGTCGAGCTTGCCTCTGCCCCTTTGCCAGGTATCGACCCAGGAGGGGTCCACCTCGGCCGAAGTGGCCTGACTCTGCTCCCCCGTCAGGTGGCACCCCCAGATGGGTCCATTTTGGCCGGAGTCGAGCTTGTCACCTCGCTCCTTCTGCCATGTGGCACCCCCAGACGGGTCCACCTCGACCGAAGTCAGCCCTCTCTGCGGAGCACGGAAGGACCAAGGGCACAAGCCCCGAGGAGGCTACTGAGGACGGCGCGCACAGGCGGCGCATCCAGTACGGCGTCCCCAGGCCTGTAACGACGTGCGAAACCTCGTTTACACCGGTTTAGGAAGGGCACCCTGCTCGAGATACTGTATCCGGCGCCCGGTAACCCGATACTCCAAAAAAGGGAGAGCCACGGTCAACACCTCAGGCTCGAGGGTGCCTTCACGAGAATCGGGGCCCCACCAAGTTCTTCCTTTCATGATTGCATGGCAAACAAGACCGGCTCACCACTTAACTCCCGATCGTAAGGGGGGACGACCTGAGAGAATGGTTGCTAAGCGTCGCTGACCTCCAGAGCCTCCAAGGAGGAGGAATCGGAGCACGAGTGTATCCAACGACCAGCGACCTAAAAAGGGATACCAGGGGCAAGAAGGAAGGTAAGCAATCGAGAGGACAAGTATGCACACGGGAAGAGGAAGCGATCCTAAAACAAGAGCTCCAAAGGAACTCGTAGGATCGAGCTCAACAAACCCGGTTTCAGGAACCAGAGCGCTGATCCCTCTCGTTCTCACTCATCTTTTCATCAAAGATTCCTCTAAGTATGGAAACCGGCAGGAATCCATCTTAGTGGATCTGTTCCACTTTACCGCTCTCTAACTTGACCATCGGAGTGCCCCGCCGGGATCCCGGCCGAGGTCTTTAACCTTGTTTTGCAGATTTGGGAGCATCGGGATTCCGCAGCAAAAGAGATTACAATTCGATGCTAACTCACAACTGCAGACCACAGCAGCGAGATCGGTAATACTAAATATAATAATTTAATTTAGGATTTATTTTTCGTTGCTGGAAACCAAACGGAATCTTAAAAGGTTTTATTCGTTTTTTTATCAAACCACCGAGCTATGCTGTAATTTACCACTTCTTTCCTCCAACGTTCGGCTATTCTCACCCGCGATGACAATAGCAGCAAGCAAGAAGTGCAACGGGGAGGCTTCCACCGTTGGTGGCGGACCGCAGAAGGAAAATTAGCCCAATCGTCCGATGCGAATCAAATGGCTGTTGGGGAGTGGATGGAGTCATTCCGTACGAGAAGATTGGATTCGAAGACACCTTGGGGACCGGTAATTCGACACGTTCGCATGGTGATGGGACCATTTGGACGTGGACTCTTCGGAGGAGCCACCTTCCATCAGTCGTGTTCCCGTACGGTGTACCATCAGTGTCACGCCCGTGATTGTTGTGATAGTCGGATGATATTGATCGTCCGATCTAGATTTTTTTTTTTTTTGATATAAAAAAATTGAAAGGGTTTTATCCCGGTGTAAGCCCCATTCTACGGAATGGGATCCAGAAACTTTTAAACAGAGTGATCAGCGTGGGAATATCTTTTTGAGATCTTCTGAGTTATGGCTAACAACTCTTCTGGTCAATCAAATATCCCGCACAAAGGAGAAATTATACGCCACACCGCGTGCCACGTCAACGGTGCACCACAGCTCTCATTCCTGTGGACCCTACTCGTTATGCGGCTCGTGTCAGATGGTGCGCGCTATTGGCGTGATGCGTTTGGAATGGGTATATGATTCCTCCGTGCAAATCGCATTTGGAATTTTTTTGGATGTTCCACCCACGTTGCACCATCTCGGTGCGAGCTCTATGTTATCGATTAATGGCATGCCATCTCGAATCTCGTGTCGGTAAACTTTTATTATAATATTGAAATATTGTTTTTTAAAATATTATTTACGTAGTTAGGGTCGTCCAAACTTTAATTACGGAACCCGTGATTTCAATATTTCTTAAAATATTATTTACTTAGTTAGGGCCGTCCAAACTTTAATTACGGAACCCGTGATTTCAATATTTCTTAAAATATTATTTACTTAGTTAGGGCCGTCCAAACTTTAATCACGGGTAGGCCTCCACCTTTTTTTTTAAAAAAAAAAATTTAAATGTTAATAAAAACAAAAAAATTAATAAAGAATTTAAAATTTGAAAAAAATTGAAAAAATTTGAAAAAATAAAAAATAATAATATGATATTATAATAATATATTATAATATATTTTATATTATAATAAATATTTTATATTTTAAAATATAATAAGTATATTATAATTTATTAAATTATATATTATATATTATTTTAGAGTATATTGTGTGATGTATGTATACCAAACATGACGGTGGCGATGTTGCATCAAGTACCGACGAGGCAGCACAACAAGATGAGTGGCCAGACCGACGATCGAATAGGTACCATATCGGCAGCCAAACTAGCTGTCGGATCAGGAGCCAGACTAGCGATCGGACCAGTGACCGAACTGGCACCAACCTAGCAGCCGAACTGGCTCTCGGATCAGTAGCCGAAGCCGGACTGGCTGTCAGACCGATGGTTGGAGTCGGACTACGAAGTCGGTGCCAATCCGGTCCGGCTCCGGTCACCGGTCCGACAGCCAGTTCGGCTGTTAGGTCGGTGCCAGTCCGATTGCCAATCTGGTCACTGGTCCGACCGCTAGTCTAGCTTCTGATCCGACAGCCAATTTGGTTGCCAATACGGTACCTGTCCGATCGTCGGTCTGGCCACTCATCCCGTTGTGCTGCCTTGATGGTACTTGATGCAACACCGCCACCGCCATGTTTGGTATACATATATCAACAAATATACTATATTATAATATATAATTTATAATTTAATAAATTATAATATTTTATTATATTTTAAAATATAAAATATTTATTATAATATAAAAAATATAATAATTGTTGAGATACGACAAGTTTGCTCTGTTTAGTTTGTCTATGCACACCTACTGAAGATTTGAATCTGATCAATGTCCATGAGACGTAAAGTTGATCAATGCCTGAAAGGCACAAATATGATCAATGCCCAATGAGCACAAATATGATCAATGCCCAATGGGTACAAGTATGATCAATGCCCAATAGGCATAAGTATGATCAATGTTCAGGAGGCATAAAGCCGATCAACGCTCAACAAGAATAAGATTGACTAACTTTCAGGTAATTGGCTAACTTTTATGAAAGGTAAACCTTATCAATATTCAAATAATGCAAGGATCGTTCAACCTCTGGAGATGGGCTGATCAACTATAGATGAAGAGCTGACCAACTAGAGATGAAGGGCTGACCAACTAGAGATGAAGAGCTGATCAACTATAGATGAAGAACTGACCAACTAGAGATGAGGGGCTGATCAACTATGGATGAGGGGCTGATCAACTATGGATGAGGGGCTGATCAACTATGGATGAAAGGCTGATCAATTATAGATGACCTTCACTGCACATGTTCACGGTCTTGGATTAACCGTTTAACAACTAGATGCCAGCTGTAAGCGATTAAGTTCGTGGCCTATAAATACCTTCAAGTGCGATGGTCAGGGGACTTCTGCTGCTTCTTTTCTGCACCATTCTTGACCTAGTTTTCCTTCAGATCATATCTGTTCCAGTCCAGACGCCATTAACAAGCTTGAGAGCAACCCCAACACCCAGATCCTCTAAGAAGACGGTGGAGAGCTAAATCAAATCAGCTCGATCCACTTTTCTTTTAATCCAGGCTTGTTGTAGTTTGTTTGGATGCAATAGATTGCCCGCCAGGTAGGGGAAACTCAGTGAAGGAGTTTCAAACAATCTGGAAGGAAGCATAGTGAAAGGTAGAATGAAAAATCTGCTAGCAGAAGATATCTCCTGTTCTTCAAAAGGAACCGATCCTGTTCTTGGCAACCAAGGGAATAATCTTGTTCTTGGCAACAGAGGGAACGATCCTGTTCTTGGCAACAAAAGGGATGATCCTGTTCTTGGCGAAAAGGGGAATGATCCTGTTCTTGGCGAGAGGGTGGAAGCTCTTCCCGTGGGATACTTTGATCAAGAAAAGTTGGATACTCTGTTCAACAAAGTAGAGATGCTTACTGCAGCAATGCAGAACCTTCAAGAAATTGCCACGAGGGAATCAATGCGACCTACTGCATCAAGAACTAGCCGGCAACCTTCCCTTCAGGTAAGTAAATATCTCAGCCCAAGAAGGCATTCATCTTATCAATGTTCTTCAGGTCCACAGTCCCCATTGAGGCATCATCACCAATCTCATTATCACACTAAGAAGCGGAACAAAGAGAAGCGTCCACGATCTCATTCAACGTCATCTGGAGAATCAACCCCTTATAGTACTCAAGTTCGACACCCTGCAAGAGTAAGTGATTTTGATAGAAAATTTAAAAAGCTGGAGTTGCAAGTTGCCAAGGTTCTTGAACAGAGGAAAGTAGAGGACACTACATCGAGTTGCAGTATCTTACCTCTTTTTCTAAGAAGGTTATGGAAGAAGAAATTCCACATCACTTCAAAGTTCTGCAAATCAAACTGTACGATGGGTCGTCTGACCCTTTGGATCATTTGGGTGGCTTTAAAGCCCATATGCTGATCCAAGGGACATCAGACACATTGTATTGTCTTGCTTTCCCTGCAACCTTGAAGAAGTCAGCAAGAATATAGTACTCAAGTCTGCAGCCAGATACTATTCATTCATTCAGTCTGCTAGAGAAGTTGTTTATCTTTCACTTCAGAACAAGCAGGAAAATGCCTAAGAATTCTGATAGCTTGTTCTTTATTCAGCAGTCAGAAGGGGAATCTTTGAGGGATTACATTAAGAGGTTTAATTCTGCCACATTGGAAACACCGGATCTCAATAAATATATGGCAATGTCTGCTATGAAGAAGGGCTTGCGAGCCTCCAGATTCATATTTTTCTTGGATAAGAAATTTCTGACCAACTATTCCGAATTACTGGCCCGTGCTCAAAAATATGCTCAGGCTAAAGAACAAGCCTTAAGCTAGCGACAAGTGGAGAAAAGATCAGTGCCAAGTAGGAAAAAGGCCAAGGAAGAAGAATTCCAGTTCTCTGGAGTCCGATCAATTCAACAGCAACGCCAGAGGCCAAAGGAGTTGATCGGTAGAAGCTATGTTAATCGGTTTGATGCTTATACCCCTTGACTCTTCCAAGAGAAAGATCCTAATGGAAATTGAGAAAGAAAATTTTTTTCAAAGGCTAAGGCCAATGAGAGCCCCACCAGCTATGCGAAATAAGGCCAAATATTATCAGTATCATCGCGATCATGGGCATACAATAGAAGAATGTATCCAACTAAGAGATGAGATCGAAGATTTAATCAAGCGAGGTTACCTGGGCAGATATGTCCAGAATCCAAACCAGAACCGACCAGTTGAAACGGTGATGCCAAGGCCTGCAGTTCCAAGGATGATTACTGATGGGACAAAGCTCCCGAACCAACAACCGACTGATGGATCGGTCGGGATGATTTGTCATGCATGTCTCGAAGATGATCGGAGTCCCAAAAGACTTCAAAGGAGTGTTGTTTTCTCTGATGAAGACCTACAAGGCATTCAGATGCCACATAATGACCCTGTAGTGATTTCTATGGTAATCGCAAACTTTGATGTACATAGAATTTTAGTTGATAATGAAAGCTCTGCCGAGGTTTTGCTTTATGATGCATTTGTCAGGATGAATTTGTCGATTAATAAGCTACGAAGGATTCATGTGCTATTAACTGGGTTTGGTGGAAATTCTGTAGGAGTAGAAGGGAAAATCACACTCCCCGTGACCCTCGGAACAGCTCCAAAGCAGAGGACCTTTCCTCTTACCTTTATGGTTGTTCGAGTCCCTTCTACTTATAATGCTATTTTGGAAAGACTTGTCCTGAATAAATTCCAAGCCGTTGTATCGACCTATCATCTTTTGATGAAATTTCCAACTCAAAATGGGATTGAAGAAGTAAGGGGAAACCAACAGATGGCTCGTCAATGTTTAACAATCCAAAATCAATAGTCAATCAACAAACTTACTGCCGAACAAATGGAACCACGTGATCCGACTGATGGAGTCAGAATATCAATAGAAAGGACTATTCATATTCCATTGATAAAGGATGATCCTACTAAAATAGTTCAGATTGGAAGCTTGCTTGTCGAAGACCAAAGGAAGAAGTTGGTTGATTTTTTACAAAAAAATGCTGATATATTTGCATGGACAGCTACCGATATGATGGGAATTCTAACTGAAGTGATTATGAATGAGCTTAGGGTTGATCCGCTTAGTTGGCCCTATTCGACAAAAGAAGCGCAATTTTATCCCAGAAAGACAAAAAGTTATTAATGAAGAAGTGACCAAATTGCTTGATGCTGGATTTATCAGAAAGGTTCACTATCCTGACTGGCTTGCCAATGTAGTAATGGTCAGGAAGGCTAATGAAAAATGAAGGATATGCATAGATTATACTGATCTTAACAAGGCATGTCCTAAAGATAGTTTTTCTTTGCCTAAAATTGATCAACCGGTTGATGCAACGGCTGGACATAAATTCCTGAGTTTCATGGATGCTTTCTCTGGATATAACCAGATATGAATGAGTCCAGAAGATGAAGAAAAGACGTCTTTCGTCACTGACCGGGGGATATATTGTTATAAATTAATGCCATTTGGTCTTAAAAATGCTGGAGCTACTTATTAGAGGTTAGCAAACAAGATCTTTGAGTATCAAATTGGAAAGACTATGGAAGTATATGTAGATGACATGATTGTTAAGAGCGATCAATCTGATAATCATATTAAAGATCTACAGATAGCCTTTGATATTCTGTGATAGAATCATATGAAATTGAATCCAACCAAGTGTGTCTTTGGTGTAACTTCTGGAAAGTTCTTGGGTTTTATGGTTACGAAGCATGGAATTGAAGCCAACCCAGAAAAATATGAGCAATCCTGGGTATGAGACCTCCGGTTAATAAAAAAGAGATCCAACAGTTGACTGGACGAATCACTTCGTTAAGTCGATTCATTTCTCGTTCGGCCGAGAGATGTTTGCCTTTCTTCAAAGCCCTACGACAAACTAAGGAGTTCAATTAGACAGATGACTGTCAGTCGACTTTTGAAGAGCTTAAAAAGTATTTGACAAATCCGATCATATTGTCTAAACCCCAAGAAGAAGAAGACTTATATCTTTATTTGGCTGCTTCTGATGAAGCCATTAGTTCTGTATTGATAAGAAAGGAGTCTGATGGATTGCACAAACCCATTTATTATATCAGTAAAGTCCTTCATGATACAGAAATAAGATATCCAAAGCTTCAGAAGATTGCATATACTTTGGTAATATCAGCTAAACACCTCAGGCCATATTTTCAGTCTCATCGCATTATTGTATTGATCGACCAACCTCTGAGGACTGTTTTACAATGTCCTAATACTTCCGGTCGGATGGAAAAATGGGTAATTAAATTAAGTGAATTTGATATTATTTATCAGCCACAATCAGCAATGAAAGCTCAAGTACTGACTAATTTTATAGTCGAATGTACTTGGAATGACAATGAAAAGGAAGCTCAATCATCTGATGAAATAAGGATGACTGATGCGTCTTGAGTATTACATGTGGATGGAGCTTTAAATTCTTCTGGCTGTGGAGCAGGATTGATCTTATCCAATCCAAGTGGAGATGTTATGGAGTATGCACTCAGATTTTCTTTCAAAGTTTCTAATAATCAAGCTGAATATGAAACTCTCCTAGCTGGTATGAGAATTGCAAAGGAGTTAAATGTCCAACGACTAAAGGTATTGTCTGACTCTCAACTAGTCGTTAACCAAGAAAAAGGGGATTTTGAAGTTTGTGATGCTACATTAGCTTTATACTTGAAGAAGGTTCAAGAGCTTGGAACTTCATTTGATTTTTGGGATATCAGTCATGTCCCTATGACTGAAGACTCTCAAGCTGATTCATTGTCTAGATTAGCTACTTCTATATTTGACCAAATGGGTTGGACTTTTGTAGAACATTGGGAAACTCCTAGTATCTATGTAACAGAAAAAGAAAAGATTCTTCATATAGAGCCGGAGATAGATTGGATAAGCCCGATAATCAAATATTTGATTGAAGAAGTATTGCCTGAAAATAGTGTAGAAGCTAAAAAAATTCGGAGGTTTACCGCTCAGTATGCCATTTTAGATGGCTTGTTATATAAAAAATTATTTTTCCAGCCATTATTGAAGTGTTTGTCTCCTATGGACACCGATTATGCTCTTAGAGAAGATGTTGACTTCACTAATTGATTTTGATGATAAGCAAAACAGTTAAGTATAAGTTGAGGACTAATGATTTGCTTTGAGTATGTTTTTATTGAAAGGATGTTCACAAAATTTAAAGAAGCCCAATTGTATTGAAGAAACCAAGTTTGAAATGAAAAGATTGATCAAAAAAAGACTTGGACACTTAAGAGATGGTTGAATGGATAGCTAAGCCAAGTAGAAACTTGTTCCAGCTCAAGTTCAGCAGTTTTTGTGAATTTTTCAGTGATGCATCGACTCAAAGTGTCGACACATGACATAAAGTATCGACACATGGAGATGAAGTGTCGACTCAGGCCGGTACGCAGTAAAGTTTCAAATGGCACAGATGAAGTATCGACACATGGACCCGAAGTGTTGACTCAAAGTGTCAACACATGGATCAACACATCGCCTGAGACTTTCAAGCCACAGAACTTGCAGAAGCTGAAAGAATAGTTGAAGTGTCGACACATGGAAGCAAGGTGTCGACTCAAGGTGTCGACTCAACTGAGAAAGTGTCGACACATCTGAGAATTCCAGAGAATCTGAATGAAGCTTTTTGAACTATGTGTCGACTCAAGAAGAACATGTGTCGACCTTATGTGTCGACTCAACTGAGGAAGTGTCAACACATGAAGTTTTAACAACAGTAACGGCTAATTTTTTCAAATGCAAAACTCGCCCAAATTGCCCCCAACGGCTCGTTTCTCAAGTCTAACGGCTAGAATTCAGTTTTAAGACCTTAGAAGGGTATTTATATGCTCCAAATCAAATCTAAAGCAATGATATTGAATACCATTAAAAAGTTTAGAAAGAAAAGAAGAGAGAAAAGCCATGACTCCTATTCATTCAAGTTTCAACCACTCTCAAGCTAAAGGAAGCCTTCAAGGATTCAAAAGCCATCAAGAGCATTGAAGATCATTCAATCTTGGATATTCAAAAGGCTTCAACAAGTACAAAGCAACTCTACATCGAGCTACATCGACTTATTTGCTTTGTTATTGAAAGCTTACATTGGTTCTTTATTTCTAAACCTTATTTCTTGTAAGGGTTCTTGGTTAGCCTATTGTAAAATCAAGTGAGGTTATTGGTAAGTCTTGAAAACCATTTAGGTTGGTGGTTAGCCTGCAAAACCACTAAGGTTCTTGGTTAGCCTGGAAAATCAAGGGAGGTTGTTGGTTAGCCTTGTGAAAACCAATTAGGTTCTTAGTTAGCCCATAAAATCAAGTGAGGTTGTGACTTGTGAGCCTTATAAAATAAGTCGGGTTTTGATTAGTGAGCCCGAAAAACTAATCGGCTGTAATCGTATGATTATAGTGAATTTCCAAGGAGATCTTGGAGAGTGGATGTAGGTGCATTGGTTGGCACCGAGCCACTATAGCTTTCGGTGTTTGTGATTACTTGATCTCTCTCTTAGCTCTTTATTTATTTCTCTTAATTTTGCTGCACTTATATCTTAGAGCATTGCATTTGGATCTTTGTACCTTGCCGAATTGGATTGCATATCTAGTTCTATAAAGCTTGTTGATTATCATATCAAGTTAGCTTAGCTTTAATTTTTTAGAGACCCAATTCACCCCCCCCTCTTGGGTTGCTCTCTGGGCAACAAGTGGTATCAGAGCCCTGTTCTCAGTATATAGGCTTTACCGTCTTGAGTAAAGATCTATGGCAGCCCCAATTGGTACTAGTGTAGTTGATGGACAAGCCTCAAATAGACCTCCATTTTTCAATGGTACAAATTATACTTATTAGAAAACTATAATGAGAATTTATATGCATTCTATTGATTACAATTTATGAAAAGTAGTTGATAAGGATCCTCATATTTTTTCGGTGGTGGTTAATGGTGTTTTCATCCTAAAACTTGAAGAGGATTGGGATGAAAATGATATTAAACAATCCGAGATCAATGCTAAGGCAATGAATCTCCTTTATTGTGTATTAGATCCTAGTGAATTTAATAGGATATCTACATGCATGTCTGCCAAAAAAATATGGGATGCACTTGAAGTTATCCATGAGGGTACCGATCAAGTGAAGAACACTAAGGTTAATATGTTAGTGCACACATATAAGATGTTCCGGATGGAACCAAATGAATCTATCACTGATATGTATACATGATTCACAAAAATAGTTAATGGTATGAGAAGTCTTGGTAAAGTTATATCTAATGCTGATCTTGTGAATAAAATTCTTAGGTCACTTCCAATATCATGGGATCCGAAGGTGACTGTAATTTAAGAAGCAAAGGATGTGGACAAGCTTCCTCTTGAGCAGCTAGTAGGATCGCTCATAACTTATGAGCTCAATCTAAAATAGAAATCTATGGACATGGACAAGAAGAAGAAGGGGATTGCTTTCAAGTCAAATATTCAAGAAGAATCCTGAATTGATGTGTCCAGAGATGAAGAAGAAGAAGAAGGTGAAGAAGCCCTCCTTGCACGAAAGTTTAGAAGATTCATGAAGAGGAGGAAGTTTTCCTATAAAAAGAAAGATTAGTCCAAGGAAAAGGGAAAGGAAAAAGAAAAAGAGAAAGAAAATGAAAAGGAGAAGGAAGTACCTATATGCTTCGAGTGCAAAAAGTCGGGATATTACAAGTTTGACTGTCCTCTCCTCAAGAAATCAAGGAAGAAATTAAGGAAAAAAGCAATGATAGCCACTTGGAGTGACAGTGAAGACTCCAGTTCAGAAGAAGAGCAGACTGAAGTTATAAATCTCTGCTTCATGGCACATCAAGACAATGATGAGGTATGTTCTGATTTTGAAATTGATTTCACTTTCGGTGAACTTAGGAATGCTTTTGAAGAATTAATGCATGATTATAAATTAGTTTTATCTGAAAATAAGAAATTAAAAAAGCATGCAAATAGTTTTTCTTTAGAAAACAACTCTTTTCTAAATGATATTAGTTCTTTGAAATCTAAATTAGATGTTTTAGAAAAGAAAAATAGTGCTTTATGTATGGAAAATGAAGTTTTAAAAAGACCTAAAAATGTTATGTCTAATAATGATCTTTTAAAGAAAAACAAAGATTTAGAACTTGAAAATGCTAAACACAAAAATGAACTTGAAAAATTAAAACCTTTTGTTGACAAATTTATTTATAGTTCAGAAAAGTTAAACTTACTTTTAAACAATCAAAAAGCAGTTTTTAATAAGGCAGGTTTAGGATATAAACCACAAAAGCAACAAAAGTATTTCAAAAACTTTTTTGTACCTGCATCATCTAGCATTGCTTATTTTACTTACAAAAAATTAGGTCATAAATCATATCAATGTAATTTTAGAAAAATCATATCTTTTGGTAAAGTATGGGTTCCAAAAGAAACCATTTTAAATGCTAATCCTAAAAGATTCAAGTTAGCTTGGGTACCTAAAAACAAAGCTTGATCTTATTGCAGGTGTGTCTTGCAACCAAGAAAAACAAACGAGTTTGGTATCTTGATAGTGGTTGCTCAAGGCACATGACTGGAGATGTGAAGCAATCCACTTATCTTGAAGCTTTGAATGGAGGGAGTGTGACCTTCAGTGATAATGGTAAAGAAAAAATCATTGGTATTGGTAAGGTTCACATAACTCATTCTAATAGTATTAGTAATGTACTTTTAGTAGATGGTTTAAAGCATAATCTTTCAAGCATTAGTCAATTTTGCGATAAAGGTTTTCAAATAGTTTTTAAATCATCATATTGCATGACTACTAGTCCAGATATAAATAGAGTACAATTTATTGAAAAAAGATATGGAAATATTTATTTGGTAGACCTATATGATCTATCTTTATCTAATGGAGAATGCCTTGTTACAATGAATTCTACTAAGGAGGAGACTAGTTGGTTATGGCATAGAAGGTTAGGACATACTAGTATATACCTTATTTCAAAACTTTGCAAAAAGAATTTAGTTAAAGATTTAAATGAAATTTGTTTTGAAAAAGATAGAATTTGCCAAGCATATCAATTTGGTAAACAAGTCAAAACTTCTTTTAAACCAAAAGGATTTGTAACTACTAGTAGGCCACTTGAACTGCTTCATATGGATCTCTTTGGACCAACTAGAACATCAAGTCTAGGAGGCAAGAGATATGGATCAGTCATTGTGGATGATTTTTCAAGATTTAATTGGATTTTCTTTTTAGTACAAAAAGATGAATCATTTTCTATATTTGTAAAGTTTTATAGAAAAGTTTTGAACGAGAAAGGTGTTTCAGTCGTTTGTATTCGTAGTGATCATGGAACTGAATTTGAAAATCAAGATTTTGAAAACTTTTGCAATTAAAAAGGTATAGAATATAATTTTTCTGTACCTAGGACACCTCAGCAGCATGGGGTAGTAGAAAGGAAAAACCGTACTTTGGAAGAAATGGCACGCACTATACTTTATGAAAACTATTTGCCAAGGTATTTTTGGGCTGAAGTTATTAATACAGCCTGTTATGTTTTAAATCGAGTTTTGATATGCCATATTTTAAAGAAAACTCCATATGAGCTTTGGAACCAAAGAAAACCGACTTTGAAATATTTTCGTGTTTTTGGTTGTAAATGTTTTGTTTTGAACAATGAAAAAGATCATCTTGGAAAGTTCGATGCCAAGTCTAATGAAGGTATCTTCTTAGGATACTCTACATCAAGCAGGGCATATAGAGTATTTAATAAACAAACTTTGGTTGTAGAAGAGTCAGTACATGTTGTATTTGAAGAATCTACTAACAAATCCTCAAGAAAAGAGGATACATCTGATGAATGTGCAGGTGCTGACAAGCTTCAGAAGCTGACACTAAATGATCAAGCTCAACCAAATGAAGAAGAACAAGACAAGGATGAGAAAAAAGATGACACTCCAAAGCATCAAGATCTATCTAAGGAGTGGAGGTATGCTCATGGACACCCTAAGGAATTAATCTTAAGTGATCCATCTAAAGGGGTAAGAACTCGAGCTTCTATTAGAAATGAATATGATTATATTGCATTTGTATCTCAAGTAGAATCTAAATGTTTTGAAGAAGCTGAAAAAGATTCTAATTGAATTAATGCTATGCAAGAAGAACTAATACAATTTGATAGAAATAATGTCTGGACACTTGTAGAAAGACCATCTAATGTTTTAATTATTGGCACTAAATGGATATTTAAGAATAAATTAGATGAAAATAGTATTGTTATTAGAAATAAAGCTAGGCTAGTTGCTAAAGGCTACAATCAGGAGGAAGGGATTGACTTTGATGAAACTTTTGCTCCTGTTGCTAGACTTGAAGCAATTAGACTATTATTAGCATTTGCTTGTTTTATGAACTTCAAATTATTTCAAATGGATGTTGAAAGTGCCTTCTTAAATGGTTTTATATCTGAAAAGGTTTTTGTCGAACAACCACCTAGATTTGAAAATCATGCACATCCTAATTATGTTTTCAAATTACATAAAGCACTTTATGGATTAAAGCAAGCACCTAGAGCATGGTATGAAAGGTTAAACAAATTTCTTATTGAAAATGAATTTTCTAGAGGAAATGTTGATAAGACTCTATTTTTGAAAAGGGAATATAATGATTTATTAGTAGTACAAATATATGTTGATGACATCATTTTCGATGCTACTAATGAAATTCTTTGTCAAGAGTTTACTAAGCTAATGCAGGGTGAGTTCGAAATGAGCATGATGGTGAACTCAATTTCTTTCTCGGATTCCAGATCAAGCAAACTACAGATGTTATCTTCATTAACCAAGCTAAGTACACAAGAGAAATCATTAAGAAGTTTGGAATGGAGACTACTAAACCAATAGGTACGCCTATGAGCCCCTCTTGTAGACTTGATAAAGATGAACATGATAAATATGTAGATCAAAAGTTATACAGAGGTATGATAGGCTCTTTATTATATTTGACTGCTAGTAGACCAGATATAATGTTTAGCGTTTGCATGTGTGCTAGATATCTGTCTGAACATAAAGAATCACATCTTATGGTTGTTAAGTGCATTATATGATATCTGTCTGGTACTATTAGTATTGGTTTATGGTATTCTAGAAATTCTTCTGCTGAATTGATTGGATATTCTGATGCAGACTTTGCTGGTTGTAGATTAGATAGAAAGAATACTAATGGAACTTGCCAATTTCTTGGAATAAACTTAATCTCATGGTTTAGCAAGAAACAAACTTCAGTTGCACTATCCACAGCTGAGGCTGAGTATATTGCAGCAGGAAGTTGTGCTCAAATCCTATGGATTAAGCAACAACTTGAAGACTTTGGAATCAAGTTGGCTAGTACTTTTATTAAATGTGATAATACGAGTACTATTTGCTTGACTAAAAATCATGTTCAACATTCTAGGAGTAAGCACATTGAAATTAGACATCATTTTATTAGGGATCATGTAGAAAACAATGATATTTTGCTTGAATTTATAAGTACTGAATTTCAATTAGCAGATATTTTGACTAAACCTCTTCTGAAAGATCGATTCTGTATGATTAGAAGAGAGCTCGGGATCATCAATCCGTTTGATTAAATTTTTTCCATAATTTGACTCAAACTATATCAATTTAACCTTATTCATGATAAATCATGTTTAAACACTATTGATTGACTCTAGATCTATCTCACTTCAATTGATTTTGATCTTTCTGAGAAACCCCAAATTTTTCAGTTTTTAAGTCGATGTGTCGACACATGCGTGAGCCGACACATGACCGACGGTGAATTAAGATTTAAGGAGTTCCCGAACCATTTTTTTTCCAAATTATTTCTCCTCCGAGCTGACACCTGGATTTGAGGTACCCATACTGTTCATCCCTCCATTTCATTGTTTTTGCCCGTCGTTTTCTTGGATTTGAACATTTAGTAGCCATTTTTGTTGGATTTCTTCCTAGGTTTAGCTTCCTAAACCCTAGAAACCCCCATTTTCAACCAAAAACCTTGCCCAAACTTTGAATCTTGGAAATGGGTCCTCGCAAGCAAGTTATTCGTCGACCTTGTTAGTCACAGCAAGAAGAAGAGCGAAGGACGAAGGCCCGACACGAGTCTAGAGCTCCGGATCCGCCCGCACGACCTTTGTTTGTTCCATCTAGCCGGATGAGCTCCAAGACAGTGGTTGGAGGACGCCGAGTGGACTTTTCTTTTATAGACCAGCAGCATTTCCAGATAGGAGAGTGGATTTGACATGCTGGGTTAACCACTTTTTGTTCACTCAATGAGAGATATTACCCCAGGCTGATGAGAGAGTTTTATGGTTCACTTGCCCGTGGAGCAGATGGTTGGGTTGCACAAGTCAGAGGATAGGATATCCCTATTACTTCAAAGATTCTGAGCAGAGTATGGGATATACCGATGACCGGATCAGTTGTTGACAGCCTGATGGACCGAGTTAGTGGTCTCCAGTGTATTTTCGAGTCAGACATCTTGCCAGAGGGAGCCACTGTTCCAGCATCTAGGCTATTCGCAAAGATGAGACTACTGCACCATATCGTCGCCCGGATTTTTCTGCCGAAGATCGGACATTTTGACTATATCACCGAGCGAGAGTTGCTCGTAATGGTCTCACTGGTTCAGCGCACGCCAGTATACCTTCCTGTTCTGATGGTACATCAGATGACTAAGGCGTCGTCTAGCCAGCAGCTCTACTTACCTTACAGCATGGGATTGACTGTATTATTCAGAGAGTATGGAGTCAACTTCCAGGATGAGCCTTATCGCACATTGATTCATACCGATGTGTATGACATCAGGTCATTGCATTGGATAGGTTGTCATTTGGTCCGCGACCAGTGGACACAGAGGATATCAGGTCAGGCCGAGGATAGAGCTGATGATGAGGACACGACAGAGAAGGAGCGGATTCTTTCAGGTGATGCAGGACTGAGTGATACACAGCCTGAGACAGCAGCACAGCCAGCAGTTGCTTCTCAGTCTGATCCTTCTACATCTGCACAGTCTCAGCTAGCACAGACGGAGACTCCTAGCACTTCAGATAGTTTAGAGGACAGAGTCAGATGCATCGAGATCGACGTGTTCATTATGAGGCAGCATCTTGACGTATTCATAGCTGAGACGAGAGAGAGAGCCATATTGGTCTTAGTGATGGCATCTCGGCTATTCTCTCTGCACTGTCCAGATCTTCGACGAGTGCTCCGGTTGTAGATACTACTCCTGCACCTGTTCATGTACCTGCTCCTTCACCAGCTGATGACATTACTGATATCAATACTGGTGTTGAGACTACTGTTGGAGATGGAGATGGAGATACAGTTCTTGGAGATATTGATGGAGATGAGGAGACTGACTCAGACCAGTTTGACATTACTGATCTAACATCAGAGCCAGTTGAGGAGAAGATGGCTGACTTGCCTACGAGCCCTATTGTTGATCCATCTTCCTCACCTGCCCAGATTCTTGATCCATCTTCTAGATCGAATGATCGCACTTCTGTTCTAGTTCCTATTCCTATTCTCACTCCTATTATTGATTCATCTATTATTGATTTACCTGATATTGATTTCCCTGTTATTCATACACCTATCATTGAGACCCCCATTGTTGATACATCTATCATAGAGACACCGATACTTTCTTCAGTTTATACTTCTGTTCATGATACACCTGTAATTCCATCAGTTGAGACCCCTATTTTTGATACACAGTTGATTGATACTCTTACCCTTCATACATCATCATTGATTCGAGAGCTTGGGTTTTATACACCCGACTTTTAGTATCTTGACTCTGGACCTTCTTTTGATCACACACCTCTCCCAGCGGTGGCTGAGTTGGTTGACCATGCGGAAGACATAGCTTATACCTCTACTACTTCAGCCAGAGGTCAGACTTATGCTCGTCACAGAGGACGTGGTTGTCGTACCCCTCCACAACCGACCAGGACCAGACTTTGAGATCTTCGATTGAGATGACCGCAAGCTCGATCCTTCACTGATACAGGACCGATTGAGATCGGTTTATCTTCTGATGATTCGATGGATGAGGATTAGGACTTTTTATATACTTTTCGTTAGTTTGCTTTCATGCTTCTATGTACTTTTATTTTGTTATGTATCATTTTGCTGTATAAATTCTAAGTTTATATGAAAACACTTGTTGTTTCTCATCTCTATGTGTTTGATGAAATGAATGTTATATCTTGAATTATTTTTATGCTTCAATGTCTTCACTATTCATTGGATGAACTTCTTAAAAAAAGAAAGGGAGTATTTTCAAAAATAAATTGATTAATTCTATTTCCTACCTTTTTTATGATAACAAAAAGGGGAAGTAATTTAGTGAGATTTAAGTATAAATGGGGAGTAATTTGAGTAATTTAAGTATAAATGATAATTTTTTTTTAAATATGGTATGTATACATGTGACATGTTAAAAAAAAACCTAAATTGAAAATTATTTACAAAATTCCTTATGAAAGGGGGAGCTTTACTTTATGTTCAATTGAAAATCTTTTCAAAGTAAATTTAATCCCTAAAACCCCTCTTTCAGTGTTTTGAAAAGATTCTTACAAATTCTGTTATGAATCATTGATTCAGGGGGAGCTTTATTTGCTGAAATTTTCTCGTAGAGTATCATGATACATGTTCTCAATGCATTTAAATGAATACCAAAGTTCTGATACTCTCTATCTTTGTAACAAGCTCAAATACTTGTGTCTTGAATGATCATATCTCTAATGCAAGTAATGTTGATATACTTAATGCTTTCAATGTTGTGCATCTTGGTTAATTCTCTTAAAGCTTTACTTTTAAAGCAATTTATACTTAAGGATTTTGTTATCATCAAAAAGGAAAAGATTGTTGACTCTACTAATTGATTTTGATGACAAGTAAAATAGTTAAGTATAAGTTGAGGACTAATGATTTGCTTTGAGTATGTTTTTATTAAAAGGATGTTCACAAAATTTGAAAAAGCTCAATTGTGTTGAAGAAACCAAGTTTGAAATGAAAAGATTGATCAAAAGAAGACTTGGATACTTAAGAGATGGTTGAATGGATAGCTAAGCCAAGTAGAAACTTGTTCCAGCTCAAGTTCAGCAGTTTCTATGAGTTTTTTAGTGATGTGTTAACTCAAAGTGTCGACACATGATATGAAGTGTCGACACATGGAGATGAAGTGTCGACTCAGGCCGGTATGCAGCAAAGTTTCAAATGGCACAGATGAAGTGTCGACACATGGACCTGAAGTATCGACTCAAAGTATTAATACATGGATCAACACATTGCCTAAGACTTTCAAGCCACAGAACTTGAGAAGCTGAAGGATCAGTTGAAGTGTCGACATATGAAAGCAAGGTGCCGACTTAACTGAGAAAGTGTCAACACATCTGAGAATTCCAGAAAATCTGAATGAAGATTTTTGAACTATGTGTTGACTCAAGAAGAACATGTGTCGACCTTATGTGTCGACTCAACTGAAAAAGTGTCAACACATGGAGTTTTGACAACAGTAACGGCTAATTTTTTCAAATGCAGAACTCATCCAAATTGCCCCCAACGGCTAGTTTCTCAAGTCTAACGGCTAGAATTTGGTTTTAAGGCCTTGGAAGGGTATTTATATGCTCCAAATCAAATCTAAAGCAATGATATTGAATACCATTAAAGAGTTTAGAGAGAAAAGAAAAGAGAAGAGCCATAACTCCTATTGATTCAAGTCTCAACCACTCTCAAGCTAAAGGAAGCCTTCAAAGATTCAAAAGCCATTAAGAGCATTGAAGATCATTCAATCTTGGACATTCAAAAGGCTTCAACAAGTGCAAAGCAACTCTACATCGAGCTACATCAACTTATTTGCTTTGTTATTGAAAGCTTACATTGGTTCTTTATTTCTAAACCTTATTTCTTGTAAGGGTTCTTGGTTAGCCTATTGTAAAACCAAGTGAGATTATTGGTAAGCCTTGAAAACCATTTAGGTTGGTGGTTAGCCCACAAAACCACTAAGGTTCTTGGTTAGCCCAGAAAACCAAGAAAGGTTGTTGGTTAGCCTTGTGAAAACCAATTAGGTTCTTGGTTAGCCCGTAAAACCAAGTGAGGTTGTGACTTGTGAGCCTTATAAAATAAGTCAGATTTTGATTAGTGAGCCCGGAAAATTAATCGGTTGTAATCGTCTGATTATAGTTAATTTCCAATGAGATCTTGGGGAGTGGATGTAGATGCATTGGTTGGCACCGAACTACTATAGCTTTTGGTGTTTGTGATTGCTTGATCTCTCTCTCTTAGCTATTAATTTCTGCTGCACTTATATCTTAGAGCATTGCATTTGGATCTTTGTACCTTGCAGAATTAGATTGCATATCTAGTTCTATAAAGCTTGTTGATTATCATATCAAGTTAGCTTAGCTTTAATTTTTTAGAGATCCAATTCATCCCCTCTCTTGGGTTGCTCTCTGGGCAACAGAAGTGCATGAAGGAATATGCGGTGATTATTTGGAAGGAAAGTCTTTAGCCTATAAAATTATAAGGTAGGGATATTACTTGCCGACTATGTAGAAGGATGCTGCAGATTTTGTGAGAAAATGCGATTCTTGTCAAAGCTATACAAATATTCAGAGGCATCCTGCCAGTCAGCTAACATAGTTAATAGCTCCTTGGCCTTTTGTCCAATAGGGAATGGACATTCTTGGTACGTTTCCTCCAGCCTCTGGGCAACGAAAATTTTTGATTGTTGCCATCGACTATTTTACAAAATGGATAGAAGCTGAACCTCTAGCTTTAATCACTAAAGCAAAAGTTGAAATGTTTGTTAGAAATTCTATTATATATCGGTTTGGAATTCCTCATGCTATTATTACAGACAATGGGAGACATTTTGATAATCAAAAGTTTAAGGATTTTTGTGCTCAATATGACATTCTTCACAAATTGACATCTGTCGGACACCCTCAGGCTAATGGAGAAGCTGAGGTAACTAATCGGACAATCTTTCGTGGAATTGAAAATCTGATTAAATGAAACCAAAGGATCTTAGGTTGATGAACTTAACTCTATTCTATGGGCCTACCGAACAACTCTCCGATCTACCACGGGTGAATCTCCGTTTAATATTGCTTATGAAAGTGAAGCGATGCTACCTATAGAGATTGTCCTTCATTCTAGAAGAACTGATTGCTTCGAGGAGTGTAATAATAATGATCTAAGGAGGACTGATCTTGATCTGCTTGAAAATTTCAGGTTGCAAGCATAACTGAAAATGGCAGCTTACCGACAAAGGGTGGCGCAATATTATAATTCAAGGATAAAGGCTCGAATCTTTCGAATTGGAGACCTTGTTCTATGCCGAATAATTGTATCCAGACTAACTGAACATGGTAAACTTGTCCCAAATTGGGAAGGTCCTTATCGTATCACTGAAGTTATGTGATCAGGGATCTATCGACTTTAAGGTCTAGATGGTTATCCATTGGCAAGATCATGGAATGTAGAAAATCTATGCAAATACCATCAATAAAGACATCCTCTTTTTCTTTCTCCTTTAATATGAAGGAAATATATGATATTGAAATATTCTCTAAAAAATAGAGAAAAGAAAGGTTGGCCTGATAAGCTGATCATAATCTGATAAATAGAGTTAGTCTGACCCACTAACTCATCGGTAATAAATGATCAGGATAATTGATTACAAGGTTGGCTTGATAAGCTGACCACAATCCGACAAATAAAGTTAGTCTGACCCACTAACTCATCGATAATAAATGATCAGAATAACCGATCCAAAGATTGGCCTGATAAGCTAACCATAATCCAATAAGTCGAGTTAGCCTGACTTACTAACTCATCAATACTTAATGATCAGAATAACTGATCAAAAGGTCATATTGATAAGATCATAATCTAACAAATTGGGTTGATCTAACCCACTAGTTCATCTATATTCAATGATTTGCTGATCAATTAAAAAGTTAATCATATGACAAGTGATGGTGAACGATATAGTTTATTATTTTATCAATAATGTTGTCTTAAAATATCTGGAAGTATAATCTAGTATATTGACGCAAAGTAGAAGACTTCATTAATATTCTGATTACAAAAAGGAAAAAGGAAAAAGCAGTGATGAAGTTACTACCAGCTCACTATTACACATATTATTCTGCTTTTTCTGATGTTTCTTTAACAGAGGGCATTGTCGGGTTATCGGTTGACTTCTTTTCTTCTCTCTCTGTATAATCCATGGTAATGGAAGAGAAATCAAGGTCAGGATATAATCTTTTGACCTTATCAATACATCCTTGAAGCCGAGTTCATGGCCTTTGGCTCCTACTTTTTCTATTCCTCTATAGAAGCCATCAGATTTCGTGAACTCTTTAATTACAAGGGACTTCTGTTGGATTAGCGAAGCATTTTCTTGTTCGGTTTGCTTCAATTTTTCTTCAAGAAGTGATATTCTCTTCTTCACCAGAAGATTTTGGCTTGGTACTTCTTCGTATACCCGAGTCTTTTCCTCCATGGCTTCATCAGCCTGTCAAAGTATTTTTCTTCTTCTGGCTCCATCATCCACAAGCTGTTGGGCATGACTTTCGGTTTGTCTTAGTTGTTTTTGCAGAGATAGAATATTCACGGTCATTAGGAGAACTCTTGATTCGAAAACTCTTCGATCAGTATCAGCTTTGTCTTTTTCTTCCTTAGCTGCAACCAATTGCTTTTGAAGATCTCCCTGCAGGTTAGTTGCTTGATTCCAACTCTCTTCGATCATAGAAATATCATTGACAAACTGAACAAATGATTTGAAACAATCAATAAAATACAAGTAAGTTATTTGGGAAAAAGAAGGAATGTTACTTACCTTCATGATTCCTGGGTATATGGAAGATAAAGTCTCTTTCACTCCTTATTTGATTGTCATCTTCCAATCCTTCCAAAGAATGGTGGATTGTAGTATGGATTTTGCCAGCTTTGGATTGTTGATACTTGTATCGGCAGTTAGCATTTGAACAACTTTGCCATCATTCGGATCAACTGGTTCCTCCAAAGGAACTTTTCTTTTCTCCGTTGAAGTATGTTTGGCAGGTGGGTCATGATCTGTTCCTTTTGGAAGTGGGATGGAAGGTTTTTATCCTTCTTCCTCAGATGAAGAAGCGACATATTCGGGAATTTCTAGTTTGTCGGAGGTATTTTTTGACAAACACCTTCTTCTTACGCATGACCGTTCCTCTCTGAATCGTACCGGTCTAGTTCTTCGTTTTGACATATGATGCATCTGATGAAGTTTTTTATCACCTGGCTCCATCTCCCAAATATGATGAAGATATATTCTTGAGTATTCCTTGAAACAAAGGATTTTGGAAAAGCACTTGGGACAAAATTAGCTCAAAGCCCTGGGCCTGGGATCTCTTTATAAAGAGAAAGCCTATGGCCACGATTCTTGGTCCAAATTTTGAGATACCAGGAGATCTTGACATGTTTAAGATCCAGATTTGGTAGAAATCCGTGTGCCGCTTCTGATTCCCAGAATGTCAGTTATAAAAATATATGTTTAAAGGTATTTGATTTGAATTTGAATTTAAATTTTATACGGTCTTTTGAGTCCTGACACATGCAGTTCTACGGTCCGCCGATCAACTACTCTTCTGACAGGAAGTCAATATTTGGCGAAGTTGGTAGGATGGCTTATTAGACTTTGCCTAGAAAAATCTTTACAAAGTATTCTTTTTCTTAAAATACTGAGAAAAAAGAGACAGAATATTAGGTAAATTGGACGAGAACATAAGTTAAAGGTTTGGTTAATTCAGAAATTATTTTTCCAGATATTCAGTAAGTGTTAACTTCCCTTTTAGGAAAAGTTAGAAACTATGCTTACCGATTAACTTTTTCCGTTAAAGCTTCTCGTTCAATAAATTTGTTCGAAATTGTTTTAATTGGATTTTTCAAATAAGAATTAGTGTTTCGAATAATTTCATAATTAGGTTGGTCTCCTTTGAAAATTTCTTCATTTAATATGATGATTTTATACTTAGAAAATTTTTCTCGTTTACAAAAAATAGAATTCTTGCAATCCAACAGACATCGTTAAAAAGAAAGATTCTTCATTTCATACGATAAAATTTTTACATCATTAGTTGATAACATTTTTTCCAACTGAACTTTTTTCTATTTTGGTTTGGTTTACAAAAGGAACCAGTGAAGTTTCTTCTGGAATTTGAGAATCTGGTGCCGATCCTTCAGTTTGATCTTCGACTGATTTTTTGGTTTGATCAGTAACCAGCTCTCCGACTTGATCTTCTTCATCCGTATTTTCTTCATCGAAATCTTCTTCATCAAAGCCTTCCTCTATTCTTGAAGTGTCAAGATCTGGGTAAAATTTCTTTACTTTCTTTAAACAATCGGCAAGATCGAAATTGTAACTCTCAACTCTTGCTTCATGGAGTTTGTCGTTGAAAGCTTTCGACTGAATGTATTTCTTAATGGCTCCATTGACAGCCTCTTCAATGACTTGCTCGATCTTCTTGGTTGCCGTCAAAGTCCTTTCTTCAACTGCTAAGACCTTTTTCTCAGCTATTGAAATTTTTTCTTCGGCTTTTTCTAAGTTCATTAACATCGATCGGATTTTCCTATTTTTCTTTTTCAAGTTCGATTCCATAGTGTTTACTTTCGACCGTGCCTCTATTAGTTCTATTTCTAAAGCTGAAGTTCTGATTGCCATTTCTTCCGGTCTCTTTTCTATGGCACTCTTCAATTCTTCGGCAACTTCTTTTTCCGCCTTTGTAATGTTTACCTCGTTGCTCATAGTTTTGCGGAACTGATCAAAATTTTTTAAACTTTCATCCATGATACTAATCCCATGGATGAGCTATTCATTCGCATTTTGAATTAATCAGATTTAATAAGAAAAAGATATGACTAATTTAAAAAGAAATAAAAGAAGAAGAACAAGTTTGGTTCCATACCTTCAGTAATGTAGGGTGAAGTAGCAGAATAGTGTCATCAATCTATTGGGATTTGGTGATTTCCCAGTCTCTCAGAATGATGATGGATTTCAGAAGTCGACAAGCGAGCATTGGGTCCTTCAATCCCGAATCATTGATGTATACGGGAAAATCGGTCGAAAAATTTGTGGCCGGAGTTCTTTCTTCTTCTTCTTCCCTCATTGGAGCTTTTCCTTTATCAAGCTGGTCAGCAGAAGGTAATGATGGACCAGCTCCTAAAGGTCCTATTGGCCATCTTTCTTGTGGTGGAGGTTGAAGGGATGTTGATAAAGGGACTTCATCATCCTCCGACATACTGGCTATAAGGATCAGAGAATCAAGACCCGTTGCAACCGCTGGAGCCGTTGAGTTTATCGGATTTATTTTCTCCAGCTTCTTAATTCTTCTTTCCTCCTGAACAGAAGATGTGGCTTCCGTTTTTCTCTTTTTCGAAAGTTTTCGGAGTTTGCAAATGTCCACCATGACTGATGAATCTGCAAAAAATGAAAACTCAGAAGTTAAGATTGATTGATAAAAAGAAATGATGAAATAGTATCAACAGTAAAGATACCTAAAGAAGGTTTGGGACTGATTTCTGCCAAAAAAAGTCCACCTTCGTTGAGAAGTTCTTTAATCGGAGGAATCTCCATCCCCATGAGCTTCTCGTAATCTTCTTGGTCGGAAGTCAAGACATTTTTGCCATCATTGGGAGTCAGTCGGGGTTTCCTATGGCTAATAGTGAAGTCCCAGGGGATCTTAGAGACGATATAAAAGAAATAGGGCTTCCAACCGTGAATGGCCGAAGGAAGCCCCGTGATAAATTTTCGACCATGGAGTGGGTTGATCACCCACCACCCATGGCCATGGAAGTCCCGTTTCAGTACAAATAAGGTGGTAAAAAGAGAATTTTTTAGGATTATACCTGCATCCTTACAAAGGATTAAAAATGCACAAATGTTCGGATACTATTAGGGGTCAACTGAGATGGTAGTACCTGATACAATCTGAAGATTGTGAGGAAGAAAGGATGAGTCGGGAATCTAAGACCGGCCCTTAGATGTTTCTCATAGATTATCAGATTACCGGGTGAAGGCCGATCTATTTGGTCATCAGGATTTAGGACAGATTATGGCATACTCATCCGAAATATTATAATATTGTTTCAAAGCCAAGACACGATGTTCGGATAAAGAGGACCTAACATCACCTATCTTCAATGACTCGGCTTGTTTCTTTTGTTGTTGGGAAGAGGGTTCCTCAGGGTTTTCTACATGACTGACCTCTAATATTCTAGCCATAGTTGAAAAAGAAAGTAAAGGAATATTAACTTAAAAGAGAAGGCAGAAGAAGAACAGAGGCCGACCTGTAAATTTTCTTTTGCTCCTAAGGTCAAGAGATTGGAATGGTGAAAACCTATTTTTTTAAGAATAGTGGTGTTTATATAGTATCCTTCAATGGTTCAGGATTTCCCTCAAATAACGGGATTGATCCAGATCGGGACACCTGTCTACAAATATCTGGTAAAAATATAACGCTTCTCGAAGGATCGAAATGACCCTTCATAATCTGATGGCAACATTCGGCTGATGGGACGGATACATTTATTTTTTACAAAAATCTTTCAGCCTTTTTTGAATTTCAAAAATTATAATGATGAGAACAAGATATGGCTGTTAGTTTTTATAACCGCCTCTCCTATCAGAGTTTGACACATCATCAACGTGTGCTACCCAAGAATGGAGGCTTCTGACAGTTTCTAATTTCCAATTAATGAACTCAGAAACTGGAGAGACTAGTGTTGGGATATGACAAGTTTGCTCTGTTTAGTCTGCTTATGCACACCTACCGAAGATTTGAATCTGATCAATGTCCATGAGACGTAAAGTTGATCAATGCCTGAAAGGTACAAATATGATCAATGCCCAATGGGCACAAATATGATCAATGCCCAATGGGCACAAGTATGATCAATGCCCAATGGGCACAAGTATGATCAATGCCTAATAGGCACAAATATGATCAATGTTCAGGAGGCATAAAGTCGATCAACGCTCAACAAGCATAAGATTGACTAACTTTCAGGTAATTGACTAACTTTTATGAAAGGTAAACCTTATCAATCTTCAAATAATGCAGGAATCGTTCAACCTCTGAAGAGGGGCTGATCAACTATAGATGAAGAGCTAACCAACTAGAGATGAAGGGCTGATCAACTATAGATGAAGAGCTGACCAACTAGAGATGAAAGGCTGATCAACTATATATGAAGAGCTGATCAACTATAGATGAAGAGCTGACCAACTAGAGATGAAGGGCTGATCAACTATGGATGAGGGACTGATCAACTATGGATGAAAGGCTGATCAATTATAGATGACCTTCACTTCAAGTGTTCACAGTCCTGGATTAACCGTTTAACAGCTAGATGCCAGCTGTAAGCGGTTAAGTTTGTGGCCTATAAATACCTTCAAGTGCGATGGTGAGGGGACTTCTACTGCTTCTTCTTTTCCGCGCCATTCTTGACCTAGTTTCCCTTCAGATCATATCTGTTCCAGTCCAGACGCCATTAACAAGCTTAAGAGCAACCCAACACCCAGATCCTCTAAGAAGATGGTGGAGAGCTAGATCAAATCAGCTTGATCCAGGCTTGTTGTAGTTTGTTTGGATGCAACAATAATATATCATTATAATATCATATTATTATTATTTTATTTTTAATTTTTTTTGTTTTTATTAAAATTTAGAATTAAAAAAAGATGGAGGCGCTATTTCATGAAATGGCAGGTGGAACCCGCGAGTTTACTTTTTTTTTTTAAAATACCGTATACCTGCTTCGATAATTAAAGTTGGGACGATCCCAACTACATAAGTAACATTTTAAAAAACAATATTTAAAAAAATAATATAATACGATAATACTGGTATGTTCCGAATTAATATATCGGTATGAAACTAATATGATATGCTTTATATGGTGATACGACATTTCATGGCACCTATAATAATTTTTTTAATTCTTGTTTATATATCAAGTGACAAATTTCTCAAGAATTAAATAGAAAAAATCAGCTCCGGTATTTTTTTTTTTTTCGAAGTAAAAATCACTGGAAGGTGATCCTGAGTAGGTTCAAGCATTCCTTCAAAGCAAACAGCTTTTTAGTATGTTCTCAATAAAAATACAAAAAAAAAATTAAAAGAACTGTTGATGCTAAATTCTCATGGACAGGTTGAAGTGATCTGCTTGTCGATTCATCTTTCATAAAATCTTGACAAAATCCTGCAAAACAAATCTCTTGACCGGAATTTTTTCTATGGGGAACACTCTAATGCCAAAGTCAGTAAGGATATAGACCACAAAATGGAGAACTTCGAAAATAGAATGGACAAGGATAGGAAAAAAGAGTAAGTTTGGATGGCGTTGAGAAAGCTAGTTGTGGACTGGCTCTAACTTGCCGAAAAAAAAATTTTCCAGGGTGTCCCCTCTTACCAGTATTTATAGGCATGAGTGTAACTAATTATAGTTATGGGAGTTAGTTAGTATAACTTCCTCATAACCGTAAGTAGTGGCTGATAGAAATCTTGTTATCGAAGCCGAGGCTATCGACCATGTGGGTGGTTAGAATGATCAGAATGGCTTCTAACTTTTCTAGTCGAGGGACCATTTATATGCTTCGAATGCATTCTCCTTAGAGAAAATCTGAAATAAATTTAATTGTTGTCTTCGGACTATCCTCTTCAGAGTAGGCCGAAGAAGCGTTAGCTTATATGCTTCAAAATTATTCCCTTCATAATGATTCAAGAGATAAAAAACCGTTTATCATGAAACCAAAGTGAAAAATTTTGTGCTTCATAAGTATTCTCTTCGAACTAAGCTGAAGACTGATTCACAAAATGTAATTGTCAGGAAGGTGTAGTTAGAATTTGCTTCATAAGAAAATATTGTAGCCCTTGTTAAACTTTAGAGACATCATCTTCGGACGTGCTGACTTGGTTGACGGGTCCAAATACAATCGATCTGATCGATGAATCGGTAATTTTTTTGTATCGAATTGAATTACCACAACAAGAACCATATGTGATGGTAAAATTCCTTGCATTGTAAAGTCTAATGCTGTCACCATGTAAAAAATCATCTATACTTTTACTCATTCTCTCCCATAATTGCATCGCATGTGAAGGTCTATCATCTTTTTTTTTTTTTTTTTTGATAAATCAAAAAGAAAATGGAAGAATAAATCCCATCCCAGCTATCCTTCACTGGGGCTCCCTTTCCGCCAGGCCATGTTCGATACGTTGTAGCTATCCCATGTGAAGGTCTATCATCCTTTCAAGCATTATTTTTATGTAAAGACAAAAGAAAAAGTGAAAGGAGAAGAAAAGGATCTCTCCTAGCAGCAAGGATTTGTTTGTCATTTTCTTTTAGTCTGCGGAAAACTTACGAAGATGGTGAAGTCATTTTCTAGGAGGCAAATACATCAAATTAGGAGGCCGATGCAACCATCATCTAGAAAGCAACCTATTTTTTTAAAAACGAGTGCACTTTAGCAATAAGAGAGCCGGTGGGATTCCGGCTACTGGCCTACATGCATGTTGGAACCGTCCTTGTCAGCCATTAAGCCTCTTGTATTAAAGCCATTAAATAATCAAAGTGTTATAATAATAATGTTTTTATTTTTTTTTTATCACAGCTCCAAAAGAAGTTTAAGTTTGATGTTGACAGAAACTATGGAGATGTTGACAAATGACAGGAATAATACCATAAAAAGTGATTGGCCAAACATCATCATGAATAAACTAGATATTATGTTTGGAAAATAACAAAATGGTTATGTTTGATGTATCCATATTTCCATAACATGCCGAGTTAACAATAAAATCCAACTTTGTCAATGCCACCCACAAATTAAGTACTGCAAACTGGGCATCTCTAGAGGATAAGCCAAAACTAATGTTGATGAAAACTTATTATCTCATGGTGATGGAACTAACTAAACAAATGCATGGAAAAATGGCTGGTTTTAGGTAAACGGTTGTTGCTTGAGACAAACATAGCTGGCTCAAATCTCTCATCAAGCTGTCAAACTACTGTATCCTTTTATTATACATCCCTCAGCTGGAATGCTGGGCTACTTGCAGATACTTGGAACAAATGGGTAATCTAGAACGTCATGTGAACACTTGAACCATGACTATATTTAGACAAGGCTATTGTGTTACCATGATCAATTACGTAACAAAACTAGTTTTGTCATAAGACAGCAATATCCATTAGATAAGTTACGTTTTGGAGTGTATCATTGCTTGCCGCCTAATGATTTGAGGATACATGAGGGGCTACAAAATTATGCTGCCTATTCCAAATGGACATCTTAATCCTCTTGGTAGAATAATTTAATCCATACCTTACTATCACATGGCTTCTTTTAGACATTCAAATGTCCCTACTTTTCTAACAAGTAAGAAACCCGCAAGTTCTTATTTTCAAACTGTTCAACCAGAGGAAAGGATTTCTACCGCCAGTGATTTTCTTATCATCCCATGGGCGTAAGGTTTTACGACCTTCCTGCAGATTGTGATGATATAAAAATTATTGTGATTTTTTTTTTTTACTGTTGCATCATATTGAGTGGTTGCTGAGTCGCTCCATGAGATGGTGGTTCTTATCCAAACCATGCCCCATATTTGGACCAATCTAAGATCAAGTTGCTTGATCATTGGCTAATTCTTAGGTCTCCCTCTTTCTTTCAATTCCCTTTCTAATCCATTTCTCAACGAAAGAAGACAGGAGAGAATAAAAAAAAGAAGCAGACTTGCATCATCGCTTAAATCATACGGCTCCAGGCATATGCGGTTATTTCAAAGCTAACAATGAAAGATTAGCCATGATAAAATTAGTAGTAATCTTATGGGTTAGTGGATAAAAACATAATTCCTCAAACATCTGATAAACTTTGACTCAGCTCCCAGACAGGGTCATGCATCAAGGATCAATACATGTGATTCTTACCTCAATATTTCCTCGATGTTCATAGTTTTCCCTTATTGCCACAGTGTCACTGTTGCAAGACTAATGCAACAAAACTTATTTTGGGCCTGTTTTTGGATGTTTGGCCCAAATTCTACAAAATACGTAGATTAAACAGTAAATACCCATTTGTGATTAGCTATGCAGTAAATTGCCGCTCAAAACTTTCGCAACTACTATCAAATTAACAGCAACAAAGAATGATAAACTCCACCTGGCTAGGACTAGCACTTCTTTGCCAAAAGTCAGAACAAATGACATAAAATACTCATTTAAGATGAATGATAAACTCCATCTGGCTATGACTAGGCTCTCTTTTTTCCAAAAGTCTGGGCAAATGACAAAAGACTCATTTAAGAAGATGTTGAACTTTCCGGGCCACCAGGTAACAAGCAGTCAACCTGGCAATGAGAACCACAAAATGTAATGTCAAAACAAACCAAAGCACATGCCAGGAAAGTAAACCAGGTGAGAATGTCAATGACATAGCACATGCAATACTTTTAAAGGTGTTTGGTTGGAGGAATTTGCAGTCTGAAATTGGAAAAAGAATTGAAATGGGTAACTCGAATTTCAACCATTTGATTGAAGCCCCAATTTTATTCTGATCCCAGGACAAGATGGGATGGCCCAATCCCGCAAAATCCAATTCCAATCCTTTTCTAAGGATTCAAATCTTCATTTGAAAAAGGATTCCGATTCCGGTCACAAACTAAATGTTTTAGAGAATGCGGCCATTCCGATTTCAATTCCAATTTCAATTCCAATATGATGCATGCAGAAATAAAAGTATGCTTACATTAGTCATATAACAACTTGGCAGATTGAAGTCTGACCATCTTGTTTTTGTTTTTGGAGAGCTTCTCGTCATACTTTTCACTGTTTGTGATGGCTCTAGCAATGGTCTTTAGCTTCCTTTTGTGTCTTTTCTGTTGAAATTTTTTCATGATCTTTCTGGTTTCCAGAATGTGTTTACCCGAGTCAGGTGCAAAGAAAAGTCCAAGATGGAAAAAAAGAGTCTATGCAAATCCAAAATCTTACAGGCATGCTATGAAAGTTCAAGTTGGGTGCAATCCTCTACCATGCTTCTTGGAAGAAGGAATTTAAAAGAGAAACAAAAAAAGTTCTTGAGAATTAAGAAGAAACAGAAACCATCTAAAGAGGAACTTACAAATCACACCATAAAATTATAGGAGGATGAACAGTTTACAATACAAAGAGAATCTAAATCCAAATGACATGGTAGTTGGAAGCCCAAAGACAAATGCCAGCATCTCAAAGAACTGTGCTTCTATGGAATCATCATTTTGATCGGTAAAACAAAACAAGTATTCAAGTTAGCTTTCCACAGGTTATGTTTGCTCACCTCCGCCCTGGCATGTGCGTTGGAATTTGGATTAGCATGCCATGGGACAAGAGTGGATACAAGACAGACAAGAAAAAAGTAAATCCCCCCTAGTCAACAGTAGACCCAACATCATGGGGAAAAAGCCGTCTCCCCTTTTTTCTTACCTCTAGATTCTTCTTCAAGAAAATTGCAGCAACTTCGTAAATTATAACTACTTTTGGGAGACTTGACTTCGAGTTAAAACTGCAGAAAAGAACTCCCACTACGAGTCCTAGCTTCCTGACTTCCATTAACATTTTTATCATATTTTACTTCATGATGTCTCAGATTCCTAAATGAGTCGTTAGCAAAAGAAATGAAAAGAAAACACAAAAAGAAATAAAAGGCTACTTTCCAAAGAACAATCACAAGATCAAGTCGTTTTCTTAAATTGTAGCCAACAAAAATCAGATAACAAGCTTGATGTTCATTTCTCACATCAAAATTAAAGAGTTAAAAAAAAAAAGTTAGACAGAACATTTAGAGCTCCCCTATTTCATTTATGATGCCTTTTTTCAACAAATGTTTATGATGGATTTAAGCATGAACCAGTATATAAGGAACATAAGATAGTTCTCTTTAATCAACCAATGGAAGGGAAAGTACTTACTAACTTTTAGAAGTTGAGTAAATTCAATGCCCATTGGGCTACAAAGACCACAACTTTGGTTCATTTGGCAAGCCTTCACATACCACAACTTGTCCATAGAAAATTTTATGAATAAAAGGAAGAACAAAGTGCAATTTCTCTTTCAGTTTAATATTTTTAGAAGTGAAATATAATAAGAATAAAAGGATAATTAGAGGCATCACACCCGTCCCTTGAAAGGGATATCAAAGATGCACTGCCTAGAGAAGTCACACCCCAAGATCACTGTCATTATGCAAATCATATATGGCTACTGCCTTCAAAACAAGGCCATGCCTAAATCCAAAATTGTCCTTCTGGAGTTTTCCTTGGACCTAATATTAAAATACATTTCCTAAAGCAAAGACCTCAAGCATATCATAAATATAGTGTGCTCTTTGCTAAGCTCAGTTAAATGATCAAAATTATGAAACATACCGAAACTGCTCACCAGTTCACTAGATCACATTGTATATCATGTTTCTCAATCAAGCCCAACAGCATAGTTGCTTGCTAGTAGGACTAACATGTTGTTTTAATACTTAAATGTCTCCCCTTAAACTTTTTAGGACATCAAAAGCTCAATCCACATAGAACACTTAATAAACAGGCTTTTATACTTATCAATAAGAGATGCAAATCTACTAATAATGAAAATAAGCAGAAAATCCTGAAAACTCAAAAAACATTGTTATAATCCAGGAGCTTGCTCAAAAAGACTAGCTGCAAGATATTATTTGGATTTCTTAGTCCTATTTAAATACCTCATGCATAGCCGGAATATCTATATACTGCATAACCAATGTAAGACTAAACACATGCTCACATAAGTTCTCGTACACTCTCATCTATGTAAGCCATTGCATTCTTGTCTAGCTAAGGATTCAAATCCACTCAAATCTCATCACAAGTATTACAAATACAATCACAAACAACACAATCAACTCATGGTCAACCCTTAAAAGGTCTATGATGTGGCGTCCACTAGTCCATATGGACCATAGACTAAGTTTGATACTATTTGTAACTCCGACCTTACTTAAAAAGGCTAGTCAAAAGATATTATTTGGATTTCTTGGCCCTATATAAGACTCAAGATCTACCCAATACATGGCCAATATGGAACCAAATGCACGCAGGCAAAAGACTTCACAAACATCAAGGACTCATTTCAATGAAATAAAAGAACGAAAATAGGTCCCAAAATATATGCTTCTCAAATACACTCTCCTTTTCTCCATGAGTGTCTACATATAATTAAACCACTTCAAAGAACCTCCTCTCTAATAAAATCATCACACCAAATTGGATGTAAATAGAAAACAATTATAGCACAATGAAATCAAGTTCATAAATTACTACTGGCATGCTTCTTTTATTGGTCAAGAGAAGCACATTCAAAAAAAATTTACACGCCCTATATATTTTGGAAAATCTGGAGGCATTGTAACAAAACCCTATCTCAAAATCAATTTGATGCCAAGTGGTCATTATTGCAAAGTATTTGTAAATGAATTTACAGCACCTCCATAAAGACTAGAATAACAAAAAATTTTGAGTTCAATGCATCATATTGACCACATCATGTACAAAATAAATGTCCTATCCTTCTCTATTTACAAAGAACTCAACATGAAGAATCCAGATTCAAGCTTTCAATTGATCAAATCCAACTATCCAGCCCAAAACAATACAAAATCAGGTGCACTGGTCAGACCATTGGCATGTCAATCACCATGTTAGAACATATCCAGAAGTACAGAAAATCCCTTAACATGCCCATCAAATCATCTGAAAATTTTCCAGAAGTACAAAAAACCTACACAGCTGCCATATGCTGTTTCTAGAACCACGGCAATAAAGGGGGATTGATGAGTTGGATAACAGATTTAATACTTCCTTTGACATAATACAAATCCTAAACAAACTCTTCATTTTATTGAATCAATTGCCTTCTGATATGAATTCCAAACAAGTAGAAGCCATAACAAATATTTCTGGATTTTGAAATTTCAACAACCTTTTTCTTCTTATTTTCATCTTCTTCTCCTTTTTGCTACTTTTGCCACCTTTAGATAGCAGCTCCAATATTAAAAAGAAGTCAAATATTATCAGTCTTTGCCATTTAAACATGAGAATTAAACAGACATGATCAATCATTTATTCTTATTCTTTTCTTTCTTAACTTTTTTTCTGCTTAACTGCCAAATGCATAACAAATCTGATAGAATACTTGACCAATCTTTTTGATCTCCTGAACAATTCCATTTATCTTGACCTTCAACTCACCAATCCTTCCTAGTTTCTTCATCCACATTCTATCTTTCCACTGGGGTAAATCCTTCAAACTCCACCTGCCAAATCATTCAAAATCTGATCAAGAAATGATTCTTGTCTAGCATGTCATTGTTTTCCTACAAATAGTGATTTGCAGAAGGTTGCATCACCACGCCTCTTTCCTGATTTCCTAGTGACAATCACCCTTCAATCTAACTCTGTCATACATTATGATTTGCTTCTTCTTGTCCCTCTCCATTGTGAGAAAATAACAATCATCTGAAATCTCTTGCAATAACTAAAATCAGCAGATGATAATTCAACTCAGTATTGTCTCCCCAGGACCATCAATGACATCATAAGCACCCATTTTAACATCCCTACTATAGATAGCCCTACAGGACAAGTAATAATTACTGTATCAACCTCCAGCTTATGTGTTTTGAGCTTGACATCACCCACATCCAACCTTCCAATGCCATCAAGATCCTCCAGAAATATGTAATTCAGTGTTTTAAAAAGCAGTTGCAATATGTGGCTGTCAAGGAACTTGCATAGCATATATGAAGTATCCAGGTTGCATATGATGGCACATACGCAGTTAGTAGTGTTTAATTATATAAAAATAAATAAAATGTTTTTAATTATATAAAATAAATAAAATACATTAAATACAATAAAAAAACATGACAGTTATATTTTTTGATAAATAAAATAAATTTTGATAATAGTAACAACTAACAATTAGTGCTTCTCAATTATTTCATAATACTAAAATTAATAGTTATAACATAAGCGAAACCCATATTCAACCTAACAATCAGTTCGGATATGCTCCATCTGCATAAGCCCACATAAGATTGGGCCATCTCATATAGCTAAGTGGGCCACAAATGCAGTCATACATTCTAACTGAGACACATATATGGCCTAAGTGGATTGCCTTTTCGACCCATAAACAGTATGACTATACAGTAACCATATATAGGCAAGACAGTGCAGTTAAGTAACCACATCTGAATATACAGACTCCTGCACCACATTTAAAACATACTGATGGAACTCAAAAGATCTGGAAGAAAACTTCCCAACTTCTATGAGGTCATGAAAATCTTTGAAAAGCTGCAGACACTCCTGCATCTTTCTAGAAAAATGAGAATGAAGATGACACATGAAGCTCTCAAGAGATTGACTAGGTTGTTGTAAAACAATACACACCTAATAATCTCCAGAAGGAAAAAAGGATAGAATTTAGTTGAAGCTGAGAAGTCTATTAGATTGAATAGAACTAGATAATTCCAATGCTTAAAAGCATAATAAAAATGGGTGAAGATTCAAGCATAGGGTAAAAGTGGAGGATGATAGTAACAAGTGTGGAGATTGCAAACAAAAGGACAAATACAACAAAACTGGCATAAAGTGTATGGAGACTTAAACAACCAGAAAAATCCATCTTCAAAGAAAGCCATTCAAATTATGAACGAGTATTCAAGGCTTGAGCTAGTTCTCACCACGGGAGAGAATTATTTTGTAAAACCAAATTCTGCAAGAAGAGAAAACTTATACTATATACCACTCAAAAGAATTTGGCTGTCACTGAGACTTCCCCCCAATTTCTTATCACAGATCATAAAACAAAAACAAACATGACCCCTAAATCAAGGAAATGGGACAATAGTCAGCATAGCGTTAACGTTGGTTCTACTTAAGGTAAGAAGGAAAATGTGTATAAATAATGGCATAATCACTTTTTGCCTACAACATTTCCAAATTTTTGATAAGCCTTTTGTTTAGATAAGCTCTACTTAAACAAATTTCATGCAACTTGAATGTCAAATGATTAATCCTATTGTTGCCACACATCATTCCAGAAACACCTAACATTTAAACTTCAATTAAAACCTATAAAAGTTGTCACCCCGCAGTTACGCCCCTTTGAAATCCTATGACACAGCAATGATCTTTATTTTTTTTTTTAACTAGTAAACTTTCATTTTTGTTGGCTTTGCATCATCTACTTCAAATGCAATATGAACTTCTCCAAAATCAAAGATGTCATCACACTAGTCCTACATTTCTAAGTCACTAGACTATTATATTAAGTTAGATGAATATCATTCATCAATATCTAAGCTTACCATTCTGCTTTGAGTATATGTATAATCCTTTTGGTTCTGACATTGGTTGTAAATTTCAAGCGATACTATAGGGTTTTGAGCCTTGTGTCATAAGAAGAACATGGTGATCTTTCAACAAAAAACATAAATACCTGTTATGTTCGTGAGGCAACGTATGAATTTGATATACTTGTAATGTCGACCAGTCATCTGCAATTATCTAAGAACCTAAGTTTGCTCAACTTCATCTTCTTCAAATTTTGTCACAAACTTCATCCTTGCCAAACAAATTTGCACCATTAACAAGAGGATCTATTAGATACCCAACTTCCTCATAAGGGAGCAAACAATCAGCCTCCATAATAGATGTGACTACCCAAAATTAATCTTTTCCACCATGTAAATCCCTAAAAAAAAGAAAAAAAAAATATGAAGTCAGAAATTAAGTCACATCATGTTATAGACTTATAGTCCAATTTACTTGTCTACAGCCTTTCCTTTTTCAACTTTCTACAGCAACGTGTTTAAAGATCCCCGAGTACCCACGGGTAACAAGTTTGGTATTTCATAAGAATTCAAAATTACTGGCCATATAATTTTAAAACTATCCCTAATATATTTCATAAAAATATATTTATTAATCATATAAAATATATTATAATAAAATATTAATACATTTATTAATATATTAATAACTAATATATTCTATAAAAATATATTAATTAGTCCTATAAATTATTAATCATATAAATATATATTAATTGTTATTATAAAATTAATACTTTTATTCATACTTATAATATATTATTTATTAGGAATATTTATTTTGATTAGAAAAAAAGGGAAAATAGAAGTAATATATTAAATACTTATATTATATAAATATAAAGTATGATAAGATATTTCTATTTTAGTTTAAAATTATCATCAAATTATAATATGATAATAATATGATTAGTAATATATTATAATGTACTAATATATCATAAATATACTATATAATATTAATATAATATAATATCAAATTTATAATATTGATATAATATATTAACAATGTATTAATATATTAATTTTTTCTAAATTGAAGGATATTTTATCCTTAAATTTCAGTCCAAGATCACTATTTAGAGGGATGATATTAGATTCCTGACCTTAACAATGAATATCCTATCATTGGGTTGGATGATGATTTGAGGAGTGAAAGTAATTTCAGATCATTGCAATATAAGATTATCATAGTGCAATCAAATGCAGTGATCTTATCACCTCCACCACATCTCCTCTGATCTTAGCTTAGTCATCCCATATCAAATATCTCCTAAAAAGGCATAGCTAAGATTTGCCATCTTGGTACCAGATCTCATAGTGCAATCAAATGCAGTAACCTCATCACCTCCACCCATATCTCCTTTGATCTTAGCTTAATCACCCCATACCAAATATCTCCTAAAAGGGCACAGCCGAGATTTGCCATCTCCATACCAGGTCCCATATCAGTAAAATCCTGTTATAGTATCGGCATACAATTTGGTACGGTATGACAGTGTCAGTATGCTCCGAAATGGCATACACGGACTGGTATGTGCGGTGAGCCCATACCGGGTGGTACGGCATTCTATGGGCACAGCAATATCGCTGGTATAGCATAAATGAGAATTGCTTCTTTATTATGGCTATGTTTGTCATCTATCACCATTTCTCAATACTTGCTCATGTATTTAATATTGCGTTTGGTAGACGGTAATCTATCCAGATTACCGGTAATTTTAAACTGGACCCACCAGATAATCTTGCTTGGTATTTTTTTAAACCGGTAATCTATATTGTAATGATAATCTGGATTACCTCTCATGTGGCAATCCAGATTACCTCAGGGAGGGGTGGCTATCCAGATTACCGAAGATGTGGTAATCTGGTATTTTTTATTTTTAAAAAACTGCCCTGTCCCTTTCACCTCGATGAGAACGAAACATTTTCCTTCTCCCTCTCATCTAGGTCCTCTAAGTGTTGGTTGGGATCTCTTCTTAAATCTATATTTTATTTATAAAAAATATAATTTTTATATTTTAGCTATTTATTAAAAATATAAGTTTTAAATATTTTATATTATTAAATATAAAATATTTAATATATTTATATTAAAATTGAAAATTGAAAAATATTTTTTATAATAAATAAATATAAAAAAATTATATATAATCTTTTAAATATACTAAGTAATATATTAAATTTATATATATTATATTATTAAATTTAAAATAATATAATCTTTTATTTTATTTTATTTGTAATATTAGAAAATAGAATATTTTAAAATATATATTATATAACAATAGAGTGTAATATAATATAATTTAAATTATATATTACATTTTATAACATAACATAACATATATTATATTATATTAAATATAGTATAATAGATTTAATATAATATAATATATAATAATATTATACAATTCATTATTAACTATATAATTTTATAAATAGTTATATTATAAAATATCAAATAATATATTATATTAATGCAATATTATATTACATTACTATATTATATTATAATATATTTTTAATAAATTTGATTTAAGAATATTTTTGAAAATTTGGACTTAGATTATTGGTAATCTATTTATTATACCAAATACAGTAATCAATCATACTAATTTATTACCTGTATATACCAAATACAGTAATCAGTATTACTGACAATCTATCTTACAAGTAATCCAGATTATCATTCAAGATTTTCTGGTGATCTATCAAACACAACCTAAGAGCATTGCTTTGGTTGCAACCAACCTTGTGCAGCCATCAAGCAGCAACGAGACAGCAATGATGATTAATTGAAATAAAGAGGTAGCACAACATCAAATGAACCTCCAATTTCTACCAATTAGAAGGGAAAATAGAAAATTTTGGGTTCCATGGTAAGGAAAGCATACCTATCGGCGGCACCAAGAGCTGGATTCGAGGGTTTCCCTTCCGATGTGTCCATTGCTTCATCAAAATTATTTTTCTCAGACAAAAATGAATAAGCTCAGATCAAAAGGCACTGATAACTGAACAAAAATAGGAAAAAGGAGGGAAAAAGAAAAGAGACAAAAAAGGAAAAGGGAAAATTTAAGGGACACGACGAGCTATGACCTTGAGGAGCATCCATGGAGCCCTCTGAGGAGATATCCATGGAGACAAGGCCGTTCTTCTTCTGACTGTTCTTCTTGTTCCTGTTCTTCGCCATCGCTAGGGTTTAGGGTCTCGGGTGCACAGCCGAGGGAGAGGGGCTGGAACCGTCGGCGCGTCCGATCGAGTTTTCCGTACAAGTCTCGACCTAGTTAAAGTTTAAAAAAAATTATTTTTTTTAACAAAAGTTATTTCTCAGCAACCTATAAACAAAAATAGTCTTGCTTGATATCGTATCTCGTTATCAGCCGACGGAGACGGCCCCCAATTCAGCCATTGATCTGAGTACCGATCTAGTCATCAATATTTGATAATTGGTCTGATCAATAAAATTTTGTCATCGATCGCTAGTTTGATCGTCGGAATTCTGTCATCGATTCTGAGCAAGAGATCGGACTGATACCGAATTGTTGATCGAACTGATACCGGACTGGCGACCGAATAGTATCGACCTGGTGCTTATTTTTAATTTTTTTAAAAAAACTTCATACTATATTATAATATATATATATATAATATAATAAATTATAATATATTTATTATATTTTAAAATATAAAATAATTATTATAATATAAAATATATTATTATATATTATTATAATATCTTTTAATTAATGTTATTTTAAATTAATGTTATTTTTTAGTTAATTTATTATTAATCTTAAATTAATATTATTTTTATATAGTTAATTAATGTTATTTTTAATTAATATTATTTCAAAATAATATAATAATTAATATTACCAAAAAATAATATATAAAATTTTAATTAATACTAGTTTTTTATTTATTATTTATTTATTTAAAATTAAAATGTATTAATCAGATTTAAAAAAATAATAATATTTATGAAATTTTTTTTAAAAAATCATTTTTGGAAAGACAAATTCATTTCCAAAAAAATGAATACAAATATCACATCAAAAATTTTTAAAAAAAATAATTAAATTAAAAAAAAATTGATTGTTGTATGAGATTCGTCTTTTCAAAAGACGAAGTTGAGTTCATCTTTTAAAAAGATGAAGTTGTGTTTATCTTTTAAAAAGACGAATTCATGTGCCCCTATCACTTTCACGTCGGACGAATCACCTATTTCGATAAATATATCTCAAACCATTTACTTTGATAATTTTTTTAAAAAAATATTATTTTAAAAAAAAATTCCACTCCATTTTGTTTTTGCACCTTAATAGTATTTTAGTGATGCTATATAGCCATACTTATCATTAGATAGGAAAAAATTATGCTTCACATCAAACATCGCTTCGCATCGAAATTATCCTCCTTATTTTTCTTTTACCTAAAATAAATAATTTTTTTAATATCTAATTATTTCTAGGCCATCTTCGATTATCAAAATATATATATATTTTTTTTACTAGCTAATTATTATTAAAATATAATACATAACATTATTGTTACGGCCGTAATGATGACGTGGTCGGTCTCAGATCCCGTCGGGCGTGATTCGAGCCACGTGGAGGTTTTCGGCCGAGTCAACTGCGGCTCCCACACGTCCGAAGTCGAGCTCGGCCCGGGGTCCCCGGCCGCTTCGCCAAGTGGCACCCTGAGACGGCCCCATCTCGGCCGAGGTCGAGCCGGGCCCCTTCGCTCCTTCGCCAGGTGGCCCCCGGACATGGGACAACCTCGACCGAAGCCGAGTGTCCTTCTGCCGCCCCGCCAGGTGTCTACCCAGGAGGGGTCCACCTCGGCCAAGGTCGGCTGCTCCCCCGCTCCTTCGCCAGGTGGCACCCTGAGACGGTCCCACCTCGGTCGAGGTCGAGCCGGGCCCCTTCGCTCCTTCGCCAGGTAGCCCCCGGAGATGAGACCACCTCGGCCGAAGCCGAGCGTCCTTCTGCCGCCCCGCCAGGTGTCCACCCAGGAGGGGTCCACCTCGGCCAAGGTCGGCTACTCCCCCGCTCCCTCGCCAGGCGGCACCCTGAGACGGTCCCACTTCGGCCGAGGTCGAGCCGGGCCCCTTCGCTCTTTCGCCAAGTGGCCCCCGGAGACGGGACCACCTCAGCCGAAGCCGAGCGTCCTTCTGCCGCCCTGCTAGGTGTCCACCCGGGAGGGGTCCACCTCGCCCAAGGTCAACCGCTCCCCCGCTCCCTCACCAGGTGGCACCCTGAGACGGTCCCGCCTCGGCCGAGGTCGAGCCGGGCCCCTTCGCTCCTTCGCCAGGTGGCCCTCGGAGACGGGACCAACTCGGCCGAAGCCGAGCGTCCTTCTGCCGCCCCGCTAGGTGTCCACCCGGGAGGGGTCCACCTCGGCCGAGGTCAGGCAGCTCATACAGAGAAGGTCCCAAAGAGCGGAGGCGCCGGCTCCAAGGTTGACCCTCGAGCCGTGCACGCCGCACGCTGAGAAAGGCGCCCCGTATGGATGGCGGCGGCACGCGAAACATCACTTACGTCGGCCCGACGGTTCCGCAGTCGAGAGACGCGGTTCTGACAAAACAGGGCCCGATAACGGACAACGCCGGCACCTGGGAAGGAGAGCGCTCACACTCGGCCCGAGGTCTGGTCGGCCGCCCGGCCAGCACCCCCCTCCCTTACTCTTTCCCCGCTAGGCTCGGCAAACGAGGCCGGAAAGCCGTCTGGCCCTCTGAACCAGAAGGGAAAAGAGAAAAGGATGGAGGGAGGGCGACGAGAGCGACAAGGGAGCCTCCCGGGAGCGGAAAACGAGCAGGCAACCGGAGGAGGTATAAGGAAGGAGAGAAGAGACGACCAGGTAAGGTGAGACAAGTAAGAAACAGAGGCTGGAAGCTCCGCTCCCAGAGCAAGATCCAAGGTCCCGAGAGGGGATCGCTTGGCGTGAGCTCGGCAAAGGAATCCAGCCGGGTTTCTGGTCTCTCTGGCATCTTTCTTGCTAGTAAATTCTCTGAGTCTGGGACTCCTTCGGGGGCCCGTCCCAGAGAGTCTGTTCCCTCTCGCCGTCTACTAACTTGATCGTCGGAGCTCCCTCGCCGGGATCCCCGGCCAGGGTCTTCTGACCTTGCCTTGCAGGTCCGGTCCAGCCAGGAGGCCCCAGGACCAGGACGGTCTAGTCGGATCGTCGATTCCGAGGCCACGGGTGCGGCGGCGAGATCGGCAACAGATTGGCGCGCCAGGTAGGGGGGCAGGACAACACCCCTAGTGAGAGCTAGCTCTCTGCAGACAAAGCGCTCTCCTACAATGGTAGTCACTCGTGGGTGCGAGGCATCCACCAGCCGTGTGGGGGAGGTTCCCTCCCCCCAAGGGGCCCACAGCCCGGAGAGGGAGCTCCCAGCTCCCCCACCTCTTCCACCACAGTCGATCTCAGCGGACGGGCCTCTCGCGGCCGTCATCCAACAGCTGCAGACCTTGACCTCGGCGGTCCGGTAGCTACAACACTAGCAGCGCTCCCTGGCCACGCAGCCGCAGCCAGGGACCCCCGCGACTCGGGCCGCGGGGCCGCGTGAGAGCCTGCGCTCCATTTAGGGTAGGCCATCCCAACCGAGGGCAGTCTCCAACCCCCGCGGGAGCCACCAAACTCCTGCGAAAAGAAACTACTCCGGTTCGGCGGATCACGAGAGTCGATCCCCGGTCGATGAAGCCGAGATGGCGCATCGCAGCAAGCGACGCCGAGGCGTGACTCTGCGTCAAGACCAATCGGCGCCCCCTTCACCAGCAGCCTCGGTGGAAGATTCCACCGACGAGGCCATCAGGCGCCAGGCCGAGAGGCGCCTGGAGGAGCACGAGCGCAAGTTGGCAAAGTTCGCCCGCCGATTTGCCGACCTGCAGAACTCGTCCGCGGACCCTGCGGGCTACGACTCCCGTCCCCCCTTTTCTGAAGAAATCCAGGTGGAGTCGATTCCGAACCGGTTCCGCATGCCGCAGGTGGATCCTTACGACGGGACCACCGACCCTCTGGACCATATGGAGAGCTACAAGGCTCTCATGAGGGTCCAGGGGGCCACTGATGCCCTTTTATGCATCGCCTTCCCCGCTACCCTCCGGAAGGCCGCTCGAGTCTGGTTCACCCGCCTCGAGCCCAGATCTATTTGCTCCTTCCACCAGTTGGAAGGGAAGTTTGTGGCGCACTTCGACGCTTGTCGGAAGGTGCCGATGGAGGTGGATAGCCTCTTTTCTATCTGCCAGCAGGACCAGGAGCTGCTCCGAGACTACATCACCCGGTTCAAGACTGCAGCCCTGGAAATCTACAGCCTGGACGAGCCCGTCGCCATGTTGGCCTTGAAGCGCGGGCTCAAGACGTCCCGCCTGACATACTCCCTGGACAAAAAGCCCCCCAGGACGTACTCCGAGCTCCTCCTCCGCGCCTACAAGTACATCAGAGCGGAGGAGGCCGACCGCACCCGCCGAGAGCTGGACGGGAAGAGTTTGAAGAAGCCACCCCCGAGGGATATTCCAGGAGCTCGGAAGCCCGGGCCATCTGCCGACCCTCGCCCGAATCCGAGGTCAAAGGGCGAGGCCATTCCGGAGCGGAGGTTCACCCCTCTCCTCGCCCCCCGAACAAAAATCCTCATGGAAATTGAGGGCGAGCACTATCTCCGCCGACCTCCTCCTCAGAACCCAAGAGGTACCCGGGATAAAATAAAGTACTGCCAGTTCCACCGCGAGCACGGCCACGACACAAAGGAGTGTCGCAACCTGAAGCGGGAGATCGAGGAGCTGATTAAGAGGGGCTACCTCAGGAAGTTCGTCAGGAACGAGGTCCCGGCAGAGGGACAGCCGCTCGCGGCCTTACCCCCAATTCCTGCAATCGACAACCGTCCGACGGAGAAGCCGGTGGGCATGATCTCACTTGGGGTCGGGCGGGCGGCAAAGAGAGCCCGGGAGGTCGGGAACCCGGAGAATGTGCCCCCTTCTGAGAAGGGGAATGAAAGTGAGAATGTAAACAATGATACCGTGGTGGTCGAGATGACCATCGCGAAGCATCCTGTACACCGAATTATGGTAGATAGTGGAAGCTCGGCTGACGTGCTTTTTTACGACGCTTTCTCTCGAATGAATTTGTCCCATGATCAGCTGAGGCCGGTGCATACCCCCTGGTAGGCTTTACCGGGGACTCGGTGGGGGTCGAAGGGGAGATCACTCTCCCAGTCACCGCTGGATCCCCACCTCGGCAGATGACCGTCCTGATGACGTTCACCGTCGTCAAGCTCCCTTCGCCTTATAACGCGATTCTCGGGAGTCCCGGGCTCAACCAACTGGACGCCATGATTTCCATGAAAAGGTTGTTGGTGCAATTCCCCACGGCTTCCGGGCTCGGGGTGATGAGGGGACAACCCAGCTAGTCCCGCATTGCCTCTAGACGGTCCCGAGCACCCGGGGCGCGGAGCTCGGCCCCGACGTTGACGACCTCGACCTAAGGAAGAAGGAACCCAGGGGAGGCCCCGTAGAACGCCTGATAACTTATCCCCTTGGTTCGGACCCGCTGAAGACAGTGCAGGTCGGGGCGCAACTCCCAGAAGAAGAATGGACCCGCCTGCTGGAGTTCCTCCGCACGAAAGCGGACGTGTTCGCCTGGTCAGCGACCGACATGCCAGAAATTTCCCCCGAGGTCATTACGCACAGGCTGAACGTGGATCCGAGCTGCCGCCCGGTCCGCCAGAAGAAGAGGAGCTTCGCTATGGAGAGACAGAGGGCCATCAACGAGGAGGTGGAGAAACTCCTCACCGCGGGCTTTGTGCGGGAAGTCCAATATCCCAGCTGGCTGGCGAATGTGGTCATGGTAAGGAAGAGCAGTAGTAAGTGGAGGATCTGTGTAGACTACACCGACCTCAACCGAGCTTGCCCGAAGGATAGCTTCCCCCTTCCAAAGATTGACCAGCTGGTCGACACCACCTCGGGGCATCGCCTCCTATCCTTCATGGACGCCTTCTCCGGCTACAACCAGATCCGAATGAACCTGGAGGATGAAGAGCATACCGCCTTCATCACCGACCGCAGAATTTTCTGCTACAGGATGATGCCATTTGGCCTCAAGAACGCCGGGGCCACGTACCAGTGTCTGGTCAACAGAATCTTCAAAGACCAGATCGGCCGCAATATGCAGGTGTACGTGGACGATATGCTGGTAATGAGCAAGCCCGATTCGGACCACGTGGCTGACCTGGCGGAGACATTCGGCAACCTCCGACGTCATCAGATGAAGTTGAACCCGGCGAAGTGCGCCTTCAGCGTCTCCGCCGGGAAGTTCCTAGGACTCATGGTGACCTAGAGAGGAATTGAAGCCAACCCGGAGAAGGTCCAGGCCATCCTGGACATGGAGCAGCCCGTCTCCAAGAAGCAAGTGCAGTAACTCATCGGCCGGGTTACGGCCCTTAGCCGTTTCATCTCCAGATCGGTCGATCGCTGCCGACCCTTTTTCAAGGTGCTGAGGAAGATGAACGACTTCGCCTGGACCGAGGAGTGCCAGGAGGCCTTTGAAGAGCTGAAGAAGATGCTCGCATCGCCACCACTGCTTTCTCGGCCCGAGGAGGGGGAGGAGCTCATCCTCTATCTAGCGGTCACCCCGGAGGCCATCAGTTCGGTCCTGGTTCGGACCGACGACCAAGGAGTCCAGTGACCGGTGTACTATACCAGCAAACTTCTCCGCGATGCGGAGCTCAGGTATTTTCGGCCCGAGAAGCTCGTTTTTGCGTTAATAGTATCTGCTCAGTGTCTCAGGCCCTATTTTCAAGCACATCCCATCGCCGTCCTAACGGATCAGCCACTGAAAGCGGTGCTCAACCGACCCGACACGTCGGAGCGATTGGCGAAGTGGGCACTGAAGCTCAGCGAGTTCGACATCGCGTACAGGCCGAGGTCGGCCATGAAAGCGCAGGTGCTAGCCGACTTCTTGGTCGAGTGTGCAGGCTTAGGCAAGGAGCCCAAGGAGGACCCCTCGCACCAGCAGCTGAAAACGGGCCCCGAGGAGCCCGGAGAGGATGCGTGGATCCTCCACGTAGATGGAGCCTCGAACTCTGGCGGGAGCGGAGAAGGACTCATTCTCACCAACAGTGGTGGGGTCATCGCCGAATGCGCGCTCTGTTTCCAGTTCACCGCGACAAACAATCAGGCAGAGTATGAGGCGCTCCTTGCCGGGCTGAGGGTCTCTCGCGAGCTGGGCATGGCTAACCTCAAAGCCTTCACTGACTCCCAGCTCGTGGCGGGACAGGTCTCTGGAGAATATGCCGCGCACGACCCTCAAATGGCGAAGTACTTGGAGCTTGTCAAAGCGGGCACGGTCGGTTTCCGGCGCTTCAACATCTTCCACATCCCCCGCGGGGAAAACGCCCGTGCGGACACTCTTTCCCGGCTGGCGACCCTACCGTACTCAATGCTGGGCCACGCTCATGTGGAGCGCCTCAAGGCCCCAAGCTACGAGACCCCAGTGGAGGTCCATCAGGCCAGCCGTGAGCCCAGCTGGATGGACAAGTATGCCGAATACATAACCAGCGGTACCCTGCCAGAGGACCGTGCAGCGGCCCGCCTCATCAGAAAGAAGGCCGCGCGGTTCGTCCTGATGGATGGGCAACTATATCGAAGATCCTACTCCTACCCCCTCCTTAAATGCCTAGGACCCGCGGAAGCCAGACTCGTGCTCCAGGAGCTTCACGAGGGCATCTGTGGGAACCACGTGGGGGGCAGAGCGTTAGCCTACAAAGCCCTCCGTCATGGCTACTTTTGGGAGATGATGAAGGAGGACGCCGCCGATTTCATGAAGAGGTGCGATCGGTGCCAGCGGCACGCCGTGGTGCAATGGCAGCCCTCCAATCCAATCTCCCAGCTCTCAGCTCCGTGGCCATTCGTCCAATGGGGAATGGACCTTCTGGGCCCATTCCCACCGGCATCTGGACAGCGGAAATTCCTGATCGTGGCCATCGACTACTTCACGAAGTGGGTCGAGGCCGAACCCTTGGCGTGGATCACCGAAGCAAACATCGCCAAGTTCTTCTAGAAGTCAATCATTTGCCGCTTCGGCCTCCCCCACACCGTGATCACTGATAATGGGTGCCAGTTCGACTGCCAGGAGTTTGAAGAGTTCTGCGGCGACCTCGGCATCCGGCATCGCTTCACCTCGGTGGCGCATCCTCAGACCAATGGAGAAGCCGAGGTCACGAACAGGACCATTTTGCAGGGCCTCCGCACGCGGCTGGACCAGGCCAAGGGCAGGTGGGCGGAGGAGCTCCCCGGTGTCCTTTGGGCGTACCATACCACCCCGAGGACGGCGACCGACGAGATCCCGTTCAACCTCTTCTTCGGAGCCGAAGCGGTCATCCCGATTGAGCTCAGCCTACCCACACTGCGTGTGGAGCAATATGACGAGACGGAGAACCCCGCCAGAATGATGCTCAACCTTGACCTTCTTGAAGAGATGAGGGATAAGGCCCGAGTTCGGATGGCGGCGTATAGGCAGCGAGTGGCCAGATATTACAACTCCCGAGTGCGGCCGAAGTCCTTTCGTCCCGGAGATCTGGTCCTCCGGTGTGCTGAAGCTTCTCAGCCACGAGAGTGCGGGAAGCTCTCACCGAACTGGGAAGGCCCGTACCGGGTAGCAGAAGCCCTCCCTCACGGTGCCTACTACTTGGAGGAATTGGGAGGGGCCAGGTTCCCCCGGACGTGGAACGCCTCGAATCTAAGAATGTATTATCAGTAATGTAAGGTTCCCCAACTTCTGCAATAAAGTTTCTTTGCTTCAAACGCTCTTTCTCACCTCGTAGGGAAACCGGCGCATGACTCTGAGTTTGGCATACACGACTGTGGCCGAAGGCCAGAGAAGGCGAGAAGTCCCGGACTTCGGCGGGGCAGAACACAGTTCGCCCACGTGAGCACGGAGAACAGCTCGGCAAGCCACGCAAGGCTTGAGAAAGCCTGTGGCCCCGGGGTTCAATCCGGAAGTCCCGGACTTCGGTCTGGAAGGCGGGGCAGAACCCAGTTCGCCCACGCGAGCACGGAGAACAGCTCGGCAAGCCGCGCAAGGCTTGAGAAAGCCTGCGGCCCCGGGGTTCAGTCCGGAAGTCCCGGACTTCGGTCTGGAAGGCGGGGCAGAATCCAGTTCACCCACGCGAGCATGGAGAACAGCTCGGTAAGCCGCGCAAGGCTTGAGAAAGCCTGCGGTCCCGAGGTTCAGTTCGGAAGTCCCGGACTTCGGTCTGGAAGGCGGGGCAGAACCCAGTTCGCCCACGCGAGCACGGAGAATAGCTCGGCAAGCCGCACAAGGCTTGAGAAAGCCTGCGGCCCCGGGGTTCAGTCCGGAAGTCCCGGACTTCGGTCTGGAAGGCGGGGCAGAACCCAGTTCGCCCACGCGAGCATGGAGAACAGCTCGGCAAGCCATGCAAGGCTTAAGAAAGCCTGCGGCCCCAGGGTTCAGTCCGGAAGTCCCGGACTTCGGTCTGGAAGGCGGGGCAGAACCTAGTTCGCCCACACGAGCACGAAGGCAAGCCCAAAGAAGGGCCCGCTCAAGGCCTACTCTGCTGCCATCCAGTCCGGAATGCCCCGAACTTTGATCTGAACGCTGGATGGGACCAAGTCCACCCTCGTCTCGGCACTCCACATCAACATCTCAAAAAAAAAAAAAGAGAGAAGAAGAAAAAATGAAAAAGGAAGGCGAGGTCGAGACATTGCCAAACTAGATCTTCATTGATTCAAGAAAGGGAAGTACAAACAGGGAGTCCCGACAGGCCGGGAGTCCCCAAAAAACAAAAAAGAAAAAGATACACAGTTCAGTTTGGCACGGTGGCGGGGTCCTCAGCCTGGGTCGCGCGCTCCACATCCTCGTCGTCGACGACTGCTGGCTCAGGGGGCCGCTCCGGAGTTACGGCCGTGTCGCTCGCCGGGGTCGCAGCTGTGACGCCGGCCGCGCCGGAAGCCCTGCTATCGGGTCCTTGCCTTCTACCTCCGAGCACCACCCTACTGAGGTCGAGCTCAGGGTAGAAGGACCCCACCTTCTCCCGGCATACTTGGAACCCCTTCAGGAAGGAGTCCATAGCGGCCTCCCGGACCTCCGAGATGTACTCGTCAGAGGCCCGGAACCTCGGGACGGCTTCCTGTGCCTCCCACTTCGCAGCTTCCAGGAGCTCGTTGATGTAGGCGCTCCACTCCTTCGCCGCACTCGCCTCCCGCCTGGCCTCCTCCAGCTGGCGCTCCAGCCACTGAGAATGGGCCTGGAGGCGAGCCCTCTCAGCCGCGTCCTCCTCCGCGCGACGCTGGTGGGAGATCCTCTCCTCGGACAGAGAAAACTCCAGGTCCTTGACGCACTCCTCGGTGCGCGCCAGGTCCGCCTGGAGGGCCTGGTTGTTCGCTCGCAACTCGACCCCCTTCTCCATGAGGTCTTTGACGTCGGCCGCGAGCTTGTCGAGCTTCTCTTCCTTCTCAGCATCCTTCTTCGCGTACCTTGCGAGGAAGTTCCTCAGCAGGAGCACGTCGTTTCCAATCTGCACAGCAAAAAGGATCGGGTTAGTAGAAAGGCTAACCGAAGTCACAAAGGACAGAAAATTCTGAGTTCAGACTTACCGTGAAGAGCTGCGGGAGGATCCCGAGCAGGGCATCGGCGTAGTCCCTGCCGCCTCGAGATCGACGGTCCCAGGAGGTGGAGGCGTACTCCATCACTTTCTCCGTGAGCCCCTTGTCGCGGATTACCGAGCACCGGTTGGTGATCACCGGCGATGGAGCCGTCAGGTCGGCTGCGACGGCGACTGACCCTCCAGGAGGAACCACCGTCGACGGGGTGGCTGAGGTCGCGGGCAGCGCCGTCGGCTCTGCGACAATGATGGGGCCGGCGCGGGGCGGAACTGCTGACGGTGGGGCCCCCTCGTCGGCAGCACCACCAAGTCTGACGGCTGGAGCATCAATGGCCCCGCCACGAGGTAGCCTGGGCGGGGGAGCAGCAGCCACCGGGCTGGGTACGGTCGCTGGCACGACCTCCTGGCTCACCTCGGTGCGAGCCCTCTTCGCCGCAGGTTCATCCACCTCGACGACGTCCCTCTGGGCCGCGCCCTCCAGGAGGTTCTCCAACGAGAATTTCATGCCTGCAACACAAAGGAAAAAGAGGTCAGTCATCTCGGCTAAAAAAGAGGAAGAATACAGAGGTCAGGGGAAGACTGAGTCTCACCCGGCTCGCGGATGGGACTGATCCCAGCCTCAAACAAGTTCTGCTCCGAGAGCAGAACCTCGAGCACCGGGACCACATCGCTCAGGAGCTGGGAGTAGGCCTCTTGGTCCGCCGACTCGACCTAGGAGTTCCGGTTCTGAGACCAATCCGATTCGCTCCAGGCCCAGTCAACGTCCTCGACCGAGGCAAAAAAGAACCGGTTCTTCCAGCCCTTGATGGAAGAAGGGAGGTCGAACCGGAGACACCTGGGCCGGGGCGAGATGTACCACCAGCCATCATCAGTGGAGTACCTCTTCAGGGTAAACAGAGCCCTGAAGAGGGAGAAACGAGCAACAAACCCGTGGAAGTGACAAAAAATAATGAAAGAGAAGATGACCCGGATGGCATTGGGAGCCAACTGGGCCGGGACTAGACGGAAGTGGATAAGGAAGGAAAGGAAAAAGGGATGCAGAGGAAACTGAAGACCCCGAGAAGGAAGTCCTCATAGAATGCTATGCGGCCGGGGCCACTCACGGTGACGCGATCCCCGAGCCGCGGAACAAACAGACAGATTGACCCCGGGATGCCATAGACCTCCCGGAGCAAAGAAAGGTCGCCTTCGGTCATTGTGGAAGTATGACCGGAGGGACCAGCAGAAAGAAGAGTCGGAGGAGGAAGAGAAGAAAGTGGAAGAGCAGAAGCGACGGGAGGAGACCTGACACCCCTGGGGATGCCAATAGTGATACCCCCAGGTTGCGGTCGCCTGCGGGTCTCCTCTGGGATCACTTCCTCCTCCGAGGAGGAAGAAGATGGAGTCCTCGGCCGGGACGGACCGGCCTCATCTGGATTAGAGGAAACGTGGCGACGGCGCGCCATGACAAAGAAGAAAGCGAGAAAAATTCACCGGAAGAGAAGAGGAGGGCGAAGAAGAAAATGAGGGCACTCACCGAAAATGCACTGTGCGAACGCGGGGCAGTGGAAATTAGCCTGCAGCAAACCGCCCACGGAGCAGGGGAAAAGGCCTCATTCCAGAAAGTCCCCTCCTTTTCAAACTCAATCGACAGCCGCCGTACCCGTCATTCCGCTCCGGGCCATTGGATGATCGCCGCGTGGATGCACGCCCGACACCGACGCCTCGTTAGCAGGAAAACGGCCTCTGCTTCGAAGCGACACATTTATTGCGGGTGAATAGGCGACGCGAGGCAGCCTCCTATAGGGCTTCGGGCGCACCGAGAAACGACGACGAGGATCGTGGCAATTATGATGCAAGATCTTCGCCTTCTCCACGTCATATCCGCATTTAATCCCAACGTTCCGTTCCACGACGCCCCAACGGAACGTTGGATTGGGGGGCAACTGTTACGTCCGTAATGATGACGTGGTCGGTCTCAGATCCCGTTGGGCGTGATTCGAGCCACGTGGAGGTTTTCGGCCGAGTCAGCTACGGCTCCCACACGTCCGAAGTCGAGCTCGGCCCGGGGTCCCCGGCCGCTTCGCCAGGTGGCACCCTGAGACGGCCCCACCTCGGCCGAGGTCGAGCTGGGCCCCTTCGCTCCTTCGCCAGGTGGCCCCCGGAGACGGGACCACCTCGGCCGAAGCCGAGCGTCCTTCTGTCGCCCTGCCAGGTGTCCACCCAGGAGGGGTCCACCTCGGCCAAGATCGGCTGCTCCCCCGCTCCTTCGCCAGGTGGCACCCTGAGACGGTCCCACCTCGGCCGAGGTCGAGCCGGGCCCCTTCGCTCCTTCACCAGGTGGCCCTCGGAGACGGGACCACCTCGGCCGAAGCCGAGCGTCCTTCTGCCGCCCCGCCAGGTGTCTACCTAGGAGGGGTCCACCTCGGCCAAGGTCGGCTGCTCCCCCGCTCCCTCGCCAGGCGGCACCCTGAGACGGTCCCACTTCGGCCGAGGTCGAGCCGGGCCCCTTCGCTCTTTCGCCAGGTGGCCCCCGGAGACGGGACCACCTCAGCCGAAGCCGAGCGTCCTTCTGCCGCCCCGCCAGGTGTCCACCCGGGAGGGGTCCACCTCGGCCGAGGTCAGCCGCTCCCCCGCTCCCTCGCCAGGTGGCACCCTGAGACGGTCCCGCCTCAACCGAGGTCGAGCCGGGCCCCTTCGCTCCTTCGCCAGGTGGCCCCCGGAGACGGGACCACCTCGGCCGAAGCCGAGCGTCCTTCTGCCGCCCCGCCAAGTGTCCACCCGGGAGGGGTCCACCTCGGCCGAGATCAGGCAGCTCGTACAGAGAAGGTCCCAAAGAGCGGAGGCGCCGGCTCCGAGGTTGACCCTCGAGCCGTGCGTGCCGCACCCCGAGAAAGGCACCCCGTACAGATGGCGGCGGTACGCGAAACATCACTTATGTCGGCCCGACAGGTTCCGCAGTCGAGAGACGCGGTTCTGACAAAACAGGGCCCGATAACGGACAGCGCCGGCACCTGGGAAGGAGAGTGCTCACACTCGGCCCGAGGTCTGGTCGGCCGCCCGGCCAGCGCCCCCCTCCCTTATTCTTTCCCCGTTAGGCTCGGCAAACGAGGCCAGAAAGCCGTCTGGCCCTCTGAACCAGAAGGGAAAAAGAAAAGGACGGAGGGAGGGCGATGAGAGCGACAAGGGAGCCTCCCGGGAGCGGAAAACGAGCAGGCAACGGGGGGAGGAGATAAAAGAAAGGAGAGAAGAGACGACCAGGTAATGTGAGACAAGTAAGAAACAGAGACTGGAAGCTCCGCTCCCATAGCAAGATCCAAGGTCCCGAGAGGGGATCGCTTGGCGTGAGCTCGGCAAAGGAATCCAGCCGGGTTTCTGGTCTCTCTGGCATCTTTCTTGCTAGTAAATTCTCTGAGTCTGGAACTCCTTCGGGGGCCCATCCCAGAGAGTCTGTTCCCTCTCGCCGTCTACTAACTTGATCGTCGGAGCTCCCTCGCCGAGATCCTCGGCCAGGGTCTTCTGACCTTGCCTTGCAGGTCCGGTCCAGCTAGGAGGCCCCAGGAGCAGGACGGTCTAGTCGGATCGTCGATTCCGAGGCCACGGGCGCGGTGGCGAGATCGGCAACAATTATAAATTATATTTAAAAATTATGTAAGTTTGCTGGAATCATCGTACTAACCTGATTAAGATATTGCTGAGTGAATTATCTTAAATTTTAACCGCAATTGTTTTGAATTTGAGTTAAAATTATATTATGAATATATAATTATTATATATCAAATTAAAAAAATTATAATAAATTAAAAATATATTTATTTTATATTTTTATTATATATAATGATTTTATTCTATTAAATAAAATTTGAATGCTAGATATATTATTTAAATTGTTGCATATATTTTTTATAATTGTTATGATGTTTATAAATTTAATTATCCCAGGCTATATATATATATATATATATATATATATATATATATATATATATATATATATATATGGTAAATAAAAGGATGAGGATGAGAATGAGGGTGAGGGTGAGGGTGAGGGTGAGGGTGAGGGGGGTCCCTCCCCCGGCTACGACTGTTTGTTTGCATTTTTGTTATCAACTTTTTATCCCATTGATTTAATTAATCATAAATTCCACCAATGATTACATGGAATACAAAAAGAAATTAACACGTACTTTTAATTAATACAATGATTTAATTAATGCACGGATTTCATAATAATATGGAGTGTAAAAGAATTTAAAATAATTATTAATATTAGCGTACATATGGCGAGCTCATGCAGAACCTTCATTTTAGTAATATATATATATATATATATATATTGTAAACTGTTGCGTTAGTTATGAAAAGTTTAGAACCTTTTATATTTGTTTACTAGTAAAAGCTTACATATAAATATATATATAATATAATATAAAATTAATTAAAATATATTTTTTTATTTAATTATGAATTAGATATAATTGATGGTGTTATAAATCTATAAAATTCTAATGTGATCACTTAAGTTATAGCGTTAAACTTTAGCCTTTTGAAGAGTTGTCGTTCTCTGGAAAAAGGTGTCTGGAAGGAGTCCAATTATAGGACAATCACATGGTTCTATACCAAAAATTTGAATTTGAATTGGTCATGCTTTCAAATAAATCCAAAGATTATCACTATTTTTTGAAGAAAGTTTTTATAATTACATTGACACATATAACATAAAATGCAATCTAATTTTGTTCATTAGACTTTTATGATGTTGGCTTTGTTTTTTTTTTTTTTTTTACAAAATTTTTTCATATTCAAAAAGAGAAGGTGAAAAGTACAAAGTGGTCAAGTGTTTTAATATTCTTTTCACTTTATGATACATAAAATCTTGACATTATATGAACCTTCAACAAAATAATCATCAAATAATTTTTTTTTATTTTTTGAAGAAGAATAATTTATAAGCTATGCTTCCGGGTCATACTAAACTAACATTTGCTTCTTCTTTTCTTTTTTTTTTTTTTCTTTTTTTTTTTTTTAAATTTTTTGAGAGGAGGGAAGAAGATCCGCATACAAGATAACTTTGTTGGCTCTAATTTTTGGAGATGCATTATTTAAGACTTGAATTTAGAACCTTTGATTGCTGAGCAAAGGAATATCACTATTAGAGCAAGCATAGTGAATAACATCCAGTGAACATGTTTTTTTGATTTTCTTATTGAATAAAGATAACTAAGAATAATATTTGGCACTCTTTTCTTATTTCACTTTTCAAAAGGAAAGCAATTCAACTGCTTCCGAGAAAAACAACACAAAAACTAATAATTTGGGTCTGCTTGACTCATCAAATAATTTATATAAATCCAAGGATAGGGGGGGAACTAAATTTTATCCTAGAAATTCTTTCAAAACAAAACTATCACTTGTTTTTTTTATATGAACTTGAAAAATAATAAAAAAAAGGTATAATATGAAGCTAACAAATTCCACGCCATCTCACCGGTCTTCCACCTTCGTGCTCCTCTCTGATAGCACTTGGACAATGTAAGGGAGCCCATGTACATTATAACGGGCAACACCATCTACCTATCGAATTACCTAAAGCTACTATTGACCTAGATTCTAAGAGCTCTGAAATCATGAGCCTTCGCAATGATGTTCCTGTTAGAGTTTTATATAGAAACAAATAAAAATTTAATATTTTTTATTTCTTTTTTCATCACGGTCCAGTGGCCAATTAGCCATTTGATCAAGTGTATGTATCTCTCGAAAAGACATGTTTTAGTCTAACCGGTTGCTTTCCATCATGATCAATCGATCAAGGCATATTTTCTCTGTATTCTTTTCATTCTTCCTTGTATCTTTCCATGATCTATATTGTAGAGAGGAAGAGGAAAGAATATTATAGAGGCAAATCAGAGTAGGATAGAAAAAAATAATAAGAGAAAACCAAAATTTAACATAGAAAAATCTGAACCAGGAAAAAACCACAATACCAAGCCAAACCAATCAGTACTTCTAGAAGATCTAATATAAGGATAATTACAAGTAGAATCCCTCTATAACACTAGTAAAGGGTAAAGATCTATCACATAAAATAGATCTTCTATGAGAGAGTACCAAATAAAAGAGTAAGAGAGATCAATACAAAACCACTCCCAAAAATCAAAGAACTTAGAACCAAAAATGATTCACAATATAAGGACCACAAGATTTCAAGATATTCTTAAGAAGACAAACCTCCAACACTCCCGGATACAAGAGAAAAACTTTCAAAAAATAAGTTCTCTTCATTGATTCTCTTCTATTTTTGGCCTCTCTATTTTGTATAACTGCAATCAATCCCTACTTTTCTCCAAGACAATCAATATACCATTAGAAAAAGCAACGAGTCTACATTCCAACACAACAAACCATGTACCAATCGAAATCTCCAATGCAAAGATATGGTCAAAATACTCCAGACTATCAATTCTAAAAATTTTGGACCGTTCAGCCTCTCTCAAGAATCGCTAGTGATACATCGAATTCCATTATTATAAATAATGGGAATAGCTAATCCACCTTGGGAATGAGCCATATCTAATAGGAGATTGGGCTAGCATTAATCCAATTAGTTGTGTATTCAAAGGATGTTGGGTCAACCTCATTAAGGAGGGACAAAACCCAACAAACTCTCCCTCCCGACTTATGAGGAAGAACCCACCAACATCAAGCCAATGACCTTTTCTACAAACCTCCAACTTCTTTCTTGGAAGTACCTTTATCATTATATTATCTCCATCATATTGGTGTGATTCTTCTTGAGATGCAACTCCTTTTGCTCCAACACATTTCAAATCTAATGCATGTGCACAACATTATGCTTTGACTTGAAATAGAAGATAGAGTTCTTACTCAAGTGAATTATGCTCCGAGCATCATAATAAATAATATACTTACCCCGCTTCATCCCAAGCTCTTGTAGAAATTGTTTCATCCAAAGCATTTCCTTGCATGCATCCATTACTGTAATATATTCAACCTTTATAGTGGATAGGGCAACTTACTTCTCGAGCATAGATTGCCATGACACAGCTCCCTTTGCAAATGTAACTAAATAGCCCGAAGTCAACTTTCTCAAATCAACACGCATGCCATATAAGCATCGATATATCCTTCAAGTAATAGCATCTCACCTTCCAAACACAAACAAAGTTTGTAAGTACCACGTAGATATCTCAAAATCCACTTTACTGCCACCTGATGTTGCTTGCTTGGATTTGAAAAAAATCTGCTCACAATGCCCACTAAATGACCAATATCAAGTCTTGTACATACAATCGCATATATCAAGTTACCAACTGCTGAAGCATATGATATATGCCTCGTCTCCTCTTTCTCCAAATCAGTAGAAGGATATTGTTGAGAACTCATCCTGAAGTGATTGGCAAATGGAGAACTCTTAGGCTTTACTTCTTCCATGCTAAACCTTTGAAGCATCTTTTTAATATAACCTTTTTGTAACAACCATAACTTTTTGATCTTCTTGTCACGAAAAATCTACATACCAAGTACTTGCTTTGCTGCATCCAAATACTTCATAGCAAAAGATTTACCAAGTTCATCCTTCAACATATGAATCTTCTTCATATCATGATCCACAATAAATATATCATCGACATACAGCAAAGGAATGATAAAATTACCATCATCAAACTTTTGCACATAGACATAATAATTCGATAATGTCATCTAGTAGCCATGATCAACCTTGAAGGATTCAAACTTCTTATACCATCAGCATGGTACTTGCTACAGCCCATATAAACTCTTTCTCAATCTACACACCAATCCATCCTTGCCTTTGACTTTGAAACCCTCTAATTGTTCTATAAAAATCTTATCCTCCAAATCACCATAAAGGAAAGCCATTTTCACATCAAGCTGCTCAACTTCAAGATTTAAACTTGTAGCTATACTTAAAACTGAAAGTGAAGCAGTACAAGTAGACTATATTTTAAAACTATTTTAAAATAAAGAACAATGGAAGACTTAGTAGATCGATCAAGTCGATCTACCAAAATGCCTGCAGCAGGGTCCAACATAATAAAAGTGCATGCAAAGGATACCATAAGCAATAAAAAGGAAAAGCTTGTAACAATTTCATGCTTTAGATCTAATCACATGAGACCAAGAAAAATGTACGTTACCTTTAAACCGTTAGATGGAGATGATGAAGAGCTGCCAAGCCATACAAGTGACTGGCCTCTATGGGTAGTTCACACCAGGACTCGATCTCAATCAACTCTTGTGGAGTGCTAGCTCCTTAGGATCCTAGAAGCCAATCTTCTCCTTTCTTGGACCTGCAAGACTTTCTTGAAGTCGCCGGGAAGAACTTGTTGGAGGACAATGAAGAGAAATATAAGTGGAACCATTCCCAACCAACTCTCTCTTCCCAAATCCTAGCTTGATTGCTAGGTAGGCTCACACCCAAAACCTTAATCCTCTTAAACCCCACTCTAAAAAATCCCTTTCTTTCTCTCTTAGAAAAGCCCAGCTTATCATCATCTTGCTGGCCCTACAATAACACTTATTTATAGTGGCAGCGAAGAGAGAGAGAGAGATATATATGGAAGGTGGAGTGATTGGGGGAGAGGGTTAAGGGTTAAACCAAATTCGCTCTAGGCTTAAATGGAAGAAAATCTGCATTTCCAAATAATGCATTCCATAAAAACCTTGGAGCCAATTTCAGTCAAGATTTGAATTTTGAATTTGAAACTCAAATTTAAATCTTTTTAAAGAAAAAAGAGTATGAAAAATCAAATCTAATTTGATTCTAAGCCAAATCGCATTTGGCTTGACCCATCAGGTTGCAATCATATTGCAAATAAGTTATCCAAAATTTACTAATTGAATTAGTGAAAAAAAATCCTCGTCACAGCCAAGTGTCGATACATGGAAGTATCGACACTTCAAAGTGTTTACACTCCAAAGTGTCAACAGTTCAAAGTGTTGACACTCCAAAGTGTCGATACTTGGATCATGGTTAATCATATTAACCCTCAATGATGCCAAACGATTCTCAATCATCAATCAGCCTTTAGATTAGGTAGAAATCCCTATAGTATGTGATCCAATAGGTTCAAACACTAAGCCGGTAGCACTGGAACACTTCCAGTACCAGTCAAAGTCATAATCTAGCAATGATACCCGATGTCCATATAGGTTAAAGATTACAGAGCAACTCTCTAGAACTCCTGGCATATGGTTATTGCATAATTCATCCCTTTGATCTCAGAATGCTCAGGATGACCTAGGATTTGACTATCAACCCTGATTTAGTACATCTAGATCATGTCTCAACCTTACAAGTTCTGTGACTCCTCATAAGAACTATCCTGGCCAAGATTTTACTAAATTGAGACATAGTGAGTCATTCACTCTAAACCATTTGGAGGAGTCAATCCCATCTTGATCCACCTTGCTCCATAAGTACTTGACTATACCTAGAAACCTTCCATCACTGAATTAGAAATCAAGGTAGTCCAGTACCAAAGTACAGTGAGTTGCTTGCAAGCTACCATAGTGCCCTCATGTCTGGGGGACACATCCATATCCCTTTGCGAGCAACCCTTTGGCAGAAGGGAGCTCCACAGTTGGTCACATTCAGTGAGATGTTATACATTTAACTTATATATCACATCAATGTCTTTACACTCCTTGGTTAAGAAGACAACCAACCAATGTGATATACAACAACCTACGCATGATACATCGTCATCCTATAATAATGTATCCTTTGGTTGTGAACCAGTTTAAGAATTACTCGATATATCCTCTCTATATCAAATATAATAAGTTTTAAGAATTCCATCATACAAGAGTTCTTTTCAGGAAAATGCACATGTGATGAACAACCAAAAGAATAACTTTTATTCATTTAAAAAATTTACATACAATTACAAAATAGCACAACCATCTACAGCATAAATAATTGGCTTTGGGATACTATTCCCAACAACTCTCACTTGGACTAAAACCAATCAGTACATAATCTTATTCCCATTTTCTATTTACAATTCTCGAACTCTTGAACTCTGATAGCTTTAGTGAAGGGGTCGACCAGGTTCTTTCCATCGATCTTTTGAAGGTTGATGTCACCTCATTCCATGATTTCTCGTACAAGGTGATAGCACCGCAAAATATGTTTGGTGCACTGATGGGACTTCGGCTCTTTGGCTTGAGTAATGGCTCCAGTGCCGTCACAATACACTAGAATAGGACCATCCAGGAAAGGTGCCACTCCCAGCTCACCTAAGAATTTCTACAACCACACAGCTTCCTTTGCTGCATCCGATGCTGCAATGTATTCTGCTTCGCATACTGAGTCTGCCATAGTAGGCTGCTTGGAACTTTTTCAGTAGATCGCTCCTCCATTTAGGATAAAGATAAACCTTGACACACTCTTGCTGTCATCCCTATTTGACTGAAAACTGGAGTCAGTATATCCCACAAGTTTCAAGTCAGGTTCTCCATAAATCAGCCATTGGTCCTTAGTATTTTATAGATACTTAAGGATGATCTTTACCACTTTCCAATGAGCTTCACCTAGGTCAGACTAGTATCTGCTCACTACGCTTAGTGAGTATGCAACGTCTAGTCTAGTACATGTCATGGTGTACATGATAGAATCGACTGTCGAAGTATATGAAATTTTATTCACATGCTCTCTCTTCCAGGAGTTATCGCATAATCATTTTTGGAGAGTATAATTCCAGGGCCTATCGAAAGATAGCCTTTCTTGGAATTCTCCATGCTGAACTACTTCAGAACAGTATCAATGTACGCAGACTGGGACAGTCTTAGAAGCCTCTTAGATCTATCTCTACAAATCTTCATACCCAGTATGAAGAGGCTTCACCCAAGTCCTTCATAGAGAACTGAGATGACAATCAGACCTTTATTCCTTGTAGTGCTAGAATGTCATTTCTGATTAAGAGAATGTCATCCACATACAATACAAGGAATACAATCACAAAACCATTAGCCTATTTATAAATGCAAGGTTCTTTTCCATTCTTAACGAAGCCATATGACTTGATATACTTATCAAATCGCATGTTCCAACTCCAAGATGCTTGCTTCAGTCCATAGATGGACCTTTGAAACTTGCACACCTTTGACTCATCTGTGGATGTGAACCCTTCAGGTTGTATCATATATACCTCTTCTTCTAGCTCACCATTCAGGAAAGCTGTTCAAACATTCATTTGCTAGATTTGATAGTCAAAGTGTGCTACTAAAGCAAGTATGGTTCGAATGCATTTAAGCATTGCTATAAGAGAGAACGTCTTGTCATAGTCAATACCATAATGTTGACGATACTCCTTGGTAACCAGACGGGCTTTATAGGCCTCTACCTGCCCGTTTGCACCCCTTTTCCTTTTGAAAATCCATTTGCATCCAATGGATTTTATCCCCTCAGGCGGATCAACCAATGTCCATACATTATTGATTTCCATGGACTCCATTTTGGATCCCATAACTTCTAGCCATTTCTCAGAGTCGAACCTCTGCATTGCATCCATATAGGTAATCGGGTCCTCATTGTTCTCATCGAGTTCAATGGGATCACCATCCCGGACCAAGAACCATAGTATTTGTCTGGTTGATGCAGTACCCTACCGGATCTTTTTAATGGCTCCTGTGTGGGCTCTGAGTGTGATCTAATCACAACCGGTTCTATATTGTCCCTTAAGTGTGTCGATTCTTCTACTTGTTGAACTTCACTAAGTTCAATCTTAGCAGGTACAGTTCCTTCACCAAGGAACTTCTTTTCTAAAAAGATAGCCCTAAAATTGATGAACAACTTTTATTGCTCAGCCAAGTAGAAGTAGTACCCCTTAGACTCTTTTGGATACCCAACAAATAGGCACCGATCAAACCTAGGTCCAAGCTTATCCGTTTTCAAATATTTGACATAAGCTGGGCAACCCCAAACCCGAAGGTGTGCGAGTGTTGGCTTATGTCCAGTCCATATCTCATATGGGATTTTGTTAACGGAGTTACTCAAAACCCTATTTAACAGGTAGCAGGCTGACTCTAGAGCATATCTCCAAAAAGATAGCGGCAGAGAAGCAAAGCCCATCATAGACCGAACCATGTCTAATAGGGTTCGATTCTTCCTTTTAGATACTCCATTAACTAAGGTGTCCTTTGAGGTGTCCATTAAGAGAGAATCTCATTCTCCTCAAGATATGTCAGAAAATCACTGGAAAGATATTCACCACCTCGATTTGATCAAAGGATTTTCATATACTTTCCAGTTTGTTTTTCTACTTCATTACGATATCATTTGAACATGTCAAATGATTTAAATTTATGTCTCATCAAGAAGACATAACCGTACCTCGAAAGGTTGTCTATAAATATAATGAAATAATTATACCCATCTTTGGCACTAATATTCATAGGTCCGCATACATCAGTATGTACCAGACTTAGAATTTCTTTGGCTTGTTCACCTTTTTCAGTAAAAGGTGATCTTGTCATTTTTCTAGGAAGACATGACTCACAGGTTGGTAGTGAATCACATTCACTGATCTCGAGAAGATCTTCGCTTTTCAACTTGTTTATCATGTTCTTGTTATTATGACTTAGCCTACAATGCCATAGATATGCATCGCTGACATTATCTATCCTAGGACGTTTGCTAGATATGTACATTGCACTAACAGGTCACGATAGTACATAAATGTCTTTGTTCATGTATACATTTATCACAACAGAACCATTCCAAATGATTTTACAAATGTCATTCTTTATTGATAGTTCATAACCATACATGGCCAATTGGCCTACAGAAATGACATTCAGGATGAAAGATGGACAGTAATGACACTCATTCAAAATGATTATACAAAACTTGAAAACTAATTTGAGGGCTTCGAATGTCAGGACTGGAACTTGGCTTCCATTTCTCACGTTTAAGAATCTCTCGTCGTCGTCAAATCTCCTACTAAGTTGAAGTCCCTGCAAAGAATTGTAAATGTGAATTGGACTTTCGATTTTCAATACCCAGTTAGTAGTATCACAGATAGAGAAACTACAAGGTGTTATCATATCAATACCTTGTCCTGCACTGCCCTACTGCTTCCTCTTTTTGGACCTGTTCAGGTCAAGGGATGCAATATAAAGAGGACAGTTTCTCTTCTAATGATCCTGCTTCTTACAAAAGAAGCACTCCGCCTGGCTCTTATCAGCCTTTACCTTCTTGACCTGACTAGACCTAGAAGTATTTTGCACCTTCTTCCCTTTATTTCTCCTTTTCCCTTTCTTAAAGGGATGATGCCCCGCTGAAGATCCTCCCACTAGATTTACCATCCATTTATTGAGTTGGTGGTCTTTCTCATAAGTCTGTGTAACCCCAACTGACCATGGTAATTAACTACAGACTTATTCATTCTGAAATGATCAAGAAAGTTTAGATAAGAAGAGGGTAGGGAATTCAGTATCACATCTTTCTCGAGCTGTTCATGCAAGGGACATCTGAGCTTGCCCACGTGCTCAATCATCTCTATCAAGTACGATACATGATTAGTAATCGAGGCCCCATTAAGCATCCGTGCATTGTAGATAGCATAGGAGACCTTGTACCCTTAATGTCATCTGGTGTAGCAAAGGACTCATTCAACTTTTGAAGGATCTCCTCTGGCTGGGCTTCCTCAAATTTGTAACGAACTCGTCGTTCATCACTACCAACATGATGCATCGAATAGTGATCCTATCAGAGAGCCACTTCTGATAAGTGTCTCTTATCGAATCCCGAGCATTGGGAGCAGGGATTTCAGGTGCCAAATCTGATATCGCATATAAGATCCGTTCATGCTCTAGGATAATACTAAGCCTTCGATACCAGCTATCAAAGTTGGGACCCATAAGTTTCTCATTATCGAGAAGAGATTGAAGTGACAAGTTGGTAGACATCTAAAAGGAAAATCAAAATCTATTAGTATATATGAATTATTAACCTAAAGACATGGACTTTAGTATAAAGGCCCTCCCACTATTGTGTTCAGATTGGTAGCCTCTACCTCTAATCTGAGGAATTACTTTAATTTCTTAGTGGGTACTAGAATCCAATAGACAACACATGAGCCCGACTTTGGCCGGGCTACCCATGCACATCTAAAGGTTGGTTCTTTAACCGATTACTTCTCCAAGTAACTTTTAGTATTTAGATTTTGCCCCGAGGTGCACTTCAATTGACCTTTGGGCCTCCTATTGAAGGTCCTGATTAGGTCCAACCCTTAACATGACAAAATTCAATGCTTCTGACCAACGAATAGTCAAGCTCGAATGTAGCCGGCCCACTTGACCATCGTTAAGAGAGTCGCACTGAGCCATCATATTAGGAATGGTAATTCCAATAGCCTGATGAACACTCGATCTTTGGATCAGTTGATGAACACCTAACTATTGGATCCATTACCATTCCACTTAATGGAAGGCTAGGACTTAGTTATCCCCATAACTTCATCCTTTTATGGACCTAATAATTTAGAGGATTTAAATTTAATGTGATAGATGAAATAGATAAGAAGACATGGATCAACCTCCCACTGAATACATCAGTCATTAAGGAGGGTTTCAGAAACTAATGATCCATGGGCACCTAAAATCAGTTAAGACTGATTAACCTTAGGTGACATGGGTTAACACGAGTCAGTAAGCTATCCAATCAATTCTGATCGACCATATTGGCCAGGTAAGTGAGATCATAGGATGGGTTCCACTATTAACCGTCTTGCCTTAGACATCAACCGGATTGGCCAGGTAAGAGGTAGCCCCAAAGAACCATGATCAAATGCCATACTTAATTTAGACACCAATTAGTTCATCGGACTCGATTAGACTAGCCTAAAGACTCGGGCTAACCATTGAGCCACAAATCAGGTCCTTTTAAATTTATGGACTAATCAATCTAACTATTAGAGAGATCTATAAAGAAGAAATCCTAACTCAATATTTGATTAGATTAGTTTTCTATTTAGTCCAATGCATCTAAACTTAGGTCTAACCCAATTAAGAACCTAATTGAAGCTAACCCATGATTCTTAAAGCTTATTGAAATGACTTAAAATCTTTGAATCATATTCTTAGATTACTTTGTCATTCAAGGTAACTTAATTCTTATTTAAGTTCAATAATCTTCATAAATTGAAATAATTTCAATTTATAATGTAAAATAATTTTACAACCAATTAGAATTTGAATTCACTATTTTTTAGCATTCTCAAGTCAAGTGTCGACTCACTAGGGTCAAGTGTCGACACTATGTGGTGCGGATACCAAAGGAACCAGAATAAGGCAGAGGCTTCTTAACCCTCTGTGGATCACTTAAGAACATTCGAGTCCATTTTAATAAAGCTTAGTTCAGCTAAGTTATCTTTATTTGAGTCTTATATTAGTCAGCTCATGTTGAGCTAGTCCAGTCTAGTGTTAATCAGCTCATGTCAAGCTAATTTTAATTTTTTTGAGTCCTGTCCAAGTACACTGAAGACTCAAGACCACATCATACAAGTGAAGACCAAGTCCAACCAGATTGAATACATGGAAGTATAGCCCAAGTCCAATCTAGCTTGAAGATTTGAAGATCCCAGAAGGAAAATTCAGAAATCCTGAAGCCCTGAACCAACTGGAAGCAAACTGGGCCAGCCCAGGCCCAAGAGGGAGCTAGGGCACCAAGGCCTTGTGGTGACCACCCCTTGGTCGACCACTTAGGGTCACCCCCTTGGCTGACCAAGACAAGGAGTGAGGGAGAGTTCTTAGAGATTTTTTCTACCTAATGTTTCCTAATTTTCTAGCTAGGGTTTGAGTGAGAATAAGAGTCCTATGTATTTACTTTTATGTCCTTACTTGGGGCCCAAGACTAAGGGTTTATTTAAAAGACCCTAGTATCTTGTATGAGAGATAGATTTTGATATATGAAATATACTTAAGTTTTCTACAATTGCTTTGTGCTACCCTGCTGTGTGCTTAAGGTGTTTATTGGTGTCTTCTTCTTCTCGGTGTTGCAATTGACTCTAGCCTTCATTCAAGCCTCCTCTTCCCATGCCCTTGTTGCATTGTTTCTGAGTTTTTCTTATGTTTCCAACCTTGCTTTCTCACCCTTGATGGTTGTTTGCAGGTTCCCGAGTTCCTACGAATCCAATGACTCCAACCGGGCCGCAATCGGACCACCGAGTAGAAAGCCAGGAATCCGCGGGCTCTGGCTCAATTTTCCAGGCCGCATCCATCGAGGATGGGTGATCTCTTCACTGTGATCTTTACCAATCACATCAGACATCACCAGGTACACCCCCTCTACCACCAGTAGTTTTATTGTAGGAGAACTAGCCCTAATCGAGACTTCTCAGCCCCGGCGATCCCTCTTTACTACTTTCCTAGGTCCTGATCTGCATGTGTAGCTTTAAAAATTTATATAGAATTATTTATATCATATTTTGATCTAATATTCGGCATTTAACCACCTCATCCAACCCCTAAAATACAAAAAAAATAATCGCATGCATATTAGTCCCGCATCACTAGGTGTCGACACTAAGGTCGACACATGGCCTAAGACAGGGTGACAATAGAATGCCATATTTTTCGGTACGCGCTCATGAGTCGACACCTTTACTTTTCTTCTTCATGAGTCATATCACAAGCGGCACCCCTGCACACCATAGAAAATCCTATTGAATGGGAAGGGAGGATCTTGCAGTCCTACTTCTCTCCTATGATCGGACGGCCATGGTAATGCACTCAATCTAAGTACTTTGAAAGAGAAAACTAATGATATCTTAACATGCTACTATTATTATGCTACAGGAATCTAGCTCTGATACCAATGAAAGTGAAGCATTACAAATAGACTATATTTTAAAACTATTTTAAAATAAAGAATAGCAGAAAACTTGGTTGATAGATCAAGTCGATCTACCAATCTACCTGCAATAGGATCCAACATAATAAAAGTACATACAAAGGATACCATAAGCAATTAAAAGGAAAAGCATGTAACAATTTCATGCTTTAGATCTGATCACATGAGACCAAGGAAAAGATATGTTACCTTTAAACCGTTGGATGGAGGTGATGAAGAGCTGCCAAGCCACACAAGTGTCTGGCCTCTATGGGTAGTTCACACCACGGTCGATCCCAATTAACTCCCTTGGAGTGCTAGCTCCTCAGGATTATGGAAGCCAATCTTTTTCTTCCTTAGACCTGCAAGACCTTCTTGAAGCCGCTGGGAAGAACTTGTTGGAGGACAATAAGGAGAAGTGGAAGTGAAACCCTTCCCAACCAACTCTCTCTTCCCAAATCCTAGCTTGATTGCTAAGTAGGCTTACACCCAAAATCTTAAAACTCTCAAACCCCACTCTAAGGAATCTCTTTCTTTCTCTCTTAGAAAAGCCCAGCTTATCATCATCTTGCTGGCCCTACAATAACACTTATTTATAGTGGCAGCGAAGAGGGAGAGAGATATGGAAGGTGGAGTGATTCGAGGAGAGGGTTAAGGGTTAAACCAAATTAGCTCTAGGCTTAAATGGAAGAAAATTTGCATTCCCAAATAATGCATTCCATAAAAACTTGGAGCCAATTTTAGCCAAGATTTGAAATTTGCATTTGAAATTCAAATTTAGATCTTTTTAAAGGAAAGAGAGCATGAAAAATCAAATCTAATTTGATCCTAAGCCAAATCACATTTGGCTTGACCCATCAGGTTGTAATCATATTGCAAATAAGTCCTCCAAAATTTACTAATCGAGTTAGTGAAAAAAAATCCTTATCACAGCCAAGTGTTGACACTCTAAAGTATCGATACTTGGATCATGGTCAATCATATTGACCTCCAGTGATGCCAAACGATTCTTAATCATTGATCAGCCTTTAGATCAGGTAGAAACCTCTATGGTATGTGACCCCATAGATTCGAACACTAAGCCGGTAGCACTAAAATACTTTCAGTACCAATCAAAGTCATCATCTAGCAATGATACCCGACGTTCGGATAGGTCGAAGATTGCAAAGCAACTCTCTAGAATCCATGGTATATGGTACCGCATAATTTATCCCTTTGATCTCATAATGCTCAAGATGATCTATGATTTGACTACCAACACTAATTTAGTATATGCAAATCGTGTCTCAACCTTACAAGTTCTGTGACTCCTTATAAGAACTATCATGACCAAGATTTTGCTAAATTGAGATATAGTGAGTCATTCACTCCAAACCATTTGGAGGGGTCAATTCCATCTTGATCCACCACCGCTCCACAAGTACTTGACTGTACCCAGAAACCTTCTATCACTAGATTAGAATCTAGGTAGTCCAGCACCAAAGTATAGTGAGTTGCTTGCAAGCTAGCATGGTGACCTCAAGTCTAGGAGACAAATATACCCATATCCCTTCGCGAGCAACCCTTTGGCAGAAGGAAGCTCCGCAGTTGGTCATGTTCAGTGAGATGTCATACATTTCACCTGTATGTCACATCAATGTCTCTACACTTCTTGGTTAAGAGGACAACCAACCAATGTGACATACAACAACCTATGCTTAATACATCGTCGTCCTGTAATAATGTATCCTTTGGTTGTGAATCAGTTTAAGAACTACTCGATATATTTTCTCTATATCAAATATAATATAGTTCTAAAGACTCCATCATATAAAAGTTCTTTTCAGGAAAATACACATGTGATGAACAGCCAAAAGAATAACTTTTATTCATTTAAAAAATTCATATACAATTACAAAATAGCACAACCATCTACAGCCTAGATGATTGGCTTTGGGATACTATTCCCAACAAAAACAATATGAATAAAATGCATTTTAATTTGTGGAGAGAAGTTTTCTTTAAAGTCAATATCTTTTATTTGGTCGAATCCCTTCCCAACCAACCTTGCCTTATACCTAGGTTGAGAAGTCTTCTTTTGAGCTTTCTTTTTGAACACCCACTTGTTCTTCAAAGCTTTCTTGCCATTTGAAAGTTTTACCAAGTCATATGTTTGGTTCTTAAGCAACAAGCTCATCTCCTCTTGCTATATATCTCTCTGGCTCTCCCCCATTAGTAAGTATAACATATTCACTGGATGGGTACCTCTAGATGGAATATGCTCACGTTCAGACCTTTATAGCTATGCCTTTGCTTCCTGTTCAACTTTTGCATTCTCAAACTCTAGCTGTGTATCAGTACCAATAGAGCTTTCTAATTCATTAGAAGAGTCTAGCTATACATTTTCAGCATCCATCTGTGTATCATTGCTATTAGCTTCAAGTTCTTGTTGTCTAATCGACTCCTCAATCTCTAGATCGGCAAAGACAACCATTGGAACCTCGATCTTCTTCTTGATGTCATCAAGCATTTGGTCCTCCAAGAAGACTGCATCTCGGCTACTAACAGTTTTCTTATTCATTAGATCCCATAGGTGATACCCGAGCTCTACATTGGGATATCCTAGGAAGATACACTCCCTTAACTTTGTGTCCAACTTTGTTCTTTCATCTTTTGGCACATGCAAAAAAGTTCAACAACCAAATACTCACAAGTGATCATAAGAGACCTCCCTTCCAATCCACACATGCTTTGGAATATTGCCATCCAATCATGAGCTTGGAATAACATTGATGATATAAACAACGGTCCTCAAAGTCTCACTCCAAACTGGCTTTGACAGCTCAGCATTTGACAACATGCAATGAATTCGCTCCACAAAGTGCAACTCATTCTTTTAGTTATACTATTGAGCTACGGTGTCTTAGGAGTTATCTTCTCATGTTGAATTTCCTTGCCTCTGCAATAAACATCAAAAGGATCCAAGTATTCATTACTATTGTCGGTTAGAATACATTTGAGAGTCACCCCAGTCTCCCTCTCCACTATGGCATGAAATTGCTTGAAAGCTTTGAACACTTGATTCTTACTTTTCAAAGGATAAACCCACACCTTTTTTGAATGATCATCTATAAAAAACAAAGTAAAGACAACCACCAAGTGTCCTAACCATCATAGGACCACATACATTTGAATGTACATGTTGCCGCTCTCGTCGCCGCGCCCGCGCCCCGGATCCGTGGATCCTCCCTGACCGCCTGGCGAGGGAGCCTCCCTGGCTGCGGCGAACCTGCAAGAAGGGGTTAGAAGACCCTGGCCGGGGATCCCGGCGAGGGAGCTTCGACGGTCAAGTCAGTAGACGACGAGAAGGAACAGATTCTCCAAGACGGACCCCCTAAGGGGTTCCAGACTTAGAGAATTTACTAGTAAGAAAGGTGCTCTGGGGACCAGAAATTCGGCCGGGCCTCCTTGCCGAGCTCATGCCAAGCGATCCCCTCTCGAGGCCTCGGATCTCACTCTCGGAGCGAGGCTTTTTGCCGCTGCTTCTTCCTTGTCCCCAGGCTTGTCCGCTTACCTTGTCGTCCCCAGCTTCCTTCCTTTTATCTCCTCCCGCCGTTCGCCTGTCTTCTCCTCCTGGGAGGCTCCCCTCCCCCGTCCCTTTCTCTTTCCCCTTTTCGGTGAGGAGGGCCAGGCGGCTTTCCGACCTCGTCCGCCGAGCCCAACAGGAAAAAGTCAAAGACAGAAAGGGGGGGGGGGGGGGGGGGCGGCGCTGGTAAGGTGGCCGGTCAGGCCTCGGGCCCAGTGAGAGCGCTCTCTTTTCCAAGTGTGGGCGCCATCCGTCTATGGGGCCTGTTTTGTCAGAATCGCGCCTCTCGGCTGCGGGACCTGTCGGGCCGATGCAAATGGTGTTTTGCGTGCCGCCGCCATCTGTACGGGGTGCCGTTTGTGATGCGTACGGCCCGAGGGATGACCTCGGGGCCTGCGCCTCCTTCCCTGGGACCTTCTCCGTATGGGCGGCCTGACCTCGGCCGAGGCGGACCCATCCCCGGGGGCCACCTGTCGGAGGAGCGAAGGATCGGCCGACCTCGGCCTAGGTGGACCCCTCCTGGGTGGACACCTGGCGAGGTGGCAGGAGGTCGCCTGGCTTCGGCCGAGGTGGGCCTGTCTCCAGGGGCCACTTGGCGAAGGAGCGAAGGACCGGCCGACCTCAGCCTAGGTGGACCCCTCCTGGGTGGACACCTGGCGAGGTGGCAGGAGGTCGCCTGGCTTCGGTCGAGGTGGGCCCGTCTCCGGGGGCCACCTGGCGAAGGAGCGAGGGATCGGCCGACCTCAGCCTAGGTGGACCCCTCCTGGGTGGACACCTGGCAAGGTGGCAGGAGGTCTCCTGGCTTCGGCCGAGGTCGGCCCATCTCCGGGGGCCACCTGGCGAAGGAGCGAAGGATCGGCCGACCTCAGCCAAGGTGGACCCCTCCGGGTGGACACCTGGCAAGGTGGCAGGAGGTCGCCTGGCTTCGACCGAGGTGGGCCCGTCTCCGGGGGCCACCTGGCGAAGGAGCGAAGGATCGACCGACCTCGACCTAGGCGGACCCCTCCTGGGTGGGCGCCAGGCGAGGTAGTAGAGGAGCCCCGAACCGAGCTCGACTTCGGCGAGAGCAGTTTATCTTAGAAAGTCGTCTGGCGAAGTAGCCTGGCCGAGCTCGGCCTTGGCAATGTGACGCTGACTCGGCCGGAGAAACCTCCACGTGGCTCGATCATATTTGGCGGTATCTGAGCCCGGCCACGTCATCGTTACGGCCGTAATAGTACCAAATCAAGCACATTCCTCTTTCTAGGATGAATTTTATTGGAAAAAAAATATAATGTTGTTTACCAGCTAAGCAATGAATACAAGATTTGAGAGTCACACTTTTGAAGTCAGGTAAATGCTTCCCTTTTGTGAGGCAAAAGACTCTTCTTGCTAACATGACCAAAGCGCTTATGCCATAGCTCCAACAAAGATTGATCTTCACTTGTGTTCGCCTCTCCATCACATACTTTGGCCTCCATCTGATATAGAGAGCAACATATTTTTCCTTTTGCCATAATAAGGGAACCACAAGTCAGCTTGCATTGATGTCTATCGAAGAGACTGTAGTAGCCTTCTTCATCAATCTTGCCCATAGATAGCAGATTATATCAAAGATCTGGTACATGCCTCACATCTTTGAGCACTAATCTAGAACCAAGATTAGTCTTGATGTAGATATCATCGACTCCCATGATGTTAGAAGAGCCAGTATTGTCCATCTTGAGCATGCTATTATGATTTTAATAGGATTAAAAGAAATCTTTTCAAAGAGTAATATAATATGAGGCACCTAAGTTAATCACCCAACTTGAGCCATCACTAGTAATACAAAAACAAGAACCCAGTGATGAATAAAAGATAAATGAAGGCTCCTTAGATTTTGGCTTCTCATCGCCCTTCTTCTTCTTTTCCTTTTACTCCTTGAATAACAAACAATATCTCTTAATAAGGCTAGGCTTCCTACAATAATGATAGGTGCCTCTAATTCTTGACTTTGATATCCCCATCAAACCATTATGCCTTCCTTGCTTGAATTCATATTCCTCCCCTACTTTTTAGCAACCAATGCATCGAAAGAGGGCATACCCGTGATTTCCTTCTAACCTCCTCATTAAGCAAGGTAGAAGTGACAATATCCATGGTAACAATATCATCATGTGCCAAATTACTAAAGGAAATCATCAAAGTCTCCCAGCTATCCAGCAAAGAGATAAGAAGGAGAAGAGCTTGCAACTTATCATCAAGAGTCGTCTTCATAGCAGCAAGTTAATTCATAATCTTTCTGTTTCATTGAGGTGCTCGACAATAGAATTCCCCTCAACATACTTTAGATTCACAAGCTTTCAGATCAAGAAAACCTTGTTGCTCCCAATTTTCTTTTTATATATGCTTTCAAACTTCTTCCATAAAGATTTTATTAATGTCTCCATAGAAACAAGATGAAAGACATTATCATCAAGCCATTATCTGATGAAATCAATAAACTTTCGATCATCTCCCATTCACTATGTTCCATGTCTTCAGGTTTAGTATTTTTTTCCGAGAAATCATATATCAAAATCTTTGCACGACAATAGATCCTTCATTTCCATTCAAGCTGATCATTCGAGTAGCCTTTACCTGCATCAGGAAACCCGAGCTTTGATACCACTTGTACGAAGGAAGAGGAAAGAATATTATAGAGTAAATCAGAAAAGGATAGAAAAAAATAACAAGAGGACATAGAATTAATGTGAAAAAATCCAAACTGAGACAAAACCACAACACCAAGCCAAACCAATCACTATTTCCAAAAGATCTAAAACAAGGATGATTACAAGTATTATCTCTCTAAAATATTAGTAGAGGGCAAAGATCTATCACATAAACTAGATCTTCTATGAGAGAGTACAAAATAAGAGAGTAAGAGGAATACAAGAGAGATCAACACAAAATCTCTTTCGAAAACTAGAGAACTTAGAACCAAAAATGATCCACCTTATAAAGACCATAAGATTCTAAGATATTCTTGAGAAGACAGATCTCCAACACTCCCAAAAACAAGAGAAAAAAAGTTTCCCTCTTCATTGATTCTCCTACATTTTTAGCCTACTTATTTTATGTAACTACTATCAATCTCTATTTTTCTCCAAGGCAATCAATATACCATTAGAAAAAGCAACGAGTCTACATTCCAACATAACAAATTATGTGCCAATCGAAGTCTCCAATGCAAAGATTTGGTCAAAATACTCCTATCAATTCTAAAAATTATGGATTGTTTAGCCTTTCTCAAGAATAGTTGGTGATACATCAAATTCCATCATTATAAATGATGGAAACAACTAACCCAACTTGGAAATAAGTCATACCTAATTGGAGATTGGGCTAGCATTAATTCAATTAGTTGTGCATTCAAAGGATGTTGGGTCAATCTCATTAAGGAGGGACAAAATCCAACATATATAAGACCACGAGTTCTGACAGTATAGGATACTAAAAAATTAGTATCTTCTTAGTTGTTTCTTCTCTTTCCTAATTTTTCTCTATGTTTAAACACTCTTCTCCTTCTTATTATTGAATCCTGAAAGATATGTCGATCTTCTAAATGATTGTACTTTAAGAAAGAGGTTCCTGATTGTATCTTGGGATAAAATTCTTGATAAACACGAACACAAGTGTTGGGAATTTATCTTAGGATAGTGATTACATGCTTTTAGATATTTTCTCCTATATCATAAACCAAACAATCCAACCAGACTTTTGGTAAATCCAATTTCTTAGTTTTATAAGTAGTGTCTAAATATAACTTAAACTTTTCCTAGTTTTGTTTTACTAAAACTCTTTTTTTTAGACAAAAATTTTATTTAAAAAAGGATTCTTGCATACTTAAAACTCTATTTTTAGAATGATTTTTTCTAATTATATGCTACATTTTAAGGCAAATATTATTCCAATTACTCTTTCGGTTTTTTATTAAACTATTACAACAAAAAAATCAGTTTATGTATTTTAATTCATTTGAAACTTTGAGTTACTAAATAGTATTTGTACATTTATTGTTCTAAAGATTGATTAATTGCATTTGTTTACGGGTTTTATGTTTGCTTAGAGTCCTAATATTCTATAAACTCTATTTGCAACTCTATTTAAATCCTATGAAATTAAACTTTTTGTAATCTTTATCATGGTTGCCGAGGAAGCTTTGACCTTAAACCCAAAAAGTTTAATGATCATGAATTCCATAGATGGTAAGAATAGCTTGAGTCTTGGTTAATCACACTGGGTCTAATCACTACCATTAAGAAAAGGCCACTATATAGAGTATCCTTTTTCTCTTCAAAATCTTTTAATTTCTCAAATACTACTAGAATTGATAAATCTCATGAAGAAATAGAGTTCCAATGCAGGTTTAGAATCCTAATTTGTATTTTTAATGCCTTATATGAAAACTATAGAAACTTTAAGACTACTAAGAAACTTTAGACTGCCCTAGAAGATGTCTATATTAAAGACAATGAGAGGGCTATAAGGTTTACAATTAATAATTTCAGTATCTTTAGGATGGTAGATAATGTCCCAATAAATGATGAAATTCATTAATTCCAAAATCTAGTCCAAGAGATTTGTAAAGGGAGCTTGATATTAGATGAGAATTATTAAGTATCTTATATAATTAACAAGCTCCCATCTTCGTGGACCAATTTTGGATATAAACTTAGAAAAACTCAAGATAGCCTTACAATTAAATCAGTAATCTAAGCCATTAGAATAAAAGACTGATACCAAATTAGAGAGTTGAAGGAAAACCTGTTGAAGGCCAAAGCAAACTTGACTGAATCTTAGAATTTAGAGCAAAAACTAATAGTTAGAACCATTAGAGCTTGAATCAAACCTTTAAACCTAAGAATTTCAATAATAAAGATAAGAAAAAAAAGGGGTAGATTCCAGAACTAGCTTAAACCCAATTCTCAAATCATGGGAATCAAGAAATCTACTAATGGGAGGTTTTGCTTCATTTGTGGCCGAGATAACCATCTTGCACATCGGTGCTTGTATCGAAAAAAAAAAGTTATGATCAAGAAGAAGAACAACCTCAAACTAAACCCATAGTAAATATGGTTGAAGGAGAATTATCCACCTTTAGGTCAGTATCATTTATGCCATTAGTTAATTTTACCTATAAAACTACTGATTATTAGTTAGACTTTGGTACCAATGTTTATGTTTGCACTGATAGATCATCCTTTTCCTCTTATCAAGACTAATATAGGGGAAGTGTAATTATGGAAAATAAAACAACTATTAATATTTTGGGTAAAGAAAATATCAACCTAAGGTTTACATTAGGAAGGAGCATTATCCTTAGAGACATGCTTCATGCTCTTGACATCAGAAAAAATCTTATCAGTGGGTCCCTTTTAGTGCAATTAAGTTATAAGATTGTATTAGAGTCTAACAAGATTGTAACTTCTAAAGATGATATATTTATTAGAAAAGGATTTGTATTTGAGGGATTATTCAAACTCAATATAATTTATCCTTCAATTAATAAAAATTATTTTTCAGATCCTTCTCAATCTATCTTGTTAAACTCCAAATTTTGAAATGTTTGGCATAGTAGATTAGGACATGCCAATCTTAAATATATTCAAAAGATGTTTGTTGACACCGATTCTCGTCCAGATGCTAGAGGTGGCTGGTGAGGCAGTACTCGTGGGATATACATGCAAGAAAGTCCTGGCAGAAAGCAGGTATGGTGAGGATCCTCAAGTAAGGTGGTAGGTAATAGAAGGAAGAGAGGAGAGCAGAGTAGAGAGGGAGAGAAGTATCATAGTATAGGAAACATACCTTGGGGGTTCTTAGGGAACCCCTTTTATAGACCCGAGATAGGGTCATTTTTAGAAAAGAAAAGCCCTTAGTGGGTTAGGTAAGAAGTGATAGATTTAAAGATCCTATTAGGTAGGATATTAAAGGATCATTCTATTTGTTCAGGATATCTACCTCCAATTAAATGAGATTTTATCTTTTATGCACTGCCAGTCATATTTTTTAATGATGATGTGGATTGTTGCATAGGACTGATCATGCTTCTTTTAATTGCGAGGTTTTGTTAAAGATTACGAGATATGGCCTCCTGATCATACCATTGGATGTGTGGAAATGAGCATCGATTGATTCCTTCGTTGGCTACCTTGGAGAGTGCTTCTAGGGCCTTGACCCACTTTTGGGCACAAGGATTCAGGGTCAGTTTGAGTACCTTCATCGAGGCCGAGAATCAATTGAGACTAAGAGACTTAGGATGCAGCTTTGGCCCATCCAAAAGATATTAGATTGGAGATCGAAGAGGCTTGGTCGACTAGAAAAGGCCTGGTTGGTCCAAAGAAACTTGGTTTGAAAAGGCTTGATCGATCCAAAAAGGCTTGGTCAGATCATAAGTGCCCAATAATATTAGAGTCTAAGTAGAATTCTCCCCAATAGTAGCCAAGTTAGTACAAGCGCACCCCTACGAAAGTGTAAATGGTTATGAATAGAAAAAAGGAATGAAATAAAGTTTATAAATAATTCAAATATACCTTAGAAGCATCCAAAATATTATCAATACTTTTTTTTTCATTGGTTATGGATAGAAAGAAAGAATGAAACAAATTGTATAAATGATTCAAATATATCTTAGAAGCTTCTAGAATATCATCAATACTCTTTCTTTCAGTAACCTTCAAAAAATCATTTGAAATAGAATAAGAAGACTATCCTGAAATTTCACTTATCCTCTAGGTATAAGACTCTTCTCCATTTAGTAATTTGACATAGGAGAAGAACATTAGGTTATATCAAAAAAGAATTGAATTATGGAAAATCTTTTGTATATAAAACTATAATAATAACAAAAGGAAAACCATACTTGTTTATGAATTTAGCAACTTCTTTTAGAGGATGATTGGTCAATACCTTGGATCCATAATATGCATTTAAGATGCCCATTTTTTTCTAACAATATCATATCCAAAGTAATTTTAACAATCCAATTATAACTAATGTTAAGATAGAATTGGGTAACAATATGAAACATAATGACATATTTATGTTGGAATTGCTTAGCTTTGAACAATTGAAAAACAATGATCATAGGCCCATAGTTTCCCTCCACCAGATATGAGTCTATCTAATCAACAAATTCCCCCCACAAAGTACAGTGAAGTATTTTCTTACCGATATTAAAAACAAAATATCAAAAATAATAATAATAATGTTAGCATGTAAGTGTACATACAACTCAAATAAAGCAAACAAAAAAAATATGAACTAACTCCAAATCTTCAATCACAATACCCATTACTCTGCTCTTTTTGCTTTTCTCATCCTTTTCCATTACATTGTCCCTTCCCACCCCTTCTCCAATAACATCTATTAAATCAACCAAAACTAAGTAAAAATAGTTGAACTAAGATAGCAGCAAATACTTTGTTAAGAAACCAAAAAAATAACCGATGAAAATGATACTTACCAAATAATGAACCGCTAATAATCATATTACTAATTTCAAGGAATGACTTAAATGAAAATGATTCCTTTGGAATCTTGTCATTTACATTTTCAATAATGTTTGTAATACCCATGAAATTAACCTTGTATTTGTGTTGTGTTGTTCTATACTTTACATCATTGAATCCTACCATCAAGTTTTGAATGAGATAAGTAGCTCTTTCAATCAACAATGACTTGAACTTGACTATAAGACTTTGCTTGATCAAAGTATGTATTTTAGTATCCTGAAATTTCAAGATAAATCTCCACTATAGCTTAAACCAGGGAAAAAGGTCATTTAACAGATAGAAAAGGATCGTGACCTTCTCATCTGTAAGTATCATTTCAATGGAGTAGGTTTCGTTTGGATTGCCATAAGTTGGTATAGCCTAGAGATGCATAACTCTAACCTTGATCTTCCAATTAACCATCCTACAAACAATGTCATCTAGGAAACTCAACTTCCAAGCCATGAGATAATAGAGTAATGACACTCACAAAGAAGAGCTCTACACAAGATATTAGAGCATGGAATATTTGATCATGACAACATGCTATTTTATAGCACTAGGGATGAGAAGAAAGAAGAGAAAAAAAAGACATAGCGGGAGAGGGAGAGAGAGCAGAATTGCTGCAATTTGGATTCTGAAGATATCTTGGAAAGAGCAGTAGAAGCTTAAGAGAATAAATATTTTTTTTTAATAACATATTTTTCAACTTAATAGAAGAAACAAAAATGCATGTGCTTAGTTGAGCGGTTTAGTTTTGTGCCTTGGATTAAACTTGAGCTAGTTGTCAAATATTAATTAATTAGTTAGCAATAATTTTAGTTATAATTAGAGAAAATAGAAAACAAAGATAATTAGAGAAAAGGAGAAATTTGATTGAAGAGGGAGACTCAAATTCAAATATACATTGGAAAGATGCATAGAAATAATTAATTACACTAATTGTCTAAGCAATAAATAATTATAAAAGATATTTGAACTGTTAGGCATTTGATGCTTTGTCAAACATTTAATGTGAAGATGATATAGAATGCATACATACATATTGCATAAAAATATTCTACGGAAATGATTTGGTGTAAGTTTTGGAAGAAAAATTTTCTCCAAAACTAAGCTAGACTTCTTTGCTTTTACAGATATATTATATTTGTTAGCTAATCATATAATCAACTATATGGTTTACATCCTTATAATGCTTATTAACTTGAACTCTTCAAACATCTGAAGTAGGTGATATACATCCAAGAGCAAAGGCTGAATCATCCAAGGGTTTTCCTTCACCTCTTCTAAATAAGAGTCTCTATGTTATGGAAACCCCAAATTATAAGTAATTTATATCTATTAAGGTCAAGGATTAATTAGTTATAAGCTCTTGTGCTCTAGCAAAGCTACTTAAAAGTTTCTAAACAGTAAGTTTCATATGAAGATTGATGGACTTCACATGGAATAAATTGAAGGGAAGATTGTCTATAAATCTGAATGTTAACTTAAAATTGCAATTTATATCTATCATGGTCAAGGAACACTTAATAACAAGCCCTTATGCTCTACAAAAATTACTTAAAAGTTTATGAATAATAAATTTCATCTGAACTTGCAAATTTTTGTGGTCTCTATATAAAATATTTCAAAAGGAATATTGGTTATAGAACTTTATATTAACTTAAAATGGCTTCTTCAACCCGAGTCATAAGTTTATATTGCAGACCCTAAAAGGAACTTGTTTTAAAGAAAAAAAAAATTATAGCTCCTTTTTCTAGTATAAAATTATGGTAAAAAGATAATAAGTTTAATATAAAGAATAGAAAATTTTATAGCTTCTTTGTAGATTACAAAATTTATAATGTTAAGAACAAGTGGTCTATATATATCATGTCGATGATATTCAAAGACAATTTGTAATTGGAAATACCATAAAAATGGAGCTATGGTTGCCAACTTTACTTCTATTTGATTGTTTGTAATTCAAAACTATGCATGTAAATGCAATTGTTATGTTGTATGATATTTAAAATGATATAATAAATCTGCAAATAATCAGGTAATATTATCTCTTGGAAGCACCAAACTATTTAGTTTTCTATTATAATATAATAATAATTATTATTGGATCATTATAACAATAGTCATCATAGAAATTATGCCCCTATAAAATTTGATATTATTATTGATAGATGTATTGTCCTAATCATAAATTTATGTTTGTAATATATTATTGTAGTAACTAATATTTATTATATAATAGTTATTATCATATAATTATTATTATTATAATAGCATACACAAGTTATAAGAAGAATCATTTTGGGACAATAATAATAAGTCGATAAGCATGCTATAGTTGTAATAATAACTATATTATTAAATAATTATTAAAACATTATTGTTAGAATGATAATTATTATTATAGTAGTCTACTTCTTTTGTTATAGTATAACAAATATCGTATCATTTTTATAATCTTAGGAGAATATTAATATTATTAGTAGATTATAAAAATAACTAGTATAATTGTAATATTATACTATTTATTTGACATTACAATAATTACATAATATTATGAAAATAAAATTATATACTTAATATATTTATTAAAATAATTAATGTATATTTAATATAAAAATGATAAATATTGAATTTTAATGGTTAAAGAGTGCTTAGGAGTTGAGGTTTGCTTCTAATTGCAACAAACCTTGTATTTGGAAATACAACAAATTTTTACTATAGCTCTAACTTTAATATTTGGATTCTTTATGTAATTCAAAATTTTGAACCTTGCAAAAGTCAAGTAATCACAGAAGTAAGGTCTCAGACTCGCAGAAGACAAGTGAAAAGTTATCTTGATCAATAACATAATAGGAGAAAATTTAGAGAGAATCAATATATTCTAAAATCTTGGGTAATACTTTTAGATTAAGGTTTCAAAATCACAACCAATATGATAAATTTGAGATGAAAAAAATATTAGGTAAAAACATATTTAACAACATAAAAAACATCAATCGATACAAATATATTGGGTAGACTGATATATCAAATTTATTGATTTATACCAATAAGAAAGTAAGACCAAGACTTTAATATTTATCACATTTGAGGGTGTTAGATACTGATGCAAACTAGGATCTTGATGGAGATAAAAACCTATCTTATGAGTCATGTTTTGCTATCAATTTTCAACATGGAATTAAAAAATATATTAGTACATTTTTTCACATGTGCTAAGAAGTCTCAAGCTCTGTGTACACCCTCATCTATTTTTCAATTATTCTGATTCCACAATAGACTAGGCTAACCCCTGGCAGTTGTTAGCTAACCCCTAGTAGTTGCAACCTTCCATAGAGGAGGATGTTTCAAGTCCAATCCTTGGTAGATCGGATTTAGAACATGTTTGATTGAGAGGAATTAGATTCTAGAATGAGAATGGAAATTAGTGACTCCCATTCCAATTGTTTGGTTTTGGAGAGTTTTATTTTTATTCTGATTTTAAAAATAATGGAAAAGCCTCAATCTATCAAAATCTAATCTGAGCTCTTATCTAGTATTCAAAATCTCTTTCAATTTTAATTCCAATTCCAATCACAAACCAAATACATTGGAGAACATGGCTATTTCATTTTTTATTCTAATCCATTCCAATTTTGATTTTGGAGCACTAAATGCACCCTTAGTTTGGCAAATTTTAAGCAAAGAATGGGTTGGAAAAATTGTTTGCTTGTTTGGCACATGGCTCTTAGCTATGATAGGAGAGAAATTCTTTATCCACCGCTCTTGATGAAAAAAAATTATATCACTTTACCAGATTGGGTCATAAATAGTAATTAATAATATAATCGTACCAATTTTTCAATACTATAGGCATTTAATGTAGCTTAGCTCTTTTTTTCAATTTTTTTGGATAAAAATATCATTTTCTTTATTATGATATCTTGTTGGTAATTGTTATGACTTCCTATGATTTTTTATGATATCTAGTTATTTTTTATAACTTCCAGTATTTGACATCCTATTGGTTATAATGATTTATTATTATTCCTTATAATATTTGTTTGGATAAATCAAAGGACCCGACTCATAAAAGGCCAAGATGGGCCTATAGAATAAATCAAAAGGCCATATCAAGCCTAGAAGCTGATGAGACGGTACATGGCCGACCAACACATAAAGTCCGATCAGCACATAAAGTCTGGCTAGCACATAAAGGTCGACCAGCCTATAAAGGTTGACTAGTACATAAAGACTGACCGACTTAAAAAAAAATGAGGACAACAAGAAAAGAGTCGGTTATTTTACCAGAATAATCAACTATCATTATAACAAGCACATGTTGGTTTCCAACGGAATAACGTCAGAGCTAACTACCAAAGGTCCTTTCAACTAAATTCTGTTAATGCCCATGCATATAAATACCAGTATAGGAACCTCCATGGGTAAGTAAGATCAACTTACTGGAGTATTCTCTCATTTCTCTATCCATTTTTCTCTGAGATTCTGTATCTGTTTATCCGAACCCTTGCTGACTTAAGCATCGGAGTGTCCCCTACCAGAAATCCTCCGATGAGTGGGTTTATTTTGCAGGATTGCAAGGAACCTGACTTAGCAAACCAAGAAGGTTCAGAAGGGTCACTTTGGTTTGGCAACAACAGATTGGCATGCCAGGTAGGGGTATAGAAATTAAATCTTGAAAAGAATCTTGAAGAGAAAGATGATTAAAAAAAAAGTACAAAACACATCAACTAGAAGAGCCCGTCCATCATCCAAGAAGAACGATTTACTCTTAGATGGTGAGGACATTGCCCCTACGGCAAGCATAGGACGGCAGCAATTAGATGTTCTTCTAAACAAAATGGAAGTCCTAACCACTACCGTCCAAAACCTTCAAGAGGTAACAATCAATGGGCAGTAATGCCCAATCGCGTCAAGATATAACTGATGATCTCCTCTATAGGAGGTTTGATGCCCTGAGCTAAGCCATCACTCTTATCATCGCCACTCCTTAAGCCGATGCTCTCCGATGCGACAAAACTCCCAACTTCACGGATATGGGGAAGACCGGCTCAGAGGGAAAAGCCCAAGATCCCATTCCATCTCCTCCAATGAATCTACCCCAAAAAGCACCCACAAGAGCCTGGAAATTTGACGACGGGATAGCTTTGAGAAGAAATTCTACAAGCTAGAATTACAGGTCACCAAACTTGACGACCAAAGAACATATGATGAAAGATTGACGGCCTATGACACACGACCACCTTTCTCTAGAAGAATCATGGAGGAGAAAATTTCGTCCCATTTAAAGATCCCCTAATTGGAGCTTTATGATGGAACAACTGACCCACTTGATCATTTGGATAGCTTCAAAGCTCATATGATGATTCAGGGAATAACTGATGTCCTCCACTACCTCGCTTTCCTAGCTACACTCACGAAAGTCGTAAGGATGTGGTATTCGAGTCTTCGATCAGCTACCATCCATTCTTTTGAACAACTAAAAAAAATATTTATGGCTTATTTCAGGACTAGCTGGAAGATGCCATGCAATTCAAATAGCCTTTTTCTCATCCAGCAGCAAGAAGGTGAAACTTTAAGAGACCATGTGGCTCGCTTCAATTCTGCCACACCGGAGATTCTAGATCTAAACGAGCATGTCACCATGTCAACCATGAAAAAGAGACTTCGATCATTCAGATTCATTTTTTTCTTGGATAAGAAGTTCCCCATCGGCTACTCCGAACTACTGGCACGTGCGTATAAATATGCACAGGCTGAGGAACAAGCCACCAGTTGCTGCCAAGCTGAGGGGAGACCTGCCCCAAAAAAGAAAAACACATAGAACAATGAACCATAGCCATCAAGCAATGAAAATACCTCAACTCAATGGTGCAGCCCAAAGTCGAAGAACCTGGTCAGCAAGTTCGACATTTACACTCCTCTCTCTCTTCTAAGAGAAAAGATACTGATAGAGATTGAAAAAGAAAGCTTTCTCCAAAGATCTTGGTCGATGTGAGCACCTCCAACCTCATTCAAGAAGGCCAAATACTATCGATTCCATAGGGATCACGGACACACCATGAAAGAATGCATCCAGCTGAAGGACAAGATTGAAGGCCTAATCAAACATGGTTACTTGAAAAAGTACATTTATAGTCAAGATCGTCCATCTGAGGTGGCTGCCCTAAGGCAAATCATTGACGGTACGAAGCTCCCCAACCAGTGACCCACTGATGGAATGGTCGGCATGTTACATCGCCGATCACACTACGGAGAAGATAATGCTTCGAAGAGACCTCGAACAAGCAACATCATCAGCTTTTTTGATGATGACCTGCAAGGGATTCAAGTACCCTACGATGACCCTATTGTAGTCTCTGCTATTATAGCAAACTATGATGTAAGAAAAATTTTGGTGGATAATGGAAGCTCGATTGAGATCTTACTTTATAATGCTTTTCTCAAAATGAACTTATCTAAGATAAATTACAAAGAACCTCAGCACCCTTTACTGGATTCGGAGAAAATTCGGTAGGAGTAGAAGGGGAGATAACTCTTTCCGTAACTCTCGAAATAGAACTAAGGTAGAGAATGCTTCTAATCACATTCATGGTCGTCCAGACATCCTCAGCATATAACACCATTTTGGGATGACCCATCTTAAATAAATTTAGAGCCATTGTCTCCACTTATCATTTACTAGTCCGATTCCCAACAAGGAACGAAGTCGGAGAAATGAGGGGAGATCAACAGGTAGCCCGACAATGCTTGATGACTCAAGATCGACAACCATTCAACAAAATGACCATAGAGCAAATGGTCCAATGGGATCAGATGAAAGAGATTAGAGAATTGGTCGAAAGAACCATCTCCGTACCACTTATAAAAGACGATCCAACTAAGGTCATACATATTGGGAGTCTGCTCAATGAAGACATGAGAACAAAACTAATTGACTTCTTAAAAGAAAATACTGATATCTTCGCCTGGTCAGCTAATGACATGTTAGGGATTCCTCCCGAAGTCATCACTCATTAGTTGAAGGTCGATCTAGGGAGTCTGCCAGTTCATCAAAAAAAAAGAAATTTTGCTCTGAAAAGATAGAGGGTCATCAACGAGGAGGTAACCAAACTCCTAGATGCAGGACTCATAAGGAAGTCGATTACCTAGATTGGCTCGCTAATGTGGTCATGGTAAAAAAGACAAACAACAAGTGAAGAATCTGTATTGACTACACCGACCTCAACAAAGCTTACCTAAAGGATAGCTTCCCTCTATCCAAGATTGATTAGCTTATTGATGCCACCGCTGGACAGAAGCTCCTAAGCTTTATGGATACCTTTTTTGGTTATAACCAAATTTGGATGAATCATGAAGATGAAGAGAAGATGGCCTTTATCACTGATAGAGGGCTATACTGTTACAAGATAATGCCCTTTGGCTTAAAAAATGCTGGAGCGACATACCAAAGGCTAGTCAACAAAATATTCGAGAGACAGATTGGCAAAACCATAGAGGCATACATCGACGACATTATCGTCAAGAGTATCTAGACCAACGATCACATTAGAGATCTCCAAGAAGCCTTCAACGTACTGCGAAGATATCAAATAAAATTGAATCCAACCAAATATGTCTTCGGAGTCATGTTGGAAAAATTTCTTAGTTTCCTTGTTACCAATCGAGGAATTGAGGCCAATACTGAGAAAATTCAAGCTATCCTTGTATGAGACACCCCTCCAATAAGAAGGAAATCCAATAGCTGACCGAATGGATCGCATCATTAAACTGATTCATCTCTTGATCGGCTGAAGGTGTCTTCCTTTCTTTAAAGCCTTGGATAATTGAGAGGATTTGAGTGGTCAGAAAGTTGCTGATGAGCCTTCAAGGAGCTGAAAAAATATTTGGTCAATCCTACCCTACTCTTGAAACCTGAAAAAGGAGAGACTTTATATCTCTATCTCGCTACTTCGGATGAAGCTATCAGTTCAGTACTAGTCAGGAAAGGATTCGACGGTACTCACAAAGCAATCTACTATAGCAGCAAGGTGCTGCATGATGCCAAGATAAGATATCCAAAAATACAAAAGTTGGTATATGCCTTGGTGATAGCAGCAAAGCGCCTGAGACCATACTTCTAGTCTCACCCCATCATCATGTTGACGGACCAACCGCTAAGAGCCATCTTACAATGCCCTGATATCTCGGGCAGAATGACCAAATGGGCCATCAAATTAGAAAATTTTGACATCACATATCAACCCCAATCAGCAATAAAGGCCCAAGTCTTAGCTGACTTTGTCGCTGAATGCACTTGGGGTGACAAAGAGGCACCTACTGGAGAAATGCCTATCGAGTCTGAGGATGACTCTATCGCCACGTGGATTCTTCATGTGGATAGGGCATTTAATTCTTCTGGTCATGGAGCCGGCCTGATCATAGCCAACCCCGACAAAGATGTCATGGAGTATGCTCTTCGGTTCTCTTTTCGGGCATCAAACAATCAAGCCAAATATGAAGCTCCTCTGGCAAGTCTTAGAATTACAAGAGAATTGGGTGTCCAGAAGATGAGAGTGTTCTTGGACTCTCAGTTAGTGGTCAACCAAACCAAGGGATATTTCGAAGCCCGAGATGCAACTATGACGAAATACTTGGAAAAGGTTCGGGACCTTATGACTCAATTCGATTCTCTTGACATCACTCATATTCCCTGGACAGAGAATTCCTGAGCCGACTCACTATCCCACCTAGCCACAATGGAACCTGACTCCTTAGGTCAGACTTTTATTGAATGCTTGGAGACTCCTAGCATTATGACTGAAAAAGGAGAGGAAATACACTAGATCGAACAAGAGCCAAGCTGGATGGACCCGATCACCAAATATTTAATTAAAGAAACTTTGCCAGAAGACACCACTGAAGCCAAGCAGCTTCGATGGATGGCCTCCCAGTACGTCATCTTGGAAGGATCTCTTTATAAGAGGTACTTCCTATAACCTCTACTAAAATACTTGGGACCTTCAGATACTGATAATGCCCTTAGGAAAGTTCATGAAGGCATACATGGTGATCATCTAAGGGACAGATCTTTGACTTATAAAATTATACACCAGGGATACTATTGGCCGACTTCAGTGAAGATGCGACCAGTGCCAAAGATACGCCAATATTCAAAGGTGTTCAACCAGTCAATTGACCCAGCTAGTCGCCCCTTGGCCATTCACTCAATGGGGAATGGATATCCTTGGTCTTTTTCCTTTAGCCTCCAAACAATGAAAGTTTATGATTGTGGCTATCGACTACTTCATCAAATGGGTTGAAGCCAAACCTTTAGCCCAAATTATTGAAGGAAAAGTTGAAAGCTTCACTAAAAACTTTGTAATCTACTGATTCAGAATTCCTTATACTATCATCACTGATAATGAAAGATAATTTGGTAATCAAAAATTCAAAGACTTTTATGCTCAATACCACATTCTTCACAAGTTAACTTCCGTTGAACATCCTCAAGCCAACGGTAAAGCTATGGTGACCAATCAGATGATCCTTCATGGCCTGAAGACTCGATTGAATGAATTAAAGGGACTTTAGACTGAAGAACTAAATTCGGATCTCTGGGCATACCGAACTACTCCCTGATCTATAACGGGAGAATCACGAAGCCATGATACCGATGAAAATTGTTCTTCGATCCAAAAGGATCGATCACTTTGAAGAGCCGGATAATTCAAACCAAAGAAAAGCCGACTTGAACTTACTTGAGGGCACAAGACTCCAAGCATAGCTAAGAATGGCAGTATACCGGCAAAGAGTCGCTCGATACTATAACTCATGAATCAAAGCTAGAACTTTCTAATCTGGTGATCTTGTACTACGAAGAGCCGAAGTATCTCGACCTACAGAGCAAGAAATGTTTGCCCCCAACTAAGAAGGCCCTTACTGGATCACTGAAGTGATACGACCTGGAACTTATAGGATCGAAAGCTTGGATGGCTATCGGATAGCCCGATCCTGGAATGTAGAAAGTCTTCACAAATATTATCAATAAAAAGCTCCTCATCTTCTCCATATTTAGTTCTTTCTTGAACAAAGAAATTGGCCTAACCAGCCTACTCAATCGGTGTATCTGATAAATGAAGAGTAGGCCTAACCAGTCAACTCAATCGGTGTATCCGATAACTAAAGAGTTGGTCTAATCCATTGACTCACATCCGACGAATAGAGTTAGTCTAACCCACCACCTCATCAGTATATCTGAAAAGAGCTAACCAGACTAGCTAGGCCATAATATTCCATAAAAAGAATATTGACATCCCTTAAAATAATTTTTGTACCACATAACCATTATTCCGATGGCACCCCACTTAGCGAAAGCTATTCTAAGACAAGCATGAGGCATAAAAAAGCCGACAAGTTCATACTTGGCAAATTTTTCAAACTCACATTTAAGAGAACAAGCAACAGAGACATCAGGGGTGTAAAAGAAGACTTCATTCATGAACAAACTCTTACATTTCATAAGAAGTGATTTACAAGAAGCATGAAAATAAACAAAAGGTACATCATTGATTATCTTGAGCCGGTTTAGAATGTATGACAGGGTCAACTGCTTCCTGGATGGAGTTGCCTGGTTCGTCAACTACAGGAATGGGGATGCCCTCAGCCTATTCATCTGCCCCATCCTCTTCGTCGGTCTCATCCAAAGTTATCTTAGAAACATCCAAATCTAGATAAAGTTTCTTCATCTTTTTTAAGCAATCCTAGAAATTGATATTATAACTTTCTACCTCAGCCTCATGCATCTCATCATCAAAGGCTGCAGATTTCTTGTACTCCTCCATAGCTTGAAGAGCCTACTGTTCAGCCGATTTCGTCCTTTGTTCAGCTAGTTCAGCTCTCTTCTCAGCCGCAATCTTCTGGGCCAAGGCATCTTTGGCTTTCAGGAGGCTATCTTTTATTAATGCTTTGGTCGAGCAGAGTTTCTTCCTCTTCTTCTTCACGCTAGCATCCGACTTAACTAGTTTTGCCTGCGTCGCCTTCAGCTCATTCTCTAAAGAAAGTGTCCGAGCGATGCTTTGTTCCAACTTATTTTCAAGATCTTGTTTCAGCTCTTTGGCTACTTCCTTCTCCACCTTTGCCACTCCTAGCTGGTCATGTAGGTTGTGGCTGAGTTTAGCGAAGCCTGAAATACTCTTTTCAATAAGAGAGACTTCATGAATGATCTGCAATTGCAATGATGAATAGAGTTAGTCGGGTTTAGCGGGATTACTATTATCAGAAGGCAAAAAGCATCATATTTTACCTTGAGGAGACCTGAATATATAGAATGGAGGACATCATCTAGTCATCAGGCCTTGGTTGTCTCCCAATCTTTGGAAAGGAAGACAGCCTTCAGTTGTCTCCCAATCTTTGGAAAGGAAGACAGCCTTCAGTAGCCGTCGAGCTAGGTCAGGATTATCTAAGCCCGTCTCGTTAGCATAGACATTAAAGTCTATACTTGGTCATTAACGGGGTAATCCCCTCCCTCTGCTTCTACTTGAGGTGCCTTGCCTTTGTCAGATTGGCATGGTTGAGTTGATGAAGGACCAGCATCGGAAGCAGCCATCGGCTGTCCTAATATTTGCTCGACATGGACAACTCTCGGGAGAAGTTCAGTTAGGGGCACATCGTCATCCTCTGACGTACTCCTTATTACTATTGGAAAGCTCGCTCTAGTGAAGACCTTCGGAGGGATGTTATCCACCCTTAGCCTTTTCGGTCTCTCCGACTCTAATCTATCCGATTCCATTAGAGGGGCTATCACCTACCTCTTCTTGGCAGCATGACGAAGTTTTCATGCATCGAGTTTTATTTTTGTATCTACAAAGAAAATAAAGCACCAGCCATTCTGTCCAACCATGATAACACAAGGAAGACATCAAAATACTAACCCAATGACATATACCTAAAAAAGGAGATGAGCTAATTTGAGCCAAGTATAGACCCTGCTCATTTAACAACTCCTTCATCAGAGGGACTTCAACTCCTAGGAGCTTCTCATAATCCTCCTTATTAGCTAACATTATTTTCTTCTCATCATTTGGAGTCATACGGGGCTCCCTCCCCTTGGTACTAAAGCCCCAAGGACGATCAGACACTAGATAGAAGAAGTAGGGCTTTCAACCATGAATGGTCGAAGGAAGCCCCATAACAAACTTCCACCCAGGGTGGGGGTCGATGACCCACCACCCTCGACCGTGGAAATCATTCTTCAAGACAAAGAAGGCAATAAAGAGAGAAGTCCTAGGTTCTATCTGAAGATCATGATAAAGGACTAAGAAAGCACATATAATCCTAATGCTGTTTGGAGTCAGTTGTGTAAAAACAATATGGTATAAGTTAAAAATCCTAATGAAAAATAGATGGAGTGGGAAATGGAGTCTTATTTTGAAATGATCTTCATATACTGCTATACTACCAGGCGGCGACTGATCTATTCTTTCATCGAAATGAGGGGCAACTGTTGGGAATTGTGTCCCAAAGCCAATCGCCTGGGTTGTAGGCGGTTGTACTCAATATTGTACTCATTTTATGAATTAATAAAATAATATTTTTGGCAGCTCATCACATACTAGATTTTCCTGAAATGAACTCTTTCCATGTGATGAAGTCCTTAGGACTACACTGACTTCGATACAGAGAGGATGTATCGAGTGGTCCTTAAACTCTGTTCACAACCAAAGGATATATTGTACTGGACAGCAATATATCAAGTATAGGTTGTTGTAGTTCACATCGTTTGGTTGTCCTCTTGACCAAATGAGTGTGGTGACACTGATGTGATCTGCAAGTGGGATATGTGATATCTTATTGAACGTGACTCCGTGTAGCCCCTTTCTGCCAAAGGAATACTCACGATTGGATATGGGTATATGTGTCCCTTTGACTTGAGGTCATCATGGTAGCTTGCAAGCAACTCCCTGTGCTTTGGTGCCGGACTACCCGAATTTTTAATTCGGTGATGGAAGGTTTCTGGGTACAGGCAAGTACTTGTGGAGCAGTGATGGACCAAGATGGAATTGACCTGTCCAAACAGTTTGGATTGAATGTCTCGCATTATCTCAATTTAGCAAATCCTCGATCGGGATAGTCCTAGTGAAGAGTCACTGGGCTTGCGAGGTTGAGACACGTAGTCGACTGACTCATTCTGGATTGGCAGCCCAATCTCAGTTGTCCTGAGCATTAGAGGTCAAAGGGATGAATTATACAGTAACCATATGCTAGAGGTTCGATAGTTTGCTCCTGCATCTTCGACCTATCCGAATGCCAGGACCCATTGCTAGATGGTTTCCTGTGCTGGTACTAGAAATTATTCTAGTGCTATCGTTTAGGTTCGAACCTATGAGGTCACACGCCACAGAGGATAACTCTCTGATCCGGATACCGATTACGATTGGGAATCGTCTTGGTTTTATGGTCACAGTATTTTTGAGCACTCTTTTCTCCATCTTGCCCTTGTCTGTGTCAATCGAAAATTGTTCCGGGTTGACCAGCACTACGCCAAGATTTTTTTGAATCAGTTTTGAACTGATTCGGAGTTCGTTTCAGCCTCCAATTAGTTGTGAACCAATTTTTTTTCTTGAACCAGGTTCAATTGGATTGAACCATTTGGTTTAATGGAATTGAACCAAAATTGGGTTTGAACCAATTTTTTGGTTGGACCGGTGTTTGTTTTTCTCCCGTGACCGTTTACACGGTCATTTGTTTTTCCTGGAAGGCCAAATGACAGTAACTCCCAAGCTCGCATCCTTTCTTCTCCACCTGCTGGTTTTGAAGGCTTTAATCCCATGGATTAAAGGCTGATTAATTGGGCTTAACTGCAACCGATGACCTCTTGGCCTCCCACCCTCTCCGTTGTCTTCTCCCTGCACCTTATATAAACACCAAGCCGTCCCTGTTTTCAATAGAGAGGTTTCACCGTGAGTTGGGAAATTATCCACCGTGTGAGATCCAAGGAAAAGCAATAAAAAGATCTGGGCATTCCTCTTCTTTGAGAGGCTTAAGGAGAGATTTTTGGGCTGGGTTTAAAAGCCTTAGAGGGAGAGAAAATCCCATTGTTTCAAGCTCAAATTCTGTCCATTTCTGCTGTAGAATTCTGTGACCGTGAAGCCCTCTTCCAGCGGCTAGCACCGTGTGTGGAGACGGATCCGAGAGCCCCGGGCGTGTCTCCCCTCTAGAGGGAGTACCTTTCTACTCCTAGGAGCAAACCACGCGAGCCAGGATCGCTCCAGCTGCTCCGAAACGAAGGCCATAGTCTGCTACCCAGTTCTGCTGCAGAAATCTGGCAGCAGACTTTGGTGATTTATTTTATTTTTTTGGCTTACATTTGATTGCAATAATCAGTGGCAAATCGAAGAAGACTTGTCCAAGTTGTTGCTGCTCAAATTTGGGAGCAAACGGAGGTCCGGAAGGAGGTGTTTCGACGACGTTTCGCAAGCCAAAAACAGAGTTCCAAGGAGGAAGACGACTATAATAACTTTATTCCAGTTATTCCAGTCTATTCCAGGTTTATTCCAGAGTTATTCCAGGTGGAATAAAAGGTATGGAAAATTATTTTTTTATCATGCATGGATAGATTAAATTGTTTAATATTTTATAAATATTTTATATGATTATACATGCCTAAATGCAACTAGATTTAGATTAGTTCCTAGCGGAGCAGATTTCCGCTGCGTGAATTTTAAAATTATTTTAAAATCCAATCTGCTCCCGCAGATGTTTGCATGCCTAGTGTAGGATCTTGTCAAACCACCTGCATCAGTTTACTTTCATCAACCGCATCAAATCCTTGTAGAATATTATAGTATTTTTATAAGGCAGAAACCCTAAACTCACATAGAGAACTCCTAACAGACTCTAATCCTAATCCTTCTCCATAACGACCTCGCTTCCTTTGGGGACTAGGACTATCATATCTAGCGATAATGGAGGTTCCTGAGGTTCTAGCCATGGTAGAAAAAGAAATCTAACCTAGAAGGAAGGTCTGAGAAGAAGAAAGGCCGACATGAAGATGGAGACCCTTCGCTCAAGAACCAGAAATAAAGATGATGCAAAGATCTAGCCTTCGGGGAGAAGGGTCACTTATATAGAAGACATCAATGGCATTGATTTCTTCCTCGAGCCATGAGATCCATCTCTGATCCCACCACGTGTCCAAATCCTAACTGATGGATATGACCCAACAGGAAGAAGACGAGGCGATCGACGCGATGGGCAGAAAATAAAAAGCATCAGTGTCAATTCGTGAGAGATAAACGGATAGGGGACAACGATGGCTCTGATGATGAGCTTGTGCATTTTCAATGACCCTGATCTCACCGTGGACTTGAATCTCGTATTAAATGCTGATGACGAAAAACAGCAGTATGACACCGAGATTCAAATAATAACTCCATCGCTAATGAGAAAAAGATACTTGGCAATGGCGTTACGCTCGAGGACTGATGCCTTAATACCGCCAGCCAAAACCAGAACACACCATCATTAGAGAGATATTTTCTTTCAAAATAAACTCTTGACATTCCTTGTTAACTCACGTCATTCAAGACATTAAGAAATTACTTGAACTCGGGAGTTGGGGGGCAACTATTGGGACAAATCAAAGGACTCGATTCATAAAAGGCCAGGATGGGCCTATAGAATAAATCAAAAGGCCATATCAGGCCTAGAAGTCGACCATTGCATAACGACCGACCAGCATATATAAAGTTCGACTGACATATAAAGGCCAACCAGCCTATAAAGGCCGACCAGCACATAAAAATTGACCGACTTAAAAAAGAATGAGGACAACAAGAAAAGAGTTGGTTATTCTATCAGAATAATCAACTACCGTTATAATAGGCACGGGTTGGTTTCCAATGGAATAACGTCGAAGCTAACTGCCAGAGGCCTTTTCAATTAAATTTTGTTAAGGCCCACGCTTATAAATATCGGTAAATGGAGACCTTCGCGGGTAAGTAAGATCAACTAGCTGGAGTATTCTCTTATTTTTTTGCCTATTTTTTTCTAAGATTCTATATCTGTTTACCAGAACCCTTGCTGACTTAAGTATCGGAGTGTCTTCTACCGGAAATCCTCAGATGAGTGGGTCTGTTTTGCAGGATTGCAAGGAATCTGACTAAGCTAACCAAGAAGGTGCAGAAGGGTCACTTTGGTTTGGCAACAACAATATTTAATTACTTTTTATGATTTTTTATATCTGCATTATGATGTCATGTTATTTCTTGTGATGTCTAATTAACTTTTATGACTTTCTATATCTATATTATGCTTCTTGTTATTTCTTATGATATACAATTATTTTTCATAACTTTCTATATCTATATTATGACATCTTGTTAATTATTATGATTTCTTATTATTATTCATGACATCTAATTACTTATTATGAGAAGACATAATAACTAATAGGATGTTATAATATAAACTATTTAATAAGAAATCATAATAGTCAAAAAGATATCATTATATAGATATAGAAAGTTATAAAATATAATCAGATATTATAAGAAATAACAAAAAGTCATAATAACCAATATAATATCATAATACAAGGAAATGACATTTTCACTAGAAAAAGATTGAAAAACAAAAAAAAAACTGTATTAAATGCTTGTGGCATCGAAAATTCGTGCTGCTTCATTATTAATTATGGTACATTGTTGCGGTGTCAACTCCTGGACCGGGGGTGGCTGGATGTGCTGGAGCGCTCCTCTCCCGGATGAACCTGCAACAAAGTCCCCAAGGGTGCCGATGGTGTTCCGGCGGGGAACCCTCCGATGCCTAAGTTTGCAGGAGGTTGAAGGCAACAGAATGGAGGAATCAAGGGAAAAACATCATATGAAGAGGGAAGAGTTGTTCTACCTCTAAACGGGGTCCCCTAAGTACCTTATATAGGCGTGGAACAGTCCAAAATCTGTTAGGGGAGAGGCTGAGAAAGATTGATCTGCCCCTAGGAGAATCTAAAGAATGGCCACGTGGCATGCATATACAGCAGCATCGTGGAAGTAGTGGAGCATGGCTGTTGGGATAACAGGATCCCGCAATAACAGAAAGATGCTTATGGAATTCCCTGGATGCTAAGGCTCGCCTGTCGGACGTCGACCGTGGGAAAGCCGGTCGGTCGGACTAAAGGCCAAACCTCCGAAGGAGAGCGATGGGCCGGACCCCAGTAAGAGAGGTCCATTTGGACCTCAGCTCCGGTGGGTCGGACCGCTGAAGGAGAGCGATGGGCCAGATCCAAGCATGAGAGGGTCGTTCGGATCTCAGCTCTGGTGGGTCGGACCGCTGAAGGAGAGCGATGGGCTGGACCCCAGCAGGAGAGGGTCGTTCGGACCTCAGCTCCGGTGGATCGGACCGCTGAAGGAGAGCGATGGGCCGGACCCTAACAGGAGAGGGTCGTTCGGACCTCAGCTCCGGTGGGTCGGACCGTTGAAGGAGAGCAATGGGCGGACCCCAGCAGGAGAGGGTCGGACCTCAGCTCCGGTGGGTCGGACCGCTGAAGGAGAGCGATGGGCTGGATCCCAGCAGGAGAGGGTCGTTCGGACCTCAGCTCTGGTGGATCGGACCGCTGAAGGAGAGCGATGGGCCAGACCCCAGCAGGAGAGGGTCGTCCGGACCTCAGCTCCGGTGGATCGGACCGCTGAAGGAGAGCGATGGGCCGGACCCCAGCAAGAGAGGGTCGTCCGGACCTCAGCTCTGGTGGGTCGAACCGCTCTTAGTGGGAGCTTTGAAAGGGATGGCCGAGTCGGACTGCAGGACTGGGCCGGTTCCGACTGAGGGTGAGCCGTCATGGTACAACAGTTGTCCCCCTTGTCCTTATGCTTCGAGCGAGTCCATAGGCTCGAAGGGTGAGGGCATTAAATGGTAGTAAATACATCAGCCTTTCGAATGATGGCGAATCCGGTTCGTCGTGTTGCATCCGGCCGCCTTTCACTCCGATTTTTGCTCCGGGACAGGTGTCAGTGCTTGGTTGGCGAAGACAGGGGGAGTAGTACGGTGCATGGCAGCTGCTCGTTCGGATTCTTGATGCGACGTGGGGCACGTGGCCCCATCATAGCAGTTGGCGCAATTGCCAGAGTGACTCATCCGCCGTTGCTTCGACTGTCACGTGGATTGCGACTGAACACGATCTGGCGCGTCCCCTCGGATTCCCGTCCAACTTGAGAACTAAGTGTCAGCCGTCGGATCTCGGCACGTGGGGGATGCGTTGGGAAGCTACCCCTGGATGCCTATAAAAGGAGGGGAGCAGTGCCCAGAAAAAACCTTTCACCGTGCTTGTGCTTGAAGAAAAGGCTGCCTCCTCCCTCCTTGCACCGCTCTAGTTTCGCTTAGATAACCAAGGACCCAGGTTAGTATCGTCTTCATCTCCCCCCGTCTTCCTCCCTTTCTGCAACCCATTTTAGAATGGCTTCCGAGAGTCGAAGTTCGGCTCGTGGTCATAGGGAACCTGGTCCTTTTGACATCCCTTCGGCTATGACCCGAGAGAGGGTCGAAAACCTTAGGGTTGTATACAACATTCCTTCCACCTTACACCTGATCATCCCCAGTCGCGAAGGTAGAGTGAATGGGCCTCTGAACTTTGGAGCTCTCCCCTTGTACAAAGACCACCTGAAAGCCGGCCTTCGTTTTCTGATCCATAGCTTTTTTATCCAAGTTTTCAACACATAGAGAGTCACCCCCTCCCAGCTGACCCCGAATAGCATTCAGGTTCTTTGCGGCTTTATGGTTCTATGTCGGGAGACCGACATCGAGCCGAGGGTATCTTTATTTTTCAATTTTTTCTTATTGAAGCAGGACTTCCATAGTCAGGAGTGGTGGATATTCAGTCCATGCCCTGCCGGAAGGTACTAGGGGGCTTCCATCCGCAATTCATGGATGGTAGTCCCGATTCTTCTTCGTAGATAGCTTGGAGCCGTGGGGCTTTGAGGCGGCCTAGAGGGAGCCGAGGCCGAATGCTCTGAATGGAAGAAAGGTCTCGAGGGTCGACGAGGCTGACTTCTACAAATTGGATGATGAGGATCCAAAGTTTGTCGGCTTTATGCTTCACGAGGGGAGTCTTCACCAGGCCGGACTCAGCTGGCACTCGATGTTAAGTAGGACGAGAGTCATAGAGAGAGAGATTGGCTTTCTTATCCTCTGTCAGCTTTGTAACTGTACCTCACTTTTAACTTTGTTTGTTGACAGGTGGGAAGATGAAGCCGGATCGGGCTGTCCTCTCGGCACGATTTGCACAATAGAGAGCTATCTGCATTATGGAGCCGACCTCGCAGGAGTCGAAGAAGCGGCCGGTTGAGCTGATGCCCAAGAGGCCGAAGAAACAGCGGACGATAGAGCCAGCCGCCACGGTGGTGTCGGTTGAGTCAGGGGACGACATGCCTCTGACTGAACGCTGAAGGATGATTGCATCTGAGCGATCCTCCTCGGTTGGGCAGCCAGTTGCCCGGTCGGAGGAGAGGCTCCCGATGCCGACCGGGGCGGACGCAGCTCCTTTGTCCGGGCCACTGGAGCTAACTGTGGCAACCTCCCCGATAGTCAAGGAAACCCCCACAAGGGAGGGGCCGTCGGCCGTTGACGAGAGGCGGTGCTCAAGACGAGGAGGAGTGCCAAAAGTGGCGCGATGCCGAGGAGGCAAAGGAGCTGCTTCAAAAGGCCGCTCCCGACAACGACGGGCGGTCGATGAACGAGGCCGCTAGGAGTTCCCTCCATCACCTTCTGGGGGTAAGTATCACTTTTTATTTCTCCATTCTGAACGTATGGATGGCAACTCTCTAACTGTGCGTGTTTGTCGACAGCTGATCAGAGACAACTTGTTGATGGACGAGGGCCTGGGCGAGCTGCTCTATCTGAAGGAGCAGTTGACCCAAAGGGCCAAAGCGGCAGAACTGGTGAGGGACACAGCCTGGGAGGCGCTGACGGCCTCCAGAGAAGAGGTGCTCGGCTTAAGGGCCACAGTGGTAGAGCTGTACACTCTACGGGCCGAGTTGGAGGCCCAGAAGAAGCAGTTAGGGGACTTGCTGACCCAGAAGGCAGATCAGGAGGCAAGTCTAAAAATTAAGAAAAAGAAGATCAAGACCCTGACCCGTCGGCTGGCCATCGAGGAGGGGCGTCTGTCCGAGTGTGATGTCCGCGCGCAGGGCTATCGGGCGTCGGCGGAAAAGGGCTTGTTGAAGAGGGCCCAAGATCTGCTGAAGATGGTCAGCGAGAAAGCCATCGCAGAGTACAAAGCCTCGGAGGACTTCATCGAGGAGATGAACGAAGCTGGGATGGTCGGCTTCGGCTATGGGTACGACGAGTGCCTGGGGAAGGTTAGCGTGGCCTTCCCAGACCACGACTTATCATTCCTTCAGCCACCGAAGCCGGCAGAAGAGGAGGGCTCGGAGGTAGTGGATCCGACTACCTGAGCGGCTGATGCTTCAGTGGAGGCCGTCGCCGTAGTGGCCGGACCGGACGTCCAAGTCGGAGCCGAAGCAGAAGCAACCTTAGGGGCCAAGGGGGCCGAAGCGGCTGTTGTTGCCGAGGGGTCCAGTATAACCATAGATAGTGTAGCTCCCGATGGTCAGACCTAGCTGTTTGTAAAGGTCTGACCTTCAGTTTTTGTAAAGAAACCTTTTGGGAAGCAATGAAAAACTCTTTTTCTTTTTACATTGTCTCATATCCTTCCTTTTGAGATCTCACTAACTGTGGACCAGTCGGCTGACTTGAGTGGGTGGTCGGACTTCCAGGGTAAGCACCGAACAGCAACTCAAGCCGATTAGATTCCTGACCTGAGTGGGTGGTCAGACTTCTAGGGTAAGCACCGAACAGTAACTCAAGCCGACTAGATTCCCATAGGATTTTTGCTCTAAGTGTTGGTCCGTCAGCTTTCCGGACCCAGAAGTGGTTGAGGCAGCGGTCAGATTTCAGCTCAGGCCGGAGCAACGAGCTTAGGGATTTTAACCTAAGTGTTGGTCCGTCGGCTTTCCGGACCCAGAAGGGTTGAGGCAGCGATCGGATTTTAGCTCAGGCCGGAGCAACAAGCTTAGAAATTTCAACCTATGTATTGGTCCGTCAGCTCTCCGGACCCAGAAGTAGTTGAGGCAATGGTCGGATGATAGCTCAGGCCGAAGCAACGAGCTTAGAAATTTCAACCTAAGTGTTGGTCCATTGGCTCTCCGGACCCAGAAGTAGTTAAGGTAGCGGTCGGATTTCAGCGCAGGCCGGAGCAACGAGCTTAGGAAATTTAACCTAAGTGTTGGCCCATCGGCTTTCCGGACCCAGAAGTGGTTGAGGCAGCGGTCGGATTTCAGCTTAGGCCAGAGCAACGAGCTTAGGAATTTCAACCTAAGTGTTGGTCCGTCGGCTCTCCGAACCAGAAGTGGTTGAGGCAGCTATCGGATTTCAACTCAGGCTGGAGCAACGAGCTTAGGAATTTCAACCTAAGTGTTGGTCCGTCGGCTCTCCGGACCTAGAAGTAGTTGAAGTAGTGGTCGGATGACAGCTCAGGCCGGAGCAATGAGCTTAGGAATCTCAACCTAAGTATTGGTCCGTCGGCTTTCCAGAGTGGGCTGCCCTAGAGTCTCTGCCGACCGGAGTCGGACTTTCGGAAGTACGCTGTCCTAGAGCCTCTACCGACCGGAGTCGGACTTTCGAAAGTGGGCTGCCCTAGAGCCTCTGCCGACCGGAGTCGGACTTTTGGAAGTGGGCTGCCCTAGAGCCTCTGCCGACCGGAGTCGGACTTTCGGAAGTGGGCTGCCCTAGAGCCTCTACCGACCGGAGTCGGACTTTCGGAAGTGGGCTGCCCTAGAGCCTCTACCGACCGGAGTCGGACTTTCAGAAGTGGGCTACCCTAGAGCCTCTGCCGACTGGAGTCGAACTTTCAAAAGTGGGCTGCCTTAGAGCCTCTGTCGACCGGAGTCGGACTTTCAAAAGTGGGCTGCCATAGAGCCTCTGCTGACCGGAGTCGGACTTTCAGAAGTGGGCTGCCCTAGAGCCTCTACCGACCGGAGTTGGACTTTCGGAAGTGGTTCGTAGAAGAAATGTGGACTTCATTGATAATATTTGCGGAGGTTGTCTACATTCCACGGACGCGCCATCTATCGTCCATCCAAAAATGAAAGCCGATAGGTGCCGGCTCGAACCACTTTGACGATCCGATAAGGTCCTTCCCAATTTGGAGAAAACTTGCCTTGCTTGGTCGGCCTCGAAATTTCGGTCCTCCGCAGGACCAGGTCTCCGACCCGGAAAGCTCGTGCCTTGACACGCGAGTTGTAATACTTCACCATCTTCTGGCGGTATATTGTCATCTTCATGCCTGCCCGAAGTCTAGTTTCTTCGAGCAAGTCTAGGTCAGCTCTTCGCTGCTCGGAGTTAGCCGGTTCGGCGTAGCGATCAATTCGGAGAGATTGAAGAGAGGTCTCAACTGGGATGACAGCTTCGCTCCCGTAAGTGAGGTTGAATGGGGTTTCGCCGGTTGACGTTCTGGTGGTCATCCGATATGCCCGTAATACTGAGTGGAGTTCCTCCGTCCAAAGTCCCTTTGCCTCATTGAGCCGGGTCTTCAGCCTGTGTAAGATTGTCCGATTGGTGACTTCAGCCTCTCCATTACATTGAGGATGCCCGATCGACGTGAGTCGGTGAGAGATATGGTATTGCTGATAGAAGTCTTGAAACTTAAAGTTATCAAACTGCCTTCCATTGTCAGTAATAATTGTCCGGGGAATACCGAACCGAAAGATGATGTTATTCCGGACGAAGTTCTCCACCTTGGCCTCTGTTATCTGTGCTAGTAGTTCGGCCTCCACCTACTTGGTGAAATAATCGATGGCCACAAGCAAAAATTTTTGTTGCCCTGAGGCCGGGGGAAAAGGTCCAAAGATATCCATCCCCTATTGTGCGAACGGCCACGGGGCAGTGATCGGCGTCAGCTCACTAGCAGGCCTCCTTTGAATAACGGAGTATCTTTGACACATGTCGCACCTTTGGACGAAGTCCGACGCGTCCTTCTAAATGGTGGGCCAGTAATATCCCTGCCGGATGATCTTGTAAGCTAAGGATCTTCCTCCGAGGTGGTCACCACAGATGCCTTCATGGACCTCTCTAAGGGCGTAGTCGACGTCCGTCGGCCTCAAGCACTTTAACAGCGACTGTGAGAATGACTGCTTGTACAGGACGCCATCAAGGATGACGTACTTAGAGGCCGTCAAGCGTACCCGCTTGGCCTCAGCCGAATCTTCCGGAAGAGTTCCTTTAGCCAGGAAGGTAAGAATCGGATCCATCCAAGAAGTTTCATGTTCCACCTGGTGGACCTCGGTCAGCTCTTCCGCAATACTTGGGTGCTACAGATGCTCCATAAAAGTTCGATCAGAGGTGCTGACAGTGACCGTAGCCAACCTTGACAAAGCATCCGTCCGAGAGTTCTGCAGACGAGGTATGTGGAGGATTTCAAAAAACCTGAACCAAAAAATAAGATTTTGTACCTTGTTCAAGTATTTTGCCAAGGTCAGATCCCTTGCTTCAAACTCCCATTTTACTTGATTAACCACCAGTTGGGAGTCAGAGAAGACTCTGAGTCGGCCGATGCCCAGTTCGTTGACGATTTGTAGCCCCGTGAGGAGGGCTTCGTACTCTGCTTGGTTGTTCGACACCTGAAATAAAAAATGTAATACATATTCTAGGTTCTCCCCATCCGGGTTGGCCAGGATCAGTCCGACCCCATAGCCTGCAAGGTTGGACACTCCGTTCACGGGGAGGTTCCAGGCTGGTTTGGCTTCAGGTATTTCGGCCATTTGAGGAGGCGTTTCCTGTCTCCATCTATACTCTGCAATGAAGTCAGCAATTACCTGGACCTTCAAGGCGGATCGTGGCCGAAAAGAGATGTCAAATTTGCCTAGCTTGACAGCCCACTTGGCGAGCTGACCGGATGTATCTGGGCTCAAAAGGATTGCCTTGAGGGGTTGGTCGGTCATCACCACAATCGGATGCGCTTGGAAATACGGTCGGAGCCGCTTGGCAGACATGACTAAAGAATATATCAGCTTTTGTATCTTGTGGTATCTTGTTTCGGCATCATGGAGGACTTTGCTGATATAATAGATGGGCTTCTGCTGTCCGTCCTCTCTGACTCGCACGAGGACGGAGCCGATCGCTTCGTCCGATGCTGAAAGATAGAGGTACAAAGGTTCCCCCTCCGTCGGCTTGGCCAGTAAAGGAGGGTTCTTCAAATACTCCTTCAATGCTTCAAAAGCCGACCGACACTCGTCAGTCCAAACAAAACCCTCCGACCGATGTAGGGTCTTGAAGAATGGCAGGGACTTCTCAGCCGAACAGAAAATAAAATGGTTGAGAGAGGCGAATCGGCCGGTGAGCTCCTGCACCTGCTTTTTGTTGGTCGGATGCGCCATCTCAGTGATGGCCTTTATCTTGTCGGGGTTCACTTCAATTCCCCTCTGTGTAACCAGAAAATCAAGGAACTTGCCAGAGGTTACCCTGAAAGTACATTTTGTGGGGTTCAACTTCATCCGATGGCGCTTGAGTGCCTCAAAGGATTCCTGCAAGTCCCAGATGTGGTCGACCTTATGGAGACTCTTCACTATCATGTCATCCACATAAGTCTCCATGTTCATGCCTAGTTGACCTTCGAACACTCGGTTGATCAGTCTTTGAAAGGTGGCACCGGCGTTCTTCAAGCCGAAAGGCATCATCCGATAACAGTACAGACCCTTGTCGGTGACAAAGGCGATCTTCTCCTCATCTTCCAGATGCATCTTTATTTGATTGTAGCCGGAGAAAGCGTCCATAAAGCTGAGAAGTTGGTGGCCGGTCGTGGCATCCACCAGTTGATCAATCTTGGGTACTGGGAAGCTGTCCTTCGGACAGGCCTTGTTGAGGTCGGTGTAATCTACACAGATCATTCACTTTTTGCTAGCCTTTTTCACCATAACCACATTCCCCAGCCACTCAGGGTAGTGGACTTCCCTGATGAAGTCGGCATCACGGAGCTTCTTGACTTTCTCATCGATGGCTTTCTGCCTTTCGGCGGCAAAGCTTCTCTTCTTCTGTCGGACAGGTCGGTAGGTCGGATCGACCTTGAGCTGGTAAGTGATGACCTCCGACGGTATTCCAAGCATGTCGAACACCGACCAAGCAAAGACATCGGCGTTACTCCTAAGGAAACCGATCAGTTCTAACTTAAAGTCTTCACTGAGAGAACCTCTAATCTGAAGGACTTTGGTGGGATCATCCTCTCGAAGGGGAACAAACAAAATCTTTTCTCTTGGCTGACCGGGACCATCAGCCTAGCTCTCGAGTCAAGTTGCTCCAGAGTGGGATGGCCTTCTGACAGTTGGTTCATAATGGTCAGACACTGCCTGGCCATCCGACGGTCTCCCCTCATCACTCCAACCCCGCTGCTGGTCAGAAATTTGGCCAACAAATGATAAGTGGATACAATGGCTCTGAATTTGTTGAGGGCTGGTTGGCCCAGGATAGCATTGTAAGGCGAAGTCGTCCGAATGACCACAAAGTTGATTGGGAGGGTTTTCTAGAAAGGCTCTGTCCCGACCATCACAAGGAGAACTATCTTCTCTTCCACTCCGACAGAGTTACCCCCGAAGCCCGTCAGCGGCACGAGGGATTCCTGCAGCATGGATCTGGATAGATTCATTCTCACAAAAGCATCATACAGCAATATCTCTATCGAGCTTCCATTATCTATAAGTATTCTCCTTACATCGTAGTTGGCAATCACTGCCGACATGACTACAGGGTCATTTTCAAAAACATGATTCTCCAGGAGATCTTCATCAGAGAAGGTGATTGCATTGGAGCCTCGGGACATTTTAGCAATATCAGTCCTATCCTCATAACTTCCTCCGGATCGTCGATGCAGCATGCTGACATCCCCACCAGTCGGCCTCTGATTGGGGAGCTCCATCTCCTCCGAAGGGTTTCGGGTGTTAGATGCTTCAGTCCAGTCCCGTTTGGGTCGAACGTACTTGCACAGGTACCCTCTCCGGATGAGGTCTTCAATGGCATCCTTCAGTTGCAGGCATTCTTCAGTACTGTGCTCGTGGTCTCTGTGGTACTAACAGTATTTATCTTTGCTTCTTTGGGCAGGGAGACCTCTCATCGGTCGAGGTCTTTACAGAAAGGCCTTGTTCTCGATCTCTATGAGGATCTTCTCTCTTGGCAGGGAGAGAGGAGCATAAGTCTCGAACCTTCGGGGGAAGTCCCTCGGCTTTGGACTTCGACGTTGGACCGACCGCCGTATGTCAGTCGGAGGTCGAACTTCAGGAGCCTTATCGCTCCACTTTTTGGGGGTTGGCCTTTCTTCAGCTTGACATCGACTGGCCGCTTATTCTTCCGCCAGGACGTACTTCTGCGCTTTGGCCAGGAGTTCACTGTAGCTTGTCGGATGTTTCTTGTCCAGGGAGAAGGTCAGCCTAGACGAGCGAAGCCCTCGCTTGAAGGCTGACATTGCTACAGCCTCATTCAAGTCCGGGACTTCCATGGCCGCTGAGTTGAAACGGGCCATGAAATCCCAAAGGGTCACTCCCTCCTTTTGCAGCACGAGGAAGAGGCAGTCGGTATTCTTCGGGGGCCGACTGCAAGTCCTGAAATGGAAAAGAAAAGTGATTCGAGTTGAGAAAATGAGTGTATCGTATCTAGCCGGATGGCAGAGAACCACACCCGGGCAGTCTTCTTAAGGGTAGCGGGGAAAGCGATGCAGTGAAGGGCATCGGAGGTGCCTTGTACCATCATATGGGCTTTGTACGTGCCCAGATGGTCCATCGGATCAGTGGTGCCGTCGTAGGGGTCCACTTGTGGGATTTTGAAGTGGCGGGGAATCGTCTCCACCAGAATCTCATCAGAGAATGGGGGACGGGAGTCGTATACCTGTCCCCCTTCGGCCTTCTATCGGAAGGCGATTTCAGCAATGCGCTCCTCTATGTGCATGATCTTGCTGGCATAGTCCTTCGGAGGTTCGGCGGCAAGCCGACCGTTGACTGGGATGGATTCGGCGTAGGAAGGCGAAGCAGACCTCGCCCTTTTGCCATCGGTGCGGCCACCCAATGACCTCCGGGGCTCCACGGTGGCTTGAGAATAATGCTGGGGAACCTCCAACCGTTGGCTTGCCTCAGCGACAGTTGGAGGATTGGTGCAGGAAACTGCTGGCGGTGGCAATCGATTATCAGCTGCTTCCTGGAAGCGCTGAACTACAACCGTGAGTGTTTCGATGCGATTCACCAAAGTTTGGAACTGCTGCAGCCCCAATATGATGGCGGGTTCTACGGCAGTAGGGGCGGTGGCAGCGATATCATTCTCTCTGGGAGGTTCCTCAGACCTGGAAGGAGAGATACCTTTCATGGCAGTGGCATTTGGCGCTCTTCCCTTAGCCATTTTGATGCTGAGACAATGGATTCCTCCTTTTGAAGAAAGGGGGCGCCGCCCTTCCTCTAGCGCCAATCTGTTGCGGCGTCAACTCCTGGACCGGGGCCGGCTAGATGTGCTGGAGCGCTCCTCTCTCGGATGAACCTGCAACAAAGTCTCCAAGGGCGCCGGTAGTGTTCCAGCGGGGGACCCTCCGATGCCTAAGTTAGCAGGAGGTTGAAGGCAACAAAATGGAGGAATCAAGGGAAGAATGGCATATGAAGAGGGAAGAGTTGTTCTACCTCAAAACGGGGTCCCCTGAGTACCTTATACAGGCACGGAACAGTCCAAAATCCGTTAGGAGAGAGGCTGAGAAAGACCGATCTGTCCCTAGGAGAATCTGAAGAAGGCCACGTGGCGCGTAGATAGGACGGCATCGTGGAAGTAGTGAAGCAGGGATGTTGGGATAGCAGGATCCCGCAGTAACAGAAAGATGCTTCTGGAATTCCCTGGATGCTAAGGCTTACCCGTCGGACGTCGGCCGTGGGAAAGATGGTCGATCGGACTAAAGGCCAAACCTTCGAAGAAGAGCGATGGGCCGGACCCCAGCAGGAGAGGGCTGTTCGGACCTCAGTTCCGCTCTTAGTGGGAGCTTTGAAAGGGACGGCCGGGTCGGACCACAGGACTGGGCCAGTTCCGGCTGAGGGTGAGCCGTCATGGTATAACAGTCTAGTTGGATGAAATGGTATAATTTTTCTGTATCGAAAATGGTAGACAAAAAATTTTTCTATGATAGAAACCGTTCATCTTAGTCACCCGACAACCTGTCCTCTGCTGATCCAAAAGAAAAGTATATCATGGTTGGCCCTTTCTAAAGCGCACACTGCAATCATGGTTCAAAAAATGCCTCGGCTCTAGCCTTTTCCTTTTGCTTCCAAGTTCAGCCTTATAGGTTGTTGGTTAATCACATCCAGATTTTTTTCCTTGGACCACCTACTCTTCAATGATAATTCTATAACCAATATCATATGATTAGCTGCAAGAAACCATTCCATTAATGATGATAGTCTTTATATATGATTGGACATGAATCACTCCACTCCTCATCATTGCCTATAGAACATATGCTGTGTGGTATTAATAAGCTTCAAGATCAATCTCTTGGGATCCAATCCAGCATGGATTGGAAAGTATCTTTCTTCTCTGATAACCATCCATTTATGCAGGCCAATGGGCATATGCACTAGTTTAAAAGAAATTAATTGAACTAGTGATTAGTTTTTCTGCAATCCTTAGAAGTTTTTAGTCCCCTTTCAATTTTTAAATGGGTATTGGTACTTGAAATCAAGAGCTAATGCACTACAAAGTTCTTCTCAAAACAATGGGTTAATAACAAAAGGGGCATTGACCAAGGTGTCACAACAATGCCTCCCATTTTTCTAGCAACGAAGGGATAGTGATTATAATAGGATTGACAATTACCTGACGTAAAACAGGCCATGTCATTGTATTGCGTAAAAGAGTGATGATGTCCAATGAAGAGGCTTGTCGCTTATAATCTTCAAAAGTGAGTGGGAGCACTCTGTTATTATGATTACAATAGGAAAAGTAATATAAAAGAAAGCTTCCACTACTTCCCAACTGCTCTTTAAGTCTTTAACAGCAGGAGCTGATAATTTTTAAATCAACTAATGCTAGGTCAAGCTTCATTAGATACTGGAAATGGGTTGGAACCATACTCTAAAGTTCTGACAAAATTTTAGGCAGGCCATGTTTTGGCAGCGGATACCCTCTTGTTATACTTTATTTTATGCTAGCCTATGTCACAAGACATTTGGCGTATATATTGCTCTTATTTTGACTGCAAATAGTATGAAAGTTTTTTAACTACCCTGTAAAGATTTTCGTTCTCTATATTTAATAATAATGGTTGTTGAATACTAAGATGCTAAAATTGTACTATTGCATGGATGAAACATGCTGAATTGATGTATTTTTGTCAATGCCTTGTCAATAGTTTAGATCCGTGAAGAAAGCAAAAAAATCTAGAGATGTAAGATGAACAAGCAAGTCAAGCATTCCTTAGATAATAAATTTGTTTGAGGTTTGTGCGAAACAAAACTTAACAATTTGCAACCACCAACAACATATAATTACCCTATACAAAGTACAAAAGATCATATATATATATATATATATATATATATATATATATATATATATATATATATATATATATATATATATATATATATATATATATATATATATATATATGTATGTATATTGATCGAACTATTTGAGTGATGCATTCACATTATAGGACCATTTAGTTTTTTGATTATCAAATTGATCCAAAGGACATATAACTATCTCGGTATGGCTCGCACAATTAAATTTCTCATAAGTTTCCTGGCCTATTGCCTCCAATTCAATTATTCAAGGTAAAGGTACTTGATTCATTAATTTTTGCATATACCACCACATCATCCTAAGAACTTGCCTCTACCACTTGCTATGAAGAGTTGGCATCTCAACACCTTTCATTAATCAATCACAGGATGGAAAGTTTCAAGTTGATGTACAAGACTTGAATAGCTTTCTAATGAAGATCTAGCACATCATCTCATAAAAAAAAATGTTTTCTTTTTGTTTTTTAGCAACAAAGCATGCCAAATCACATAAGATGGTATTAGTGGCACATGCAATGTATGTATGTATCCCAGGCTGATTACGTTTTTTAAAAATGAAGAAGTGAAACATTGTTAAATGAAGGGTGGTGGCGGAGTGCTGGGGAGGGTAAATTAGTTATTTCCAGCGTGTTAGTCGTTGCGCGGAATGTTGCAGATACACCGGAACCCCTAACATCAAACGGTCCAAACGGAGCTCGTTGGGAACGTGACCATAGAAGTGCCCTTTCATTTTTCCAAATTAACAAAAGTGCCCTCTCAGGGGAAAAGCCACAACACGCTTTACGATGCGGAGTGGCTCCAAATATAATTTTGTCTGAATTTGAAGGTCAGAAGATTTTTGTGTTTGATGATCCAAAGAAAACTAGACGGCAAATTAAAACGGGCGACGACGGGTCCCTCTTCAGAAATTTGAATTTCCGGCGAAGCAAGCCCTAATTTTCCTTCCAAGGGAGCGCTTTCTAGTCCCCACCTCAAACGGACGGCAGAAATTAGGATTAGTTTTCGATTTTGGATCGGTCTCACCTCCATTACGCTCTCCTCTCTTCATATGAGAAGCTTTCTTCTGTGGGCTTTCTTCAAAGATTGCCGCTTTTTAGTCTCGTTGCCGATTCCAATCATTACTTAGGTTCTTAGCGATTTAGAATTTTAATTTGATATTCATTTGTTTGTTTTGCAGTGGGGAAACTGTAAGACTTTGCTCCTTTTTTTTTTTTAACTCTGATTAATTTAGAAAAAAAATTCTTTTCCCCTTTGCAACTGCAGGAAATTTTCATTTTTCGAGTTGAATATTGGAGGAATTTCAGCAAAGATCTGGTTTCCTTGTTAGTGCTGTGAATTAGGGGTTTTAGAATCACGATGTCAGCTGCCATGGTGGCTCGGAGCTCGCTGGAGGTAATGCTTGACACCATCCGGCAGATGGATGAGCGGCCAAAAGATGCACCACCGGCTTTGCCTGTTCGTCCCACCTCAAGAGGCCGGCTGCCCTCATCGAAAAGGTCACCGTCCGTCAATTTTAAGCTCGAAGGTGGTGCACCCAAAATTTTGTTGAAGGACTCCGTAAAAAAGGAAGAGAACATTAAGTACCAGCCTTTGATGGAAGATAAGGGGGTGCGGTTCAAAAGTGGGATCTTTGGAAGCAGGAGGATAGCAAAGGTGGAACAGCCAGAAGAATCTCCATATGCTAAGATGCCAGAGTTAGAGAGCTGTGAGGAAAGAGTGGATCGATCTGATAGTTTAGAGTCTTCTGCTGCACCCTCACCTTTGGCAACTTCACTGAAAGAGAAGTTAGGGTGGGGGGACACCATTGATTGTGTCCTAAAGAAGGTAACAAGGCTTAAATTTCAATTTTTTGGTGTATTTTTTTTTGGACATAATAGATAGTGGTTAATTGTTTCTTTTCATTGGAAGGAAAGGTTCAGCACACATAGTTATTATGTTAGTAAACATGAATATGAAAGCATGGTGTCCTTGTGGAAATTTTCATGGACTAAATTAACTTCCACAGTATTGGTATTTGCGGGCACTAAGACATTTTTACTGATGCTACTTTAGCTCTGAACGTAATATTACTGTTTCTTTTTGCTTATATCATTTACTTGAAGTATTGAACAATGTTAGAAGCAACATACTTGTGATTGTTCTATAATTGCCATATTGCCACTATGTAACTATGTTGGAATCTTCTACCTAGCGCACACCACCTACTCTCTAGCCTTCCTCCCACACTTGCCTTAGGATGCTATTTTCCACATTTACCTTGTTTACTTGTTTGCTTGGTTCAGATTCAGAGCCATTTCACGTACTTCACTTATTTTGAATGAATAGCTTCATTTGGAGTAAGACAAAAAAAATATTTTTCCTTAATTTGTAGTATTAAACTAAAAAATTATTTTCGTCAGTAGAAGTTTTACCATTAGCATGATTTTTATTCATCAATATAATATACTATCTCCTGAGATAACATCTTTATTTGATGACAAGTCTCAAGTGAAATTAAGATCTCCCTTAAATCTTTGCCTACAACTTACAGTAGTGATGATTGATCATTTGGTCTACCTTGTGTTATAAGTAGTCGCATATTTATCGAAGGGTAAACTCAATTTTGAGATAAATGTCTTAAACTGTGAATTCTATGCAACTATTGGGGGCATTGAAGAATTGCAACTCACCAAGAGCTTGATGTCTAAAAGGGCTTGGTTGCAAAGAATTCATATGATCCAACTCTAGTCTTCTAAAGCTAATTGCCAAGTAATAATTTGGATCAAGGCTGCTAAATCTTTTTTCTCTTCTGCAACCTTGTGTAAAAACTGAGTACATATAACTTTCTGTCATTGCTTCCTATTTGATTCAGTGCAGAAACATCACAACTTATCTTCACTTAGTTAACTGAAGTTTGTTTAAATTGTTTCCTTCTGGAAAACTAGTGGAACTGTAATTTGGTACAACTCAATGATATGTCTTAGAATCTACCCTGAACATCTATCTCTTTCTATCTATATCTGTCTATCTATCTATACATATATATGTGTATATAAAGGCACACACATATACATATGTATCACATGTACATATCATCAGTGAAATTGCCTTTAAAGAGAAGCATCAGTCAAGTAAGTGATCGTTCTTGTTAAGACCATAGGTTAGATATGGAGGGCTAATGTTAGGTTGAGGTTAGAATTAGAAATGGGGTTTAGTCTGGTCATATTTTCTCTTGTTATCATATTATGCTTAAGCCTTCAGAATTATTTTGATTTATTTTTTCCTTCTTCTTGAACAAAGGTTTAGTAGGGTACCTTTAATCATTGGTGCATTATTTTCAGTAAATTCATGTTAGAACATGATATGAGGGTGACTTACAATGTTTATCATGAAGTAGTTTAACACTATCATTCATACAAGTTGACTTCCTGCTCTTTCTAACTGACAAGTTTGAAAATTAATTTTAACATACATCAGAAAATTGATTCACACACACACACACACACACACACACACACACACACACACACATATATTAAATTTCAGCAGCCATTCGAAGTGAGAATCTTGATAAATTGGTTAGCACCTTGAAAACTAATTTAAACTTGACTTTGTAAATGAGAATTAAAATTATTTGGAAGCTATCATTTTGAGAGGGCATTCTTGGAGATTTGAAACTTAATCACACTATTTCATTTTGAGGGTCAATATTGAAGTTGTCCTATGTCGACTTGTTTGATTTGCAAAAGCTCCTTGTGAGGTTCATTCATAAAGGGCTTTCAATAGGAGAAATTTTCTTGAGGGAGGTTATCTTAGGAGCAACAGCTTTGTGGTCCTTGGAATGTTAGCTTACTTTCTTGGTTGGTTCTAACAAGTTCTTTAGAAATGAACTCAGCATTTATAATAAACAGGCCACTAAGTGCAGTATGTATTTCTTAAGACATCCAGAAGTTAGTCAAGCAATATTGCAGAGCTCATTAAGTCATTAGGTGAGAGAAAATCTTAAGTTGATTCTATTACATTCTTTGTTGGTGAACATGTCATTGAAAATCAAATGTTTAGCCGAGGAGTTTAATGCTTTGGAGGTCAAGATTGTTGCGGTGGGAGAGAGGCTTTGGATTTGTGCCATTGAGATGCCACTGCATGGTAGGCTTGGTAATGTTGGTCCAAGTAGAGACAAAACACACCACCAACAATGCACCAACAAGTTTGATATCCATGTTGGCACTTGGGAAACATCATAAACTAAGGGAGTTGCCATGACAATAATATTTGTAAGATGTAAGATATCACCTTGGAGGCGGTGATAATCAAGAGATTAACTACAAATAGTCAAACATTTTATTGGACCAGAAAAAGAGAGGATGAAAAAAATCTTAGGGGGATCACACAGTGAAAGTAGGCCAGATCGAAGTTCTCACAGCTTAAGAAATGCAAAGGATAGAGAATAAGTTCTTTTGGCAGGTTAGTGGGGGGCCTCTTAGTCAGCATGCGGTACAGGGTTGGAATTATTCCAAGCAGGATTTATGGTGCTATCCTGTACCGCCTTGTACGGGGCGTACTGTACCGTCTAGTACGGCGTATTGGTCAAGAACCGGTACGATTCAGTCTTAAAAAATTGTTTGGGATCTGAACTATAAAAATTGGCCTGAATCGGATCGGTTCAGATCAGTTTGGTACAGTACGGGTCGGTTCGGACTGGTACAGCTCGGTTCAGTTCGGTTCGGGCTTGGTTTGGATCTGGTTTAGGTCTGGTTTAGCGATCCTTGCTTGAGAGGGGGGAGGAAGATATTTTTTTAATTTATTAAGGCCAGTACTTATACCTGTACGATATGGTATGGTACGGTACCATACGGTCAGCGACCGGTATGGGTCTCGGTATCGGTTCGGTGATTCTTGATTCCAAGTTTGCGGAACCAGTATTGGGGATTGTACGAGCCAGTGATCGGTCGGTACAGTACTATTACATATCATATTGAGCTAGGGCATATTGAACCAGGATGAAGGAGAGGGAGAGGGAGAGGGAGGAAGGGCAAACAGGGAGGAGGAAAGAGAGAAGAGGGAGGGTGGGAGAGAGGGGGGCTTATGGAGAGGAGTGTGAGGGAGAAGGAAATGGAGGGAGGAGGGAGAGAGGGAGGGAGAGGGATTGGGGCTCAAAGAGAGGGGGAAGTGAGAGAAGGGGAGGGAGGGTGGAGAGAGAGATGGGGCCTTACCTTGGTATTAGTAACTGTCGATTAGCATCCGAGAAGGAGGAAAGATAGAGCAAGCGAGCGAGAAGAAAGAGCGAGTAAGAAGAAAGAGTGAGTGCTCTCTAGAATCTTTTGCTGAATGTAAAAGGTGGATTATAAACCGAATTGAATCAATCATCTTGATTTGGTGTTGGTTTGGTTGGCTATGGGCTGCACCACCTGATTTGGGTTAGTTTGGTGAATGTGGTTCAAAACAAATGAAATAAACATAATACGACCTCAAAGAAAACCAAGAAAAAATATTGAAATGGTAAAATAGTGAGAATAAGTTAAAATAGGCGAGAAAATGCTTGATAATGAATCTTGTGGCTTTAGAGGATATATGCCAGCAGTTTGAAGTCAATTCGAGTTTGAAAAACAATAAGACCTTTGTAAAGAATGTTGACCTATCGAGAATGGGACAATACTAACCAATTGGACCCTTTTTTGGTAAGAAAGGAAACTCGTCTTTTTATGTGTGGTTGTCATGAACTTGCATGCCAGAAGGGAACACGAGGAAATTGATTTTTTTTAAATTGTTCAGTGGTTTGTAAAGAAACTTCGTGAAACTTGGATCTTTGGTCACCTTCTAAGCATTCAAGGCAAGAGTTCGAGATTGAAGATCAAAAGCCCAAACAAATACCAAAGTCCTATGGATTTTTAGTGCTGAATTGACAATGGTTTCTTGGTGCAGCAAAAAGCAACCTACTAAGGCACTATCAAGCACTGAGGCAAAGTACAATGCAGCTAAACTAGCTGCACAAGAGTGCATTTCCTATTAACAAATTGGTGGAGATTGGTTGTGACAACCTTAGCAGTATCTGATTGCTTCTAATCCTATATCCCATGCTTGGACAAAGCACATAGAACTTCATTATCATTTTATTAGAATGAAGGTGTTGGAAGAAGTTGATCTTGTCAAGGTGGACACCAGTGACCAAGTCGCTGATATTTCCACCAAAGCTTCGTCCAAGGAAAAACTTGAAAAGTTTATGGTCATGTTAGGCTTGATTTCTCAAGTTGGCACAAAGGGAGTGTTGAATTACTTGAGAGGATAGGCAACTAGGTTTCAAATAGAGGGGATTGAGAGTGTTGAATTAATGGTTAGGCTTTTTTTTTGCTCCCACATCATCCAAGCAGAGCAATGGGTTAGCGGTTACCTTTCTCTAGCAGCATCAAGATCCATGTGCATCGGAGGGATGGGGACCTGAATGGATTTGGGCATAGGGGTAGACACACCAACTTTTCTAGGAGGGGCCAAAAAATATAAAAATATAAAAATATAAAGAAATAATTAAAATTAATTTAAATATTTTTTAATAAATATTATTTGAATTGTACTTGATGTTGTTTCATAAGACTAAATTTTATCAATAATGGAATCTACCATAAAATTTTTAGCTATCTCCTTATTGACATAAGTGACTAAATAATCGGCAAGAAAGTCGTCTTCCATTTTGTTGTGCAATTTGATCTTAATAATTGTCATTGCTAAAAATGCTCTCTTTATAGTGTAGTTAAAACTGGAAGAGTTATAAGTACCACAGACTCGTAGAGGATGCGCGCACCGGCCGCGATGGTGGCAGCGTTGCGTTGAGTGCCATTGACACTGCATGATGGGATGGGACATCCGTTGAGCGACGGGGCCAAAGGTAATGGGGTGTGAGTGCAATGGCATTGGTGGGAGACGGGGGCATGATGGGTGCCTGTCCGTTTGTGCCCCCAAGACCCGATAGTGCTATGCAATAGGTCCGGTTGCCAGGACGGTGCACGACTTCATTATATGCGGCATCCGTCGGTGCGATGAGACTGATGGAGGCCATCGAGATGGCAACCGTAGGCTAGTGCATCGGTAGTATCCGGTCTTGTGCATGCGCAACTGTCCGGTCTCATCGTGGAAGCGTTCCTGCCGGTCGATTGCATGACAGGTCCGACCACCATCTCATTTGTCGATGCAGCGAACGGGATGGTGTTGGCTATGTGCGGTGGCTTCGGCCACGGCGGATTCTAGAGATGGGTGCCAGTCGAGCAACAAAAAGGAAATCTTTTGTCTTCTCCTAAAAAAATATGGAAAAGAAAAAAGAAATTAATGAAAATAAAAGATAAAGTTGGAAGTGATCCAACTTTCAAGTAGAGAAAGCTGATTTATGATATTTGTTTCATTTTAAAAACTTTTTTGCCAAGATTCTTTAAGTTATATTCAATACCCCCAATTTTAGGAGGGGCCAAATAAATAAATACATATATATTTAAAATATATAAAATTTTAATTTATAAAATAATTGAAAAAAATTTATGGGGGGCCAAGGCCCCCTGGCGATCCGTCCCTGTTTGGGCATAAATCCTGTTGACTTGAGCCTAGTCCATCTCTTATTTATTAATACTATAGTGTCTTTTAGAGTTTCTAAGTTGATTTTTGTGGTCCATGTCTTCTAGAGTTTTTATGTGTCTCTTGGAAGCTTGTGTATTTCATCAAGTGTTAATACATGCGAAGGGTCATAACTTGCCCATTTGAAGGTAAAACTTTCATTCAGTGCATAAAGAGTTGTTATCCAAAAGTGTCTCATTACACTTAATAGGCTTGGTTTTTTCTCTCCACGTTCTCTTTGACTTTGTCTCTTTGCTCTTCAATCCTACAAGTGGAGCTAAGTATGCTACACTACAGAGAGTGGTGCCTTACACTCTCCACATTGGGAATCAACTCGTTTACCTTTCATTGCCTTTTGAAGCTTTATCTTATGTCAAGGAAGTGAAAGAAATTTCATACACAAGCAACAAGCACATGACAGCTACAATTTTATGGTGGTGACTGGTGAGTCATTTGGCAAAGGTAACACTGTCACCATCCTGGTAATCGAATCACATGTGACCTGATTGAAGCCTTTGCGATGTGCCATGCTAGTTAATCCCTGCACTTTTTATTTTGAGAAACTTCAGGGGCTGGGTTGGATGAGCTGCAATGATGGCCAAAAAACTACTACTGGGGGTGTGTTAAACTCAACATATGCAATTATGGTGTGCAATGGTCCTTTATTAAAGTATATGAACACTAGTAAAAAAAATGGGTAAAATTATAAAGTGCAATTGTGCAACATGTGCATATAAATGATGCTGTAAAAACTTCATGTTATTGCCAATATAAATAAGAAACATTATGAATTTTTGGTATTTTTCACTTTTAATTTGCATATTGATGCAGAAAAGGACTTGTTATGTCCCACTACTTGACAAACATTAAGTAGTCTAAGCCAATTAACAAATTAAAACTTGTGAAGGTCTATACATGTGTTGATTTGCCCTGAGAAACACTGATGCCATGATTGATTATACTGCTGATCATTCATTTCTTGATGCTGATATTTATTTGTTTTTTTGAATGGGTTATGTTTTATAACTAGTTCTGGTCATGTGGTGGCTTTGAACTACAAAGCTAAATAAATATCCATTGCAAATGCTACAATGAACTTTTAATACTACAATCTGAATGGCTTTAATTTTCTTTTTTTCCTCCAGATTTCATATTCATTGCTTTCAACCAAAACTGCTTCGACTCATACACAGATGTTTGTCCCTTTTGTTTCAGCAAATGCGGGTTTGGTGCTGCCTTCCAGATACTAACTGGGGGTTAGGGAAGATTCAGTCAGTTTCTGGAGGCGATGCTAATGTTCTGCTGTCTGATGGCAAAGTGAGGTTTTAGTTTATCTGTTCCTTGACAAGCATTCAGATATGTGGCATTTATATACTAATATAAAATTATTCTGCTCAGGCTCTGACAATTTCTGTAGAAAATCTCTTGCCCGCAAACCCAGACATCCTTGATTGTGTGGATGATCTTATACAACTCAGTTACTTAAATGAGCCCTCAGTTCTTCAGAATCTGCGGCACAGATATTCTCGTGATTTAGTTTATGTAAGCATTATTGCTAAAAGACTTTTGCTGCTTGTCACTCTTGCACCATTTGATTTTTGCATGCATATATTGATTTGCTTATTTCCTCTCCTTTTTGTAGACCAAAGCCGGGCCTGTTTTGGTTGCAGTTAATCCCTTTAAAAAGGTTTCTTTATATGGAAATGATTTTGTTTCTGCTTATAGGCAGAAACTTATGGACAGTCCACATGTCTATGCAATAGCAGATAGTGCCTACAGTGAAATGATGAGAGGTGGAAGAATATTTTCCTTGAAAATTTGGTACTTCTATGAATGCTAATGTACTTTTAAGTCCCTATACATCAACTTTTATGTAAGCAATTAAAATATCTTCCTTTGGATCCTGCAGATGGAGTAAATCAATCTATCATCATAAGGTAAACTTCTTTGTTTAATATTCAAATAGAATCATGCTATTAATTTATTAATCTGTTTTCTGATAGATTCATGATTTGCGTGTACATTTTTGTTAAATTACTTTGTTGATGGAACTTATTTGGAATCAGTGGTGAAAGTGGAGCCGGAAAAACTGAAACAGCAAAAATTGCGATGCAATTCCTTGCTGCTCTTGGGGGTGGCAGTGGGATAGAGTATGAGATTCTGCAGACAAACACGATTCTGGAATCATTTGGAAATGCAAAAACTTCGAGAAATAACAATTCTAGCCGTTTTGTGAGTTCACCTTGCATGTTGAATTTCTTAAGTTGTACTTGGAAGTTGAAGTTATCTGCTGAATAATCTACAATGTATTTTCTCTGATGTGATGCAGGGCAAACTGATAGAAATATATTTTAGTTCTGCTGGAAAAATTCGTGGTGCCAAGATCCAAATTTGTAAGCATATTTTTGCAATTCATTGCTTCTTTGCAAATGTACTAGATAATTTCCATAATCTTTAAACTCAACTAACAAGCTTCATTTACCATCTCCTGTTGAGCAAACACCGAGCAGTTCTACTTGAAAAGGTACTAACCTGACAATTAATACTAAACCTCTATGCTTTGTGCTGTTCTGAAGATTAAGTACCTTATATATTGTTTAAGCAGTCAAGGGTGGTTCAAAGAGCGACAGGGGAAAGATCATACCATGTTTTCTATCAACTTTGTGCAGGAGCTCCTCCCCATCTTAAAGGTGGTTATGTTGTTATCTTAATTGCTGTCACTGTTAAAGGGTTTTACTTAGTCCAAACACAACCATTTGTGTCTTTTACTTCTATGCCACTTCATCCACTTGGAATTTCTACAAGACCTGAAAAATTTGTAGCAGTTATGCAAATTGTGGTTATATCTGATGTAAAGATTCATGAAGAGAGGTGCATCTAAATCTTCCTCACAAGAGGAATCTAGATTTCATCTCATGTTTTATGTTTTACTGGACAGATTATTGCCATATTGTTCTTCTTATGAAGCACACATTCCTTGAAAATATCAGCTCATTGTTACTGTATTACAACTGGTTTAAAGGGTGACCGATTGCGGCAACTGTTTTCCACTGTTTTTGTCTTAGAATTCATTTTCCTGAGCTCAGTAATCTGTTTTTTTTTAACCTTTTAACTTCATGACCCTCCTAAATATTACTTTGTAGTTAAATATAAGTTTATAACAATGCAAACATACTTTGCACTCAAATTGGTGCAAATATATGCATGTACATGCACACTTCATACACCCATCTTTATTTAATAACTCCTGCAAATATAATGACTTTATTGCACGTCTGTGTTACAGAGCAATTTAAGCTAAAAGCAGCCAATGAATACATATATTTAAAGCAAAGTGATTGTGTGAGAATTGATGATGTTGATGATGCTCAAAGATTTCAAATGCTGGTGGTAATTTTCAAAACAATGTGGCTGTCAGACCTATTAACTTTCCGAGGATCTTTATTATTCTTTAATAACTTTTAGTCATGACACTGATTCTTTCTTTCTTTCTTTTTACGTGTGTCTAGCAAGCCTTGGACACTGTCCAAATCCCTAAGGAAGATCAAGAGAATGCATTTGCTATGCTTGCTGCAGTGTTATGGCTGGGTAACATTGACTTCTCGGTAATTGATAATGAAAATCATGTGGAAGTTGTTTTGAGTGAAGGTACTTTTTTTTTTTCTGTGTTATCCTTATAGGTTTTTATTTTTTTGTTTTTATTAGGTCATAGATGCTAGTACAAATTTTCACATAAGTAGAAATATGAAGTGTTTCTCTTGGCTATTCATTTGGCACAGGTGTAGTTAATGCAGCAAACTTGTTGGGTTGCAAAGTTCCTGACTTGATGCTAGCTTTATCAACTCATAAAATTCGAGCTGGCAATGATGATATTGTTCAAAAGCTTACATTATCACAGGTGTGAAATGTCTTTATGTCTCAGAAGCTTTATTTTCTGTCAGGACCACACATATTTGGTGAAGTTTATGTTTTACTTGTTTCCTTACAGGCCACTGACACCAGGGATGCATTGGCAAAATCAATTTATGCTAGCTTGTTTGACTGGCTTGTAGAACAAATTAACAAGTCACTCCAAATTGGAAAATGCCATACTGGGAGATCCATAAGTATTTTAGATATTTATGGGTTTGAATCCTTTCATGTATGGATCATGGCTGAAAATGACATATTGATTAGATATTTGATTTTCTTAGATTTTCTTGTTGTGCTAATGCTTCATAATATTGCAGAAGAACAGTTTTGAACAATTTTGCATCAACTATGCTAATGAGAGACTACAGCAGCACTTCAATCGACATCTATTCAAAATTGAACAAGAGGTGGCATTTATGTTTATCCATTTACATTTATTCTAATGCTAAGTTGCTTGGCATGGACAATACCAAATGGTTCTAAATACTTGTAGGCAGCTTCTCAAGGATGAATTTTTATAGAATTGTATGTTATTTTATCTTGTTTGACAAAATGTTTTCAATCAAAGTTTCAGTAAAATTCTGCTTTAGATTATGACTGACTTCAGTATTGATCAGAAAATCCTCCATCTATTCCATTGCTTTATATCTTTTAGATCTCACTTAACTCAGAACATTAATTGCCATTATTGTAAGCCTTAATTTTTGAAAACCAATGACTTAGATGGAACCTAACATGCTTAGTTGTAAAGTTTGAGAGTTATTTTTCTATTAAATTTTTAATAAGGAAAAATTAATATTTGACAAATGATTATGGAAAGAGTAGGGTAAATGTTGTAGATGAAAAGAATGAAAAGTGAAGGGGAACAAAGAGAGGAAACACAACTAGGCAATGTTGATTAAGTGCATTATGCTATCTAATTCACAAGGCATGTTAGAAATAAGTGTTAAAGTGACAGAATGTGAAAGAAGCTTCCAAAGAAGAAACTTATAGTAATTTGAGATTTTTTTTAGTATCCTTAAACATAAGTAGCATAGCTTTTGTTTTTATATAGGAAAGGTTTTTTTATCATCAATAAATTTATGCAAGTTTATATCATTAACAAATTTATGTAAGATACCTATGTTGTAGAGTCTTTTAAGCAGGATTCTCTGAACCGTGCTGAACCGGCTGGTTCGGGGCGTACCGAACCGGACCGGTGGCCGACCGGGACGGTTCGGCCACATAAAACGATACGGCCCCCTAAAAAATAAAAAAAAAAAACAAGGTTCCCGGTACCGGTACCGGAAGCCGTACCGGTGGCCGGCTGGTACCGGTACGGTACCGTACTGTACCGTGCCGACACACGGTACGGCGTGGTGTACTGGTTTAAACCGGTACGTCCAATTTTTTTTTGATGAATTTTGTGATTTTAAGGTTTTTATTTTATTTTTTAAGGGTTTAGGGTTTCGGGTTTAGAATTTAGTGTTTAAGAGTCCTAAACGCTTGAAATTTAAAATTTAAGATATGTCCAATTTCAAGATTTAGAACTGAATACTAAGATTTAGGACTACTTCCAATTGAAATAAGATATAAAATGATAATTAAACTAAGATTATCAGCAATTAATGAAAGTGAAATGTAGCATAAACATATAATTACATACCAATGTCTAGAATCAGATAGAGTGACGATGTCTATAAATATAGGGATCATTTATGTACTCTGTCGGCAGATCGGTACATCCCTCCAGCCAGGCAGCTGAAACTCCTCTAAGCTCATCCCAGGAGGTATGCATGATGGATCATAACTCATCGCAGATCCCTCTTTGATGTCCCGACTCTGAGAGCTATCCAGAGACTGATGATATGGCAGTGCAGGGGCCCATCCAAATATACCAGCAGCAAAATTAGATCCATAAGATGCTCCGGGCTGCAGGGATAATAACCACTGGATGATGACGTCTCAGATGCACCATATGGATCATATGGACCAAAAGCTACCAGTAGCTGCGGATAAGAGGATCATGAATATGAGGATGATCCAGATACATCCATGGATCCTACTCCACGTGCAAGAGCTGCAGCTGTATCGTGTCCCGAACGACCACGCGGAGCCCGTCGCCTATATGGAGTCGTATCACCACGGCGTCTATCAGATGGTAATCCATGATCTGTATTCTGCATGGCATGGCTAAACTGCGACTTCCTAGTGAATCGAATATGAATATGTGGCTGCAACTCCTGTCCCTTCCTGATCACTAGATTCTTCACTATCTGAAACACTATCATTACTCTCTGGTATCTGAATTTGAGTGGACTGAGTGCTCCGATGGAGGTGCAACTGTCTTTCCTTTTCCTCTGTCTCTGGGTCTACTAGATGACGGGGAGGGACGATGTGTTGTATCTGCTGGAGCCCTGTGAGGAATATGACTTGTTGTCCATTGTCCAGCATCCACCCCAACCTCACTAGCTACAAAATTGGCTGGTCGAGGAGGCGATCCTAGCTCATCAAGCTCTGGCTGCTGCTGGACTCATGACCCACCCAATCATTAAATCTTCATCCTCATCAACATATGAACTTGTAGTGGGATAGGATATTTCAATTCTACTTCTTCCTGAATACAATTTAGCCTCAACCTTAAATTATAGTGTACATATACAAGATCGTTGAGGCGTTTCTGTTTCAGACGGTTCCTCTGCTTGGAGTGGATAAGGCCAAATATAGACCAGTTGCGCTTACATCCACTGGATGACACCGTCTGGGAGAGGATCTTAACTGCAATAACCTTCAGATTTTTAGCAGATCCACCAAAATGCACCCACCATTCAGCTGCAAAAGACATTACATCATTTAGAATTTTAGGTTTGGCAAAATAAAAAATTTAATCCTGATATAATATTACACTTTCTCTTTAGTAGTACCTACCAGATTCATTTTTGATTTATTTCTGATTGCTACAGTATTTCTGATTGCTACAGTGGATCCAAATGAATCTGTGCCCTCCCTAAAAAATTTCGTCTTTGATATAAGATGGAGCCCGATCCAGATATCGCTGTTATGTGCCTTTTCTAGCAGACGAAATTTTTTAGGGAGGGCACAGATTTATTTGGATCCACTGTAGCAATCAGAAGTAAATCAAAGATGAATCTTGGTAGGTACTACTAAGGAGTAAGTATAATATTATATTAGTATTGAATTTTTTATTTTGCCAAATTTAAAATTTTAAATGATGTAATGTCTTTTGCAGCTGAATGGTAGGTTCATTTTGCTGGATCTGCTAAAAATCTGAAGGTTCTTGCAGCCAAGATCCTCTTCCAAACAGTATCATCTAGTGGATATGAGCGTAACTGGTCTACATTTGGCCTTATCCACTCCAAGCAAAGGAACCGTTTGAAACAGAAATGCCTCAACGATCTTGTGTATGTACACTATAATTTAAGGTTGAGGCTAAAGTGCATTCAGGAGAAAGTAAACTTAAAATATCTCGATTTCACTTCAAGTTCATATATTGACGAGGATGAAGATCCAATGATTGGGTGGGTTATGAGTCAGCAGCAGCAGCCAGAGCTTGATGAGTCAGGATCGCCTCCTCGACCAGCCAGTTTTATAGCTAGCGAGGCTGGGATGGATGTTGGACAATGGGCAATAAGCCATATTTCTCACAAGGCTCCAACAAATACAGCACATTGTTCCTTCCCGTTATCTATTCGGTCCGGAGATAGAGGAAAAGGAAAGGAAGTTGCACCTCCATCGGAACATTCAGTCCATTTAGATTCAGATACCAGAGAGAGTGATGATAGTGCTTCTTCAGATAGTGGAGGATCTAGTGATCAGGGAGGGGCCGGAGGACAGGTGTCACAGCCACCTATTCATATTTGATTCACTGGGGGTCACAGTTTAGCCATGTCATACAGGATATAGATCATGGAATACATTTGATAGACCCCGTGGTGATACGATTTTATATAGGCGATAGGCTCCGCTAGATCATTCGGGACACGATGCAGCTGCAGCTCTTGCCCGTGGAGTATGATCCATGGATGTATCAGGGTCATTCTCATATTCAGGATCTTCTTACGCGCAGATACCGATAGCTTCTGGTCCATATGGTGCATCTGAGACATTATCTTTCAGTGGTTATTATCCCATGCAGCCTGGAGCATCATATGGATCTGATTTTGCTACTGGTATATTTGGATGGGCCCCTGCACTGCCATGCATCAGTCTCTGGATAGCTCTCAGAGTCGGGACAAAAGCGAGGGATCTGCGGTGAGTTATGATCCATCATGCATACCTCCTGGTATGATCTTAGAGGAGTATCATGCTGCTTAGCTGGAGGGATATACTGATCTTTCTACAGAGTATATAAATGATCCTTATATTTATGGATATCGACACTCTACCTGATTATAGACATTGGTATGTAATTATATTTATATGTTATATTTCACTTTCATTAATTGCTAATAATCTTAGTTTAATTATCATTTTATATCTTATTTCAATTAGAATTAATGTATTAGCATTTTTTAAATCCTAAATCTTAAATCTTGAAGTCGGACATATTCTAAACTCTAAATTCTAAACACTAAAGGCCCTAAATGCTAAATCCTAAATCTTAAACCTTAAAAAACAAAATAAAAACCTTAAAACCCAAAATCCATCAACCAAAATTCAAAAAAAAAATTGGGCGTGTCGGTATGACTGCATGTCGGTACGTTACGATACCGGTACCGTACCATACCGACCAGCCATCGGTATGGGTCCTGGTACCGATATTGGGAACCTTGATTATGGAGTGATGATATGGTTGTAGAGGGCCCCATCCTAATATATTGGCAGTAAAATCTGGTCCGTAAGATGCTACGGGCTGTATAGGATAATAGCCACTAGAAGACGATGTCTCGGATGCACCATATCTATATCCATATGGATCATAAGCTATCGGTGCCTGCAGATAAGAGGGTCCAGAGTACGAGGATGAGCCTGATACATCCATGGATTCTACTCCACGTGCGAGATCATCTGTAACTATATCGTATCTTGAATGATCTTTTGGAGCCTGTCGCTTATAAAATTGTATCCTTATATACCATGATCCCTATCCTGTGTGGTGTGCATAAACTACGACTCACCAGTAAATCGAAAACCACTAGCCAACTGCATCTCCTATCCTTCAGTCCCTTCATGATTACTAAATTCTTGACCATCAGAAGAATCACTAGCATTGGCACTGCTCTTTCTAATATCTGAATCTGAGTGAACGGAGTGCTCCATCGAAGATACAATTGCCTTTCCTTTTTTTTTTTTTGGGCTGTATATTGGCTGGAGCCTTGTGTAGAATGTTACTGCTTGTCTATTATTCAGCATCCACCCCAGCCTCATTAAGTACAAAACTGGCTAGTCGAGGAGACGATCTTAGCTGATCAAGATTTGGCTCCTGCTGCTGACTCACGACCCATCCAATTATCGGATTTTCATCCTCATCAATAAAATCATTTATAATTGGATTGGAGTATTGCAGCTCAACTTTTTTCTGAATGCATTTTAGCCTTAACCTTAAATTATAGTATACATATATAAGATCGTTGAGGCATTTTTGTTTTAGACGGTTCCTCTACTTGGAGTGGATAAGATAGAAGGTTGACTAATTATGCTTATATTAACTCGATGACACCATCTGGAAGAGGATTTTGATAGCAAGATTTTTTAAATTTTTTGCAGATCCACTAAAATGCATTCATTATTCAGCTGCAAAAGACCAAAATTATTGAGAATTTTAGATTCTACAAAATCAAAAACCACTTTGAATATGATAAATATTAGTACCTATCAGGATTCATCTTTGATTTACTTCTGATCGCTACATTGGATCTAGAAGAATTTGTGCCTTCTCTAAATATTTTTATTTGAAAAAAAACTATTATTATCATGTGTTAGTTGTTGAAGTTACAGTTAATAAAAATCATTCAACAATTTCAACCTAACTTGTTATAGGCACAGCCGCGACATCTAGATCAGACACCATCTTATATATTATATTATGTTGGATAGACATAAACTCATCATTTATGATAATTCCAAGTATGGAATATTGAAATCTTGGATTTAAATAGTAAGCTGCACAGATTTTTAGAATTAGTTAAGTGTATTTGTACAATTACATTTGAATTTAAATTTTTATAGCGTTCTTGATTTATTGCCCATCTGCTAGATGTAAATCCGTTCTCATTTGATAGCTCCACCATTCATCAATAATCCGGATGTACTCTTTGGCATGTATTGGATCTATTCTTGGATCTTTTTATTTGCTATTTGTATCATAAATAAAGGAAGTCCATTTGAGAGTATCATTCAGAGTCCACGGCCCGAAGTACTTTATATAGAGGCTTGATGGTCTTCATTATTTTCTCATCCCTCTGCTAGAATGTCTGTCTCATTACTGAGTTCTTCACATTGCTCCTCTCAGTGTTTGTCCTAGCATATCTTCTCTGCTATCACTCTGGACTGACAAACATCTGACGCAGCTCTACTTCTTATTAAGAAGACTATTATTATATAATTCATAACAAACTATATGATGCCTAGTCTCAATATTTGTCTTCCTGTATAGCTCCACATCAATAATAAGATCTATGTATGGTTGTAAATGAATCGGGTGAAACTTTATGCTAATTCAATTATCTTCTACATCCTACGAATCTTTTCAATATTCATCAACATGAGATCGATACAATGTGCTGCACAAAGGATCCAAAAAATATGCAATCGCCACTCCATCAAGATCTCCTTTACGGTCCTATACTATGGTCCATTATCTGTGATGACCTGCACGACATTCTACTTTCCTACCTAAATCACCTCCATCAATCTGAGGATGTAGCTGGCATCATGCACGTGATTTGGAGCATCAATATATTTATGAAAAAATATTTTTTCATCACAATTAGTCAAGAAGTTGATGATACTTCATCTAGTAGGACCAGTCCAACTATTATACATCACTGTCAATGCATACATAAGCCATTTACTTTGATACGAGGAAATATGTTTTTCTAGCTCATTATTGTCAAGAAGTTGACCATAGATATCTCTCGATCCTTGAAAATCTATATCTGCACTAACAGTCTGTATATATAAAATTGTAGAGCAATAATATGGGTTGTCTATTGTGTGCATTGGGATATGATTAAAGTGAAACCAGGATCCAATAGCTCATCACGTTTCTTTCTTTTTATCATTTTTCAGTATAGTATCAACCCTCTATTGCTTGGAATCTCTGCTAGAAAAGGTATATGGATCCATATCGTGGATAGTGGCTCATGCTGGAATGTCCCTGGATAACTTTTTTCTATTATCCAATACTCATAACATGGATGCAATACAGCTGCCTCTTTGATGGGCTCTCTAACTGAGGTCTTGCTAAATTGTCTTACTCTCTTACAACATTCTTAGAGCCCGAGCCCGATTCCAACTCAAAAGTTAATGGCCCAAATCGCTCCTTATACTTAGCCATCTTCTCTGGTTGCCTCTGCTCATATAAGCTCGCCTGAATGGCGGTCTTGATTTGTGTCTCTTCCTTTGGAATAAATGCTCTATCTGACTTTTTAGAGTGATAAGAAGGGTGATGGAGATGATCCGGCGAATCCACGCCCAGCATAAGCGATCTAGGTGCGCGAAAGATCCTCTGCCAGCGATCCACAATGATCACGGTAGGATACAGGTCAAGAGAAGATCAATTGATCCCTTGGATTGATCGAGAAGTAAAGAAAGAAAGGAGGAAGAACGAGATCTGGAAGAAACGGAGGGGTTTCTTGATTTTGGTTGTTTCCTTGGACTGTTACAAAATGACCTTCTCTCTCTTTTTTCTCTCACTTATAACCATCCCAACTTACATATATATATATATACCTAGATCGCAAAGGACCTAGCCCTCTAGAACTTCCCCGGCGCGGCAACATGTGATTCAAAATATCCCATCATCCGAGTTGGCTCGATCCCCTCGAGTTGACTCCATGCTGTAGAGACCATCTTGGATGAGTCAGCTCGAACCCCTCGAGTCGACTCGTCCAGATCGCTATTTACCTGTTTTGTGGAACCGAGCCAACTTCCAGCAGAACCGAGCCGACTCCTAGCAGTCCGAGCCGACTCTCAGCAAAACTCCTCCCTGCATCCATGCCGTGCCAACCATTAGAGTCGACTCTGACTAGAATCGAGCCGGCTCTAATGCCCATACTGACCAAAATTTAGTCTAACATCTAGGACTCATCCCGGACTCACTCCTAGTCCTAGATACATCATGTGTGACCATGATAAACCGGACCAACCTGAACCTTGGCCCATCCCCTTGGAATCTTGGATGCACCACCTGAGACTCAACAATCTCCACCTTGGTGCTCCAAGATTACAGGTTATTACACCAGACACCTCAGATCCATTAACCACATACATGAACAAAAGCTTTCTCCTGGTAGAGCCTTTGTAAGTACATCAGCCTGGTTCTCTTTTGTATGTACCTTCACCAGTGCCACTTCTTCCTCCATCTCTCTAATCCGGTGGTACCTCACATCTATATGTTTTATGCGTGCATGATAGACTGGGTTTTGAGTCAAATGTATGGCACTCTGGCTCTCACTGTGCAGGACCACCATACACTGTTCCACCCCCATCTCAGCAACTAGCCTTCTCAGCCATAGTGCTTCCTTTGCAGCCTCTGTGATACCTATATACTCAGCCTCTGTTGTAGATAGAGCAGTGATAGGTTGAAGGGTAGATCTCCAAGAAACCGATCCATCATGTAAGCAAAAGATATAACCTGTAATAGACATTCTTGTATCAAGATCACCTACATAACTTGCATCCACATACCCTTCCAAAGGACCCGAACCTCCATACAATTTCCCGGAGTTCCTTGTCCTTCTGGCTGCCCACCAAATATCAGTCAATGCTTTTGAGTTCCCTGTAGATACCTCAAAATCTACTTCAATGCTTTATAGTGTTCCTTCCCAGGATTTGTCATGTACCTGTTCACCTGGCTTATAGCATATGCTATGTCTGGCCTGCAACACACCATAGCATACATAACACTGCCTATAGCATTTGCATATGGAACTCTCTCCATGTACTCTCTCTCATCTGTCTGAGGGCTTGGAATCTTAGAGAGAGATATGTGTCCTGGTAATGGTGTCTCCACTGATTTGGCCTTCTCCATCCCAAACCACTCAAGAATCTTCTTGATATAACCTCCTTGTGATAAATGGAGAATCCCCTTGCATCTATCTCTACGAATCTCCATTCCAAGGATTTTCTGAGCTGGACCCAAATCCTTCATCTCAAATTCTTCAGATAATGCTTCCTTCAGCTGATTTACATCACTCATACTTCTGCTGGCAATCAACATATCATCTACATACAGAAGTAGATACAAAGCATTATCATTATCCACGTCCTTGACATATACACAGCAGTTATGTTCATATCTGAGAAACCCAAGGCTTAAAATAAAAGCATCAAATCTCCGATGCCACCGGCGAGATGATTGTTTCAGACCATACAATGACCTCTGGAGTAAATATATCTTATCCTTCTGTTCAATCTCTATGAAGCTATCAGGTTGCTTCATATAGATCTTCTCATCTAGACTTCCATGTAGAAAGGCTGTCTTTACATCCATCTGCTCCAATTCCATACCATGTTCTGCCACCAATGATAGCAACACCCGAATTGAAGTATGGCATATCACAGGAGAAAATACCTCAGTGTAGTCAACTCCTTCTCTTTGTGAGTATCCTTTTGCTACCAGCCTTGCTTTGAATCTCACTCCACTTTGCTCTGAAGGTATTGTTTTCTTTGTGAACACCCATCTGGAGCCAATTGCATGAGCATCTTTAGGCAGATCCATCAATTGCCATGTCTTGTTCCTCATGAGAGATTCCATCTCTTCCATCATGCCTTGAATCCATGATTCTTTATCAGAACTTTCCATGGCCTTCTTAAATATTTCTAGATCTCCATTCATAGATATGAGAGCATGAGATATATTCTCATCCATGCCATATCTTATCAGCTTCCGGATTGTGCACTGAGGTTATGTAATGCCACTCCCCTTGCACTGTTCTGCAAGTCTTCTGTTTGTGGCTGTTCTAGCACTTTACTTTGAACAATTGATTTTGCTTTTTGATCCTTCATCACAAGAGGACCTTTCCCGCTTAACTCCACCTCAACTGAAACACCCTTGCCAGTTGATGTAGACGGCCTATCCCACCTGTGAAGGAAGTCACTGCTGTTCACCTTTGAAGCTGCAAACTCATCCGTACTCCCCAATCTCTCCAAGATGCTCCTTTCATTAAATATGACATTCCTACTGATCACTGTCTTTTGAGACTGCGGATCCCATAGTAGGTAACCCTTGACTCCCCGTGGATACCCGATGAAGATCATCTTCTTTGACTTAGGGGCCAACTTATTTCGTTCAGTTGCCTCCACATGTGCATAGGCCGGGCAACCAAACACCTTCAGGTGACCAAGCTCCACCTTCTTCCCACTCCAAGCTTCCTCTGGAAGTCCTCCATCCAGCTTGAAATGAGGGGATCTGTTTACAAGAAAACATGATAGAGTAATAGCATCATCCCAAAAGGTTTTCGGCTGTGATGACTACAGTCTCATACTCCTTGCCTTCTCCAATAGTGTTCGGTTCATCCTTTCCGCAATACCATTCTGCTGTGGGGTCATTCTTACTGTGTAATGGCGTTTGATCCCATTTTTCTCACATTAACTCCTGAATTCTTTACTAGAGTACTCCCCACCATTATCTGATCGAAGGTACTTCACATATTTTCCAGTCTCCTCTACCTTAGCCCTTCAGGCTTTGAACCAGGCAAATACCTTTGATTTTTCTTTCATCAGATACACCCACAATTTTCTAGAAAAGTCATCAATGAAGGTAACAAAATACCTTGCTCCACCCCTGGATAAAACAGGTGCCGGTCCTCATACATCCAAGTGAATTAGTTCTAAAACATCCTCACTCTGCTTGGTACCACTGGCAAACTTTATCCTATGCTGTTTGCTATAAATGTAGGGCTCACACAGGTCATTTCCATCCTTCTTCAGCACTGGAAGGTTTCCTCTTCTGCTTAATTCTGTAAGCCCTCGGTCACTCAAGTGCCGCTGCAAGCACCTCCGCACTATCATTCACCACTGAGCCTTCCATCTTGTATAGATTATTACTCAGTCTTCTTCCTTTCATCACCACCAAAGCTCTTTTGGTTATCCTCAAACATCCACTACCAGACCGGCAACTAAAGGCATAACCCTGCTCTTCCAAGTAGCCTAAAGAAATCAAATTCTTCTTTAATTTCGGTACATGTTTGACATTTGATAGTCCTTATCACTCCATCATACATTCTCACCCTAATGATGCCAACTTCAGCCACCGAATAAGGGTGATCATCACCAAGGCTTACACTACCTCCATCAGACCTTTCATAGGTATCAAACCCCTCCCAATGTCTACCTCCATCAGACCTTTCATAGGTATCAAACCCCTCCCAATGTGAGGTATAATGATGAGAGCACGTTGAATCCAACGTCCAAGTATTATCCCAATCAACCGATCCATCTGAAGCTATCAGTACATTTTCTCTGCTGCCTTCAGATACACTAGCACCACTAGTGTTGGCCTTCCCTTTCTCGGTCTTCCAAAGAGGGCAATTTCTTTTGAAGAGACCAAACTGATGACATTTGAAACACTTCAAACCCTTCTTACTACCTTGAGATTGTGATCTGCCCTTTGATTTGCCCCTAACCCCTTCCTTTGATCTTCCTTGCCTTTCATTCATAGAAAGAACTTCCGAGTTAGGATTTCCTTTGCAGATCTTCTCTCTTTGCTCATTTGACCTGAGCACTCCAACAACCTCTTCATAGATCAGGGTTTCTTTCCCATACACCAAGGTTGTTATTAGACCATCATATGATCCCGGGAGCGAACACAACAGCAATAATGCCCGATCCTCCTCATCGATTTTTACATCCAGACTCATCACCTCAGAACATATCTGGTTGAACCTTTGAATGTGAGCAACGAGATCTCCTCCTTCAGGTATTCCCAGACTATACAACTGCTTTTTCAACCACAGCTTGTTTGTCATATTTTTGCCCATATATGTGTTCTCCAATCTTTGCCAAAGACCCTTTGCCATAATCTCGGTACACACCTCCGGCAAAACTTGATCTGCCAAACACATCCTGATGGTGCTGAATACGATCTCTTTTAACTCTTCCCAATCCTCAACACTGATCTTTTCCGGTCTCTCTCTAACCAAGACCTTGTAGATCCTCTGTTGAACTAGCAAGTCTTTTATCCTTTGTTGCCATAGAGTAAAATTTTCCTTACCATCATACTTCTCGAAATCCATCTTGAAACTGCTTGATGCCATTACCACAATCAAGTAGAATCAATATGTACTAGATCTTACCTTTTAGCACTTTTTGGATGTAGAGATCTTCCCTCCTTCACGCAACCTCGCTCTGATATCAAATTGATGGAGATGATCCGGTGAATCCATGCCCAGCGGAAGCGATCCAGGTGCATGAAAGACCCTCTGCCAGCGATCCACAATGATCACGGTAGGATACAGGTCAAACGAAGATCAATTGATCCCTTATATTGATCGAGAAGTAAAAACGAAGGAAAGGAGGAAGAACAAGATCTGGAAGAAATGGAGGGGTTTCTTGATTCCTGTTGTTTCCTTCGACTGTTACAAAATGACCTTCTCTCTTTTTTCTCTCACTTATAACCGTCCCAACTTACATATATATATATATATATATATATATATATATATATATATATATCTAGATCGCAAAGGACCTAGCTCTCCAAAACTTCCCCGGCGCGGCAACATGTGATTCAAAAGATCCCGTCATCTGAGTCGGCTCGATCCCCTCGAGTCGACTCCATGCTACAGAGAGCACTCTGGATGAGTCAGCTCGAACCCCTCGAGTTGACCATCCAGATCGCTATTTACCTGTTCTGTGGAACCGAGCCGACTCCCAGCAGTCCGAGCCGACTCCCAACAGAACTGAGCCGACTCCTAGCAGTCCGAGCCAACTCTCAGCAAAACTCCTCCCTGCATCCATGCCGTGCTAACCATTAGAGTCGACTCTGACCAGAACCGAGCCGACTCTAATGCCCAGACTGACCAAAACTCAGTCTAACATCTAGGACTCATCCTGGACTTACTCATAGTCCTAGATACATCATGGGTGACCATGATAAACCGGACCAACCTAAACCTTGGCCCATCTCCCTGGAATCTTGAATGCACCACCTGAGACTCAACAAAAGGGTGGTTCTGCGGTTCGATGATCCATCTCTATCTTTTTCAATATTTTTTTCTTCTCTGCTTTGAAATCATCAAAGTACTTCATCAACTGATGGATTTTTAGTGGATAATATTGACATAGATATATCAGGATAGTCGCCAACGAAGTACTGTCTCAATCTTATTACCCCACCATCCTTGCATTCTATATTGTACCATTTACATTTCTAGTGACGCTGATATGAGAGTATTATCCCATGCTTCCAACCAATGTCACACTTTGAATTTTTCTTCCTTGGTGGATCCATTCTTGAAGATTGAAAAAACACATCAGCTCAATAATTACATAAAATTACTAAATTTTATTTACCTTTTTTATTTTTTAAAAATTAAATATATATATTAAATTTTTAGAATAAATAATATTAAAAATTAAAATTGTATAAAAAATTATTTGATCTTAGATTTATATAGGATCCTATCATGGATGCTACATATATTTTTTAAGATGGTGGACATGCATGAAATTTCATTTTTTTTTTCAAAATTAGGTCTAAGGCACTATTCACATGATGCATCAAAATTTGGATAAATCGATACAAAATTTATGATGAAAATAGTTCACAAGTCCCAAAATCATAATCTTATTTTATAATTTTTAAAAAATTATTTTTTTTTAATTTAAAATTATTTTTTAATTTTAAAAATTATATACTTAACAAAAATGAATGATCTTAGTATCATTATGTAGATCATTTATAGATCTACAACATATTCTAATATCATGCCAAAATAAAAAAAATTGATAGAGTTTTTTCTTGTTTTTTATTTTTCATGAATTTAAAAAAAGAGGGAAGGAGAAAGAGAAGATGACGGATCTATGTACCTTTAATAGATTTTTATTCAAGATTTCTAGTGTTGTCCTTGATTTGCATGCATTTTTTTTGGTAGTATGGGAGAAAATGGTTGATGAAGGATTGATTATTTCTGAGTCTCTTGGGCTCTCAGACAACTTAAAATATCTCCCTAATTAGCTATAGTGCCTGATGTGAACCGGACTAAACCGGGCTGAAATGCACGATTTGGGCCTGAGCTATACCGTTTCGATCCAGTTCGGATGGGTTTTGGATGGTCTGGGGGTCCGGATTATTTCCATGGCTGAACTGTACCGATTCCTAGCTAGTTCTGTTTAGTACACGCCGAACTGGGCAGTTCGGGATGGTATGAAAAACTATGCTTTCCAAGCAAACTAAGTCTCTTGATAGGTAGGTAGCTGATCCCCAAAATATTTCTAAAAGGTAAAACTCAGAATAGCACATAACCTTACATGGAAGGATACCTAAAACAACCAAAAATCAAATCCAAATTATCTCATAACCTGTCTAACCCAACATGTACAAAAGATAAGTTTTCTATACCACTTTCACTTAAAAAAGGTCTCTAAAATCAATTCTAGAATTATTTAAATAGATTTATGGAAAATACAGAAAATTGAACCATACTTTTCTTATTCTCTGTTATTCACTTCTAAAGCATGGATCTTGATCTTGAGATCTTTATGATATCACTTATAAGCTCAATCCACCATTGAATCTCCAAGATCTGATGATGAAAGCCTGCATAAAATTTCTTGCAACCACCCCATTGATTGGTTGGTCTAATGTCCATTGCTTGACAATTAACCACCATTGGATCATAGTTTTGATTAGGATTTTCCATACCATCTCGAACCGGACCGAATCGGCATGGTTTAGTAATGAAAAATGGTCCGGATCCCCATACCGTCCGAAACCTACTTGAATTGGACTGAAACGGTATGGTTGAGGCTTGAATCGTGCATTTTGGCCGATTCAAATTAGGTACTATAGCTAATTGGGGAGGATGTTTTAAAGTTGTCTGAGAGCCCAAGAGGCTCTCAGAAACAACCAGAGTCCATTGGCCATCTCTCATTCTATCGAGGAAAACATATACAAATTAAAGAAAATACCAGAAAATCTTGAAAAAATATCGATTAAAGATACATAGATCTATCATCTTCTCTTTTTCTTCTTCCCTTTCTTTTTTTAAAATTTATAAAAGATAAAAAAAATTATCAAAATTTTTATTTTGACATGATTTTAGAATATGTTATAGATTTATGAATAATTTACACAATGATACTAAGATTATTAATTTTTGTTAAATATATAATTTTTAAAATTAAAAAGTAAAATAATTTGTTTAAAAAAATATAAAATAAAATTATGATTTAGGGCATGTAAACTACTTTCACCATAAATTTTGTATCGATTTATCCAATTTTTGATACATCATGTGAATAGTATCCTAGGCTTAATTTTGAAAAAAATGACATTTCATGTATGTCCACTATTTAAAAAAATATTTGTAACATCTATGATAGGATCTTACATGAATCTAAGATTAAATTAATTTTTATAATTTTAAATATTTTTATTCTAAAAATTTAAATATATATAATTAATTTAAAAAAAAAAAAGGTAAACAAAATTTATTAATTTTATATCAAATTATTGAGCTGATATGCTTTTTCAATCTTCAGGAATGGATACATTAGGAAGGAAGAAGGATTTATAGTGTGATATTGGTTTGGAGCATGAGATAATGCTCTCGGATCAACATTATTGGAGATATAAATGGTGCAATATGGAATGCAAGGATGGTGGGATAACAAGATTGAAACAGTACTTGGCTGGCGGCTATCCTGACATATTTGCGTGCCGATATTGTCCACTAGAGATTCATTGGTTGATGAAGAAGCATTTCGCTGATTTCAAAGTACAAAAAAAAATATTGAAAAAGAAGGCAGAGAGGTGGATCCGTCAAGCTACAGAACCATTTTCTTATCATTCTAGAGTCAAAGGAAGCATTTATTTTAAGGATGAAGTACATATTGAGGCTACCATTCAGGCAAGCTTGTATGAGTAGATGTAGCTAGAAAAGATGGCTTGACATAGGAAGCGATTTGGATCATTAGCTTTTGAGTCGGGCTCGTGCTCTAGGAATGTTGCAGGAGAGTTGAGGGATAATTTAGAAGGATTTTCTCAGTTAGAGAGCTCGTCAGAAGAGGCACCAGCCATATTACATCTATGTTGGGAGCATTTGGTAGTAAAAAGAAGTCATCTAGGGACATTCCAATAGGAGCCATTATCCACGATGTGGATCATATGTCTTTGCTAGCAGAGATTCCAAGCAATAGAAGGCTAATACTATGCTGAAAAAGGATAAGAAGAAGAATATTTGGTGGGCTATTGGATCCTGCTTTCACTTCAATCCTATCCCAGCATATGTAGCAGATAATGTATATTATTGCTTTGCGATTTCATCTATACAAGTTGCTGGTACAGGTGTTGATCTTTTAGGATCGAGAGATATTTATCATCAGCATGATAATAATGAGCTAGAAAAATAGATTGCCTTGTATTAAAGTAAATGGCCCATGAATGGATTAATAGTGATGTGTAATGGTTGGACTGGTTCTACTAGATGAAGTATCATCAATTTCTTGACTTATGATGAAAAAATATTTTTTTATAAATCTATTGATGTTTTAAATCAGATGCACGATGTCAGCTACTCCTTATATTGATGGAGATGATTGATCATGTGGAAGAGCAAAATGTCGTGCAGGTCATCATAGATAATGGACCATAATATAGGACCGCAGGAAAGATCTTGATGGAGTAGCGACTGTATATTTTCTGGATTTCTTGTACTGTATATTGTATCGATTTCATGTTAATGAATATTGAAAAAAATTATAAGGTATAAAAGATAATTGAATTAGCATAGAGTATTACTAGATTTATTTACAACCATATATGGATCTTATCATTGATGCGGAGCTATACAAGGAAAGAAATATTGAGATCAGGCATCACATGGTTTGCTATAAATTATATAGCATTTGATAGTTTTCTTGGTAAAAAAGTAGAGCTGCATCAGATATTTGTCAGTCCAGAGTGGTAGCAGAGAAGATATGTTAGGGCAAACACTAAGAAAAGCAATGTGGAGAACTTAGTGATGGGACAACATTCTGGCAGTGGGCTGAGAAGATAGTGGAGGCTATCAAGCCTCTTTATATGAGGTACTTCGGATCATGGACTTTGAGCGATACTTTCAGATGGACTTCCTTTATTACATAATGAAAATGATAAAGGAAAATATCTAAAAGGTAGATCCAACATATGCCAATGAATACATCCGGATCATTGATGGATGATGGAGCTATCAAATGGATACATATTTGCATCTAGCAAGTAGGCAGTAAATAAGAACACTAAAAATTTAAATTCAATTATATTTGTACAAGTATATTTAACTTATTATAAAAATCTATATGCAGCTTACTATCTAAATATGAGATTCTAATACTCCATACCTGGGATTGCTATGGATGATGAGCTTATGTCTGTTGTCTGTCTACATAATGTAATATATAAGATGGAGCTCGATCCAGATATTGCGGTTATGTACTTAGAACAAGTTAGGTTGAAAGATAAAAATACTTAGGAAGGGCATATATTCTTCTGGATCCAATATAGCGATTAGAAGTAAATCAAAATAAATCCTGGTAGGTACTAAGAAGTCTAATATCAGATTCAAAGTAATTTTTGATTTTGCTAAATCTGAAACTTTCAATGATTTTTATCAGGGTTCACGGAACCGTCCCGTACCGTACCATCCAAGAGCCGGTACGGTTTACGTATAAAAATCGATACGGGATTTAAAAAATGAAAAAATTCATTTCCGTACCGGTATGGTAGGATACCGGTACGAATCGTCTGGTTTGGCCTGGCTCGGGGTCGGTTCGGCCCGATTCAGGCTCGGTTCATGTTCGGTTCAGCAAATCCTTGCTTGAGAGGGGGGAAAAAGATTTTTTTTTCAATTTTGCACCGCCGGTACACATGCACCGCCGGTACACATGCCGGTACGATACGGTACGATACGGTACGGACCGTACCGTACTGTACCGACTGCTGACCGGTATGGGTCCCGGTACCGGTTCAGCGATCCTTGATTTTTATCTTTTGCAGTTGAATGGTAGGTGCATTTTGGTAGATCTATAAAAAAATTGAAAAACCTTGCTGTTATTGAGTGGATGTGAGCATAACTAGTCGACCTTCGGCCTTATTCACTTTAAGTAGAGGAACCGTCTAAAATAGAAATGCCTCAACGATCTTGTATATGTACACCAATTTAAGATTGAGGCTAAAATGCATTCAGGAGGAAGTTGAGCTGAAATACTCCGATCTGACTATGAGTGATTTTATTGATGAGGATGAAAATCCGATGATTGGATGGATCGTGAGTCAGCAGCAGGAGCTAGAGCTTGATTAGCTAGGATTATCTCCTCGACCAGCCAATTTTGTACCTAGTGAGGTTGAAATGGATGCTGAACAATGATTAAACAGTAATATTCCATAAAAGGCTTTAGTCAATGCACAGTCCAAAGACAAAAAGAAAAGGCAGTTGCATCTCCAGTGGAACACTCAGTTCATTAGATTCAAACATTAGGGAGAGCAATGCCAGTGCTAGTGATTCTTTTGATGGTCAAGGATTTAGTGATCAGGGAGGGACCGGAGGACAAGAGATGCAGTCGGCTAATAGTCTTCGATTCATTGATGAGTCACAGTTTATGTATACCGCAAGGATAGAGATAATGGTGTACGAATTGGTAGAGCCCGCGATGATATGATTTTATATAGGTGACAGGCTTTGCGAGATCATTCAGGACATGATGCAACCATGAAGTAAAATCCATGTATGTATCATGCTCATTCTCGTATTATAGATACTTTTACCCGTAGGCACCGACAACTTATGATATGGATATGGATATAGTGCGTTCGAGACATCGTCTTCTAGTAGCTATTATCCCATGCAATCCAGAGTATCTTACAGATGCAATTTTGTTGCCGATATGTGGCCGGGCCCCTCCACAGCTATATCATCAGTTTCAGGACACCTCTCTTAATCAGGATCTCAGCGAGGGATCTGCGATGAGTTATGATTCAGTGCGCATACTTCCTGGGATAACCGTAAAGGATTGCAATGCTACTTGACTAAAGGAATTTACTGATCTTCCTAAACAGTATATCAATGATCCTAACATTTATGGACATAAACACTTGACCAGATTTGTATTTAACTATGTATTGATTATTTATTTACAAAGTTTGAATAATTGAAAATTTTGTAATTGGAAATGACCGTCCAATTCCCTTTTCTCTCACATGGAGGAACGGAAAGAACAAAATAGAAGGCTATAGGAGATTATACATCTATTTGGATCTAAAGACATTCAATAAATCTTAAAAAAGTTGATTTGAAACAACAAGAAATCAAAAAAATAATTTTTTTTGGCATGCCGATACCGTCCCGACACTCGGTATTGTACCGGTATCGTATGATACTAGCTGACAACCAATATAGATCCTGGTACTAGTATAACGAACCTTGGTTTTGATGACAATCTCCATTGAATCTAACAAAGCAATCAAGAATGGATTTTCATATTGCTCGATCTCTGTCATTGCCTTTAGGGTTGTGAGTTGATCTCGCCATGAGTGCTCTTTATGTCAATCTTAATCATTGTGATCTTTTACCTTGAAAATTCCTAATAGATCATCATTTGCAGCATTTTCAATCAACAAATCTTTGATTACAGCATCTTTGCATGATGGATCCCCTATGATGAGTTCTCCATGTGATGAAACCTGCACTGTGTGCTCTTCTTGCAATGATTTTTCAACTTTGTCTCTTGGTATGTGGTTAAATCTTGGAAGTTTTCTAACTCCTAGTGCCACCACAATTGCCTGCAGTATAGCATTGATTGACATCGACGTCATTTCATTACTGATAATATGTAAGTGGTGAACTGCTCAAAAAACTTTTTCCATTTTTGACATGTTGATGAAGATCATAGATTTTGAAACTCAAACCACAGTTGATAGCATGACACAAGGGGAAAGAAATGAGGAGAATGGAAAGGGACCAAGAAGAAGAATGGAAGAACAAAGTAGGTCCCTTGAGCTCTGATACGGGTTAAAACATTTCAAACCTAATTCTAGCATAGATCTGATTTAATATTCTCAGAAAATCAATTTGTAGTTCCAACAATCCAGTTAAGAAGAACAATAGCTGAAATAAGAGAGTGGTAGAAAGTATGGAATTAATAAAGTGAAGTAATAAAAGAAGAAGAAAAGAAAGAATAGAAAAGAAAATAGGGATAGCATGAAAGGAAGATAAGAAAGGCCAAAGCTGACCTAAAGAAATCCCTTCATTCATTTAAAACGAATCATGTAAAATGCTTTTGATTCAATCCTCATAGATCCTTTTATGGATTTTACATGACTTTCTTTCCTGGCAAGCTAGGACTCTTGATAGGCAAGCGACTAATCCCCAAAATATTTCCTAGAAAAACAAAATAGGAATGGCACATAACCCTACATAGAAAGATACCTAAAACAACCAAAAATCAAATCCTAGTGATCTCATGGCTTGTACAACCAACATATACCTAAGATATGACTCTTTTTCACCAATTTCATTTAAAATAGGACTTTAAAATAATTTTAAAAATTACCTAAACAAAAGCTTCAAAAATACAAAAGATTAAATTACACTTTTTTTATTTGCCATCACCCATGTCAGTGTTTCTGTTTTTGTTCTACGAACAGATGCTGCAATTTAGACAAAAGTTCCAGTTTATTTCAGATGCTGCAAACCATTCTGGTCAGTCTTGCCCTTCAATATCCCAGTGCATAAAATATGCTAACCTGAATTTAGACAACAAAAATACAGCAAGATAAACAATCATATTCAGTTATGTGAAAAAAGGGTGGATAATTGAGAATCCTTCTGGTCTACATATGCGGAGCATGACTTTGGTGACAACGAACTTCTATTCTCTAGTTTTCAATAGGAGACAGATACCTTAAGCATTAGATTTGTTTATGGCGGGGAAAATTATTTTTGTTAATACTAGTATAATAATATTTAACTTGGTTTCTAAATTAGCTGATCTTTGATCACCATTCACCAGAGAGAACTCTGGCTTCTTTCCTCAGCAAATATTCTCAACTAAGCAATGTTCTTAAGTTTATTGTAAATTGTTGTCTTGGTCATGAAAAATTTAACATGCTAGGAATGGACCATTTCAAGGGTTTAAGCCCTGAAAGCATTTTGGTGATCACGATGTCAACAATTTACAATAAACTTTAGTGCCTGTAAAACACATATGATATATCATTGTAGTTAATAGTGCTTTTTTTATACTTCTCATCTGTTTTTGTAACTTTAATGATATCAGAATCTTACTTGATTGTTCTCACATAAAACTTCTGACATCTGGCATCACTGCCTCCTGTTTATCGGATTGTTCTAGTTTATATTAGATGCTCAGTCTGCATATGGTCTGATAATTATCTGCAGAACTTTCCAATGATGTTGGTTCTCTTTTGCTCAATCTGCCATCAGGCATTTGTTAATGCAGCCTGGTTGCATCTTTTCTTCATCTTTTTTTTTTTTTACAGGCAGTTTTTGCTTGTCTTTGGTGAACATTTTCTTGGAGAATTTTGGCATTACATTGTCCATTCTGTAATTCATGTTCTTCATGTCCTTTTTCCTTGCAGGAGTATACAGAAGATGGAATTGACTGGACCAATGTTGAATTTGTCGATAACTCTGATTGTCTACATCTATTTGAGAAGGTATCTGCTGTGAATTGCATTCTGCTGTGAAATTGTAGAAAATTAATTCCTGATGTTTTTTCCTTTCTTTCTCAAATTACATGATCATGGTAGATCTCATGCTATCTAGTGCTTAAATTTTATAAGCAGGTATATGTTCTTTAGAAAGTAGCACAGGCTTCAATTTTTGTGTAAGAGAAAATGCTAGAAAGGCCATGAGTGAGAAACCCATTGAGCTGTTAGCTTTGAGTCCTAAGGTGGTTCCAACAATGTGGTGAATGTCTGGCAGTGGTTGGTGGATTCTTGCAGCTGGAGTCCTTGAGGTCTCATTTTATTATTTGTTTTTTTGACTTAGTCAAGACATTTGTTTCGAAGCCAGTCCTAACTTGTTGCTTGTCACGGTTATTGATGCCAACATATTGACTGACATGATTATTTTTCCCTGTTTTATTGCCTGACATGATATTTTGTTTCTTGTTTTATGTTATTGCATTGATTTATAAAATGAATTTAATTGATGCTGCAAGTCAGATGTCTGACCATATTCTTAGTCTTAGCACATATTTATGTGATTCAAGTGTTTCTTTTTTTTTCATATTGTATGTTTCTGCATTCTCAGGCTATGATAAAATACTTTGATTATAAAGCTGACCTGTTGCAAGCACGATAGGTTTTCTGGATTGTATATTTATCATAGAACCTTATTTAATATATACATGAATAATGCTAAAAGGGTTTTTCTATTGTCATTGCTATTTTAAATAAGCATAAGAATAGATGATAATCTTCTTTTGGCATGCATGCCAGGTTAACAATGGCATAATTGCTATAACATTTTTATGTTTGTCATTTCTGATATTGTTATTTGTTATGCACTTCTATGATTTCATATCTTGGACGTATCATGTGTTACATGACAATAAGGATCCTTCTTTCCAATGCATGACAGAAACCCCTTGGTCTATTGTCTTTGTTGGATGAAGAGTCAACTTTCCCTAAAGCAACTGATCTGACCTTCGCAAACAAGCTCAAGCAGCACCTGAGTGGTAGCCCCTGCTTTAAGGGGGAAAGTAGCGGTGCTTTCAGAATTCGCCATTATGCTGGAGAGGTCAGTAATTCTGTGACATTTTTTCTAAGCAGGTTGCTACTAGCTAATGGGGATTTTAGTCTGTTTGAGATTGTACTCCACATACTATCATGATTTGGAGTTATTAGTGTAATTGACATGTGAATGTGATGCTTCATAGAGTGCATGCTCTTAAGTCTTAACTATCTTTATTTTTGAATAATATAGTGCAATTTTCTAAAAGATATGGAAGACCACATTTTCAATGCATCATATTAACTTAAAGTCTGAGTACAAAGTTGAATATGTTCAATTTAAAAATTTCAATTGAGAATACTTGTTCCATGACCTCCAGAAGCCTAGCTTAATCATATTGGTTTTGCTTTCATTTCTTTGACAATGTTATCATCTTATTAGAGAAATTTCTCATAGATGTGGTTAGTTAAGTAAACAGTAAAAGAAGTAAGGACATAGGAGGTTAGCCTGAAGCACTGAAGGACCACTTAAATAATCAGCTCAAAAGTAATATCAAAGTGGTTCTGCTGAAGAAAAGTTATACATATTTGAATGATATGGATTCAAGTTATTCTTGTCAGTGGTTAAAATTTTGCATACAACCTGACGTTCTGCAAATAAACCTGTGTTCTGAAAAATCTCAGATACGGTCCTATCCAGTTGACTTTGTGATTATTTACAGAGACACCTTCCATGTTAATACTTTGTACTCAATTAAACAACTTTTCAGTATCACTAACACTTCAGTAATATCAGGTTTTGTATGACACAAGTGGCTTCTTGGAGAAGAATAGAGACCCATTGCATTCAGATTTAATCCAGCTGCTTTTATCATGCTCCTGTCAACTTCCTCAGCTATTTGCCTCCACTATACGTGGTCAATCTCAGAAGGAATCCAGTCCTTTTCGGCAACCAAGTAGGGTTGATTCACAAAAGCAGAGTGTTGGGACAAAATTTAAGGTATTGCCTCATTTAAACAAAAACCAAGTTTTTGTCATCTGAGAAATAAATATTCTCAGTCAGTTATCTTTTTTATAATTTTATAGTTGTATCATGTATGGGTCACATATAACTCAATCAGGAACAGATCTACCTTTTACATTCATCTGTGAGTATGTGTTATGGAAGGATTGACGTATTGCATGCTGGGGCCAACTTGGTACTGGCGCATTCATACTATTTCATGCCAGTTCATTTTATGCACTTGCATAATAGCATGCCAAGTATTTGCAGGCAGATGGTACCATGCTAATGCCACCATGCTGGTAAGGCATTGGCACAGTATGTGTCATGATGTGCCTTGCTTTTTGGCATTTAAATTCCTTTTTTAAAGGAAATGGCATATAACATATTTAAAGCATATATATTGGGTCTTAATTCATTTTCCATTATTGCATTATTCATTTACTGGCTCCATGATTTAAGATTGTATCGATTTTCTTGGTTCCATAAACTTCATAGACCAAATATGAGGTGCTTATGCATCTTTCCAATCTTCAATATTTGATTTGATTACCATGTTAATCTTGTTATGGTGGTTCTTCATTGGAGTTTCCAGCTGGACTGCGAGTTCACTGGCAGGCACTAGAAACATCATCAAATTTTGACCCAGTTTGAAGATCTTGGTTCCAAAGTTCTCAGGGACCTTATGTTTGATTCACTGTAGCTTTCTGCGAGGTTCATCTTCCTTTCACTGTTGACTTCTACTGTCCGTCTGAACCTGACAGTTAATGTTTGTTTGGTTTTCAATTTACTAAATGTACTTCTGCTCTGCAATATTTTTGGTGTTTCTTCGACATTGTTGGTAGATTTCTTTGACCACTTTATAAATTTCTTTTTTATCCTATGGTAATTTGGGTTCTATTTAGGTGGTGTTTTGGTGTCATCCACTTCCTCCCTTACATCTCCATTTTGTTTTCCAATCAAGATCACTTGAACATTTTTATATCTTTTCTTATCCTTGCGTTCTCTTTTAAGCTTAATTTTAAGTATATTGGAGTTTTCTCTGTTTCATATGGTGCAGAAAATGTTCATTATTTGGTTGTTGTGCCTCGTTGCTCTTCTTTTGTGTGTGACATGGGCATAAAATCTTGCCTCATCACACTGCTGCACGTCACTGGTTGTTTTGGATTTATGGAGACTAGCTCATGCATTGATGTTGAATTTTACATGGACTCTGGTTTGTTTCGGGTATAGGTACATCTCTTAAGTGTCAAATCCTTTTAATATCTAAAAACTTCTTATTAAATCGTGTCAAAGTGTCATACTAGTGTCCATGTTGAAGTGTCGGGTGTGGTTGCTTGAGGCTAATTTGAAGGGTTCGGGTAACATAGGATGAAAATGCCTCCACAATTTGGATGTTTAGCTTGCTTGACAAACATTGATGTGGGACAGATGAGACGTAACCTGATTTATTGAAAAAACAGGGGAAAACCTAAACAAACTAGGACCGTGGGAGGGCTAAGAAGCCTCCCGGGACTAGGGCGAACTGACACTAAATTCTAAAACAGTCGAACTCTTTTGGTTTTCAATTTTCTAGGTGGAGGAACATGGGATGGAGGATAGGAAACATGGACACTCTAGGACCAGGGACTCACCTTTACGGAGAGACGTCGCACCTTTAGGGCATCTCACCCATCCCACTACATGTAGTCCAGGGCGTCCCACCCATCTCACTACACGCGGAGCCTAGGGCATCCCACCCAAATCGCTACCTGGGGCCGTAAAGAAAAAATCCCTAAGACCTAGAGGGGGATTCGATGGAAAAGGGGGATAACTAGGGCCTCGCGTCCCTCGACGCTCGCATGCGAGCAAAGGAAGTGGGGTCTTACATCCCGCGACACCCGCAGGTGAAGGAAAGATGGGCCTCAGCCCAAATCATAACCAATGGAAAATCCAAAAATTCATAACAAATCTTAAACTTTACAAGGGAAGAGGGGGCCTTTATATAGAAAAACCAAAACCCTCAGTTACTTAGCCAACAAGAAACCCAAAAAAGGAAAATAAATTACATCAAAAACTGTGCTGCATCAATATTGGTGCTGATATGCTCTGAGAAGCGTGTCGGCTTGATGATTTGCTTTAGAAAGCATGCTGCTTTGAATATTAGGATTCTCTGAAAAACGTGCAAACTCCAAATCACGGCATGGACAGGGAGGGAACCAACTCCGGCCGGGCACCAGCGGACAACCGGGAAGCGTGCGGCAGACGGCGAGCGGCGGAGGGCTGGCAGTGGGCTGCAGGCGAGGCGGCACAAGGGGGGCATGTCACGCCCTGTGCATGCCGTTTGGCCTTCCATGGCGTGGGAACTCCTGGGCGCCGGCGAGGCCTCCGGCGGATGGCGGGGCGGCGGGACTACGACGGCGTTAGGCGGCGGGCGGCGGCATCACACGGACGCACGGGGGCGGATGGACGCCTCCCGCATCCGTTCGTCTTCCCACGGGCGTGGGCGGCTGCGGACCCCACCAGCAGCCGGGCGGGGGTCGGCGGGCGGCGGTGGGCAGCAGGCCGGCGGCGGCGCAAGGCGGCATGGCCGCAGGTGGGCGGACGGACGCCTCTCGCATCCGTCCGTCTTCCCACGGGCATGGGCGGTGGTGGCGGCGACTTCTCCGGCGAGGGCAGGGGCCGGCGAGCATCGGCGGCGGTCCGGCGAGGGCGGCCGGGGGTCGGGCGGCTTGGATCTGGTGGGGCCGGAGGGGGCGGCGATTAAGGTTCGGAAGTTTTAAAAAAAATCACGGGAGAAGGATGGAGGAGATGGAATAAGGCTGGGATAACTCGGGGATAAACCAAGAATAAAACCAGAATAGCGGGGATAGATGGAATAGCGGGAATAGGAAAATAAAAAAATACGAGAAAATTTTTAAAAAATTGGGAAAAAATACCCGGACGATGGCTGGGATCCCCATCATTCTCCTCGATCGTGAAGAACTCGACTCCATCGAGTTCGAAAAATGGAGCACACCCTAATCCATAACTCGCTCAGATACCAAACTGATGCGGGACAGATGAGACGTAACTTGATTTATTGGGAAAACAATGAAAAACCTAAACAAACTAGGATCGTGGGAGGGCTAAGAAGCCTTCCGGGACTAGAAAGAACTGACACTAAACCCTAAAATAGCCGAACTCTTTTGGTTTTCAATTTTATGGGTGGAGGAACATAGGATGGAGGATAGGAAACATGGACACTCTAGGACCAGGGACTCACCTTCACGGAGAGACGTTGCACCTCTAGGGCATCTCACCCACCCCACTACATGTAGTCTAGGGCGTCCCACCCATTTCACTACATGCAGAGCCTAGGGCATCCCACCCAAATCGCTACCTGGGGCCGTAAAGAAAAAATTCCTAAGACTTAGAGGGGGACTCGATGGAAAAGGGGGATAACTAGGGCCTCGCGCCCCTCAACGCTTGTATGCGAGCGAAGGAAGTGGGGTCTCACACCCCGCGACACCCGCAGGTGAAGGAAAGATGGGCCTCAGCCCAGAACCGGAACCAATGGAAAACCTAAAAATTCATAACAAATCTTAAACTTTACAAGGGGAGAGGGGGCCTTTATATAGAAAAACCAAAACCCTCAGTTACTTAGCCAACAAGAAACCCAAAAAAGAAAAATAAATTACATCAAAAACTGTGCTGCATCAATATTGGTGCTGATATGCTCTGAGAAGCATGTCGGCTGATGATCTATTCCAGAAAGCGTGTTGCTTTGAATACTGGGATGCTTTGAAATCCGTGCAAACTCTAAATCACGGCCTGGTCAGGGAGGGAACCAACTCCGGCGGGGCACCAGCGGACGGCCGGGAAGCGGGCGGCGGACAGGGCCGGCGGACGTCGAGCGGCGGAGGGCTGGCGGCGGGCTGCAGGCGAGGCGGCACAAGGGGGGGCACGGCATGCCCTGTGCATGCCGTTTGGCCTTCCATGGCGTGGGAACTCCTGGGCGCCGGCGAGGCCTCCGGCGGCCGGGGGTCGGGCGGCCTGGATCTGGGGCCGGAGGGGGCGGCGACCAGGGTTCGGAAGTTTTAAAATAAATCACGGGAGAAGGGTGGAGGAGATGGAATAAGGCTGGGATAACTCAGGGATAAACCAAGAATAAATCAGAATAGCGGGGATAGATGGAATAGCGGGAATAGGGAAATAAAAAAATACGAGAAAATTATAAAAAATTGGGAAAATATACCCGGACGATGGCTGGATCCCCATCAAACATGACTCACATGATCTAATCATTGTGATGTATAAGCATTCATCTTCATGGCTTATGTTCACTTTCTTCTTTTTTCTTCCAAAAGCATTTTAAGTGACTTCAAATATTTTGTGGTCTGTACTTACCATTTAACTTTGATTAGCATAGAATTGATTAGACAATTTGTTCTTACTCATGACTGTAACTATAATCTTTTGTTCAATCTCCTACTTCTAGATAGCTTGTGAGGTCTAAGTTCATCTCCTTGAAATTTACATGTAATTAAGTGGGCCTTAAGTTCTAGCATCTTTGAAACTTCATTTCTCTTGGCAGGGCAAGTGGTCCTTCATGCATGAGTATAATGTTTCTGAGATCATTAGTGCTTATAGTAACCTTCACACATCTTTTCTCAAAGTCCACCTTAAGATCGCTTATCATGCACCAGCTGGATGGTTGCAGCATCAATTTTCTCTACCATTCTCTTGTTTTGTGTGAGATTCTATGGGCTAGAGCATTAGGACTTCTTTAAGTTTATAATGTTTCCTTATTTGCATTATCTACCTTTTGTCCTACTGTCTCGTCTGCTTCTACCTATGAGATTGGCCATATTTTCCTATAGTTTGAACTTTATTTCATTTTGATGTTTTGTGCCAAACTATAAGGGCTATATTTTGACAAAGAAATTAAGCTCTATCTTTCATCTAGTGAAAGCAAGTATCTTGCCTTCTTTGGTATTGATCTTTTAATCTTAGTTGCCAGAACTTCTACCTAGTATAACAAACCTACTTCAGAATCTTCTTACAATCTCAAATGTGCACCTGCCTCCTAAGCACTTCCTTATTAGAAGTGTTTCTAACGTTTCTGCTTCGCTGCACTTGCACCCTTTTCTACTCCCACATCTACGCTCCTTTCTGGCGACTAAGCTTTTAATTTGAGTGCTTTCCCTTATATTCCTGTGGGTGAAACCTTGCAGAAAGGATTGCTATATGGATGAGCCCTTGTGATTGGACTCTTAAGTTGCACAAGAACGAACTTGGCAAAATCTTTGGATGATTGTGATTCTTACACTTGTCGGGAAATATGCTAAGAAATTATTTCTTTAATTAAGACTCTGGTAGGAGTCAAATTACATATGCCGGTGCTGAAAGTAGTCAAAATTAGTCTCGCTACTTTAATATCTATCGAAATGATTCTCACAGGCAACTTAGTCACTCAATTTTTTATTCTGTGATTGTTTGGTAGCCATGGTTAAATGCTCTTAGTTAATGCTCAAGTCTGATTATGTAAAAATGTTTAGTTGAAATAGAAACAAATTACTTGATTATCGATAACTCTCATCTGAAACTAGCAGCCCCAAAACTAATAATTCATCCATTGTGTGAAGACATCAATTTTGCTGTTTTCTGATTACTTTTATTGCATTGTTGTCTGGTTGAACTTCCTGTGTACCAAAAAGATCAATGCACATGAATTTAAATGAGTTCACCATGTTTTATGTAATTCTGTATTTTGCTGATATGTTTTAGGGTCAATTATTCAAGCTGATGCAGCGGTTAGAGGATACTACACCTCACTTTATTAGATGCATTAAGCCAAACAGTGAGCAACTTCCTGGCATGTATCAACATGATCTTGTCTTAGAACAGCTAAGATGCTGTGGAGTACTGGAAGTTGTCCGGATATCAAGGTCAGGCTATCCAACCAGAATGACACACCAGCAATTTGCTGAAAGGTAGTCCTTGAATTTCTTCCCAAGCATTCAGCGAAACATTATCATAATATCAACGACGGTTCCTGACAGGCCTTGTTTTTCTGTTATAGGTATGGCTTTCTTCTCCTAGAGAATCTTGCATCTCAGGATCCACTCAGTGTTTCAGTTGCCGTTGTACAACAGTTTAATGTCCCACCTGAGATGTATCAAGTTGGTTACACAAAATTATTTTTCCGCACAGGGCAGGTGATTGTCTTGTCATATGCTTCTAATACCTATATTCCTTCAGTGCTCGTTCACATATTTATGCTTGTTAAATTTATACCTTATTGATCAATAGATGTCCTCTCTTAGGGCTGGGCTGTCTCTGAGGTTATCTTGAACTAGATACCCTTTGCAGTTAAAGAAATTTTAATCATAAACTTGGATAGTTTTTAGATTAATCTATGGCTACTCTTATCCAAGATACTACAGACATTTGGAATATTGAATATAGTTTATATGCTGCAATACAAATTTCTTTGTTGAATTTTGTATCTTAATATCCATTTACTGTTAATCATGGCTGATGCTAAATTCACATGACCTGCTATTGTAATAAATCTTGGAACTTTTTTTCTGAAATGTTGGAACTTCGAACCTTTTCCATTTGTCAGATAGAAATTCCAGTTGATTCTTCCTTGAGTTACCATATCACAATATACATAACCAACATGCCTTAATTTACTAGCATGGGCTGCCTTTTCTGAAGTCATCATTTATTTCTACAGTGATCTGCATTTCACTTGTCAGATAAAAAATTGCAGTTGATTTTTCGTTAAGTTACCATTCCACAATAGACATGACCAACATGCCTCAAGCAACTAGCATGGGTTGCCTTTTGTGAAGTCATCATCATTCATTTCTACGGTGTCCTGCATCGAACGTTGACAAAGCTTTATGTTGATAAACCAAAAGCACCTTTCCACTTTACCCTCCTCACTTTAGCAGTAGTTGGGATGTCTTCATCAATCTTTCATCTTTTCTAATTATCATATCCAAGATAGCAAATATGATCATATCAGGGTATCCTTTGGCCATTGATTATGTTTTGGACCTACTGAAATGGTATTGCTTTTCTCACTAATTACCACCATATCACCACAAGACAAATACTTGAACATGTACTAATCATCCACTTGATGTATTCATGAAAAGTATATGAATAAAAGGTGATCTAGGCTGACCTTGGCATAATCCTTACATCTCAAACCTTATGCTGCAGAACTACTTCTAATGCCTGACTTTTTCTCTTTGATGTACCTGTTAGTTTTGTTTTCTTTCTTAACACTTGCTGAATCAATTTCCATGATAATTGCACTCCAAATCAATCAAAACCATGTGCATGATATTATATATACATATATATATGCATGTATGTTTTTATGTATCCTTGAGATATTCTATCATCTTATCAGTAAAAAATAGCCCTAGAATCCTTCTTACCTCTCTTTGTGATTGAATAAATGAATCTTACTTTGCTATTGCTTTGTACTTCCTAACAAGGGCTTTGAAGATTTATATACATTCATAATTTCATTTTTTTATTATATTTTAGTCTCTTAACCTAGCACTTCCTTGCTTTATTGATCTTCTGGGCTTGGGATTGGTATTGCTGTTTCTGTACTATTCTTTATATGGATACCTTATATCTTTGGGCATGTATGATTTGTAGGTTGCTGCATTAGAAGATGCTAGAATCCACACTCTGCAAGGGATTATCTGGGTTCAGAAAAACTTCCGTGGTCATCAAGCCCGTTGTTATTACCAAGCACTCAAGAAAGGAGTAACTACACTGCAATCATGTAATTCCTGTACATCGTATAATCTCTGATATGCTTTAGATAATCTAATAAGCTAACAATTGTTTGAAGGGGTCTCTAATTTTTTTTCTTTGGCCCAAGTCTCTTTCTAGGACTTCTTTAACCTATGGAAATTTATGACTATATCTGTAACATGCCCATAGTTTCCTTTTCTATTATTTTGCTTATTATTGGTAAAATACTTCATTCTCATTTTCCAGAAGAATTTTACTTGATTGTATCTCAGGGTGTTTCACCTTAATGCCTTTAATTGGAATTGTGTGTCGTGTAGTTGTTCGAGGTGAAAAAGCCAGGTGTGAATTTGAAATCTTGATGAAGAGATGGAAGGCAGCGGTTCTCATCCAAAAACATGTGAGGCGTCGGATTGCTAGGACAATGTTTGATGACCAGCAGAAGGATATTATACTTTTGCAGTGCGGTAGTGTATTTGCAGCTTGAAAAGAGAGATTGTGGCTTCTTTCTGATCGCAATGAGTGGTTTTTCCTAATTCTCTTTTTCTTTCTTTTGCAGTTATTCGTGGGTGGTTGGCGAGGAATCATTTTATTCTTTTGAAAAATCAGGAGATGTCAGAGCTTGATCATGTGAAAGCTAATAGAGATGCAGACAAGGATCCTCCAGAAGTAAAGGTACTTTATTCTGTTTTATGCTATGAGTTGAACATGATGCTATCCATTCTACCTGGATTTTCTTGGCTAACTTTAGAGCTAAATGCCATGCCAGAAATATGGAATTCTATGGTAGCTTCATGAAATCAATTACATAAGAAATTCTCATGAGCCACAGAGTTTAATATGTAGTCACTAACTAAATTCAGTCTCAGTTACAGAATTTAGGGTATGTTTGAAGGGTGTTGGACTCTAGAATGGGAATGGGCACAAGTAACTCCCATTCCAGTTGTTTGGTTAGGGGGAGTCCCATTCCCATTCTGATTCCAAGGGGGAATGGAAATGCCTCAATCCCCAAATGCTCAATCCCTACACTCTCCTAAAATTCAAATTCTATTCGGATTCCGATATCATTCATGAACCAAACACTGGGGATATCCATTCTGATTCCCATTCCAATCCATTCCGATTCTGATTCCGGTTGTGAACCACGCACGTCCTTAATCTGTAGTCACTAGATTCAATCTGTTGTAATTCATAATGCCCCTAAAAGCCTACTAGCATTGTTTATATCATTTAAAAAAAAAATTGTGCAAACACAATTCTTGTGATCGCTCCATTGTACCAATCTGAGCCAATTTTGGTTTGCAAGAGGGGAAAGCTTGATGAAAGATACACAAGTAAAGAATTTGCGGACCAGCATGTATAAAAGAAGAGGGTTGTACGAGTACTTTGATGGCCATAATAATGTTTTCGATTAGTAAGTTTAAAATGGAAATTCTGGGTTGGAATTCGTATGCATTATCTTGATTACGGAGATCTAAAGACCTGGCAATGCAAGTCCTCACAAGCTAGATTGTAAGGTTACTTTTCTTTGTACTGCTACAAGTTCTGTTCTTTATCAATGGAAAGTATGGTTGCTAATCCATTCACAACATCGTGTTTAGATCCTTCAAGCACTGCACTTTGGAAGATAGCTAGGCGACACATTTTACTTGTTCATTTCATGTTGCCTTTTTGAATGTTTTATCCTTCTTTTCTTCTAGAGTTGAAACCAAAAAAATTCTGATTGCCAGGATACCAATAGGGAGCACTCTCAGGTACATCCTTCAGTTTTGGCTGAACTACAGAGCCGGGTTCTGAAGGCAGAGGCATTATGGAGAGAAAAAGAAGAAGAAAATGCCATCTTAAAACAACAACTTCAACAATATGAGACGGGATGGTCAGAGTACGAGGCAAAAATGAAGTCTATGGAAGAGACATGGCAGAAACAGCTGTCTTCTTTGCAGGTGAGTTTCTAGATTATTTTTACCCCATTATCTCTGAAATTCTCATCAAGATTTTAGTAATGGTGATAATCCCTTTTTTTTGGGTTTGAAATGGTGATATTCCTTGTTAATAGATCCCTTTGAGACCATTATTGACCGGTATGGCAGTAATGGCCATCATACCCCAGTTAAGTTGCACATAAGATTTTGTTTGGGAATAAAACAATGGCTGTCATAAGCAGTCATCATTAGTTTTTACAGTGGGACATAACAGATTAATAATAGCAAGATTTGAGTATGTCACTGTTCAGAGTTAAATATTGTTTTTGGTGCTGGAAGGAGGACAAAATAATTTTGTTTGAATTGAAAATGTCATCTTCCATCCCTTATTATAACAGTTGTTAAAAGTGGACACCGGCCAAAAAATACGGTGCTGAAGTATCTCTTATTATATTAGTGTGATGGAGGGCCTCCAAAATTGTTATAAATGCAATTCTAACAGCCATAAAGTTATACCATGGTTATCTTTAGCTACTATAGTCTCTGTGAGTAAAATCTATTTTGTGAATTACCACATTATCCTGACAAACATGTGACCTTGGTTTTCTCTGTAACTGTTGGCTCCTTTCTAATCTGCTAATAATTGCTAATCTGGAAAACTGCTTCACTAGATAAATGAATTGCCAACAGACTCTCAACTGTGAATATGATGCTATTCATATTAATCTTAAAATGTTTGAAATCCTTTTCTGTAAAACCATGCCCATTCAGGCAATAAGGCCATGGATGAATACCAAATGATCATGCACTTCATTTACAGGTGAGTTTAGCTGCAGCCAAGAAGAGCCTTGTTGCTGATGATATGGCAAGTCACCATGGAAGGCTTGATGCATCACCAGTTCAACACTCCTATGACTCGGAAGATACCATATCTGCTGGAACCCGCACGCCTGAGGGCACTCCTGCTAAACGGTCCCATGCTTGTAATGCTGTGGTTGTAAGAAATTCCAATGGCACCCAGAGTGCAGTTAGACACCTTGATGCCTCTGATGCTGGACTCATAAGATATTCTAATGGTACCCGAAGTGCAGTTAGCCAGCTTGTAAAGGAGTTTGAGCAGCAGACACAGGTCTTTGAGGATGATGCAGTGTTCCTTGTTGAGGTCAAGTCAAAGCAGTCAGGTTCTAGCATTGACCCAGATGAAGAGCTTCAGAAACTGAAGGCCCGGTTTGTGACTTGGAAGAAGGGTTATAAGGTTCGGTTAAGAGAGACAAAAACTGCACTTCAAAAGCTTGGTAATCCTGAAGAGAGATCACGCAAGAGATGGTGGGGAAATTGGAGCACAAAATGACAGGAAATATTTTTCTTTAACGAATGTATGGCTTTTTCAAGCATGGCAGGCATTTCTTCAGTACTGAGACATGAAATCAGGGATGATATTTTGAGCGAAAGCTGAAGGGATCCTCTATCCTATCTCTGGAGGAAGTGGATTTTATTTATACTCCCAGCAATATTGTCTACATGCTTTGTTGCATTCTTCTCTGTTCCTATGGCGCATAAGAGGCTTGTACATCCTCCATTTTTCGTCGTTATTTGGGGTAGTGGTTAAGAAATTAAGGCTTAAGAGAGAGATGATCATGTGAGGGGCAGAAATTAAAATGTATAGTTTGTTGTATGTAATGTAATACCAAATTATAGAATTTAGACTTTTGTGCATTGTGTCATTCCCAGGAATGACAATGTAAGCATATATCAAAGATGACAATTTTGAAAGCAAAGAAATTCAAATTTTCTTTTTATTTTCTTCTTTAATCATTATTTTGCTGTAGTTTATGTTATAGCTAATACTATATTTGATAGTTTGTTATTCAAGCATTGGAAAGGCATGTAAATATCCCACATGGAAAGAATATACAAGGAAGCAAAATAATTTATAAATGTTTAAACTAGCCTTGTTGACGAAAAGATGTGATAATTTTGGAGAGACTCAAATTTTTTTTCAAAAGCTTTTGGTAATGTAGATTGTTAGCAATGTAGATTATAGATAATATGGATTATTATGTTTGATACATGCAAGTAATGTCGTATAATATAAAATCAAAATTTTAAAATATTCTTAATTAAATATATATTTTTATTTATAAAAATATTTTTTAAATATTTTAACTATTTATTAAAAATATATTTTTTATATTTAATATTATAAAATATATTAAAATATTAAACATTTTATATTAAATTAAAAAAATATATTTTTTTATACTAAATAAATTTAATATAAAAAATTCATATATTAAATAGATAATATATTTAATATATTATTTACATATATAGATGAAAAGATGTGAAAATTTTGGAGAGATTCGAATTTTCTTTCAAAAGCTTCTTTAAAAAAAATTAAAAACTTAGCACTTAGGTTGTATTTGGTACATTGCCAAATAATCCTAAGAGATAATATGGATTGCTAGCAATATAGATTATAGGTAATATGGATTATTGCATTTGGTACATACAGGTAATATTATATAATATAAAATTAAATTTTCAAAATATCTCTAATTAAATATATATTTTATTAATAAATATATATATTTATATATTTTATTTATTCATTACAAATATAATTTTTTATATTTAATATCATAAAATACACTAAACATTTTATATTTATATTAAAATTTTAAAAAATTAAAAATTATTTTTATACTAAATAAATTTAATATAAAAAATTTATATATTAAATGATAATATAATTAATATATTTTTTTAATTATATTAAATAATATATTAAGTTTATATATTATATATTATTAAGTTTAATATAATATATTTATATTATATATAAATATGTAAATTTAATGTATATTATTTATAAATATAAATACATTTAATATGAATATATTACATTATATTTAATATATTAAATATAATATAATATATTTTATTTTAGAATATAAAAATAAAATATATAATTTATATTATGTTATATTATAATATTACTAAATAAAATAAAATAAAATATATAAATATAATATACTATAATATTAAAATATATTTTATAATATTCATATTTAATAATATAACATAACATAATATAATATAATATAATATAATATTATATTATTATATAATATAATAATATAACAATATTATAAAATAAAATATATTAACATAATATTATTATATAATATTATAATAATATAATATACTATTAAACTATATTTTTATAATATTCATAATTTATAATATAATATAATAATAATATAATATAATATAATATAATATAATATTATACTATGCTATGTTATATTATTATAATGTTATATTATATTTTATATTATATTATAAAATAAGAGAAATAGAGAAGGGAAGAGTAATATTGTTTGAAAGATTACTTGAAAAATAGTAATCTGGATTTTATCATCACTTCCTTACGTAATCAAGATTACCTCTTAAGAGATAATTTAGATTATCAAATATGATAGATTGCCATCCAAAAAAAATATATCAAATATAGTAATATCGAAGATATAGTAATATAGTAGGATTCTATTAAATTACTAGTAATTTAGGTGGATTGCCTGCTACCGTGTAATCTTAGATGCTTTGATAGAGGTTCTCAAGCGGGCCCTTCCCTCTTACAACTACTTGAACAAAGAACCCAAACATGGAAAACATTGCCAGCCTTCCATGCATCCCAGCACTTTTATAGAAATCCTATTCAGTTCTCACCATATATAGGGTGCTGGAATACCTCTAGAGCTCGGTTCCTTGCAAAGGCTTCGGGGTTGGCAGACAGGTCGGCGGTGTCCCATCCAGTCCCCGGGGAATTCTCTGGTGAGGTATGTGTTGGTGGATGTATATGAACAATGGCTACCTAATTGACAATACGAGTCTAGAGTTACACTCTATGTTCTTAAGACAATTTCGTCTCGTAATAATACTTACAGTTTTATGAAGATTGTCCTCCAGGATACAACGGTCTTCTTCTGGTGAAAGCAGCACTACAATTCACTAGAAATTCGAACTAGGAATGCTTTTCTCTCTTTGTATGTACTATAACTATAATCTATTTTCAGAGTATGCAAATGTTTAAGGGACTTACGATGCATCATAACTATACTCTGTTATTCAAAGTATGCAAATGCCTAAGAGAAGGAAGGGAAAAATTGGATTGAATGGATGAAATGAATAAGGAATGTGGACCTATTTATAGCCTTAAGGTGCCCCTTGGAAGCAACCTTCTAATTTTATCGGAGGGAGTTTCCGATGTCTTTTCGTAATGAGATATGTCTTTTCGCGATCAATACGTTTCTTCAATCGCGATCGGACGCCATGATATGCTGATTCATACCGTGATCTCTAGATCACATGATCAGTGCGCTTCTCAATTCATCGTTTCATGATCCGATGGCATCCCTGATCTTAGAAGAAACGTTGATCCATGAACGGACGCGTGATTACGCCTCCGAACGCGCGATCCGTTGTTTCGCGATTCTGAAATACCGTCATCTGAGTCGACTCAAACCACTCGAGTCGACTCTTTGCTGCAGAGAGCACTCTGGTCGAGTCAGCTCGATTCCCTCGAGTCGACTCGTCCAGACCGCATAATACCGTTTTGTAGATCCGAGCCAGCTCGAACCATTTGAGTCGACTCAGCCAGACCATATATTACCGTTCTGTGGATCCGAGTCGACGCCTAGTCATCCGAGTCGACTCGTCTCAGAATCGAGTCGGCTAGAACCACTCGAGTCGACTCTCCTCCATGCAACCCTGATGTGGTACCAATCAATATCGACCGTCTGATCTGTCTAATCAGAGAAAATTTAAAGGCTCTTCAAGTTTCTCGCTCTCCATCTATGATGAGTCTCAAAGCTAAGAGCATGAAAAAATATTTTTTTATAAAATATTTCTTTTTTTTCAATCTTTCTGTATGAAACTAAAAGTTATAATTTTTTATAATAATTTTTTATTCTATGAGATAGTTTAGAAATAAAAAATTTTTATTTTTTTTCCAACAATACGAAGGGGTTTGAAGCTGAGAAGTCCCGGGTACTTAGACGCGGTCCTGCCCAAACCACCCCTGTTTTGGGTATGAGAACGGAAACAGGGAGAGATATCAAAGTTGATGTTATTCGGTTTTGCAGTCGGTGACAAAGACATGGTATCGTTGGAAAAAGTAGGGTGCTCAGTGCTCACCATGGTGAACTTGCCACTGCCCATAGAGACGATATCTCTCAGAGGGTTGGCGGTCGAGGCCCGGTTTTGGCCGAGGAATGGAGTTGAGGTAAGGATGGTGGTGGTGGGAGCAGAGGCTGCTGTCAGCGTCGCCGCCATCCGTGAATTGGAGGCTTGAAGTACGCAGTGTTGCGGTGGGAATCAGGGAGTTGATGGGGGGATGTTTGTAGTTCTCTCTGATATGGAGGGAGTTACGGAGTGGAAGGAGAGGAGGGAAGAAAGGTTACGTTGAGGGAGGGAGAGAGAGGGAGAGAGAGGAGCGGCGGGAAGAGCGTGGACAGTTGCGAGGTGGAGATTTCTGGAGCTGGCTTGGACCTGTGGAAGGCCTACAAAAGATTTGGGGAATCTCTGACTCATATCCATTCTATCCGCTTGCTATATTGTTTTGATTAAATAGGAGAATATTCCTGGAGTCTGTGGATTCTAGAAACTGGTGGAAAGCTAGCTTGCATTGTCAACCACTATTTAAAAAAAAAAATATCAGTGGACCAGATCTACGTGGATTTAAGGCAAAATGAATCCACCTAATAATTTTGTAGTGATTAGTTGTTTGAGCAGCGGAAAACGAGCGGTTCTGCATGGAATTTGGATTAAACGGAGAAAGTGGAAGTTTAATACTTTTTGATCCGAAAAGCAGCCGAGCAGCTTATGATGATGATTTGCTAAGAAATTTGGCATGAAAGAAACTCATTTTTTTTAAAAAAAAAAAAAAAAATCTACTCTGTGCTGTTATTTTTTTAAAAAAAGAGTAATATTTTTAATAACTAGAAACACTTCAGTTCTCTTAAGAATCAAGAATTCAAGATAGCCATGAGGAAGTCTGGACATTCCTTACATAACAGGCAAACCAGCCCCTTCAGGATTTGCCTCCTTGCAAGTTGGTTACTTGTAAATGCTATTCTTCCCCTGTTTTGGTCCTTATCACAGTTGGTTACAGGCTACATGCACTTATTACTTTACCTCCCTTGTTGCTGGCATTTTTTGGTTGACAGTTGACTGCTAGATTGGGCTGGGGTATTAAGAGTTTTGGAGAACCATTCTTTTCTGTTCGTAATCAATCGGAACAGCCGCCGTTCCTTGTGGCTGTATCCCAGTTGTTATAATTTCTTATACACAAGCAATAAAAGACGGGTAATTTTACCTCCTTTACTATATATATATAAAATACTTCATGATTGGATTGGTTTATTAACTTAGTAGTGAACTTGATCCAACAAAAAGTTATACATAATTTCATCTTAGTATGGAATGAATTTATTTAGAATAATTTCATCTCAGATCCACGGTGTACCTGATTCATCTAAAAATTTTATTTTTATGTGCATATCTAGGAAACCAATCCACTGTAACAAGGGTTAAAAATGGTAGTTTTAGATAACTGGTGTATTTTGGCTGTCAACTTTACAAGATATCTGACCATGGAATACACTTTGCAAGGAATACCCGTATCCTTGGATATGAAATTATTTTTGATTTTTTGCTTTTTGATTTTTACTTTCTTGGCCATTACGAGGTAAAAAAAAATCACCAATTTCACTCACTCATATCTAGAATGTTAGACAAATTTTGTCATAAATAATTAACCAAAACTTTTAATTTCCATTTCCAATGGTTGCACTAATGGACTCTTGGAGAGGTTGTGCTTGCATCAATACAAAAAGGTTCCATTCGCTCAGCATGTTGTCAGCCTATGTCACCACCTGTAAACTTTACTTTGTAAATATTTAAGAAAAAAATAAATAAAAAGCTTTAAAAATTTAAAAAAAGCATCGCCGTTGCCGGGGATCGAACCCGGGTCACCCGCGTGACAGGCGGGAATACTCACCACTATACTACAACGACTTTGATGCTTATTCATAAGTATACAATATATTTGCCAAATACACTTATAACATTGGTCACTCCAACTTGGAATTTTATTTTGCGTTCCAAACCAACTAAAATCCAAGCTAACTGGTACTGGAAGGTTATAATGCTTTATGAATATGCTTGAACAGAATAAAAGAATGATGAGAGGAGCCTCATTAAAGTTTATTGTACCAATTTCTAAGGTAGCTCAGGATAAAAGTACTAATCTATACCAAATCAGCAAAGAGAAAATGGTGAAACAAAGGCAAGTTCCAAGCTCTTGAAGGAGTCAAACAGTCTGCAATCTTAAGATCATCCAACAATTCCGAGGGGCTGAACATGGAATATATATCTAGGTATTGAAATGGAAGTAGTCAAGCTAATAATGTCAATAGAATAATGGCACATTCTGTTTCAGATTCTAGGCAGGTTGGATTAAACAAAACTATAGATTTACAACATATTTAAAGAATTTAAAAATCTTTTCCTTGAAAATAAATAAATATTTGGTTTGGCACATCTTCTGTACATTTGCCAAGAACATTTGAAAACATAAATACAGAACCAATAGATGAAAACATAAGAAATATTGTTTGAGGCAAGATACTTTTACTTTTTCCGAATTACACCTAGAAATATTCAGAAAATCTGGATCCATTAGTGGGACCTAGGCAAGTTGGATTAAACAAAACTATATAAGCTTTTGATATTTTTTTAAAATTTTAGAATTTTTCCTTGAAAGATACATAAACTGAATTAGAAAGTTCATTTATGTTGCTCCCATCAAAGAGATAAGCAATCTAATTCAGTTTGTAAACTTAAAATTGATACTAAACACTATACTGCAACAACCATAAATTATTTTTGTTATTAAATACAAGATTTTAGATGGCTAAAGTTATGCTTCGTCACTAAAAACTTGCCATTAAAACTCTAAATTTTTTTGGTGACATTTTCAATGATCCAAACCTATGTACACTTATACTCTGTTCCTTAGCAACTTCAGTAAGAATGACTACTGATATGGCAAGACCACTGGTGTGGAGTACACCTCGGATCCAGCTGGCAGCGAAGTTGGTAGACGTCGCCACGTCGGATCTCTTTCCGAGCTCTTTCGCTAGGTGGCTCTCCAAGAGCGAGCCCACCTCGACCGAAGTCGAGCCATCTCAGCTCCTTCGCCAGGCGGCTCTCCAAGGGTCGAGCCCATCTCGGCCAGAGTCGAGCTCCCTCAGCTCCTTCGCCAGGTGGCTCCCCAAGGGTCGAGCCCATCTCGGTCGGAGTCAAGCTCCTTCAGCTCCTTCGCCAGGCGACTCCCCAAGGGTCGAGCCCACCTCAACCGGAGTCGAGTTTCCTCATCTCCTTCGCCAGGTGGCTCTCCAAGGATCGAGCCCATCTCGACCGGAGTCGAGCTCGCTCCTCGGAAGTGCCACGAAAACGATGAAGGCGTCAGCACCAAGTCTGCCATCGAAGCCGGCACGTCCAGTATGGTGCCTCAAAGCTTGCAAGATGCGCCTACTATCATTTGTACCAGTTAAGGAGGAGTGCCCCGATCGAGGCATCGGGTCCTATAATCGACCATCTGTACCACTCAGAAGAAGAAGGCCGCATCAGGAACCTCAGACCTGAGGGCGGCTATCCCAGATCGAGGCCCTGCTAAATTTTTCTAGCCATGATAACCCACCGAAAAAATAAGGCTCGCAATATAACTCCCTACTATAAGGGAAAATATCCTCGGGGGCACGGCCAATGGATGACGTTGACCTTCGAGCACCCCCAAGAGGGGAAAAAACTGAGACAAGAAGCGGGGAGAACCTGTGGTCTAAAAAGAGCACCCAACGGGCGAGAGGGAGGGGGGTGGCAAAGCAAGGAAAAGGAGGAGAATGAGAGACAAGCGGTGAGAGGGCACGGAGGCTGCCGCGAAAAGCTCCCTGAGAGAGTCCCAACGGATACGGCAGTCACGGCTCGAGCCTTACTCCTCTACTACCCCTCATACTCTATTTTTTACAAAAACTCTCCTCCAAGCATGGTGACCGGAGAGGGATCCACTTTGGAGGATCTGTTCCTCTTTATTGTCCGTTGACTTGATCATCGGAGTGCCCCTGCCGGGATCCCCAGCCCGAGTCTCTAACTCTATTTTGTAGGACCGAGAATCGCAGGATTCCGAAAAATGAGATCGACGTCCGGTGCCACTCCGAGCTGCGGGCCACAACGGTAAGGGCGGCAACATATTGGCACACCAGGTAGGGGAGAAAGAGCCTATCCGAATAAGCCCCCCGCAACTTTGAGAATAGCTCCGCTAGAAGCATGGTGGTAACTCGCACGCGGGAAGCCTCCACCAGTCGAGCAGGGGATGCCCCTTCTCCTTTGGGCCCACGTAGCCTAGAAAGGGAGCTTCTCACTCCACCACAGCCGCCCTCGGCAAATGGCCAGTACGTGGCACTCACCAAGCAGATGCAGGTTCTGGCCATGGTAGTGAGGCAGTTGCAGCACTAGCAACACTCCTGGTCATCCAGCCATAGCCAGGGACCCCTACAGCCCAAGCCATCAGCCCCCGTGGTAGCTTGCGCTCCATCTAGGGCAAGCCATCACATTCGCAGGCCATAACTGATCCCCGGGAAAGTCATCGGACCCCCGCGAAGAGAAATCATTCTGGATCGGCTAACCGGGAGAGCCGGTCCCCGGTAGACGGCAATGTCGTCGTCAAACGTGACAAACACCACTGAGGCAAGGCTCCTCATTGCAACCATCTTCAACTGTCAACCCCATCTTCTCCAACGGCCTCAGTGGAAGGTTCTACTGATGAGGCCATTAGGCGCATGGCCAAGAGACGCCTAGAAGAACAAGAGCGCAGGCTGGCGGAGCTCTCCCACCAGTTCGCCAACATGCAGGGCTCTTCTAAGGAGCCAGCGGGATATGATGCCCGACCCCCCTTCTCTCGAGAAATCCAAGAGGAATCGATCCTGAGTCGGTTCCGTATGCCTCAAGTGGATCCCTACAACGGGACCACCGACCCCCTAGACCACCTAGAGAGTTATAAGGCTCTCATGAGAGTCCAGGGAGCGACGGATGCCCTCCTATGCATCGCCTTTCTGGCCACCCTCTGGAAGGCCGCTCGAGTTTGGTTCACCCATCTTGAGTTCGAAAGCATTGACTCCTTCCCGTAGCTGGAGAGAAGGTTTATGACCCACTTCGATGCCTGTCGGAAGGTGCCATGAGAGGTGGATAGCCTCTTTTTTATCAGGCAGAAAAATCATGAACCCCTGCGGGACTACGGACCCGCTTCAAAGCCATCGCCCTTGAGATCTATAGTCTGGACGAGCCCGTTGCCATGTTGGCATTGAAGAGAGGGTTCAAAATCTCCCGCCTGACCTACTCCTTGGACAAGAAGCCATTGAAGACGTACTTTGACCTCCTCCTCCATGTCCATAAGTACATCCGCACTAAGGAGGCCGACTACACCAGAAGGGAACTAGATGGGAAGCCTCCGAAGAAGCCGACCCCGAGAGAGGCACCCGAGATGCAAAGACCTGGGTCATCCACGGACTTCCGACCGGGACCGAAGCCGAAGGGCAGTCCCATCCCAGAGGAGACTTTCACTCCCCTCCTCGCTCCGAGGACAAAAATCTTGATGGAGATCGAGGATGAGCGCTACCTACGTCGACCTCCCCCATTGAAGTCGTCAAGCGATCATGATAGGACAAAGTATTGTCAATTCCATCATGACCACGGCCACAACACTGAGGACTGTCGTAACCTAAAAAGGAAAATCAAAGACCTGATAAGGAGGGGCTACATCGGAAAGTTCGTGAGGGGCAAGGTCCCGGAGGAGAGTCAGCCACTTGTAGCTCTTCCCCCTATCCCTGCAGTTGACAATCGACCCACCAAGAAGCCTGTGGGTATGATATATTGGGGAATAGAACGCGCCCCCAAGAGAGCCCGGGAGGGAGAGAGTCTAGAAAATGTACTCCCTTTTATGAAAGGAAAGGGAAGTGAGGAAGAAAATGTAAATAATGATGCCGTTGTGGTCGAAATGATCATTGCCAGGCATCCTGTAAGATGGATTATGGTCGATAGTGGGAGCTCGACTGATGTCCTTTTCTACAATGCTTTCTCTTGGATGAACTTGCCCTCTGATCGACTGAGACCAGTGCACACCCCTCTCGTGGGTTTTACTAGAGATTCCATGGGAGTCGAGGGAGAGATTACTCTCCCCGTCATGGCTGGGTCACCACCCCGATAGAGATGGTTATGATGACCTTCACTGTCATTAGGCTCCCATCACCTTACAATGTAATTCTTGGCCATCCCAGACTCAACTTACTTGATGCGGTTATATCCACCAAACGGTTGCTGGTGCAGTTCCCGACCCCCTATGGTGTGGGAGAGATGAGGGGAGCACCTCAACCGGTCCAACATTGCCTGCAGGCCATCCTCGGGGCCTGGAGCGCCAAGCATGATCCCAGTGTCGATGACCTCGACCAAAGGGGCAGGATCCTAGGGACGGCCCCGTCGAATGCCTTTTGACATATCCCCTCGGCTCGGACCTATTGAAAATGGTGCAGGTAGGAGCCCAGCTACCAGAAGAAGAACGAGGTCGCCTACTGAGTTTCTACCAAGCAAATACGGATGTGTTCGCCTGGACTGTGGCTGATATACCAGAGATTTCCCCTGACATCATCACTCACAAGCTGAATGTTAACCCTAAGTGCCGCCTGGTTCGGCAGAAAAAGAGAAGCTTTGCCTCGAAGAGGCAGAAGGCGATCAACAACGAAGTGGAGAAGCTCCTTATGATCGGGTTCGTTCGTGAAGTACAGTATCCTAGCTAGTTGGCGAACGTGGTCATGGGCAAGAAGAGCAACGAAAAATGGAGGATCTGTGTAAACTACACCAGCCTCAACCGTCTTGCTCGAAAGACAGCTTCCCCCTTCCGAAGATCGACCAACTCATGGATGCCACCTTGGGGCACTGCTTACTCTCCTTCATGGATGCATTCTCTGGGTACAACCAGATTTGAATGCATCCGAAGGATGAGGAGCATATTGCCTTCATCACAGACCGTTGGATGTACTGCTACAAAATGATACCGTTCGGCCTGAAAAATGCTGGCACCACGTACCAGCCGCTAGTCAACAAGATCTTTAAAGACTAGATCGACCGCAACATGCAAGTTTACATGGACGACATGCTCGTCATGAGTAGGTCAACCTCGGACCATGTCGATGATATGGTGAAGACCTTTCATAACCTTCGCCTTCACCAAATGAAGTTGAACCCGACGAAGTGCGCTTTTGGCATGGCAACTAGGAAGTTCCTTGGCTTCATGGTCACCTAGAGAGGAATTGAGGCCAACCCAGAAAAAGTCCGGGCAATTCTTGATATGGAGCATCCCACCTCCAAAAAGCAAGTCTAGTGCTTCACTGGCCATATAGCGGCTTTGAGCCGGTTCATCTCGCGTATGCCGATTGCTGCCAACCCTTCTTCAAGGCACTGCAAAAGGTGCATGACTTCACCTGGACAAAGGAGTGCCAGGAAGCCTTCGAGGAGCTGAAGAAGACCCTGGCATCATCACCACTGCTCTCCTAGCCAAAAGATGGAGAAGAGCACCTCCTGCACATGGCAGTCACCCTAGAAGCTGTTAGCTCAATCTTGGTCTGCATAGATGGGGATGGAGTCAAGAGGCCATTATATTATACTAGCAAGCTTCTCCGCGACATCGAGGTCAGGTATTCTCACTCCAAGAAGTTAATTTTTTCACTAATCATGTTTGCCCAATGCCTCGAGTCTTACTTCCAAGCATACCCGATCGTGATTTTGACGGACCAACAGCTGAAGGCTATACTCAGCCACCCCGACACATTCGGACATCTGGCAAAGTAGGTGCTGAAGCTCAGTAAATTTGACATCACCTACCGGTCGAGGTTGTCCATGAAGGCATAGGTACTGGCTGACTTCCTGGTTGAGTGCACGGGCCTAGGCGAGGAGCCAGAGAAGATCTCCTAGGAGCAATAGACGGGACCTGAACCGGAGGGGGATATCTGGGTCGTGTATATGGACAGAGCATCCAACACGAGTGAAGTGGAGCCGGACTTATTCTCGCCAATAGCGAAGGAGTCATCATCGAGTGTGCGCTCCATTTCCAGTTTGCAGCCACCAACAACCAAGCGGAATATGAGGTGCTCCTCCGAGACTGAGAGTCTCTCATGAGCTGGGCGTACCCAACCTGAAAGTCTTCACCGACTCATAATTGGTGGCCGGGCAGGTCTCGGGAGAATTTGAGGCCCGGGACCCTCAAATATCGAAGTACCTGGAGCTGGTACGTATAAGTGCAGCGGGCTTCAGACGCTTCAGCATCTCCCACATTCACGTGTAGAGAATGCTTTGACGCCCTCTCCGGGCTAGCGACCCTGCCATACTCATCCTTTGGGCGTGCCTATATCGAGCATCTTCAGGCCCCATGCTAAGAAGCGCTTGGGGAAGTCTAGCAAGTCACCCCATAGGCCAGTTGGATGGACAAGTATGTTAGGTACATCACCGATGGTACCTTACCCGAAGATCGCATAGAGGCCAGCCTCATCAAGAGGAAGGCCACATGCTTCGTGCTGATGAACGGGCAACTCTATCGAAGGTCGTACTCCTACCCACTCCTGAGGTGCCTGAGACCCTTAGAGGCGGCCTTCATACTTCAAGAGATACACGAAGGCCTCTGCAGAAATCATGTGGGGGGCATGACATTGGCATACAAGGCCCTCTGCCAGGGGTACTACTGGAAAACCATGAGAGAGAATGCAGCTGACTTTGTAAAGAAGTATGACCACTGCTAGTGCCATGCCAGCGTGCAACGCCAGCCGGCTGCACCACTCTCCCAGCTCTCTGCCCCTTGGCCTTCACCCATTGGGCATGAACATCCTTGATTTTTTTCCTCCAATGCCCTGGGCTGTGCAAGTTCCTAATAGTTGCCATCGACTATTTCACCAAGGGGTCGAGGCCGAACCACTAGCATGGATCATGGAGGCCAACGTCAGCAAGTTCTTTTGGAAATCAAACATATGCCACTTCGGACTCCCTCATACCATCATCATCGATAATAGATGACAATTCGACAATCGAGAGTTCGAGGAGTTCTACGACGGCCTTAATATTCGTCATCGCTTCACCTCGGTGGCCCACCTTCAGACCAATGGGGAGGTCGAGGTGACTAACAGAACCATCCTCCAAGGACTTCGGACCAGACTAGACCAAGCCAAAGATAGATGCACTCAAGAACTCCCTAGTGTCCTATGGGCATACCACACAATGCCCCAAAAGGCCACAGACGAGACACCCTTTAACCTCATCTTCGGCATGAAAGTCGTGGTCCCGGTGGAGCTAAGTCTGCCCACATTGCAAGTGAAATAGTACGATGAGGCTGAGAACCCAACTCGATTCCTATTCAACCTGGACATTCTTAAAAAAACAAGGGATAAGGCTCGACTCTGGATGGTGGCCTACCGGCAACGAGTGGCCCGGTATTACAACTCCAGGGTGAAGCCAAAGACCTTCTGTCTGGGCGATCTGGTACTGTGACGGGCAGAAGCCTCCCAACCTCAAGAATGCAGCAAGCTTTCTTCGAACTAGGAAGGTCCTTACAGAGTAGTCGAGGCCCTTCCTTATGGGGCCTACTACCTTGCCGAGCTTGATGGAGCCCGATTTTCACGGACTTGGAATGCCAGCAACTTGAGGATGTACTACCAATGATGTAAGGCTTCTTATCATTAATAATAAAATTCTTTTTAGCACAACATTTACCTCTATCTTGTAGGAATGCTTTTTCCCGATCTCAGGTCTGGTAATCGAAGACGAAAGACCTAGGAGTCCCGTAAACAATCCACCAGAACCCAGTTCAATGGCACCTTAAGCCCAAAAACTTACGAATCCCGGCACCTCAAGATCGGAAACCCCTGAAGCCCGGCACCTTAAGCCTGGAAACTTACGAAGTCTGGCACCTCAAGACAGGAAACTCTTGAAGCCCGATACCTTACCGAAAATTTACGAAGCCCGGTACCTCAAGACCGGAAACTCCTGAAGCCCGGCACCTTAAGTCCAAAAACTTATGAAGCCCGGTACCTCAAGATTGGAAACTTCTAAAACCTGGCACCTTAAGCCTAGAAACTTACAAAGCCCGGTACCTCAAGACTAGAAACTTCCGAAGCTCGGCACCTCAAGATGGAAAACTCCAGAAGTCCCGCACCTGCTGCCCTACTCACAGTCCTGAGACATCGACAAGGAAACCCCATGAATCCCGCCATCTACCGCCTGGACTCATAGTTCAGCCCCTCGAACCAGGGAGCTTTCGAAGCCCTGCCTAAAAGACAAGAGCAGAGGTTAAATTTATCACTGAGGTCAAGCTCCCCACTGAAGTCGCACCCTGACTCCCGGCATAGACAAAAGGACCTTCAAACAGGCCACCGACCCTGGGCGGGCGCCTGGAGTCCTCTAGTAGGTGCCCTAATTTAGCATAGATGACCCCCTCAGGGACTTTCAAATCCCTTCTAAGTCATCTGCTATGACTAAGACCTCCCAGGGAGGACCAAAATTTGGAGCCCCCGGATGGTTGGACCTAGACAAGACCTGAGTTCGTGAAATTGCAGGAAGATACATGAAGCACAAAAGGAACAGAAGACAAAAATGTACGGCAAAAGGACATGAAGAAAAGATACTTCATTTCATAAAGGGTTTACAACTTGAAAGGACCCCCGACAGGCCGGGCGATCCCAAAAAGAAAGTCAAAAATCCTATCCTGAGTACAAAAGTTAAAGGAGTGAAGGGCTTCGGAAGGCCACTGCATTGCCGGCTCCTTCTCAGGTTGGTGTGCCGGCGCGCCGGTATCCCCTTGGACCTCCACTGGCATGGCCGTCCACTCGATCGGCTGCTCGGCGATCACTGCCTCTGTTGGCCCCGACGGGGTCCCCGCCTCTTCCGAGTGCTCCCTTGCGTCGTCGATGACGATGCCCTCCAAGTTGAGCTTTGGGAAGGCTGACACCACCTTCTCCTGGCAGGCTTTGAATTCTTTTATGAAGGACTCCATGGCTTCCTCATGGACCTCGTCATCGTATTCCTATAAGGCCCGGAACTTGGGCACGACCTCGGAGGCTTCCTTCTTAGCAGCCTCCATTAACGCTATTGCCCCCCTTGCCTTCTCGTCGGTGACCACCAACTCAGCAAGAACTTCATCCACTCGGACCTCGAGGTTTCGGGATCACCCCTCCAGGCGGGACACCTCTATCACGGACTCCTCTTACGGTGCTTCATTCGGGCCTTCTCCTCAATCAGAGACACTTCAAGTTCCCTGACACGCCCCTCGGTCCTGTACAGGTCACGTTGAAGGGACTTGTTAGTCTCCCTCATCTCCTGCCCCTTCTCCATTAGTGTCTTCACGTCGGTTGCGAGGGAGCTCAGTCGCTTATCCTTCTGGGCCTCCCTCTTCACCTAGTTGATGCAAAAGTCTTGGAGCAAGAGCGCGTCAGCCCCGATCTGCATCAAAGAGAAGGTTAGTTCCAGTGACCCAACTAGAATTTAAAGAAGCAACACACTTATCGAGAAGAGCTGGGGAATTATGCTGAGTACGACCGTCGTGTAGTCCCTGCCTCCCCTCACGCAGCGATCTTGGGGCTGAACGGTGTATTCCATCATCCTTTTCGCCAGGGTGGGGTCTTAGATGGTCGAGGCGTTCATCGGGACCCCCGTCGGTGCGTGCCGGGGTTCGGAGGGTGATGGTGCCGAGGCTGCCTCGATGCTTTGTGGCACGGCCCGTGGAGGGACCCCGACCGCCAGTGTAGGACTTGCCACTATGGTCGGTGGCACAGGTAGCGTAGCAGGCCGCTCGTCTCCCCTCCCCTCCTCAACCACGATGACTTTCGGGGAGGGTGCTCGCTGCTATGGAGGCCTAGGAGCTGGATCAGCCTCCTTCGCCTCTGAAGACGGAGAGGGCCCAGACCCCTGGCTGGGCTCCACCCGGGCCTTCTTTGGTGGAGTCTCCCTAGGCTCGGCCGAAGAGCTCCTTTTGCAAGCGGACTCCATCAAACGCTCGACCGAATACTTCATTCCTGTAAGAATGAAGGAAAGAAAGTTAGCCCCAAGTCAAAAAGCAAAAAGAAGAGAAGGGACACATCCAGTAGAGACTTACCAAGTTCTCAGATCGGGCTGACCCTGGCCTCAAACAAGTTCCGCTCCAATAGCAGAACGTCGAGGGAGGGGAGCGTGCCACTAATCAACTGAGTGAAGACCTCCCGTTCTACAGACTCCACTTGGGAGTTTCGGTTTGGGGATCGGTCTGGATTAGTCCAGATCCAGTCAACACCCTCGATCGAGGCAAAAAAGTATTGGTTCTTCTATCCCTTGATAGAAGTGGGGAGGTCAAACCTGACGCACTTAGACCGGGGTGAAAGAAACCACCACCCATCATCGGTGGGGTGGCATTTTAGGGTGAAGAGAGCCATAAACAAGAAAAAACGGGCAATGAACTTGTGGAAGTGACAAAAAACAATGAAGGCTGCAACAACCCTGATGGCATTAGGGGCCAACTGGGCCGGGATAAGGCGGAAGTTGCTGAGAAAGGAAAGGAAAAAGGGTGAAGAGGAAAATGAAGGCCCCCTAACGAGGATCTTCGTAGATGGCAATCCGACCCGGACCACTCGAGATGGCCCATTTCTCTAGCCTCGGCAGCGAGAGCCGGATAGAATCCGGGACCCCGTATGTTTCCCGGATCAGAGAAAGGTCCTCTTCAATCATCGTCGAAGCGATGCCGAAAGGACCAGTCGAAGCTGTTGGTGCCGAAGGAGCGACAGCCAGAACAGAGGAAGAAGGAAGAACCCTAGGACTTCCTATAACAATCCCAGTGGGACACAGGCTCCTCCGGACCACAAGAGGAACCTTATCCTCCTCATTGGAGGATGGAGTCCTTGGCCAAGAAGGGCCTGCTTCGTTGGGATTGCTGGAGGATCGGAGGGTTTGACCCGAAGGAGCCATTCAAGGAAGAAAGACGAGAGGGACGAGAGACCTAAAAGAAGGTTTCGGCCTGCCTGAGAAAAAGGGAAGGACTCAGACACTATCGGTTGAAAAGAAGAAGAAGAAGAAAAAAGAAGAAAAAGAAAGGAAGGATGCAGAGACTGACCTGTTTATCTTGAAGAGAGAGGACAACCAAGGTGGAAGAAACCTTGAACCACTGATGAGCACGAGAAGTTCGAAAGAGCATATTTGTGGAAAGTCTTCTCTCCTTTCAAAACTGATGGATAGCGGCCATACGTCCTTTTTGCATCTCCGCCATCAGATGAGTGCCACGTGTGGGGGACGGCCGGCGATGACGCTTCGATGCGCTAAAAATCATCTCGGGTCTGGCACCAGTAATTATATTTTCTTGGACTCGCGGACATGGTGCTCGTGCATTGGACCTCAAGGTGCGATATGCGAAGTGGTGGTGATCGCGGCAATAATGGTGCCAGATTTTTGTCCTTCCATGTCAGCTCTGCATTTACTTCCTTTGTCCCAGTCGTGATGCTTCGATGGGACTTTGAAGTGGGGAGCAAATGATATAGCAAGATTGCTGGCGTGGAGTGTACCTCAGATCCAGCTAGTAGCAAAGTTGGTAGATGTCGCCATATCGGATCTCTTTCCGAGCTCCTTCGCCAGGTGGCTCTCCAAGAACGAGCCCATCTTGGTCGAAATCGAGCCGTCTCAGCTCCTTCACCAGGTGGCTCCCCAAGGGTCGAGCCCACCTCGGCCGGAGTCGAGCTCCCTCGGCTCCTTTGCTAGGCTGCTCCCTAAGGGTCGAGCCCACTTCGACAGGAGTCGAGCTCCCTTAGCTCCTTCGCCAGGCAGCTTCCCAAGGGTCGAGCCCACCTCGGTAGGAGTCGAGCTCCCTCAGCTCCTTCACCATGTGGCTCTCTAAGGATCGAGCCCACCTCGGCCGAAGTCTAGCTCGCTCCTCGAAAGTGCCACGAAAAAGACGAAGGCGTCAACACCAAGTCCACCATCGAAGTCGGCATATCCAATACAGCACCCCAAAGCTTGCGATGAGCGCCTACCATCGTTTGCACCAGTTGGGAAGGAGTACCCTGATCGAAGCATCGGGTCCTACAACCGACCATCTGTACCACCCAGAAGAAGAAGGCCACGTCAGGAACCTCAGACTTGAGGGCGGCTACCCTGGATCGAGGCCCTGCTAAATTTTTCCAGCCATGATAACCCACCGAAAAAATAAGGCTCGCAACATAACTTCCTATTATTGCCGACCTTATCGCTGTGGCCTGCAGCTATGAGTTGGTGCCGGACTAGGTCTCCTGAGCTGCAGAATCCTGACACTTCTGGACCTACAGAAATGAAGTTAGAGACCTGGGTCGGGGATCCCAACGGGGGCACTCCGATGGTCAAGTTAGAGAGCGGTAAAGTGGAATAGATCCACTAAGGCAGAAACCTGCTAGGTTTTCGTCATCAGGGGAATCTTAGATGAGAAGAAGAATGAAAACGAGAGAGAGAAGGGTGTTCTAATTCCTGCAACCGAGCTTGTTGGATTCGGTCCTGCGGATTCCTCTGGAGCCTCTGGCTTAGGATCGCCCCTTCTTCTTCCTATGGGACTGCTTGTCCTCTTGATTCCTTACCTCCTTCCTGCCCCCGGTCTTCCTTTTTAGGCTGCCGATCCATGCCTCAGTCCGCACCTCGATCCCTTGGGGGGGCTCTGGAGGCCAGCGACTGTCCCCCCGTCCCCCCTTACGGTTGGGAGTTAAGTGGTGGACCGGTCTCGTCAGCCGTGCCATCATGAGAGAGGGAACTTGGTAGGATACCGATCCTTGCGAAGACTCCCTCGGGCCTGAGGTGTTGACCGTGGCCCTCCCTTTCTAGGTCGCTGGGATACCGGACGCTGGGTTCGGTGCCTTTGGCAGGATTTCCTTTCCAAATTAGTGCCAACGAGGTTCCGCGCGCTATCGCAGGCCTAGAGACACCGTACCGGGTGCGCCGCCTGCACGCGCCATCTTCAACAATTTCCTTGGGGCTCGCACCCCCGGTCCTTCCGTCTTTTGCAGAAAGGGCCGGCTTCGGCGAGGTGGGCCCATCTGGGGGTACCACCTGGCGAAGGAGCAGAGACAGGGCCACTCCGACCGAGGTGGATCCCACCTGGATCGACACCAGGCGGAGTGGTAGAGGCCAGCTCGACCTCGGTCGAGGTGGACCCATCTGGGGGTGCCACCTGGCGAGGGAGCAGGGAGAACCTGGCATGACTACGTCGAGGTGGGCCCATCTGGAGGTGCCACCTGGTGAAGGAGCAGAGGCAGGGCCACTCCGGTCGAGGTGGATCCCACCTGGATCGACACCTGGTGGAGTGGCAGAGGCCAGCTCGACCTCGACCGAGGTGGACCCATTTGGGGGCGCCACCTGGCGAGAGAGCGGGGAGAGCCTGGATTGACTTCGCGAGGTGGACCCATCTGGGGGTGCCACCTGGCGAGGGAGCGGGGAGAGCCTAGCTCGACTTCGGCGAGATGGGCCCATCTGGGGGTGCCACCTGGCGAAGGAGCAGAGGCAGGGCCACTCCGACCGAGGTGGATCCCGCCTGATCAACACCTAGCGGAGTGGCAGAGGTGCCGAGCTCGGCCCCGAGGTCGGCTCTACCGCTGAACGAGCCACCTGGCGAGAGTGTCCGGAGATGGTGCCATGCGATGCCACCTGGCGGCCAGCTGGATCTGACGCACACTCCACGTCAGCGATATTGCCATATCACATACTATAAGGGAAAATGTCCTCCGGGGTATGGCCAACGGATGTCATTGACCTTCGAGCACCCTTAGGAGGGAAAAAATCGAGGCAAGAAGCGAGAAGAACCCGTGGTCTAAAAAGAGCACCTAACGGGCGAGAGGGAGGGGGTGGCAAAGCAAGGAAAAGGAGAAGAAGAGACAAGTGACAAGAGGGCACGGAAGCTGCTGCGAAAAGCTCCTTGAGAGAGTCCCGACGGATACGGCCGTTACGGCTCGAGCCTTACTCCTCTCCTACCCCTCCTATTTTATCCTTTACAAAAACTCTCCTCCAAGTATGGTGACCGGAGAGGAATCCATCTTGGAGGATCTATTCCTCTTTACCGTCCGTTGACTTGATCGTTGGAATGTTCTTGTCGGAATCCCGGTCCAAGTTTTTAACTCTATTTTGCAAGATCAAAAATTGCTAGATTCTGAGAAATAAGGCTGATGTCTGGTGTTACATCAGAGCTGCGGGTCGTAATGGTAAGGAGGGCAATAGCTACCATTTGGGATTTAATTTGGCCCCCCAACGTCAAGTAACATCCCGTCCAACTGATGCTGAAACGTAGTATAAATGTCCTTGAACGTGGTAGAAGAACTGTGAGCGGTGCCCGGAAAAATCGGTCCAAAACAATGAAAAGCCGAGCCAAGCATAGCCCGAGCCGAGCCAAGCATAGCCCGAGCCGAGCCGAGCCGAGTCGAGCCGAGTCGAGCCGAGCCGAGCCGAGCCGAGCCGAGTCGAGCCGAGCCGAGTCGAGCCGAGCCGAGTCGAGCCGAGCCGCATGACGGAATTCGGCTAACAGCTGACGAGGACCGCGTGAGTAGCTTGTCTTTCAAGCAACCGACCGCCGACCGGGTGGACCGACCAAGTCGACCATCGCCACGTCAGCTTAATAGAATTCACCTTCCATTATCCAATCACCAGCCTCCACGTACCCTGCCCATCCTGTAACGGCTAGTTCACCGACCCCCGGGGGATACAGCCACGTTTCCCGTCGGACACGTGTATCCTCCGGATTTTGACCGAGAGGCGGCCAGCCCGGAACACGGTGTTAGAAGAGCAGCGGGCGGGAAACCATTATTTTCGCCTTTTTAAAAGAACTATGGAGGCTTTTTTCCAGGATATTTCCATAAATCCCCCAATTACTTAACTATTTTCTTTTATAATATCGAAACGTTTATTTTAATTTTTAAAAACCCTTTTGCCTCCGCCATATATAACGAGACGTGGTCGTCCGAGCTACTGAAGAAGGTGGTTGTGGTTCCAGCTAAGTCCTTTCCAGGAAATTAGAGTCGTAGATTCACGGGAAGTTGGGCATCTAAATTAAACCAAATCATTTCATTTCCTCATCAAGGATTTGGTATCGGGTATGTACGCTGATTTTTCTCTCTTTTTTGTACGAAATTTTTTTTAGTGGATTCTACTGGAGGAGTGTTTACTTTAGATAATATCAGAGGAATCTTTCATCAAATTTTTATCTTTGGTTTTTTTTTTTTAAAAAAAACTTGGTCTGTTTGGATGGTTACTGGTTTTCTTGTATTTGCTTTGTTGATTTGGGAAGTTTCATGGATCAATGGAAGATACCGAGCACTCGGAGTCCACTTATGCTTTGCAGTTGCTGGATTTTGGATTAAACATTACCAACATCTGAGTTTAATGAATTTTGATCGGTCGTGGTTTCTTGGATCATTTGATTGTAACTTTTTATGAATGGCAAAAAAAAAAAAAAAAAAAAAAAATCAAATGATTCAATAAACCTTAAATAAGATTTGGGTTATGATTCAAGAAACCATTTGATTGTACCTTTTTATGAAGTCAAGATTTGGGTGTTTTGGGGCTTGTCACATCTTCTTTGTATTCAACTAATTGGGAATGGTAAATTTGCTTAGATGTTTGTGAAATTTCAACTTATGTTGGTGTTTATAGCTAACTTCATGTTTCTGTTTTTGGTTTGCAGAGTGAATTCAAATTAGGCTTAAAATTTGAGTCCTTTTCAAGTTTGTGAAAAATATATCATAAGAATGGCAGTAGGACAGATTCAGCACGAAGAATCTGTAACAACTGGTTTAAAGTTTGTCCCTGGCTCATGCATTTTAGGAAGAAAAAGGGTTGTGATTTCAAATTGTTTGGATTCATCCGATTCATCTCCTCCATTAACCCGCCCATCGCAAAAGAGGCGTGGTGCAAGATCGTGTATGGAGAGATCGAGTCGCCTCGAGTCACTACCCCAAGATGTTTTGGTAAATTACCCAAACTCCAAATCAATGAAAAGATCTCTGAACTTATGACTGCGAGTTTCAAATATCTAACAATATTCATGTTCTGGTTTTGTAGGTTAGGATACTATGTAAGGTGAATCACAGCGACTTGAAACAGCTTCTTTTGGTGTCCAAGATTGTCCATAAAGCAGTAAGTTTCATTATTTGGAAAGCCTTGTGATAGAAAAATTCTTCTAATTCATTGAAGGTTCTTAATGATATCTTCTTTTGTTGCTCAGACTTCGATTGCTAAGGAGATGCATTTTGCTTTTAGCACTCCATGTTCAAAGCCTATCTTCAGGAGAGAAGGAAATATGGGAGATATTGATTTAGAAGTTAGTGAAGAGGCACCAAATGCACCAAAGCAACGGCGGGTTGGAAAAACACGGCTAGGTAGAAAAACACTATCAAGTATTGCTGTTGCCCTCTTCACATCACCAGAGGACAAGTGGCCAAAGAATAGATTGGCTGCAGAGATTTAGATATGAAATTTACTAGTTTTTGTTCATGTAAGCATTTTTTAGACTTATACTAGGTTGGCATTTTTTTGTATTCTATAGGCTTAGTTTAAACAGCTCTGTTCTGTTGTTTTATGTTGTATTCTTCTAATGTGAAGTCACGGTGGAAGCTTTTCTTCAATGCATTTATTGAAGAGAAATGACCTTTCTGTGATGTATGTAACTAGAGATCTCAATGATGTCAGAAGAGTGTTTCTCTCTTCTATGTAGATAAATATGTTGTACACTAGGATTAAATTGTATTTGAAGGCTTATCGTTCTTTTACATAATAAGAAATAAAATGAAAATTTCAATATTTGTTTTTCAGATGTATTTGCTTTAAAATTTCTCATAGATCAATGTGTTCCTTGGGCATTTAGTATCTTGTTTCTGAAAGAGTTTATGAAAGTTTTTGATGTCATAGCTAGTGGTTGTGCTGTAGGTATTTGCTTGGTAATCGGAGGAATGCAAGTTTGTATGCTATATGGTTTTTATTAAGAGGAAAATGGCAGGCACCAGCAGGACATTAAACTTCAGTGCCGCAGATATCATGCAGTGATAGTTGAAATGTCACCAGCTTTTAATAGTGGATTTACTTGTACTACTGCAAAATTAATGACTTAATAAGGTGCTCTTTTATAAGCTATATATAGAATGTAGCTTTTCCCCTGGATGTACTTTGAACACATAGGGGTCTGTAATGCATACAAACTTTGGTAATGCCAAGGGGAACTAGGCCATTTCACTTGATAAAACTATCAGTGGATTTATTAATCAAACACAGACTTGATCCAATCCTTCAATAGACCGAGTATATAACATAATTCAGATCGAAAATCCCAACAAGTCTAAGTTCAGGTTTGTTAAAACCTGAACTAGACATAATACCCAATTAGAATTTCTGGTATTTTTATGCATGCAGATTTTAAAAATTTTATGCAGCAAAAGTAAAAGTAGATTAAAAATATTTTAATTTAAAATATGCATAAGATCCCATCTTTTAAAGCATCTAAATATGATCCTATATATGAGACATTAAGATTCGAATATAAACAGCAACTAAATATTGTTATAGGATAATCTTTCAATATAATGGATCACACTATTATGCCAGGACAACCTTATGTTAAAACATGTTTAAATCTATCAAACAAAATCATAAATAATCATAAATATTATAATATAATAGATTAAATAAATGATCTAAGCTCTCACCTTAGCATGGGTAGTTTTTCATTACGATCTAAAATATTGTGGATCTGCTTGAAATTTCTTGAAGCTATACAAGTGTCCAGCCTCCATAGATATTTACATGGAACTAATCTCAATCAAGAAAATCCGAAACCACTCGAAAGTTAGCTCCCTTGCAGGTTTATTTCCTTCATGTTATTTCTTCTTCTTCTTTTTCTCTTCTGAAGAGATTCAAAAAATATGTAGCTTATCTTCTCAAGAGAATAGGGGAAAGAAGGTAGTGTAAACTCCTTCACATGAGAGGAAGAAGGAAGTAGAGAGGGGCTTTTCCTTTTGGCATCAATTGGAGGAATAAAAGGCCACAAATATTCTTTCAATCGTAGGCCACAAATATTCTTTGTCTCTTGTGGTGTCAAGAAAGAATAGAAGGGGAGGGGGTGCTTGATTTGGATTCTTTTCTCACTTTTGCATGATAAGAAAAAGATGGGGTGCCATACCTTATTTTTCTTCTTATTTGTGCGATGAAAAATTAGCGAGAGTCCCTTTTTAATCTCCACGCCAATCATCTTTGAGCCAACCCAAACTCTTTGAATTTTGAGTTTAAATCCAATTCAAACTTCAAACAAGATGAAATAGAGGGATAAGAGAGAGACTTCCAAGGGGTGCCAAATATTTGGAGTGCCTCTCCTCTCTTCTTATCTTTCTTTCATATCAAAAAAAGAAGTGTGCCAACTATTTTGTGTGCCAAATATTTTTTTCTGTGCCAATTATTTTTTTGTGTGCCATCTATCTTGTGCCATTCCCTCTTTGGCATGGAGATGAGAGAGAGTCCCATAGTGGAAACGAGAAAGAGTCTTAGTTCGAATAAAGTTCGACTCTACGAATCTAAATCCAATTTTAAGAATCTTAATGAAGTTGGAGGAAGAGTCCTAGTGGAGTTGAACTCTAGGTTCTAATCTAATTCGAATTGGATTTGGTCCAAACCTATTAGGAATTAAGTTCCAATCCTATTAGGACTAGTTAATCCAATAAAATTGAATTAGACCAAGTCCAATCAAATTAAATTTGATTTAATTCAATTAGAATTAAAAATTCAATTTGATCAATCAAATTAGTTTACAATACTTGCAGTTAGGCCTTCCTCTAACTCACTAACTCTTAGCAAGTCTTCTCTTGTAACTTTTACAAGTTCAATTATCAATCATATTGATAATTAAATCCTACTATGATTCAAAAACATGAGTCAATTATTTGATCGAATCAAACCATTATTGTGTGTGCTCCATAGATTTTATTCTATCTAGTCGTAAGATATACTATAATTTATATCAATAGTATCATTGAAATTCTTTTCAATGGATTGGAACAATTCCAACTCCCTCTACAAGGATCATCGATTATCAAGATGATCCTATGAATCTTATAATCTACTAGTGATATCTAGTAGTATGTAGTGGCGATCCAATAGAATAGAAGATAATAAGAACTCTAGGTGTAGTTATCGTGTAATTCAATTTTTTTATTATGAGTCATAACAAGATGGAGGTTATGAAAACTCATCAAATCCAATTATCTATCATATGTAAGATTTGTTTGACTCAAGTTTATGATGTGAAACCTAATGAAACCTTTTTCAATTCTTCATACTGCCATAGTCATGGTCTTTAGAACTCGGTCTTACAAATTAAATAGAACTACTCCGATTGATAGATCTTATCTAGATATGCACCTTACTCCTACAGTAAACTTATTGTAGCCAACATACTCCATAAGGATCCAAATGACTAGGAGATCAAGCATATGTATAGTCAAATTACAATAATTTCACTACGAGTAACCGAGGTATTGTAAGTCAAAGAACCACTTATACAATTATAGCATCAAGAAAGTTATTAGCGAGTAAGTAGATATTCAAGTGACTTCTCATACTGATCATGCTTAGTACTGCTGTTCTCTAATAACCACCTGCACTCTCGTTCCAGTATCTGCATACTATAGACTCGAGACTTATCTATCCTAAAGAAAATTGATCTATGCACCAATCTAATTAGATTAATCACTATCCCGTAATGATCCATCGATCAAAAATAATTTAGGAATTAATCATTAATAACACATGTCTTAAATTCTCAATTCTTAAAAATATGTGTCATCATCTTTATTAATTCCTCGATGATTCATGAATACGTACATAACATGAATAGAATTATTACATGGTTTTATTAGTCAAATACCAAATAATATCCTAGAATTAAAAAGATGCATCATTCAGATTAGCTTCTAGGACATATATCTAATAATCTGTTGTGGCCATGAGGGCTCGAGACTTGGATGGGTCGGGCGACTCTGGCTTAAATGAGATGGAACCCTTCCTTTTTGACATATAAGATGCTTTTTGAAGGGCAAAATTATGAGACCCTATGCCATAATGGTTGAGGCCGAAGCAGACAATATCTCACATGAACCAAAAGAGAACTAACCTTCACATAGCTATGAGCCCTTGACTGCAACACCCTCTTGCTTGCTGTTACATTAATGGCCAGGCTTTTGTGGTGATATTGATGTTACCTATTTTTTTAATCTAATAAATAGGGTGGATTTTCCCTCCCCCTTTTAACAAAAAGATAATTATGTACAAAGTTGATTAAAGTATAGATAGCATTTCCCATAAGGAGTGCCGTAATCTTTTCTAAAATAGCGATATCATATAGTCGCTGCTGCATGTAGAGATGTTGGAATGAAGAATGCATGCGCATCTATTTGATAATTTTCTGCAAACACATGAAAGTGTATATACAACAATTTTGTTATTTCATTTGTATTATGCATGATTTATTCAAATGTGTCAAAGAAAGAGAGAGATTCTTTAAAAATATATATAAATCTAGAGAAGCAAATTGGCTGAGCCCAATTTAAGGAGATTGAAAATTTGATTAGATCCTAATGCCCTAATTTAAGCAATCCAGAGTCTAATATAGGGCCTAGTGGATTTGCATCCCTACTTAAACCCATCTATTTACACCAAAACTTATTTGGGTCAACCAATTAAGTAATTAGGTCAACCAATTAACTGATCAATTGAGGGAGAGGTTTGGGTTAAAATTGTTGACCTAATAACGTGCATACTCCGAAAAGATATGGTAACCACTTATCACTAATCCAAGAGGCTAGTTGGAAGTAGTTTTTGCTAAAGCTAACCACCAATGGATAGTTTCTCGTGGAGAAAATTATGTAAAGAAAGTTTAAGTCCAATAATTACTACCATGGTCCCTCATCATGGTCCATAGGTTGTTTAAAAAGTTGGCTGGGGAACATGTTTGGCACTAGTGTCAGGGAGCTGAGTTATTAGTTTGTACACCTATTGGCTATAAAAGTCAAATGAAATTTCTACTTTGAATCACCAAATTAAATGCCAATGATATTTTATGGTTGATTCAAGTAAATCAAGATCATGGCTAAAGACTTTTCAGCAGAGAAAAAAGGTTGATTTCCTTAATTGTTAGACAATAGATAGAGACTCCGAGCCTGATATTAGAGGACTATCTCTGATCTAAGCCAAGATTAGTTCACAGAGAAGTGATCAATCTGGTTGATAAAAGATGGAGGACCATGTACTCAGTTGCTATAAAATTTTATAATGCACTGACCTAACAAGATCAAAAATAGAATGGCCATTGCATTCTTAACCATTAGTGCCCTTTGATGCTTTTGAAAAGGGGATAACCGGTCACAGATTCAAGGAATAACTTCATGAAGGACTCGATTAAATCCAGGAGTTATCTCCTAGGCACGTGATGGTTAGGTGGCGTGAGAGGTCAAGGCTATTCTTATTGTTTTCTATTCCAACCAGCTGGTATCTTGGTGATATTAGGTTGATGTACTCATCATCGGATGAGAAAAGGTTGTGAAAATTTAAGCATCTTGTATCAAACTTTACCTGGTGGGATGGAAGTCTATGGGTATAGCTACACCGGGTTTATCCTCCCCTATCCTTTTTGCTTAAAAAAAAAGTGGGGGACAACTGACAAGAGTACTCTTGCTCTAGTTAAGCCATTGTGTGGCGTGAGTGATATCACACAATTATAATCATAGGAAGTGGTGATTACAGGCATGGATTGACTGCTGGAAAGCCTCTATCTAGAATGAAGAAGGTGGCATGTAAAAGATTTGGTAGCTTGCCACCTTGGGATCGATCGCATGCAAGATTCGACATGGTTCAAAAGCCAGCTAATTTCAAGTTCAATAAAAAAAAATATTTTTATTAAGCTACGATTGATAGATATTTACACTAAAATTAAGCTGGGTCAACCAAATCAAGCATTGGATCAACCATGTAGGTAATTAGTCAATTGAATGACCAAGGTTGAGTTAAAATATTGATCCCATCTTGCAAATGCTTGGAAAAGAATTTAGGGCCTGCTTAAAAAAGATAGGATTGGTCCAAATCTTACAGGATTTTAAAATTTTATAGATAAAAATCTCATTTCATTTCCTAATCATTATTTAGATGATTAAATTATAAAATAAAAAAATTACTATAGTACTGCTTTATATTATTTTATTATAAAGAATAATTAAGATATCACACCATCATCTTATTTTTGATATTTTTATTTTTAAAAAATATTTTATTATATTTTAATTTCTTTTTTTTTCATGTTGTGTACCCCCATCCCATCTTGTGACTCCTTTGCATGGCCCCCTCTCTAGCCCGCAACCCCTTCGCACGTGCCCCTCCCCCTACCTAACGGTCTTACTTTGGCCCTGTGCCCTCAAGCCCCCTCCCCCAAATCTCCTGGCCCTCTCTTGACTAGTGGCTCTTTTGTACAACCCCCCTTCTTGCCCTTTGTCCCTTGGCTCCTTCACTCCCATCCCCCCTCCTAGGTCGTGGCTCTTCTGGCCCACCTGCATCCCCTCCTTCCAAGATGGGACATGAAATATGGAGTTTAATTTTTTGATAATAAAATATCTTGGATTCCAACAAAAGTACCATACCAGTCATATACATGACTAACTTCAATGGATAAATTTTAAACATTGATATTAAATTGAATGGTTGAATTTTTAATTTTAATAAAAAGGAGATTTTATTCTTTGAAGCATTACAGTAAAATATATATAAAAAAAACTAAGAAGCGGCTATTCCAATGGAAAAAAAAATGCCCTCAAGATTTTTTCCCCCTTTTTTTCAATGATTGTTGGGCTCTACCTTTCATCCTCATGTCTTCCATCCCTCTTGCTCGTATCATCTCCTCCCCCTCCCATGCCCTCCTCCTCTTCCGCCCCTTACCTTTTCCAACCACCTCTCCTCCATCTCCTCCTCTCCCTCCTTTTTGCGACAACCTCCCATTGCCCTCCTCTTCTCTCCAACCAATAAACCTCCTAATCTCTCTCAAGTGCTCTCCTTAGCCACGGATCGATAAAAAAAAGAATGAAGGTAAGGTGCTCTCCTTAGCCATAGAAAAGTTAAGGTGCTCTTCCACCCCTTACCTTTTGACTACCTCTCCTCCATCTCCTCCTCTCCCTCCCTTTTACAACAACCTCCCATTGCCCTCCCCTCCTCTCCGACCAATAAACCTCCCGATCTCTCTCAAGTGCTCTCCTTAGCCACGGATCTTTAAAAAAAGATAATGAAATGAAAAGAAAACAAAGTAAAAAAAAATGATCAATCTACGTGGAAAATGTTTCATATTTCACCTTTCAATTTTTTTGATCATTTCTTTATTTTCGTTGATTTTTGCTAAGTGTTCTCTGATTTTTTTCTATATTTTTTCCCCCTCACAAGTCTTAATCAGGTGGCTTGGAGTGGCCAAATAGGAATGATGGCCAGGGCTTTGTGTTGAATATCTATATGTAACAAATTAAACTATATAAGTACATTATCAGTTAACTAAAACTAAATTTAAAAATATGGTTTATTGGTTAAGACTGTGGTTAGGATTTGTAATCAAGGTATATGCCTAAAAACCCCTTTTATCCTAGTGATGAAGGAATAAAGACTAACCTTTTAGATCTAGACATAATATTTGAGTTTCTAGATAAATCTCAATCAAAGGATATGAATGTCCTTAAAGGCCAATCTATTAATAAAATGGTCAACCAAGTAATAAAGAAATAAAATCATATAATTTCTTGAGAGAAGAGCTACAGTATGAAATAATTAATAAACAACCTGAATCCTAGAAATAATTCAAGAAATACAAAAATTTGAGCAAACAATCAAGGAGACCATATGCTTAGACCTCCCAATGCATTTTGGAAAAGAAAAAAACATGCGGTAGAACTACCCTATGAAAAAAGGCTTTAGTAAAAAATAAATTACCACCAAAGCTAGACCTATTTAAATAAATCAGCAAACATTTTAAATTTATAAAAAAAAAATCAAAGATTTACACTTTAAAGGATTAATATGAAGGATTAGACCACCTTGTAGTTGTTTTGCATTTTATATACAAAAAAATATTGAACTCCAAAGAGGAATCCCAAGACTAGAACTAGATTACAAGCCTCTCAATGAAACCTTACAATGAATAAGGTATCCATTTTCAAACAAAAGGGGCCTACTTAATAGAATTTGCATAGCAAAAGTATTTTTAAAATTTGACATGAAATTTAGAATTTAGCAAATCCAGGTTGAAAAAAAAGATAGGTATAAAATGGCATTCATAGTTCTATTCAGCTAATATGAATGGAACATAATACCATTTGGTTTCAAAAATATCCAACCAGAATCTCAAAAAATAATAAATGAAATCTTCACTCCTTTTACAAAATTTTCTATTAATGACATCTTGATCTTTTCATTATCAATAAAATACCACTTTAGGCACCTAGAAATATTTTTGAATGTAATTCATCAAAATGGACTTGTCCTTTCAAAAACAAAAATGAACTTATTCTAAACAAAAATCTAATTTCTAGGATATAATATATTTCAAGGAATAATAATACCCATTCAAAGGTCGTAGAATTTGTTGATAAATTTCATGAAGAAATCACAAACAAAAAATAATTATAAAGATTCTTTGTAAGCTGGACTATGTTTCAGACTTCTATAAGAATATAAAGATAATTATTAAACCATCATACGAAAGGCTTAGTAATAAAAATCCTTCGTAGATACAAGAACATACACCAAAATAACCCAAACTACTAAGAAAAGCCTTGCCTAGCTCGTTTGCGTTTGGTAGGCCCAAATGCTCCTAAAATAATAGAAATGGATGCCCGGGGATATGGAGACATTCTAAAACAAAGAAAAAATGGTGTAGAATAATTGGTCCAATTTATATTGGGTAGTTGGAACTCTACCTGGCAAAATTATTCTACAATCAAAAAAAAAGTCTTATCCATCATTTTCTGTATTTTAAAATTTCAAAATAATTTATTAAATCAAGAATTTTTACTTAGGATAGATTGCAGGTAGCAAAAGAAGTTTTACAGGAGGATGTTAAAAATTTAGTGCTAAAACATATTTTTGTCAGGTGGCAAGTAATTTTGTTGAAATTTGATTTTGAAATAGAATACATTGAAGAAAATGCCAAATTCTCTTCCTGATTCCTTTTTCATGAATTTTTTTGCAGGGAAATCACATCTAAAACCCAAAAATGCCTTCCCAAAGGACAAACATCCCTTCTACTCAAAAAGAAAAGGAAGTCTCTTATGCCCAACTCTCCACAAACACTACAACAAAAAAATCTCTTCCATCTAAGCCTTTGACCTGGTATAAAATAGTTATCCAAGAGAAAGAAGAAGAAAAGAAGCAAAAATCAGCCCTCTCCTAAAAAATGATGGCTGATTTGGCCTGAGTGAATCCTACTTTATTAAGATTAGAGATTTTTTAAAAAGCAGAGATTGAAAACAAAACCCTAGAACAAATTGAAACAGAAGTACGTCATTAGAATTTCAGATCCAATACCATTCAAAAAATATCACCAAAAAAGTCCTCTGCAAAATATTTTGACAAAAAATCTATTTAGACAATTTAAACACTGGAGGATGAGTATTTTGACCAAAACCCTTGGATAACTATTAGTACGTAGGATATTTCTTCCTAATTGACATTATCAACTTAAGGACTTTCAAAGAACGCAAAAATTTTATGAATTTATTTTAGTTGTTACGGATTCTATCCCTGTCAAACACTATAAAGATCAAATGGATGATTCTGTAATTATCCATTCCAAGGTCTAAATTCTTCGAGTGTTGCCCCTATCTGCATAAGGAGATAATCCTAGTAATGTCAAAAAAAACTCTCAAAATTTTAATCCCAATATTTTAACTATTGGAATTATGAAAATCACAATCACAAGCATCCCTTGCTCTTTTATTTCAAAACAGGAGTCAAATTCTATTTTCCATTCTAGTTTACAAATTAGTGGGATTATTATGGACCTACGAAAGAAATCCTTTCATCTATTATTCTGGAATGACTTGAAATTTATCAATCAAAAATAGTTCTACTACAAAGAAGTTAGAAATATCCCATATTATTGAATTTCTTTTCTTAATTTCATTTAGCATAGGTTATATGATGGAAATATCTTATAATTCCAAATCCCTCTTTCCGATCATTATTCGAAGGAAAGTTTAAAATAAAATGATGGCAAGAATTTAATTTAAAAAAAGTCATCAAACCAAAATTTTTTTAGCATTTATCTGCAGCCATTGAAACTGCAACATCCAGGTTCCTCACCCTACCAAAAAAAAAAAAAAAAAAACACAGAGCTTTTCCTAGATTAAAGTTAGCATCAGCAAAATCGAAGCAAGAATACAAAAAAAATTTCTTCTTAGAAATCCTTTTCAAGCTAGACAGTGAGGAAGAAGAAATCAAAAGTACTCAAAGTTTATCATTATGGAGTATGCAGACAGTAACGAAAATGATTGCTTTGGTATACTACCATAAATTTAAAAATATATTACAAAATACAAATACAAGACAATGGACGATGTCTCAGATCTAGCTCTAGCTCAGCACGTAAAAACACTCCAGACTTTGTAGCGAAGGAAGGATAAAAGCCACACCACCACTAGCCATATCAAATGCCAGCAACCCCAATAGCAAAAGTAAAAAAAAAAAAAAAAAAAAAGAGCACTAGCCAAATTTTTTAAAGCAATACCATTTACCGCTGAACTCGGTTGGTAGGGACATTGTCTTATATTCAACTAGCCATGGGTTCGAGATATGATCCATTCATTCCGTTCTACAAACGGACGTCTTAGTGATATTAGGTTGACTTACTCATCTATAGATAAGGAAAGACTGCGAAAATCTAAATATCTTGCATCGAGCATTATCTGGTGGGACAGGCTACAAAAATTTAAATACCTTGTATTGAACTGATGGAAAGGGATAGCTATACTGAATTTAACCCCTTCCATCTTTTTCTTAAAAAAAAAAATATAATTTTAAAAAATAATTACGAATATAGGTTACTTTAAAAAATATTTTAGGGTAGGGTGGCCTGCACATGTCGAAGTTTTGAGGGTGAACCCATAACTTATCCTCCAGCTGGCAGCTAGTATCCTCGAGTTGGCAGCCAGCACGGCATTGTTTGACTGGAAGAAGGGATGGGAGAACTTCTTTGAACTTAGATCTGGCTAAACCCGACAGTTCTTCCCCTTCATCTAAGGAAACCCCACTTCTCCACCAAGTCGAGCCTTCTTCTCCCTCCAAGAACGATCTCCTTCGGTCGCCCGCAGTCTCCGGTGGTCCCTCCTCCCGATTGGCCGGCCGGCCACAGCAATTCCCTATCAAAGTTTCTCTGCCATGGTCCCCCCTCCTAACCCTCTTCCACTATGTTGTTTTCTTTTTCTTTTTTTCTTTTCTTTTTTTGTTGTTGTACAGAATGCTTTGCTTCTATCTGCCGGTTTCCATCTTGCTCCCAAACTCGATATCAATTTATGTTTTTTATTTTATAGTACGAGATCTGCCTAAAACCGAATTCTTCTCCTTAGATTTAAGGAAACCCAAATAATCTGCTTTCTTCTCCGATGGTCCCTCCTCCCGATCGGCCGCCCATTTGCGGTCCTCCTTCACAATTCCTTTTTGCGGCGGTCCATGGTTTTACCGGCAGCCATTTGGTTAACTCAATCCCTAATTTGACAAAAGTTTCTTATTCAGTTCTGCTTCACATTTAATTTATCTATACTCGCAGGCGGGAGTTTGTCATCTTTAAATTTGTGAAGAAATGTACTGCTATTATTTTGCAGATATAATGATCATTTATGTTTTTGGCTTGAGTTTGTTACCTTGTTCAGGTTAAATAAAAAAATGAAACAATTTCTCATTTGGTCAGATTTTTGAAGGTCCTCCACCTACACCGCAATGTACTACTAAGCCAAGGAGGGAGTACTGTAGGTTTTATACCATATGATTTGACAATGACTGATTATTGTGTTCCAGGCTATGCCTGTGCAATTTCTGGCAACAAAACTTTTACTGGCAATGCAACTGGTACGCAATATATAACCGAAGTTGAAGAATTATTATTAATATGTGAATCTGCTGCTTTGCTTTTTTTTTTTTTTTTTTTTAATCTTTTCCTGTCCATGACCCATTCCTTCAAAATAGAAGTTTGATCAGATTATCTGCTGCTATCTTCTTCTTGGTCAATGTTTCCACATTAATTCTCCGAGTTTCTTTGATCTTAAGCTGCTGCACATGTCCAGCTCATCTTTGAGCATTTCTCCTTCATGGACTCAAACTTCAATCTTTATACATGTCCTGACTTCTTATTTCATTCTGGTTTTATTTATTTATAGTTCTGACAGTCCCATTAATTAATTCCAGCGGCCATTACTAGCTACAATTAATTAGATGATGGAGTTGGTCTTGTAGTTTGTCGGTCATACCTGATGGTTGGGAAGTTCTTCAAAAGCATGTCTTTCATGGTGGGCCCTTCACAGAAAATGTGTCACTCCGATCGGCCGGTCCCCTTCTTGCTCCCAAACTCCACGTTCAAGTTCTCCCCATCGGCCATTAAGAACTGGTACGTGAACCGATTCCCGGTTGTTCCATGTTTTGATTTTTTGATTTTTGCTTTTTTTCATTCGAATATGACATTTGATTCCTCCCGATACATGTTGATCTCGACCATTTGACCCCACTATTAATTTTTTTTTCTTTACACATGCTATTTTTTAAAATTATATTTTAAATATTAATATAAAATTATTTTAATATAAAATTATAATAATATTTTAATTTTTTTATCCGGTCATCTTTATTATTAATTGATAATTTTTTTTACAGGTTGCCTAAACAAGTTCGATCATGATTAAATCACCATCCTTATGTAATTAATTTAATAATTTATTTTATTTATTATTGTTTGGTGCTAAAATTAAGAGTTGCTTATGATATATATAGTTAGTTTGCGAATATCATCTATGATCTATATTGAAATGCCTGATAGTAAGTTTATAGTTATTTTAAATATCTTATTTCTAAGAATAACATGATGAATTGAATGTCTACTAGGAGGTATCCTTTTACTTGTACTAGAGCACATAGAAACCTGTAAAATATAAGCAAGTAATTCGTAACAAGGTCTATTAAGTCTCAACCCTTTAGCAATAACTGATAATTTTTAATTCTTGATCAATGGGAAGTAGATCTATCCATTATATGAGCTAAGCCAAGTTCAAGCTAGGCTTAAGCATGGTATTAAGAATTTAGGTCGTGGACATGGGCGGGCTTAATCTTAGTTCTAGAAAATGTACTCTAAAATGGCTATTTTTAACAATTAGAATAGTTTTGATTGGTTGATAAGTTAGTTTTTTTATTGATAATTTACCTAAAAATGACATGTATAGTAATGTGTAGCATAATTTATTATGGATTAATATGCATACTAGCCATATCTTAAACGTGTTTCTATCATTTTTTAAGATATTTATATTTCAAAGTACTTCTTATATGTCACATCTATAAGATTATAATTTATTTATTATTTGATAGTGTATTTATGTTTGGCTTCTTTGTTATACATATAGTGTAACGATATAATCGGTGGCTAACAAGGGCTATTAGGATGAAATATGGAATGATATTTGAGAAGCTAGAAGATAAGTTATACATAATCTTTTGTATTGATCAAAGAATGAATAAAATAATGATAGCATACAGATATCCACAAGTAGTACAACCAATCGTAATGAAACATGAACCAGTTCCAACTACAGATGATGAGGATATAGAGATAATCTTTTTAACTATAAGGTCGCATTCATATCTGTCTAGTATAGAGTTATGCATAAACATACAACCTATTGAGGACATTGAACTTGCTCTTGAGCAGGATGATGATGAACAAGTATTTTGTCGGGAGAAGGAATGATAGCTGAGGTCGCCGAGCATTTTATTTCATCTAGTCCGTATGTTGCTGATAATATTTAAGTACCAGTTTGAGAGACATAGATGAACAACTGGCTACAGTGGATAGTGATGTACCTAAGATTATTATTAGACAAGCATCACTTTATATACATACTGATGATATAGTTTATATAACAAACCATCTTTTTGAAGAGGGTGTAGAAAATGAAGATGACATGGAAGATAATGGTCAGTAAGTTGGCATGTTCGAACCTCTTTCTAGAATATTTAGTCAATTTGATTGGACAGCTAGTAATGCATCAATGTGTGCTGAGTTGCATGCATGGACTTTGACATGCAAAAGAGGTGAGGAGTTATATAAAGATCTCCATTTTAATGATAAAGTTGAACTACAAATTGTAGTAAAACAATATTCAATTGACAGGAATCGTGAATCTATGGTTGTTGACTCTAAGCTACATCTATGGGTCGTCAAATATAAAAATAGGAAATTGGGTTGCAACTGGAAGCTTCATGCGCTTAAGTACCAAGGTAATTATTTTGAAATCACATGATATATTAGGCTGCACACATGTATATCGACTATGCTTTCTCAAGATCATTATAAGCTAAATTCTAACTTGATTGCAAATGAAGTATAGGATCTTGTTAAAGAAGCACCAACAATTTCCATTGCCACTATTGATGCAGTTATAAAAAATATATTTAATTACATATCCACATATAGAAAGTTATGGAAGGTGAAGCAAAAAGCAATGGCAATAGTATATGGAGATTGTGATAAGTCTTATGATTTATTATCCAAGTTGTTGCATAATGTAGAGGAATTTAATACCGGATGTTGAATGAAATTTATGAGTATACCTATTGATTCTCCAGCATGTGCTGTATTTGATCATATTTTTTGGACCTTTGCACCATCAATCGAAGGTTTTAAATATTATCAACCTATAATCAATATCGATGCAACTTTCTTATATAGAAAGTCCCAGGAGAAGATGATGATAGTAGTCATTTTAAATAAGAATAATCAAATATTTTTGTTTGTATTTGCTATAGTGGATGAAGAGTTAATTGATACATGGGATTGATTTTTAGCTTGTTTGAGATATCATGTTTCTTATATTAGAACATCTATTTAATTTTAGATCAGCATCCAGGTATACTATCTACCAAGAAAAATGAACATCTTGGTTAGCAACTATCAAATGCATATCATGTATATTGTCTGCATCATGTAGCGAGCAAATTTAATACAAGGTTCTAGGATACAAAATAAAGAGATTTGGTTAAAAAAATAAAAATGCAAATACAAGTTAAAAAGTTTACCAAGTATATAAGTAAGATTAAAAAATAAACTCTGAAGCCGTTCAGTAGTTAAATAATTTTTTTTTAAAAAAAAATAGATACTTGTATATGATGGTGGTCGAAGATTTAGAACTATGGCTACTAATTTATCCGAATGTTTAATTGGAGTCCTAAACAATGCTTGCTTCCTGCCTGTAACTTCATTGGTGCAACCGATATTCTTTTATCTTGTATCATATTTTGATGGTCGACGTGTGCAGATAGAGGATGCATTATGTAAGGGTGAAAGATTTACTCCTTTTGTTGTTACTTGTATAAGGGCCAATCAATCCAAAGCTATGTCCTATAACGTAACAATATTTGATAGGGTAAGTAGAGTATTTCAAGTACAAATGGCATTGTGTGATCCTTATATGAATAAAGACAATAATATTTAGGTGAAATCAGGACAACTCTTTTTTTATCTATCTTTTTATTATATGTAATATATCATTAAATCGATCATCTAAAAAAAAAAATTGGAGTGCATATAGTTCGATTGTCAGAGTGCACATATATATGTCAAAAGTGGTAGTGCTATCACTTGTCTTGTTCACATATGCTAGCTACTTGTGTTCATGTAGCAATTGATTTCTGGTACTATGTTGATCGATGCTATGCTTTATATGATTACCATCATAGTTATAGTCACTAGTTTTAACTTATCCCGTATCAAGAATATTGGCCCTGACCAACTTTTGATATGATAATAATACTACAAAGAGAATGAATGCAATAGAAGGGTAGACTATGCTCATCGAGACTTAAAGGTAAAATGGATTTGACTAAAGTTGGGGATAGACCTTGATGTTAAAGTTGTAATGAAGAAGGACATTATAGACAAACTTATCCAAAAAATAGAGAATGAAATGTACTACATATCTTATACCCTTAATATGTTGGTTGGGTATAGTAGATAGCTTTTGTTGTTCGAAATTAATATTATCGTATCATATGTTTAGCTTGTAAATTTTACTTAATGTAAATGATTGAATATAACTGGACATAACATGCTCATTTATCTACATGCAGGAAGTTGTAATATCCTAAATGAATTCAAGTTCTCAAGGTAGCTTATCTTACCTTGAGTATTGCAACTGGAAATGCCACTATGGTCATATAGCTTTAATAAAAATTTTTGGTTCTCAAAAAAATCCAAACAAGCTATGCTACAGTTGTGAAGAGCATCACTTTCTAGATTGGTATTTTTCTACAAACAATCAATCAAGACCGGCCAACTCGATGTTAGTTGATGATTCTCTTTGAGATATTAGAAGCAAAATTAGTGAATTAAGGTTGTAGTCAAGGAAATTGTATTCCAAAATTAAATAAGTGGCTAAGGGTAATGCTATGATGATGCGTCTTTTGGTTGGGATGATAGTGTTAAATCTTTTTGTAATAATATTTATACATAAGTGACTTAGTTTAGTGTGGAATTACTTGCTATAGTGATGATTGTTGCGGTTAACTTTGTATTTTAGATAGTGGAATATACCTTTATGTTTAAATTTATGAAGCTTATAGCTTTATTTTTGAAATTTATTTTTTATTGTACAACCAAAGTCCTTTCACATAAATTATATATTATTGATAACATGTAGATCAATAAATTTTTGACTAACATTTCTTTTAACATTTTCAGTATTTGCCATATATGAATCCAAGTTCGGTAGGCCACTCTGTACTCTATGGCTAGTCTACTTATCGATCGACAGACATATGGGATGGCTAGGTATGTATTAATATTATTAACTTCTATATAAAGTTATTAGTTTATTAAATTAAAGTAATTTCTTGTATTCAATAGGATCCGAGCTTCCTTACATGTCGACGTAGGGAACTAGCACTATATAGGATTATGCCACTAGATGGCTGCATAGAGATATATTTGTGGCAGATAGGTTTTTATGGGTTCACCCGCATTGGTTTTATGTAGCTTAATTGGCATCTCATTGCAACGTTGGTCAAGTGATGGTGCCTGAAGATGCATACATTTAATCTACCTTAGGGGGAGTGCATTATCACACTAGAGAATATAGTCATCTTACTTGGATTATGGGTTGATGTTCTACCTGTTACGGGTAGTACACGATTCGGTTAGCGATAGGTATGTGTATAGTTGTTGGATTTTGACTCACCTACGAGTAGACTCAGTGGCTTGTGGTTGAGTATGCCGTGGTAAGCAGAGCAGTTCTTGAGTTTATCCCTCTTCATGTTGATGAGTTACATGTACAATGGTATGCTAGGGCATATATTATGTAGATCCTAGGCAGCGATAGGTATGTGTATAGTTGTTGGATTTTGACTCACCTACGAGTAGACTCAATGGCTTGGGTTGAGTATGCCGTGGTAAGCAGAGCAGTTTCCTGAGTTAATCCCTCTTCATGTTGATGAGTTACATGTACAATGGTATGCTAGGGCATATATTATGTATAGTTTCCTGAGTTAATCCCTCTTCATGTTGATGAGTTACATGTACAATGGTATGCTAGGGCATATATTATGTAGATCCTAGGCAGGTATTTATTTGCCTAAAAAATTACAGCATTTGATGGATATTATTTTTTTACCTTTACTTGACAATTTTGAAATAGTAGGATAGTATAATTGGGACAGTGCTTGCCTTGCATTATTGTATAGGGAAATGTACAGGGCAAGTAGAAAAGATGTAGAGGACATTGCCGGTCACTTGATATTGTTACAATTATGGGCATGGGAGCGTTTCCCATTTATAGCCCCATGTAGACTATATATTAGGGAGCGACTTCCACTTGGACCATTGGGTATGAGGTAAGTAGTAAACATTTATATTGCTATCTTTTATTGTACAAATTTGATATATTTATGTTGTTGTATATGCAGATGGAGAGACATGTTTTCTGTTACACATCTATTGATGCATGTGCTTCTCTTATACCATTTTCATCTAGATGTACAAAAACCAGAAGATATCTATTAATTTAGTATATGTTTATTATATATTGTAATTTATTTATTTCAATAATTTATTATTTATCTTTTTATTCATAAATTATATGGAGCCATATTCTCCCAATGTTATGGCTGCTTTATCGGATTACTGCTTAGATGGGTAGGATATGTGGCATTGATAAGTGCCACTCATCTATTTTCATATTATGGAGTGACACTTTGTTGATAGCGTATCACACGAGTTTGATATCCATTAGTCGATTCTGGATGCTTATGATATCGATGCTAGGTTACACTAGTTTGATCTTAGGGGTTGCGCCGAACAGGATTGGGTTGATATACATTGGTATTATGTTCACTTATGGGAGAGTCATCGGGATTACATTATTGATGGTTATCCAGTTGATGGTACCATGGACTACAGTGATCTGTATATGTAGTGGTACCATTGCATCACCCAATGATTCATTTATCATAAAGGTGCCATGTTTCATTTTATGGTATGTTTGGCAAATTTATTTTTCTAAAGGAATAGTAAATTATTTGTTTCTTTGTCATATTATTCATTATATACTTATCTATTGTGGAGTAATGGTCTAACCAGGATTTACGATCATGCTCATTCAATCATATTCACTCTGACCTTGTCGCACACTATTCAAGATATTTGTACCTCCATCCTTTATGCCATCAACGAGCATAATCAAATCGTGATGGATCCATACGGTCTCACGTAGTAGCAAGGGATGAGATGCCTACACTATATAGATATCCATCATTATTGGGAGCACCACCTTAGGCTATGCATAAATAAGGTTGACATGTTACCTCTTCCTTCTCGATGGAGCAATTTCCTGAGTACACCCCATATGCATCATCATCTGCGTACATACCTCATGATGTCAGCTCGTTCACATCTGTTGAGGAGGCTACCGTGCTCTTTTAGTATGCGGAGGAGGATCTTACATATCGGGGACTTCCATATGACATAGGAGAGCATATGGATGAGGATGTTGTGGACATGTCTACAATGGACATTGAGCGCCATACTCCCGAGGCTGCAGGATTGAGTGAGCTAGGACCATCATATCATCGAAAGCAACCGGCACGGAGGAGGAGATGGCCACCATGTGGCACATAATTTTTTAAAAATATTTTTGTACATGTGAACTTATTAGGATCATCATGTAAATTTGAAATTTTTTATTAATAGAAAATCTCATTTTGGTGCACTTGATTTGGATACCATTTGTTTGCAATATATGAAGCTTTAAGTTTCATTTTTTCAAAATAATTGATAGATAAAGGCTTATGGTTCATCACATATATTCTAGATTTTATATATGTTTGTAGATTAAATGATATGGACTGACCAGGAAGGCTTATCAGCCCTTTAGAGATAAGGAGATTAGTATTATTACGGGGGAATTCAATAAAAGCAATGTACATTCACTTGGTCTATCTTACTTTTGACCTTGTATTATTTCTAGATGGATGGCCACCCATAAAAACTTAAAACCCATTAACTGGGATTGGAATTGGGATCAGATTGAGACTTTATAGTAGTCACGAGGATTTTCAGCTCAGGTTTTGGCTTGATTATAGGGTCGGTATATAACTCGGGGCAGGCTCAAGTATATGTTTGGCCCTGTCTAAGTCCGAGGCTAGATTCAGACTGAAGCTAAAGCCCCATGCAGGATAGGTGGCCATAATCGCGGGAACTCTAAAACACGAACACTTAAATCCTAAAATCTAAACTACATAACCCTAAACCTTAAAACACGAACACTAAACAATTAAAACCCGAACAATATATTATGAACCCCAAAATCCTAAAACTATAAACTCTAAAACCCTAATTCTTATATGGGAATCCTAAAATAATAAAACCATAAATCCTTAAAACTAACTCTGTAAGCCGTAACCTAAATTCATAAACTCTAAAAACTTGTTTTTTAAAATCGAAGCCTGAATCTTAAAATATTTAATCACAATCTCTAAAACATAAAACCCAAATGATATAAACTGTACGAACATAAAATTGTAAACCCATAAATGTCCATAAACCCTAAAACATCCTAAAACGATTAAGACTTAAATTGTGTAACATAAAATTTCCAATTAACTTTAGAATGACAAAATTTCAAAATTGAAAAAGTTGAATCGGTCGGCCGGTCCAAAGCCCAATCGACCAGTTTGAAATGACATGCAGGGCTTTTAAGGGCGATCAACCAACCTAGTCGACCTCCCTTGATCAGATGGCTCGGGTTTTGGCTGGTCAATTGCCACAATGTCGATTGATCAGCCATATATTACATATGGGGGTCAACCACCTGATCGACCTACCTAGTCGACCTCCCTTGATCGGATGGCTCGGGTTTTAGCTGGTCGATTGCCACAATATCGATTGATTAGCCATATATTACATATGGGGCTCAACCACCCTCAACCAGGCTCCCTTGGGTTTTCACCAGTTGATTGCCACAAAGGCCAATCGACTGGCCATTGCCTATAGCGATTGACTGCACAAGTTGACCATCTTGGATCGCGTGGCTTGGGAAAAATCCGGTCGACCGCCAAAGTGCCCAGTCAATCGATTATTCATTTTGGATGGTTAACCAGCCTGGTCGATCACCCTCTACAGGTCGGCTCGATTTTTTTGTGGTTGACCATGGTGACAGGTCGACTGCACTTCAACTTTTTTTGGCTAGAATCGGGTGGTTAGGGCTTGGGAAGTTTGCCTGGGTGCGATTGGTCTCCTGTGGTGATGGCTGAAAATGGTGTAGGTGGGAGTGAATGGGGTCAGTCATCTGGAGAGTTTGCCATAGAGAAAGGTTCTTCGTCTCGAGTGGCTCAGAGGCCACCGAGACAAGCTTGGCCAGTCAATACCATTGGAGTAGATTGCGAAGGATTTCAAGATCGTTGAGAACCTCAAACCAGATTAGGAAGCCTTTCTCCTTGCTAAGGATCACCACCTTATAAGGTTTTAATCGAAGGTGGACTATGGGGTGATCCTTCACAAGGGTCAGTGGTTCACTACTAGTCAGTTTCAACTGGTGGAGCCCTGGGTGGTGGATTTGGTTCCTAGGGTGAAGACGTTACGGAGGATGGTGGTGCGTGTTTGGATGCTAGGGCTGCTGATGGAGTTTTGGTAGCTAGAGATGCTGATTGAGATCATGTTGGAGGCCGGCAAACCTGTGCCTTTGGACGATTTCACGACTTGATGAGATATGTTCCATTAAAAACTCTACTGATACTTTAACACTCCCATACACTTACAATGCAGATATACTACACTATAAAATTTCTATATATAAATATTTCTTTGATACATTTCTTTGCATTATAAAGCCTTTTATCTTCATGCTCGGTATTTTGTGATCATTAAAAAGGAAGAAATTGTTAATATTGGAAATGATTTTAATGATTACAAAATATTAAAGCATAAATACTATACTAATATTTTTTAAATTATTAAGAATATTTTTGTAGAGAGCTTTCTAATGGACAATCTTTATTGATAACTTTTTAGGTCATTGGAATTATTTGTGAGTTATTAAAATGATAAGTTAGTTCTTAATAATCATTGTAAAAACTTTATGTATCATGATAAATCTTTTAAGAGAGTTTCTATATCATAGGAGTAGAGAGATTATTTCTTATAATTAAAAATATTTAAATTAGTTAGAAAGTCCTTGAATATCCTTATAAATCCTTAGAAGCCTTTAGAAGACTTTTGGAAGCTTTGAGGAGTCAAAATACATCAAAATCCTTAAAAAAGTAAAGTTCTGGTTGAAAGAGTTGACTATCTTCAAGAGAGTCGACTCTGGCATGGCACATTGACTGGCATGGTCAAAGAGAGCTAACTCTTTTCAGGTGAGCCTTCTTTTTTAGACAGGCAGAGAATATAATTTCTGTATGTAGTTCATAAGAGTCTTTTCTTAGATTTAGAGCCTTCTCTCTCAATCAAGCAGAAAGGATAAATTTTTGATCCAGTTTAGAAGAGCCGACTCCTATCCAATAAGCCTTCTTTCTTAGAAATAACATAAAAGTAGATTTCTAGTCACTGCTGATTAGAGCTGACTCTTATCCTATAAAAATTCATAATAATGGCTAGTTCAAGAACTTACAAAATTCAACTCATAAGATATCCAACGGCTATTTCTCACTTCCCAACATCTCTAAATGGCTAGAAATAACCGAGAACCAATGAAAAAATACTTGAAAAAGTATAAAAGAGAGGATTAAAGTCAAAAAAATAATACTTGTGAAAATATTCTTCCAATCATTGCAAACAAGAGAACAAAAGAGCTGTCACCTGAAAATTCAAGAGAAGCTTTACTCCTTTCCTCCTTTCCTCCTCTCTTGAAGCATTAAGTGAAATTTTCAGAGAGCATTGAAGAGCAGTTCTTGAGGACTTGAAAAGTTTATAAGAGAAGCTTTATCGACAACCATCCACTTTTTTGAGAGTTTATTTAGTTGCTTTGTTTTTTATGTTTTGAGTTGTTGTTTGTTTCAGCTGAGAGCTAAAACTTAGAATTGGATTTGGATTTTGATTGGTTGACCTTGAAAAATTAAGTGGATTATTTGTGAGCTCCGAAAATAAATGTTGTATTTGAGATTTTGGTTTGTGAGCCTAGTATAAAACAAACCAGTTGTATTCTTATGAAAATATAGTAAAAATTCTAAGATATCTTTGAATAGTGAACATTAGATCTAGGATTGCTTTGAACCACTATAAATTTAATTGTATTTGTATGTTTGCTTATCTCTCCATCTTACTATTTTATATTTCAGCGCTTGAACACTTACTATGACAATATTTGGCCAGCATATTGCATTCGTTTTTAAAGGTACATACTTGTTTTATTTTTTGAATATCCAATTTGCCCCCTCTTGGATTATTGATCAAGATAATAAAAAAGTATTATAAAAAATATATAATATTATAGCACTTCATCAATAGTATTACTAAAAGTTATTATATAGTGACAGTATCTTATTATCACTACAAGAAATTACATTCTATTATAGTAATTTTAAAAATTATCATAAAAAATCTATAATATTATGATGGTCATTTATAGAAATTACTAAACTTTATAATATTATGTTTGTCAATTGTAAGAATAATATTTTCTAGTTAAATTGAACCTAATCAATAGTATTTATAATTCTATTATAGAATATTGATCATTTATTATTGAAATAAATTTTATCATTTCTACATCATTATATAACTAATAATTTTTATTATTAATTATTTATGGCTTAATTTTGTGATAAATTTGTATTGTTGTAAATTAATTTAAGTTTTTTATGATAATATTTGATGACCAAATATATATTTAAATTTTCTAGAAAAGAAATTATATAAATTTGATAAATTTTAAAATTAATATGGTTTCAACTATATAATTTAAGATAATTTTATAATTAAATAAAAATAATTTTTGATCTAAAATTTATTAGTAATATTGAATACAATGTACTATAACTAAGTAATGATCTATAATGTGATTATTAAAAAACTTACATGAAAATAGATTTAACCAAGAATTTAGGTATGATCCAATCTAAGTTTTATTTAAAATATATAAAAAATAAGTATTATTTATATAAAATATATAATATAAATTTTAAAAATATTATATATTAAATAGAATTATTTTTTAATTATAATATAAATAAGAAGAATCATGAATTATATGCTTTTAAAGAACTTTAGAAAAAATATATTCATGATTATAAAAATATATTAAAATTATTTATATTTTTTAAAAATATTTTAAATTATAAGATTTTAAAAATATTATAAATAGTAAAATGAAGTAATTTATTTTTTTATTTTCTTTCAAAATGAAGAGGATTGATTTTTTTGAAAATAAATAATTATTAAAATTAAAATATCATAGTATATTTAAAATAATTATATTTTATAATATACATAAGTTTTGAATAAGTATGATAAATCATAATTTTATATTAGAAGTTAGGGGTGTCATGTTGGCTAAGTAGTAAGTAAATATTTAATAGAGTTTAGGTTCAAAACCTTATATATGATATTTTATAAAATATATTTGAGCATAAATATATAATTTTTTTGTAAAATTATTTGATTTAAATTACATATATAGCAATGGATAAAATTGCTATGATAAGTTATGTTGATAGTTATAAATTATCACTATAAGATAATCCAAAGAATGTTACCATAGACTTACTATACTAATGCTCACCAAAATCGTGGTGATGCCACCTATTATCATGGTTTACCAACTATAGGTATAAATTTTACCAATAATTTTTTATATTTTTTGTAATAGTTTTAAATGCTGCTATAGGTCTTTTTTATTATAGTGTGGGAGGTGGCATCTACTCAGTTTAGAAAGGAGTGGCTGCTCGGTCAACTTCATCTTCATCTTGCTAGTCTTCCTGGTTGGCGATGAAGTAGTTGGCTTTGCTATCTCCCTAGTCAATGGCTTGATTGATCCGAGTTGAATGTCCCAGTTTTCGATGACCAGTAGAATAGTCGATGGAGATAAATAATCAATACTGAATAAGTATCAGTACCACATAAGTGTTCAGTTTAGAGGCTTGTGGCTACTCAACTATGGCTATCTCCTTAAATGGTTGCTTGCAAACTCCTCAATACTGGGGTGCTTTAGTTGGTCTCGCATTCTTGCCCATAGTTGATTGTTCACTGCTACTCCAGCTTGGTTGCTGGCCCAATCAAGATCAAATCTGATGGCCATAATAATATATGTATATATATTATATATATATATATATATATTATTAAATTTGAAATATACATCATGATTCTTTAGTTTTTTCTTGATATGAATTATTTTATAATTATAATAACAATATGATATTTTGATAATGAAATGTTTATTATTTTGATAAAAGAAGGGATAGAGAGAGAGAGGAAGGGAAGAGGAAGGAGAGTGAGGGAGAGAATCCTAAATTATTATCCAAATATGGGATAGGATTATTTACATGATTTTTTTAAATGGGATTTTATGCATAATTCTGTTGGATCAAATCTTAAATCTTATTATGATTTTTATTCTAAGCTTATAAATCCTAGACATCCGAAGAGGTCCTTAGTTGGTGATTTATCATTTATCCAAGTGGTGATTTTGAAGTAGTTTTATTGAAGTTAACCACCAGGGAGAAGTTTTTGAAAATTACTTAAAAGGAAGTCATGTCCAGAAATAATTGTCGCTCTCTCTTCAACACGCTTACACTTGCTATTGGATGTTAGTCATCTTCTATCTTAGATTACATATACGTGGAGTGCTTGATCGGACAACCCCAAATAGTATTTTAAAAACTGAAGTCTTTTTTAGTGGTGGAGGATTTTTTTAAAAATTTTTTTAATAAAATAAAATATTCAAACTAATATTCTAGTATGATGCAATCAAGGAAATCAAAAAGATAATGTTATGAAAAGGAGCAGGAGCATTATCCATCCGGGTCCATAAGATATCATCGAAGTGATTAGCAACAAAGAAAGCCATCCGGTCTGCCACAGAATTGACCTTTTGATATACATGGCGCACAATGATCTCCATGCAACCATGCATAAAGAGAGCAATATTCAGGATATAGAGATGTGAGGATATAAACATCCACGCCTCCCGGATCCAAGCTATGATTTTTCTGAGTTTCAATGGATGTGGCTCCACTTCTACACATAAAGTGAAGATCCAAATCGTTGACTGAACTTCAAGTGATTTATAGGTTCAAATTGCTCCCACGTAGAGGAGTAGAGTAACTTGTTTGTGCATCGAGTTCGAGTGACACATGAAATTAACGGTATATATCCTTTTTTTTTATCTTTAAAGGCGTGGCTCGAGTCTCGCCCCTATCTAACATGCAGGTGATAGAAGAAGTGAGATATATTGCATGTCGTCTTATTGTTTCAACAAGCAATAAATTCAATCCTTCGCTATCTCTTTCTTTTTTTCTTTTTGTTTTTAATCATTCAGTGAATTAAAATCCTCATTTCAGAAGCAAGATAAAGAACCTCAATCCTCCACCATTGGGCGCATCAATCATCATGGTGATCAATAGGTGGTTTAAAATGTTGAGAAACACCATACAAGCCGAACACAACAATTTTGAGTATTGGGAAGGATGGGGCATGGTTCTAAAGACTATTTCAAGTTTATTGGTAGCTCCCATAAAAACATAATAGTTAATTCTTTCTTTCTTCTTCTTATTATTTTTTATGGGAGGGGGATAACTTTTGAAGGCTAATTCCTGTCTTATGGTATGGACAAACTATATGCTGTAAAGTCTGGGTATGAGAAATATGTTGGGATATTAACTTACTCTGATACCACTTGCATTGGAGAATCTTTCATACAAAATATGGATCCCCAATCTCAGGATCACGATTGTCGATGTCGATGTTGATGCTGCAAGTGAAGGAAGAAAAGATAAAATATAAGATACAATTAAATAGACATGCAAGATTTTACTATGAAAAAAATAATTTACAAGATTGAAAACTTTCACTCTCAATTCCGTACAAGTCTCTCAACAAAAAATCCTAAAATTCCTTCCACAAGCTCTAACACATAGTCCCTGCAAGCTTTCTAGTCCCTGCAAGCTTTCTAGAAATCCTTCGCCACTCTTTTGATCCTCACACCCAGCCTACTTCTCTGTCTATGTTTTTATAGCCCCTGCTGCGAAGAATGTCTTATCAAGATTCTAATGGTCTAAATTGTATCCACATTGGAGTCCCGTCGCTTCTCTAATTCGAAGTTGAACACCATATCATTCCTGGCTATTGATCTATCTTTGATCGCATTGAAATCCATGCTAGATCTATTGCACATGCTGCAAACAATGCCCGCCATCCGATCAATATGTCAGATGCTTTGCACTGCTCGTTGCACGCGTATGCCACGAATCCACCTGTGCATCGCGTTCGGTCCACCAAAATCAAGCAACACCGCCAAATGCCATGCAAACAAAGGGAAAAGGGGAGCCCGCTTGCACCTGGGCTGGCCACGTGCACGCCCACCTGGGCCTGGGCCAATGTCAACGGTCGCTTATGCGCACCATGCTGGGCTGCATGCCTAAGCTCGTGCACTGGGCTACATGGTCGGGCCATTCTGTTGCAGGATTGGACAGCCTGTGGGCCAACGCCTATGGGCTAGTCTCCAATTTCTTTTTTTGTTCTTCATTTGGATTGGGTTTTCTCACGTGTTTGGGCTTCTTTCAGGAGCCGAATTGAGACGTTCACCCAATAACCTCTACCTCGATTTGATATTCGGCTTTTACCAGACTTTGAGAGCTTCTTGAAAGGATTTCTGCTCCCATGTCATGGAACAAATGCTTGATCATGGATAGGCAAATATGAGAGTTGAGCCAGGTCACTCGATCCCATCTCCATCATGTGTTGTGCTCACCTTGACTTGAAATCTACTCGAAAAAGCCTTCCATGGTAATAGGAACTTCACCTTACGACATTGCCTATTGTCCTCTTGGAACTCTTGTCTCGTGCCTGATCTACCTGCTCCTAAAGCTTCATCTTGCACTGAGCACTTATCTGCACTAGAGACTATCTCGCATAAGACTCCCTGTCAAGAGGTATGCTTTCCTTCCTTCTTTCCTTACAAAATTACTCTATTGCCATTCAAGACTTTCAAGACTCTAACACCGACTCTCCACGTATAGTCGTTTGAATCCAGTTTCCTGAAAAAAATAGATTTCTACAAAACATCAGATCTCATCCAATTTCTTCACTGTTCCGTCATCTTTCTTCAAGCTGACTGTCTCGATGCCCTTGATCGCATAGCTCGATTCATATGGCAAGTGGACAGCACTCTCTACCCTCTAGAGAGTCAAACAGCTCTTCTTTGCAATAGATGTAATATGGACATACAAAATCTAAAATTCATTGAGAAGAAGGGGATATCTGGTCAGATACCATGAGTGCATCACTGATGTGTCTATCATCGCTACCATTGACCATCATTATAGTAGCCCCCATATGATCTTTGAGCTGCGGGCAATTTCTGACATGATATCCTAGCTCATCGTATCAGTATTACTTGATCTTACTTGCATTATTTGACCTTAGGACTGCCCGCCTCGTGATCCTCTGTCACTTTATCTTCTATCGCTTGCTCCTCCAGAAACCATCAATGGTGAGTCCTCATCTAAACTCGAAGCCTGGTTTTCTTACCTGAGAACTTCATTCTGGACTAACACTGAGATGACCTTCTCCATCTTGATGGTGCTCTTCCCTATTAGAAGAGCAATTCTCAAAGACTCGAAGGACTATGATAAGGATTATAACAAGACTAGCATCCTAGTATTCTCCTTAACTTTTTTATCGACTAAGGAGATCAGCGAGGATTCTCTGAAAGTTACTTACATACTCCTATATGCTCTGCCTTTTGATCATCCACAGTTATAGAACTGTTTCCAAAGAAATAGTATGTTGGTGAGAAACTTCGCCATGTACAGTTTCTTGAGTTTTGCCTATAGTTCCATCGAAGAAGTCTCGTTTATCATATGGATTACCACCTCGTCTGTTAAGTACAAGCAGATCGTGCTCATTACTTGTATCTGGAGCTACCTATAAGTTTTTTTCTCTATGATGATTGGTCTCTCCTTATATATAAGAGCATCAATCAATCCTTGAGGATGAGAACCCATGCTTACTAGAGGAAGAAATTACTTTTTCTGTCAAATTGATTGATCTCCAACTTGATTGTACCTATTCTCTCTATCTTTTTTAATCTCGATCAATTATAGGTAATTGAAGATCTGATACCAGTTGTTGGGGTATCAACTTACTCTGATACCACTTGCATAGAAAAATCCCTTGTGTAAAATGTGAATCCCTAATCCTAGGAAAACAGAGAATACCTTGTGCCGGGGATTCCGGCAAAGACACTCCGACGATCAAGTCAGCGGGACGATTGTGGGAAAAGGGAGACCTTTGGTATGGAGAGCTTGGGAGTCTCTCCGTTTGCCAGAGGGTGAGGAGATGAGAAGAGAAGACCCATAATTAAAAGAGATGGGTTCTCCGCCTTACCTGGGGTTTGCCCTGCTTTATCTTATATAAGCGTAGAATAGTGTCAAAATCTGTTAGGGAGGAGGTTGAAAAGCCCCGATTTGCACCTAGAAAGATCAGAGTAATGGCCAGGTGGCACGGAGTCGTGGCCACGTCATGGAGTTTGTTACAACAGAATCTAGGTACCAGCTGGAAAAGAGCTTCTGGAGCCTTCGAGCGGTTCCCAGAATGGGAATGAGTCGGTCTGACGGAGGTGAGTCGTCTGACCGAGGAAAAATGTCTGTCAAGCTCAGCAGAAGTGGATCAGCCGGACCTCTACTTCAGTGCGTCGGCCTTCAGGTTGGTCGGCCTTCAGTGGGTCGGCCTTCAGGTTGGTTGGCCTTCAGGTAGAATGGAGTGACCGGACATTTGCTTTAGTGGGTCGACCTTCTGGGTCGGCCTTCAATGGGTCGGCCTTCTAGGTCGGCCTTTTAGTAGGTTAGCCTTCTGGTTGGCTGGCCTTCAGGGCAGGTCGGCCTTCAGGTTGGTTGGCCTTCAGGTGGTCGGCCTTCAGGTTGGTCGGCCTTCTGGTTGGTCAGCCTTCTATGGGTCGGCCTTCTGGGTGGTCGGCCTTCAGGTTGGTTGGCCTTTAGGTAGAATGGAGCAACCGGACTTCTGCTTCAGTGGGTCGGCCTTCAGATTGGTCGGCCTTCAGGTAGAATGGATCAGGCGGACCTTTACTTCGTCCCATTCGAAAAAATTGTTGGCTCCGGTCCGGTTCAGAAAAAAGTTGACTTGGTATAACAGGAATGTTACAACATTTTTGTTTACCGTAGAAATGAGCAATAGGATATTTTTTGTGCACATACTTTTTATATATATTCTTTAAGTATTTGTGGTAACTAAAAACATGATGAAATTTCTAGAATCCTAAATTCCAAATTTTAAGCCAACAAAGTTTTGCTTCCCTAAGACTTTTCATCGCTAATGCACCATGCATGAAAAACTTTCCTCTTATTTGCTTATTTTATACTCAAAAAAAAAAAAATGTTAAAAACATTGCTGGAAACTTTTTAAAAATTATTTAATAATTCATAAGTAATAGAAAATATTCTTAATATTAACTAAGCTTTCTTTTGCAAACAATTCCTGTCCTTTTTTTTTTGGTTTTGTTTTTATTGGGTTCACGTCGTCAACCCAACAACAACAATAAAATAAAAAATGGAAACACATACCTTTTGGTTCAATCAAGAAAAAATTGAGACCATATTTGGTACATGATCAAGCAATCCTAAAATAATAATTTGGATTACCTATAAAATAAATTATCATTGATTAAATATATAGTAATATTGATTACTATATTTTTTATATATATAAATAATGTTACTGTAATATTGATTATTGTATTTAATATGATAATCAGATTATCAATACTGTAACATTAAATTTTTAAAATACTTCTAAGCCAAATCTATTAAAACATTATATACGGTTAAGTAAACAACATCAACACCATCCTTTTTCATTTTGTAAAGGTATCAGCCAGCCACATCCACAAGCAAATTCAGAGATAAATGATTTGCTTATGCTGAGGAAAATTTAGACATACTTGTGATCGGTTGCTAATATGCTTCATTGCTCGATTCCCATTATAGGACCAATGGCGGTGGTGATGCTTGCACTCCTATGGCTCCATCATGGTGCAGCCCCTGCCGAACTACTCAACCATAGTTTAATCACTGGCCCATTGTATAAGATCAGAAGAGAATCAATGAATAAATCATTCAATATACCGCCAATTTATTCAATCGAATAGTCTCCTCCAAAATCGCTTACTTATGAATGACCAAATGAAATCCACTGGTGCATGATCGCACAAGCAGCTGGCAGAGGCTCGAGTCTCGATTGGACAATTTTTGACAAAAACTCGAAAATAAAATATAAAAAATAAAAAAAAATAATCCTGGAATCCATGTTGACTAATCGTAGTGAAAAAGTTAAGAATCTATATAATAAATCCCGTTTACTCGGCTGACGCCAGTGATAGTCGGATTGACGGATCGTCTGGAGGTGGCCACGTCCAGGATCTAACTCCTCCTCCTTTTGTTTAACAAAAAAAAAAAAAAAAAAAATTTTGGATGAGATTTAGAAAGGAGAGGTGATCAAACTGCTTCTCATCCGGTCGAAATCACTTGGTGGATCTGATTGCAAGGAGTACACCCATTAGAAACCCTAGTTGAACCGTCAAATCCAAGTTGCTTGTTTTTTTTTATATATTATTAATATAAATTTAGAGGAATTCCAAAGAAAATTAAGAAAAATAATCAGCAAAAGGAAATTCCAAGGAAAACTTACTCGGTTTCCAGTAGGACGCCTTGGGTTATGTAAGCGAACAAGATACCGACGGCGTAGAAGGCCAGCACCAAGACACGCCCAAGTTTGCCAAATGCCACTGCTGCGATCGCCATGGGTTTCCCGTTCGAGGCATAGAGTGAATTTCCTGGCAAATCCGAAGAACGAGGAGGACACGAGGAGGGGAGGAGTGAGGAATCGAGCTCACATAGAAAAGAATAGTAAGAGCAGCTCATCGGCAATGATATAGGAGGGTAAGCACAGGGAGGGGGAAGACGAGCAGCGGTTGGAGAAAAGAATTGGATGGACTTTATTTTTATGGAAGAGAAAGGGACAGAAATGATTTTGTCTAAAAAAAATTTATTTTCGAATAGAGCCACTCTCACGAAATATACCAAATTATCAAAATAATTTAGGTTATCATTAAAAATACATATCAAATATAACTGTAAATCTAATTTAAATTATTAATCATTTGGATAGATTATTAGTTACCAACCATAACCTGAAGTTCGTGCATATTCTCCCTTCAATGTACATATATTCTTCACGTCGTCAACCTGATGAAATTGCCACCCTTTCGGCGTTCTCCCGTTCCACGAAAACCGGAGAGCAAGCGACCTATCCTCCATGCACCCCCAAAGAAACCCATCAGCATACTTTCTGCGGGACCCACTATTTATTTAGCTCCTATCGGGTCGGAATCGCGTCCTTCTAAAATTCGCCCATGGAAAACATGCTGTTTTCTCCCGCAACTCCGCGGGCATCCTTTTCTTGCTTGACGGGTCCAAACCCCAGAACGCCCTTCTTTTTTGTTTTGTTTTTTTTTTTTTTTTTTAAATAAATTTTGATGCAGTTATTCCATATATTTTTATCTTATCGGATAATATTCGATCTAAGTTCAAATTTTTATAATATTTTTTTAATTAATAATAAGAATATCAAATTTACATCACTGAGATTTCGATTAATAAACTGATAATAAAAAATTCTGATATCGCACTTATATTATAATTTTTAAAAAAATTATAAATTTTATCGAGATCATGTCTCGACGCCTCTTTCAACCCTTCGAGACAAGTGATGCATAACAGCTCAAGTTCCTAAAACGTTCTCCCCACTTCGACTCTCTCCAACGATGTGGCTCCATCGAAGGCGCATGACGGGTGCAACTCCCAAAATCATGGAACGCATTTATAGGCCCTCGCGTTAGAAACCTAGTAAAAATAAAGAACCGGGAAAAAAACCAGGCGAAAAGAACGGTTCCTGGGCCGCTCGCTGGAGGCCGCGTGTCCCCCTCTTACTACTCCTCCAAGCGCTCGAAGTCTAAAACCGCCATTCCTTCTCTCCTCTCTCTCCGTCCCGTCTCTTGCTCTGTATCTCTTTTTATTTTTTCTTTCCTTCTTTCTTTGGATTCACATCTCACGTGGACGATGAGGTTTTCGGCCTCTTTTTTCGATCGGGCCTCGAAGGCGCTCCATCGGAGTCCGGCCTTCTCGAAGCTTGTCGTTGTCGTTGCCGTCAGGTTCTTCGGATCTTCTTTTTGTCTTTCGTGCTTATCTCTGTTTCGATCCTTTTATGCTTCTTGATTCGGTTTTTTTGAACCCTAGATGTCAGCATTGCTTTTTCTCTTTGTTTGATGCGATTTGGCTGGCGTTTTCTGCTTATATTCTCTCCACATCTCAGTTTTTTTGTTTATTTCAGCGTTTTGCACCTAGATTAGTATGTCTTTAATCGTTTGCTTGCGTTGAAGGTACTGGAATCCCTTTTCATGAATTTTTTTTATGAATTCTCGTTTTTTCTTCTTTGTTGTGATTGATGATACTTAGCAATCTCAAATTAATGTGATGGATGGATCTTATTTCTTTTTTTAATTATGTAAATAAACTGGATTCGTATATGATGGTAAAGACTAGGGGATGAAGAATTCCTTGTGCTAGTGAAAAGTATGTTATGATTTGATATGTTGTTTCTCGAATGGTTCGGAAGGTATTCATGCTAGCGTTGGCAACTTTTTATTATTGATCTGTGACAAAGGATGGGAACTTGCCATGATACGGAATTATTTCTATGGTTTGTTAAAGGTTTGGGGAGTAGATGAAGAGGATGTCTTCTTGAAGTGCTTTGTGATTTTTTTTTTTTTTTTTTGATGAAAGTGCTTTGTGATTGTTTTTTTTTTTTTTTTTTTTTCTTGATGAAAGTGCTTGGTCAGTGTTACGTGCTATTTATGATTAATGATAAAAGTCTGCAAAGAAATTCTAGCTTTGTTATGCTATCCTTTGAAATTCTGAGGACAAGGTTTGCTTCCATTGCTGAGTGAGATTATTTTTTAATATTTTAACTGAAAATATGGACTGACAGATAGTTGATGGTACGGATTGAGCAGATTTTTTTTTTTTGATAAGAAAAAGGATAGGGGGAGTGTAGCTATCCTGCAGGCCTTCACCCCGTCAGGTAATATAAGATTCTAAATGCTTAGATTTTTGTAACCTTTTTTTTCCACCAAGAGATCGGTATATCAACCTGGCACCACTACGATGCCGATAGAAAATAATTTTTCAATTTAATCAAGTTATCCACCGGATCTCATCTCGAACCCACGACCTATTGGTAGTGAGGCAAAGCCTCTACCAACTTAGCTACCACCTTAGTAGTAAATATTTCCTGGATTGAGCGACTTCAGTGCCCTTTATTTGTGACAAGAAAGGCCAAGACTTATATATTTTGTCTGGAAATTGACAAGAATCGGTCGAGTGAAGCTTTTCAAGAATAAATAATTTCTATGCAATGTAATGCAGTATTTTGACAGTTTATCAATGATATAAAGATGGAGAAAAATCCACAAATTGTAATGTTCATGAATTTTCCCATGAGGCTTCTTCTGCAGATTATTGAGTGATATCTAATGTTGCCTTTATTTTGCAAATTTGAAATCAATTATTTGGGAAATTGATTACCTTACCATGTTTTCTGCAAGACCAGCTTGCTCATGCTCCATGAAGAGGAAGTGGTGTAGCTGCCAATTAAATATCGAGGCAGCAGTAGGCTGTGTAGCAGGGCCTGATTTTATATGGTTCAGAGCAGAGTATCAGGCCCTCATGCAGGCCCAGCCCAATAGCAGACCTACCCATTATCTGTTGATTATGCGACAACCTACAAGTTAGTTTCGGTATATGTTTAATATAGGATTATGGACTATTGTGATTGTTCAAGGATTATGAGAGATTTCCGTTCTCTCATCCATCATCCCAGATGAAGGTTATATCTGAGCTTTTATTTCATATAGATGATTCTTCATTTCCAGTAAATGGGTTATTTGCAGGTTTCAAAATTCAATTATTTATAATATATCTAGGAACTTCAAAATTTGTCCTTTCCAGTTTGCAGTTTATGTTTTGAAGCTGGCTTGTAGTAATTGCTGTCCAGTCCGTGGAGCATTATTTTAAGGAAAAAGGGAATATTACACACGGAATTGGTTTTGGAATATTATCAATATGATCTCTCACCTTTTGCCGATGAGTATGTAGATTGGGAAGTATTTTAAAAATGCTTTTACTGTTCAAGCATAGAACTTTTGCAGGTGAGTACAAATCAGACAGCAACGTTAGTTACCATTTTGTTAGGCAGGCAGTTATATTCCAAACAGGCAAGTAGCATCTGTAGGTGGCTCAACTTCTACGGTGTAGATTTCATAGTTGAATAATTATCAGCATAGGACAAATCCCTGTGACCACACCCTTTAGGGAAAAATAAAAAGAGAGAAAATGGGCATCTGTATCCTTATTTAGATATCCATTACAGCTTCCTTTCCACACAATAAATTTTTAGCGTTCTTTCGTGCTGCTTGTTACAGATTTTCTATTGTGAAGGGTGCCTTTCTACAATGCTTATAGTAATGACTTGCAGATGACAGGTAAACTCAATTGTTAGCTAATCACATTGAAGAGTATGATTTTGAACAAAGGCATCAGGCAGTTGATTGTTGCTCGCTTCCATAAAAAGCACAATGAGGCCAATGTGTTTGAAAGATGAATTTGACAATAGCATGAATCTCGCAGAGGTTTATCATTTCCATCGTATAAAAGAAAAAAACAGAGGTGCTTTTAAACTAACTTGTTGGCTTCAAAGTTGAGAGGGGAGACTGATAAATTCTGAAAATAAATCACATCGTTTTAGTTAGTTTAAATTATAGTGAATAGAATCTTAAAGTTATTATTTTTCCTACTGTGAAATGGTCATGTAATGGCTACCACATGCTAGTTTTACTTTTTTAAATCCCAGGACAACATTTTAGAGATACTTAATAGCCTTAACTGGGTATTTCTTTCTGTTGTTTTGTTGAAAGCAAAAACTAAGATTTATATCATTGTCATTGATTTCAGCATTTTTAGTCTTTCATATAAAAACCTAATCAGGTCTGTTATACTTTGTTAGCTTTCTAAGTTTGCATGTTGTCAGATCTGTCTTTTATTCTTGCTTACTTTTTTTTTTGCATCTCATTTTCCCCTCTCTCAGTAGTGGAGGTATTGTGGCATATGCCGATGCAAAATCAGATCATGTTGTTGAATCATGTCAAGTATCTGGCAAGAAAAAGTTGGTAGTCCTTGGAACTGGCTGGGCTGGCATGAGTTTCTTGAAAAATTTGGATGCCTCCTTGTATGACGTGCAGGTGGTATCACCTCGTAATTATTTTGTCTTTACTCCTTTGCTGCCAAGCATCACATGTGGGACAGTGGAACCACGTAGTATTGTTGAGCCGATCCGCAATATCATTAGAAAGGTAGGAGTGGATGGATTTTATTATAAGCACCAAGGTGTTTCTTATGTAAAAAATTTGTATAATTTTGTTGATTGCAAGCAAAAAAAAATGTATCTTGGACTTGAGATCCTTTTATAATGATGTTGATGTGACAAATGTTTTTATGCTGCATACTTGAGTTTTACTTAGTACCTATCTCTTTTAATAAATAATTTCCCTCGGTTGAAGAATTAAAACAGTTGTTCAATTATTTCTTTGCAGAAAGGTGGAGTAACTGGAGTTAAATTTTGGGAAGCTGAATGTTTTAATATTGATCCAGTAAAGAAGAAAGTTCACTGCCGATGTAATATTGGAACAAACAAGGATGGAAATGGTGAATTTGCAGTTGATTATGACTACTTGGTTATTGCACTTGGTGCTAAGCCAAATACATTTAACACCCCAGGTGTGGTGGAGCATTGTCATTTTCTGAAGGTGCACCTCCTATCCATTGTCAGCAAATAAAAATTCCTACATGATATTCTCTCTCTCAATACAAAAGGAAAGGAAAAGAGATGACTATGTGGTTTTGTTTTTTTAGCATAAAATTATAGTGAAGTGTACTAAAGTTTGTTACTAAGAACAAATATGACACTTCAAAACTTCAGAACTAGTTTGTCTTCAGCATACTGCAAGATGGAACCTCACATGCCAAGATTCCTTGTGCAAATTCTCACTACAATATGCCTTTCCATTATTTCTTTACTGTATCATCTGGTTTTTGTTAGCTGATTGTAGAAGTAACGATTCAATCCAAGTTATGCCATTGTTAGATCCTTTTTTAAAAAAAATTTTGGGAGACATACGCCATTGTTACTTATTTTATATGACATCCTCTGCGTTCATTACTTTTCCTCCTTTTGAAATGTGAAAGTTCATCTTCAGCGAAATTATATTTTTAACAAAAGTAGATGTCTTTGTGCAGGAAGTAGAGGATGCTCAGAAAATTCGAAGGAGTGTGATGAACTGTTTTGAAAATGCTGCTCTTCCAAATCTTAGCGAAGAAGAGAGAAGGAAGAATCTTCATTTTGTCATTGTTGGTGGTGGTCCAACTGGTGTGGAATTTGCTGCAGAGTTGCATGACTTTGTGACTGAAGATCTGGCTAAGTTGTACCCTACCCTTAAAGACTTGGTGAGAATATCAGTAATTGAGGCTGGCGAGCATATTTTAACCATGTAAGAGCAAACTTGGTACAATCGCAGATTTTACTGCATCTTTTGATTCGTCATATCACTGGGAGTCCATGAAACCTAATGTGCATATAACTCTTGATGTTTCATATATTTTTTATTTTCAATTCATCATTTTCTGAAGTTCTCGATTACTTTGTTTTATGTTAGTTTGATGCCTTTAGGATCTCTTTCTCCTATTTATTATTTGAAAGCATAGATTTCTTTTATTTATAAAGTGCATGAAAGCTGTCAATTCCTAGTTTCACCGGTTCTATAAAGTTTACTCACCAAGATTGCCTTATATTTCCATTAAAAATGGCACTATAAAATGAAGGTTGCACATTTCTGTTCTATAAATCAGAGGAATGAAAAAATAGTTAAGGATGCCATTGAGATGACTTATGACATTTAAATGCAGTTAGATGAATGATGGTATGTAATTCTGCTGAAATTCTTTTAAAATGGACTTGATTATGGTAATGATGTTAAAGCATACTAATACTACATGAAAATATATACCATCATGATACAGTTGCCAGTAATAAGTATAAGGAAAAACAACTGCTTAATGTTATGGCAAAAGTTCAAGATACTCCTCCCGTATTGACAAAAATATGTCAATTTCTTTTTGTGAACTCTTCTCCAGACATTTTGGCTCATGTTCATCATCATGTCAATGAATCTCCATCAAGTTGTTCTGAATTTGGATATTATCTAATGCTGATGAACAAACCTTAATATGGTTTCATGGCAGCTTTGTGGTGAATAATCTGATTTTCCTCAACACATGACTAGAACAATCTGCACTGCAACTTTGTAAGAATAAATCAAGCTAGCATGTGGAAGGGTTTTTGTTCATAATAAATATAAAGCCTCGTAATAATTCAATTTGGAAGTCAACAACTTAGATAATGCTGAGTTTGGGGCTTTCCCAATTTTAGTTTCCCTGATTTTTGCAATGTCTTCTTTTATTAGTATTGTCATCTTTTACTATAGTTTTGTATTACCTAACTAATGTATCTTGGGTATAAACTGATTTTATTTTAGATATAGTTGGAAATTGCTTCAGTACTTCTGGTTCTAGTTGGATAGCCATCCATAGGCATATGTCAAAACTTACCATCAGGAATCTTTCTTGCCTTTTCTGCCTAATGATCTGAATCCTTAGAAAAAACATGGTAAACTGAATTTCTATTTACTGCCATCCAAACACTTCCTGATGTCCATAGGCATTAGGTACATAATGGCATAGTCCCATAAATGCAGTTTTCATGGAGTCTCAGATTGATACCTCTTGCCTAAATCTGCCTTGGCCAGCAGTTTGGCACCAAATATCTGAGGGTTGACATTAGGTTGACTTCTAAAGTTTAAATTTTCTTAGTCCTTTTATGGGGCCTTCTCAGTTTTGAATTGTGCTCAATGGTTGACTCCCTTTCTTGATGTGAGAAGGCTTTGATTATGTTGTTTGACAGAGTCCCGGATGGTACTGGGTGTAAATTTTGATAAGGTCATATAATTAACAATCATATATGGAAAGATGTCATCTACCGTATTCATTGAAATTGTTAAAATTCCTTATGTTTATTTAACATACTTTGCAAATTCTGTCTTCTTTTTAAACTAGTCCCACGTCTAGCATCCAGAATTTTTCTTCACATGTAGCATTAATGATATAGGTTTGACAAAAGAATCACTAAATTTGCTGAAGAGAAGTTCCAGCGAAATGGTATTGAAGTGAAAACAAATTTTCGGGTTGTGAAGGTGACTGATAAGGCCATCACCATGACAAATAAAGCTTCTGGGGAGATAAACGTACCCTATGGGATGGTTGTGTGGTCAACCGGTATTGGGACCCGTCCGATCATATTGGACTTCATGAAACAAGTTGGTCAGGTTGATTGGTCCAGACTCAAATTTCTAATTTTTTTTGTGAATTTGGTTTGTGCAACATATATGGACTGGTACTTTTAAAAGGTATGCTCTTTCGTTTTTCTAATCAAATTTCTTTTCATATTTTTAGGGCAATAGGCGTGTATTAGCAACAGATGAATGGCTCAGAGTCCGTAATTGTGATGGGGTTTATGCACTTGGTGACTGTGCCACTATAAGCCAAAGAAAGGTCATGGTATGTGCAACCTAATGTTGGTATCCGGTAGTCATTTGCTAAAATTATTTTGTTAGTGAGTAGGTAAGCCCTCAGTTTGGGGTCACATCTGTTTGACCTGATTTTGTCTGAACTTTGAATTATTTGCAATCTGAATACTCCGACTATTACACATGTAATAACTAGAGATAATTTTCTTTTGTACAAATTAGAAATCATTTTCAACAATTCTGTACTACATGAAGTCCACGATTCGCCAAATTATCTATCTGAAGTACTTGCCTTTACCACTCAGATCTTTGCCATCCATTTCTCTTTCCTGTATTCTGGACCCCTTACATAGAATGGTTTTGCTGAACCATCTAATTTGGTTCTTTCTCTGATTCTTATTCAATACTCTCGTGGTTTTCCATGATGTTCTTATTTATTACATTGCCTTACTATATAGTGAAGCATTTAACTTTTCAACCTATATGAAATTGCTGATCTTCTCCTCCAAAGCTCATTCTTTTTGTTTGTGTGTAAAGTAGATCATGTATTATGTTCATAAATATCTCTAACCATTTAACTGATTTCATCAGCTTCAACTTTGTTGCTTACCATGCAAGCTTATTTCGATATGTGTATTTCTAAATTGTTTTTGCTAGTTTAGTCTACATCCACCATGACATTCATAATGCTGATATGCTTTCACATTGTGATAGTTTATTTTCTAACATCTTAAGACTTGTGGTATGACCAATATTTTATGCCCAATGCAATTTTTCTCTAGGTTGCACTTACTATTGAAGTCTACAAGAAAGAACAATATAAAGGGCTTTTAATTCTGATTGTTTGGTCCATGCAATCAATCTCATGGACTAGTCTGCTTATGACCTTAACCTCTGTAGAACCCATATATACATTAAAGTCTTGCAATTGATATTCGTCACCTAAATACCTCCATGAGGACTAGATTGTTTGTTTGAAGGTGTAGTTTGAAGTCTTGATTATCTCTATCATAGTTTCTAGCTCAAGAGGTTCTCTTTAGGCTTTCATATCGTGCAAATGTCGGTGAAGTGATTAAAATCACTATTTAAATGGGTTACTATTCTACCGTAACTGAGAATCGACATATTTTGGTGTCACATGCAGTGTATCTTATTAATGAACTAAAATAATTTCTGGTCACTTATGTCTACTTCATGAACAAATGCTTTCAGGAAGATATCTCTGAAATTTTTAGGGTTGCAGACGTGGATCGTTCTGGAACATTAACTTTGAAAGAAATCAAAGATGTTCTAGGTGACATCTGTGAAAGGTATCCTCAGGTGGAACTTTATCTGAAGAGCAAACAAATGAAGAACTTTGTAGATCTCCTGAGGGATTCAGAAGGCAATCCCCTCAAAGAATCTAAAGAACTTGACATAGAAGAGTTCAAGAAAGCTCTTATTCATGTGGATTCACAGGTGAAGATGCTTCCAGCAACAGCTCAGGTAATTTTCTTAATTATTATAACTGATGTGGGTGACAGAACTGGAGCAAAGAGATTATTACAATTTATTTATGAGAAACTTCCCCTGGAAGATTCTGCAAAATCTTCTCCCATGTCATGTTATTACAGGTTGCTGCACAAGAAGGTAATTATCTCGCAGAGTGCTTTAACAAGATGAAGATATGTGAAGAACACCCTGAAGGTCCTCTTCGTATCAGAGGACAGGGGCGGCATCGGTTTCGCCCTTTTCGGTAGCTATCTATTTTCTTCATGCTTTTGTTTTTTCTGTGTTTATAGTTACTTTATGTGCTTAAATTAAAACAAAGAAGCAGCATATGAACTCGCATCACTTTTCTTCGAACACCTTTTTAGACTTTCTTGTAGCTGATCAAATATTACATGTCTGAATATTTCCACCTTTCTAATTATTGGTACTGGGTAACAACTATATATATATTTAAGGATAATGCTTCATCTCTCTGAAAATCTCCTAGAAGGCTGCAACTCATGTTCTTTATGAAACATGAAAGACAAAGTTGGAATCTTAGTCTTAAATTAACAACCGAAACCCCATGTATTGTACTAAAAAACCTTCTTTACACCTTCCCCTTGGGGTGTCTCATGGAAACATAGCAGCAGTCTTAAAGTGCTTTTCGATGTTTTGGAAATTCATGAATTTTATGAAATTTGAAATTACCAATCATGATCTTTTTTGTGTGTCCGATGTTTAGTTGTGGGATGTTTAGATTTCAAGAACACCCGAAATCATGAAATTAAATATTTCTGCTTTGAGTAGAAATTTTTAGAATTATGTTTCACTCTTCTTATCTTTAAATCTTTCCATGTTAACTTTTTCTATCCGAGAATCAAAGACCTCTTTAGAAGACATTCCATGTTAATGCCTTGGATCATATCAATGTGGGATCTCCACTCATCTAGTGTTTGCCTGACTAGATGTGAGTGGAAATCCCATGCTCTATATGTATGTACATATACACTTTTTTTTTTGAATTGTGTACGCACATTGAAGTTATATGTGTGTATAAGTTTTTCTTGTTGAAGGCAGCATCATTTCTAGTAGATCTTGCTCGACAAACTATCTCCTTGGTAAATCTATCAATCATTGGGAAAACATCTCTATCTACGGGTAATTTCATTTATCCATTATATATATATATGTGTGTGTGTGTGTGTGTGTATGTATATATATAAACTATTCTTTATTCCTAGTGATCTTATTTTTTTGAGAAAAAAGAAAAAGAGATATACAAAAACTTAGTAAGTAAAACCTATAATTTCTTATCGGATTGAGCATAATTTTGTTTATTAATAATGTATCGTTATGAAATTAATTAATATTACAAAATAAAGCAGTTCATGGCATAGTGTAATAAAAACCAGTCATAAAAATAATCATGTATGCATAATTCATGAACACTTCATATACATGATTGCAATAAATTTATAATCTTTCTTGTCATATATTCATGTCATGTTTCCAAACAATGTGCACATATATTCATGCTATGGTCACTTTATATCTGTGATTAGGACCATATTTCTTAATCAACACAGTTATATATATATATGTATGTATATATATTCACTTGGCATTTTATGTGTCAAAATATGTTTGTAAAGGCTTTTGCTATGAAGCAAGAAGCATCTGGAATCTCAAGATTGTTATCTTAAAGCGGTCGGGTGCATTATTTAAGCTTATTATAATTCCATCAAGTCTATGATACTTAGTTCATAAAAAAATCTTGAAACCTTAAGTTGTGCATCTACAAGTATTACACAATAGAACTACAAATTGACTTCATTGACTTGCTATTTAACTTATTTTGTATGAATGGCTGAAATGGGAGAACCAATAAAATTTACATGAGTCTCTATAGGGTGTTCCTGCGAAAAACCTCAAATGCTTTTAATTTAGCAAGAAAATTCTGAACAGAATGATATAAATATTTTTACTTTTTTATTTATTTGTTGTTTAATTTTTAATTTTTGGCATTAGGTATAAACATCTTGGTCAATTTGCTCCACTGGGTGGAGAACAAACGGCTGCACAGCTGCCCGGAGACTGGATTTCTATAGGCCACAGCACCCAGTGGCTTTGGTACTCTGTATATGCAAGGTATATGGCATTCATGTTTCTTTCATTTGCATTAATGCTTGATTATGCATGCTTTATGCCTTTTTATGCTGTGCCAAATTCTCAGGGCAACTAGCTTCTTGCTATATTATTTTTGAAGTTTGTATGCACTTCTTCTAGTGGACGCTAATGCTCTTTTTGTTTCTCACCGCATTTAGTAAGCAAGTCAGTTGGCGAACAAGGCTTCTGGTGATTGGCGACTGGACGAGACGATTCATCTTTGGGAGGGACTCCAGTTGCATCTGAGCTGGGGAAAGAAGCTAAGCTAACCCATTTATTTTATGAGACAGCCTCGGTAGACCCCAACTGGATCACTTCCTGGGCATATTTACAACTCGTATTTCATTACACTCCATTTCTATTTCCTTTCTTTGATTTAACTGAAAATTAATTGCTTGTGACAACACGAGAGCTTTTTGTTGTCAGTTTTGGGTACCACTATACTTACGCTGCCTTGGTTTTAATAAAAGTTTTTGAGTTCTGAACTCGCTATATATGAATGCTATCAAATATATTCTTTTGATTTAAATTGAGTTTCTATATGCCGGAATATGTTATGTGGCTAGTGCTGCAATTTTGTGCTGTTAGTTTTAATTAATGATCAAGGACATCAAAATCTGATGGGAATGTGTTTTGAAGATAAGATTTCCACCATACCAGTACAATGAGTAGTCCAGTTGAGTTAGTTATGGTCTTATTTTGTTCAGGCAGTCAATATGTGATAATGATATTATTAGCACATCATGATTTTGAAGATAGGCTCGTGTTTAAGGGAGAGCTATATCAAATTTATAGAAGGGAGAAAATTTATTGGAAGCAAAGATCTGAGGGAATATGATATATTTTTACAAAATTGCTTCTATGCAGAATAAATTTAATCTGATCACCAATGTCTCCTACATGGATCGTTGCAACTTCAATTAGGAGGGTATAATCAAAGCTTTCTGCTCTCTTCACCCAAAACGGCACTTTTGGATTTTTGTTGGAAGCAGGTCTACTCTTCCTCCCATCCCAACTTGCATAACTTTGATGCTCCTTTCTATTTGAAGGAAACAAAGAGGGTGATCTTCCCTTTTAAAGGGGACAAAAGCCTTGGTCCAGATTTTTTCTTCATATGTTTCTTTCAAACCGTTTGGGATCTAGTCTGCAATGATCTACATACTCTCTTGAATTAGCTCCATGAGTAGAATTTGGATCTCTCAATGCTAAATTATGCTCTCCTTTGCATCCAAACCTTTTGATTTTAGATCTATTAGTTTGATCCGTTCTTGCTAATCACTTTCAGTCTTCTGTGGATGATTTGATTGATCTGGTCCAATCAGCTTATATCAAGAGCCGATCAATTCTTGAGAACATTCTCTGTGCTTATGAAGTCCATCAAACCAGGCAATCTTCTCTTAAAGGCATTCATTGCAAACTTGTTTTTAGTAAAACTTTTGACAAGTTCAATCTCAACTTCTTGATTAGGCTTCTCAAACATCAGGGTCTTCCAATCAAGTGGCTTAACTAACTGGGAAATATCATCTTCTCTTCAAAAGTTGCCATTCATTTTCATTCTTGCAACATACTCTCTCTCAAGGATTTTCAACAATCTTTTTTATGGCCTAGGGGCATCATGGGCGATGGGGATGTCAAAATACTCTAGTTAGCTGACGATACTATGATTTTTTATTTACCGGTGTTTTTAAGAGTTGCTAGATCAAATTTTTCGATGCTTTTAAGCTATCGTTAGTGATGTGGTCTATCCCAGGTATTTTCCGACGCTTTTTAAAAATATTGAAAATATTTTAAATTTCGATGCTTTAAATCATCGTTATTGACACGTATCTGGCAATGCTTTAAAACATCGATAGATTTATTTTTTAAAAAATAATTATATAATTTTAAATATAAAAAATATATAAATTTTTAATAAACATGTACAATTAAATCATAACAAGCATAAATAGTAAATACAAATATAAAATTCATTATAACCAAATAGTAAATTTAAATATAAAATTCATTACAATCCAATATAAAAAAGTTCATTATAACCTAAATACATGTAACAAATCTATATAAAAAATTCATTATAATTCAAAGTTTAACAAAATAAAAAGGTACATGAAAATGTGGATAAATAAAAAATATCGAAGTCAATCATTCGTAGGAGGAAGGTCGTAATCCTGTTTACGAGTATTTGATGCTTCAAGAGCCTATAAGAAATATTTAAAAAACTTGTATTATGAATCTATATATGACAATATATTATATATTATTGATTTTATATAAGAACATATATTTAATAATATATATGGTTACCTGATGTGGAATATATATATCTATACCATAGATGTAAGTCGCTCAAAGTGCTCTTTCATGGTTTGCATCTGGATCTCTATCGTTGCTCTATCGGTGGCATGATCTCGTTGCATCTCTTCTATCTTCTTATCGAGTCTACAAACACATGCATCTTGAACACCATCTACAGGATCATGAGTATATGTACTCTTTGTAGATAACTGAATGAGGGTGACTCCAACTCCATAACCTCTCACTCGACTATAGCGCTCCAGTTCCATCAGCTCCGTGAACACATCGACCTCGATGCGACTACTCTGTATAGATACTGTAGATTCATCGACACGTTCCGCAATAAGAGATGTAGCTCTTTCCTATATTAATTTTAAAAAATAATTATATTTTAATGACTAACAAAATCAAACTAAAATCATTGCATGAAATAAATTATAATAAATTATTACATATAACTTCCCCGACTCATCTCGGATAAAAGTACCATCATAGTGAGTATGAGTCATCTGATAAAACACCACATCACCAGATTCCCTCTCATGCTCATCCATATACAAGGAAAATTATAATTTCAAGCAAATATTACTAACAAATTCAAAAAATATTTAAGTATCATGATACATTCATTGTTCACGACACATAATGTTAGTTTCATTAAAAGATAAATATTTTAATATAAAAAGTATAAGTTTGTAATATAAGGAATATACGAATTCCTGTCTGACTCATGTATAACTCTTAGATTCCAATATATGATGAATAGATAGAGCTGTTCATGTAACTTTTTCAATATTAGAATATGTCCACAAAATTAAATAAATAACTTGTTATATCCTAAAAGTAAAATATATATGTATAATCTATAATATAAATCAAATATTTTAATAAAATTGCTTAAATGAATGTAATACAAGATACATGTCCCTTTTTGGAGAACCAGTAATAAGCCAACTCCATTTACTGATGAGAGGGTATGCCAAGAGGATAACCACTAACTACCTTCTCTACAGTCATACCTGTAAACTTGTATTTCATCTTCAATTATGCTTTATATTCTTTTCATTTCTAGTTGTGAGACTTTAATACAAAATTATGAGAGGATGTAGGGAGTACGAACTTAGTCTACAAACAAAATAAATGTTAGAAATAGTTGTGCCGATACGAAATAAAACAAAATAATACAAAATTTTTCAGGCCTCCCTCATTTAATGTCGTGTCAAAGTTTTGTGATTGAAAGAATATAAAGCATAATAAAATATGTCTAACCATGCAATACTCATATATAATAATGATCAATATAAATATCTAAAATGATTGGTGATGGTAAATCTCCAAATTTTTTTTTCTAAAAGAACTGCCTATATAATAATGTGAAGTGGTTAAAATTGATTCTTCATTCTAAGGCACGTTGTAAAGAATCTTTTCGTGGCACGTTGTAATAGATAGATTAGTCAAATACAAAATATGAATAAAATAGATTCCATTTTTTACCTACACAACTCATAGAAGCTCAATTTTACAGGTCGGAAGCATGTTATTCTATTTTGCATAACTCAAGGGACATAGCTGATGTCTCCATGCAATTGTCTCTAAAAATAAGGTCAATAAATTGACATCTTTTTAATTGCTTGCCCCAGCTTATTGTACTCAACTACTATCATCTCATCCTTGCGCATCTACCACACATCTCGTACTACTATGGGCCCATGTCTGGGTCTAACTCTCCCAGATCCATCTACAAAAAATACATAAAAGTAAAATATAGTAAAAGTGTAATGAAATTTTAGCAAATCAAATAAAAAAAAAAATTATCTTGAATGTGTAGCTCATCATTTGCTGTATCGATAGGAGGATCATGCTGCCCCGAGAATGATGGACCTATATCAGATTGGTATGGGAAAGGACCGGCCCTAGCTTGCTGTGCCGAAAAAGGATCGATCTCAGCCTGCTGTGCTGAAGAAGGATTGATCTCAGTTTGCTATGCTGAAGGACCGGCCTTAGCTTATTGTACTAAAGAAGGATCGGCCTCATGCTACTGTGCTGAAGAAGTATCGATATCTGTCCGTGAGTACTGCAACTGCATACCAGCAAATCATCGCGAGCGATGCATAATGTCACTTATCATTTATATCAGTTAGAGTCGGAATCAGTGAATATAAATATTAATTTAATAAAATAATTACTATAAATTACATACAATGTAAATATTTATTACCAATAATAATCAAGTAATAGCATCTCCTTCAAATTCCATTCTAATCAAAAATACTGTAGTATTTATATTATCAATTGGTACAAAATTATATGGCATGGAATGCGTATAAGTATTGTCATCATCATCTTTCCACTACTTTTTTATATCATATAAGTTTCTAGATTTAGTTTTGATAACAATAGCCTAATCTTTATTTTGTCTCTTGTATAAAAAAATACTTGACAAGCTTGAAATGAAAAAAATGAATGGATCATCCTTCAATAAGATACCGGTATGTATCAACCTTGAAAAATTTATAAGTATAAATCCATTTGCAACTTGTTTCAAATTCCTTGATGAGCTTATGTCTACCTAATCACATCTAAATAATACTATTTTAAACATTCCATAATAATCCAACCCATAAATATCTTTAAGTATATCATAATAAATTTTTCTATCCACTTCTACCATAATACCGCTATTCTATATTTTTTCAAAATTTATCACATTCTTTAGTATGAAATTTAAAATAATTGATTATGAAATAATTATATCTATTCACAACTTTGTTAGGTCCTCGAGTTAGAATTATTAATTCATCGAAACAATTTCTCTCCATCATCATTGATACTTAAAAAAATAATAAGAAATGTTAATGAGTTATTTGATGTTAAATGTATCCAAACTCAATATATTCTTTAGATATATGTCAAACATATTTTGAAAGTTATGTAGAAAATAACTCGACTATCCATTGCTGCTCAATTCTTGTATTAGGATGAGTGCTATGATTTGCTTATCGTTGAGACATTAAAACTTCATTGCATAAAATATATATGTTTCATTTAGAACATTATATAAGATATAATATTTAAACTTGTAATGCCTTAAATATACTAATCTGTGTTGGTCAGATATTATATCACCATGAAGTAATATTTAATGATGTGCTTGTGCTATGAATTTCTGATCAAGTACAATACTTTCAATTTTTTCTATGATTCTGCCAGTAGTTACAAATTTATACAATTCTGCATTATCTACAAAATCACTATATCATTGAGGTCTATTAAAACAGTCTCTATATCTTGAAGATATCTTGAATAAAATGTCAGTTTTCAGTAATATATCCTTTAGTAATCGAGCCCTCGGGATAGGCTCTATTTCATACATAATTTTTCAATCACATAAGATACCTCTCAATAGGATATATCCATCTATAGTATACTAATCCACCAAACTTAACTTTCGAAGCTAAGTAAATGAGTAGATGTACTATAATGGTAAAAAATTCAGGAAGAAAAATCTTCTCAATCTAGCAAAGTGTAATCGTAATATCAGACTCTAACTAATCAAGCTCCCAATGATCAATAACTTTTGAATATAATGCCTTAAAGAATGATGACAATCAAAGCACTGATGATCTTAGAACTATTGGAAAGATATCTTGTATCAATATATGACCATCATGACTTTTAAAATTAGAAAGTTTTCGATCTTTTAAATGCACATACCATGAAATGTTTAATGCATATCCATCAGGTATTTTGATATTTTTCAAAATTATTAGAAAATTATCTTTTTCTTGAACATATATTGTATAACATGCAAGAGGCAAATAAATTCTATCATTAATAAGTATTTTGGGATGAAGCTCTTATCGGATATCTAATTCTTTTAAATCAAGACATGCCTTTATGTTATCTTTGGTCTTTCTATCGAGATTCCATAATGTTATAAGTAGATTATCACAAATATTATTCTCTATATGCATGACATCAAAATTATATCAAATAAAATTATATTCATAACAAGGTAAGTAAAAGAAGATACTTCTTTTTTCATAAATATATGCTAGGCTGATGTGTAGATGATATCTATATATCTTTCTCATTTTTATGTTTGAAAAAATTATCATGATTTTTAAATGCTCGTGCTTCCATAGTACTAATATTCACTTCCTCTAATAACCCTTCTTGATTATTCCTTTCTCTTATTTTAGAAGATTTCAAGAATTTATCATATACGTAATTGATGCCATCTATTTGTCTTCTAACATTAGTTCCAAAAGATGGAATAGGGATATATTCCAATTCTATAGTATCATCAAACAAATCTTTCTGAAATCAAAAAGGATGAATTGTTTCTAACCATCGACGATGTCCCATATAACAAATCTTTTTCCATTTTTTCCATGTTTTAACCAAATTGAATGTATTAAATCTTCACAACAAGGATATGCAACTCGCCCCTTTGCACTCCAGCCAGATAAATTGATATATGCTGGAAAATCATTAATAGTCCATAACAAAGCTATCCACAGTTTAAATATTTGACTATTGAAAGCATCAATTACATTGACATCCTCCCACAACTATTTTAATTTTTTTATTAAAGGTTCTAAGAAAATATCAATATCATTGCTTGAACCTTATCACCTGGAATAACCATTGACAAGATAAGTGAGAATTATTTCATGCACATTCGTGGTGGTAAATTGTATAGTATTAGAATAACTAGCCAAGTGCTATATGTAAAACTCAGGGTCCGAAATGGATTAAAACCATCTGAAGCTAAACCCAATCTAATATTACAAATATCAAAGACAATTAAAATGCCTAGCATTAAATACTTTCCATGCTAAACTATCTACTGGATGTCTCAATATTCCATTCTCGTATACCCTTCATCATGCCATCTCATTAATGAAATTATTTTTGATGATGCATAGAGCCTCCTTAATCTTAGAATAAAAAAATAATAATGCAATATCTTTACCGGTTTCATTGTACTCTGCATTGTATCTGCTCCATTCATTATACCATCCCCATATTCTTTATAGATTGTCCATTGTAAAGATCCACATACATTGTATGACTCTTAATCAGTATTTTTATCATGATATATTATCCAGTCTTTCGGACAACTATTAATCTTTTCATATCCAAGATCCAATTCCTTTTTAACTTTTTTGATTTCATAATAAGAGAATGGTAAACTAGTACCTTCTGGAAATGCATCCTTTAATAACTTGAGAAGCATAGTAAAACTCTTTCTAGACCATCCATTTATATATTTTATATGAAATAAATGTATAAGAAAAGAAATCTTAGAAAATTTTATACAGTCTGAATATAATTATTCATTTGCATCTTTTATTAAATTATGATACTGAGCTAATTTACCATTGATGATTATATTGCTCCTCAACATAGATTTGTTCTATAAATATAGAACCCACAAGTATTTCAGCTATTTCATGTATACTACTAGAACCTCCTAAGTTTTAAACACCATGTCCAAAAGTATCTGTGATCAAATCCCTTATATCATCATCTCCTATAGGATTCTCTTGCATGTTACTGGATCCAAGATCAGACAAGGATTGATCACTTGATAATGGCAACATAAATTCTTTATGAAAAACCCACTCAATATAACCTCTTACAAAACCATTCCATATTAAATATTCTTCAACGATTTATGAATCTAGAGAAGAACTATTAATACATCTTCGATATAGACATAAAATTTTTCATTCAAACTACTTTTATCCATACCAAATTTAATAAAATTATAAACTCTATCTAAATATTCTTTGATATTTCTTGGTTTATTTATTTAACTTTTATCCATTATAGGATAAAATAAACAAACTTGCAAGTTGTCTAAAAGCAAGAACAATTATACAATCAATATTAATGCAATGAGTAAAAATATTAAAAATTATGACACTCATAAATTGATAAGTAATTATCCAATATATAATTAAATTATACATATCTTTATTAGAACCACATAGGGCATAAAAAGAGAAGCCAAAATTCACTTGATTTGAGGGTAATATGAGATCATATCTTAAATTTGATAAGAATATGTGGACCATAAAATAACTTAAATAATAAATACATCCTATCGCCAACTAATAGGTAAAGATAGGTTCTATTATATTCAAAAATTATATTAATTATATAGGTCATTTACAGTAATCAAACGATATACAATAAGGATCAAAAAGATTTTGTTAGTATTTCCTTTTAATTCTCCCCACATGGCTAAAGATGTATGAGGAGAATTAAAAGAAAATGCTATCCAAAATTTATCTCAAACCTTACATATACTGCTTGATTATTGTAACTACATATAGAATTATTTATAATTTTTAAGCTATCCAAATTGGATAATCAATTGACCAGTATACATAATTTTTCTATATATATAAAAAAATATAAATGTATGGATGCTATAGAATATATATATTAATCAATTGACGGGTTTATGGTTCTATGTAATGAAAGTTTTGTAAAAAATATTGATAAAGCCATAATATATTATTGATCAATTGATGTAATGTGAAGGATAAATGCATATAATTACATAAATATCTTCTTGGTTAGAATGACGTGGATCCATGCAAAGCTATACATGGTATTGAAATGAAAGATTTGTAGTAATGAACCAATACATGATTAGAGCATTCTTACAAATACTATTTTATTGTTTTAATTAACAAATATACAATACTATCAAATACAATCCCAAACGTCAAATGAAACATGCGATAACATAGCTCCAATACATCTAAAATATCATAAAAATTAAGTTCTTAAATAATACATGAGCACAAGTCATAACTCCAAATAAGATCCCATATTTTCTTTTTATTATAAGTTACTTCAAATGGAAGCCATAAAATAAAGCTTGACAAATCTATAAAATGTGAAGATAAAATACAAGTTAGAACTTATATAGTATAATACAATAAATCAACATAATATTTTTAACAAACTTATTAGAATTCATAATATTATCTTCAAACGTAATATTTAGTCATCAATGATAATAACATGATGTTCGTCCATCATGCATGATGCATTTTTAAAAAAGCAAGACACATAAATATAAACATAATAATGAAACATTAAATTTGTTCAAAAAAATTAAAGCCTTATCTAAATCTATTGACTCTGCATCATTATGGTTTTCTTCGTATAAAAAGGAACAAATGCCCTTCACAACCAATCATATCTACAAACAAGAGCTTTCACCATTCTTGGCATTAGAGAGCTATGAAATGGATCAAGCACATGATCTCCTGTGCTAAAAGCAGATTCTAAAGTAATAGTTGATACCATTGTGCACAAATCATTCTAATTCCAATCGCCAACCAAATATATCCATAATGGTATCAACATGTAATGTAAGGTTAGATCTGATAGAAAAGAATAATAAATGATTTGGGAACCAAGTCGCACAAGGTCAAATCCTGATCCAACAAATTAATTGCAATACTTTAAAAGGCGTGAAGGGCTTTGTATAAATCCCTATTTTATGGAGGATTTTATAAACTTAGTTGTGGCCTGTATAGCTAATAACACAAGGACTATGTTATTGATTTCTATTTCTGTACTCAATTATTGAATATTTTACATAATAATTTTCATGGAAGCCTTTATATAATGGTAATATGGTATATCCTGTCCATCAAAGAAGCTATTGAATATTTTACATAATAATTCACACGGAAGCTTTTATACAATAAGAATATGGTATATCCTGTCCCAAAAAAAAAGAGAGATAGAGAGATAAGTGGGGAGGGGGCGCGCCATTTGGGTTGGGTTTTTTCTGTGACCAATGAAAGAACCATGATAAACAAGCCAAACATCTACCTTATGATATATACAAAATTTATAGGTCTAACATCAAGCTATTCTTTGAGTCAGTTTGTAGCAAAATTCAACAATTACAACCATATCTTCTTGGCCCTATGCTTCTCTTTCCCCCACATCAATCCCATCATGCATTTCAACATGCACAAGCAACATTTTCTACTTAGCCTACAATGGAAATTTGAGTTATACCATCCGTAAGCCCAATCTAAAATAGATAAGACAATGCTTGTTGGTTCATGGTATTTGTGTATTACGCAATACCTTTGTCTCACAACCATGGTTGGTTATGTTATATAAAGGGACACAATTTCAAGAACAATGGCAACAAAGGACTTAGATATTATGTTTTATAAATGAAGTATGCTTTAAAGTGGGATTGACTCGCATTGAGTGGAGACTTTTGGCTAGGGAAGCCACCATGGTCTCTAAAAGTTTATTGCCACCTTAAAAAGAACTTTAAGCTGCTTTTTTAATCCATAACTATTTTGTATGACAACCACAAGGTATGCAAGTCTAAAGCTCCATATCAAAGAAGACATTGTACATAATGCATTCATGCCCCCCATTAGTTCAATAAATAAACAAATATCCTAGTATCTTAAATCTATCATTGTCAAACATGAACTCAAATCTAACAAACTTACTCTATGACACTTATTTTTCTCATTCTTTATCATCCACTAACCTCTAGATTTTGCTTTGAAAATAATAGAACAAGGATAAAACAGTAGTATAAACCCATCTACCACCACAAACCTATAAGCATTTACAACTTTTCTCTTGATTGCTAACAAGGCATCAAAGCTTAGCAGTACATAAGTACAAGCATTAGATTATGGACTATCAAAAATTTATGCTACTTATCTATATTTGTGATTATAAAGGATTCATCTCATAGAAATAAAAAAAAAGTATTTTAGAAGCTCTCAAGAATCTAAGAATTCTCTGTTTCCTATCTGAAAGAATTTAATTGGGTCATTTCAAGATTAGCTGCAAGTGCAGTAACTGGTGATTGGTCAGTGTGACTTTTTGAAGCTAGAAAGGATGATACTAGGTTTTGTCATTTTAAGGTCTTGTATCCCATTTTAAACATCCTTTTGAAGCTAGAAAGGATAATATAAATGTAGTAACAAATGTGCAAAAGGAGATTTTAAATAGATATCAAATCGATCTTGTCTTAGAGAAATTATGATCCATGAAATTTATGCAATTTTGAATTGCTTGTGCTTAATATGACCTTCAAAACATCAACAACTATTGGACCTACTTATTTTCCTAGAAGCCTTTCAATAAGTGGGAATTCTCTCAATGTTTAGAGCTACAAACAATGTTTCTCTACCTACCGAAGGCACTTTGACCTTTAGTTTGAGACCTTTGGCAATTATTGTAGCTGCAAACTCATATTCTTGATTTTTTTTTTGTTATTGCACAACATTTATCTATCCATTGGTATCTCTTCCTAAAACTTTGTTAACGAGACTCAATGCATTAGACACCAAAAGCAAGACAACCTTTTTTTTCCAAATTAGAGTAATCTCTTATATATATATATATATATATATATATATATATATATATATATATATATATATATATATATATATAAACCTAGGACTTTAGTTGTAGCCTGCGGTGCACTCTAACTTCACTCTATGGTAATCATTATTTTAGGTAATGGAAACAAGTTTGAGAATGTAAAAACTCACTTTTTTATCTTCAAGATGAAGCAGGGGAAGGGAAACAAAGCATAAAGTAGCACCAAGGAGGAAGGCAACTCTTGCTACCAAATCAACAAGAAATGAGATGATGGATATCGAGTTCGTGAGCAGATAACTTTCTTGGATCGTTGCGGCATTGATTGAGAATAGGAAGACATCACTCGGGCCGAGCTCGGAGGTCGGAGTACTCGACGACATGGATCCACCATGGAGGATGCTGGAAATGAAGAAATCTGGCCAGGAATGAAAAGAGGATAGGAGGGAAAGCAAGTATCAGCCACAAATCCGTTGAGGATAAGGCCAAAATTAGAGAAATCTGGGAAGGGATGGAGGATGAGATAGAAAGCGATAATCAACCATGAATCCATCGATGAGGAGGCCAAAAATGGAGGGAGGGAGGATGAGAGGGAAAGCTAGGATCAGCGAGGGAGGTTGGGAGAGGAAATGGTGGTGCCGGGAAGAATAGGGTTTGTAGGGAAAAGAAAAATCATGCCGGGAAGCAGTGCCTTGCAGATTTTAGGGAAAACCCATTGATGCTTTAAAGCGTCGTTAAATCCCAACATAACCTAATGTAGGAAAAAGCATCGACATATCTCATGTTTTATTTCTCGATGCTTTTAAGCATCGTTAAAACCCAGTATAACCTAACTCTAGAAAAAATCGTCAAACAATTCTAGTACTTTATTTGCCAATGCTTTTGAGTATTGTTATTTGCTAATGCTTTAAAAAATCATCGACAGGCGTGAACAACTTCCTGACACTCCACCTTAGCATCCAAAAAAAATTAGTTGACTTTTCCCCTTTTCCTTGTAGTGGGGTTATAGCGAAATCCTTGTGGAAAATTAATGCTCCCTTTGAGGTGAAGTATTGTTAGTGGCTTGGCCTTCTTAACAAATTAAATACAAAAAAGTTTTGTTCAAAAAGACAAATAACTACTTAGGAGGTTGCCCCTTGTGTGATCACTTGGAAGGACCCATCAATCATTTAATTTGATTAGAAGGAAAGAAGATTTTCTTTAACTCACTTAACTTGAATCTCACAAAAAAAATATCTAAAAAGAGAAGAATTTTTGAAAGTAGGATTCAAGTCCCTTTTCTTCCTCTTTACTTTATTTTTTCTACCAAAAATTATGAAATATAAAATCCTATTTATAATAATAAAATATGTTCTTGTATAATTTAGATTGAGTTCCTCTTCTTATCTTCAAGAAAGATATTTATCCTTGAATAAGTTAGATTGAACTTTTCTCCCTAACTTAAATAGGACTAGATCTTTAAAAAATATGATAAATATGAATAAAATAAAATTTTATAGAAGATAGATCTTAATTTTATATTAACTTTTCCTTTTATTGCTCTATCTAATTTTTTATAGATTGAAAGATAACCTTCTATCAATTTTTTTTTGAAAAGGAAAGTTTTGATTTGACCATTCCATTTTGAAATAGAAATGAAAGAATTTAGCTTGATTTAGCCCCTTTAAGGATTTGCTCAAAGTTATATATCTTGAAAAGATATTTAAGTTTAAAATAATAAAATCATCTCAATCAGGCATCGTCTGACCAAGTTACGATATCTTAAAATTTGGCATGTGATTCAACTTCTTAATATGGTAGATCTTGCTTTTAGACCCCATTCGACTCTTATTCATTACAGTCAAAATAGTCCACATCAAGTTTGAAGATCTTTCTAGATCAGGACTTTCCATGTTTGGGGGATTTAGCTCATGTTAAATCAGAATAAAAGATGAAAAATATTTGCTTCTCTGTCTTGTGGTTGAACCAATTGGATTTGCTTGAAGATATTTTATAGTCTCCATCTTCGTTGCTCTCAGGTCTCAATGAACCACTTGATTTACTCCTACATTTGGTCTTCATAGTATAGATGCTTTTTGTTGTCCTTGTTGTCGGTTGTTGCCGCTTGGACCATCGTGGCCTGTAGCTCTGATATGGTGTCGGACATCGCCCTCCTCGTTTGGAATCCTGCGCACGTACCCGGTCCTGCAAAAGAAAAGAGACCTAGGTCGAAGATTCTGGCGGGGGCACTTCGATGATCAAGTCAATGGACGATCAAGGAGAACAAATCTTCCTCGATGGATCCCGATGAGATCTCCAAGTTTGGAGGTTGTCTTTTAGAGAAAAGAAAGTGAGAAAGGAGTGTCGGCAGAGAAAGAGAGCCTGAGCAGGGTTGGCTGTGTCCATGGGATTCTTTCGATGAATTCCCCGGTAGCCTTAGAGCGTTTCATCTAGTTTGCTCTCCCCTTCTATGTGCTAATGATTACCTCCCTTATCCCTTGCTTGCTTGTCCTCTTCTTTCGTTCGGAGGCCCCTTGAAGTTTGTTATAGAGAGGTAGTATTGCCCCTTGAGCTTGCTTCCCAGATGTTCTCCTTTTGGGGGTGTCCCAAGGGTTGACATCTGGTGGCATTCGGGGACTGTGCATGAGCTCCCCTTTCTTCCTTCGTGGCAGGGAGTTATGTCGCTGGCTCTGACATTCTGGTTGGTCATCATGTTTTGGGAAGCTTGGTAGAGCATTGGTATGCGGGTGGCCGCTCCAAGGTTTGAATCCCTTGGCATGACCTTCTTGTGGGTGATGCAGATGGTAGGTTAAGGGACATCGTGTCTCGAATGGGGCATTCCTTCCTGATTGGTATAAATCGGGGCCTGAGGGGATCCTGGTGCTCCAGTGAGGCATCTCCCTCCATAGACCTCAGGCGGTGGGCCATCACCTGTCAATCGTACCATCCCAGCGGCAGGGTCTTGGTGAAGACAATCCCCTTTCCCGCCATGATTTGAATCTCTATCGTCATTCTTTCTTCAGTTGGTGGTAGCATGAGCTCGACCCTAGCCGGGAGCTGATCTCGGTAGGGGTCTCACTTCGACTCCTCGCTTGGGCACGATGCTCAAGTGGCACCTTCACCTGCCAACTGATAGTCGGTGTCCATATAGACTCCACGTCAGTGGATATAGTTGTATCAGTTGCCCCCCACTCTTGAGCCCGGAAGCTGATACAGTGCTTAGGGCATGGAGAGTAATGATCATGCTAACATGGATTGGGACATTTCTTACATTATCGACGTCTCTACGTGCCTGTGCTTCGTAGACCATGCCTTGGCATTGATGGGGATTTCATGGTGCTCGGCTTTTCGATGGTGGTCTTAAATGTTTCTCCTGGATCAACGCGAATCCTCTGCGAACGAAGCATTTGGGTCACCCGGCACCAGTACATGGCATCTTCTGACTGGTCTGGCAATTAATGAGGTACGTACCTTTAATCTGTACGAGGGAGCGGTAGGTTTTGTTTCAAAGAAGCCATCCCTTGTCTTTTTAAGTGCAGGTGGATAGGCCTTCGCAGAGTCTCCACCTTTCTCCAATACTTTTTCTCTTTAACTCTTCTTTCCTGGCTTGTGCCGAGGGAGATTTTCTGGTGAGCTTCAGGTCCCTGAATGAAAGGCCGAGAGGCCGCATGATGTTTCTCCAGGAACGTCCGGTCGGCATCCTGGTGGGGGCGTCCCGGTTGGAGAAGAAGTCTCCTGAGCTCGAGATTCCCCTGAAGGAGGAGAAAGGGGAGATGCCCTGGGGGTAGAGAAGGGATTGCCCGTGTGATGGGAGCAGCCTACCTGCGAACCTCCTGGGTGCGCCTAGTCATGCAATTTAATGGGGGTATGGCCACGGTCGTAGTCATCGTGGAGAAGGCCATGGTTGCCATGGTGCTATTGAGAGTGGCCTAACGAGGAGCGACCGTAGCTGCTCTTAGAATCACCAAATTGGTGAAATCCAAGGAGGATAGTGCAGTTGAGGAGGATGCGTTGCTGTATTCCTTCTTCAGGTGTTCACTTAAGGAAGGGCACTTGCATCCTTGAGGTAACGAAGCTAATGCTGGGCTTTAGAGACTTGGCAAACTCCTAGAGAGGATGGTGCGGTGGAGGTGGACACGTTGTCATCCTCCTTCCCAGGAAGCTCAGTTGAAGGAGGGACTGGCGTACCTCCAGCTACTTCCAGAAGTAGGATCCATAACTAGGGAGGATCCCTTCTTATCTGTAACTTAGATCCGTGGGAGGCTTTCTGACATGTCGGGAACCTCCGTAGGATGTAAGAGACTTTTGATCAATGAAGGCTTTTGTTTTGACCATTGTGCACTTCTCCTTCTTTCTCTTATTCCTTCTTTTTCTTTTCTCTCTCTTTTTTTTGTGGCTTCCCAGGGTGTTAAGAATTTACCCCTGGAGCGAAGAACATTAAGTTGATGCAGCTTTCCACTTCCCTTCGGCTGAAACACCTTGTATTCCAACTACACCGTCTTATATCTTCCTTTCCTTCTTTTCTTCGTTTAAGCTGCTATGAAGGAGGTGCACCAGGAGCCACAAAGGGCTTACTTCCGTAATTTAGTTGAAGGGCCTTTAGGGTTTGAAATCGAGTACCAGGCCACTACGGTGCCCTCCATGGATGTGTACTTTGGGAGAGCTAGCCCAGCGGGATGACTTGAAGAGAAATTTGGCTTCTGCTGGAGTCTTGACTTGGGGGGAGCCAACCCAGCAGAAGGTGGAGTTTGACTTCGACTAGAGTCTTGACCTGGGGGGAGCCAACCCAGCGGAAGGATTCGAAGAGAAATTTGGCTTCTGCTAGAGTCTCAACCTAGGGGGAGCCAACCCAGTAGAAGGTGGAGTCCGACTTTGGCTAGAGTCTCGACCTGGGGGGAGCCAACCTAGTGGAAGGACTCGAAGAGGAATTTGGCTTCTGCTAGAGTCTCAATCTGGGGGGAGCCAATCCAGCAGAAGGTGGAGTCCGACTTTGGCTGGACTTGACCTGGGGGGAGCCAACCCAACGGAAGGACTCGGAGAGGAATTTGGCTTTTGCTGGAGTCTCGATCTGGGGGGAGCCAACTTAGCAGAAGGTGGAGTCCGACTTTGGCTGGAGTCTCGACCTGGGAGGAGCCAACCCAGCGGAAGGGCTCGAAGATAAATTTGGCTTTTGCTAGAGTCTCGACCTGGGGGGGGCCAACCTAGCAGAAGGTGGAGTTCGACTTTGGCTAGAGTCTTGACTTGGGGAGAGCCAACCTAGCGAAAGGACTTAGAGAGGAATTTGGCTTCTACTGGAGTCTCGACCTGGGGGGAGCCAGCCCAGCAGAAGGTGGAGTCCAACTTCGGCTGGAGTCTCAACCTTGGGGGAGCCAACCTAGTAGAAGGGGGAGTCCGACTTTGGCTGGAGTCTTGACTGGGGGGAGCCAATCCAGCAGAAGGTGAAGTTCGACTTCGGTTGGAGTCTTGAACTAGGGGGAGCCAACCCAGTGGCAGGACTCGGAGAAGAATTTGGCTTTTGTTGGAGTGTCGACCTGAGGGAAGCCAACCCAGCAGAAGGACTTGAAGGGGCAGAGCTTATAGTTGCAATCTCTATCGGCTGGATTCAAGCGGGACCCAGTGCGCTTCTTCATTTGCCTCCTGCTCCCAAGCCTTGACAAAACGTCACACTCGGGGCTAAGGAAGTAATTACGAAGATGACATGGAAAGGCTGAAATCAGGCACCATTGAATGCCACGATCATCGCCACTTTGTGCACCGTGCCTTGAAGCCAGTATGGGGGCACCACATCAGCGGGTCTGAGAAAGCATAATGGTAGATGTATAATCCGAGTTTGTTTCCATTGCATCAGGGTGTCGCCTGTGGTTGATGTTGTCACATGGTGCCTATCCATTGGCGGGAGTGCCGAAAGGACGTACGGCTACAGTCTGGCCACTTTGAAAGAGGGTAAGCTTTCCCCTAATCGTCCCTTTTGAAACTTTCTCGCTCGCCGTCAGACCAGAGCTTCTTCCTTCCCCGACTGTCTTTTCTCCCAACAACCAGGTTAGTCCTCCTTGGCCTTCTCCTTCTTCTCTGGCTAGGTTGAGTTTTTCTGTAGGGTTCCCAAGCCTTCTTTCCTTGTATACTTCCTTCTTTCTTTGATCTCGGATGGCTCCATCCGGTCAAAACCATCACTCTTCTTGGAACCCCGATGAGGCAGGGCCCTCTTGACCGAGGACTCCATCTTCTGATGAGGAAGAGGAGGTTCCTCTCGTCATGCATAGGAACCTTCACCCGACCGGAGTAGTCATAGTTGGACCTAGGGCCCCTCCTGCTCCTTCTGTCTCTTTCACTCCTGTTGCTTCTTCCAGGTCTTCCCGTCTAACTGGGCCTTCTGGCATCTCTTCGACGATGACCAGGAAGGATTTCTCTATGATCCGGGCCACCTATGGGATCCCGGACTTTGTCCGGCTCTCGATTTCGGGATCAGGGAAGTGGGTCACCTCTAGTAGCCCAGGTCGAATTGCCCTCTACGAGGAGTTCTTTCTCGAGGGCCTTCATTTGCCTTTTTACCCCTTCTTCATCTCTTTCCTCAACAACTACCATCTTGTTCCTGCCCAGTTGGTCCCCAACGCCATTAGGGTTATTAACTGCTTCACTATTTTTTGCCACTTTCACGGGATTGTTGTCTGTTTCTTCCTGTTTAGGGCCTTCTTTACCCTGAAATGTCGTCCGACTGAGGATGGGCGGTGGTTTGTTTCTCATCGCTTGAATGGCATAAAGTTTGAGCATCCCTCTTCCATCAAAGGGTAGAAGAGTAAATTCTTCTTTGCTTCTATCGAAGGGATGGACTGGGTCTGGAGTGATCCGGACCAGCTCCCAAATCGGAACTCCCAGGTCGAGGCCTCTGATCAAAAAATATATGACCAGCTTGTTTCCAATCAGATCCCCTCCCTCGAGGTTTTGCTGTCGGTGCAGAACCTGTTCGATGCCGGGATTAGCCCACTCCAGGGGCTAGGTGAGTCCGGAGAGATATCTCTTCTTCCATTAGTCCTTTTCGGTCTGCTGTTGACCTTTATCTTCTTCTTCATGCAGTCATGAAGTTCTCGATGGAGGAGCTTCTGGAGTCCGCCTAAAAGAGAGGCCTATCGTTCAAGCCTAGGGAGGCTCCACCAAAGAGGGCCTGAGTCGAGCCCAGCCAAGGGGCAGGGCCTGCTTCAGTCCCTAGCCCTATGGGGCGAGCGATCGAGCCAGCCCTCGGGCCTTTAGGACAGCGAGCCCAACTCCCGGCCCGAGAACCTAGCACGGGTGCACAGGCCAGGCCAGCTGCTGCCATTGCGGTCTAGCCTCCCGTAATCATCGAGGCAGATGTGGAGGGAGAAAGGGTGGTGGAGTGACCATCGATGATGCCACCACCCATGGCAACGAACTCCCCTTCGCTGGATGAGATTCCTTCGGAGGCAGTTCCCTCGGACACGACGGCGCCCCCAACACCGAGGAGGGCTGCTGTCCGAAGGGAATCACCTAGGGTGAAACCAAACTCGGCGGTCACCCAGGATCTTGCACTTGCAGAGTGCATGATGGAGTTCGTGGTCCAGTCGCGCGACCGCTACAAGAGGGGAGGCAGGATGTTGGCGGAGACCCTTCTTGGCACCCTTCCCCTCCTCTTCATGGTAGTCTTCTTCTTTTTTGTTGCTTCAATCTGGTTACGGTAGCTAACACCTTTGATGATGCAGATCTGTTCTGACATTCTTCTCATTTGTGACTACTGCACCTAGTGGGAAAAGAAAGATGCCTAGTGGGAGTAGGAAAGGGTGTTGCTAGCGATTGAGGCCTGGAAGCAAACTGACAGGGCCCGAACCTTGGAGGAGAGGGATAAGGTCCTCCAAGTTAAGGCGGTCGATGCCGAAAATTAGGTTAGGGACCTCAAAGTGTCCTTGGCCCGAGAAAGGGATCGAGCTTCCCACCAAGCGGAGGAGCTTAAAGTCAAAGCTACCCGAGCGGAAAAGCTAAGGAGTGGCCTCCAAACATAGCTGGAGGCAATGCAAGCTCAGCTGTCAGTAGTCGAGGAGAGAGCCGCAGGGCGGTGGCTTTGATGGAGGCTGCCGAAGTAGTGCCCATGTTTAGGGCCTCGATGGCATTTTCTGATGAAGTATAGGAGATGGCCACAGATTCCTTCATCAAAGGATTCAGGGTCTGCAGATCTTTAGTGGCTAAGTTCTTTCCAGAGCTGAAGCTGGACGAGGTCGTGGTCCCGGGAGGCCTTGGTGGAGGCTCAGGGGGGATTGTAACTCCTATTGCCGTGGCTGAGGTGGAGCCTACTCCTGCCGCTGAGGAAGTCCCACCGATGGGGGTTGTAGAGGCCCAAGGAGGTGTCGGTGCACCTATCCGTCATCCCGGGAAGGAGCCTGCAAAGGGATAGGCTCCGATTTCCTTTTTGAATATGTTCTTCCTTTCTGTTTTGGGACTGCTTGTTCTATCGGAGGTCCTTTGATGATGTACCTTTTTCATGCAATATCAATGAAGTCCTTTTTGCTTCACCGAGTTCTCATTTTTATGGTTACCTCGAACCTCTTCAACAGCTGCTTGTCTTAGGAACTCTCCAGTCAAGCCAAGAGCTGGTGGATGGCTTGAGGGGAGCCTGAGCGGCCCTGGGAGACCATCAAGTTAGGGCACTTGACTTGAGGAGTCTCAAAATTATCCTCATTGAATCTAAGTCCGGTCGGTGGAGCGTGGGCCTTTAGGAGTGCCCTGCTTTGCCATCACCGAACTGGGGGTCCATTGGATTGAATATGGGGCTTCTGGAGTTTCCTGGCTTGAGGTGCCGAGCTGTGAGTCAAGCGTTAGATGGTAGAACTTTGAGTGTCTCACTGACATCTCTAGACTGTGAGGACGGTGGCAGGTGTGGGGCTTCAAGAGCTTCCCAGCTTGAGGTGCCGAGCTGTGAGTCAAAAGATAGATGGCGAAACTTCTAGCATGTCTCGCTGATATCTCCGGACTATGAGGATGGTAGTATGTGCGGGGCATCAGGAGTTTTCCAGTTTGAGATGTCGAGCTATGAGTCAGGCGGTAGATGGTGAAACTTCTGGGGTGTCCCGCTGACATCTCCGGACTGTGAGGATGGCAGCAGGTGTGAGGCTTCAGGAGTTTCCCGGCTTGAGGTGCCGAGCTGTGAGTCAGGTGGCGAAACTTCTGGGGTGTCCCGCTAACATCTTCGGACTGTGAGGATGGTAGCAGGTGCAAGGCTTCAGGAGTCTCCTAGCTTTGGTGTGGGGTGCTGAGGCTCCTGGTTTAAGTACGAGGCTTCGAAAGTTTCTCGGCTTTGGTGTGGGGCGCTGTAGATCCCGACTTGAGTGCGGGGCTTTGAAAGTTTTCTAGCTTTGGTGCGGGATGCTGTGGCTCCCGACTTGAGGGCTTCGAAAGTTTCCCAGCTTTGGTGCGGGACGCTGTGGCTCCAGGCTTGAGTGCGGGGCTTCGAAAGTTTCCCGGCTTTGGTGCGGGATGCTGTGGCTCCCAGCTTGAGTACGGGGCTTCAAAAGTTTCTCAGCTTTGGTGCGGGGTGCTATGTTTCTCGGCTTGAGTACGGAGCTTCGAAAGTTTCTTGGCTTTGGTGTGGGGCACTGTGGCTCCTGGCTTGAGGTGCTAGGCTTTGTAAGTTTCCGGGCTTGAGGTGCTAGGCTTCATAAGTTTCTGGGCTTAAGATGCCAAGCTTCATAAGTTTCTGGGCTTGAGGTGCCAAACTATGAGTTAGGCGGTAGATGACGGAACTTCTGGGGTATCTCATTGACATCTCTAGACTATGAGCATGGTAGCAGGTGCGGGGCTTTAAGAGTTTCCCGGTTTGGATCGCCAGGCCTAAGGTCGGGCGATGGTTTTCCTGCATGGCAAAGATAACGTTACACTGAAAGGAGTCTTTTATTGAAAGGAGGGAGCCTTATATTATTGGTGGTACGTCCTTAGACTTTTGTCATTTCGGTCCCATGCAAACTGGGTGCCGTCAAGCTCGGTGAGGTAATAGGCTCCAGGGGGAAGGGTCTCGACTATTTCATAGGGACCTTCCCAGTCTAGGAAGAGTTTGTCCCTCAACATATCATACCCACGGGCTTCTCGGTGGGCCGATTGTCAACTGCAGGGACAGGAGGAAAGGCTACAAGCGCTTGAGGCTCCGTCAGGATCTTGCCCCCCATGAACTTTTTGAGATAGTCCCTCATTATCAGATCTTCAATTTTTCTTTTGAGGTGGCAGCATTCCTCGATGTCGTGACCGTGGTCACGGTGAAACCGATAGTATTTTGTCTTGTCGTGACCATCGGATGGCCCCAATGGGGGAGGGTGACGTAGGTAGCGCTCACCCTCAATCTCCATAAAAATCTTCGACCTCGAGGCAAGGAGAGGAGTATATGTTTTTTCCGGAATGGGACCGCTCTTTGGCTTGGACCTCGCTTAGGAACTCGAGTTTGTCCCGGGCTTGTGTGCCCCTGGGGCTTCCCCCCAGGTTTGTTTCTCCAAAGGCTTCCCATCTAGCTCTCTCCTAGTGCGGTCCGTCTCCTTAGTGGGAATTTACTTGTGGATGCAGAGGAGGAGATCAGAGTATGTCTTCGACGGCTTCTTGTCCAGAGAGTAGGTCAAGCGAGATGTCCGGAGCCCTCTCTTCAGTGCCAGCATGGCGATGGGCTCATTCAGATTGTAGAGCTCCAGTGCGGCAACCTTGAAGTGGGCCACATAGTCCCACAAAAACTTGTGGTCCTGCTACCTGATGGAAAAAAGGCTATCGGCTTCTCGCGGCATCTTCCGGCAAGCATCGAAGTGTGCAACGAACTTTCTTTCCAACTTTGCAAAGGAACTGATGCTCTCGGGTTCAAGACGAGTGAACCAGACTCGAGCAGCCTTCCGAAGAGCAGCGGGGAAGGCTAAGTAGATGAGGGCATCTGTTGCCCCCGGGACTCTTATGAGAGCCTTGTAGCTCTCCAGGTGATCCAGGGGTTGGCGGTCCCATCGTAGGGATCCGCCTGGGGCATGCAAAACCGACTCAAGATTGGCCCCTCTTGGATCTCTCTGGAGAAGGGCGGTCGGGCATCATGGCCCACTGGCTCGTGGGAAGAGCCTTGCATGTTGGCAAACTGGCGGGATAGTTTCGCCAGCCTACGCTCTTGTTCTTCCAGGCATCTCTCTGCCATGCACTTGATAGCCTCATCGGTGGGACCTTCCGCTGAGGCTGTTGGAGAGGATGGAGGTGACCGCTGAGGAGGGTCATGATGGGAGGCCTTGCTTTGGCAGTGTCTATGGTGCTTGAGGGTGGCGTGCTTCAAGACTGGGGACTGGCTCTCTCGACCGACTGACCCGCTCCTCTATCGCTTTGCCAGGGTCCGGAGGCTACCCTGGGGATCAGTCATGTCCTGTGGTTGCAATGGCCTACCTTGAAAGGAGTGCAAGCTATCTCAGGGTTGAGCGACTAGGGCCGCGGGGGTCTCTGGCTATTGTTGGGTGGCCAGGGATCGGTGCTGATGCTGTAACTACTGTACGATTGTGGTCAGAGTTTGCATCTACTGGACGAGCACAGTGAGCTGAACATCCACCGAGAGTGGTTGCGACGGAGCGGGGAGCTCCCTCTCTGGGTTGCGTGGGCCTTTGTGAGAAGGAGGACCTCCCATGCGGCTGGTGGAGGCTTCCCGCGCGCATGTCACCACCATTCCTCAAGTGGAGCTGCTTTTGTGGTGGGGGGACTAGTTTGATTGATGTTTCCACATCCTACGCCCCTTCCTGGCATGCCAATATGTTGCCGCTTGGACTATCGTGGCCTGTAGCTCCGATGTGGCATCGAGTATCGCCCTCATTGTCTAGAATCATGCATTCATACCCGGTCCTGTAAAAGAAAAGGGATTCGGGCCGGGGATTCCGGTGGGGGCACTCCGACGATCAAGTCAGTGGGCGATCCAGGAAAGCAGACCCCCCTTGGTGGATCCTAGTGAGGTCTCTATGTTCGGAGGTTGTCTTTTAGAGAAAAGAAAGTGAGAAAGGAGTGTCGGCAAAGAAGGAGAGCCTGAGCAGGGTTGGCTGTGTCCGTGGGATTCTTCCGACGAATTTCTTGGTAGTCTCAGAGCGTTTCATCTGGTTTGCTCTCCCCTTTATATGCCAATGATTACCTCACTTACCCCTTGCTTGCTTGTCCTCTTCTTTCATTCGGAGGCCCCTTGAAGTGTTTTATAGAGAGACGGTATTGCTCCTTGAGCTTGCTTCTCAGATGTTCCCCTTTTGGGGGAGTCCCAAGGGTTGACATCTGGTGGCATTTAGGGACTGTGCATGAGCTCTCCTTTCTCCCTTCATGACAGGGAGTTATTTTGCTGGCTCTGACATTCTGGTTGGTCATCATGTTTTGGGGAGCTTGGCAGAGCATTGGTATGCTGGCGGCCACCCCAGGATTTGAATCCTCTAGCGCGACCTTCTTCTTATGGATGATGCAGACGGTAGGTTGAGGGGTGTCGTCCCTCGAATGGGGCATTCCTTCCCGATTGGTGTAAACCAGGGCCTGAGATGATCCTGGTGCTCCGACGAGGCATCTCCCTCCGTAGGCCTTAGGCGGTGGGCCGCCGCCTGTCAGTCGTACCATCCCAGCGATGGGGTCTTGGTGAAGACAACCCCCTTTTCCATCATAATTTGAATCTTTGTCATCCTCCTTTCTTTAGTTGGTGGTAGCATCAGTTCAATCCCAACCGGGAGCTGATCTCGATAGGGGGCTCATTTTGGCTCCTCGCTTGGGTGCCATGCTCAGGTGGCACCTTCACCTGCCAGCTGACAGCCGGCATCTAGATGGACTCCACATCAACGGATACAGCTGTACCATCGATGATGATTATCATGACTCCTTGATCTTGATTTCGATTGATCAAGCAATGGAATCAAAAGACGGAAGCTTGGCCTTTAGTATTAGCTTTTCGTACCATCATTACAATCTTGCTATAGACATTAACAAGTCACTTTCCATCTCATGTAGGGAGGAGAAATGATAAAGGCCGGAAGGCCTATGGGTCAACCCAACAGGTTCCCTGGATGGGCTGAATGATTTGGAAAGAGGACCAGGCCCACAAGGTTAAGGGATAGAGGTGGTGGAGCAGGAGATAATGGGCTCAAGCCCAGAGTACAAACTTCTTCATTCTGCCATAGAAGCAACCAAGGAAGAGTCATGAGACCAAATTTTTGTCCCTCAACTAACCAGGATGAGGTCGGGCCCTCTAGGCCGGGACCGCCATCTTCTTCTTCCGATGAGGAGGGGAAGAGGCATGCTTCGAGTTTAGTAGGAGGCGTCCCCCTAGTGGCATAGTCATTAGGGAACCTGGACATGTCCCCGCTCCTCCTTCTCCAGCCAAACCCGCCCCTAACCCTGCTTGGTCCACAGGTCCCGGCGGGATTGCTTCGACAATCTCGGCTGAGGAACTAGGAGCCATCCGGGATATTTACGGCATCCCTTACTCCGTCCGGCTCTTGACCCCTCGACCAGGAGATCGGGTTAATTCCAGTAGCCCGGGCCGAATCGCCTTCTATAAGGAGACCTTCTCAGGAGGACTTTGCTTCCCTTTCCATCCTTTTCTCTTGTCGGTGTTGAGCAACTATAGGCTGGTCCCTGCTCAACTCGTTCCGAACGCCATAAGGACTATCTTCTGCTTCATAGTGCTCTGCCATTTCCATGGGATCGTCGCCCATTTTTTCTTATTCAGAGCCTTTTTCACTCTGAAGTGCCACCCCATCGAGGACGGGTGGTGGTCAATCTCTTCTCGCCCAAAGGGCATCAAATTTGAACTCCTATCTTCCATCAAATGGTGGAAGAGCAAATTTTTCTTTGCTACTGTTGAGGGGATCGACTGGGTGTGGAGTGACCTAGATCGGTCTCCTAACTGAAACTCTGCGATCGAGGCAGCTGACTTGGATGTCTACGAGCAGCTCTGTACCATCCGTATTCTTTTCCTTGAGATTCTGTTGTCAGAGCAGAACCTTGTCGACACCGGGGTCGACCTAATGAGAGAGTTGAATGAGTTCGGCTCGAGTCCTTCTCTTTGCTCCTCTTACTATGTTTCTCCAAATTCAGAACTGACATTGCATCCTCCATGTGTAGGTATGAAGTTCTCGGTGGATGACTTGCTTGCGATCACCAGGAAGAGGCCTCTGTCGGGATTGGCAGAAGAGTCCTCGAAAAGGGCTCATAATGAGGGCGCGCCGATGGCCACTCCCATCATGCCGATCGAGCCGAGCAGGAGGGAGACCGAGGCCACCCTCGTACAAGGAAGGAGGGAGGACACCGCGGTGCCAGAACTAGGTCAGAGGGCGGCCGAGCCCGTGCCAAAGCATCCAAGGCGACGAGAGCGGCAACCACCCCGGAACCTGAGGTGGTTATCCGAGCCAGGGTCGCGGCTACAGTTGTTGCCATCATGTCTCCTCCCCCGGAGCTCGTTGTCATCGAGGGGGAGGAGGCGCGAGGAAAAGTAGAGCCGGTGCTGATGGCCCCACTTGAAGGGGCACCGAGCTCCCATCCTGCCCTCGAGGCCCCTTCTGACGGTGGAGTAGGCGATTCCACCCCGGAGGCAAGCAAGAGGGAGGGGGGCTACCGCCAAGTCCCATTCAGACTGGTGCCTGACATCTCACTGCTCCGGGATCGGAAGCTGGCCGAGCGCATCATGGATTTTTCTATCCAGTCATGCGACCGGCGGGAGATGGCCGGGAAGGTGCTAGGGGATGCAATTAGTAGCATCTTCCCCCTACTCTTTTCAGCAAGTGACTTCACCTCCTTGATTTATTTTCTCTTTCTTTCTTCTTTTTTTTTGCTGATGTCTGGCTTGGTGCAGATCAACGTCGAGACCCTCCTGATCAGAGACTGTTGTCGGAACTAGTTGAAGAATGACCAGCAACGAGTAGGTGAGGTCGAGACCTTGAGGATCGAGCTAAAGGAGAAGTCCAACACCTCCCGAGAGCTCGGCCTGAAGAATGAGGAGCTCCGGAAAGAACTTACCAGTGCCGAGAGGCACTCGAATGAGCTCCAGGAGGACCTTGACCAGGAGTGGAGCCGGTCGAGGAAGAAAGCTAAGGAGCTCACAGAGACCGAGAAGAGGCTGACAGAGTTCAACATCGAGGCGGTCCGGCAGAAGGGGCGTGCTCTGTCCCTCCAGGCCAAACTAGATGCGGCGAAGGGAAAGCTGGCCGCTGTGGAGGAAAGGGCCATGGTTGCTGAGAAGGAGGCAGCGGCGGCAAAGGAGCAAGCTGCCAAAGCGAGGAAGGGGGCTAAAGAGGCCGTTGCAAGGTACAGGGCCTCGGAGGAGTTCACCGCTGAGTTCCATCAAACGGCGTTGGACTCCTTTTTTAAAGGTTTCATGTACCTGTGCTCCAAGGTCCAGGGATACGTTTCTGACAAGGGCCAACCTTTCCTCATATAACCCACTGCTTTCAATGCGGAGCCGGCTCTGGGATTGGGTGATGCCGAGGAGTCGGCGGTCGCTTCCGAATCTTCTTCGCCGGCGACGGATGCTAAAGCCAGAGATGCACGATCCAGGGCCCTTGGAGATGATGCCTTGCAGGCTCGGAGTCCTAGCAAGGAGCCACCTAAGTAGGGTAGATTTATTTTCTATCTTTCTTTCCTTTTGCTACTGACTTGGGCCACCCGGCATGTCGACGGCCCAGGGATACTTGTAATGAACCAAGGAATTATCAATGAAGTGAAAATTTCTGATTATTTTGGCTTGCGGACACTCTACTCCTCCTTTCTCTTTTTCTTTATCTTTTTATACATGTGATGAGACCAGGGAGGAGACTTCCACCTTGCTTCTAGGTATCCCAAGCTTCAGTGCTGTAGAGCTGGGCTCTGAGCTTGATGGCCTAAGAGTTAGGCTCAAAGACTTGGTGGCCGGAGAGCTTGGCTTCGGGCTTTGATGTCTCGGAGCTGGGCTCAAAGACTTGGTGGTCGAAGAGCTTAGCTCCGGGCTTTGATGTCTTGGAGCTGAGCTCGAAGACTTGGTGGCCGGAGAGCTTGGCTCCGGGCTTTGATGTCTTAGGGCTAGGCTCAATGACTTGGTGGCCGAAAAGCTTGGCTTTGGGCTTTGATGTCTTGGAGCTAGGCTCGAAGACTTGGTGGCCAGAGAGCTTGGCTTCGGGCTTTGATGTCTTGGAGTTGGACTTGAAGACTTGGTGGCCAGAGAGCTTGGCTCCAGGCTTTGATGTCTTGGAGCTGTGCTCGAAGACTTGGTGGCCAGAGAGCTTGGCTCCGGGCTTTGATATCTTGGAGCTGGGCTCGAAGACTTGGTGGCTGGAGAGCTTGGCTCCGGGCTTTGATGTCTCGGAGCTGGGCTTGAAAACTTGGTGGTCGGAGAGCTTGGCTTTGAGCTTTGATGTCTCAGAGCTGGGCTTGAAGACTTGGTGGTTGGAGAGCTTGGCCCTGGGCTTTGATGTCTCGAAGCTGGGCTTGAAGACTTGGTGGTCGGAGAGCTTGGCTTCGGGTTTTGATGTCTTGGGGCTGGGCTCGAAGACTTGGTGGCCGGAGAGCTTGGCTCCAGGCTTTGATGTCTTGGAGCTGGGCTCAAAGACTTGGTGGCCGGAGAGCTTGGCTCCGGGCTTTGATGTCTTGGAGCTGGGCTCGAAGACATGGGGCCAGAGAGCTTGGCTCTGGGCTTTGATGTCTCGGAGCTGGGCTCGAAGACTTGGTGGCCAAAGAGCTTGGCCTCGGGCTTTGATGTCTCAGAGCTGGGCTCGAAGACTTGGTGGCCGGAGAGCTTGGCTTCGGGCTTTGATGTCTCGGAGTTGGGCTCGAAGACTTGGTAGCCGGAGAGCTTGGCTCCGGGCTTTGATGTCTCGGAGCTGGGCTTGAAGACTTGGTGGCCAGAGAGCTTGGCTCCGGGCTTTGATGTCTCAGAGCTGGGCTCGAAGACATGGTGGCCGGAGAGCTTGGCTCCGGGCTTTGATGTCTCGGAATTGGGCTTGAAGACTCGATGGTCGGAGAGCTTGGCACCGGGCTTTGATGTCTCGGAGTTAGGCTCGAAGACTCGATGGTCGGAGAGCTTGGCACCGGACTTTGATGTCTTGGAGCTGAGCTCGAAGACTTGATGGCCGGAGAGCTTGGCTCCGGACTTTGATGTCTCATAGCTAGGATCGAAGACTTGGTGGCCGGAGAGCTTGGCTCCGGGTTTGATGTCTTGGAGTTGGGCTCGAAGACTTGGTGGCTGGAGGGCTTGGCTCCGGGCTTTGATGTCTTGGAGCTAGGTTCGAAGACTTGGTAGTTGGAGAGCTTGGCTCCGGGCTTGAGCGTACCGAGCCTTGGGCATGGCAGCATCATTCCTGCAAGGCAGAGAATGGTTTGTGCAAAAGGAAACCTTTATTATTATTATTAGAGGAAAACCTTACACTACTGATAGTATCTCCTCAAGTTGCTGACGTTCCATGTTCGCGGGAACCTGACACTGTCCAGATTTTCAAGATAGTAGGCTCCTTGGAAAAGAGCTTCGATCACCTTATAGGGGCCTTCCCAGTTCGGTGAGAGCTTGCCGCACTCCCGGGGTTGAGATGCTTCGGCTCTACGGAGTACTAGGTCGCCAGGTCGGAAGACCTTAGGCCTTATCCACGTGTTGTAGTACCGGGCCACTCATTGCCGGTATGCTGCCATCTGGAGCCGAACTTTGTCTCTGGTTTCCTCGAGGAGGTCCAAGTTTAGTAGAAGGTACGCCGGGTTTTGTAGTTCATCGTATTGCTGCACCCGCAGCATGGGCATGCCGAGCTCAACTGGTACAATAGCCTCAGCGCCGAAAACAAGATTGAAAGGCATCTCGTTCATGGCCGTTCAGGACGTTGTGTGGTAGTTCTATAGAATGCTCAGGAGTTCCTCCGCCTATCTGCCCTTGGCTTGGTCTAGCCTGGTTCTGATTCCTTGGAGGATAGTTCGATTCGTTACCTTGGCTTTCCCGTTTGTTTGGGGGTGAGCCATCGAGGTAAAGTGGTGCCGGATGCTGTGCTCGACATAGAATTCTTCAAACTCCCAATTATCGAACTAACATCCATTGTCAGTGATGATGTAGCGGGAGAGTCCGAAGCAACAGATAATTGATTTCCAAAAGAATTGGTGGACCTTAGCTTCTATGATCTGCGCTAGTGGTTCCACTTCCACCTATTTGGTGAAGTAGTCGATGGCCACCAGCAAGAACCTTTATTGCCTCGGTGCAAGGGAAATGGACCTAAGATGTCCATTCCCCACTGGGCGAATGGCCAAGGGACAGAAAGCTATGAGATCGACGCTGCCGGTTGACGTTGTATGTGGGCATGGCGTTGGCATTTGTCGCACCTCTTCACGAAGTCGGCGGCGTCCTCCCTCATGGTCTCCCAGAAGTATCCCTGGCGGAGAGCTTTGTATGCCAACATCCTTCCTCCCATGTGGTTCTCGCACAGGCCTTCGAGTATTTCCTGGAGAACGTAGGCTGCTTCTGCGGGTCTCAGGCACTTCAGGAGTGGGTAGGAGTAGGATCGACGATAAAGCTGTCCTTCCATTAGGACAAACCAAGAGGCTTTCTTTTTAATGAGGCTGGCTTCCGCGCGGTCCTCGGGCAGGGTGCCATTAGTGATGTACCTGATGTACCTATCCATCCAGCTCGGCTCCGCGATGACTTGCTGCACCTCCTCCGGGGCTTCGTAGCTTAGATTTTTGAGGTACTTGATGTATGCTCGCCCCAGCGATGAGTATGGCAGGGTTGCGAGTCTAGACAGTGCATCTGCACGGGCATTCTCTCCGCAGGAGATATGGAAGATGTTGAAGCGTCGGAAGCCTGCCGTGCATGAGCGGACTCGCTCCAAGTACTTCATCATCTGGGGATCCCTGGCTTCATATTCTTCGAAGACTTGTCCGGCCACCAGTTGGGAGTCGGTAAAGACCTTCAAGCTTTGCATGCCTAGCTCGTGGGAGACCTTTAGGCCCACGAGGAGTGCCTCGTACTCTGCCTGGTTGTTCGTCGTGGTGAACTTGAAATGGAGAGCACATTCCACCACGATCCCGTCGCTGTTGGTGAGAATGAGGCCTGCTCCGCTCCCGTTGGAGTTGGATACACCATCTACATAGAGGATCTAGGGCTCCTCCTCTGTTCCAGGTTCAACTTGATGCTCCAGGGGTGTCTGCTCCGGCTCCTTGGCGAGTCCCGTGCACTCGACCAGGAAGTCAGCTAGGACCTGGACCTTCTGCGATGACCTTGATCGATACGCGATGTCGAACTCGCTCAGCATTAGGGACCACTTGACCAATCGCCCGGATGTTTTGGGGTGGCTTAGTATGGTCCTTAGCGGTTGATCCATCATGACCATGATGGGATGTGCTTGGAAGTAGGGCCTGAGGCGCTTAGTAGACATTATTAAAGCAAAAATGAGTTTCTCAAAGCGGGTATACCTGATCTCCGCATCGCGGAGAATTTTACTGGTGTAGTATACTGGTTTCTGAGATCCACCCTCTCTGCATGGATGAGGACCGAGCTGACAGCTCCAGGTGTGACCGCTAGGTAAAGCAGAAGCTCTTCTCCTTCCTCCAATCTAGAGAGCAGCAGAGGAAAAGCCAGGAACTCCTTCAGCTCTTCTAATGCTGTTCGACATTCCTCCATCCAGGTGAAGTCATGCATCTTGCGTAGCACCTTGAAGAAGGGAAGGTAGCGGTCGGCTGACCTCGAGATGAACTGACTCAGAGCTGCAATATGCCCTGTCAGGCACTAGACCTGCTTTTTGGATGTCAAGTGCTCCATGTCGACGATCGCCTAGACCTTCTTCGGGTTTGCTTCAATGCCCCTCTGAGTGACCATGAAGCCGAGGAACTTTCTTGCTGCAACTCCGAAGGTGCACTTTGCTGGGTTCAGCTTCATCTGGTACTTTCGAAGGTTGTTGAAGGCTTCCGTGAGGTCGGTGATGTGGTCCGAACTTGGCTTGCTCATGACAAGCATGTCATCCATGTACACCTGCATGTTCTGGCCAATTTGGTCTTTGAAGATCCTGTTGACCAGATGTTGGTACGTGGCCCCAGCATTCTTCAGATCGAAGGGCATCATCATCTTGTAGCAGTACGTCCCTTGGTCGATAACAAAGGCGGTGTGCTCCTCCTCCTCTAGGTGCATCCGGATCTGATTGTATCCGGAGAATGCATCCATGAAGAAGAGCAACCGGTGACCCGAAGTAGCGTCCACCAGCTGGTCAATCTTCGATAGAGAAAAGCTATCTTTTGGGCATGCCTTGTTGAGATTGGTGTAGTCCACACAGATCCTCCATTTATTATTACTCTTCTTTACCATCACCACATTCGCCAGCCAGCTTGGATATTGTACCTCCCTTACGAAGCCGGCAGCAAGGAGTTTGTCGACTTTCTCATTGATTGCTGCCTGCCTCTCCGTGTTGAAACTTCTCTTCTTTTACTGGACTAGCCTGTACTTTGGGTTAATACTCAGCTTGTGGTTGATAATGTCAGGAGGGATATCTGGCATATCGACCACCATCCAGGCGAACACATTTGTATTCACCCACAAGAACTCCAGCAGGTGGGCCCTTTCCCCATCTTGTAGCTGGGTCCCAATCCGTACCGTCTTCTCCTGGTCAGCTCCGAGTGGATAAGATAGTAGGCATTTGACCGGGCCACCCCTGGGGTCTTGCACCCTTTGGTCGAGATCGTCCATGCTGGGATCATCCTCGGGGTCTTTAGTCTCGGGGAGAGTCTGGAAACAGTGCTGAATCGGCTGAGGTGCACCTCTCATCTCGTCGACTCCATAGGGAGTTGGGAACTGCACCAGCAGTCGCTTTGTGGAAATGACGGCGTTGAGAAGATTGAGCCTGGGTCGGCTAAGGATCATGTTGTAGGCCGAAGGAAGTCTAACCACTATGAAGGTCATCATAACAGTGCTCTACCGAGGTGGGGTCCCGATAGTGACTGGGAGAGTGATCTCTCCCTCAACCCTCATAGAATCTTCCATGAAACTGACAAGGGGTGTGTGCATAGGTTTGAGCTGAGTGGAGGACAAATTCATTCTGGAGAAGGCATTATAAAAAAGCACATCTGTGGAGCTTTCACTATTAACCATGATGTGTTTTACAGGATGCTTCGTGATCGTCATCTCGATGACTACGGCATCGTTATTTATATTTTCCCCCATCTCTCTCTTCCCTCATAAAGGAGAGTACATTTTCAGAATACCCTACCCCCTGGGCCTTCTTAGATGCGTGCTTGGCTCCCCAGCATATCATCCCCACCGGCTTCTCAATAGGGTGGTTGTTGGCTGCAGGAACTAGCAGGAGAGCGACGAGCACTTAAGGTTCTACTGGAGGTCTACCCCCCACGAACCTCCCGAGGTAGCCTCTCTTGATAAGTTCTTCGATCTCCTTCTTGAGATTATGGCATTCCTCGGTGTCGTGGCCATGGTCGCGATGGTAGCGGCAGTACTTTGTCTTGTCACGGCCAGCGAATGACCTCATCGGAGGTGGGCGCTTTAGGTAGGGCTCACCTTCGATCTCCATGAGGATCTTCATCCTCGAGGCTAGGAGAGGGGTGTACCTCTCCTCCAAGATGGGTGCGCTCCTCGATCTCAGCTAGCCCCTGCAAGAAGTTCGAAGCTGGGGGTCCCGGTTTTCGGATCCCTGGGGCCTCAGCGGGAGTCGGCTTCTTCTGCGTCTTCCCGTCGAGCTCCCGTCTTGTATGATCCACCTCCTTTGCATGGATGTACTTCTGGGCTCAGAGGAGGAGCTCGGAGTAAGTCTTGGGAGGTTTCTTGTCGAGCAAGTAGGTCAGGCAGGAGGTCCTGAGCCCTCGCTTTAATGCTAGCATGGTGACTGTCTCATCAAGATTATAAATCTCCAAGGCGGCAACCTTGAAGCGGGCCATGTATTCCTGTAGGGTCTCGTGATCCTGTTGCCAGATGGAGAAGTGGTTGTCCGTCTCTCGTGGCACCTTTCGACAGGCGTCAAAGTGGGCCACGAACTTCCACTCCAGCCGAGTGAAAGAGTTGATGCTTTCAGGCTCGAGGCGGGCGAACCAAACCCGAGCCGCCTTCCGAAAGGTTGCTAGGAATGCAATGCAAAAAAGGATGTTGGTGGCCCCATGGACCCTCATAAGGGCCTTGTAACTTTCCAAGTGGTCCAGGGGATCGGTGGTCTCATCATAGGGATCCACCTATGGCATGCGGAACCGATTCCTCTTGGATCTCTTTGGAGAAGGGGGGATGGGCGTCGTAGCCTGCTGGCTCATCAGTAGAGCCCTGCATGTTTGCGAACCGGCAAGACAGCTCCGCCAGCTTATGGTCATGCTCTTCCAAGTGCTTCTCGGCTATGCGCCTGACGGCCTAGTCGGTGGAGCCTTTCATGGAGGCCAAAAGAGATAGAGAATTTGACATGGGATGGTGTCCCTGAAGGGGGGTCTTGCCTTTTCGGCCTCGGCGGGATTTGGTCGCTACCCGCTCGAGGGTTGGGGACCAGCTCTCTCTATCGGGAGATCCGACCTGTTGTCTCTTTGACGGAGTCTGGTGGCTACCCTGGTGGTCAGTGATGGCCCGTGGCTGCGAATGCCATCCTTAGAAGGAATGCAGGCTATAATGGGGTGCTGTGGCATGGGTCGCGGGGGTTCCTGGCTGCTGATAGGTAGTTAAGGACCGTTGCTGGTGCTGGAGCTGGCGCACTGCCATAGCAAAGATTTGCATCTACCGGGTGAGTGCGGCCAGCTGAGATTCCACCGGAGGTGGTTGAGGTAGAGCGGGGGGTTCCACTTCTGGAATGTGCAGGTTCCCTCGAGGAGGAGAGTCCCTGCACGGCTGGTGGAAGCTTCTCTTGCTCTCATCGTCACCATCCTCCTGATGGACCTACTCGTAGAGGGACTAACTTCTGGAACAAAGGACCTACATCAGTGCCCCCTACCTGGTGCACCAATCTATTGCCGCCAAGATCATCGTGGCCCGTAGCTGCCATCGACGTCGGATTGCCCCTCATCTTCTCGGGGATGGCCTGCTCGTTGGGACCTGCAAAATAAGGGTTAGTGACCCAGGCCGGGGATTCCGGCGGGGGCACTCCGATGGTCAAGTTAGTGACGATCCAGGAGAATAGATCCTCCTGGTCGAGTCCCTGAGATGGACTCCATGCTAGGAGGAGTAAATGATGTGTGGGTGAGGGTGCAAGTCAGCTGGGAAAGGTGGTGGCCGAAGTGAACTAGAGATGGATGGCTATGTTCCTGTGGATCTCCGAGAGCCTTGAATTCTCAGTCTCTTGGGTGGTTCTCTAGTATGGCCTCCTTCCCCTACTTGCTTGAGTGTTTGTGGTTTAGCTTGTATATCTCTCTACTGGGGTGTCGAAGGTTCTTTTAAGCCCAGGTGGTTGTTGAATGCCTACCTCGGGATCTTTCCTGCACTAGCAGGTGCGTGCGACGGTGTTTCATGCCGTGGATTGGATATTTCCTGATTCGTGATAAAGGAAGCTGCCATGCACTTTGACATTGCTTCCGGTCGCTCCACTCTGGAAAACCTGGCAGGGCTTTGATTGGAGGGCCGCCACCCCCGGGATTCGAATCTCCTGGTTGACTTCCTCTTCTAGATGGTGTAGGTGGTTGGTGGAGAGCATGATATCTCGGTCAGGGAGCTTCTTCCTCTTCTAGTGTAAGTGGTGGCTGTGGACAGTTATTTTAATTTAATGGATGCTTCATGGCAGTCCTCGGGCAGCTCGCCGGTGCCTCGGGGGTGGCTCCGCCCCTTTGGTGGCCGGCGACATTATCCGAGATGGTTGCCAAACTGGAGAGCTGGGACTCGACTCCGGCCCATGGAGCTCAATCTTCGAGGGGCTCGACCTAGCAGAGGAGGGATGAGCTCGACTCTGGTCCAGGGGGCTCGACCTTGGAAGGGCTCGATCCAGGGGGCTCGATCTGGCGGATGAGGGTGGCACACGACTCCAGTCCAGAGGGCTCGGCCTCGGAGGGGCTCAACCTGGCGGAGGAGGGCTGAGCTCGACTCTGGTCCAGGGGGCTCGACCTTGGAGGGGCTCGATCTGGCGGAGGAGGGTGGCACACGACTCCAGCCCAGAGGGCTCGGCCTCGGAGGGGCTCAACCTGATAGAGGAGGGCTGAGCTCAACTCCGGTCCAGGGTACTTGACCGCGGAGGGGCTCGATCTGGTGAAGGAGGTCGCTCGGCTTTGGCCTAGGCATATCGGGCTCGCGGGTGCCCACCTGGCGGAGGATGGAACTTGACTTTGATGGGCCACTTCATCATTCATGGGGAGCTCGGCTCGGTAAAGGAGTCCGAGATGGAGTGTCCACCGTGGCAGTTTTTCTGACATGGCAACCGACAGAGATTACACATCAGCTTCCTGCTACATCACAAAATGTTATTTTCTTTTAGTCTTTTTATCACAATCTAACAATCTTATTTAAGCCAATGCACTGTTGAAAAGTTCTATGATGGAGGATAAAAGCCTTTATTTTTTATTTTGTATCGAGTTGTTCATGTTTCGAAGTTTTTGATACTGAAATTTTCTCAGAAGCATTTTATTATAATGTTGGTGTCATATATTAGCAATGCATACTTAAACACTTATGTTACATAGGATCGAAATATCCAATTTATAATTTTTTACAAGGATGTCATAGTTTTTTAACAAGGATGTCGTAGTTTTTAACCTAAGATGTCATAATCTTATTTTAGCATATATTTATGATCCTTTAGTATCCATAGCGTGTTATGATATCCTAGGAGTTATAACTCAGTCCATAAGTGAAAGGTTCTCCTGGTAGGAGGGGTTAATATATTTAGTTTCATATTTTATGATCAGGTATCATAATCTTTTAATTAGGGTGTCGTAAGTTCAAATATATTTTTTAAGAAATATTTATTCTATGCCCATATTATCACACTGTCGTGTCATATTCTATCCAACGTATAACACAATAATTATTATGCTCTCATAAAATATCATCTAAAACTATGGATATTAATGCTTATAATTTTTTACAGATATTTCTATATATGGCATTGAAATTATAGATATAGAAAAAAATCAAACATGATCACTTGGATGAGGTTGCTAATATTATTCACAAGAATGTACCTTCTTCTATCATCCTGAATATAGAGAATGAGTCTATTGATCCTCAAATTAGAATGAAATTCAATTCTATAAATTATGTATATAATTTCTACAATGGATATGCAAGAAGAGTAGGTTTTGGAATTACAATAGTATGTAGCAGGTCCAACAACAACAAAGAAATATACTTCAAGCACCTGGCATGTTAGAGGTAAAAAAAATCTAGAAAAATTGATAACTTTATGAATTCTAGGGATACTGGCAAAATTGATTGTAAGGCTTCGATAAAAGCAAGACTAACACTATAAAAAAAGTCACATACATCCATGCTTTTTAGACACATAAAATACATACGTGAGTAAAAGTTCAAATTCTAAAAAAAGATTATGTATATCCATGTTTGGCAAACGTGAAAATGCTCTAATCAATTTGTAACTTATGTTTCAACTATTAAACATGAATAAATCAAATATAATGGATAAACGTTAGTATGGCAAGAAAAGACTGTCCAAAAAAATTAATACTGATCCCAGGTCTAGAGCTATTCCAAACTCGGATCTGATTAACTCTAACATAAATTGATCGGATCTGGATATTTAATATCCAGACCAGAGACCCGACAAAAAATATAATATAATATATATTTAAATAATATAATATAATATAATGTAATGTAATGTAATATGGCATATTTTATAATTTATTATAATATATTATTTTATAATTTATATTTTAAATATTAAAAATATAATTACATTATATTATAATTTATCATAATATATTAAAATATATCATATTATTTTTTATTCTATTATATTTTATATAATACCAAATATTGATTTTAGTTATATTAAAATATATTAATATTCAATATAATATAGTTTTATATAATTTAATTTGAATTTGCATGATTTTATATAATTTTGCATGATAAAAATATATAATATAATATGACATAATATAATATATTTTATAATATAATTGCTTGGAAGGCAATTATCCTAACCGTTGGACTACAAATGCTATGACGAAAGAAGACCTGTTTATATTCTCTATATAATATAATAATATCGTGATCTCTTCTTCTCCCCCCCGGGTCTCAAAACCCTAACCCTTACTCGTGCTCTCTGCGTGCGAGACCCAAGCGCCCCCCGTCGGAGTGGCGATCGGCGTCGTCCTCCTCCCAGGTTTTACCCATCTCTTAGCTCCCCTCAAGGCCGGCTCTTCGATCTTTTGGACAGAGTTCCTTTTGCTGTGAAGAGGTCGGGCATGTCGACGGAGAGGAAGCAGAAGGTGAGCCTCTTTGACATGGTGGACAAGACCTCCGTGTCGGCCAAGCTGGCCAAGGCCAATGGCTCTACCCCCGGGAGGGCGCCAACCGCGGTCCCCGCAGTGCTACCAGGGATCAACCAGTGGAGTGGCCGGCCCTACTCGACCAGATACTATGAGATCTTGGAGAAGAGGAGGACCCTCCCAGTCTGGCAGTAGAAAGACAAGTTTTTGCAGGCACTCAAGGCCAACTAGAGCCTGATCCTCGTAGGAGAAATCGGCAGTGGCAAAACCACCTAGGTTCGTTCTTTGATAAACAAAGGAAAAAAACTAGGGTTTTTTGAATCTTTTAGCAGCACTTGGTTTAGTTAGATTTCAAAGTTCTTTTTTTCCTCTCTTTCTTTTACTTGCAATATTGAAGCTTGTTCTAATAAAAGGTGTGGCTTTATAAAACAAGTTTATGAGTAAATGCTGGTGCTTGGAATCATAACCAAAAAAACAAAAACCTTATTTGTTATTTCATGAAAGTGAAATTTCTTAACCATTGTTTGACTTACCGGTAGTTTGAGTGGTTTAGGGGTTATGTGAGTCATTATTCTTGGGCAGAACATTGATTTTAATAACTATTTATATTTCAAAATGGTAGTTAACTTGTAGTTTAAAGTCTGAAATTGTTCATTCTAGAACATGCTATTAATCTATTGATCTGTCATTTGTAGTCTATGTATCCGGGGAACTAATTGCCTATTTGGATGGCTGAAGACCTTATGTGCGGTATAAGATACTCCTAGCTAGAAGTTCCATGGCAACACTTAAATACGATATCCCTATTATCTGTTCAAAGTGAATTACCTTGAAGCAGAAATTTGCAATCACTTATTGTTATTGATCATCATTTAAAAAAAAATTTATCTCAGTATCCTTTACCTATTTTTATTTTTTTATATTTATTTTAGATATATATATATATATATATATATGGACATAGATTGGAGTTGGTTGAATCTACCAAGATATCGAAGATTGATTTATAAGGCTAGAATTTGTATATATATAATACTTAGATTCTTATTTTTCTCAACATTTTTCTTTTTAGAGGAATAGTAGAGTACCTGAAGGGAGTTAATGGATTTATCAAGTATGCATGTTGGAGATTGGAAAGAGATATATTCAAGTATCCTTGTCTACAGTGTGTTTGTGATCTGACCTATGACAAAGATACAATTAGAGTATATTTAGCTTTTAATGGAGTTATTAGAGATAAGAGATTTTGGGAATTGCATTCTGGTATTTCAGCTCATAGTATTCCTTCTAATATAAATAGCATAAGTGGAGATTGTACTAAGGATGATGGCATACATAAAATGGTACTAGATGCACTTAAAGCTGCAGCTGATGATGACAAGAAATTTGAATATGGTGTTACTGGTCTAGGAGATGAAGATGAATTTTTGCCATAATGAGAGCGTATGAAATGGCCTAATATATTTCTATCCTTACTTATACCAGGTCCATATGGACCTAATAACAACATTGATGTTTACTTACAATCTCTCATTCATGAATTAAATATTTTGTGGAATGGGATTGAGTCGTCCCTGCATGTGGGTGAAGACTCATACTAGAAAGAATGGTAAACCTATAAATGATGCTGTTGTTGGACTAGTTGTAAGTATCCTTTATTAGTCAATTAAACTATAAGTCTATCTTATTTTTTATTATAATATTTATTTCTTGTAATTAATACATACATGTTTACTGGAACCAAAAAAAATGTTTAAAGATGCAGAAGAGGATGAAGTATTTTCTAAATAGTTTGGCAAAGAAAGACTAGATATGATCTGTTGTTTAGGGATAGGACCAACTTCCAGTTCATTATAAGGCTCTAAAGCAACAAATAAAGTCTTGAAAAAGGAAAATGAAAGTTTACGTAAAATGGTTAATGACTTGGCAGGTCAAGTTAGAACTCTCCAAGTCCAAATATCAAATATTTATGGTTCAACAGTTTCGGTGAGTACTTTAATTAAATATGTAATTCTTTTTTTATTTCTACATGAATGAGATTGGATAACTTAAACTTTATTTTCAGAATTATTTTGACTTTTTTGAAAATATGAAAATATCATGGAAGAACTCGATGACCATTCATTCTACTTGCTATTTGATTGACGAATTTAACCTGTTATTGTACTTATTTAGTAATAAGATTATTGCCGACCTTATCGCTATGGCCTGCAACTATGAGTTGGCGTCGGACTACGGTCCCGTTTGCTGTGGAATATTATCGCTCCCGGACCTGCAAAACGAGGTTAGAGACCCAGGCCGGGGATCCTGGTGGGGGCACTCCAACGGTCAAGTTAGATAGCGGTAAAGTGGAACAAATCCACTAAGACGGATCCCCGCTGGGTCTCCGTGCTTAGAGGAGTCTTTGATGAGAAAATAAGTGAGAATGAGAGGGATGCATTTTGGTTCGTTCCACGGGGCTCGTCGAGCTCGCTCCTGCGAGTTCCTTTGGAGCTCCTATCTCAGGATTGCCTCTTCTTGTGTGCGTGCTTGCCCTTTCGATTGCTTACCTTCCTTCTTGCCCATGGTCTCCCTTTTGAGATTGCTGGTCATTGGATACCTTCGTGCCTCGATTCCCCCTCCTGGGGAGGCTCTGGAGGTCAGCGACACTCAGTGACCGTTCTCCCAGGTCGTTCCCCCTTACGGTCGGGAGTTAAGTGGTGAGCCAATCTCGTATGCCATGCAGTCATGAATGGGGAAACTTGGCGGGGGTCCCGATCCTCACGAAGGCACCCTCGGGACTGAGGTGTTGACCGTGGCTCTCCCTTTTCGGAGTACCAGGTTTCTGGGTGCCGGATTCGGTATCACGAGCAAAGTGCCCCTTCTAAACTGGTGCAAATGAGGTTTTGCGCATCGTTGCAGGCTTGGGGACACCGTATTGGATGCACCGCCTATGCACGCCATCCTCAGCAGCCTCCTTGGGGCTTGCACCCTCGGTCCTTCTGTGCTCTGCAAAGAAGGCTGACTTCGACCGAGGTGGACCCGTTTGGGGGTGCCACCTGGTAGAAGGAGTGGGGGTGGACCCATCTTGGGGTGCCACCTGGTGGGAGAGCAAAGTCAGGTCCACTTCGACTGAGGTGGACCCCTCGTGGGTCGACACATGGCGAAGTGGCATAGACAAGCTCAACGTCAACCAAGGTGGACCCGTTAAGGGGCGCCACCTGATGAAGGAGCAAAGGTGCCCGGCTCGACTCCGACCAAGGTGGACCCATCTAGGGGTGCCACCTGGCGAAGGAGTAGAGGCAGGGCCACTTCGGTTGAGGTGGACCCCTCCTAGGTCGACACCTAGCGAAGTGGCAGAGGCCAGCTCGACTTTGGCCGAGGTGGACCCATCTGGGGGTGCCACCTAGTGAAGGAGCAGGGGGAACCTGGCTCGACTTCGATGAGGTGGGCCCATCTAGGGGCGCCACTTGGCGAAGGAGTAGAGGCAGGGCCACTTCGATCGAGGTGGACCCCACCTGGGTCGACACCTAGCAAAGTGGCAGAGGCCAGCTCAACTTCGACCGAGGTGGACCCATCTGGGGGTGCCACCTAGCGAAGGAGCAAGGAGAGTCTGGCTCGACTTTAGCGAGGTGGGGCCATCTGGGGGCGCCACCTGGTGAAGGAGCAGAGGCAGGGCCACTTCGACCGAGGTGGACACCGCTTGGGTCAACACCTGGCGAAGTGGCAGAGGCTAGCTCGACTTTGATCGAGGTGGATCCATCTGGGGGTGCCACTTGGAGAAGGAGCAGGGGGAGCCTGGATCGACTTCGACAAGGTAGGCCCATCTAGGGGCACCACCTGGCGAAGAAGTAGAGACAGGGCCACTTCGACTGAGATGGACCCCGCCTGGGTCGACACCTGGTGAAGTGGCAGAGGTGCCGAGGTCAGCTTGACCGCTAGCCAAACCACATGGAAAGAGAGCCCGGAGATGATGCCACGTGGTACTGCCTGGTGGCCAACTAGATCTGATGCACACCCCATGTTAATGATGTTTCCATATCAGTTGCGCCCCACTCCTAAGTCCCATCGATGTGTCGCTGCAAGGATGTGGAGAGTTAATGTGAAGATGACATGGGAGGACAACAATCCTGTGCAATAAATGCCGTGATCGCTGCCGCTCCGCTCGTCGTGCCTGAGATCCAATGTGTGGGCACCACGTCCGCATGTTCAGTGGATCTCAATCATGCTGTGCCAGATTCAAGGTGGTTTCCAGTGAACCGGAGCGTCGTCGTCGGGCGTCTTCATACATGGCGCTTATCCGATGGCTTAGGCAAAAAAAGGAGCTGTACGACCGCTATTGATTGGTTTGAAAAGAGAGGAGACTTCCCAGAAATGAGGTCTTTTGGCTTTCTTACACCTCGCCGGCGGTTTCAGCGGTCCCTCTTCTTCTCTCGGGTTGCCATTCTTCCGCCAAAATATCCCGGTGAGTGTCCTATGACTCATATTTTCTTCATCTACTTCTTCTCGAGTCCTGGTCTTCCCGAACCAGGCCTTCCTTTTCCTTCTTCGTCTCGATGGCTCCTTCGAGTCATCGTCGCCATTTCTCTTCTAACCCGGACGAGGCCGATCCATCCCGGCCAAGGACTCCATCGCCCTCCTCTTTGGAGGACGACGTTCCCATCGATGTCCGGCAGCGGTTGTGGTCTTGCGGTATAACCATCAGAGTCCCTAGGGCTCCTAGGGCTCCTCCTATCATTCGTACTGTTCCCATCTCTTCCCTTCCCCCTCCGATGGCAGAGACTCCTTCTGGTCCCTTCGGCTTCATTTCGACGATGACCGGAGATGACTTTTCCTGGATCCGGGATATGTATGGGTCCCGGACATTGTCCAGCTTTCACTTCCACGGTAGGGGGAGCGAGTGACTTCGAGAGGCCCTGGCAAAATCATATTTTACAAGGACTTCCTTGCTGGGGGTCTTCGTTTTCCTCTTCACCCATTCTTTCTTTCTTTTCTTAGCCATTTCTGACTCGTTCCAGCCTAGTTGGCTCCCAATGCTATCAGGGTTATCTTTGCCTTCATAGTTTTCTGCCATTTTCATGGGTTTGTTGCCCGTTTTTCACTATTCAGGATCCTTTTCATCCTGAAGTGGTACTCCACCGATGATGGCTAGTGGTATCTTTCTCTCCGACCCAGATGCCTCCAGTTCGACCTCCCCACATCGATCAAGGGGTGGAAGAATCGGTTCTTCTTTGCTTCGGTTAGGGATGCCGACTAGGTCTGGAGTGAGCTGGATCAATCCCCGAACCAAAATTCTCAGGTTGAGTCGGCGGATCAGGAGGTCTATTCCTAGCTACTGGATGATGTAGTTCCTTCCCTTGAGGTTCTGCTCTCAGAGCAGAACTTGTTCGAGGCAGGGGTCAGCCCAATCTAGGCGATTGGTGGGTCTCTGCTCTTCTTTTTCTCTTTTTTTTTATACTAACCTCTTCTTTTTTTAGGGATGAAGTTCTCAGTTGAAAGTCTGATGGAGGGGGCCCGAAAGAGAGGGGCTTCAGGTGCAGCCCAAGAAACTCCTCCAAAGAGGGCTAGCATGGAGGTGGACCAAGGGCCTAGGCCCACTCCAGCTTCAGAGCCCGGGGCGGTGGATATGGCCCTCGGCCCATCCCTGTAACAGGCCCCCGCTGTAGAGGTCATCGACCTCGACGGGAGTGGAGGGGAGGTGCGACCGACGCCTCCCCCTTGATCATAGCGCCCACCATTCCGGCAATGGCTGCACCGGTGGTAGTGGCACCGAGGACTTCTGCTCCACCGGCTGGAGAGACTTTGGCTCAACCCTCCCCCTCCGAGCCTCTCCCCGCACCGCCGGAGCTTAGCAGATGCACCTCCATCATCCGTGACTAAGGTCTTGCGGAGCAGATGATGGAGTACGCTGCCCAGCCCCAAGATCGCCGCCTGAGGGGCGGCCAGGATTATGCAGATGCGCTGCTGGGGATCCTCCCCTTGCTCTTCACGGTAAGCATCTAGCTTTCCTTCTTAATGTTCTAGTTGGATTCTTTGAAAATCCTAACTCTTTCTTTGATGCAGATTGGGATCGATGTGCTCCTGCTCAGGAACTTCCTCTCTGCTTCAGTGAAGACGGAGGCCAAGAAAGAGCGAAGGCTGGGCAAGCTCGCAGTCGATGTGAAGGACCTCATGGACAAAGGCCATGAGCTGAGGGGGAGTAATTGGGCTCTCCGGGAGGATCTGGCTTCTTAGTTCGAGGACTCGAGGCTTCTTAGTCCGAGGAAAGGATCTCGAGCCTGCTCCGAGCCAAAAACGATGCGGTGAGATCTCTCTCCTTAGGGGGCAGTCCTAGTCACTGGAGCACCGGGTCGAGGGGGTCTTGGCGGAACTCGCAGCGACGAACGAGAAGACCTCATACATCAACGGGTTGCGGAGGCCTCGCAGAGGGAAGCCTAGGAGGCTGTGCCCAGGTTCCAGGCCTCCGAGGAGTTCCAGAAGGAGATGAATGAGGCCACTATGGACTCCTTTCTGAAGGGTTTCGGAGTCTGCCAGGAGAGGGTGGCTTCCCTCTTTCCTGATCTCGATCTGACCGGGGTCGAGCTGGTCAGACCCGGGAAGTAGCCTGAGGAGCCTGCCAGGCAACCTTTTGGGGAAGCAGCTGGTGATGCAGAGGCTTCTTAGCCAGGGGAGGAACCAGCAGCTGAGGAGTGAACCTGGCTCGCCTGCTTGGTGTTCTAGCTTAGGATTTCTATTTTGTTTTCTTGGGCTACCCGGTTTGTCGAGGCCCTTTTAATTGTAAGAAACCCTTACATTAGAAATAAAAACTTTCTTTTCTCCATCTGTTTTTGCCTTTGCTCTGGCTCCTCATTCTGTTGCTTGTCGATGTCATGTTTGATCTTTCTGTAACTTCAATTTGCAGTTCAACTTTGACTCTTAGTTTGGAATCAGACTTAGGAAATCCCTATGCTTTAGGAAAGAACCCCTGGGGCTTCCGGCTTGTATTTTATAAGTCTTTGGCATCGGGACTTCCTCTGGACTGAACTCTGGGCCGCTTTCCAGAAACAGGTTTCGGGTGACTTCTCGGACTGAACTCCAGGAATTCACAGGGGAACTGGGTTCCACAACACCTTTCGGACTGAACTCTGGGATCTTGTAGACTTCGTGCCACCTTTCGAACTGAACTCTAGGGCCTCATGTCAAAATTGGGTTGCATTCAGCCTTCCGGACTGAACTCCGAGATTTCGCGGGAGAACTGGGTTCCACACCTCCTTCCGGACTGAACTCCAGGATCTCGTGGACTCCGTGCCACCTTCTGGACTGAACTTCGGGGCCTTATGCCGAAACTGGGTTCCGTTCGGCCTTCCGGACTGAACTCCGGGGTTTTGTGGGGGAACTGGGTTCCACGCCACCTTCCGGACTGAACTCCGGGGCCTGTTATTGGAACTGGGTTCCATGCAGCCTTCCGGATTGAACTCCGAGATCTCGTGGACTCCATGCCACCTTCCAGACTGAACTTCAGGGCTTGTTGCCAGAACTAGATTCCGCACGACCTTCTGGACTGAAATTCGGGACTTTGCATTTCTCGTGGATCACTTCACGATATCTTTGCCTCACTCTTGTTCACCAGACTTAAGGCCGGGCGATGCTAGTCCTACAAGATAAAAACAAACATTGCGCATAGAAAGAATGTCATTATCAATATTCAGGAAGTCTTACATCATTGGTAATACATCCTTAGGTTCGCGGCATTCCATGTTCGCAAAAATTGATCCCCGTCGAGCTCAGCAAGATAGTAGGCACCGTGAGGAAGTGTTTCGACCACTTGGTAAGGGCCTTCCCATTTCGGAGAGAGCTTTCCACATTCTCGAGATTGGGAGGCCTTGGTGCGACACAGCACCAGATCTCCCGGACGGAAGGACTTCGGCCTTACCTTGGAGTTGTAGTATCTGGCCACTCATTGCTGGTAGGCCGCCATCCGAACCCATGCCTTGTCCCTCATTTCCTCGAGGAGATCTAGGTTGAGCAGCAGCCGTGCTGGGTTCTCGGCTTCATCGTACTGTTCCACACACAGCGTTAGCAGGCTAAGCTCCACCGGGATTACTGCTTCCGCTCCAAAGACAAGGTTGAAGGGAGTTTCATCTGTGGCCATCCTTGGGATTGTATGGTATGCCCACAGGATGCTGGGAAGTTCTTCAACCTATCTCCCTTTGGCTTGATCCAATCTGGTCCAGAGCCCTTGTAGGATGGTTTGGTTGGTCACCTCGGCTTCCCTATTGGTTTAGGGATGTGCTATTGAGGTGACGCGGTGATGGATTCCGAGGTCATTGCAAAACTCCTCAAACTCTCGATAGTCGAACTAACATCCATTATCAGTGATGATGGTGTGGGGAAGTCCGAAGTGACATATGATCAACTTCCAAAGGAGTTTACTGACATTCGCCTCCATAATCCGGGCTAATGGCTCGGCCTTGATCCACTTCATGAAATAGTCGATGACGACAATCAAGAACTTACGCTGCCTGGACATGGGAGGAAAGGGACCGAAGAGGTCCATGCCCCATTGGGCAAAAGGCCAGGGGGCGGAGAGTTGGGAGAGCAGCACAGCCAGCTGGCATTGCACGACGGCATGATGTTGGCAGCGGTCACACTTCTTAACAAAGTTGGCTGTGTCCTCCCTCATCGTCTCCTAGAAGTATCCTTGATGGAGGGCCTTGTACGCTAAAGTCCTGCCCCCCACATGGTTCCCGCAGAGGCCTTCATGAATTTCCTGGAGCATGAGTGCAGCCTCCATGGGCCTCAAACACTTGAGGAGCAGATAGGAGTATGATCTCTGGTTGAGCAGTCCATCCATCAGCACGAAGCACGCGGCCTTCCTTTCGATAAGGCCGACCTCTACCCGATCCTCAGGCAAGGTACCGTCGGTGATGTACTTGTCCATCCAGCTAGGCTCCAAGGTGACCTGCTAGATCTCTCTAGAGACTTCATAGCTCGGGACTTGGAGATGTTCGATGTGGGCGCGGCCCAACGATGAGTCCGGCAAGGTTGCTAGGCGAGAGAGGGAGTCAATACGGGCATTTTCTTCACATGGGATGTGGGAAACACTAAAGCGCTTGAAGCTCGCCGTGCTTGCCCGTACCAACTCTAGGTACTTCAACATTTGAGGATCCCGCACCTCATACTCGCCTGAGACCTACCCAGCAACTAGCTACGAATCGATGAATACTCTCAAGCTGGTCACACCGAGCTCGCGAGAGACCCTCAGTCCTGCAAGGAGTGCTTTATACTCTGCCTGGTTGTTGGTGGCGGTGAACCGGAGGCGGAGCGCGCATTCAGCTACGACTCCTTCGTTATTGGCGAGGATGAGGCCAGCCCCGCTTCCATCGGAATTAGAGGCTCCGTCCACATGCAGGACCCATGTCCTCCTCTGGTTCAGGTCCTGGTTGTTGACTCTGGGGGTTCTCTTCCGGCCCCTCGCCCAGGCCTGCACACTCAACTAGAAAGTCAGCCAGTACCTGCACCTTCATGGCCGACCGTGGTCGATAGGTGATGTTGAATTTGCTGAGCTTCAGCGCCCACTTCGCCAGGCATCCAGATGTGTTAGGTTGGCTAAGCACGGCCTTCAATGGTTAGTCTGTCAGGACCACGATTAGGTGCACTTGAAAATAAGGCCTGAGGTGCTGGGCAGACACTATTAGCATAAAAATCAATTTCTCGGATCGAGAGTACCTGAGCTTTGCATCGCGAAGGAGCTTGCTTGTATAGTACACAGGTCTCTGGATTCCTTTGTCATCCGTCTGGACTAAGACCGAGCTGATGGCTTCCATAGTGACTGCCAGATATAGGAGGAGCTATTCTCCTTCCTCTGTCTTGGAGAGTAGTGGTGGTGATGCAAAGGTCTTCTCCAGCTTTTCAAACGCCTCCTGGCACTCCTTCGTCCAGGAAAAGTCATGCATCTTCCTCAGCGCCTTGAAGAAGGGCCGGTAGTGATCAGCAGATCGTGAAATGAATCGGCTCAGGGCTGCTACCCAGCCAGTGAGCCGCTGGACTTGCTTCTTGGAGGTGGGCTGCTCCATGTCAAGGATCGCCTGAACCTTCTCCGGGTTGGCTTCTATCCCTCTCTAGGTCACCATGAAGCCAAGAAACTTCCCTACCGCCACACCAAAAGCACACTTCACCGGGTTCAATTTCATTTGATGGATGCGAAGGTTGCGGAAGGTCTCCCCCAGGTCGTCGATGTGGTCCGAGGTTGGCTTGCTCATCACTAGCATGTCATACACATATACCTGCATGTTGCGATCAATTTGGTCTCTGAAGACCTTGTTGACCAACCACTGGTATGTGGCACCTGCATTCTTCAGGTCGAAGGGCATCATCTTATAATAGTAGGTCCCACGGTCCGTGATGAAGGCAGTGTGCTCCTCATCTTCCGAGTGCATCTGGATCTGATTGTATCTAGAGAAAGCATCCATGAAGGATAGGAGGCGGTGACCCGAAGTGGCATCCATGAGCTGGTCGATCTTCGAGAGGGGGAGCTGTCTTTCGGGCAAGCTCAATTGAGGTCGGTGTAGTCCACACAGATCCTCCACTTGCCATTGTTCTTCTTCACCATCACCACATTTGCCAACCAATTGGGATACTATTGCTCTCGCACGAAACCGACAGTGAGGAGCTTCTCCACCTCTTCATTGATCGCCTTCTGCCTTTCTGCAACAAAGCTTTTCTTCTTTTGCCGAACTGGACGGCACTTTGGATCAATCTTCAACCGATGGGTGATGATGTCCAGGGGAATACCCGGCATGTCCGCCATGAACCAGGCGAACACATCTGCGTTCGCCCGAAGGAAGTCCAGCAAGCAAGCCTGCTCATCCTCTGGGAGTTGGGCTCCTACCTGCACCGTTCTCTGCGGGTCTGAGCCAAGGGGATATGTCAGCAAGTGCTCAACCGGGCCATCCCTGGGATCCTGCGCCCTTTGATCGAGGTCATCAACATCAGAGTCAAACTCAGCACTCTGGGCACCCGAGATAGCCTGCAGGCAATGCTGGATGGGCTGAACTGCCCCTCTCATCTCCCCCACTCCAAAAATGGTGGGGAACTGCACCAACAATCTCCTGGTGGAAATGACTGCATCAAGCTAGTTGAGCCCTGGGCAGCCCAAAATGGCATTATATGGTGACGGGAGTCGGACGACGGTGAAGGTCATCATGACCGTGCTCTGCCGGGATGAAGTTTCGATGGTAACAAGGAGAGTGATCTCTCCCTCAACTCCTACAGAATCTCCAGTGAAACCTATGAGAGGGGTGTGCACCGCTTTAGCCGATCACAAGATAAATTCATCCGGAAGAAAGCATCATAAAAAAGTATGTCGGTAGAACTCCCACTATCAACCATAATCTGATGTATAGGATGCTTAGCGATGGTCATTTCGACCACCACCGCATCGTTATTTACATTTTCACTTTCATTTTCACCTCCCTTCCCCTTTTCAAAGGGGAGTACATTTTCTAGGTCTCCTCCCTCCTAGGCTCTCTTTGATGCGCGCCCTACCCCCCAAGAAATCATGCCCACCGGCTTCTCCGTGGGACGGTTATCTACTGTAGGAATAGGGGGAAGGGCCGCAAGTGGCTGGTCCTATGTCAGGGATTCTCTTTCCACGAACTTCTTGAGATAGCCCCGTCTAATGAGGTCCTCGATTTCTCTCTTCAAGTTACGGCACTCCTCCATGTCATGGCCGTGGTCATGATGGAACTGACAGTACTTCGTCTTGTCATGATTATTCTTCAGGTTCTGAGGAGGAGGTCGGCGGAGGTAACCCTTGCCCTCGATCTCCATGAGGATTTTGGTTCTTGGAGCAAAGAGGGAGTAAAGGTCCACTCCAGAACGGGACCATTCATTGACTTCGACCCCGACCGAAAGTCCATAGGTGGCCCAGGCTTGCGGGGCCCCTGAACATCCTTCGAGGTGGGCCTCTTTGAAGGCTTCCCGTCCAGCTCTCTCCTGGTATGGTTAGCCTCCTCAGCTCGGATATACTTGTGGATGCGGAGGAGGAGTTCGGAGTACGTCTTGGGTGGCTTTTTGTCCAACGAATATGTCAGACGAGAGGTCTTGAGCCTTCGCTTCAATGCCGACATGGCGACAGGCTCATCCAAGCTATAGATTTCCAGGGTAGCAGTCTTGAAGCGGGTTACATAGTCCCGCAGTAGCTCCTGGTCTTGCTGGTGGATTGAGAAGAGGCTGTCCACATCCCTCAGCACCTTTCGACAAGCATCAAAGTGTGCCACAAACTTTCCTTCCAATTGCTGGAAGGAGTCGATAGATTCAGGCTCGAGGTGGGTGAACCAAACTCGAGCGACTTTCTGGAGGGTGGCCAGAAAGGCAATGCACAGAAAGGTGTCCGTCACCCCCTGGACTCTCATGAGAGCTTTATAGCTCTCCAGGTGATCCAGGGGATCGGTGGTCCCATCGTAGGGATCCACCTGAGGCATGCAGAACCGACTCAGGATCAGTTTCTCTTGGATTTCCCGGGAGAAGGGGGTTGGGTGTTATAGCCCACCGGCTCGCTAGGGGAGCCCTACATGTTGGTGAACCAGCAGGAGAGCTCCACCAATTTGTGCTCTTACTCTTCCAGGTGCCTTTCAGCTAGACGCCTGATGGCCTCGCCAGTGGAACCTTCCACCGAGGCCGTTGGAGAAGAAGGTGCTGATGGGTTGCGGTGAGAGGCCTTGTCGCAGTGGTGCTTGTTGCGCTTGGCAGCATCATTGTTGTCCGCCGGGGATCAGCTCTCATAGTCCGTCGACCCAAAATGATTTCTCTTCGCGGGGGTCTGGTGACTCCCGCGAGGATTGGTTGCTGCTCGCAGATGGGATGGCCTGCCTTGGATGGAGTGCAGGATTCCATGGGGGCTCGCGGCTTGGGCGCGGGGGTCCCTGGCTGGGGTTGAGTCACCAGGGATGACTACTAATGCTGTAACTGCCTCACGGCCATAGTCAGTGTCTGTAATTATTGGACAATGGTAGCATACTGACCGTCCACTGAGGGCGGTAGAGGAGATGGAATAGGAGGAGCGAGGAGTTCCCTTTCCGGGCTGCGGGGGCCTAGAGAAGAGGGAACCTCCCCTGCTGGTGGAGGCTTCATGTCTGTGAGTCACCACCATACTTGGGATCGAGCTACTCTCGAGCTCAAGGGGGGCTTACTCGTATAGGGGCCTTGTTCCCCCCTACCTGGCATGCCAATCTGTTGCCAACCTTATCGCTATGGCCTGCAGCTGTGAGTTGGCGTCAAACTGCGATCCCGTTTGCTATGGAATCCTATCGCTCCCAGACCTGCAAAACGAGGTTAGAGATCCGGGCCGGGGATCCCGATGGGGGCACTCCGATGGTCAAGTTAGAGAGCAGTAAAGTGGAACTGATCCACTAAGATGGATCCCCACTAGGTCTCCATGCTTAGAGGAGTCTTTGATGAGAAAATGAGTGAGAACAAGAGGGATGGGCATTCTGGTTCCTTCCATGGGGCTCGTCGAGCTCGCTCCTGCAAGTTCCTTTGGAGCTCCTGTCTCAGGATCGCCTCCTCTTCTTGTGTGCGTGCTTGCCCTCTCGATTGCTTACCTTTCTTCTTGCCCGTGGTCTCCGTTTTGAGATCGTTGGTTGTTGGATACCTTCGTGCCTTGATTCCCCCTCCTGGGGAGGCTCTGGAGGTCAACGATGCTCAGTGACCATTCTCCTAGGTCATTCCCCCTTACAGTCGGGAGTTAAGTGGTGAGCCGGTCTCGTATGCCATGCAATCATGAAAGGGGGAACTTGGCGAGGTGTCGATCCTCGCGAAAGCAAACTCAGGCCTGAGGCGTTGACCGTGGCTCTCTCTTTCGGAGTACCAGGTTACCGGGTGCCTGATTCGGTATCTTGAGCAGGGTGCCCCTTATAAACTGGTGCAAACGAGGTTCCATGCATCGTTACAGGCCTGGGGATACCATACTAGATGCACCGCCTGTGCGCGCTGTCCTCAGCAGCCTCCTCAGGGCTTGCACCCTCGGTCCTTCCGTGCTCCGCAGAGAAGGCTGACTTCGATCGAGGTGGACCTGTCTGGGGGTGCCACCTGGCAGAAGGAGCGGGGGTGGACCCATCTGGGGGTGCCACCTGGCGGGAGAGCAAAGTCAAGTCCACTTTGATCAAGGTGGACCCCTCCCAGTCAACACCTAGCAAAGTGGCAGAGACAAGCTCGACTTCGACCGAGGTGGACCCATCAAGGGGTGCCACCTGGCGAAGGAGCAGAGGTGCCCGGCTCGACTCCGACCGAGGTGGACCCATCTGGGGGTGCCACCTGGCAAAGGAGCAGAGGCAGGACCACTTTGACCGAGGTGGACCCCTCCTGGGTCGATACCTGGCGAAGTGGCAGAGGCTAGCTCAACTTCGATCGAGGTGGACCCATCTAGGGGTGCCACCTAGTGAAAGAGCAGGGGGAGCCTGGCTCGACTTCGACGAGATGGGCCCATCTGGGGGTGCCACCTGGTGAAGGAGCAGAGACAGGGCCACTTCGATCGAGGTGGACCTCGCCTGGGTCAACACCTGGCGAAGTGGCAGAGGCCAGCTCGACTTCGACCGAGGTGGACCCATCTGGGGGTGCCACCTAGCGAAGGAGCAGGGGGATCCTGGCTCGACTTCGACGAGGTGGGCCCATCTGGGGGCACCACCTAGCAAAGGAGCAAAGGTAGGGCCACTTCGATCGAGGTGGACCCCGCCTAGATCGACACCTAAAGAAGTGGCAGAGGCCAGCTCGACTTCGATCGAGGTGGACCCATCTGGGAGTGCCACCTGGCGAAGGAGCAGAGGGAGCCTGTCTCGACTTCGACAAGGTGGGCCGATCTGGGGGTGCCACCTGGCGAAGAAGCAGTGACAGAGCCACTTTGACCGAGGTGGACCCCGCCTGGATCGATGCCTGGCGAAGTGGCAGAGGTGCCAAGCTCGGCCCGAGGTCAGCTTGACCACTAGCCAAACCACCTAGCAGGAGAGCCCGTAGATGACGCCGCGTGGTACTGCCTGGCGGCCAACTGGATCTGATGCACACCCCACGTCAGCAATGTTGCCATATCAAGGATATTGCCAACATAAAAGAAGCTGATGATCATTCACCAAAGATAGGTAAAATGTCATCTGTTAGTAGCAAACATAATCTAGAGGTATCTATAATATCATTATTTTATGTAATCCTTGTAATTTAATATTTTTTATGAAAGTTGGCTAACTCTCTATTATTTCTTGAATGGTGATAGAGTTGAACTAAACTTATCTCAAGTAAACATATCACCCATTCTTGAATCATCTAAAATTTTAAGTAAAATTTAATTTAATGAATTTACAGATTTTAATAGAATGGTTCAATGTTATTAACTGGTGAATCATCAAGACTTACTCATTATATTATATGAAATAAGTACTTGCAGGATGAAGAAGTAATTTTATTGGATATGTCAGAGAAAGAAGTAGGCAAAGAAACATTTATTTCTGATTTATTTCTGATGATAAAGATAAGATGTTGATGGACAAAAATTTAGGAGATGTATTTTGTGAGGTTTCTGTTTGTTATGCAATTGAACCCGATGCTCCATTATTTGTAAAGGGCAAAAGTCGATCTTCAATGAAACATGCTGTGGGCACTCACATTATTTGGTGAAAAGATTATGTATGTATCTGTGTATATTATTGATTTAATAATGATTTATACTAGCTCTAAAATGATGTATATTTATATGGTTCCTTTCTTTTGGAGATTCAGGTGATATAATAGAAGGTGTCAAGGAAGATATGGAAATTTTGTAAAGTTTACTTTATTTTTATTCTCTTTATGGTATAGCAAAATAGTTGGAACTTGTTTTATGATATATTTTGAGTTTTAGTATTTACTTTCTTTTAAAATCATCAAATACAATGTTTTGTTTCTTGTTTTTTAGATTTTGATGAAATTAAAAAAGTTGTTGAGACAATATTTTGTGAGACTACCACTATGTATGTTCAACTATATTTAATATAATGATGAAAATTATCTTGTTTATAGTTATTTTATGTCTTTCTATTTTATTTGTTATTACAGGTGATCGATATTTTGAAATTAGATTGAGTAGGATTATATTTAATTATATACCCATATTTTATTATTGATAGTACAAGTTCATTTATACCCATGCTTTGTTAATTCCAATGAATCCTAATTCATGTGTATTTAATTATCCATATTTTATAAAGAAGGGTATAGACTAGATTTATACCCACTTATACAATCTTACCTATGTTAGATATTACATGGGTAAACCACACCTACATATACGGAAAAAAAAATATGACTATAAGTTACACCCATGCCGGACATATCCACGTTTAACCAAACGTGTGTATCAACGTGGGTGTAGGTATATATCCACGTATTTTTTACATGGGTGTCGCTCAGTTTTTTTGTAGTATAAATTCTAAAAATGGTAAATAGATGTTGGATGATATTTTTCTAGAACATAACTATGAGCTGTTTATATCATCAGCTAGTTATCCACAATCCCATAAGAGGATCAGCACACTAGAAGAGGCAGAGATCGGTAATTTATATGCCATGAATATTCTCACAATTCAAATATACTTTACCATGGCTAGAAAGAAAGGGGATAGAAGATAACTGATTTCATAGAAAATGATGCTCATAATTTTATCTATAGGGAGCATCAGAGTCAGTTGAAAGAAGGAGATGCACAATCAATGATAATCCATTTTACATAAATGCAAGTAAAAAATTTAAATTTCTTTTATATTTTGGACCTGAATAATAATGGATAGCTCAGGTTTGTCTTCTGGATCCATCATAGACCAAGATTGGCAAGCACTTATTTTAGTGATGTACTGACCTTTGACTTAACCTATTTGACAAAACATATGAAATGCCTTTTTATCCATTTATCGGAGTCAACCATCATGAACAGTCCACATTGCTTGGTTACGCATTATTATCAAATGAGAGGATTGAGACATTTAAATAGATATTCCAATCATGGCTAGATACAAATGATGGTCAACCACTTAATGCCATCATAACTAACCAAGATAAAGCAATCAAGACTGTTGTTAGGGATGTTTTTCTCAATGCACGATATAGATTTTATCTTTGACATATATTGAACAAGATTTCTGAAATGATTGGCCATGTTTGCACTGCAAATCCCAAATTTATGGTTGAATTTGAAAAGGTGATATATGATTCAATTACCATAGTATCATTCGAAGAAAGGTGGACACATTTAATGGAGAAGTTGAAGAATGCAAGACTGTAGATTGGTTAAATGACATTTATTAATGTCGGGATAAATGAGTTCCAATTTACCTTAAGGATATATTCTTTGCAGGTTTGTAAGTTAGTATGATTGATTAATATTCATGTTTATAAATTTCTAACAAACTTTATATATTTAATGCTTCTTTTTATTAATAATTGTGAGCAGGGATATCAACTTCACAAAGGAGCGAGAACATCATCACTTCTTTGATGTGTTTATAAACTCGAAGACGACACTCAAGAAATTTATCGATAAGTATGAAGATGCTGGGAGAAAAGATATAAAGCAGAAAATGAGGAAGACAATAAAACATTCCAAACAAATACTTTCCTAAAGACATCCTCTCCTTTAAGAGGCAAGTAATATGAAAATATATAATGTGCATATTCAAAAAATTTCAGAATGAGATCCTTGAAATGGCTGCATCAAATGCTAAATTAATTAAAAAAATTGACAACTGTGATGTATATTATATTAAATCATTTGAAAGAATTGAAGTTGATGAAATGAAGAAGGAGATTATAAAAAATTATGTGGTTTCATATGATAAAATCTTGGAAGATGTTCAATGTCAGTATGGATCCTTCCAGTACAAGGGTTACCTGTATAGGCATGCCTTATTAGTTTTTCATCAAAGCAATATATTTCGTATCTCAAATAAGTACTTCTTGAATAAATGGTGCAAGGACATGAAATACCAATTTGACGATTTCGAATTCAATAGTCAATTTTATGATAAAAGCACACAAAAATCATGATGCACAGTCAAGGAATTATTTAAATTCAGATGTCTTATTTTATGTTTACATAAACCTATCGTAGATATGCTTTGATGAGTCATCAGATGATGAAGCTTGTAGAGATAGCCTTCAAGTCTGAAGATGCATTTAATTTAGTGATGGAGGATCATATATCATTATTTTAAAGAACTGTAGATGCTAACTATGCAGCTAAGAAAAGTACATAACTTGTAATCCGAGATCCCGACTAAGTTATTACAAAAGGTCATCCAAGAGAGAATAGAATTAAAAGTGAAGTTGAGAAAAAGTCAAAGAGATCAAGAAAAATATGGATAAGACTTCCGTTGACACTCTTGTACAAAATGAAAGAAGAGCTAGTACAAGCAAGAGGCAGACTTCCCATAATGTAGTGAAAGTACTCGAACAAGTAATTAAACCTACTATACCATCTTTCGATCCTTTTTTAGATAAATTTGATACTTATATATGCAGTCAACTAATACAAGAGAGGATATCAAATTCTGAATTTTCATATAGTCTTGTTTATATATATTATATGGAGAAATTTAAAAAAGGATGTATTGGACATATTATTGAATATGCTTATTTCAAATATAAATTTTATGATAACTTTATGTATCCAAAGACTAAAACAGGGATAACAGAATTATGACACCCCTTGAAATAATGGAAGTGAAGGAAATAACTACTCATAATAGGACTTCCCATCATCCATGTTTTGAATAATGACTCCTAGAGTGTTAAAAATTATCGCGGATGCTAGAAGATTACTCAAATTGGTCGAAATAGTAATACGGCACTCCAATTTAAAAACTACGATATCCTAGTTAAAAAATTATGATATCCATGCATAAAATATAAAATAAAACTTTCTAACCCCTTCTACCTATAATACATATCATACGTGGCTTGGTTTATCACTTCCAGAGTATAAGAAAATACCACAGATGCTATTAGCTTAATTAAATAGTCTGAAATAGTATTACGATATCCAACTTCAAAAGCTATGACACCCTGGTTAAAAAACTACGAAACTCATATACAAAAAATAAAATAAAACTTTCTAATCCCTTCTACTTGCAATATATGTCATCCATGGCTTGGTTTATGACTCTCAGAGTATCAAAAATTATCATGGATGCTATAAGATTAATCAAATAGGCCAAAATAGTATTACGATATCCCAGTTTAAAAGCTACGACATCCTTATTAAAAAACTATGATACCTATGCATAAAATATAAAACAAAACTTTCTAATCCCTTATACTTGTAATACATGTCATCCATGCTTGGTTTATGACTCCCAGAGTATCATAAAATATCATGGATGCTATAAGATTACTCAAATAGGCCGAAATAGTATTATGATACCCCAGTTTAAAAGTTACAACATCCTAGTTAAAAAACTACGACATCCATGCACAAAATATAAAATAAAAGTTTCTAACACCTTCTACCTATAATACAAGTCATCCATGGCTTAGTTTATGACTTCTAGAGTATTATAAAATGGATGCTAGAAGATTACTTAAATAGGCCAAAATAGTATTACGACATCTCAATTTAAAAGGTACAACATCATAGTTAAAAAACTACGACACTCATATACAAAATATAAAATAAAAATTTTTAATCCCTTCTACTTGTAATACATGTCATCCATGACTTGATTTATGATTCCTAGAGTATTGTAAAATACCACGGATGCTAGAAGATTACTCAAATAGGTCGAAACAATATTACAATATCCTAGTTTAAAAGCTACGACATCCTAGTTAAAAAATTAAAACACTCATGCACAAAATATAAAATAAAATTTTCTAACTCCTTCTACCTATAATACATATTATCTATGAATTGGTTTATGATACCTAGATTATCATAAAATATCACAGATGCTAGAAGATTACACAAATAGGCCAAAATAGTATTATGACATTCCAGTTTAAAAGTTACGACATCCTAATTAAAAAATTATGACACCCATGCATAAAATGTAAAATAAAATTTTGTAACCCTTTCTACCTGTAATACATATCATCCATGACTTGGTTTATGACTTCCAGAGTGTTATAAATTATCATGGGTACTATAAAATTAATGAAATAGCCCAAAACAGTATTACGACATCCAAGTTCAAAAACTATGATATCCTAGTTTAAAAATTATGACATCCATGCATAAAATATAAATTAAAACTTTCTAACCCCTTCTACCTATAATACATGTCATCCGTGACTTAGTTTATAACTCCCAGAGTATCATAAATTACCATGAATGCTATAAGATTAATTAAATAGCCTGAAATAGTATTACATTCCAGTTTAAAAACTATGATATCCTAGTTAAAAAACTATGACACCCATACAAAAATATCAAATAAAACTTTCTAACCCCTTCTACCTGTAATACATATCATCCATGGCTTGGTTTATGACTTCCAGAGTATAAAAAAATACCATGAATGTTATAAGATTAATCAAATAGCCCGAAATAGTATTACGACATCCAAATTCAAAAACTACAACATCCTAGTTAAAAAACTACGACATCTATGTATAAAATGTAAAATCAAAATTCTAACCCCTTGTACCTATAATACATATCATCCGTTGCCTGAATGATTACTTTCAGAGTGTCAAAAATTATCATGGATGCTAGAAGATTATTCAAATTAGCCGAAACAGTAACACAACACCCCGTTTAAAAACTACGATGCTCTAGTTAAAAAACTATGACACCATGCATAAAATGTAAAATAAAACTTTCTACCCCTTCTACCTGAAATACATGTCATCTATGGATTAGCTTATGACTTCTAAAGTGTAAAAAAATATCACAGATACTATAAGATTAATGAAATAGCTCGAAACAGTATTACAACATCCAAGTTCAAAAACTACAACATCCTAGTTAAAAAACTATGACACCCATACAGAAAATATAAAATCAAATTTTTTAACCCCTTGTACCTATAATACATATCGTCCGTTACATGATTTATGACTCTCAGAGTGTTAAAAATTATCATGGATGCTAGAACATTACTCAAATTGGCCGAAACAGTATTACGATATCCCAATTTAAAAACTATGATACCTTAGTTAAAAAACTATGACATACTTATAGAAAATATAAAATCAAAGTTTCTAACTTCTTCTACCTGTAATATATGTCACCTATGGTTTGAATTAAAATTCTTACAATATCATGATAGACTTCTAAGAAACAAAGTTTAAGTAAATATTGAAACATGATTATGACACCTTATATATATAGTTATGACATTTCAATTTGAAAACTATGACACCCTGTCAAGAAATATAATATTCCTTTATAACATCATCACATCAATGAAGAAATTTGATATTTTGGAAGTAAACATAATATCTAAAATACAAAAACTTAATGTAATGAGAAAATGATATTTATAACATTACTGTTTGAATGAATTACATAATTTTTCTTTTGGAATGATGCTTAAAATATAACATCAATTGACTTACAAATTTCTGTAACATATTATAGAAGTGCATGAATTGAAGAGAATATGTATATTTAACAGCACTATCAATCTTTTGATTAGGACTCTTTCTCAATAATCTTACTGCTAACTGGTACTAATAGGCACTGATATCTTTTTCTATAAAATCCCAACAATCAGGCTTATCCATGCGAGCAAGAAATTTCATATATTTCAAGCAATATAATATGTAGTCTAGTAATCTTACGGGTTGGGAAGGGCATTCAGCAATCTCTAGCATGGACTAATTCTTCACCTCTCCATTGTTACAGAATATATAAAATATTGGCTCAAGTATATTGTACCACTTTCTTGCATTCGCTTTGTACCTGAAATTATATTTTATGAAATTCAGATTCATCAATACCTTTCTTTATATGTCAACCACAACCAGGTGCCAGTACAAATTGTCTAAGTTGATGATGGTGAACAGAAACCGAAATTCCTTCTTATCTTGATCACCAACTCCATTAAATATCATAGTCCCGACTGTTTCAGCAAATTTTTGAAATAGTGATACTGATATCAAACACATGCAAAAGGTCATTACAAGTGCAATGATGTACTTATGATATCTATGTGGATGCTCTATACAGTTATTTCTAATGAACTCCTGCCTGGCATCAATTATCTGGCAATGCAATATAAACTAATTAATTAAAAGTAACATAATTTCATACAATTCTAAAAATCAATATAAAAGTTATTAAAAAATATAATAATATATAAAAAGAATAACATCAAAATAAAGTAATACTTCGTTACTTATATTATCAACTATCATATCATTATTAAGGAGATCAAAAATATTTTTCCTTGTGATAGTGCCTCCAAATTTATTGGTGTAGATGATCTCTCTAAAATTAATAAATATAAAGGATATTATACATTTTAGATCATAAAGTAGCATACATAATAGAAAAAATAGATATCACTTATGAGTTGATCATTTCTTTCAAAAAGGTTTTGATCAAATTTTTATCATCTTCAAATTATAGATTCAAATTTGATTCATCAAACTGAGATGTGTCCATTATCTTCATCTTTTTTTGGGTTTGCTTGTTTCAAAAGTAGAATCTACTATCATTTGTGAGGCCTTCCATAGTGTAGGTTGATTTTTTATCCTTTTGATAAGTGAAGAAATAAGAGATTTTTCTTTGACCCCTCAGCATCCTCAGTCACAGGGATGTCCTTTAATGTTTTCTCTATCCTATGTTCAACCTCAATCACAGGGATATCATAAATTATTTTCACCATCCTAGATTGATCTTGCCCCATTACTTCCACCTCCTTCTCTATATCATCTCCCTCCATCCCTTTGTGCCCTTCTTTATTGGCATTGCTATCTTTTTTTAGCAATAAACTAAGGAGAGTTTCAACTATGGCAAGCTTCTTCTTTATATCTTCTACTTCATTCTTCAACGGTGCATAGTTTGCACAACTATTTTCGAGGTTCCAAAGATGCTACTATTTCTTTAGTGATAAGCTACCATTCCGTTATCATAGGCTCGATAGCTCTCTCCAACTGCAAGCCAAGAACAATAATAAATTAACTTTATATTAGTAATAATAATTTTTTGTTCATTATGTTTATGATATAATGGATTATCTTACCAACTCATGAGGCTGGATATTGGCAAGCTGAACATTCTGTGTCTTCAATTGGCTGTCATACCACTTCAACAGCCTAGGTAGCTTATTAGGATGTGTTGGGGCTCTTACTGTGCTATGCTCGAGAAACCAAACTTGTACATAATAATCATATAATTTAAAAATATGAAAAGTTTAAAATAAATGTAATTATACTTTTGCTACATATTAATGATCTTTACCACCAAAGCAGTCGAACATCCAAACAGGGTTGGCTACCTCCTACCCTTGTCACTTCTCCTAGATTAGACTAGCTCCTTAGATCTCAAGCAAGCAGCAACATCTGGGAGAGCCATAACAATCAACTCCTTTTTTGCGAAAGCCCAGTCGATTTGTCCCATTTGAGATAAAACATCAAAGTAAGGGATGATATATATCTTGGACAAGCTTGATTTGACTTTGATGATAAAAACAGTCTAAACATGTATGCGATCCAAAGTCTTACGGTATCCTCAACATTCTCTTATATGTTTGATGAATGAAGTTGCACTATCAACTTCTCTAGCTCCTTATTTTGAAGATTTAATTCCCTACCAAATCTTCGAAATAACTTGCCCTTTTTATCTTGGCCTTTCATTGCAATCTTGTTTCCATGGCATGGCAAATCCAAAATTAGGGCCACATCTTCGACGTTGAATGTAAGTACTTTGCCATAAAAATTAAACTTGTCACCTCCCTTGTAACATCTAATAATATTAGCTAGGAGTCACCCGTCAACTATGAATGGCTACATGTCGACGAACGCACCGAATGGAGTCTTCCGGATAATTTCTAAATGAAGACTAGAAAAATCCATCTTCCATACTTTTTCAACATACACTACCGACTTGCAACAATTTTTAAACAGTTATAAAGCCTCCACACTAGGCAGTCGAATAATTGCAAGATCACCTGAAATATAAGTAAAAAATAAATATAAGTTATGAAACAATAAACTCTAACTAACTATTATAAAAAATATAAGCCATCCTAGCTTAAAGATGTACAGCGTATTATAATATTTGAAGTAAGATGTCATGAATCTTGATCTAGGATGTCAAAATCCTGTTTCAGACTTAATTACTCTTGATTCTTTTCACACTGGCTTGTTATGACATGGGGGTGTTATCATGAGATTCTATGAGTTTTAATTTAGATCACAAGTAACACGTATTACAAGTAGAAGATGTTAGAAACTTTTATTTTACACTTTCTGCAAGGGTGTTGTAGTTTTTTAACTAGGATATCATAGTTTTTATACTGGGGTGTCATAGTTTGTTAACTAGGATATCATAGTTTTATATGTATTACTGGTAAAAGGGGTTGGAAAGTTTTATTTTATATTTTATACATAGATCTCATAGTTTTTTAACTAGGGTATGTGAGAATTTTTTTTTAATTTAGGCTAACATTAATTAATTTTTTTTTTTATTAAAATCGTGTTAATTTTATGGTCCATGTTGATAGACATAGGTTGAGCCCATTATTATGTGATCATTGTTTGGGTTAGGAGCACCTCGTATGATTTGGTGTGGTTGAGGCGGCACGGTGTAAGCCTTAACCCGACTTGACTCATGATGGGAGGGTCAGTTAGAATATTTTTATTTTATTAGCTATGTCCCCTCTCCGCTTTCTCTATTTATATATTTCACGTATATTGTGATTTATAATATGATGATTTTTTCCATCAAGAGCCGCCTTTCTGAGGATGCCTGAAGAGAAGGATTCTGCCTGCGATGTTCGTATGAGCATCGAAATCAGGATTATAGTGAATACAGATATGCAATTCTTTTTCTCAGATCTATTTACAAGATTCTAATCATTTGATCAATCATAGATTTTAGAAAATTATTTTTTTTACATTTGGTATCAGAGCCCTGGTATCCGATTAGAATCACTTTTTTATGCATTAGATCTGTAAGGTTTTTTAAAACCTTCATTCTTTCTCTAATTTTTCCCCCATCTATTGTCATGGATCTATGCATGCCGGATGTTGTCCATGCTGTGGGTTGACCGGCAGCATCGAGATGAAGTCGCCATGATCGACGGTGGTAGGAGAAACTGGTAGGTTCATAGATGACTGACAGTCTCCATTTTTGACACCCCGAAAGCATTAAAAAAAATAGAACAAACTCTCCCGGTGGTGATTGAGCATCAAGACCCAATCCCAGTGATCGGGAACCTTCGATCTCGACCGGGGGCTGAGATCACATGTGAAACCATTAAAAAAATGGTTTGAAGGCCGATTGCAGTCGGTCGGCGACTATGGGAGGCCACAATCGCCATCCCTAGGCCGTCACCAGTGACCGTGTCTCCAAGCCGGTCTCCGTGATCGGTCTTCCCCGCCCCTTGCCCCCGGTGGTGGCAATCTGAGATCCTGATCACCACCGGTGGGCCAAACACAAAAAAAAATGTGTTACTGTTCTCTCCTTTGGACCGCACCAAATGTCAGTGACGCTGCCGGAGGCCATGACCGACATTTCTCAATCAGTTGTCGTGGTCGTTTGGCCAATCCAGTGTTGGCAGTGGGACATTTTGGAAGCACGGGGCGGTGGACCAAGTGAGACCCTTGTGATTTGGGTCTCGCGAGGAAGAAGTGGTTAGGCCTAGCGGGTTTTCGGGTTTTGGGTTTTAACCCAAAACCCATTAACTCATTATCACAAAAAATGATGACCATTTTGCACTAAGGCCCCTGGGTTTTCTAGAATTATATATTAGCCCATTTACAATTTAGTCCCTCCAAAATTTATAATTACATCTTGGTCCAAAAGGTCATTTTGCACTTAGGCCCCTGGACTTCCTGATATTTTATATTAATCCTTTCTACATTCAAGTCCTTGGAAAATATATATTTTCATATTGATTCAAAAAAAAGGGGATCGGTAATGGTAGGAACCACCATGCCCTCCTCCTCCTATACCTCGCTAGAAATGTCCGGCAGCGATTGACCGGCGATCATTCCGACGGTGGCGACTAAGGCTCGTTCACCAGTGCTGGTGCTGAGCATTGCTTGGCCCTTGGGATGTAGCTCCTGGCTCTATTTTCTCAAGAACCTCAAGGGGTCCTTCGCTATACTACCATCGGATGGATCCCGCTAGACTTTGGTGATTTGTGGTGTCCCATCGCAGGAACCTCGTCATCTTCTGGAAGGAGATAGCAGAGGCTATTGCCGGATTGCTGGACCCCGCTTAGTTTGTGGTGAATGCTGTGGTGGACTTCTTGGACAACTAGACAAGTGGCCGATGGCTCTCCCGTGTCACTCCGTTCTTATCTCTTCCCGAACTCTAGGTCACTGGTGGCCATGGAATGGCCGCTAGTGGTCGGTTTGGCCGGTGGCTCTTCTTGGAGGAAGATCCCAAGCTCAGAGAAGCCATTAATGAAGTTTTTTTAATTTTGAAAAGTCTCGGTTGAGATGAAAGGGGGAGGATGAAGAGAATGTTTTAAAAGATTTTGGATTGATGGGTTATCGGATTATAACCTGCTTTGAACAGAATTCATTAATTATAAATTTAGCCCAAATTGAAAAATTGGCTAGATCCAATTATATTAGGCTTGTTTTTAACTTTGGAATTAAGGGGTTTTTTGTATTTAAGCCCCTATAAATTTAATTTGAGTCCTAAAAGTTTTATATTAAGATCCTTATTTTTTTGAAAATGTATTTTATAGAAAAGTCCATATATTTTATGTAATTTATGGTTTTGGTCCTATATCTTTGTTTATTGATTAAAATTGCTGGAACTTGCTCATTTTATATCTGATTTGAATATTTTTTGAATCATTGGACTCATTTTAATTTGAAAAATATTTTGGTTGAGTTCTTCATATATAATAAAATATTTAAATAATTTAAAATTATTTATATGTATAATTTTACTCATTATTATATAATTTGAGTGTATTTTTATGTAGCTTCAAAGGGTTCGGAGTACTCTATGAATTTTGAATAGCTGAGTTATTGAGGACTAACGACTCATCTTTTATTTTTTTGAAAATTGTATTTGATGTCTCTATTGCAGTTGACCCAAAATTTACTATAATTGCTTATTACACTTATTATATACTATAATCTTGTCCAAAGATATTTTATAGTTATGTAGTAAGTGTCATTGATAGAAGTGGAAGTTAGAATGCATTATTATTATAATTGATCAGTGGGGTGCATGTTGTAGAGTTACCCATTTTGGACTGATCTTTTGGTGGCATACATGTCGTTGAAGTATGCCATTTTGTATTTATTTGGGCACTTATCTTTACTGTATGAATAATTTATGGATTGGCATAAGTATTTATTACCAAAGTGGTTTATTTATGTTATCCATGAATTTTTTATTATGAGAGGGTTTCTGAATATTGCATACATTCGCCTGCTCAAAGGGGGTTGTTGTATATTTTAATCTGAAAAGGTTGCATGGAATATTATGTAGTAATGGTGCTCTAGCTTTCATGGGCTTATCTATCTAAAGGGGATAGGTTCATGACTGTTAGGATATTTCATTTGCTTGGGCTTTATATAAAGAGTACTTATGTATCTTGCATGTTCTGCCCAAAGAAGAATATGTGATATTATATTTGGATTCTTGTATATCATTTATGGTATATGCCTATCGATTAGTACTTTGCATTCCTGACATCTTTGATTATACAGTCATTTATGTTAATAATAATATTGTTATTTAATTTTTTGACTGTGTCAAAATATCAAAGGTAGAGGTATATTAGACTTAAAAAATTTATCTATCTAAAGGGGATAGATTTTTGAATGCTTTGTATCCTCGTTATGTTAATCTTTACTTTTTAAATATATATATATATATTGGTCCTAAGAAATTTATTTACCAAAATGGAGACATTTTCAAAATTTGTATTTTTATTATATTGACCTTATTTTTAGAGCTCAAAAGTATATCACATTCTGTCTATAGGAGAGTTTTATGATGATATACATGATACATTTATTGAAAATGGCTTATTATATTCAAAATCTTTATTGATTTATTATTTGTACCTCAAAATATGTTGCATCATATATGAGCTTGATTGATATTTTATATATCTTATAGCACCTCAAAGGTCAAGACTTGATAATCCCTGATTGAAAGGTTTATGACTTTGAGATAGATGGTGACCACCAAAATAGCCTGTTCATTGAGATTTCAAGATCCTTCTGTGAGCTATTTAGAAGGGATTGTGTAGCATTATATATTGAAGAGAGTTTCTTATATGGATCATTTTTTTCTAAAGAAAGTTTTGTTGCATTGAATCAAAGGATCTCATTAAAATAATACTTGTAAAGATTTTCTAAAATATATTATTATATTTCTCTATAATTAACTATATAAAGACTATTTAGTAGTTAGTATATTTATGTTCAATAGAGTTAATGCTTCCATTATGATACTCTGACTGAAAGAAAATATGAAAACTAAAATTATGCTAGCACTAAGTATGATAGAATATAGATATTACATTATGTAATGATCTTCCATCTTGGTTATCTTATTAGAGTACCCTGGAATAAAGCTGTCTTAAAAATGGTAAAGAGTGAATTATTTTATTTAAAGTATATTTATATAATTGATTCCATTCTTATTGTTGTATCTAAGAATTGTGATCTAATTTTGACCTTATTTATGATAGATATGTAGAATCTGATAAAAGAAAGCCTGAATAGCTGATAGATAGATAACTTAATATATGAGATGTATGGTATGATGGTGTTAGGATTTATATTTTGAAACTAGATAGAATTATACCTAAAATTAGTATTATGAGATTTCTATCTCTAATACATAGGCTACTCATTATATTTAGTTTTTCTGTTGTGTAATTTAATGAACTTAAAATCATATATGTGAAATAATTAATAAATCATATCCTATTCTGTTTTAGAAATTTTTGATACTTTTGAAAAAAGATAAGAATATTGATAATGTATATCGGTCACATTCCAAGATCCCATATATAATAAATAAATAGTATTATTAAATATTTGCATAAGTATGGGATAGTTGTTTAATACACCATGCCTGAAATTTCTAAGTAAAATATTATGATTGAGAGGCAAAGTACACTCTGAAAGATATTGTGTGAAGTATGATGAGTGGATATAATTTATTTTAATATCTTTAGTATAAAACTCTAATGATTACCGTCTATATTTTGAATAAAATTTTTGATAAAATAATTATACAAGATACCTTTTATGTTGAAGATTGATAGAAAGTCCAATATCTTTTATCTTTATTGTTGGAGCTGTCATGTAATACTTAATCATTGATAATCCATCAATGAATAAATCTTGTTTTTATAATAATATGTTGTTTATTTTGGTTATCTAGTTATTTTTAAATGAATACAGATTCTACTATCTTAATAGAGGTATAAAGAATATTGAGTTAAATCATGCCATATTTGTAGATTCTGATTTGTATAATGTCAGATACTTCTATATATTAGAAGTATGACATTGAAGGAAAATAAGTTGTTGCTCTTATTTATATAAATATTATATTACATCCTACTGGAGAACAGTGGAAGAGCAATATTAAATATACAAACTAATTATATTACCTTCGTTACTAGTTGATGTAGTAATAGTAAAGAAATCATATGATAAGAAAATAGATACATGTCATTTCTTATGATAATGTAAATGACTGGAGGTTTTGTTTTATAGAATACTTGAAAATAGAATCTAGTGGCATTCTTGGATATACAGGCAAAGTTTGTGGCATATTGCAAAGTCACAATTTATATTATTTTTATTATGAAACTTTATCCTGAATCTTATAATTATTGATTATGTCTTAAAATCATTTATAATTTCTTATAATCATAAGCAGCTAATTCTTTAAAGGAATAATAAGAATTTTCATTATCTCTTTCTATATAAAGATAGAATTTTTATCAGTCAGAGATTGTAGTTAAAAGGGAGATATTTTATATAATATATAAAATCAATATTTATTGATTCCCTAATCAAGAATAAGACCCATAATTTTTATGAAATATGTCAAGAATATGGGCATTTTAAGAATCTTTTATGTTTTTTAGATTAGTGAAAGTTTGATATATTTATACATTGACTTGATTGACAAATTTTATTTGTCATTGATTGCTGGATTGTAATATAAGGATATATAAGTGTCGAGTGTATATGAATAAAGTCCGTATCAACTGATCCTCTAACCAAGAATTTGAAGTCCGTATGCTTTACAAAGCATATTGAAAATATAGACATATTGAATTCTTTTATTGTGCTTGATTAGTGGGAGTGACTTTTTGTTTGTACTTTATTATTATAAAGCTTGGTTTTATTTGATTTTTTTATCATATATATTTATATACATTGTTGACATGATAGTTAAAGAATTCCATTCCTTCCATTCCTATATGGTTTTATATGTACACATGTGTAACAAAATACAACATAGTATCTCAAAGGTTTTATATGTACATATGTGTAACAAAATACAACATAGTATCTCAACAATATATTTTGTCGTTATATGGGTATGTCTCATTTTGATAATTATGAGATCCCATTATGTTTGGAGATATACATACTTGTTTTGAAGTCGTGAGATTTCTCTAGCTTGTTATATGATGTGTATTTTCTAATTATACCGCAAGTGCACGGTGTGCAGAGTAGCACGTTCAACGAGTATGGATCGATCCCACTAGAAAATGGGTTTTAAACTATGTTCAAACCCTAGCTTAGATAGCCTGGCAAAAAAAATATATACCAAATTAATCAAATAAGAAGAAATATATAATTTAAAGATCTAAAACTTTTGAATCCACTAGACCAATGATTTCGAAAACTTTTCTAAGGATAACTTTTATAAAAAGTTCGTCTTCCTCCTTTGTAATAACCAAGCCTCCTTTGTAGTAATAACCAAGTATGGATTATAAAGAGATTTAACTCACCTATAATCCATCAAGATTTTACAAACAAAGAAAGAAATACAAAAATAAATTATTGAGCTATCTATCTTTCGTTCTTCTTGTACTGAATCAAGCATGAACTATGAAGGGATTGAAATCCAACTATAGCTCATCAAGTCTCTTGATGAGAAATTTAAAAAGGGAAGATAAACTCTTAAAAATTAAAGTCCGAAAATAAATTCCAATAAGGGCTTCTAATAATGGTCTGGCTTCATCGCCAACCCCAACCCAGAGGGTACGCTTAGCAGGACATGATTAAAATAAAACTTTAAAAATTATTAAAAAAATTAATTAAAATCAATTAATTATTTAAATTACAGAACTTAAATGTAAAAATAAAAACTACCCTAATTACAGGAATATAAATAGCATAAAATAAATTTACAAGAAATGAAACTATCCTGATTCAGAAATTAAAAATTGCAAGGAAAGAATTTAAAATAAAAAAATAATTTTTTATTTTGAATCAAATCTGATTATAAAATATTTAATTTTAAGCTAGTAACAGAGCTTTGAGTTAAAATATGAATTAAAAAAACCTAAGCTCTCCGTGAAAAACTGAAAAGGAGAAAAGGGAAGAGAAAGGAACGACGGGCTGGCTTCCGCCTCTGCTCTCGGCTTCTGCTCTCAGGAAAAATAAAAATTCGGAAAAAGCTCTCCAAGCCTCCTTCCGAAGTCTCTCGAATTTAAAGAGAAAGAAGGTGTGGAAATTCCATGCCGGACTCTCCTCTTCGTTGCTTCTGGGTCTCTATCTACATTTCGTAATCAACACCACCATCGCGATGTTATCCCGAATCCGTAGAGTCCGTGGTTGATCACTCTTCGTTTCTTTTCCATTCGGACATCCAGACTGACAAGAGGAGATGCAGTGATGCTGGGCGAATTGGAAGCTTCTCTGACATGGTGATGCAGCTGAGATTTTCCAGCCATGAAATCTTCTCTCGCCATGCGGCGGTGGCAGCAACAGGGAGGTGATGACCATGGATGGAGGACGGTGGTGAACGGTCACTTGGCAGTGATGAGGACAATCGAGCACAGGTGGAGCAGGGACAGCGCCAGCAACAGTGATGGAAGATCGGCGGACGGAAAAATGGGAATAAGATGGCTGAGAAGATGGGCAGCAGAGGAGGCGGAGAGCTGGGATTTTCCGACAGCTTGGGCGGAGATCTGATGGACTCTGGCCATGGTGGAGTGGACAGCGAGAACAGGGAGGCAGCGAGGTGGAGGACGGCTGGCGATTGTGTGGTTGTTTGGGAAGAAGATGGCCACGGCTACGAGCGGACGATGGCGATTTCTTCGAGTTTTCCGGACATCAACGACCTCTCTGGCAACAGAGGAGAGTCCCGGCGATGAGAGATGGAGCTCCGGCATCTTCCCCGGCAAGAACTCTCCTTCATTTGGCCTGTGGTCCACATGCAGGAATCGTGGACCGGCGGCCATGGGGGATGGTGAACCGGCTGGCACTTGTGGACCAATTGGCTGGTTCACTGTGAACCAGCTGCTTTAAAAACCGTGTAATTTTATGTTAATTCCTTCAAAATTGATTTCCCATCTCAATTCAAGTCCAATTCGCATGCTGTTTGCGCTGTTGGATCCCAAAAATTATGCTCTTCATGTTGGTGGGGTTCAATCATCTAAAACACTACATAAAAATATAAAATTTAATTAAATAAGGGTAATTTAATATATAATTTAATGCTTTAATACTTAATTTTTATGCATTTATCACTCCTCCCAACTTGAATCTTACTCGTCCTTGAGTAAGGATAAAAGATAATTCATGAATTTTTATTAGAAATAATTGAGGAGCCTACCAAAAACTCTTAATACCATACACAAGTTTATTCGGTCTTAAAAGTTACTCTCACACCTTTTTTATAACTAGAAGATTTTCTATTAGATAGCAAATGAAATGAATCATTGGGATATTAATAGCTTCAAGTAAATTGGTTTAGTACAAACTACTCATTTTTCAAAGATAATTCTTGACCACTTCTATTGTTATTTCCAAATCTTTTTCTTCCTTGGAGTGGAGAGATATTGTTTCAGTACAATTATGTTCATCTTATTATTATACTTTTTCTCTTTTTTAATACAAACCATGTAATGTGTTAATCTCTTAAGCTTTCTATCTGATCCTTGTAACAAGTTTTTGACCAATGTCTCCCAAATTAGTTGACCTTAGGGCACTAGGTGTAGAACACCCCTCGGGCTTACTGACTTGAGTCAGAAAGGCTATAGATCAAAACTGGCTGTAAGGCAAGGTTTTTTCACATCTCCACTTTTTGATGTGAGACTCAACCGCTTACTTAGACGAAGAGGCTCGGTTACTCGGTGAAACGATATTCAGAACTTGCTTTTATTAATTTTTTTTAAAAAAAATAATAAGGGAACTTTTGCATTAACAATACCTACACACACCTAAGAAGTAAATTCATTTTCTTTACAAATAGGAGGATTAGAATTATCCAGAAACTTGATTTCATTCTTACTTACCATTTTTACTTGAGTCTATTAATATTTAATCCCTCAATATTTCAAGAATTATCTAAATGTTCAATCAACTACTATTCAAAGTGTGTGATTCACCCTAAGTCCAAGGTCAACAAATATAAGATATTAAGGTGAAGGTAGCTCCAAATACTTATTCATTCAGCTTATTATCCCCCCCACAAATAAAAATGATTCTAGATGTACGCATGATATGGTATAAAAGGAAATGAAGACACTTGAGGAATTTTCTTGAGATCTTCTCCCAACTTAGCCAATAGAGTTTTATTCAAGTCAAACTCTGCTAAACCTAATAATATTTTAAAAAAAATTATTAGAAAGAAAGAAAGAAGCTAGGTTGCCTCTCAGAAGCACTAAATTTAAAGTCTTCAGCCATACTTGACAACAGGCTAGTCAAGATATGTCGGTTCATAAAGAACCATGGCTTCCTCTATAGATCCTGTGGGCAATTCCAAGAATGGTTTTAATCGTTGACCATTAACTTTGAAAACAACACAATTACTTGGATTTTCAATTTCCACAGCCCCATGTGAAAAGACTTCTTTAACTAAAAAAGGTCCTGTCCATCTAAACCTAAGCTTTCTAGGAGAAAGGTGTAACCTCAAATTGTATAACATAACTTTTTGTCTAGGAGTAAAAGATTTTCTGTGAATTGCTTGATCGTGAAATACTTTCGTTCTTTCCTTGTACACCTTAGCATTCTCATAAGCTTCATTTCTTAGTTCTTCTAATTCATTAATCTGAAGCTTCCTATGGTTTCCATCTAAATCCAAATCCATGTTTAACTTAATTGCCCATATAGCCTTGTGTTCCAATTCAACAGGCAAGTGACATGATTTTCCAAACACAATCCTATAAGGAGACATTCCTAGGTTGATCTTATAGGCAATGCAGTATGCCCAAAGTGTATCAACTAATTTCAAAGACCAATCTTTTCTATTGGCATTAACGGTCTTCTCCAATATTTGTTTGATTTGTCTATTAGATACCTCTACTTGCCCACTTGTTTGAGGATGATATGGTGTGGCCAATTTGTGGGTAACATTATATTTCTTCATCAAAGTGGCAAAGTGTTGATTGCAAAAATGTATCCCCCGATCACTAATAATTACTCTAGGAGTACCGAAACGGGAGAGAATGTTTTCCTTGATAAATTTGATAACCGCTTTGCTATCAGTGGATTTACATGGAATAGCTTCTACCCACTTAGACACATAATCAACAGCCACTATAATATATTCATTCCCAAAAGAGGTAGGAAATGGTCCCATAAAATCTATCTCCCAGACATCAAAAATTTCAACCACCAAGATTGGATTGAGTGGCATCATGTCTTTCTTAGTGATTCGACCCACTTGTTGGCATTTACCACAATTCTTACAATATACATGTGCGTCGTTAAATAAATTTGGCCAATAAAATCCACACTGAAGTACTTTGGCAGCTGTTTTCTTAGATGCAAAGTGACCACCATATGCCTGGTCATGACAAAATGATAGAATACTTCTAACCTCATTATCCGGGACACACCTCCTAATGATCTGATCAGGACATTGTTTAAACAGATAAAGATCATCCCAGATGAAATACTTCACTTGGGCAAAGAATTTATGTTTGTCCTGAGTGGTCCAATGAATAGAAACTTTATCAATGGCTAAATAATTGACAATATCAGCATACCCAAGTTCAATGGACATAGACAAGAGTTGTTCATCCAGAAAATACTCATTGACAGGTGGTTCACTAGATGGTTCAATAATGATTCAGGACAAGTGATCTGCTACATCATTCTCTGTTCCTTTTTTATCCTTAATTTCTAAGTCAAATTTCTACAGGAGTAAGATCCATCGTATTAAGCATGCCTTAGCATCTTTCTTTGCTAAAAGATGTGTCAACGGGCGAGCCACTTTGCTAAAATTGGATATGAACCTTCCATAAAATCCAGCGTATCCTAAAAATGAACGAATTTCTTTAACAGACTTGGATGGTGGAAGACTTGCAATTAGGTCAACTTTAGGCTTGTCAACTTCTATTCCCTTCCTTGATACTACATGGCCAAGCACTATACCTTCTCTAACCATGAATTGACATTTCTCCCAATTAAGAACTAAATGCTTCTCCTTACATCTTTCTAAAACTAGCCTCAAATGGTTTAAACATTTAGAGAAGGTAGGGCCAAAGACAGAAAAGTCGTCCATGAAAATTTCTAGAAATCGTTCAACTATGTCAGAAAAAATGCTGATCATACATCTTTGGAAGGTTGCTGGTATATTACATAACCCAAAGGGCATTCGCCTATATGCAAAGGTTTCGAATGGACACGTAAATGTAGTCTTTTCTTGATCTTCAGGGGCTATGGGAACCTGATTATAACCGAAGTATCCATCAAGAAAATAGTAAAACTCTTGTCCGGCTAACTTCTCTAACATCTGAACAATGAATGGCAAAGGAAAGTGATCTTTTCTTGTTGCCGCATTCAATTTTTTATAGTCTATACAGACCCTCCACCCCGTTTGGGTCCTAGTTGGGATGAGTTCATTTGCTTTATTTTGGATCACTGTTATCCCAGATTTCTTTGGTACAACTTGTACAGAACTCATCCATGAACTATCAGAAATGGGGTAAATAATTCCGTTATCTAGTAACATCAAAATCTCCTTCTTGACTACATCCTTCATGGCTGGATTCAATCTTCTCTGGGCATCTCTAATTGGTTTAGCCTCTTCCTCCAAATGTATCCTATGTTGAACTTGGAAGGACTTATTCCCTTAATGTCTGCCATGGTCCAGCCTATTGCTTATTGATTATCTCTCAAAATGGCTAACAACTCCTCCTCTTGTTTAGGATTTAGGTCTGAGGCAATAATTACAGGCAACGTTTCATTTGGACCTAAATACACATACTTAAGATGCTTATGAAGGGGTTTCAACTCTAACTTGGGTGCCTCTTCTATTGATGGCTTGGTTGATGATTTAGCCATTTTCAATAGTGTTTCAATAGGAGGCTCCCACCTCTGGCCATTTTTATTATCTTCAAATATTTTTTTCTAAATTCTCATCTTCATGGGTTGGCTAGATACTAGTCTCCTCAAGATCGACTTCTTCATCGCTAATGTCTATAGGTTCATAAATTTCATCTTGAATTACACTAACATTAGCATGCCTAGTAGATTCCTGTTCCAAATTAAATATGTTCAGATCAATAGTCATATTCCCAAATGACAGTTTCATAAGTCCATTTCGATAATTGATTTCAGCATTAGCAGTAGCTAAGAATGGTCTTCCTAAAATAACAGGGATATGACCTTCAGAATTTAATAACGGTTCAGTGTCCAAAATGATAAAATCAACCGAAAAAATGAAATTTCCAACCTTAATCAAAACATCTTCTACCATTCTCTTAGGGATTCTTAAAGATCGGTTTCCAAATTGTAATGTAATCCCTGTTGGCTAAAGTTTCGCCAATCCCAATTGCTCATACACTGAATAGGGCAAAATGTTCACACTAGCTCCTAAATCAAGTAAAGCCTTCTCAATATGGGTTTCTCCTATGATACAAGAATTTGTTGGAGAACTTGGATCCTGATACTTTATAGGCATGTGACTCAATAGGTAGGAGCTCGCACTTGTTACTAAGAAAGCTCTTTTTGGTACATTAGTGATTTTTTTCTTGGTACAAAGATCTTTTAGAAATTTGGCATAAGTCGGAACCTGCTGGATCATGTATAGAAGAGGGATATTAACTTGAACTTATTTAAACATCTCTAACATTCTATCTAAATGTTAGAGATTTAGCCATTTCCAATAGTGTTTCAGTAGGAGGCTCCCACCTCTGGCCATTTTTATTATCTTCAAATATTTTCTCTAAATTCTTATCTTCATGGGTTGGCCAGATACTAGTCTCCTCAAGATCGACTTCTTCATCGCTAATGTCTATAGGTTCATAAATTTTATCTTGAATTACACTAACATTAGCATGCATAGTAGATTCCTGTTCAAAATTAAATATGTTCAGATCAATAGTCATATTCCCAAATAACAGTTTCATAAGTCCATTCTGACAATTAATTTCAGCATTAGTAGTAGCTAAGAATGGTCTTCTTAAAATAACAGGTATATGACCTTTAGAATTTAATACCGATTCAGTCTCCAAAATGATAAAATCAATCGAAAAAATGAAATTTCCAACCTTAATCAAAACATCTTCTACCATTTCCTTAGGGATTCTGAAAGATCGGTCTCTTAATTATAATGTAATCCTTGTTGGCTGAAGTTTTTCCAATCCCAATTGCTCATACACTGAATAGGGAAAAATGTTCACACTAACTCCTAAATCAAGTAAAGCCTTCTTGATATGGGTTTCTCCTATGATACAAGAAATTGTTGGAGAACCTGGATCCTTATACTTTATAGGCATGTGACTCAATAGGTAGGAGCTCACACTTACTGCTAAGAAAGCTCTTTTTGGTACATTAGTGATTTTTTTCTTAGTACAAAGATCTTTTAGGAATTTGGCATAAGTCGGAACCTGCTGGATCATGTCTAGAAGATGGATATTAACTTGAACTTGTTTAAACATCTCTAACATTCTATCTAAATGTTCCGATTGTTTGTTAGACCTTAATCGATTTGGAAAAAGAGCTTTAGGAATTATGGGTACCTGATTCAGTGCACTATCAGTTTTAGGAGCTTGAGTTTGTAATGTAGGTTGTTCATTGGGTGGCTCAGTAGATTTAGTAGTTAAATCTTCTCTACTGTCAAACACTCCTACCTGATTATTCACTTGTTTCCATGATCTTAATGAATGAATAGCATTCACATGATCAACTTGATTTCCTTGTTGGGATCGTGGACCAGTTTGGTTCCTTGGGTTGGGTTCAAGTTGGCTAGGTAGCCTATCTTGTTCTCTTTCAGCAATGGTAGATGCTAGTTGACCCACTTGCATTTCCAATCGGGCTATGGCTTGGCTCATGGTTTGTATAAAATTATTCAATGTAGCACCGGTATCAACATTAGATTTGGCTAAGGCTTCCAGGCTTTCTTCTAAAGCGCTAAGCTTCTTTTCATTAATATTGAAGCTCGGTAGTGGTAGGTTGTTCATCATAGGATTAGGCCTTGGGTTTTGCCGATTGAAACTTAGACCGCCTGCATTTGGGTTCTGTGACCATGAAAAATTTGGATGATTCCTCCATCCTGGGTTATAGGTGGGTGCATAGGGATTGTTCATTGGTCTCTGAAATGTAGCATTCACCTGTGCACATCCATTATCTATTTGATTCATCAGGAAGGGACATTCTTCAAAGACATGGTCAGATGCATTGCACCCATTGCACATGGTTGCAGATACTTGATTGATACTGGCTAGTCTCTGAAGTTCTAAGGCCTCTAACTTACGTGTCAGTGTTGCAATTTTGGCTTCAGCAGCTAGGGTAGTCTGAACTTAATGGATTCCACCTCTTGATGGTGTAGATCTTTCTGGTTCCCTAGTTGTTTTTCATTGTAAACTTTTCTCAGCTAGATCTTCTAAGAATTGCCAGGCTTCATTGGGTTCTTTATACATGAATTGGCCTTGACACATGGACTCTAGCATGGTTCTCGAATTAGAATCTAAACCCTCATAAATGATTTGGCATAATCTCCAGGTTTTAATTGCATGGTGTGGACATTGGGTCAGGAGATTCTTAAAACGGTCAAAATATTTTTAGAATGACTCACCAGCTAATTAATAAAATTGGTTTATTTCATTTTTAATCTTAGCTGTCTAATGATGAGAAAAGTATTTTTTTAGGAACGTTCTAACAAAACCCTCCCAGGTCGTGATAGATTGATTTGGGAGACTATAAAGCCATTTTTTAGCATTATCCTTAAGGGCAAAGTTGATTAGTCTCAGCTTGATTTCGTCCTCAGTCAACTGTTGCAATCTCATTGTTGCACAAACCTCTTCAAATTCCCTAATGAATAAATATGCATCCTCTATTCTAGTAAATTTTGGAAGCATATTAATGATCTAAGGCTTAATTTCAAAGTTATGTGCAGTGGGTTGTGGCAACATTATACAGGATGGTTGGACAGAACCAACTGGATAACATAAATCTTTAAGGATTTGGGATTGATTTACAATATCCATTATTGGATCTAAAACAGGAATTGGATCAGTTCTAATTAGTCGTCCTGATAATCTTCTCCAAACAGGAGTTGGAGAATTTATAATATTCTCAATGTCCTCAATTTTTTCTAAATTTTAGATTTATATATTTTTTAAAATTTTTAATATATATATTTTTATATGTTTTTTTTATCAAACAAATTTCACACAAATTAATTCTATCCTAAGGTAACCTAAATCTAGATATATCCTAACTGTTCCAAGTTAACCTTTGGGCACTCCAAGTTCAACCAATGTACCAAATTGGCCAGGTAAGTGTAAGGTTAGTGAATGTCTCCTTGTTGCTTGCCTTAGACATCAATTAAAAATTGGCCAGATAAGCGGAAACAAAGCACTTTCCTTCGGGACTTAATCCCTGAACCACTTTCCTAGACACCAATTTAGTGATTAAATCTAGCTTGGTATAACCCTTAGGTCTCCTTGTCTTATTGAGCTCGGATGTCCCTAGAGTCAATGTCTAATTAATTTTATTTAGAGGCTTGGATTAATGCAAATGAAGGAGTCTGATTTGTGGGCTAAGGAAGGGTAATGAAATCCCCACCTTATCTTATTTAGGATTTGTGCCCTTAAAATGATTTAAATATGCTATGCACAATGAAAGGGAAACCAAACAAATTTAAATTAAAAATTAAACTAAGATAAGCTAAGATAAACTAAGATAAGATAAGATGAGATAAACTAAGATGCTGAAAGAAAAATAATAATTTAAACTTACCTGGCTTCCAGCACTCACCAACTTTAAAAATAAAATAGGTTAAACTAAAGTTAAAGCAAGAATTTAAAATACAATTAAAAACAAACCAGATCCTCGGCAACGGTGCCAAAAATTTGATATGTATTTTCTAATTATACCGCAAGCGCACGGTGTGCAGAGTAGCACGTCCAACGAGTACAGGTCGATTTCATGAAGAAATGGATTTTAAACTGTGTTCAAACCTTAGCTTAGGTAGCCTGATAAAAAAAAATATGCCAAAACTAAGCCATGGATGACATGTATTATAAGTAGAAGGGGTTAGAAAGGTTTTTTTTATATTTTGTACATGGATGTCGTAGTTTTTTAACTAGCGTGTCATAACTTTTAAACTGAGATATCGTAATACTGTTTCAGACTATTTGATTAATCTTATAGTATTCATGACCATTTTTGACATTCTAGATATCATAATCAAGCCATGGATGATATGTATTACAGGTAGAAGGGGTTAGAAAGTTTTATTTTATATTTTGTGCATGAATGTTATAGTTTTTAAACCAGGATGTCATAGCTTTTAAACTGGGATGTCGTAATATTATTTCAGGCTATTTGATTAATTTTATAACATCCAAGGCAATTTTTAATACTCTAGGAGTCATAAACCAAGCCATGGATGATATGTATCATAGGTAAAAGGGGTTAAAAAGTCTTATTTTACATGTTGTGCATGAGTATCGTAGTTTTTTAATTAGAATATCGTAGTTTTTGAAATGGAATGTCATAATACTGTTTCGGACTATTTGATTAATCTTATAGCATTCATGGCAATTTATGATACTATGAGAGTCATAAACCAAGCCACGAATGATATGTATTATAGGTAGAAAGGATTAGAAACTTTTATTTTATATTTTATGCATGGATATCGCAGTTTTTTAATTAGAGTGTCGTAGCTTTAAAATTGGGATGTCGTAATATTGTTTCAGCCTATTTGAGTAATCTTCTAGCATCCTGATATTTTATGACACTTTTGGAGTCATAAACTAAGCCACGGATGACATGTATTACAGGTAAAAGGGGTTAGAAAGTTTTATTTTATATTTTGTGCATGGATGTCGTAGTTTCTTAACTAGGATGTCATAGCTTTTAAATTGGGATATCGTAATATTATTTTGGCCTATTTGAGTAATCTTCTAGCATCCATGGCATTTTATAACACTCTGGAAGTCATAAACCAAGCCACGGATGACATGTATTATAGGTAAAAGAGGTTAGAAAGTTTTATTTTATATTTTGTATATGTGTATTATAGTTTTTTAACTAAGATATCATAATTTTTAAATTAGAGTGTTGTAATACTATTTTGGCCTATTTGAGTAATCTTCTAGCATCCGTGTCATTTTATGACACTCTTGGAGTCATAAACCAAGCCATAAATGACATATATTATAGGTAGAAGGGGTTCGAAAGTTTTATTTATATTTTGTGCATGGGTATCGTAGTTTTTTAACTAGGATATCGTAGCTTTTAAACTAGGGTATCATAAATTCTGAACTACAGTGTCATGAAACTATGCATGGTGTCATAATTTTATACTATGAAGACTTAATATTTTTGACAAATATATCGTGGCATCCCTCTATAGACATAAATTTCAAATATTTGTATTAAAATATATAATTTTCTTATCTATTTCTGGTTCTGTAACTTCTTTTGGAAGGAAACTTAAAGGGGTGTTATCCTCTCTTGAATAAACAATAAGTGCAGTGCTTCCTTCCTCTATCTGCATTTCATTCTTGCGGTGTTTTCATGTTCGCCGTCTTCATTGAAATACGAAACCACTTTTCTCTATTGATTCAAGATTTCGAAGGCGTATGTTTTGTGATATGCTCGAGAATTTTCAGCTCACTAGCGACTGCTCGACCACCAAAGAGGAGTGAAAAAACACGAAAATGGAGAGCACTCTGGAGGTATCGCTAATCCTTTTTTTCTGTTTGTAGAAGAAGAAGAAGAAGAAACGCTTCCAGCTCACCAACGGCTACTCGACCGCCAAAGAGAAGAGAAAAAATAAAAAAAATGGAGGGAAAACCAGGGGTTTCGCTCTGATATTGGTGGGTAGGCAAAAACAATGGAAGGAACTCTAGGGTATCGCTTTGGTCCGAGATTTTTTTTTCCGTTTACAGAAGAAGAAGAAACGGATCCACCTCAGAAGCATGTATCGTCTTCCGAAAGATAAGAGGGCAAAAAAGTTTTTTTTATGTTTGAAACGACCGTAGACGCGGCGATGCTCAGATTATGTAATCCTAGTGATACGGACTCTCATCCCATCCCGTCAAGCTATGTAGGATCGACGTGGACTAATAATAGATAGCTGTGCAGGCCAGATTAGATTTTTTGCACCGCAAACGGTGCACAAAGACTTGCTCAATTTTAAAACTAGGGGTCAATGAAACTCATAACTGTGCTATTATTGCATGGACAAACGAAAGGGCCCAGAAGTGTTTTAAGGGCCAGGTACTTGGATCTTTGTTTTGGCATTGGCCACTGTTATAGCTAAGGGCGCAGAAGTGGAGCATTTTAGATGATTCCATCTTAGTTTAGCATCGTTTTCCAGCCCTCAATGTATCTCAGAGGCAACCTCCTAAGGAGCAGCCACTTTGACTTGTATCTAGATGCAATCCAACATCTTGAATAATAAATCTTTCCTCTTTCCACCCCGCCCCCCGCCTCTTTTTTTTTTTCTAAGCAACATATCATTAACAAATATTTATATGGCCTCACCTTTATGGTTATTAAATCATTACACATTTTACCACCATTCAATCATGATTTCACTCGCTAACTTGGTCTGAAATAATAGATCTTAGTTTAAATTTTTACTGTTTGTTCCTTGTATCTGAACCATGGATTTCGAGATTTCTTATTTCCTAAAAAAGAAAAATAAAGCATATTTTTCTGCTTGAAAAATTTAATGATTGCCTTAATTAATCGATCTTTTAGCTCTTTCCCAAACCAATTTGCTTGGATCCAATTCAACCTAGGCCCAACCTGATCGAGAAAGATGATGTACAAATGGGGCGGTTCATGTCCTTCGATTTTGGAACCAGTATAGATATTGCACTACTCAATATAATTGTACTCTTAGGGCCTGTTTGGTTGCGGAATACAACGGAGAATAAGAGGAATAAGCCTCTTATTCTCCCAAATGGCTCCGAAATCGAGGGAGAATAAGAGCTATTCCTTATTCCGGTCAAACCTAGAAATTCCAGAATTCGTATTCCACCTTTTTCGTGGAATAGGGTAATTCCTGTTTTCGTATTCCAGGGGTGATTTGGTCTTTTATATAAATTTATTTTTAATTTAATATTTATATCAGAATTTAAATTTAATATTAATAAATTTATTTTTAATTTAATATTTACATAAACCATACTAATAAATTATTTGGTATAACATCTTTTTAATATATCATATTATTAAATTATTATTAATATAATAATATATTTATTTAAATATAAAATTAAAAAAGAATTTTATAACTCATTTTATATTAATATTTGAGTAGGGGTATTTTTGGGATTTCAAAAAATTCCTTCCCTATTCTTGGTGAAATACCGGCTTATTCCCGTCTCATCCAAACATCATTTAGAATAACACTGCATTAATTGCACTGGAATAAGGTGGAATACCAGATTTTCATCCAAACACAAATCGAGAATAATAACAAAAATAACCTATTCTTGAAGAATACCAATCCCTATTCCAAAAATCCTTATTCCGTTACCAAACACTACCTTAGGGGAATTGCAATCATATGTTCCTCGCCACGAAGATGATAGCGTCTTAGCAATGGATAGCATTTTTTTTTTTTTTTTTTTTTTTGGGTGGGGGGGATAAATCCATGCTTTCTGCAGTTCAAGATCCTTGCACTGAAGCTGTTTTCTAACAAAATGTGAAGAATTTCTTTTTGAAAGAGAGAGGCCAAATAAATCCAAAAGAAGAAAACAAAAGGAATAAAAGAAACGTTTGTCCAGGCACCGAGGCTTGGAGCTTAGCATGAAACTATCCTCTATCCTCTATCCTCTATCCTCCGTCCACGTTGAGGGGATTTGTGTGATGATGGAAATTGCAAGGTTAAAGAGGTTTTGGACGAACATGGGAGGTTTAGTCTTTGGGAGACAAAGGAGTGGACATCTTGTCTAATCATTAATCAACATGGCTGGAAATCCCAATAGAAGCATGTCATTGGAGAAGTAAACCTTCTCACTTTAATTTTTCCCCCCCCGCTCTTCCTCATCTTTCTAATGATGTGATTTTAGGGGCTCCGGATTGGCCTTCTTTGGGCCCTCATGCAAGCTATCATTTGTTAGATGAAAAACAAAGATTTTTTAAAAAGCATGTCTAGTGGAAGGGAGAGACTCTGGATTAGAAATGGAAATCAGGACTTCTACTCTAAATCGTCTTGTTCCTATTTTAATTTTAGAAGGAAAAAAAAGATTTAATCTTACAAAACTCGATTCCTACTCTTATTCAGACTTTTTTTTTTTTTTTCTATTTCAATATATTTTCAATTTCGATTCTAGTTCCAGCTCGTGTAAGGTTGCAAATAGAACGGAATAACCCGTGATCTGATCCGTTCGAATCCATTTAAACATGATCTCATCTACTTTTAGAAATTCATGGATCCGGTTCGGGTCTTAAAATTGCACTCATTCTTTTTTCGAGTTTAGACTTGAGTTTATTGAATTCAGACCCGATCCAAACCTAGTAATATCATTATAATCCAAATTTATTTGAATATCTAAATTATAATTTAAGATTTTTATGGATCATGTTTTCAGCATAAAGATAGATTTATAATTATTTTTATATTCTAATTTATTTTGAGGATATTATTTTTTATTTATATTATGTGATTAATAATAGTTGATTATGTAATAATTAAAATATAGTTGTCTATATTCGATTTGAATCCTATCCAAATTCAGATTTTTTATATTAGGACTTGGTTGTAGGTAGATCGGATATAATCTGAATGACTCTTGTTATGTCAAAAATTTTGACCGTGGACTCATCCGAACCGACCGATCTTCTGTCGGATTAGATCCGGATCCAATAATAAAAACCGATCAAAGAAATAGATAGAGTCAGGATCAATTATGACTCATTCTGATCCGATCCATTTTTATTTATAAGCTCACGAATCGAACACCCTCTAAAAAACTTCTGTCATTTAGCAATTTTTTCACATCCTTTGACATAAAACCTTCTCGTTGGAGCTGGTATTATTAGCTTGGATCAATATTGGATTATAATTTCTATTAGAATACCAATTTGTGTTAATATTGGGTATTATTGGACATTCACCAATGATTTCATATATGAAATAATGAAATATTTGCCTTAGCGAGCCTGGACTAATATATGAGCAATTTTTTTTTTTTCTAATTATACTTAAAAATAATAAACCATTATCTGCAATGGTAGTTAACTTGGATTCAGGCATTGGCAAATCTTCTGATATCTCCACCGTTGCACATCAATTATGATATCCATAAAATTATTCAACATCAGATCTTGAAGAGATGATTACTTGGATATTGGATGGCATATCAAATCCTGGGCCGATCCGAAGCAAATGAAGCACGATAAGCTGCATCCAATCATGCACCCTCCTGGAGGAACTGGAACCCAGACCATGGATCCCTCATCCATCGCCTCATCCAGCCACCTAACACGAGCGACCCTTTTGGTGGATATCAGCTTGCTGACGTGGAACCCACAAGTCCATCCACGTCACTGTCTGTCCGTGGGACCCGCACATGGGCTCGGACTTTTCGAATGGCGAATCCTGGGCCCACCACCATGTGAAAGGGCCTTGGGCCACGCCACCGGGGGGGGGGGTGGGGGGCGGGTGGGGGGCCCTGCACGAGTGAGCCGGTCACATGAAGACGCGACGTACTCCAAATATTTAATAAAACTCTCCATGAACGATTAAATGACGAGCCACCTAAACCTTGGAATATACTAGTAATTTTGGGGAGTCACCATCGCTTGTTTAAATTATTTTTTTTTGAAGCAAGAGGCGGCATCATCGTGTGGAGCCATACTGCATGACGTGGAGACAATTAAACAAGAGCTCTCACAGGGTCACTTGTGATGAGACGTGGTTAACACAATATTTTGTCACCTTATATACGCCGCAGCAGCTACTGCCACGTAGAAGGTTTTTTTTTTTTTTATTTTAAAAATAATAATAATATTATTATTATTTTATTATTATTAGGTGACAGAGAAATTGGGTTGAGCACAATGCATGTCTGGTTTCTGCACATATGCTAGCTATGGTTGATGAGAATGGTTGGATCGAACCATTACCTGAATCAGTGTTTGATTTAGTTTTTCTCAATCTTTAGTTTGATTTATCCGCATGCTCAAGTTTAGAGTCTAAGAACAAGTGGTATCATCTTAGAATGTATTTGACCTGTGATTGAAATTAAAATTACAATGGATTGAAAGGAAATCGAAGTAAATATATTTCTCAACATATTTAGTTCATGATCCGAATTAGTGTCGGAATTAAAATAGAATTTCAATTGTAGGAAAGAATAGGTATTGAATTTTAAGAGATCAAGATATCTTTAGAATTGGAATGAAAAATAAGACTCTATCTACCTAATAGCTCTGGAATTGATGTCACTCATTCTTATTTTTGTTCTAAACTCTGGAGGGTTATTATGGTTAAATTATCATGATTGAATGACTAAATAGAATTGCTTTGGCAAGCACCAAATATATATATATATATATATTTAGGATTATATTGAGGATATGAAATGTCGATGCAATGAAATAGCTAATGGATGAGGGGTCTTGGTTGGAATGATGGCAGAAAAACAATCAAAACACCATCATGTGATCCTGATCCAAAGAATAAGAAGGAAGAGAAGCATGTCTTTTTTTGTCTCAAGTGATGTGAGCGAAGCCAAGTGATGACATTAAGTTGTTATCTCACTTAACAAATCTTTGAGATTTAAGAAAAGAATTTATAAAAAAACGTAGAAGGTGATACGAAAAAAATTGTGAACTAATAAAGAAAGCATGATAGAGATTAGATTGCCGAACTGAAACTGGGGTCAAGTAATGAACAATAGAATTCAAAGTAAATCCTTCAAAATAAAAATTGCACCACTTTGCAAGGACACCGAACTCGAGGACCAAGAGATCCATGGTAAAAACCAGAAGCAGCATTAGAGCAAATAATAAAAGGAAATGGAAAAGCATGATAGAGCTTCAGTTTTGAGTTAGATTTCATATATATATATATATATATATATATATATATATATATATATATATATATATATATATATATATATATATATATATATATATATATATATTTGTCAAGTTGATCCTGATAAAAAAAAAAAAAAAATTATATATGCTAGATTCATGTGTAATGCATTAACTACACGATTAATCCAGCGTCGTAGTGCGGTTAGATTGACGTACTCACCGATTGATGAGAAAGGTATATGAAAAAATTTACGGTCCGAATCGAGCAATCATCTAACGGGCTGGAGACCAGAATGGAGAGCTATATTACCCCCCCTATCCTTTTGTTTTATAAAAAAAAAAAAAAAAGAAACTACACGATTAAATGTAGTGCTGATAATTGTGCTTATGGTTTATAACTAGTTTGAAACAATTGAACAAGTTGGTGGGATTGGTTAGCAAAAGCATAACGAGTTCATTGATAAGACGGTAACTTATTTGGGAGAGGCATTATCTAACTATCAATCGATCACGGATTCGAGACATGATCCCATATATCAATCGTTGGTATCAGTGAGAGGTCATGGTCTTCTTTTTTATCCCTGTCTTAGTGATGTGAGGTTGACGTACTCATCTTTAGATAAGGAAAAGACTGTAAAAATCTAAGTATTTTGAATTAAATATTATCTAGCGGGATTGAGGCATGCGGGGATATCTACACCAGGATTTATCTTTCCAACTCTTATGGGTTACTCAGAAAAAAAAAAAATAGAGTGCTGATGGTCATGGTAAATGGTTGGTGATTTGCTCACCTTTTGAAGGATTATACAATGTCATTCTCAAAATTCCCAGCCATGCATGTGATTGCAACATATAGCTTTGCAATTTTCTGTCAATATTGTATGAATATATCTTGAGATGCTTAACTTTACCACATGGACAAGCCCCATCAAATGGTTCTTAAATCCACAAAACATAGTTATATCATCCCTTGGAGATGCACCACACGTGGTTCTTAATAATTTATCTTAAAAAATAAATAGAAAGACTTGTTCATTCATTAATTGAACCATGGTTGTGCTTTGGGAAACTCAAATCTACAAAAAAAAAATAATAATAATAATGGTTTTTTGGTTCTTGCTAAAAGAAAACAAATACTTTATTAACGCGAAGAGGTAAACAAATGGTGAAACTGGGAAGTAGAGATTTAGGTTTCGTTTGCTAGCATGATGATATAATGCGGTGTAGTTTATTCTAGTTGATGAGGCCCTAGAAAATATAAGATACAAACAATTATCAATTAAATAGTAGGTTTATTTGTTAACTAATCAAGAGGCTAAAGTAGCCATCATGAGGAGTACAGTGCATTGCCAGCAAAAGCCCATAGATGCTCTGCTGATTCTTTCAATTATTTGCGTTGATCTCTGAATTTGAGTGGCTTTATTTCAGCCAGGCAGATTTTGGCTCTGGCATGCATGATCCAAACTGAGTTAATTCATTTTTATTAAGTTTCAACAATATATGTGCTTTGGTTGGAAGCATTCTTATCTTGAGTCTTGTGCAACGTAGGAATAGAGCTATGTGGTTACTTACTCTTTATTTAGTTTTCTATAAATTATCGATAAAGTGATTTAGATCGTCTCTCTCACCCTCCCTTTCCTTCCTTTGACAAAAGGGTGCCGCTGGAGTTGGCTCACTAAACTAAAAACTATGTAAGAATTAGAACTTATTCAAGATTAAGCTTAGATCTAGCTAGTAATTTCTCTATGTAATCCATGGAGCTTGATTCCCATTCAAATTAATTCTAGTTTTTTAGAAAATTCATGATTGGATATAATTGATTGGTTGATGTTATGGGTGTTCACCCCTGTTGGCATCGAACCCCTTCTTCCGACCGGGTGGAGCTACTGGATTGCGGGGCCGCTCCCTGGTTCACCTGCAAAACAGATCCCTTGCCGGAGACGCTCCGGCGGGGGACACTCTGATGCCTAAGTCAGTGGTGGGCTCTAGCCATAGAATGGGGAAGACGGAGAAAGGAAAAGCTCTGATATGGTTAAGAGTGTCAAGCACCTTACCTCCAGTGTTCCTTCTTACCATTATTTATAAGGAGTTGTCTCGCCTACGGTTTTCTTTCTCCTCCCAGCAATTATGATAGGGGAGTTATTTCCTTTCCCTTAATCAGGGATCGTGGGTGGTTATTGGGGCGGTTCCGGCGGCCAGGCCGGGGGCGCTGTCGTTGGAATCACGCGCCATGATCATGCCGAAGATAGTCGAGGATAACCGTTGCTCGTCATGTTTCGTAGAGATTTAAGACAGATCGGATGTCGTGTCTTTGGCGCGGGTCATGGACTTGATCCTTGTCGTAAACCGAAGACTGTCTTTGGTGTAATCCGAAGATCATGTCTTCGGAGGTCGTACTCTGGTCCAGGCTGAGGACTTGGTCTTCTGGAGCCGTAGACTTGTCAAGAGCTTTCGTTTGCCCGTGGTTATTCGGCCTTCTCCGAATATCTGGGCCTGGTGCTCAAGGTTCAGAGGGAATGTCTTCGGCCAGTCGAATCGACGGCCGGTCCGTGCCTAGGCTGACATATCCCAACAGTTGCCCCCTACTCTCAATCTTTGAAGCGAAGATTTGCCTCGAAGAGTGAGAGTATTTGTCGTTTTCCTCCTAGGAGGTGGTGCAGTGGATGATTACAAAAATCTCTGATTGGGCCATCTTCCATAACTGCCGGCTGATTCAAAAATCAGGCGACGGACAGTTGTTAGTCTTTGATTAAAGGGTGAAAAAGGAGCGGGAGTGCCTGGGACGGTCCCTCCTTTTTTCGCAATGCGATGGTTAATCCAATCTTTTAGTTGGGATTTGGACGGCGGTCGTGGTTCTTCCCCATCCTTGGATGAAGAGTATGCTTCACCTTGGCCATTGATTCGTACAGGTTAAAACATTTGGTTCACTCCACATCAAATCAATTTATGGCCGCAGCTACCTCGAGCATCCATGATGGGTTTATGAAGATGATTCCATTTTTCGAGGCGCTGACATAGGCTTTTTCCATCTCTTTTCGAGAATGAGGAAGGGTCCTAGTGAGGAAGCTTCTTCAACCTCGCACTCCCAGTCCTAGTCCAACTTTCTTTGTTCTCAGCCATCGGCCTTTTCTACAGGTAGAATCTTCCTTCTGCCTTCTTGTCTCGTTCTTTTGTCATGGCCGAGTCCGTAGGAAGCCAAAGGGGACAAGTTGCGCCTTCGGGTGTCAGTGACATGGTGAGTCCGGAGTCGGTTTCCAGTTCTATTTCTCAGGGAAGGATTACTTATCTTCGAGAATGTTATCATGTTCCAGAGGGATTTTCCCTAATCCTCCCTACTCCTGAGGAACGAGTGAACAAAGCCTCTGTCAGATGTCTAGCCATGTACAAAGACCATCTGAAGGATTTTCCTTCTTACCATTATTTATAAGGAGTTGTCTCGCCTACGGTTTTCTTTCTCCTCCCAGCAATTATGATAGGGGAGTTATTTTCTTTCCCTTAATCAGGGATCGTGGGTGGTTATTGGGGCGGTTCCGGCGGCCAGGCCGGGGGCGCTGTCGTTGGAATCACGCGCCATGATCATGCCGAAGATAGTCGAGGATAACCGTTGCTCGTCATGTTTCGTAGAGATTTGAGACAGATCGGATGTCGTGTCTTTGGCGCGGGTCATGGACTTGATCCTTGTCGTAAACCGAAGACTGTCTTTGGTGTAATCCGAAGATCATGTCTTCGGAGGTCGTACTCTGGTCCAGGCTGAGGACTTGGTCTTCTGGAGCCGTGGACTTGTCAAGAGCTTTCGTTTGCCCGTGGTTATTCGGCCTTCTCCGAATATCTGGGCCTGGTGCTCAAGGTTCGGAGGGAATGTCTTCGGCCAGTCGAATCGGCGGCCGGTCCGTGCCTAGGCTGACATATCCCAACAGTTGCCCCCTACTCTCAATCTTTGAAGCGAAGATTTGCCTCGAAGAGTGAGAGTATTTGTCGTTTTCCTCCTAGGAGGTGGTGCAGTGGATGATTACAAAAATCTCTGATTGGGCCATCTTCCATAACTGCCGGCTGATTCAAAAATCAGGCGACGGACAGTTGTTAGTCTTTGATTAAAGGGTGAAAAAGGAGCGGGAGTGCCTGGGACGGTCCCTCCTTTTTTCGCAATGCGATGGTTAATCCAATCTTTTAGTTGGGATTTGGATGGCGGTCGTGGTTCTTCCCCATCCTTGGATGAAGAGTATGCTTCACCTTGGCCATTGATTCGTACAGGTTAAAACATTTGGTTCACTCCACATCAAATCAATTTATGGCTGCAGCTACCTCGAGCATCCATGATGGGTTTATGAAGATGATTCCATTTTTCGAGGCGCTGACATAGGCTTTTTCCATCTCTTTTCGAGAAGGAGGAAGGGTCCTAGTGAGGAAGCTTCTTCAACCTCGCACTCCCAGTCCTAGTCCAACTTTCTTTGTTCTCAGCCATCGGCCTTTTCTACAGGTAGAATCTTCCTTCTGCCTTCTTGTCTCGTTCTTTTGTCATGGCCGAGTCCGTAGGAAGCCAAAGGGGACAAGTTGCGCCTTCGGGTGTCAGTGACATGGTGAGTCCGGAGTCGGTTTCCAGTTCTATTTCTCAGGGAAGGATTACTTATCTTCGAGAATGTTATCATGTTCCAGAGGGATTTTCCCTAATCTTCCCTACTCCTGAGGAACGAGTGAACAAAGCCTCTGTCAGATGTCTAGCCATGTACAAAGACCATCTGAAGGTTGGCCTTCGATTTTCCTTGCACCCTTTCTTCATTAAAATCTTTCATCTGTACTAAGTAGTGCCTGCACAGTTGACTCCGAATAGTATTCAGAACATCTGTGGGTTTTTGGTCCGGTGCCACATAGCGAACATAGAGCCTAGGACCAACTTGTTTACTGCCCTTTTCATGCTCAAGAAGGATTTCCATGGTAATGGATGGTGGGTGATTGGCCCTCGATCGGGTCATAAGATTATCAAGGAAATGCCCAGCACCATCCATGGGTGGAAACCTATTTTTGTCTTTGTGTTATCCGTCAACCCGTTGGGCTTTGGCCGCGATTGGAGGGAACCGCGTCTAACCGCCAATGATGGAAAGAAGGTCTTAGCGGCCGATCAGTCCGATTATGATTTACTGACTAATTCGGAGGTTGTTCCCATCCGCGAGTTGTTGGAGGAGAGGAATCTCCATCTTGCGGGGATTAGCATTCCCTGTGCTAGGTATACTGATGGAAATTTCTACCTCTTTCCTCCCATTCTTGTTGTTATTTGGTCGACATTGAGGCGTTTTCCTGTTCGCAGGTGGAGGGATGAAGCCTAGCTTGAGTTGGCTCCGTCAGACTTCTGAGAAGAGGGTAGCTCAGGCCCCTCTTACAAGATCGGCAGTTCGGAAGAGGGCCCGAAGAGAGAGGTCCTGAAGGAGACCGGGGAACTTCATCCTCCTAGGGAACCTCTGGGAAAGACGTGGCACTGACGGGGGGGTCCTAGTAGGACCTCATCCAGTCGAAATTTCATCAGCGGATGCTTCTCTGGTCCATACAAGGGAGAGCCCGCCTCAGATGGCAGGTGTGCCACCGCCTTGCCCCCTGCAGCTGATAGGGGCAAGGTGCCACAAGTCGAGGGAGATTTTGCGCGTGAAGCTTCTCCCGCCAGGAGCTGTCCCGCTGATTCTTCGGAGCTTTCCCCTACTGGGGGATTGTTGGTTCCCGCTGTGGTCAGGCGGGCGTTGAAGAGCATAATGCTGCCTCATGATTTGGCAGTTATCCGAAGTCGAAGCCTCGCCAGGGTGTCTGATTCTGTATTTTCATCCCTGCAACAGGTAAGGTTCTTGCTATACTTCCTTCATTTTGGGGATCTAACTGGCTCATTATCTCACATTGTTGATGTAGTTGGTCTATGACATTACCTTCCTGGAGGAAGGCCTGGGGAATGTCGACGATCTCATCCACAGCCTCAAAGAGGAGCTCTACACGACCAAAGCTGCAAAAGAGGTGGCCGAAGAGCTGAGGCGGTCTATGGAAAACCGTCTTGCTCGTGCGGATGCTGAAGTTCGTGGATTGAGGGACGAATTGAAAAGTGCCCAGTCGATAATTACTGAGCAAGGGGCAGAGTTAAGTAAAAATTGCTGAGCAAGGGGCAGAGTTAAGGAAAAGCTGGAAATGGGTCGAGTCCTTGGAACAATCTGCCAAGGAAAATCATGAGAGATTGGAGAGTCAGACTAAGGTAGCTGAGGTTGCCAGGAGGGCTGAAGAGGCGGCCCTGGAGTTCGAGGAGGCCAAGAAAGAGTCTGCGGTCCTAAAGAAGCAGGCACGTGATGCCGTGGTGGACTTCAGAAGGTCCTCACAATTCCAGGAGGAAATGAGTGAGGCAACCTTGTACGGTTATCAGCATGGCTTCAATGACGGACTTGCCAAGGTCAGAGGGGCCTTCCCACACCTTGATTTTTCTGGCATCCCTGCTTTCAGCATAGTCAAAGAAGAAGAGGAGGTCGAGGCCATGGAAGAGGCTGGAGAGGTATCGAGCCCGAGGGAAGAGATCCCGATCGTGGTCGAAGATATTGGTGCAGTTTCAGTGCAAGCCGAAGGGGCCGATAGGGTTGAAGAGTTGCCATGCTTGGGAGAGGAGGCTCCTTCCTTAGTAGAAGGCCTGGAGGTGGTTCCAACTCTAACCTCAACCCCGGAGGGGGTTCAGTCCAGGGAGGAAGTCCAAGTTGAAGGCTCTCCAGTCCCAGCCCAAGTCGATGAAGTCCTTACTGCGCAGATTGACAAGCTGCTTCAATCCTGTAGTATTGGGTCCCCTCTTCCTGATGTTTAGGAATTGGAGTAGCTCTAGACCTTGTATCTCTTCTTTACTTTCTTCCAAGGTATAATTAACAAATTTTATGAATTTCCAAATGGCTTCTCGAACTTTCAAGTAGTTTTCGGAGCTCCCAAGTAGATTTTTGCGTGCATTGTGTTCATTCTTGAACATGGTTTAGGTAAGGTTGCTAGCCTTGGTGAGAGTTTGACATTTATCGCTTCTTCTCCTTTATGGTCAAAGAGCCGAAGTCGAAGGTTGTCCGACTCTTGGCTAGTGTAAAAGATGAATTCCAAAGCAGAGTCATATTATCGTTGCTGATGACTGATCGTGATCGTGGCCGATGACTGACCATGATCATAGCCGATGACTGACTGTGATCATAGCCGATGACTTACCGTGATCGTAGTCGATGACTAACTGTGATCATAGCCGATGATTGACCGTGACCGTAGCCAGGTTAATGTCAGTCTTTCTTCGTTATAAGTATTCTGGTCATTCCGGAATAGACACGATGGATAGGTGTCACCTTCTTGTTAACTGTTAATTAAGCAGCATTGATCATGATTCTCGCTTCTCGCGTTGAGCATGTCGATATTTGAACAGTTGCATTCCCCTGCATCCCAGGTGTCGCCATATCTTTCCTTTTCGAAAGGGAACCATTAATGTTATCGCCGTACGATGAAGATTATTTCGAATTCGAAGCATCGCCGATCTCCATTCCTGAGAATGGTTATTAGTGATCACGCCGCTTCCGCGCGGCCGCCTGGGATTTTGAAATGTCGCTTTAACATATGGCATTTTTTGGTATGTCTAGGAAAAGGCATGGTGCACGTTCCCCTCTGGCTATTCATGGGTGCCAAGTTCTTATAAATAGGACCCTGTCTTCCCTGTCAAAAGCCACCGTAGCACAAACTTTTCCTTTGAAACCTTTCCTCCCTTAACGAATCCACTACAATGAAGTTCAGTATTCCGGAACTCCGAAGGGTGGCAAAGAAGAGGGCCATCGGCAGCGGAGCAGGGGGCAGCCCAATGTCCTTCGGGCTGGGCGACGATGAAGGCCCGGTTGTCGATCACCTGGAGAGGAGGATTCGGGTCCTGGAGGCCCAACTGGAGGAGGCCAGGGCCCAGGTGGAGGCGGTGGATGCCAAGAAGAAGATGGCGGACGCCATTGTGGATTTCAAGGCATCCCCTACCTTCAAGGAGGAGGTTGTCGGGGTGGCTCTGGATGCCTATCATTAGAGGTTCCGGAAATGTAGAGGTAAGGCCTTCAAGTTTTATGACTTGAATGGCCTTAACAACATCAAGCCCTCAATTCCCTTCCCTGGACATGAATTTGACTCTAACTTTGAGGAGTCGGATTCTGACCTGGAGAGGAACCCTGGGGCTCCTTCATCCTCCTTCAAAGACTCCCCCCGCCGACATGGGAAAGGGCCGGCGGGCGGTTATTGAATGTGCTTCCCAAATTCTTGCAATCTCTTTTCTTTCTTTTCTTCTTCTCTTTTTTTTTTTCTTTTTTTGTTTTGTAAAAAAGAATTAGGAAAGAAATAGAATATCTTTACTTTTCCAACCTTTTTCCATGTCTCCACCTTGATTTGTTGAATTATAGCACGCCAAGAGCATAGACTTCTCAAACCACTTGTGATCCACGAAGGAGAGATGAAATCCGCTAGGCCGTCTCATGAGCATTTTGTTGCTGACAGGAATGACAACATAGGTCCGTTCAAGCATGTTTTTGAGTTTACCGTTGGGTAGAGCGTCTATGCCATCCTAGTGCATTTCTGTCATGATCAAGGTAGGCTGTTCAGCCCACCCCGGCGCGTCTTCAGATTTTTCATAGGGTAGGTTACAAAGACCATCCCTATGCTTTCTTTAGTATAAGGTAGGCTGGTTAGGCCCGCCCCGACACGTCTTTGGATTTTTCATAGGGTAGATTGCTTGAACCATCCCTGTTCCTTTGATCTTTTTGGTGGTCCGATGGTGCCATCCATTATGCTCGTCGGACATGCCGATAAGGTGAGTGGATCAGACTCTCCTTTGTGCTATTGGCAGATTGCTCAGATCATGCCATTCAAGCTGTTGTCATTTTCTTAATGTAATAGACCGTCTAGAGTTGGGCAAGTTTGCAAAAAAAACTTGGAGGCCAGTTTGTTGATAGTATTTACGAAGATTTTGTACATTCCATGGCCGGGACAGAATTTTTCCTTCTAAGGTCTTGAGTCGATACGTCCCTGGACGTATGACTTCTTTAACCAGGTATGGGCCTTCCCAGTTGTGAAAAAGTTTACCCTGTTCTATTGGCCTGGAAATTTCTGTTTTTCGGAACACCATGTCCCCGATTCGGAAAACTTGCTCCTTTACTCTGGAATTGTAGTACTTGGCGACCTTTTGCTGGTATGTTGCCATTTTCAGTTGAGCTTGAAGTTTGGTGCTTGATAAAAAATCCAAATCAACCCTCCTGCGATTGGAGTTTTCAGGCTCTTCATATCTTTCGATTCTCAAAGACTGGAGGGAGACCTCGATAGGGAGAACAGCTTCGGTACCGTATGCTAGGTTGAACGGAGACTCGCCAGTGGCTGTTAATGGGATAGTTCTGTATGCCCAAAGAATGGACGTCAGCTCTTCAGCCCACAATCCTTTGGCAGCATTCAACCTTGTCTTCAGACCATGAAGAATGGTCCGATTAGTCACTTCGGCTTCTCCGTTGGATTGCGAATGGGCAATAGAAGTTAGCTTGTGTTGTATGTGGTACTGAGCGCAGAAGTCTCTGAACTTCGAATTGTCGAACTGCCTCTCATTATCAGTAATTATTGTATGTGGGATCCCAAACCGAAATATGATAGAATTTTTGACAAAATTCTCAACCTTGCTCTCCGTGATTTGGGCCAGTAGTTCGGCCTCAACCCACTTTGTAAAGTAGTCAATCGCTACAAGGAGAAATTTTCTCTATCCCGGTGTAGGTGGAAAAGGGCCAAGAATGTCCATTCCCCATTGGGCAAAAGGCCAGGGGGCTGTCAGCTGGGTCAGGTGACTCGCTGGTTGCCTTTGAATGTTGGCATATCTTTGGCACTAATCACATCTCCACATGAAGTCGGCCGAGTCCTTCTGGATGGAGGACCAATATTATCCTTGGCGTATAATTTTATAAGCTAAGGACCTACCCCCCAAGTGATCACCACATATCCCCTCATGGACCTCCCTCATGGTGTAGTCAGCATCTGATGGCCCCAGCCATTTCAGCAGAGGCTAAGAGAACGACCTTTTGTAAAGGATCCCATCCAATATGACATATTGAGATGCCATCCAGCGGGTCTTTTTGGCCTCGACTTTATCTTCCGGTAGCATACCCTCGTTCAAAAACTTGACGATGGGATCCATCCAGCTTGGTTCAATTTCTATCTGATTTACTTTCCCAGCTTCTTCAGCTATACTTGAGGCCTCAAGATGTTCAATGAAAGTGCGACCGAGGGATTCTGGGATTGTGGTGGCAAGTCGAGATAATGTATCTGCCCAAAAATTCTCTGAATGGGGGACATGAATGACTTCAAAGTATTCCAGTTGCGAAGACAAGATCCGTACCTTTTCTAGGTATTGTGCCATGGTAGGATCTCTAGCTTCGTAGTCCCCTTTAACTTGATTTATAATCAACTGGGAGTCCAAAAAAGCTTGGAGCTTTTGAACCCCCAAACTCTTGGCGATTTGAAGTCCTGCAAGGAGGGCTTCGTATTCGGCCTTATTATTTGAATCTCTGAAGGAGAATCGGAGTGCGTACTCCACCGTATGGCCATCGGGTTTGGCTAGTATGAGACCGGCTCCACATCCAGCATAATTGGAAGCTCCGTCTACGTGGAGTACCCAGACGGATTCCATATTCTTCGGATCTCCTTCTTCGGACGGAGATGCTTCGTCTTCGGTCTTTCAGGTGCATTCAGCCAGAAAAACCGAAAGCACCTGGGCCTTCATAGCCGATCGGGGCTGAAAACTAATGTCAAACTCGCTTAGTTTTATGGTCCATTTTGCTATCCTCCCCGAGGTATCAGGGCATCGGAGAACGGCCTTAAGAGGTTGATCCGTCAGTACCATGACGGCATGGGCATGGAAGTAAGGCCGTAGTCGCTTTGCTGTAATTATCAAAGAGTAGATCAGCTTTTGCATCTTTGAGTATCTTGTTTCAGCATCATGCAGAACTTTGTTGATGTAATAGATCGACTTGTGAGAGCCGTCCTCTTCCTTTCAGACAAGGACGGAATTGACGGCTTCATCCGAAGTGGAGAGGTATAAGTAGAGCACCTCCCTCTCTTGAGGTTTGGAAAGTAGAGGCGGGGTTTCCAAGTACTTCTTTAATTCTTCAAAGGCAGTACGACAGTCTTCGGTCCATTCGAAACCTCGAGACTGTTGGAGTACTTTGAAAAAGGGAAGACACTTCTTGGCCGAACGAGAGATGGATCTACTCAAGAAGGCGATCCTTCCATTTAATTGATGTACCTCCTTCTTACAGGATGGGTGTCTCATGTCCTTGAGGGCTTGAATCTTTTCAAGATTTGCTTCAATCCCTCGTCTGGTTACAAGAAAACCCAGGAATTTGCCTGAAGTGACCCCGAAGGCACACTTCTTGGGGTTTAGATTCATTTGGTGATGTTGCAAGGCGCTGAATAATTCTTCTAGGTCTCGGATGTGACTTTCCTTAAAGAGGCTCTTGACGATCATGTCGTCAACATAGGCTTCCAGATTTCTTCCCAGTTGCTCTTTGAATACCTTGTTGATTAGCCTTTGGAATGTTGCCCCAGCATTTTTGAGCCCGAATGGCGTTATTTTGTAACAGTACAAGCCTTTGTTAGTGACAAAGGCTATCTTCTCTTCATCTCGGGGGTCCATTCGAATCTGATTGTAGCCGGAGAAAGCATCCATGAAACTTAGCAGTTGGTGGCCGGCGGTGGCGTCAACCAGTTGATCAATCTTTGGGAGAGGAAAACTATCTTTTGGGCAAGCTTTATTGAGATCTGTATAGTCGATGCAAATTCTTCACTTGCCACTAGTTTTTTTCACCATGACCACGTTGGCCAACTAATCGGGGTAGTGGACTTCCCGGATGAACCCTGCTTTGAGAAGCTTGTTCACCTCTTCATCTATGGCTTTTTGCCTTTCTGGGGCAAAGCTCCTCTTCTTTTGTCGGACTGGCTTGTATCCAGGAGTGACCTCCAGCCGATGAGTGATCACTTCAGCGGGAATTCCTGGCATGTCCGAAGCCGACCAAGCGAAGACATCAGCATTGTCTTTGAGGAAGCAGATCAACTCGGCCTTGGTTTTTTCATCTAGCATGCTTCTAATTTGCACGACCTTGGTGGGGTCTTCCTTGGTCAAGGGTACGAAAATAGTCCTCTCCATGGGCTCACCAGAATCTGTAGTTGAGTTTCTTGGGTCCAGGTAATCTCCAAATATAGGGTCATTGGAATGCTTGTCCTGGATCATTAGGCATTGTCGTGCCACTCTCTGGTTTCCTCTGACTTCTCCAACACCATTCTTGGTGGGGAAGTGCATTAGGAGATAATAAGAAGACACCACGATCCGAAACTTGTTTAAGGCAGGTTGTCCCAAAATAGTGTTATAGGCTGAGGGGGTTCTGACTACTGTGAAGTTGATCGATAGTGTCTTTTATCAAGGTTCGGTGCCAAGAGTTACAAGTAGTACTATCTCTCCCTCGGCATCAACCTGATTACCCCCGAAGCTAGTGAGTGGAATGGGGGATCTTCGTAGTTGATGTCTAGGCAAACACATTTTAGAGAATGCATCATAGATCAAGATATCAATCGAACTTCCATTATTAACCAAGACTCGTTGTACATTATAGATGGCCACAACGGCCGAGATTATAATGGGGTCATCATGCGGGAGCCGAACTCCTGCAAGGTCATCATCGGAGAAGAGAATGGCGTTGTTGTCCTTGAGTCACTTTGGGACATCGTCTTCATTCCTTTTTCAGCTGGTAGGTTGATGTATCATCCCAACACCTCCGTTGATAGGCCTTTGATTTGGCAGTTCGATTTCTTTGGGAGTTGGTTAGGGAACAGCAGCTTCTGATCGAGGTCCTTAGCGACCAATATACCACCCTAGATACCCCTTTTTGATAAGATCCTCAATTGCATCTCTTAGTTGGATGCAGTCTTCAGTGTTGTGGTCGTGGTCCCGATGGAATCGGCAGTATTTGTTCCTATTCCGTACGGAAGAGGATGCCTTTATAGGATGGGACTGCTGGAGAAAGTCTTCTTTCTCAATCTCCATGAGGATTTTTTCTTGAGGGAGGTTGAGGGGGGTGTAGGAGTCGAATCTTCCACCCGATGCTCTGGTCCTGGGGGAACTCCTTTGGCGGTCAGTATAGTTATTGTTGTTGGAGGTTGGAGGACCTTGTCCCATATTGTTTTTCTTCTTTGAAGGGGTCTTCCCTTTGATCAGTTGTCGATTTCCCGCCTGCTCTCCAGCATCGACATATTTCTGAGCCCTTGCGAGTAGCTCAGTGTAGCTTTTAGGAAACTTCTTATACAGGGAGAAGGTAAGCCTGGACGTGCGAAGTCCCTTCTTCAGTGCTGACATGGCCACATGCTCATTGAGATCAGAGATCTCGAGTGTGGCCATATTAAACCTGGAGATGTAGTCTCGCAGGCTTTCTCCTTCATTCTGGTGAAGGAGGAATAGTGTGTCCATATTTTGGGGGGTCTTGCGACAGGACCTGAAATGCAAGATAAATAAATTTTCTAACTTGAAGAAGGAATCGATGGTACCTGGACATATGCTCGAGTACCACATCCGAGCCACTTTTTTCAGGATAACTAGGAACGCGAGGTAGTACATCACATCCGAAGTCCCCTGGATCATCATATGGGCTTTAAAACTGCCCAGGTGGTCAAAAGGATCGGAGGTGCCATCATAGGGCTCCATCTGGAGAACCCTGAAATGTCGAGGAGTGACTTCGACCGTGATGCGGTTGGTAAAGGGCAGGCGCAGATCGCATACCGTCAAGTCGTCATGGCCTCTTTGCTCCCGCATCCTTGCCATCTCTGATTCAATGGCTTTGAACTTCCCGTCATAATCAGGAAGAGCCTGCTTCGGCCCTTTCTCTACGGGAGTAGAGTCTTCAGAAGAAGTTGAGGAAGCTTGCCTAGGTCTTTTCCCTCTCTGCGGGGAAGCAGTAAGCCTAGGCTCCCCTGAACTTCGATCTTCGGGAGAAGGCCGCGGGCGGAGGGAGAGATGTGTGGACCCCTCGTGAGGGGCTCTCTTCCTCCGTGATCTAGAACTATGTCTGGAGGTGGCCGGCGGATGAGCCACTTGGAAGGTTCTGTTGCGAAAATCCTGAACCATGGTCGTGAGGTTGGCAACCTGGTTTAGGAGGGCTTCAAACTGTTGCTGTCTCACGACAATTGTGGGAGGTGGGACTTCGTTCTCCATAGGAGGGCATCCCCCTAAGATGGAGCATGATTTTGACTGGTCAAGGTGATATGAGCTTTTCCTCTTGCCATTGAGGATTTCTTTCTTCCCCTTTATCAATGGAGGGAGCTTAACAATGCAATTTGCGTTCTCGCCTCTCTACCTGGTGCGCCAATCTGTTGGCATCGAACCCCTTCTTCTAATTGGGTGGAGCTACTGGATTGCGGGGCCGCTCCCTGGTTCACCTGCGAAACAGATCCCTTGCCAGAGACACTCCGACGGGGGACACTCCGATGCCTAAGTCAGTGGCGGGCTCTAGCCACAGAATGGGGAAGACGGAGAAAGGAAAAGCTCTGATATGGTTAAGGGTGTCAAGTGCCTTACCTTCAGTGTTCCATCTTACCATTATTTATAAGGAGTTGTCCCGCCTACGATTTTCTTTCTTCCCCAGCAATCAGAATGGGGGAGTTATTTTCTTTCCCTTAATCAGGGATCGTGGGTGGTTATTAGGACGGTTCCGACGGCCAGGCTGGGGGCGTTGCCGCTGGAATCACGTGCCATGATCATGCCAAAGATAGTCGAGGATAATCATTGCTCGTCATGTTTCATAGAGATTTGAGATAGATCGGATGTCGTGTCTTTGGCGCGGATCATGTACTTGATCCTTGTCGTACGCCAAAGACTGTGTCTTCGGCGTAATCCGAAGATCGTGTCTTCGAAGGTCGTACTCTAGTCCAGGCTAAGGACTTGGTCTTCTGGAGCCGTGGACTTGTTAAGAGCTTTTGTTTGCCCGTGGTAATTTGGCCTTCTTCGAATATCTGGGCCTGGTGCTCATGGTTCGGAGGGAATGTCTTCGGTCGGTCGAATCGGTGGCCGGTCGGCACCTAGGCTGACATATCCCAACAACCCCTATTGAGTTCAACCTGGATCTCGGACTGACCGACCTTTACCTTGAAACAGATCAATATGCGTTGGAATCAAGTCTATCTCCAACAATCCAACTTCCACCTTGGATTGGCTCAGCCCATGCTGGGATCTGTCCAACCTCTATCATGGATTACATTAGCTTATGCCACAAGCTTAGTTGACCTAAATCTCGGACTTACTACCTCAGAAGCTCCCAACATGTCGGATAACTCTTCAACCTCTGAGCTCTAACCATGCCAGATATGGTCAGTAGTCAGATAAGGCCATTGCTAGGCCATTCTATTTTACAAATGAGTGATAATCCTCACCATGATCTCCACCTTGATCCATGCACATTCTTCAAAAAAAGCCAACTACCACTTAGAGCTCTCCCCCTCTACAAATAGCAACAGGGTATCCTAGGTATGGGCATTGACAGAGAACCCATTCCTTCACTTCCATTCTCTCTCAGCACTCTTCCATGTTCTCAGAGTCAAGCTTACTTGAATGTCGAAGGGTTTCCACTAGAAATCGGCCAGGAACTTTTTGCATGTCTTAGCTCCAACATTTGAAAGAATTCCTTATAAGCGATGGTTGGCTCTCTGAACTCAACTATCTCCTCGGACCCGACCTGACCTCTGTATCTATCTTAGATTATGCAATAATATATTGGTGCTAGAGGAAGGATCCTAGTCTCCATTTTTCTTAGAAAGAAAGCTATCAACAATGAGGCCATAAAGAGGAGCTTCCAATGGCTTGCACCATGATGATACCCAAAAAGAAGAGGTTCTATTATCTGAACCAGTTCAGATGCCACCTCCATCTCAGTTAGAACCCGTGGTCACTCGCAAGCAGTTCGATAACTTGGTTTGACAAGAATAGGCCTTAATCACTATGATGCAAGGCGGGCAACAACCCCCAGTAGCTCGGTCCATGTTTGATCCACCACATTGAAGCCAAGCTCAACTAGACCAACCATCCTTTCCTTGCAATCTGAGACAGGCTCATAGTCGGCATACCTGACTTAGGAGCCTTGCCCAAGGCAGCATAAGTGTTCACCAACCCCGCAATTTGAAAAAGACTCCACCCATGGGATATCTCCTCGAAATAGAGGTACCTATGCTATATATATAAGATCCATAAGTGGAAAGAAGGTTCAAACAAATACAACAATAATTGAAGCATTGCAGAACAAGTCTCAACAGCTAAACGATAAGTTCAGCTTCAATGTTGACCTATAAGTCCAGCTTCAATGCTAACCTCCCATTCACCAGAAAGATTGTGGATGACCGATCCCCTCACAGTTTAAATGATACAATTGGAGTCCTATGATGGGACCTCGGATCTTGTCAACTGCTTGGAGAAATTAAAAGCTATTATACTTCTCCACAGAACTACCGATAGTAACTTGTGTCGAACCTTGCCATCCACCTTGTAAAACATAGCTTGGTATTGGTACTCGATCCATCGAACTAGCTCTATTAGCTCTTTCAATAAGCTCGATCAGTCCTTTGTGGTGCATTTCATTACGAGCCGAAAATAGTACCAAGGCTTTGACTCTCTAATTAGCATTAAGCAATGAGAAGGAGATCCACTCCGAGAGTACATTAGCCACTTCAATGCAGCTATTCTGGAAGTCAGAAATCTGGATCAATCAATAGCAATGACCACTCTGAAGGGTGGACTTCATAGGAATGCCTTCATCTTTTCATTGGAGAAGTAGTATCCTAAATACTTTGCTAAAATATTGACTAGGGTAGAAACATATGCAAACACAAATGAAGCATGGGCCCGACATGGGGAGCCTCCACTAACAAGCCTCATGAGAAAAGGGAAGGAGTCGACAGCCAAATAGAGGGGTGCAAAAGGGATCAATGACAAAATGCCAGAGGAAGGCATGATCTTATACTCCCTCTTGTTGAAGGATGTGGACTCCACCCCAAAACCAACGATCTCAATTTTCATCTTGGAATTGCCAATCTAGGTCTCTGCCTTAGAGGTTCACAAACTACATCCTACTCATAGCACTTGGACATAGATATTGATAAAGATCGAGCATCAAGAAGGCCTACCAAGGTTAAGGAAACTGCTGGCCTTCTTGATGGAGGAGAAGGTGCTCTGGCAAAAGATAATCTCTCAAGTATGGCAAGAATAGTAGAGAATCCCTCTCTCATCTCATGATGACCTGTGCTCATCTCCATGTGAATGTGATCAACTCATTGTCTAATAGTCATGACCTCGATCTCCAAGCGAGTGATCCTCTCATCTATATTTTCTCCAGGAGGTGGTTGTACTGATGGCTCGGACTGCAGCTCAGGTATGTCTCTCAGTGGCTCAGATAGCTCAACCTCATCTCTAAATATGTGCTTCTTCTCAGCAACATCCTCATCATCAGCATCTGTAGCTTGTCCAGAGATCTTGCATCTCCACTGACCTCTATGCAAGTGATATCCCATCTTATGCAGTGATCTCTCATCATAGATATCAGTGTGAAGCAACTGTCTGTAGGGCTCTCCATCTACGATAACTCCATAAGCTCTGAATAGAATGATCAGACCCATGCCGTATGGTAAACATAACCTCCTACTGATAGCTGCCTCAGTCATCTGATGGACCATGAGTATTGGAAGACAAACAGGAGTCCGCTGAATCAGGGATACCATCACGAGCAACTTTCTCTCCGTTATGAAGTCGAAGCGTCCGATCTTTGGTAGAAGTATTCGGGCGATAATGTGGTGCAGTAATCTCATCTCTGGAGAAAGTCGAGATGCTACCACGGTGGCTCCCTCACCAATATCCTCTCTTTCAAAGATGCATCAAAATTCGCTCATCCTATCAACTAGGGAGTTCACCACAGTACCTCTCATCGGAATCTCCCAAGCTTTGCTCAAAATCTTGGCTGTCAGCGATATGGTAGTCCCTCTGCCTCAGCTATCTAGCCGTTTGCTCCTCTGGCCAATATACTATAAAACTCTTGTATCAGACCAGGATAGAATCTCTCTCTCAATGAGTAGAAGTGAGCCAGTCTTGCATCCCTCAGCTAATCTCCTATCTAGAAGTGCTGCTAATCCATAAAGTCAAAATCTACCCTCCAACCTCTGATGATGGCCTTGGAGGCCATCCTGTCAGCTCAATGAACCTGTGGTTAGACAGGGAACTCCTGCTGTGTAGCTCACTCTACTGCCAGATCCTCGTGACATGCCTTTGTGCACAGCTCTATGTCTTGTGTAAAGGGTCGAGGTCTCTTGACTAACTATTTCCTGGGCCCCATCATCCAAGAAGAAAGAAATAGATGAATGAAAAAGGAAAAACACAAGGGTTCATGGTAAAACTGTGAAGAGCAGGGAAGAAGAGAGAAAAAAATGGGCTCAAATCAGTAATATAATAGTAAAAACATGAAATGGAAGTTAGGGAACAGTGAGGCAAGGTGTTGGCTTGAAGGATTTGGGAAGAAAATGAGAGATCATATCGATTTCCTTATTTAATCACCAGTTCTCGCTGATCAAGTGTCAACTCATGGATTTGAGTCCAAGTGTCAACACTTCGAAGAATAAGGAAAAAAATGAAAAAAATCACAGGAAATTTAGATAATTGGTTTTAACAGTCAACAGATGATTGAATATGATTTTCAATAATATTTTGATCAAGAAATTTTCAAAGAGAAATTTGAAAGGTCATGAAGAGATCGAAATTTAATCAAAATGATTAGTGACTCCTAATTCTCTTCTAATCATATTGAACCGATCTTCAAAGAGTGGGTTGGTTAGTATATCAGTTAATTGCATTTCAATGCAAACAAACTCAAGCATAACATTATTGTTTTGAACATGATCCCTAATAAAATAATGTCTAATTTCAATGTATTTACTTCTTGAGTGTTGAACATGATTTTTAGTTAAGTTTATAGCACTCGTATTATCACATCTTATTGGTGTCTTAGTTAATTTAATACCAAAGTCCTTGAGTTATTGTTTAATCCACAAGATTTGAGCACAATAACTTCCAGCTGCAAAATATTCAGCCTCAGCTATTGATAGTACAACTAAATTTTATTTCTTGCTAAACCATGAGATTAAGTTAACTCCAAGAAATTAACAAGTTTCAAAATAACTTTTTCTTTCTAATTTATAGCCAACAAAATCAGTATTAGAATATATAATTAAATCAATAGCTGAATTCTTAGAGTACCATAATCCAATATCAACAGTTCCAGATAAATATCTAAGTATCACTTAACAGCCATTAAATGTGATTCCTTAAGCTCAGACTAACATACATGCATACACTAAACATAATATCTGGTCTAGTGACAATTAAATACAATAATGATCCAATGGTGCCTCTATAAAATTTTTGATCAACTTTCTTACCAGATTCATCCTTGTCAAGCTTACATGAAGGGCTCATAGGTGTACCGATAGGTTTAGTCTTCTCCATCCTAAACTTTTTCAAGATCTCCTTTGTATATTTATCTTGGTTGATGAAGATCCCTTCACTTGTTTGCTTAACTTGGAGTCCGAGAAAGTAGCTCAATTCTTCTATCATGCTCATCTCGACCTCTTCCTACATTAGCTTTGCAAATTCTTGACAAAGAGATTTATTAGTGGCACCAAAAATATTATCATCCATATAGATTTATACTACTAAAAGATCATCAACCTTTTTCTTTAAAAATAGAGTAGTATCAACATGACCTCTAGTAAAATTATTTTCAATCAAAATTTACTAAGTCTTTCATACCATGCGTAGGGGACTTGTTTTAAATCATAAAGTGCTTTGTGTAGTTTGAAAACATGATCAAGATGTGCATGACTTTCAAAATCAGGTGGTTGTTCAACAAAAACTTCTTCAGTAATATAACCATTCAAAAACATACTTTTAACATCCATTTAAAATAGTTTGAAATCCATAAAATATGCAAATACTAAAAGTAATCTAATAGCTTCAAGTCTAGCTACTGGAGCAAATGTTTCATCGAAATCAATTCCTTCTTCTTGATTATAATCCTTAGCTACCAGTCTAGCCTTGTTTCTAGTTACTATACCATTTTCATCTAATTAATTTCTATACACCCATTTAGTACCAATTATGGAAGCATTAGTTGGTCTTTTTATTAGTGACCAAACATTATTTCTTTCAAATTGATTTAGTTTATCTTACATAGCAATCATCCAATTTAGATCTTTTTCAGCTTCTTCAATATATTTAGGTTCAATTTGTGAAACAAAAGCAATATAATCACATTCATTTCTAATAGAGGATCTAGTTCTTATCCCTTTCGATGGATCTCCTAAGATTAATTTCTTAGGATGTCCACGAGCATACCTCCATTTTTTAGGTAGACCCTCTGGTGAAGATTGTTGCCCAGAAATGGAGCCCAAGAGGGGAGGTGAATTGGATCTTTTAAAAATTTAATACAATAAAATGAAGGTCCAGTGGTGCTTGTGAGCAATAATAAATTTGATGCAAGATGATAGCAATAATTAAAGAGTACGAGAGGAAAAGAGCAATCACACACAAACACAAAGTTTATAGTGGTTTGATGCAAACCTAGCACCTACATCCACTCTCCAAGCCATCCTTGGGAATTCCACTATAATCCACACCAGATTACAGTCGACTTGTTTTTCACAAGGCTCACAAGTCAAAACCTAAGTTGGTTTTGTCACTTAGGCTTACCAACAAACCTTAACACTTGTTTTCTCTTCGGGTTCACAAGTTAACCCTAGTTGGTTTTGTTCCTTTGGCTCACCAACAAACCACAATAACCTTCTTTCAAGACACCCTTGAAAGCAAGGTCAAATCATAATAAAAACATATATGAAATTTAAAAGCTACAACAAACTCTCTTCAAGAGTAGATTGGAATCTTTGAAGCTCAAAATGATGCTTTGTCTTCACTCTTCTTCAAGGTGCCTCTTTTTGGAATGAAGTAAGGATGAGCTTGTAGGCTTTTCAATAGAATCAAGCTAGAAGAGGCTTTTGATGTGAAGTTTGAAGAGAATATTGGCTTTTTGGCTTTTGAGTGGACTTGAATGCACTTGAATAGACTTCTCTTCACTTCTCTCTTGCTTTCTCTTCCTTTAAAATGAGGTTGGTGGAGCTTAAATACACCAAAAGCCTTCTAAAAATGGTTTGTGACCGTTGGTGCATTAGAAATAGCCATTTGGAGCTTGAAAATCAAGTTCTGCAAGCCAGAAAAATAGATCCGTTAGAACTGTCAGGCTGCAAGTATCGACACTTGGCTGTCAGGTGTCGACACTTGATTTCTAGGTGTCGACACTTGAACATTCAAGTGTCGACACTTGATGCACATGTGTCGATACTTGACACAAAAATCCTCAAAACCATAAAGTTCTATATTTTCAAAAATCTCAGGCCTTGAGTCGATACTTGGAACCTAAGTGTCGACACTTGGTGTCGACACTTGAATATAGGTGTCGACACTTGGCGTGCCAAAGATTTTTGTCTGTGCCAAATGCTGAAGTGTCGACACTTGACTGTCCAGGTGTTGACACTTGAGACTGAAAACTTTCAGATTCAAGTGTAAATACCTCGAAAACACAAATAAAATTCATGAATACATAAACACATAATATTTAAACATTTATAAATCCTTTTTCAATGAAGAGGATGCCCGGATTTATGAGAATTGCTCCGTGCCATAACGTGCCATACACCATAAGTTTTTGGAATTTTGAGGTGCTTTCTTCCTGAAAACTCACAACTTGAAATCCTTATTAGAATACAATATGCACTCAATGTTTTTTTATTCATCAAAATCACTGGGTGGAGCCAACAATCTCTCCCTTTTTGATGATGACAAAACCTTGAGAAAAAGGCAATATAGTTCAAACTTTAACCATTTAATTTATAAATATGAATTTTAGTCATAATAGAGGCAAAAACTTTATAGATAGGAGGAAACAATCTCCCCCTTAATTAGATACTTCTTATTAAGGTAAACTTCAAAGATTCTTGCAAGGTGAAATCAATATAATCAATACAATACACCTTTTTCTCAACAAATCAATAAAATCAAAATCAATACATGTTCTCCCCCTTTTTGTCAATCATTAGAAAGAGGAATAACCTCCCCCTCACAATGAGCATGGAGACAAAAAGATAGTAGAGAAACAAATAACATAGATATCAGAGCTGAAATTATGCTAATATCAAAGAGTATCAGAGCTAAAATATACCAAGATAAAGGAGTATCAGAGCCAAAGAATAGTAAACTGATTTAGTGAAGCACAAAATTTGCCAAGATAAAAGAGTACTGAACAGAAACACATATATATAAGATAAGTTTTCGGTACAAAATTTGCTGAGACATCAGCAAGAGCTGAAACATATATAAATCATCAGAGTCAAACATGTATCAAATATACAATATAAGAGCTAAAACAGACATCTGTGAGGCTAATCCTCATCAGATGGAACATCAAGATTGAAAGGAGCACTGATCCTAAATCTGGTGGCTAATGCCCTAGGAGGTGCTAAAGCTCTACGACTCCTAGTGCGGCCGGAAGGACCAAAGGAGGGTACAACCCTGGAAGATCTAGTGGAAGGAGGTGAAAGACGATCAATTGGCGCAATAAGGTCTGGTGTGGAGGCAACCAAGGCAGTAGCAGGAGCTGGTGTAGTAGGAGGATCTCGACTGACCACCTCATAAGCATCGGCACCGCCAACACTGTCGCTGTCACTGCCCACTACCTCTGTAGCTCTGTCAACATCCTGATCACCACCCTCAACATAATCAGCATGGTCGCTCTGGTGATCATCGCCATCATCATCATCGTCATCATCGTCAGATCGTGCAAGTGCAGGGGCTGCAGGAGGTATAAATGATCTCAACAGATTCTCAATGCGAGTAAATCCCTCCTCCATGGATCTACGAATCTCAGCATGCTCCGAGGTAGTATGTGCTCGTAGAAGCTCGACCTCGCTATGCAGCTGAGTCACCTCACCTCTGATCTCTGTAAACTGTGCTCTGGCATGCTCCTCAAAAGATAGTCCTATAGATGGTGGTGGAGGAGCTGAAGTGTCAGGAGACAGGTGCTCTGCTTGTGTCGATGGTATATCTACTGGAGGAAGAACTGCTGGCTCAGATGGTCCAGCCTCAGCCTCTCGAATCTCGTCCTCCTCATCTGGCTCCTAGCCAGACTCTCTGCGAACCCATCGACCTCCAACCATCCTGCATCCCATCCGGTGTAATGACCTCTCGTCGTACACGTCTGTGTGCAGTATCTCCTTGGGGATCTCCCCCTCCAATGATACTCCACAAGCTCTGAAAAGTTGGGTCAGTGCCATGCCGTATGGCAAACAATGTCGGCGCTGAGTGGCAGCATCATACATCTGTGACAGAATTAGAGTGGGTATATCTATCTGTCTCCTCTCAACCAGACTAGTCATCACCATCAACTCCCTCTCAGTGATGAAGTCGAATCTGCCAGTCTTCGATAGTAGGATCCGTGCAATAATATGGTACAGCAGGCGCATCTCTAATGATAACTGATTCGCGATAACCACTGATATACCGCGAACATCCTCTCTCTCAAGGATGCACCTAAATGCCGCCTCTCTATCATCCACTAAAAACGCACAGACTCCTCTCCGGGGTATCTCCCATACACGGCTCAGAAGCATATCAGTCAAAGAGATCTGCATACCCCTGACAGATGTCGTCCACAGTGGTCATCGACAGTCCAGTGCACCATAGAACTCCCTCACTAGGTGAGGATAGTACCTCTCTTGCATGATGCAGAAGGGTACTAGTCCTGCATCAGTGAGTATCTGCCTAATACCAAAGTGGTGCCTGTCGAAGCACTGAAAGTCAACTCTCCTCCCTGAAGCTACAAACTTCCCTGCCATCCTCTCTGCAGGGGGGAGCTCGGTGTGGCTGTACTGCTCGGCTGTGCTGAATCAAATCTGACCTTCGACCTCTTCTCAGTACCATGACTGGGCCTCTCCCTAACTGCAAGTCTCTTTCCAGGATCCATTACAGCTAACTGACCAGGAAAAGGAAGGAAGGCTTAGAACAAGGGACTGGCTAAAGGTTAAGATTAGAAAAAAAATGTTCAGATAGGTTTCGAAAACCAGAATCAACAATGTTTGAAAAAAATAATATTTGTAGAAAATATATTTTGATCAAATGATAAACGTCCGAACAAAATTTGTAGAAAATATTTTTGTTTGGTAGAACATATTTGAATCTTTGGAAAAATAATTTTTGTAAGGTCTAAAAATCAAAAACCATGGGATTTGGGTCTAAACACTTAGGGTTTTAGCAAATAGGCAAAAATGTCGCAAATGTATCACGAAAAACCTTTCCAAATCGTCAATAAATATATTTAGTAAATTTAATTTAGATGAAAACCCAATTTATTTCGTCCAAAATTAATGAAATAGTGTTTTTTACGAAAAAGGAGTGAAAACGGCCAAAAGATGAGAGAAATCCGAGAAAAATAAGTTTAAAACACTATTCCCTCAAATAGAGTTTTAGAGATCCACTAAAACATGCAAAAATATGGTTAGATTCATGAAAAATACTCGGAAAATCCAAAACACGGTTGTTTGGTTCGAAAACAACAAAATTAAAAACAAGGAAAAATAAAACGAAATAAGAAAAGGGAAATACCTGATTTGTGAAGGATTGAGGGGTGAAAGGATGGATTTGGACAGAGGGGACCACTGTTCCAAGAAATCAGGGGGGAAGAAAATTTCAAAAAACCTTCGTTCGGTCCGTTTAAAAATAGTTTCAGATTCGTAAGTGTCGACACTTCGGATATGTCAAGTGTTGACACTTTGTCAGGTGTCGACACTTGACACTTTCCAAGTGTCGACACTTAGCCAAAAAAATTCGAAAAAACTCGAAAAAAAAATAGGAAAAATTTTGATAAAGTTTTGGGGCTTTAATCAATAGGTTTTGAGCTTTAGGATTTAGGTCAAATTGATACTAAGAGAGTTCTAGGAGAATGGATCAATGACATATAACTCTCTTCTAATCAGACATAACCTATCCTCACTCAAAGGCTTTGTAAACACATCAGCTAACTGATCATTAGTATAAACAAAATCAAGAATTATATTAGAGTTTTGCACATGATCTCTTATGAAATGATGTCTTATTTCAATGTGTTTATTTCTTGAATGTTGCACAGGATTTTTAGATTGGTTGATTGCACTAGTATTGTCACATCTTATGGGTATCTTAGTTAGTTTAATGCCAAAATCTTCGAGTTGTTGTTTGATCCAGAGGATTTGAGCACAACAGCTCCCAGCTGCTATATATTCGGCTTTCGCCGTAGATAGAGCAACTGAGTTCTGTTTCTTGCTACTCCAAGAGATCAAATTTACTCCAAGAAACTGACAGATTCTACTAGTACTTTTACGATCAAGTTTACACCCAGCAAACTCAGCATCAGAATAAGTAATTAAATCAAATGAAGAATCTCTAGAGTACCATAAACCAATCTCAATTGAGCCAGATAGATATCTAAGTATGCATTTAACAGTCAAAAGATGAGACTCTTTAGGATTAGACTGATATCTAGCACACATACAAATACTAAACATGATATCTGGCCTACTGGCAGTAAGATATAATAATGAACCAATCATGCCACGATATAATTTTTGGTCTATAGACTTACCTGATTCGTCCTTGTCAAGTCTACATGTAGAGCTCATAGGGGTACCTAACGGCTTAGTGTTCTCCATCCCAAACTTCTTGAGTATTTCTCTTGTGTATTTTGTTTGGTTGATGAAGATCCCCTCTTTGGTTTGCCTTATCTGGAGTCCGAGAAAGAAATTCAGTTCTCCCATCATGCTCATCTCGAACTCACCCTGCATTAATCATGTAAAATCTTGACAAAGAGATTCATTAGTAGCACCAAATATTATATCATCAACATAGATTTGTACTACTAAGAGATCATCATTCTTTTTCTTTAAAAACAAAGTTTTATCTACATTACCTCTAGTAAAATCATTTTTCAGCAAAAAGGAGCTTAAACGATCATACCAAGCTCTTGGAGCTTGTTTTAATCCATATAAAGCTTTATGAATTTTATAAACATGATTTGGAAATTTGGAATTTTCAAAACCAGGGGGTTGTTCAACATAAACTTCTTCTTCAATTAATCCATTTAAAAAAATACTTTTAACATCCATTTTATATAGTTTAAAATTCATGAAGCAAGCAAAAGCCAACAATAGCCTAATTGCCTCAAGTCTAGCCACAGGAGCAAAGGTTTCATCAAAATCTATCCCTTCCTCCTGATTGTATCCTTTGGCAACTAGTCTAGCTTTATTTTTAATTACTATTCCATTTTCATCAAGTTTATTTCGAAAAACCCATTTTGTGCCAATAATTGATGTGTTTGAAGGCCTATCCACTAGTGTCCAAACATTGTTCCTTTTAAATTGATTAAGTTCATCTTGCATAGCATTTATCCAATTACTATCACATTCAGCTTCCTCAATAATTTTAGGTTCAATTTGAGACACAAAAGCTAAGTAATCACAAATATTTCTAAGAGATGATCGAGTACTTACACCTTTAGATGGATCACCTATAATTAGTTCTTTTGGGTGTCCATAAGCATACCTCCATTCTTTTGGTAATGGATCAACAGTTGATGTATTTTCATCATCTTGTGCTTGATCTCCGTCAGTGTTTTGATCATCGTTCTGTTCCTTGGTAAGTCCTTCATTGTTGTTTATTTCTTCAGTTTTCTTGCTACCTGTTTCATCAAAAAGTACATCTTCTTTTCTCGAAGATTTTTGGTTAGTTTCATCAAATACCACATGTATGGATTCTTCAACAACAAGTGTTCTTCTGTTGAAGACCCTGTATGCCTTACTAGATGTGGAGTAGCCTAGAAAGACTCCCTCATCTGATTTGGCATCAAATTTACTCAAATTATCTTTGCCATTGTTTAAGATGAAACAACGGCATCCACAAACATGAAAATAACGAATTGAAGGTTTTCTACCCTTTCAAAGCTCATAAGGGGTTTTCTTTAAAATCGGTCGAATTAAAACTCGATTTAAAATATAGCATGCAGTATTTATGGCTTCCGCCCAAAAGTATCTAGGTAAATCATTTTCACAAAGCATGGTGCGTGCCATTTCTTCAAGAGTTCAATTTTTTCTTTCTACTATCCCATTTTGTTGAGGTGTCCTAGGTGCAGAAAAATTATGATGAATTCCATTTTCAATACAGAATTTATCAAAATCGGCATTTTCAAATTTAGTTCCATGATCACTTCTTAAAGATACTACTGAAACACCTTTTTCATTTAAAACTCTTTTGTGAAATCTAATAAATTCAGAAAACGTTTCATCTTTATGCGCTAAAAACATGACCCAAGTAAAACGTGAGAAATCATCAACAATGACTACACCATACTTCTTACCTCCCAAACTAGATGTTCTAGTAGGCCCAAAGAGGTCCATATGAAACAATTCCAAAGGTCTAGATGTAGAGATTACTCCTTTTGGTTTGAAAGAAGATTTTGTTTGTTTTTCAAGTTGACATGCACTGCAAATCTTATCTTTTTCAAAATTGAGTTTAGGCAAATCCTTTACTAAGTTCTTTTTGCTAAGTTTTGAAATTAAATGCATACTTGCATGTTCTAGTCTACGATGCCAAAGCCAACTAGTTTCATCGATCTTGACTTCCATTGCCACTAGACATTGACCTTTCTGAATAGGGAGATCATCAAGATCAACCATATAAATATTGCCATACCTATGACCGATGAATTTAATATCATTGTCATCTAGACTAGAAACAATGCACAAAGAAGATTCAAAAATAACTTTAAAATTTTTGTCACAAAATTGACTAATGCTAAGCAAGTTATGTTTTAATCCATCAACATATAAAACATTATCAATATAAGAGGTAGGGGTGATATGGATTTTACCAATATCAATAATTTTGTCCTTTCCATTATCACCAAAAGTTACATTGCCACCATTTTGATATGTGAGTGATGAGAACTATTCCACATCTCCTGTCATATGCCTTGAGCAATCGCTATCAAGGTACCACATCCTTTTCTTGTTGGTTGCAAGGCATACCTGCAATAAAGATCAAATGGAGATTTTAGGTACCCAAGCCATCTTGGGTCCTTTTTGGTTAGTGGCATTGGTTCCTTTTGGAACCCAAACTTTCTTAATATTATTTAATTTTCTTTTGTTGCACATATAAGATTTATGTCCTTTAATACCACAAGTATAGCATGTAATGGATGAAGATGTAGGCACAAAGAAATTTTTAAAGAGTTTCTGTTTCTTATGAGTTCTGAATCCTAAGCCAGCTTTGTCAAATACTGCTCTTTGGTTATTTAATAGTAAATTTAATTTTTCAGAACTGTAAGTAAATTTTTCAACAAAAGGTTTTAGTTTTTCGATTTCTTCTTTATATCTTTTGTTTTCATTTAAAATTTCTTTGCTTGATTTTGACAGATTTTCAGTTGAAAGTAAGTCATTTTTCCTTTTAAACATATCCTTTTCTTTTTCAAGTGCCATAATCTTATCATTTAATTTTTTATTTTGTATTAGAAGACATTCATTTTTATTTGAAAGGTTGTTATTTGTTTTAGCTAGATCCAAATTTTGCTTCTTTAAGTCTTTATATTTTGACTTTAATTTTTGAAATTCTATGACTAGTTCATCAAAAATCTCATGAAGCTCATCAAAAGTAAATTCATTTTAGATTTCAGAACATACCTCTTCTTGATCAGCCATCAGACAGAAGTTTGCTACCTCCTGCTGTTCTTCCTCAGAGCTGGAGTCTTCACTTTCACTCCAGGTTGCCATCATGGCTTTCTTTCTCAGCTTTCTTCTGCTTTTCTTTAACAAGGGACAGTCTACCTTGAAATGCCCGGGTTTCTTACACTCAAAACATGTGGGCTGCTCCTTCTCCTTTTCCTTGTCTTTTTCCTTACTCGACTCACCTTTCAGAGGTTTCTTTTTGTAGTTGAACTTTTTCTTCCTCATAAACCTTTTGAATTTCCTTGCTAACAGAGCCATTTCATCTTCTTCATCATCCTCTTCAGAGTCTTCGCTTGAGTCCTCTCTAGTAGTAGATTTGAACGTGATCGCCTTCTTCTTTTTATCCACCTCTCCGTTCTTTTGTTTGAGGGATAGCTCATAAGTCATCAAGGAACCCAACAGTTGTTCCAGCGGGAGAGTGTTGACATCTTTAGCTTCTTCAATCGCAGTGACCTTTGCATCCCATGAAGCTGGTAGAGACCTGAGAAGTTTATTCACAAGTTTACCGTTAGAAATTATTCTTCCTAGACTTCTCATGCCATTCACAATATTTGTGAACCTAGTATACATCTCACTGATAGACTCAGTAGGTTCCATTTTAAACATTTCATATGTATGAGTTAGCATGTTAACCTTGGTGGTTTTCACTTGGTGTGTACCCTCATGGGTAACCTCAAGTGTATCCCAAATCTCCTTTGCGGAGAGACAGTTTGATATTCTATTAAACTCACTAGGATCAAGAGAGCAAAATAAAAGGTTCATTGCCTTAGCATTAAGCTCAATTTGCTTAATGTCATTCTCATCCCAATCATCTTCCATTTTTGGAGTGAGAATGCCATTAATCATCATTGTAGGCTGATGAGGACCTTTTACAATTATTCTCCACAAATTATAATCAAGAGCTTGTATAAATATACACATGCATGTCTTCCAGTATGTATAATTTGTGCCATTAAAAAGTGGAGGTCGGTTTGAAGCTTGACCTTCTACAATACCCATGCCTATTGGGGCTGCCATGATCTTTTACTTAAGATCCTTGGACCTACAAGAGAGTACCGGTGCTCTGATACCACTTGTTGCCCAGAAATGGAGCCCAAGAGGGGGGGTGAGTTGGGTCTTTTAAAAATTTAATACAATAAAATGAAAGTCCAGTGATGCTTGTGAGCAATAATAAATTTGATACAAGATGATAGCAATAATTAAAGAGTACGAGAGAAAAAGAGCAATCACACACAAGCACAAAGTTTATAGTGATTCGGTGCAAACCTAGCACCTACATCCACTCCCCAAGCCACCCTTGGGAATTTCACTATAATCCATACCAGATTACAGTCGACTTGTTTTTCACAAGGCTCACAAGTCAAAACCTAAGTTAGTTTTGTCACTTAGGCTTACCAACAAACCTTAACACTTGTTTTGTCTTCGGGCTCACAAGTTAACCCTAGTTGGTTTTGTCCCTTTGGCTCACCAACAAACCACAATAACCTTCTTTCAAGACACCCTTGAAAGCAAGGTCAAATCACAATAAAAACAGATATGAAATTTAAAAGCTACAACAAACTCTCTTCAAGAGTAGATTGGAATCTTTGAAGCTCAAAAGGATGCTTTGTCTTCACTCTTCTTCAAGGTGGCTCTTTTTGGAATGAAGTAAGGATGAGCTTGCAGGCTTTTCAATGGAATCAAGCTAGAAGAGACTTTTGATGTGAAGTTTGGAGAGAATATTGGCTTTTTGGCTTTTGAGTGGACTTGAATGCACTTGAATAGACTTCTCTTCACTTCTCTCTTGCTTTCTCTTCCTTTAAAATGAGGTTGGTAGAGCTTAAATACACCAAAAACTTTCTAAAAATGATTTGTGACCATTGGTGCATTGGAAATAGCCGTTTGGAGCTTGAAAACCAAGTTCTGCAAGCTAGAAAAATAGATCCGTTAGAGCTGTCAGGCTGCAAGTGTTGACACTTGGCTGTCAGGTGTCGACACTTGGCTGTCAGGTGTCGACACTTGATTTCTAGGTGTCGACACTTGAATTCAAGTGTCGACACCTGATGCACAGGTGTCGATACTTGACACAAAAATTCTCAAAACCACAAAGTTCTGTATTTTCAAAAATCTCAGGCCTTGAGTCGACACTTGGAACCTAAGTATCGACACTTGGCATGCCAAGAATTTTTGTCTATGCCAAATGCTGAAGTGTCGACACTTGACTGTCCAGGTGTCGACACTTGAGACTGAAAACTTTCAGATTCAAGTGTAAATGCCTCGAAAACACAAATAAAATTCATGAATACATAAACACATAATATTTAAACATTTATAAGCCCTTTTTCAATGAAGAGGATGCCCGAATTTGTGAGAATTGCTCCGTGCCATTACGTGCCATACACCATAAGTTTTTGAAATTTTGAGGTGCTTTCTTCCTGAAAACTCATAACTTGAAATTCTCATTAGAATACAATATGCACTCAATGTTTTGTTATTCATCAAAATCACTGGGTGGAGCCAACAAAGATCTTGTGGCTTCTTCTTCATTCTTCTTGTTTTGATCTTCTTCACTTTCTTTAGAGAAGGGATCATCCAAAGTTATCTTCTTAAATCCTTCAACACCTGCATATTCATCAGAAACATCCTATTTTCTAGAGAACTTGTTAGTAGACTCTTCAAATACTACATGCATGGACTCTTCTACTACAAGTATTCTTTTGTTAAAAACTCTATATACCTTGCTAGATGTAGAGTATCCTAAAAAGATACCTTCATCTGACTTGATATCAAATTTGTCTAAATTATCTTTTCCATTATTTAAAATAAAACATCAGCAACCAAAAACCTGAAAATACTTTAAAGTATATTTTCTTTCTTTCCAAAGCTCATATGGAGTTTTCTTTAAAATTGGTCTGATTAAAACACGGTTTAAAATATAATAAGCAGTATTAACAACTTCTGTCCAAAAATATTTCGGAAGATCATTTTCGCAAAGCATTGTACGTACCATTTCTTCTAAAGTTTGATTTTTTTTCTTTCTACCACCCCATTTTGTTGAGATATTCTTGGTACAGAAAGGTTGTATTCAATGCTTTTTTCATTACAAAATTTTTTAAAATCTTGATTTTCAAATTCAGTTCCATGGTCACTTCGAATACAAATGACAAAAGTACCTTTTTCATTTGAAACCTTTCGATAAAACTTCGTGAAAGCTGAAAAGGATTCATCTTTATGTTCTAAAAATAAAATTCATATAAATCGAGAGAAATCATATACTGTGAACTAGTCCATATCTCTTGCCTCCTAGGCTTATGGTCCTAGTTGGTCCAAAGATATCCATATGGAGTATTTTAGTGGCCTAGAAGTTGAAATCATTTCTTTAGTTTTAAAAGATGTTCTTGTTTATTTTCTAAAATAACAAGCTTCACAAATTTTATCTTTTTCAAATATAAGTTTTGGTAAATCTTTAACTAAATCTTTTTTTGCAGAATTTATAAAGTAGATGCATGCTTGCATGACCTAATCTACGATGCCAAAGCCAACTAGTCTCATTAATTATGGCATTCATTACAACTAGGCATTTCCATTTTGTAAAGATAAATTATCAAGATCAATAAGGTAGATATTGCCATGCCTATTTTCAACGAATTTCACTCCAATATCATCAAGACTAGATACCATGCAAAGAGATGATTCAAAAACTACTTTATAGCCTTTATCACAAAACTGACTAATATTAAGTAAATTATGTTTTAATCTATCAACAAGTAGAACATTATCAATATAAGTAGAGGGGGTGATATGGATTTTACTGATACCGATTATTTTGCCTTTACCATTATCACCAAATATCACATTTCCATCATTTGGAGCCTCTAAAGATGTAAATTGCTTTACATCTCCGATCTTGTGTCTTGAGCACTCATTGTCAAGATACCGTAATATTTTCTTTTCTTTGGTTGCAAGACATACCTCATCTCCGGTCTTGTGTCTTGAGCAATCATTGTCAAGATACCACAATCTTTTCTTTTCTTTGGTTGCAAGACACACCTGCAAAATAGATAAAGTTTTTATTTTAGGTACCCAAGCCATCTTGGATTCTTTAGGGTTAATACTAATAGTAGTTCCTTTCGGAACCCAAATCTTTTTAGAATTATTTATCTTTCTTAGGTCATACTGATATGCTTTATGTCCAAATTTTTTACAACTAAAATAAGTAACATTAGATGATGCAGGAACAAAGAAATTCTTAAAATTTTTTTGTTTCTTTTGTTGCTTGTAACAAAGTCCTGCTTTATCAAATACAACTCTTTGATTGTTCAATAATAAATTTAACTTTTCAGAACTAAATATAAATTTTTCAATAAAAGGTTTAACTTTGTCAAGCTCTTCTTTGAATCTCTTATTTTCTATCTCAAGGTCTTTGTTTTTCTTTAAAAGTTTATTATTTGTAACAACAGCTTTGGATCTTTTCAAAACTTCTATTTCCATGGATAAAGCATTCTTTTATTTTTATAAAATATCAATCTTAGTTTTTAAATCATTATTTTTATTTGCAAGATTGGTATTTTCATGAGAAAATGAATCAGCATGCTTTTTCAACTTTTTATTTTCAATTTTCAGCAATTTGTATTCATGCATAAGTTCATCAAAAGCATATCTAAGTTCTTTAAAAATAAATTCTGATTCAAGTTTAGATTGTATCTCATCTTCTTGAGCCATGAGGCAAAGATTGGCGACTTCTGGTTGTTCTTCCTCTGAACTGGAGTCTTCACTATCACTCCATGTTGCCATCATTGCTTTCTTTTTAAACTTCTTCTTGAATTTCTTAAAGAGAGGACAATCAAATTTATAATGTCCAGTCTTTTTACACTCAAAGCAAATAGGTTGGTCCTTCTTCTCTTTTTTCTTTTTCTTTGCCTTTGTCCTTACTAGGCTCACCTTTGTGTGGCTTTTTTTGAAAGAAAATTTTTTCTTCCTCATGAATCTTCTAATTTTTTTTACCACTAGAGCCTCTTCATTATCATTTTCTCCTTCTTCTTATTCTTCATTTGAAGACTCATTTGGTGTAGTGGATTTGAATGCGATGATCTTCTTCTTCGTATCTGCATCCACTGCCTTTTATTTCAAGTTCAACTCATAAGTCATGAGTGAATCGACAAGTTAATCCAAGGGAAGTGCCTTAACATCTTTAGCTTCTTGAATTACTGTGACTTTCGGATCCCAAGATGTTGGCAATGACCTGAAAATTTTATTTACAAGGTCAGCATTATGTATAACGTTCTCAAAACTTCTCATACCATTTACAATATTAGTAAATCTAGTAGACATATCAGTTATAGATTCATTAGGCTCCATTCTAAATATTTTATATGTATGTACAAGCATATTTACTTTAGATTCTTCACTTGATGGGTATCCTCATGAGTAACCTCAAGCATGTCCCAAATTTTTTTTGCAGATGTGCATGTGGTTATCCTATTAAATTCATTAGGATCTAGTGCACAATAGAGTAAGTTCATAGCTTTAGCATTAAGCTTCGATTGCTTAATATTGTTTTCATCCCAATCATTTTCTAGTTTTAGAATGAAAACGTCATTAACCATCGTGGAAGGAACATGGAGATCTTTTACTAAAACTTTTCAAAGATTATAATTTATTGAATGCATATAAATTCTTATGCGGGTTTTTCAATACGTGTAATTTGTGTCATTAATAAAGGACAGTCTATTTAAGGCTTGACCCTCAACAATACCAAAACCTAAAGGGATTGTCATAGATCTTTAACTCAAGGTGGTTAGACCTATAAGCTAAGTACGTAGCTCTGATACCACTTGTTGCCTAGCAAAGCAGCCCAAGAGGGGGGTGAATTGGGTTTTTAAAACTTGTGGCAAGTGTGAGTGCCAACTCAAAAACAATGAAGGTGCTGGTGATCTCAAGTGTATGTTTGCTTGATAATTAAAATACAACGAAAATAAAGTAAAAGCAAAAAAAGAAAAGCAATCATAAATATACAATAATTTATAGTGGTTCGATACATACCAAAGCACCACATCCACTCCTTAAGGTCCACTTGGATATTTCACTATAATCCCACTTGATTACAGTCGATTAGTTTTCCGGGCTTACTAATCACAATTCCTTGGTTTTCATAAGACTAACCAAAAATTCAAGTTAGTTTTTACAAGGCTCACCAACAACCCAACCACTAGTTTCAATCCACTTGAAACTAGAAACAATAATAAAGTTGAGTTTAGAATAAGAATACAATAAGCTTTTAAAATAAAAGAAAATATTTCTTTGAAGCTCTTTGATTGCTGTTGAGAAAGCTTGTATCCAAGTTATTGAAGCCTTAATGGATGCTTGAAGGATGGACTTAAATCCTTCTTGAATGCTCTTAAATGCTTGAAGGTTCAACTTCACTCAAAAGTAATGAACTCTAAGTAAATTCTCATTAGTTGCTCATTATTATTTCTTCTCTTGAGTTTGGTCCACTTTAAATACATTTCCAAGCCTTAAATGATCATTTTTGATCATTGGAGAGGTGAAAATAGCCGTTAAAGATAAAAAAGTTCATTTTTGTGCTTCAAAAAACTAGTCGTTACTGTTCATCCAGACCTACAAGTATTGATACTTCAGGTCATAAGTCGACACATGAGTCGATACTAGATCAAAAATATTTTTTGAAGCTCTTTAGAATGTACTGGCATGTCAACACTTCTTATGGTGAGTCGATATTTGAGTCGACACTTCATCTTCATGAATCGATACTTGAGAAAAAACTTGAATTCAGTATGTTCTGTATCATTTCTGATCTTAGGCCTTGAGTCGATACTTGAGTCGACACATGAATCGATACTTGAACTTCATGAGTCGATACTTCATACATGCCATCTGAAACTTCTTCTGCATATCAGCTCAAGATTCTATGAGTCGACACCTTGAGTCGACACTTCACTTTCATGAGTCGACACTTAGCTGAAACTCTCCTGAAACTTTGCTGAAAGAAACTTTTCCAACTTCAAGATTTGAGTTCTTCAAGATTATTCTTGTGTATCAAGGTCCATTTAACTTGAAATTTCATCAAAGAGAGTGACTTCTTCAATAAGATGACAAGCTTTGAGCTTTCAATATATTATAATTTTGATGAGTGCCATGTTCTGATTAACACACTTTTAATACACAGTTAGTACTCAAATAAACTTAAGTATTTTGTTATTCATCAAAATTAAGGCAGGAGTCAACACACTAAGGGTTAGAAGATGTCGAAGTCCCCAAGGGTGGAGAGCTCGGCATACCTAGGATGATCACCATTGGGGTCAAAGGAGGATCTTTGGTGGCCACCTTTGCAGGAGTCCCCAAGGCTGGTGAGTTTGGTGCACCTAGGATGATCACCACTAGACCAAAGGAGGATCTTCGGCAGCCACCTTCACATAAGTGTCCTCAGCCATTGTCGCCTCATTTGTCTCGGTAGTCTCGGGCTCCTTATTGGCCTCTAGCTAAGGTGGAGGTTAGGGAAGAGCGCCTCCACCTTAGCTTGGAGGTTAGCTACTCTTGCCATGTAGGCATCATCATTGAACTCCACCATTAGCTTCTAGAAGTCCTCCAAGGTTTGGAAGGCCTCAATTGCTTTGACCTTCTCAGCCACAAGTTTCTTCTCCCATTGGGTAGCAGTGATTTACAGCAAGTCAGCCTGGGTCGAAGCTCTAACCTTTGAAGCTTTTTGCTCGACCGCCTTAACCTTGGCCTTTAGAGACTTGATCTCCCTATTGGCCTTAGATCGGGCTTTCTCCACCTTGACCTCAATAGCTTCCAAGGCCTCCAATTTGGTGATCTTCTCCTCAGCTACTGTGGCCCAAGCCTCGGCCTCCTCTGCCATGTCTCAGGACTTCCTAAAAATTCCAACAAAGTAGTCCACATGGTGAACTAGCTAAAGAAGACCAAAGTTAGTAAAGAATAAGAAAAATGATAGAAAAGAGCTGTGGGATGAGACTTATGCAGAAGAGGGACTCATAAAAGTCCCTAATGCAGAACCCCGGACCATTGGTAGCAAGGTCATTGATGTTGCTAGGAAGGATGGTCGACCGAAGTAATCGGTGGGCAACCTTAGTTCTCTCAAGGCCCTTTTCCTATTCTAGGGCTACCTACTCAGGCTTTGCCGGGGACCTCACTAGGATAGGGGGTAGCATCGACCGATGTAAAGTGATCTGTGGTGACATACAGGATGCTGAAGAATTTGGGGGAGGAGCATCGATCGGGGGAGCCGACCTTACTAGGGTAACACCCCGTGCCCTTGGCATGCTCACTTGAGCCGACCTATGGGAAGAACCCACTATTGGTTGACCAAGGACTACTTTGGCTTGGGGCTTCTTTGATGTCGAGGTGCTGGCAGGGGCCTTCCTTTTCTGGACTACCAAAAGGATGGCATCCAAGTCTTTAGTCCTCGTAGCTACAAAAAAATGAGGTGAGAGATCAAATCAAAAAATCCAAGATAAAATGAAATCAAAGCAACAAATTTACTTGTAGGGTCAGCCGAACTTAAGATGATCTTATAGAGTATCCGCTCTAAAAGCAGCTCATGCAAGGGAAGAGCAGGATGGCTAAAAATGTACTCTAGGATCTCCTCTTCTGCACCTTGAAGCACTGGCTTTTATTCTTTGATGGTCGAGGTGGACCCCATGAAGCATTGAAGCTCCAAGGCTACCTGGTTGATACAAAGAAGAATCACTCCTTCTAAATGTGGACAGTAGAAGGAGCCCCTTGAATAAGCTACTGACCTATTTGAGATAAGATGTACCACCATCCATTTGCTTTGGAGTGCCCTTAAAGATAAAGCATGCCTTAAAGATGGTGATTTTCGACCCAGCACTGAGGAGGAAGCAATGGGCTAGGAAGGCAATAATTAATCGCTGAGAATTTGACACTATATAGCATGGTGCTATCCCGAGGGTTTGTTCTTTTGTGGATAAAAAGATTTAGCCGGTAATCTTATTTTTCTAGATAAATATTTTTTAGACAACATTTAGACAAAAATATAATTTACTTATATTCTTTCATGCATGGAAAAGTAGTTTTGAAATTTGTTATCCATGTTATTTTACATTATTACTTTCCTGGATAGGTTGCTAAAATTTATTCAACTTTCATAATATCCTTTATGCGAACTATAGTTTGAAGGTAGTGGATAATTGAGTTAATGGGCATTGAACGAAGAGCCATTAGAAATCAAGATTAGGGTATTTTAGAAATAAAATTAAATATTTACTTTACTAGTTAGTAAAAAAATAATTTAGCCATCCCCTAGGTAGGTATGATCTTTTTTTCATTTCATGGTAAATGATATCTAGGAAAAGTAACTTACCCATTTTGAAAAGCATAAGAACATGAATAAATTGATTAATAAAAAAGTTGACCAACTTTTCAATGATATTTATCCACAAAAGAATGGGCTATAAAGGATTTAAAAAGTTTTACTACAAAATAAGGTATGGGCAACTGAAGCCCAGCTTGGAAGCCCTCCTTATAAAGCTCAATTCGGCTAGGAGGAAGGTAAGTTATTTGGTCATTGGAACCTGCAAATTCAAGGAAGAACCCTGCAGGGACCTGGTATTGGAATCTAAATATTTCTAAGTCCTTGCAAGAGAGAATAGAGGCAATATAAATTAGGCCAAAGGTTGGTCATTCCTCGACCTTGGGATGATCATACTCAAACCCAGATCGACTTTAACTTGACCGAGAGGACCAACTGCTGGTAACCGGTTCTATGTCCATCCTAGACCTAAAAGTTAATAGACCAACCTATGACATTGCTGAACAACCTCGGAGATCATACTTAAACATTTGAAGCTCAGAGGTTGGATTCCGATTGTGATGCTGGGGAGCTTGGATAGTTAAATGGCCAGCGATGATTATCAGAAATTGCCCGGCTAGTTTACCTATCGAAAGCGAAAGATGGAAAGTGAAAAATGAGAAGTAAGAGGCCTATTTATAGGACCTTGGATGGCTCCGATTTGAGGATGATTCAACTATCCCCCTCCAATGCATGCCAAGTGGCACTACCTGCTTGGCCCAAACAAGCTCTCGCGAATCCAAGTCACATATGGCCCAGATCTAAAGAATAGGGAGATCCAATGGTCATTAGGATGATGTGTGGTCGAATTGGACCTCAGCAACAAACCCCATTTCGAGGCGCATTGAATGCACAAGTGGTTGGCCTTGACTTGAAAGTTCACTCCCTTTGTCTGATCTCTACATAGGACTCGTGAGTGGGAGGGCAAATATTATAGGTGTTCATTAAGGGTGAAAGTAAAATGGATAATATCTGATCGGATCTGATTTCGTATTCGAATCTATTTGGATATGGATAAAAATTTTAGTATCTGACTAATATCTATATCTATATCCATATCCATAAAAAAATGGATATGGATATGGATAGGGATGATAACTATCTGATCCATATCCGAATATCTAATTCTATTTGTAATCTTATTTAATTTTATATAGTATTTATTAATTTTTAAGAAAATATATAAGCATATTAATATTTTATTAACTCGATTTATCCTTTACTTAATAATATCTTTGGTTCTATAGTCATAAAGTTTAATTATCCGACATATATCCATTATTATATCTGTATTTTCAGTATCTGATTTGTATCCGTATTCATTTAAAATAAATATGGATATGAATTTTTATATCTGATTAATATCTATATCCGTATTTGTATTCATCAAACAAAATAAATATGGATATGAATATACTAGTATCCGATTCGTATTCAATTTGGTTTCTACCTTAGTGTTCATCCCTATCGAGTTTGACATGGACCTCAAACCCATCGACCTCTACCTTGAAATGGATCAGCACGCATTGCAAACGAGTGACGCAATCCTTGCCATGATCCTTGCCATGATTTGTGTGCATTTTTTGAAAATAGCTAATCGCCACGGTGAGCTCTCGCTCTCTATAAATAGCGACAGGGAGATCCTAGGTACGAGCATTAACAAAAAATTCATTCCCTCGTTCTTATTCTCTTAACTCTTTTTCCCGTTCTCAGAGTTGAGTTAATTTGAGTATCGTAGAATCCTCGCCAAAAGATTAGCCTAAAACTTTTTGCAAGTCTTAGTTTCAGCATCCGAAGGAATTCACCATAAGTGGTGATTGATTTATCCGAACTCAACTATTTTCTCGGACCTGACCTGATCTTTTAATTTAGATCAAATTCTACAGCAAGGATCGATATTTTAGATCCAGTAAATAAGTAATAATTAATGAAAAATATGAAAAATCTATATAAGACATAAATACACTATTGGAACCCTTGATCAAATTTTTAGATGACATATGTGAGATAGCATCTAGCCAACTCCTTTGGTACATCTAAAGTGTATTTAGAATTCTTCAGGTATTTTATATTTACCTTTAAAATATTTTCTCCTAATAAGGATACGTGTTTTATATGAAGCCTATGCTTCTTAAGTAGCCAAACTACATCGAGTCATGAGTCAACCTAATGGTAAAAGCAAAATAGGTTTTCTTGGAGGTTTCCATCAATGAGTAGAGGTGCAACAACCCGGCTATGGAGAATCACGTAATTGACTTGAGTTCGCTCTAAGGGTGCCTTGACGTACGCACCCTCGTTACGGTTTCAGGCGCGCAACCGACAACTACATCGAAGAATAAAATATCAATACACGTGTTCAGTCACACGTGTCGACAACGGAACGGAGAGATGGCCATTGACCACTAGTCAGGCCCAGCTCATCCCCCATTTTGTTAACACCAATAATTTACTGCTAACCATTTAACTAATCCTTAATTAATCATAACTAAATCTTGGTTTATGGGGATTGGGATGATTAGGCAACATATTAAGAGACGTACACGTGACCTCCCACATGGCATGGTCTGAGTCGTCCTCACATGCCTCCGTCTTCCTCGCCGGCCCAGATATTACTTTAAAAAGAATTCTTTAATATTTAAATTAACTAATATTTAAAAAAAGGACTAAATAACTTGTACCGCCATGGCAGCATCAAGACCGTCCATCGTTTAGAACTGGTGCCGTGTACTTCGGCAAAAAGAAAGAGACCACAGCATTGCAGTTTAATTACGAAAACACCATTGTAGGGGACCGGACAAAGGCTGACGAGATCACGTGGGCCTTTCGGAGGCTCTTTCGGTGCGGAGCCTTTTCGGCTTTTCCGGTCAAGCTGACGTCATAGAAGGAAGGGCATCATCTGCAATTATCACAAAACTGAAGGGGTCAAACTGAAACAAAATTAACCTAAAGATCCACCCACCCATCCATCTAACGTTGGACGGCTATGATCACCAAATATGAGACCGGGGGAACCTGGGAAAATAATCATGGGACCCACTCGTCTGCGTTCGAGGGTTCTTACATGGGTGCAGACGGACGACCATATAAACCGGGGCATTTATTATTTCATTGACGTAAAAAAAAATTCGTAAAGAACGGGTACACATTTACTGCAGAGGATAAGACAAGATAAAGGAAGTGAGAAATGCATATTCCAATGATTTATTTTAGTTGGGAATTTACCGCGCTGGTCAAATCCAATTGGACAAGACAATGATTTCCTCCTCTCTTTACGCGACGAGACCAAAATAAAAAAAAAAGTAAACTAAAAGCACTCTATGCGTACCATGGTAGAACCGAAGTTTGCGCGGGCCGGAGAGAGGGTGAGATTGGAATCGATTTTTTTTTTTTTTATATAATAACAAAAGGCAGGGGAAATAATCCCGGAATAGCTTTTCTACCGGTCCCCAGTTTATTAGATCATTATTCCATACGGGCGATAAATTCTTTGCATATCCTCCCTATTAATTGATGGGTACATCAGTTTAATTTCATTACGATGTCGAAGTATTAGCCATGCCATCCTTAATTATATGCATCCAAAAAATTTAAATTTTAATCGAATCATCCAAAAAATCATATCTCGAATTCATGATCAGAGAGAGATAGAGCCATGCTTTTACCAACCGCGCTATCACCGTAATGATAAACCATAATTTTTCTCGTACAAAAAAAAAAGAACGAAAAGATGAGATGGAAACGGTATTTTTTTAATAAAAAAATAGAGATGGGAGATAAATTTTGATGTAGCTATTCTGTACCGTCCTATTAGATAATGTTCGATGCAAAATATTCAAATTTGTATCATCCTTTTCTATTTAAAAATAAGTACATTAATGTGATAACATTAAAATGCTGGTTAGCAGGACAGAAAAATGATTATGAATCTAATTTTTTTTTAAATTTAATTATATTATTATTAAAATTATATTTTAAATTTATGATCAATTAATAGTAAGATAAAATTTTTATTAATTTATGATTAATTAATAATAAGGCAAGATTTTTATCAATTAGATTATTATTATAGCAGTGAAATGGTAATTTTTATCGTGCCTCGGTGTGGCATGTCAAGGTCGTTAGCTCGTGGTTAGTTCTATGCCGGATGTTATTTTATTTATTGTTTCATTTCGACGACGCACTGTCACGTGAAATTATTATTATTATTATTATTATTATTATTATTATTAAAATAGATAAAGAAAGAGACTAAAAATGAAGGAGCTACCGAATTCACCTACCTCTGAGTTCAATTTACTTTTTACCAAGGCCGGTTGGATGTCAAGTACAACCGGTTTGGATAAGATGCGACGTGTCTCGTGTAATGGCCCCTTGCACATTGGTGGCGGTGGTGCAGGTGAATGATGGGTCCCAGGCGTGCCCACTCTCTCTCATGGCACTTTGGGTGCTTTTTTTTTTTTTGTTTTTTTTTCTTCTCTCATGGTTTGGGATGGGTGGGGGGGGGGGGGGGGGGGGGGGGGGGGATTGCAGTGTTGAATAGTAATGAATCTTCCAAGAGTTTCGCTGTAGAAGTTTCTGGAAATCAGCCATATGGAAGCCGATTGTTCAATAATTAGTTGAATAATTTTTAATTACCTTTTTTTTCACATTTGTAAGGGATTCAAAAGGATGTGTATTTGATCCAAATATGCACTGGTATGATTTTAAGTGCTTAAATAAGGGCAAGAAATCCAATAAATGATTTTTTTGACTAGATTTTTTTTATTTTTTTTGGGACATATTCATGTATCGGTATATTACTCAAAGCAAACTTTAGGTTAATCCACGGAAACCTATTCAAAAGGACTGTACATCTCCACTCCATGATGCGTAGCATGATTAAAGATATAAAGCTAAAATTTAGGTTTCGAAGTTTTGTTTATTAATTGTTGAATGGAAATGGTGACTAGAGTCTAGACTTTGTCTATTTTTTTCTCAAAAAAAAAAAAAAAAAAAAAGGTTTGCTTATTAAATGACACCACACATTCAAAATACACAAAATTCTTGTAATTTGAGTTGAAGGGTTGATTACGGTTGTTTGGAAATGAACAAAGGAAGTGATATTTTAGTCTAAAGTTCTCAACCTGATTGCTTTATAGCATTTACTCGAGATTGTTCTACACCGGAGGTGCAACAAATTTAAATAATATATATCTTGGCACCTACATGAGATTATAGTCTAACTTAAAGAACGATATAATTTGCGGGTAAATTTGCACATTGTCTGGAGTCCATCTTGATGATGATCACAAGTTCAGGAATGGAATAGTTAGGTTCTCCCTCACACCTAATTATCAGTATTTTTGGCCTTGCCCAATGATTGCAACTACAAGGTTTAGATTAGGTGATGTCGGTAATTCTTAATCACAATACCTGTGCTAATAAAAAAATTATAAGCAACTTGTCATAGAGGAACAGACCCATCACATCAGCTCACCCTTTATGGTCATTGCCATATGAATTCATGTTATTTAATCGAAGACACCAACTTCCCGTAATAACCCACACTGCAACCTGACAATGGCCAAAGGCCCCAGGCTTACGTGGTCCCAACTTCCCAGCATCTCATCGAAGGAGTGCAGATTTCATTATAAAACAAAGAGTGTGATTAGATTTAGGGTTCTTGAGTTTTGGATTTGAGAAAAAAAATGGAACTTTATTTAGTGGGACAAAGTCTAGCATCTCTAGGTCTAGGTTATATCCTTGGATAAATTTACAGGAGTTTAGAGTTGATTCTGCCTGGATTCAAGTTTTTGAGTCTGTGAGAAGAAATCTTCCATTTTAGAATAAAATGGAAACTAGACCTCTAGCTGGCTGAGGTCGTTCGAGGCAGGAGCTCTTGGGAGATCCAGATTTTGAAAGGGATATGGCTATCAAGAAGAAGAAGGAATTGGATGGAGAGGAGAAGTCCCCAGAGAATCGCATCCTATCCTTTCCTGATGAAGTTTTGGAACGCGTTCTGATCTTTGTGAAGGCTCACAAGGATCGGAGTGCGGTTTCTCTGGTCTGCAGAGACTGGTACAATGCCGAGCGATGGTGCCGGACCCATGTATTCATTGGGAACTGCTACTCCGTGTCTCCGGAGATGGTAGCTCGTAGATTTCCAAATATCCGTAGTGTCACCCTCAAGGGGAAGCCCCGGTTCTCTGATTTCAACCTTGTTCCACCAAATTGGGGATCTGACATCCATCCATGGCTCGTGGTTTTTGCCTCGGCATATCCTTTCCTTGAGGAGCTCCGTCTTAAAAGGATGACAGTTGCGGACGAGAGCCTTGATTTCTTGGCTCGATCTTTTCCTGAATTTAAATCTCTTTCCCTTGTCAGTTGTGATGGCTTCAGCACTGATGGTCTTGCCTCCGTTGCAACCTACTGCAGGTATGATATTGTTGTTGTTAATCACTTGAATTTTGGCTTGGTTTTCTTCATGATTTTCTGTCACTAACGTTTCCAAATTGGAAAAAAAAAGGCTTCTTTTTTCGCTCTTGATCTGAGCTGGTGCCCTGTAGTTTTGGATTGGGATGCTCTGGGTCATTGCTTTCATCTTTTGTATATGATTGTAGAAGTTATTATTATGTGCATACATATTAACTTTGCCGTTTTTACTGATTTCAGTAATGGGCATTTATGTTGTTTGTAAGGGAGAATAAACACTAAAATTCCATTATCCATGAAAGAATCCAGTTAGGCATCTACATGGACATGATAGATGATTATCTCCATGGTTTGGTCTCTTGATAAATTAGATCTTGTGGCTACAAATGGATATTTGTTGTGATGATTATTGAAAACTGTTACTAAAAATAAAATAATTTTGTCATCATGGTTAATGTTCAATTCAATCTGGTCAATGATTAAGTTAATAAGAACAACTCCAAGCAAACACACAAGTTACCAAATACTTTGGCAAATTTTCGTTCCTACCGGTACAAGTTGTCTACAGGGGTTCATCATGAATGCTTATGGCATTTCATGCCACATGGGGATTATATATGTATGTGGTAAATATGCTTTTATCATAGGGATCATCCAACTGCTAGTAGCCATATTGTCACTCAAGTTTCAATTCACAATCATGGTTAGCTGATGTTCATAAAATCAACTGCAATTCAATCAGTATTTCAGGCAATCTTTGTTTATGTTTTGCAGAGATAAATTCATAAGGTTGTTCAGTACAAAGAGGTAATTTCCTTTGCTACAGAGGTTTCTTTTTTCTTTTTTTTTTTTAGGTGACTGGATTATATGAAATCCCATCTCTGTATGCTGTTATATAGAAAAGTCACTGTTCTGGTACCTTTGTTCTTGGAGATTAGGTCTACTTATGGAATCAGCAAATATGCAGGCTTTCTAACTAATATATGCTTTCCTAACTGACAAATCATAGTCTGGCTATCATAACTTGTCACGTACAAGTTTCTGTAAATATGTCTTTGATGAATGATAGCTTCTTGCTGAGAGTTATGGGGCCAAATTGGAGAAAACCACCTCTACACACTGGCTCACTGGCCTGTGAGTTGGATGAACAAAACAGTTTAGCAATGTGGATGTTGAAATTTGGTCAAGTAGCTTTATTCAAGCAGCGTGTATGGTTCATGCATTGAATAGAAGGTACCAAGCAAACAACACATTTGCTTTCTCAGAGTCTATTCCAACTAAAACTAAACTATATTGGGAATGGTCTGAAGATATTTTATTTGCTATGAGGAGCTACATGCTTACTCATTGATTAGTTTGTATGTCCCTTTTTTTCTTTCATATCTATTATTTATCAAAAACTTGAAAATAGGAGAATTTTGTCTGGGCATATTCAACTTTTTGTCTTCTGTTGATTGTCGATTTGTCTTGTAAATACTGTTATATACTAAAACTTGTTCTTGGTTCCAGGAACTTGACTGAGCTTGACATACAGGAGAGTGGGATTGAAGATCTTGGTGGCAGCTGGTTAAATTGCTTTCCTGAAAGCTTCACATCGCTCGAAGCGCTTAATTTTGCAAATCTGCATTCTGAAGTAAAATTTGATGCCTTGGAGAGACTGGTGGCCAGGTGCAAGTCATTAAAGGTATTAAAAGTAAATAAGCATGTCACGTTGGAGCAGTTACGGAGGCTGCTTGTGAGAGCTTCTCAACTTACAGAGCTTGGAACTGGTTCATTTTCACAAGATCACAAACTCCGATCAGAAGTAGATCTGGAAAATGCATTCAGTAACTGCAAGAACTTGAACACTCTCTCAGGCTTGTGGGAAGTTTCCTCCATGTATCTTCCAGCATTATTTCCTGCCTGCACAAATTTGACTTTCCTAAATTTGAGCTACACGGCTATGCAAAGTACAGAACTGGCAAAGCTTCTGCAAAAGTGTCCTCTTCTTCGCCGACTTTGGGTAAGCACTAAAAAAACTAAAAAGTTTCACTTTCTTCCCGACTTTTGTTGTGCTTTCCCCTATTCTTGTACATTACTTGGTCAGTTGTTTTTGCATTTCTTCATTATACTTCTAATAAAAAAAGGGCAATCACTAATTTCTTCTTCTTGTTTTTTTTCTTTCTGTTTTTTAAAGAAACACACTGGAATATTAGTATCACTTATCTCACAAGCAGATATGGAATCAAAATGAAGTGGCTCTCAGCTGACTATTTTTTTGATTTGTTGTCAATTATTAAAATGTGCTGAAATTGGTGGAAAGATAAACTGTTTTGGGAATCTTCAACAGATCTTATTAATCTACATCTCAAAATTATATACATTCCTCATTTTCCTGTTCAAGTGGCAGTATTATTGACTCTAAAGTTCTTTTTTTAGATATGGAAGATTAATATCTTTATCATACCAGTCTTTCAGCCTTCCTTCTCTGTGCTCCAGCCCTCAGACATATGACTGCTTTTAGAGGGTTCCTTTCGACATCTTTCTCTTTCACCCTATTCTGAGTTTCAAAAGGCTAAGTTGAAAGATAAGCTGTTTTTGTTGGTTGAGAGGTCAAATACTGTATGAGATCATCTGAATAAAAAAATCTACGTTCTTTAGAAAAGTAGAAAGTCTTTATGCCCACCAAAGAATCCAGTGTAGCAGAATCTTGGGCCCTCTTTTTCAACTGCAGAAGTTCTGTCGGGTGGAAAATTGGCTAAACATGAAGCATAAAACCCTGAAAGCAAATTTATGTTATTGTACTCACATACTTAATTAATACATGGAAACTTCAAATTTAAGCTTTTATATCTCCTTGAGTCAAGGTCACTGGCCTGCTTGCTATCTCAGTTGCAACCACAATCTCAAATAACATTTTTCTCCTTTTCAGCTCTCCTCAATCAAATAAAATAATAATGACCATGCTTGTCAATTATGCTGAAGCCATCTTTATAATTTCCTTAAAGATCAAGTCAGTCTGGATATTATGTGGTAGGATAATACATCGACAGTAAAACTATTCTCTGACTGTGAGATTTATGCCCTGTTGGGTGCTGAGCATTTTGGCAGTTTTTGACCTTGCACTATCAACTACTATGTCCACCATTCTAATTTTTTCTATAATGCTTCTGACAGGTTCTAGATACTGTAGAAGACAAAGGATTAGAGGCTGTGGCATCAAGCTGTCATCTGATAGAAGAACTCCGAGTGTTTCCAGCAGACCCATTTGAGCAGGAAGTGATCATGGAAGGTGGTGGTAGCGGTGTCACTGAATCTGGATTTGTTGCTGTTTCAGAGGGCTGCCCTAATCTTCACTATGTTCTCTACTTCTGCCATCAGATGACGAATGCTGCAGTGGCAACTGTAGTGCGCAATTGCCCTAACTTCACCCACTTCCGTCTCTGTATAATGGACATGCGCCGGCCTGACTACCTGACCAATGAACCCATGGATGAAGCCTTTGGTGCTGTTGTAAAGACTTGCAGTAAACTGCAAAGGCTTGCTGTTTCTGGGCTTTTGACTGACCAGGCCTTTGAGTATATTGGTACCTATGCTAAGAACCTTGAGACCCTGTCAGTGGCTTTTGCGGGCAGCAGTGATAGAGGCATGCAATGTGTTTTAGAGGGGTGCCCTAAGCTGCGTAAACTGGAAATAAGAGACTGTCCCTTTGGGAATGCTGCATTGCTCTCAGGGCTTGAGAGGTACGAATCCATGAGGTCACTTTGGATGTCCGCCTGCAACTTGACAATGAATGGATGTCAACTCCTGGCAAGGAAGATGCCAAGGTTGAATGTGGAGGTTATCAAGGAGGATGAGAGTGATGACATGCTTGCTGAGAAGGTTTACATATACCGTTCAGTTGCCGGGCCTAGAAGGGATGCCCCTCCCTTTGTTCTCACCCTCTGATGATCACCCAATTCTTGGTAGTTTCTCTTTTCCCTCTTAACTAAAATATTTGATGGCAGCATATGGTAGCTCCACCTTGACACCCCCATGGACCTGACTTTTCAAATTCTCTTGAGTGCAGTATTTCTGAAGAGAATTGTGATAGGAAGTTGGAATTCTGTGTTCTATTAATTGTAGCATCCAGCCAAACTGTGTGGTGGTACTTCATGGTAGCAGCCCCTGCCTAATTGGTTAGGTTTATCCAATCATTATGTTGAATCCCTGGACCCTAGATATTTAGAAAAAGCTTGCATTTGGATTATAGTCCCAAATGTTCACAGGCTGGATTAATCATTAAGAAATGCTGCAACTTTGGCCTGCTAGCGTCAATAATTTTGACGAGAAGTTCTGAATCTTAACTTGATTCAGGAACAGTGGATTATTCAACCGTAATAGACAAGCTGTTATATATGGTATAAGGCTGTGAAATTCTATCACCAATACAAATGGTATTAGATTGTATTATGTGCAATACAAATATACATCATTTGGAAAATTGATCCCTTCACATCCAACCTCACCAATGAAATTAGAAATAGTAGTTTAAAGGCATCTTTACATTCCATTTAATCAAAATATGAGCTTGTTCTCATTCTTATAGGATCTTCTTACATTTCGATCAATTTTTTTATTCCTGCAGGTTTCACTGGGGGAGGTCTACTACAAAACAACCAGACAGGTGAATAGAAGATCAGAATTGAGGACTACAGAATGATACACAATTCTTTCTGATAACAAATTATTCCTGTTACACATCAAACCCTAGAAAAACAGCAAAGACTAGAAGATAAATGGAAGTCTCATGCTTTTACTGTATCAATGGCTACTAACTGATCTTTATCTGATTCATCTTTATCTGATTCAGGAGCCACTCCATCCCTGAAGAGCAAGATTGCAAGGTTGCCTATGCTGACATAGATGAAACAGCTACAATGGTGCGCTATGAAAGAACTGAAGTCAGCCCCCATAATACATTGCCACCCTGGGCCATACAACATATCCAATTCCTGCAGTTATGCAACCCTGATTTGAACAGTGAAGACGACCAAAAAAAAGAGCAGTTTGTGTTATTCCTTTTTCTCCCTTTTCTTTCTCTGTGATCATGAGCATGCACCTTCTGGACGAAATGAGCTATCTGAGTGGAGTATGAAGCATCAAATTCATCGAGGGCCTTCACAGCTAACCGGAGCACCCCTTGCTGCAAGGTCTGCAGCATGTCAGCCACTCCCATTACTGGCTATCTTTCTGTCATTCTGACTATGGCTTGTTGGAATGTGGGACATTGGGCACAGAGAAATCCAATGCTAATGCTGGTTTCGTGACAGAATATCATGAAAGTGAGAGTTATGCGACTACAGTGGGTAATGGTGGACAGGCAATGTTAACTGAAGTATCAGTCTTGTGGTCGCCAGCCTATATCCTGGAATATCCAAAGTATCAGTAGCGCTGCTAAGACATATAATGGCTCAGCAGCATGCTTAAATAACGGTGGGAACATATGCTGGTGCTTTGGCAGGTGGAATTGGATGTGTGGTACTCCCATGTGATTTGGGGTGGATAAGAATGCGTCGACTCTTCTGGTGCATTGTTCCCCTTGCCTGGCGGTGGTGGATCCATCCTTTGTCCTTGTTATGGTAGAGAGAGAACTGTGGAGCTAGGTTAGTTGTACTTTGACACATTTTTATTTGGCAATTCTGTCTTACTTGTTATGGAAGAGATAATTCCTGTTGCAATGATCTTTTCATCCACTCTACTTCAAAGTCCAGAAAGGGCCAATGTCATGAGACTCTTCAATGGCCCTTTAGTGGCAGAGAGTTCAATGCGCTTCTCCACTGTTTTGGTTTCTTACTTCATTATATTGTCTTGGATGTATGGTGTATGTTTTGGCTCTTTGCTATACCGGGTCAGTATTTGGGTATTTGTTTTTGCTGCTCCTATTGTTGGTATAAATCCAGGAGCTGGTATGAACCTCTATTTCTACTTCATACTCTTGATGTTATGCTATAGTTACCTCTTTCTGCCAAAAGAGAAAAAACAGCTGATGCATGAAAAACACTGCTTGTATTCTGTTTCCTTGTCTGGGGTAAATAGAATCTGTCACTTTGGATTGTTGCCACCTTTGAATTGAAACGTTAGCTCTGTTGCTATTCGGTTTGGGTCTACAAAGGGTATTAAAAAGTTTGGCTACAAGTCAGAAATGCTTGGCTAGATTGGTTTGTTGGGTTTTAACCATAAGTGATGGATGACCAGGGCATGCATTCTATTCTTCCATTGCCCATTGGTTGGTGAATGGGAGGCTGGAGGATACCATCATTTTCTAAGTGGCAGGACTAATGTGGATGAAAGCAGCAATCGTGGCAATATTGAGTACGTAGGGGAGCACTTAAAATCTACCACGAGGCTGAATTCTGTCAACCTGTATCTTGGGGCAAATGCAAGCCACTGGAAAAGACTTTTCACAAGTTGTGATAGTCGAGAGGAGTTGGGAATTATAATGCGAGCTTCTACTTATGGTTCTGGTGCTCGGAGTGATGCAGGTGGGGCCATTTAATATGGTACATGATTCGGTTCAGTGACCTTGTTTTCGGTTACTCTCTCTCTCTCTCTGTTCTAGTTGTTTGTTTACTCCACATGAGGTTGAAAATTAAAGTTTTTCAAGTGGTGCGGAGCCATGCAGTGACAATTGCTTTATCGTTTTTTATTTCTTTCTTGTCTCCGAGACCAGCACTAAATAGATCTTTTTAAATTTTTTTTTTTATGTTTTCCAAATGTTTACTATCTGAAAATTCTTTATTACCCCGGTCATCAGGTGATTGATACAGCTTCTTGTTTTCTGTCATAATCTACCACCCCTTTGCCCTCAAAACTCATCGTGCAGGGTGTAAGTGATGTTTTTATGTAAAGTTTAGAATCTGTATCGATATTGGGACAAACATCAATATCTTTTTATTTTTTTAATAAAAAAAATGGGGAGTGACCAGCATAGCTATTTTTGTGGGCATGAGAATCCTTCATAAAAAATATTCTATATATGACGTTAATAAAGATGGCTCAGCCAACATCAATCTCTTCACCATATTATGCCAAGGTCTTCCGCAAGTGATGGCAACCGCAATCTCTTCTTGACCCAAAACCTAGATCCATTATAATCTTGCAAGCATTTAAAATCCATATCAATAAGGGAAATTAATCCAAACATAAAAAAATAATTGGCTTAATAATTAACTAGGGCTTTCAAACTTGGTCAAGAAACCTGCAGCCAAGGAAATGGAAAATGAGTCACTCCAGAATGTTAGTTTGCACATCCGGAGCACAAGGGTCTCTATGATATCACCCGCAATTGTGCTAAGGAGACAAGACAAGTATAATAGACTGCTAAACGTATTCTCGTTTCCTCATCCCCCCAAAAAAAAAGAAAGCTCGATGAACTAACACTACAGCAAAAAGGATTTTTGCCGATGCTTTTGAGGAACGTTGTCCAAAATCGGACTTTAACAACACTTTTTAGCATCGGGATATTTCTCTTTTCTTCCCAAAAATCGAGCCCTGGATCCATTCGGTCCGCCGCTCCTCCTCCGATCAATCCCTCCCTCTCACCTCTCATTCGATCGGCCACGACCTTGTGCTCCTCCTCCATCTCTTCCCGCCACTCCGTCGTCCCAACCGTCGGATCTTTTCTCGCCATCCCAAGGATCGGATCAAGCCGTGCATAGATCTGAGTCGAGCCGCCGCCGCGCGCCACCTCCTCCGTTTCCTCCTCCCTCCCTCCTCCATCTTCTTCGATTCGTCGCCGTCCACCGCGCGTAGATCTGAGTTGATCCGTCGCCGTCCCATCCTCCATCGTCTCACCAGTACTGAGAGAAGATCTTAGCCTTCTTCTGTGATTTTATTTTGAATTCAAGGAAAGGGATGGCGAATCACATTTAAAGGATTTTTTTTTTTTTTTATAAAACAAGGGGGGGGGGGGGGACTTAGACCCGGGCGTGGCCACCTCCCAACCCCAACCAGGGAATGTTCGATGCACGGCGTATATTAATTCGTTCCCCATCCGAAGATGAGTACATCAACCTGACTACCACTGGTATCAGTGAGGGATTCCATGATTATTTTATTATTATTATTTTTTTTGATTTTATTCTCGGACTATTTTTCTATTTTTTATTTTATTCCCGGGCTTTTTCATCGAAATATGTCCAAACCTAAACTCGAATCCATGCCAGCTGGTTGTGAGCTGGTTGTGAGAAAAGTCTCGTAACCAACTACACTACTCACTAGTGGTGAGCTAGCTTTCAAACCTCTTGTTCATGCTTATCCTGGATCCGCTTTTTTAATTTAGAGAAATTAATTCTTATTATTATCTTGAAGAAAGTCCATTTAAACTTTATATTCATCTGTTACCGTTTAATTATATGCTTGTGGATGCTAATTCTTGAGGTCTAGCATGAGTATCCTAGGACGTAGATCCGTCATCATATCATTCTCTACCATTTTTAAATGACAAAGGTGAGGGATCATACTCAACACCATTACAAATTAAAGACTGGATGACACTAATTGAAATGCCGTTGGGGCATACTACTACATGCAACGAGTAATCTCTCTGATGGTATTTTTTGAAGAAACCTTATAAACATGACAACTCACATTCTTTAATATACAAATTTTCTATATGTTTTTTTATTCCATTTCCTTGTGGTATCTCATGATCTCGTCTCTAGAATTGTGGCGCAACTCTACGTTGATCGTGTGTGTATATAGCTGCATGTGGATATCTGAAGTTAAAATATTTTTGGAAAACTATTAGGAGACTACTGCAATAGCCTAAAAATAAAGCCTTAAGAGACTGCATGCTTCATTCGGTAAATTGTTGCCGGAAAGATTGCTTCACCTGCAACCTTTGGCATTTTTGTATGGTCGATCTCTTCCCATATGAGTTATTTTTTGCAGGTCAATATGTGAAGCCCAGCCTAACTAGGCCACCTTGGGCTGAAGTTAGTTGCCGACTTCAATTCAGAACCCAAAAAAAAAAAAAAAAATGGAAACAGGAGACTGAGCCCCTGTTTCATCTGGTCGAACATATTGCCGAAGATGTTGGAAGGAGGGCCGTAGAAGGGTCGGACTCAACCCGGTGGAGAGTCGTGGAGGGGAGGTGGATCGATCGGCCGAATTTCTTCACTATACGGCGAAGAAATTCCATGGTTTTTTCCTTTAAAACCCCTCCCCCATCACTAAGATTTCCATCGTATGTGCCCTCTCCTCCGGTGGCCGATCGCTTCTAGACCATCGCTAGTAAATCCTCCTCTCCCTAAACTCTTGATTGTATAATTATTTTGGTCGCATAAAATAGATTTGGGTTGGTTCCTTTTCCGGTTGCTACCCATGGCCAGAATGGCCATGGATACACTGGCTGACCCCATCCTTGCTCTGTCCGGGTAGTTCTGGTAGACCGCCGCCCTCTTTGGTCTCCATCCTTGGGATGCCAGAGATCTTTTTAGCCGAGCTAAGGACGGGAGTCGGGAAAGAAGAAAGGAGTCGGGGAAGAAAGAAAAAAAAGAAAGGAGGAGAAAAAAAAAGAAAAAGAAAAGAAAAGGAAATAAAAAAAAGAAAAAAAAGAGGAGAGAGAAGAAAAATAATAAATAAATAAATTTTGTAAAATCAATTTGGATATTTAAACTGTTTCTATTGATTAATCCGATTTTTATCAACCGGACTAAATAGATATCTAGATTGAGCCTAGTCCTAGACCAGATCGAAAAATATTTTATCTTATTTAGATTCAATATTAATTATTTAACTTATTTTATCAGAGCCTTCATCAGTATGAGAGTATCGAGGATCTAGAGTTGAGTCGTGTGTTCCTAATAGAATCAGTTTCAAGTAAGTTATCTTGACCTCTGGTATTATATATCAAATATGTTATGTATTTATGAAATATTAAAAATATGTAGTATATTTTACTCTGTATTGGATTACATTGGGTTGCATGCATTGTGTTAGTGTGGATGCTCTCTAATCTGACTATGATCACATGAGGACCTAGTCGCCCTCCGGGCCTCCAATAGGGCGATAACTGGTACATGACCGATGTGCGATATGTGTAGTCAAGAGCTAGTTGCTTTATTTTGTTTTAGCCATGCATGGTGGTTACTGGCACATGCTGGGGATGTATGTATTCTCGCGTGATATCAGAGTTAGTTTCCTTCCAGGCCTCCAGTGGGACGATCACTAGTACATGATTGATGTACGGTATATATAGTTAGGACTCTATTCTCTTTCGGGGCTAGCCATGGGCTGATCGTGACCATAGTCAGAGGGACTAGGAGAGTAAAGTAAATGGTTGGCCATCCATAGTCGTGTCGGTTGTAATTAAGTGTACACATTTTGCATAATATTGCTAGTTATATTATTTTGATGCTGGATATCTTGTTTGTATGATGTGCTTAAGCTTGTTGTTTGTTATTGGCATATTTATGTTTATATATTGGAAGTGATGATAACTTACCGAGTATGTATAGCTCACCCCCTATTTGTCTATATTTTCGTTACAAATCTAGAAGATCAATCGGGATTTGAGACCAGTCAGTGAGGAACTAGGGTTTAATATTAATCCTTTTGTTTATGATTATCTTTTAGTTGAATTTTATCTATCTGTTAACCTTCATGAAAAATTCTAGAAATAATTAGTAAAATTTATTCTTTACCATTGCTTGGATATTGATTGAAGGGTAGGCCTTGCATGATCTCTAGGGTGATACCTAGGATTGTGCGGCCGGTTGCATTGCCGATTTCAGTGTTGGATTCGGAGCGTGATAGAGTGGTATCAGAGCCAGGTTTAAGATCAACATGCCTTAGTTAGTGAGAGTAGGGTAGAATTAGGATATTGAAAACTATTTGATGATTTGAAAATTTATATCAGAATATGCAGCGGAAGTATGGTGGACTAAAGATATTAGGAGTAATTTAAAGTGTATTGTAATGAAAGAATGGAGGTTCTTATTGGGATTACTGAATTTTGGACAGAATGATTCTTGTGAGTATTGGATTATGTATATCCGAGTTTCGGAAGATTTACATTTTTTTAAAAAAAAGCTCGAGGCTAAAATTTTTTTATAGGAGGGGACAATGTGAAGCCCAGCTTAACTAGGCCGCCTTGGGCTAAAGTCGGCAGCCCTTGCCGACTTCAGTTCAAAACCCAGAAAAAAAAGACGGAAACAAGGGACCGAGCCCCTATTTTGTTCGGTCGAACACATCGCTAGAGATGTCAGAAGGGGGGCCGTAGAAGGGTTGGACTCAACCTGGTGGAGAGTCGTGGAGGGGAGGAGGATCGATCGGCCGAGTTTCTTCCCTATATGGCAAAAAAATCCCATGGTTTTTCCTTTTAAAACCCCTCCATCATCGAGATTTCCATCGTATGTACCCTCTCCTCCGGTGGCCGACCGCTCCTAGAGAATCATCGGTAAGTCCTCTCCCTAAACTCTTGATTGTATAATTATTTTGGCCACATAAAATGGATTTGGGTTGGTTCCTTTTCCGGTTGCTACCCATGGCCGGAACGGCCATGGATACATCGATCGACCTTGTCCTTGCTATGTCTGGGTAGTTCTGTTGGACCGCTACCCCCTTCGGTCTCCATCCCTGGGATGCCAGAGATCCTTTCGGCCAAGCTAAGGATGGGAGTCGAGAAAGAAGAAAGGAGTCGAGGAGGAAGGAAAAAAAAGAAAGGAGAAAAAAATAGAAAAAGAAAAGAGGAGGAAATAAAAAAAGAAAAAAAGAAAAAGGAAGGAGAGAGAAGAAAAATAATAAATAAATAAATTTTGTAAAATTAATTTAGATATTTAGACTGTTTCTATTGATTAATCTGATTTCCATCAATCGGACTAAATAGATATCTAGATCAAGCCTAGCCCTAGACCAGATCAAAAAATATTTTATCTTATTTAGATTCAAGATTAAATATTTATCTTATTTTATCAGAGCCTTCATCAGTATGGGAGTATCGAGGATCTAGAGTTGAGTCGTGTGTTCCTGATAGAATTAGTTTCAGGTAAGTTATTTTGACCTTCGGTATTATATGCCAAATATGTTATGTATTTATGAGATATTAAATATGTGTAGTATATTTTACTCTGCATTGGATTGTATTGGGTTGCATGCATTGTGTTGGTGTAGATGTTCTCTAGTTCGACTATTATTATACGAGGACCTAGTCTCCTTCTGGGCCTCCAATAGGGCGATCACTAGCACATGACCGATGTGCGGTATGTGTAGTCAGGAGCTAGTTGCTTTATTTTGTTTTAGCCATGCATGGCGGTTACTGGCACATGCTGGGGATGTATATATTCTCATGTGATATCAGAGTTAGTTTCCTTTCGGGTCTCCAGTAGGGCGATCACTGGTACATGACTGATGTGCGGTATGTATAGTCACAACTTTATTCTCTTTCAAGGCTAGCCATGGGCCGATTGTAGCCATAGTCAGAGGTACTAGAAGAGTAAAGTAAATGGTTGGCCATCCATAGTCGTGTCAGTTTCAATTAAGTGTACACATTTGCATGATATTGCTGGCTATATTATTTTGATGATGGATATCTTGTTTATATGATGTATTTAAGCTTGTTGTTTGTTATTGGCATATTTATGTTTGTATATTGGAAGTGATGATAACTTACTGAGCATGTATAGCTCACCCCCTATTTTTCTATATTTTTATTACGGATCTGAAAGATCAATCGGGTTTTGGGACCAGTCAGTAAGGAACTAGAATTTACGTATTGTTGCCGTCTACATCGCCGTGGCCTGCAGCTTCTTACGTGGCCCAGGTGAGTGGACTCCCGGTCAGCGTCATCAGGCTCGTCGGTCGGAGACGATCAAGGAGAACATACCCTCCGCCACGGGGCTTGGTGGAGCCGCCGTGCTCAGAGAGGTTGTTGTAGGGATGAAGGGGCTTGATACTGTACTGTGGTTCTCCTGTGGGCCTCTCTGGTGGGAGAAATCTTCTCTGTATCGTCCCTTTGTCGGGCGGACCTGCAAAACAGGGGAGACCTGCGCTGGGGATTCCGGCAAAGACACTCCGATGATCAAGTCAGTGGGACGATCGAAGGAAATAAGAGACCTCTGAGGTGGAGAGCTTTGGGGACTCTCTACTGTCAGAGGATGATAGTAAATGGAATATAATGTAAGGATCAAGAGAGTGTGTTATCTCTTACCTCCCTTTATCTCTTCATACCGGTCTTTATGTAGACGAATGGCTCCTGTCGTTCAGGGGAGGTGTGCTGGTCTTGATGTAGACTTATCAGGCTAGGATAGCCTGTGAGGCTATGATGGGCTGGTGAACCTTCTTCTTCTGGGTAGTTCAGGAAGTTGGTGCAAGGGTATAGTACATTTGGCAGGGCACTATTCACTAGTTAGTGTAAAGAGTGCCTTAGGAAACTTAAATGCAAACCTTCCTTGCAGACGGCATGTTAGGCGGCGTGCCATAAGACCCACGTGGAGGGGGATCCTTGGAAAGAGTGCCGGACCCATGTGGATGGCCCCCTCGGGAAATGCGCCGTGCCCATATGAATGAGATCGAACTGCGCGGTGTACCCGGTGACCGAGCTGGGCTGTGATGCCAAAGTGCTGAACTAGCCGGGACGCCGCTTCAAGTTGCCATGCGGGCATGCGGACCGAGAGAAGGCCCGTGGGGGCCTCCATGCATGCTGATTGGGGTGACGTGCGAGACTCCATGCAAGTGGGTGCGACTGTGCCGCGTTGCCGGGGTGCCGCAGGGGCTGAGCCGGACCGGACGTGGTTGGGTGGAGTCGGCGGAACCGGACCCGGAGCACGGTGTCACTGAGCCGGAGTCGTGCGGAATGCTACCGAGGAGTTGGATGGGCTGAGCCGGACCAGGATAGGTAAGCTGCAGGGTCGTGCCGCGAGCCATGCGGAGCGCTGCCTTGCCTGCAGGAGTGCCGGACCGTTCCCCACACCGGGCGGAGCCGTGCGGGCATGAGTCTGGGGTGCCGGAACGTCGGAGTAGAGGCACGGGCCTCCCGCGGGCGAACTGGGTGCCAGGGCGGGCGGAGTCCTACCTCGGCCGGACTGGGCACCGGATGGGAGCATGCAGAGCCAGAGCGGGGCGCGGGTGCCAGAGACGGGGTTGCCGTGGGCGCAAGAACCCCATGCGTGTGCTTCGCGGGCGGTGCAGGTGCGGACCGAGCTGGGGCCCCGCAGGCGCGCCAAGCTGGGCCGGAGCTGGAGGTGGGGTTCGTTCGCCGGAGTCCCACCGGGAGGAGCCAGATCGGGCACGGGATCGTCGATTTGTCGTGGGGGCGTGCCATGCGGGCGAGGTCGGGCGGAGCCAAGGCGGGGATGCCACGGTCGGAGGGATTCCGTGCGGGCTTGACCTTGGCACGTGCGCGGTACCTTGGCGCGGGCGTGCTGCGCTGGGCAAGAGCATGCGGAGGCACTGATCTGGGCACGACTGCTTCCTGGCGATGCTTGGGCTGGGCGGAGCGAAGTCGGGCTGATCCGGAGATCTTCGTAGGCTGAAGTTGGCTACCCTTCATGCCTGGCTGGGCTCTATGTATGCCTGAAGCGGGCTGGCCGAGCTGCTGACCTGGTCGAGGTGCCAGCCCGACCGAGCTGGGCTCCAGGTATGATCGAAGTGGGCCGACCGAGGTGCTGACCTAACCTGCCTAAAGTGGGCTGATCTCTTCAAGTGGACCCACCGTTGTGTCTAGGCTGAATGGGTTGGTTACTACTATAACAGGTATTAATCCTTTCGTTTATGATTTATCTTTAGTTGAATTCTATCTATCTGTTAACCTTTATGAAAAATTCTAAAAATAATTAATAAAATTTGTTCTTAATCATTGCTTGTATATTGAATTGAAGGATAGGCCTGGCATGATCTCTAGGATGATACTTAGATTTGTGCGGCCGATCGCGTTGCTGATCCCATGCTGGATTTGGAGCATGATACAATACCTCCCTAATTTACCAAGAGAGCACCAATTCTATGATATATATATATATATATATATATATGAGACCTTTGGTTCATTGACTTGGATCGCGCTAATCTACACGTCTCTTTTCTCATATTTTCCATGGAATGACTTCAGATGTAGGTATATATATACTTCAGATAGTCTTCAATTACTCCTTTTCTTGCATCCCATTCATCTTGCTTATATATGATCTCATTCCTTGAGAATGGGACCTACCCTTTTACAGATTAATATAGCAGCTAACAATCCAATTCAGAAAGCTTTTGATTGTCGGTACTGTGACGGCAGTATTGGAAGTAGATATGCTAAAGAAGGGAGACAAGGTCCCCCACACCTACTTAGAATTAATCCCTTAAGGACCGAGTATGGTATAATAAACATACATTCATAGAGTGAGACACGAGGACGTGGTAGGTTGCTTCTTTCGATATCGATCATTGAGTAATTATCATGGGTCTTCTTGTCCAGCTTTGTTGAATATGTCTTGAATCTATGAGTTTTAGAAATATAATCCACATTTACTTAGGACACCATATTGGATTCAAATTGACGTAGAAAAATTAGTTTGAGTCCAAATCCACTTACTCTTTACTATATATATATCTTGTAACTCCAAGAGAAGAGAGTAATTGAGTATTCTAGGGATTCTGTATATTGGGGGTTATGATTTGTGAGGAAATCTTATACTCTGTGATCTTCAGTTTTTTATAGTAAAGCTTTTGCATTGTGTTTGTTCATGGATGCAAGTTAATAGATCAACTCATATAAATATTGTGTGCTCTTATTCTTCTCTTTCTTTTTCTTGTTCTTTACTATTTTTCTTTCTTGTTTCATTATTCTCTTTGCCTATAGCAACATGCTTCAATTGTGAGCACAATGAATGCGGTCTTAGAATTAAGTATTGGACTTCACATACCATCAATATATGCAATTATGAATCCATTCAAGCTATGGTTGCTAGTATGTGCCTTTTCGTCCCTCATAAGGAAACATCCTTGAAGCTGAGATGTGGTCTTTGATCTCTTGTATTTTAGTTACTTGTGTAGTAGTTAGAGAAGCTATGTGCTTTGTGATGGTTATGGATGCTTGTTGTTACCATTCTGGTCAAGCAGTTAATTAAGCAAAGTCATATATTATATTAGTCCAAGTACAGGAGCCAGGGTTCAGGCTTAAATAACTTGGTAATTGCATACTACTAAAAAAATATGCTCTATCTATTTTATTGTCTTTTTCTTATCAGCTGCTTGACTACTTAGAGGGTAAAGAAGCTTTCTAACCTATTTTGAAATTGGTTTAAGGTTTGTATATGTAGGCTACGATGATTTTGGGATGTATGTTTTGCTGATTCAACTGTTTCTAATGGTAGCAATATTGGATGGCCTTCTTTTGTAGGCAACCGATTGTAGTCGTTTTGATTTAGTTGCAGATTAAATAGTAGATCTGAGCTCATTGTTGTTTTTCTTTATTTATTGTTCTTTTTCTTAGTAGATTATTTTTGTTTCTTTATAAATTTCTCTTTCTAGGATTGATCCAGTAAAAAACTTTCTTTCAATTATCCTGATAGATCTTTATGAAAAGATCTTGATCCATGACTCACCTATCTTTTACCAATGATGTTGATTGGAATGTATTTATTTGGATTAATAAACTTGCACAGCATCATATACATGTTTCAAGAATATTAAGGCTCCTTGATGTATACCTACATCTTACTCAACATGTTATGCTTTAATATTTGTCATTATTGCAAATCCTTCATTTCAATAACATGTATAATTTTGCTATGATCAATAATAATTTTTTAAATATTTTTTATAAAACTTATATTGCATAGAAATATAGATCCATTAATTGATTAATGTACATATTCTATATCATCCGTACATTAATTTTATTTTTGTACAGGTGGAGAATTATGTATAGTGGTCAATTGATTATCCAGTTTGGATAGTTTGAGAATTGTAAATAATTTTATAGGTACTTACAGTAATCAAATGGTATGGATAGAGTTCCAAATATATTTCGGACAATATTTTTTTTTAGTTCTCCTCAAACATCTTTAGTCGTATGGGAAGAACTAAAGAAAAATGCTGTCAAAATTTTTCTTGAGCTCCTATTACGTATCATTTGATTACTATAAATGACCTATATAATTAATACAATTCTTGAATGGGATAGGACCATCTTTACCTATTAGATGGTGATATGATGTATTTATTAGTTAACTTATATTATTTTTCACATATTTTTTTTAAAAAATTACTTGGTGCATTGTTATTGATTGAAGAACTTTTTTGTATTTAGATAACTTAAAAATTGGATCATTTTATCTTAAAATGGATAAAAGCTAGATACATAAACCAAGAAATATCAAAGAATATTTAGATAGAGTTCATGATTTCATTAAATTCGGTATAGACAAAAGTAGTTTGAATGAAAAGATTTCATGTCCATGCCAATGATGTGTTAACAGTTCCTGTCTTGATCCACAAACAGTTGAAGAACATTTGATATGGAATGGTTTTGCAAAAGATTTTACTCAGTGGATTTTTCATGGAAAACTTATGTTGCCAGAATCAAGTAATCAACCCTCGTCAGATCCTGGATCCAGTAATGTATAAGAGAATCCTATAGGAGATGATGATATAACGGGTTGATCATAGATGCTTTTTGACATGGTGTTCAAAACTTTGGAGGTTCAACTGATACACATGAATTAACTGGAATATGTGAAGGTTCTACATTTATTGAACAAACTATATCGAGGAGCAGATGCAACCATCAACTTCTGAGTCTACTTGGTATCATAATTTAATGAAAAAAGTATATGAACAATTATATCCGGGCTGTTTGAAATTTTCTAAAATATCTTTTCTTATACATTTTATTCCATATAAAATATATGAATGAATGATCAGGAAAGAGTTTTATCATGCTTTTCAGGTTATTAAAGGATGCATTTTCAGAAGGCAATGGTTTACCATCCTTTTATTATGAAGCAAAGAAAGTTGTCAAAAATCTGAATCTTGGATATTAAAAGATTCATGGTTGTCCGAAAGATTGGATGTTATATCATGGTGAAAATGCTGATCGAGAATCATGCAATGTATGTGGATCTTCATGATGAATAACTCACGAAAGGGATGAGGATGACGTAGTAAATGGAACAGATATACTATGTCGTACAAAAAAATTGACAAAGGTATTGCATTACTTTTCTCTTATTCCTCGAATGAGGAGGCTATATTTATCTTCGAAAACAGCATCATTGATGAGATGGCATCATGAAGGGCATACGAAGGATGGAATGTTGAGACATCCAGTAGATAGTTTAGCATGGAAAGTATTTAATACTAAGCATTCTGATTTTGCCTCTGATATTCGTAATGTTCAGTTGGATTTAGCTTCAGATGGCTTCAATCATTTTCAGACTCTAAATTCTATATATAGCACTTGGCCAGTTGTTCTAATACCATACAATTTACCATCATGGTTGTGCATGAAACAATCATCACTTATCTTGTTAATGATTATTCCAGGTGATAAGGATCCAAAAAATGATATTGATATTTTTTTACAACCTTTAATAGAGGAATTGAAACAGTTGTGGAAAGGTATCGATGCAATTGATGTTTCTAATGGTAAAACATTTAAACTACGGGTAGCTTTATTATCGACTATTAATACTTTTCCAGCATATGCCAATTTATCTAGCTGGAATACAAAAGGATGTGTTGCATGCCCTTATTGTGCAGATTCGACACATTCAATTTGGTTAAAACATGGAGAAAAATTCTGTTATATAGGATATCATCGATGGTTAGAATCAAATCATCCATTTCATTTTCAGGAAGATTTATTTGATGGTACCATAAAGATGGGATGTGCCCCTATTCCACCTTCTGGAACTAATGTTCGTAGATAAATGGACTCCATTAGTTACATATATGGTAACTTCTCAAAATCTTCTAAAAAAAGAGGAAGTGATGATCAAGAAGGATTGGCAGAAGAAGTGACTACTGGTACTATGGATGCACAGGTATTTGAAGATCTTGATAATCTTTTTGAAAATTAAAATGAAAAAGACGTACGGATATCATCTACAAATCAGCCCATCAAACATTTATGGAAGAAAAAAAGTATCTTCTTTGACTTACCTTATTGGGAATATAATCTTATGTTGTATAAGTTTTCTACTGCTGGAAGAGTAATGAACATGGAACCCGAAACTGTCCCGTATCGTACCGGCCAAGAGCCGGTACAGTTCAGCTATATAAAACGGTTCGGGGAGCCGGACCGTTAAAAAAATAAAAAAATATTTTTTTTGTATGGTTCGGTATGGTACAGTACGATACCGTACCGTACCACCTGGTATATTCTGGTTTGGGCTCGTTTGGCTTGGTTCGGGTCCGATTCAATTTTGGTTCAGCGATTTTTACTTGAAAGAGGGGAGAAAGATTTTTTTAGCTCATTTTTTATTACCGGTATTGTATCGATACGATACGGTACGGACCATATCGTATCGTACCGTCGGCTGACCGGTACGACCACCGGTTCGATTCAGCAATCCTTGGTAATGAAAAAAGATAAAAGTATTGTATTTGATCATAAATCAATTGCACAAGTACATCGTTATGTATTACTTCATAGTAAAATTATATCTGACTATCGAAGGTTAGCATATTTAACGTATTTCAAGTTTAAATATCATATCTTATTTTTAAACTATATTAAAAAATGTAAATTTTATGCAGCAAGTTTTTAATGTCTGAGTGACAAGATAATCATAGTACTCGACCTAATCCAAGGATTGAGCAGTAATTGTTAGTCGAGTTATTTCCTGTATGGCTTTCAAAATATATATGACATATATTTAAAGAATATATGGATAGATTTATCATCGAATAACTTATTAATATTTTTTATTATTTTTTATGTATCAACAATGATGGAGAGAAATTGTTCAGATAAATTAATAGCCCTGGTTCAAGGACCTAACAAAGTTGTCATCAGATATAATGATTTCATAATCAATGGTTTTAAATTTCATACTAAACATCGCGAGAAATTTAGAAAAATATAGAATAGCGGTGTTATGGTAGAAGCTGATGGAAAGACTTATTATGGTGCACTTTAAGATATATATGAGTTAGATTACTATGGAATCTTTAAAGTCATATTATTTATATGTGATTGGATATATATAAACTCATCAAGGGATTTAAAAAAAGATGCAAATGGATTTATAACATACTGGTGTTTTATTGAAGGATGATCCATTTATTTTTTCTTCTCAAGCTCGTCAAGTATTTTTTTGTACAAGATGCAAAAGACAAAAATTGGGCTACTGTTATTAAAACAAAATCTTGACACTTATATGATATGGGAAAACAACTAGAAGATGATGAAGATGATGAAGATGATGATAATTATACCCATTCCATGCCATTCAATTTTGTACCAGTTGATGACGTACATGCTACAGTACCATTGGTTATGATGGAATTTGAAAAAAAAGCTAATATTTGATTCTTATTGGTATTAAATTTTGTAATGTGTGCAATTTGTAGTAATTATGTTAAATTAATATTTATCTTTACTATTTCTGACTCTGACGTAAATGATAGATGATACTATGCCGTGCTCATGATGATTTTTTGGTATGCAATTCCAGCACTCACGAACAGAGGCTGGTAGTTCTTCTTCGACATAGCAGATTGAGGCCAGTACTTCATCACATGATGTTCATGCCGGTCCTTCCTCCGTACCAGATATTGCATCCAATCCTTTGGCACACCAAACTACTATAGGTCCATCATCCTCGGGGCATCATGATCCTCCTGTCGATCCAGCATATGATGAGCTACACATTCAGGATAATTTATTTCAATATCCTTGGTTAGATAAAATTTTATTACACTTTTTACTATAGCTTACTTTTATCTATTTCTATGTAGATGGATCAGGAGGGTTACATGTAGGCACGGGCCCACAGTAGTACAGGATGTGTGGGAGAGCGCGAGGGTGAGAAGATAGTGATCGAGTGCAATGAGCTGGGCAGCCAATTAAAAAAGCCGCCAGCTTATTGAGTTCTTTTTTGGGGACAGTTGCGCGGAGGCATCAGCTTTGTCCACTTAGTTATGCAAAGTGGAATGACATGCTTCCAATGTATAAAGTAGAGATTTTATGAGTTGTATAGATAAAAAGTTTATATTAAATTATTTATTATCTTGCATAGTTGAAATATTATGTTATATGTTATATTCTTATTAATTATTTTCTTTTGCAGTCCAAGTTTGTACTTCCTCCATCCTCTCATGATTTTGTACTGAAGTCTCTCAATCAAAAATAGAAAAATATAAAGCACAGTTGAAGATGAAGTACAAGTTGCAGGGTATGATAGAGGAGTAGGTAGTTAGTATTTGTCCTCCTGATGTACCCCCTCAACAGTAGATGTAGTTGGTTCATTATCGGTTTTCCGAGAGGGAACATGTATCTTCAAATTTCTTTGAAACAAGTTTATTAAAATATTTAGTTTATATTGTACATTATACATATATATATATATATATATATATATATTACTTTTTGGATATAAGAAGTTATCTTTTTGATTTTGCAGACTTATTCTAATATTGATAAAGCTGCACGAGCAGCTCTGTTTGTTCCCCATACATCAGGATCTAAGAGTTACGCATGAGTCAGACAGGAGTTTGTAAGTTTCTTAAACTATATGCTTATATTTTTAATATTAAAGTATTTATACATTTTAATAAAACTAATATTATATATTATTGAAAATGTATCGTGATACATATATGTATCATGGACGATATATCGCAATACATATATATATCGCGGACGATGTATCATGGTACATATATGTATCGTGGACGATGTATCGTAATACATATATATATCGCGGTACATATATGTATCGTGGTACATATATGATCGTGGTACATATATATGTATCGCGGTACATATATATATTATGGATGATGTATCACGATACATATATGTATCGTGATACATATATGTATCGTAATACATATATCATGGACGATGTATAGCGATACATATATATATATATCATGATACTTAAATAATTTTTAAATTTGTTTGAATTATTTGCTTAAAATTATAATTTTTCTTGTAGGTGGATGAGCATGGAAGGGAACCGGATCAGGTGGAGTTTTACCGGATGACTCATACTCATCGCGACGACACTTTTGTTAGAGATGAGTCGAGGGATATATGTGTAAGTTTTTATTATAATTTATTTCATGCAACCATTTAAATTTGATTTTGTTAGTCTTTAAGGTCTAACTAATTTTTTAAAATTAATACAGGAAAGAGCTATAGCTCTTATTGCTGAGCATGTTGATGATTTTACAGCATCTACGCAGAGCAATCGCTTCGAAATCAAGGTGTTTACAGAGTTGATGGGCTCGGAGCACTATGGTCGAGTAAGGGGCTATGAAGTTGGAGTCACTCTCACTCAGTTATCTGTGATCAATAGACATATACGTGAGGCTACAGAGACTGCTCAGGATGCTTGTGTTCGCAGACTCGAGGAGAAAGAGGAGATATGACAGAGCCGTGTCGCCGATAGAGTAGCGATGGAGAGCATAAGAGAGCACATAGAGCGGCTTACATCTGTCATACAGATATTGTTCCACGTCAGGTACATATTATGATATTTAAATATATATTTTTTATATTAAATTAATAATTCATGTAATATATTATCATTCATATTTTCATAAATTAAATATTTTAAATATTTTTTTGTATAAGCTTCTGGAGCATCAGATCCTCACGGACAGGGTGACGACCTACCTCTTGCAGATCATTGACCTCGACTTTTTATTATTTTATATCTTGTATTTTTATGTATTTTTTAATTTTGTTAAACAGACATATATGTATAACAAATTTTATGATATTTGATCGTAATAAATTTTATATTTGAATTAATATTTAGATGTATGAATAATGCATGCAATGAGATATTTAGATGCGTGGATTTATATTTGGATGTGTGGATTTATATTATTGCATTATATATGTAAAAAAAATATTATACAGATTTTTAAATTTTTAAATAATTATTTTATTTTTTTAAAAAAAATAAAATTTTTGATGCTTTAAAGCATCGGAAATAACCTTATCTCGGACTTATTCCGATGCTTTTAAAAAGTTATTCCCGATACTTTAAAGCATCAGGAATTTATTCCTGATACTTTTTCAAAGCATCGGAAATAACTCTTTTCTCGATACTTTTTTAAAGCATCAGAATAACTTGATTTCCAATACTTTAAAGCATCAGGAATAACCTTATCCTGGAATTTAAAGCATCAGAAATAACTTTATTCCTGATGCTTTTAAAAAGTATCGAAAATAACTTTATTCTCGATGCTTTAAAGTGTCAGGAATAGGATTATTCCCAATGCTTTAAAGTGTAATAGTTTCTACTCCTGCATTCTCGATGCTTTTACGATACTTTTTAAAGCATCAGGAAATTTTTAGCGATGCTTTAAAACATCAAAAAAGATCTTTTTTAACGTTGAAAATAATTATATTTTTTATAATATAATGTTATGAAAAATCATCGATTGAAGTACTACTCACGCTCTCTTTGCCCTCTTCATCTTCCTCTGCTATTTTCTCATATGGCTGCTATAGCATCATGAATGTGGTGATGTTATTCTAGTACCATTGCTTTGGTTAATCAAATACCTCCAAAAGCAAATATCGAAGCAATGCTCGTTACTTTATTTCCAAAATGTATTCTACTCTCGTTAACAAAGGTTTGCTTGTACCCTGTCTCTGATATTTTATCTCCATCAAAGGTTAAACTTTTTTTTGTTTTTTTTGAAAAGCAAAAGGGATATGGAGGATAAATCCAGTATAGCTATCTCTTGCAGGCCCCTATCCCACTGAAAAATATTCGATTCAAGGTACAGAATTTTTGCAACCTTTCTCCATCCAAGGAGACTCTCACTTACCCAAGTGTCACGGGTCTCATCCACGGGTCTCATCCAATTATCACGGGTTTCAAGGAATAATTTCTGAATTTAATCGAGTTATCCAATTATCACGGGTTTCAAGGAATAATTTCTGAATTTAATCGAGTTTTCCGTAAAGTTACGCCTCGAACCCGTGATCCGTTGGTTGATCTGAATTTAATCGAGTTTTCCGTAAAGTCATGCTTCGAACACGGGTCTCATCCAATTATCACGGGTTTCAAGGAATAATTTCTGAATTTAATCGAGTTATCCAATTATCACGGGTTTCAAGGAATAATTTCTGAATTTAATCGAGTTATCCAATTATCACGGGTTTCAAGGAATAATTTCTGAATTTAATCGAGTTTTTCGTAAAGTCATACCTCGAACCCGTGATCCGTTGGTTGATCTGAATTTAATCGAGTTTTCCGTAAAGTCACGCCTTGAACCCATGATCCGTTGGTTGATCTGAATTTAATCGAGTTTTCCGTAAAGTCATGCCTCGAACCCGTGATCTGTTGGTTATAAGGCAAGATCCCAACAAGCTCGGCCACCACCTTAGCATACTCTTGGATACAGGGAAACAATCTAAATAGCAAGCATGTCTGGAAGCAAGAGGACTTGAGCTGGTGAATAGCCTATGGTTCCAGTTCGATCACAGAACGCAAAACACATGTCATGTAGCCACATGACAAGGAACGGCTCCCTGCATGAAGCCAGGGGACAGTTTCTAGTCTTGATGTGATGGAGAAACCAACGACCATTCCCTCCCATAGCAATCTTCTTAATTTTATATGAGACATAAGCATCAAAATCTTGCAATATTCAGCAGATGAACATGAAGCAGTTAGAAATATGAACCTACTCTTCTAAACTAAGGAAATTGTACCTGATGGATACCCTGAAAACTCTACATCCCTACTCAATGATTTTCCAAGCAACCAAACCTTTCTCCATCACACAGACCTTTCATGGTACCTAATTTAGATGATGTTCCTTTTAGACTTTATCACGTTGAACAATTCAGAAGAAAAAGAAATGTAGACCTCTTATTTCTACTCAGAATTTGAGACCTCCGTGGAGAAGCCAGTAACCGTGAATCCCAAATTACCACCATCACAAAGCCAAATCGACTAATAATGAGTCTCTTTTTTATTATTTTACATCATATGATGACACATTTACCAATTGTTTTTCTTAAACCAGCATCATTAATTCATCTCTACCTTTTTTGATGAAAGCGAGGTTCACGGCCACCCATAATCTTTATTAATGAAAAAGAGTGAAGAATTTACGTACAGAAAAAAAAAAAAAAAGATTGCCCTTGAGAGCAGTTCTGGTTTTCTTGTTACAAGTCTGCAACAATGTATAGAGAAAGGAAGCAAACCACCTTAGAAAAAGTCGAAATCCAGGTAAAGATCAGTACCATGTACTCATGGCCGGCTGATAACTGCAACTTTCCACGACCACCGGTGGAGTAGGTGTATCCGAAAAAATTTTAGGATATGTTTGGTAGACGATAATCTATCCGGATAATTTTAAAATGAATCCATCGGATAACTACATTTGGTATTTTTATAAAATAATAATCTATCTTAAACCGGTAATCCGGATTACCTTTTATATAGCAATCCAGATTATTTCGGGTCCCTTTTCGTTTCCGTGAGAACGAAACCATCCTCTCTTCTCTCTCCTCTGATTTTCTCGTCATCATAGTTTTTTTGCACATCCATCTCATCTGCGCTCCAGTTTTTCCGTTCAAGATAGGGCTATCCTTTCCTCTTTTTCTTTTCTTTTTCTAACTTAATTAATGATATTTTTGTACAATTTAACGGGTACGGATACTGCGGATCTGAATCCCGTTGGCCGTCGCCACCAACCAAATGACCTGCTTTCTCCCGATAGCGATGGAGAGAGACACCCACTCCCCCTGCTCCGCGCCCTTTCGGATGTACCCCAACTGCAACCCATTTTATGGCCCTAAAATACTTTAATCCCCCACCAACCATTCGAACCACCACCATAAAGCATCCTGTAGTAAACAGATCCCCTGGAGTAGTAGTGTTGAAGTTGCACAGCATAAATATGGTATGCTTTAGATAATATTATCTGATCTCCATACCTTAGATTAGTTTCCGGTACTTGATATGATGGTAATAATTTCATATTAATTTGTTTTTTCTCATTAGCATATTTTAACCCTTTAACAAAGTAATCCTCTATCGTCACCTGCCTTTAAATTGTATAATAACTATAAATATATTAGTCAATTTGATACCTCCTTTTGTCCTCTTAGCACAAATTAAACGAGACCTAGCTTAAAAAATAAAAAGGTGACAAAACATCATTTCAATTATTTATAGTGCTATATAAATAGTCAAGATAGAATTTGTTTACACAAGCATTCATACAAACAAGTTCCCAGGACATGACCATATTTTTATACGTCACAACATAACTAAGAATAAGAAGAATGATATATATATAGCCGAGTTGGCTTCACGGTAGACATGCCTGACATACAGCCCAGAACTTCCTTGCAGAAGCAATACAATATCCCGGAGCAGAGGATGAGCTGGGAAACAACGGAAGGCCTGATGGATCCAAATGATGACCGTCAATGAATCTCCCTCGACAATAAGACGGTCTAGATGTAACATCCTCGTACATACCGAATCCCAGCCCAGGCTCCATGAAGCTCCGCCATGGAAACAGTAGGATAAAAAAGCCGAGTTCCTCCAGCGACCAGAAACCCTACACCGGCGGCCCTGATCACGAAAGCTGCTCTATCAGTAGAGCCTCTGACACTCCCATCAAAGCTGACAGTGGCATACGTCGGAGAAGGGGGTTCCCAAGAGAAAAATACCCGGCGAGGCGATCGAAGAGCAGAACCGGAGCCCCAGGTCTGAGAACTATCCACCGCCATACTTCGATACTCGTGCACGTGAGCCCTAGCATGCTCAACAATGAACCTAAGGGAAAAAGTGTCAGAGTTGAAAAGTAGAGTATTCCGGGAGAGCCATATATGATATGCAAGGTAGGCAACAAACACTGGAGAGGCCGAGGAAGGAAGATGATGAAGAACATGAAGAAATGTATCAATCACATCATCATCATGGTGCCGGAGGGAAGTATAACCAGCTAAGGACCACACCCGCTGAGCTCGACCGTAGTAAAATAAGGAGTGCCCAATGGTCTCGTTATCAACACCACAAATTGGGCAAAAAGGAAGGTGGAGACCCCGCGTACATAGCATAGCTCTCGTGGGGAGATGCCTCCAAGCCACTCTCCAGATGAAATGCTGCACTCTCGGATGTACCTGAAGAGACCAAATCCACTTCGCTTGTAAGCCAATCTGGGCCTCCGGGTAATAAATAGAATACAAATCAACTAGAGGAGCAGAAGTAGAGGAGGAAGATTGGTGCGGACACCGACAACGGTCTTCACTCACTATGGATCGACTCCTGATGCAGCACATCCAACCCCGACTTGCAGAACAATTTTATCTTGTTAGAATAATAAAAGCAAGACAACTACCAGGACAACTACCAGTCAACTACCAGAGCAACTAACAATCAATTACCATCAAAAGACTACCAAGCAACTACCTCTCAACTTTTCTTGGGATTACTACATCATCATGCCACTTCACCAATCTTAGAGGGTGCCACATCATCATCCACATCATCAAGCAACACCACCTAATGGGATTGCCACCACATGTGCCACCTCACCCATTGAAGTGGGCGACCAAGAAGGAGTCAAATTCAAATTTGGGTGGCCAAACTAAACCTCCACCTCATGTAACCACTTCCCCCCATATCTCTCCAACCATCCCATGTATCTCTCAACTATCCCATGTATCTCTCAACTATCCCATGTATATCTCCTCTCTTTTAAATTTTAAACAAAGGGCTTGGTAGCTTATAAAAGGAGATCCAACGCCCCATTGTATGGAGTTGATTTTTTTTGGAAAAAAATGAAATGAAGAAGAAGGTCTTTGTCTTGCCATTATTTGAGTGTTTGTGATGTTCTCTTATAGCTTTAGATAAAGTTCTAGTTTGAAGTTTGAGAAGCATTTCTTCTTTGGGCGTACAACTTCCATCTAGTTTCAAGTGTCAATCCATTTCCAAGAAGAAGACATCAAGGAGACATCCTTCCATGGATCCCATCTTTCCCAACAAAAGTTTCCCGAGCCTCCATAAGAAGAACAATTCTTATGATCTCCTCTTTTCCTTTGTATTTTGATCTTTTCAAATATTCCATTTCTAATCCTTTCCTTGCAGGGTTCTATTTAATCCGGAGTTCAAGAGCTCGTCGTCTTGCCAAAGGAGCACGAATGGATGGGGTGTATTTCCTCGGAACGATCATCTTCTCATCCAGGATTGGTTTATTCGAATGTTATTACGGGTCTATCACTTCAAAAAGAGAGCTCATCATTGGTAACAAATCTTCCTCATCTCTTCATTTCTGATCTATTGAAGGTTAACCTCTAGGTTCTTAATCCTTTAGCCTTAGATTTAATCTTCTTTTAGGACAATCTGGCTATTATTGCGGCATATATTTAAGAATTACCAAATCTTTCTCTAGGTCTTGCTTGAGTCTCCTAGATTGAAAGCTAGTTCATGTATTTAGGTTTTCATTGCTCAACTTTTAACTCATCCTCAATAGAAAGCATTTTCATGCCGCATCAAAGATCTCCAAACTCGAACATCAGGAGAAGGACTGACAGGAATATTGATAGATAAGATTCTATCTCCCAGAATCTTATCAGCAATAATAATATCAGGATCACAGGTCTGCTCTCTCGGAAGAAGAAGATCAGCAATGGTTATGGAAGAAGTCATATCCATAGAAATAAAGGTAAGCCACCTATCCAAGGCTATATTAGAAATCCAGGGATCCGCAAAAAGCTTGATAGAAGCACCATCTCTCACAATCCATCTCATATGATGCATGACATCAGGGGCCCTCCTTTGCATCTCTCTCTAAATTGCCAACCCACGACTGGAGTAAGAGCCAGTCCCGGCCTCCAAAGATCGAAGATCATATCTATGCTGCATAAAGGTAGACCATAAGCTATGAGGAGACAGGAAAAGTCGGGTAACATGACGAGCCAGAAGAGACTCCCTCCTCACCAAGAGGGACTGGATACCCAACCCACCATTACTGACCGGCTGACAGATATAATGCCACCCCACCAGATTGACTCCCCTCGGAGTCGTATTCGACCACCATAAGAAAGCTCGAAGAAGCTGCCCAGCTTTCAACACTGTAGCTTTGGGAATGACAGTATGGGCAAGCATATAAATTGGAAGAGATGTAAGCACTGACCTAATGAAAGTGAGCCTACCCATAACTGAAAGGGCCCGACCCTGCCAGCCTTCCACCCTGTCTTACACCGCCTGTAACACCATAGTAGTATCCCCTCCGTGGAGGGAACCCCCTTAATGGGGACACCCAGATAATGAAGTGATCCATCCTTCTCTCCTATCCCTAAGATAGCAGAGATTAGATGACACTTGCGAGCCGGAAGCTTAGGACTGAAATGAACCTCCGATTTTGATAGATTGACCTTCTATCCAGAAGCCATACAGTAAGCCTGGAGAACCCTCCTAAATTCCTGAGCCATGGCCTTAGTAGCCCTGTCTAAAAGAAGACAGTCATCTGCACACAAAAGATACGAGATCGGAGAGATTGTTGGAGCAGCAATATATGGTTGGATGGCTGAAGTCCTAACAGAATCTCCCAATGCTCGTGAAAGAGAGTCCTCACAAATAATAAATAGATAAGGAGACAGGGGACAACCTTGCCGCAGGCCCACCGTAGAATAAAAGAATTCTGAAGGAGTACCTAAATAATAACAGAGAAGGAAGGAGCAGTAATACAAGATATAATTCTGGAAATCTATTACTGGTGAAAGCCAAAATCCATCAATGATTTCTCTAGAAAAGACCACTCAATCTGATCGTAAGCTCTCTCCATGTCCAGCTTAATGGCCATGAAACCCCTCCTAGCAGAAGCCTTCTATAAGTCATACATGAATTCTTGGGCCAACAAGACATTATCAGAGATACTTCGATCCCCAATAAATGCCCCCTACTCTGAAGAGATGATATTAGGGAGAAAGGACTTCATCCTAATAGCCAGCAACTTAGCACATATCTTGTAAAGAGTGGTACACAGACTGATATGTCTAAAATGTGAAGGATGGGAGATCTCCCTATGTTTGGGAACAAGAGTTACATAGATTCGCTTCCAAAGATCCAGCATCAGACCGGTAGAGAAAAACATCTGAACAGCAGCAATAACATCATCCATGCTTTGACAGTAGTTTCGAATCAGGGGAAAAACTTTCTTAAGAAAATGGTAAATTCAATGTTTTCTTCGGGATAAGTTCAGTGCATGATTAGTACTATAGTACCTTATAATTATTCCATGTTAGGATGGAATTAATTATATATATATATATAAAGAAGGGGATAAACACGATGTAGCTAGCCCCGCAGGCCCTTATCATGCTGGAAAATGTTTGATACAGGGCACTAGGTTTTTGCAGCCCTTCTCTATCTGAGGGAGAGTACGTTAACCTGATACCATTAAGATACCGGATGGTTATAACAGGAAAGAAGAAGATCCTGGCCTCTCACTCAATTCCACTGTCACGGGCTCCATGAAATATTCCTAGATTTAATCGAGTCTCCCGCATGGTTATGCCTCGAACCTGTGCAAATCTTTTTTAAGGTTTTCTTGAGTACACATGAATGTGCATCATGAGACTTTAATTTATATAATTTGCATCCATGTGCTGATTCATGCATTAATTGACTCCTATAGAATTGTCGGATTTAGTGATCAACCATCAATTATCTCAAGTTTGATGCACAAGAACACAAGAAAAAAATAGAAAATAAGAGCTAAAGCTTACAAAATTAGCGCAGGCCACATGGAAGAACTTTTGAGGTGTGGAGCCTTATCCAGCAAGCCCAACCCAAGAAAACCAAGCCCAGAAACCAAATAAAAAAAAAATTTCACCAGGCCCGACCCACGGCCTAGCCCAGGCGTAGGAGCATGGGCGTGCAGGGCGCGGCCCAGGCCCATGCGTGGGTACGCGCGGGCACGTTGGCTCGACCCAGTTCGGGGCGGCAGTGGCTGTAGGCATTTCCCGGCCATTTTCAGGGCATTTTCCAGGGGTTTCTCGCGGTGCATAGCGGTCCATGAGTTTTCTGCTCGATTTGGACCGTTCGATTGCCTGATTAGATGGCCGAGACTGATCCAAGGGAGATCAGGCTTGATCGGGAGCTTTTTGATTCGGATTTGGACATGATCTGATGGCTAGAAATGGTCTCTAGGTATTTTGGTCTTCTACAATGATCAGGAGTCATATTTTCTATGGTTTTCGGCTAAGTTTTCTCCGTTCTTTTAATAGAAGGCTGGGAGCATACAAAAATAACATACAGAATGATCTAGAGGCAATCTTGAGCATGATAGAAGCCCTGAAAACCTTTTCCAAGAGAGAAAAATGTAGAGAAAGAGAGAGAGAGGGAGAGAGAAAATTATAGGAAGGCAAGAGATCTTCCACCAAAAATTATTTTCAGGTGAGAAATATTTTTTGGAGTATTTTGTTTTCTTCTTTTCTTCCTCCTGTTCAAGAGCTGGGGTGAGCTTCCTGTAAAACTTCCTATAAATCTTTTCTATAGTGGAGATTTGATCTTGTACGGCCGCGGACGTAGGAGCAAGAGTCTCTGAACCATGTAATCTCCTGTGTTGTGCTTGTTGCAGTGATTTATTTTGCCAGGTTTTTCTTTCTTTTTTCTGTAAATTTTGTATTCCACTGTGATCCGTTCCCCAACAACTGGTATCAGAGTTTTAGGTTTCAGTGGGAGTAATGGTAGGAGATGAAGAAAAAGTTAATATTGACAGGTTTGATGGAAAGAATTTGACTTTTGGGAGATGCAGATTGAGGATTATTTGTTCAGAAAAAGCTTCATCTATCACTGTTGGGTACAAAACCTGCCGATATGTGGCAAGCTGATTAAGATTTCCTGGATCACCCGGCTTTGTGAGTTATTCGGCTGACGTTGGCCAAGAATATCATATTCAATGTCCTGGAGGAGAAGACGATAACATGTTTGATGAAGGCTCTATGTGACATGTATGAGAAGCCTTCGGCCTCTAATAAAGTTTATCTTATGGATCATCTGTTCAATCTGAAGATGAGTGAAGGTGCATCTATCACGGATCACATCAATGAGTTCAATTCGATTACCAATCAGTTAAGTTCTGTCGACATCAATTTTGAGGATGAAGTCTATGCTTTGATCTTCTTATCATCTTTGTCCGAGAGCTGGGATGTAACTGTGATAGCTATTACCAGTTCCTGTGGATCAAATAAGTTAAAATTTGAAGAGATCTGGAACCTGATTCTCCATGAAGATATCAGAAGAAAAGAAGCTAGTGGCAGCTCTAGATCTGCCTTGATGATCCAAGTAGGTAGAGGGAGGATTGCACATCGTAGCAACAACCATGAGAGATCCAAATCCAAGTAGAGGAGCCAGTCAAGATCCAGGGGTGATGGCTGTTAGTACTGCAGTAAGAAGGGGCACACGAGGAAAAATTGCTGGGAAGGAAGAACAAAGGACAGAAGGAAGAGTCAGTCAATGCAACGATCGAGAATACTGAAGATGCTTTGTTTCTCAGTATAGACAGTCTGATGGAGTTATAGATCCTAGAGTTCGGTGCTTTGTTTCACTCTACCTCACATATGGAATTAATGAGAAATTATATAGCTGATAATTTTGGAAAGGTTTATCTGGCAGATGATCAGCCTTTAGACATCGTGGGGAGAGGTGATATTCATATCAAGATGCCAAATCAGTCGGTATGGAAGCTGAAGAATGTTAGACATGTCCTTGGTTTAAAGAGGAACTTGTTCTTAGTCGGGCGACTAGACTCGGAGGGCTATGTCATAACTTTTGTTAGTGGCTCCTGGAAGATCGCCAAGTGTGTTATGGTGATAGCACGTAGAAGCAAGTTGGGCACCCTCTACATGACCGGTAATATGAAAGACACAGTGGCTTTGGTATAAGCAAACTCGAAGTTATGGTACTACCGTCTGGGTCACATGGAGCAAAAAGAAATGCAAGTATTACAGAAGAAGGGCAAGCTAGCTGGTCTGAAGATAACGGATGTTGATTTCTGCGAGCATTGTGTTCTTGGAAAGAAGAAGAGAGTTAGCTTCATCAAGACAGGCAAAGCACAAAGATCGAAAAAGCTGGAGCTAGTTCATACCGACATGTGGGGTCCCTTAACGGTGGCTTCCCTTGGAAGCTCAAATTATTATGTGACAGTTATCGATGACTCCACTAGGAAGGTATGGATTTATTTTCTGCAGAATAAATCTAATGTGTTTGACATTTTTAGGAAGTGAAAAAGCTTAGTGGAAAATGATGGGAAGGACTTTGACTTCTGGAAGATGCAAATTGAAGATTATTTATATCAGAAGAAGCTTCATCTATCACTGTTGGATACAAAATCTGCCGATATATGGCAAGCTGATTGGGATTTACTGAATCGCCAGGCTTTGGGAGTTATTCGGCTAACGTTGGCCAAGAATGTCATGTTCAACATCCTGAAGGAGAAGACGATAACAGGTTTGATGAAGGCTCTGTGCGACATGCATGAGAAGCTTTCGGCCTCCAACAAAATTTATCTTATGCATCGTCTGTTCAATCTGAAGATGAGCGAAGGTGCGTTTGTCACGGATCACATCAATGAGTTCAATTTGATTACCAATCAGTTAAGTTCTGTCGACATCAATTTTGAGGATGAAGTCCATGCTTTGATCATCTTAAATCTTTGCCCGAGAGCTGGGGTGCAACTATGACAGTTGTTAGCAGTTCTTGTGGATCAAATAAGTTAAAATTTGAAGAGGTTTGGAACTTGATTCTCAGTGAAGATATCAAGAGAAAAAAAGCTAGTGGGAGCTTTGGATCTGCCTTGAGAATCCAAGTAGGTAAAGGGAGGACTGCACAGTGTAGCAACAACTGCAAGAGATCCAAATCTTAGCAGAGGAGCCAGTCAAGACCTAGGGGTGATGGCTGTTGGCACTGCGGTAAGAAGGGGTACACCAGAAAAAATTACTGGGTGAGGAAGAACAAAGGATAGAAGGAATAGTCAGTCAATGCAACGACTGAGAATACTGAATATGCTTTGTTTCTCAATATAGACAGTCTGATGGAGTTATGGATCCTAGACTCCGGTGCTTTGTTTCACTCTATCTCACAGATAGAATGTATGAAAAATTATATAGCTGGTAATTTTGGAAAGGTTTATCTGGCAGATGATGAGCCTTTAGATATCGTGGGGAGAGGTGATGTTCATATCAAGATGCCAAATCAATCGATGTGGAAACTGAAGAATATCAGACATGTCCCTGGTTTAAAGAGAAACTTGATCTCAGTCGGGCAACTAGACTCGGAGGGCTACATCGTAACTTTTGTTAGCGGCTCTTGGAAGATCGCCAAGGGTGCTATGATGATAGCACGTGGAAGCAAGTTGGGCACCCTCTACATGACTGGTAATATGAAAGACATAGTGACTTTTGCACAGGTAGACTCGGAGTTGTGGCACTGCCGTTTGGGTCACATGGGGCAAAAAGGAATACAAGTATTATAGAAGAAGGGCAAGTTAGCTAGTTTGAAGATGATGGATGTTGGTTTCTGCGAGCATTATGTTCTTGGAAAGCAGAAGAGAGTCAGTTTCATCAAGACAGGCAAAGCACCAAGAACGAAAAAGCTAGAGTTAGTTCACACCGACATATGAGGTCCCTCTTCGGTGGCATCCCTTGGAGGCTCAAATTATTATGTGACATTTATCGATGACTCCACTATGAAGGTATGGATTTATTTTCTGCAGAATAAATCTAATATGTTTGACACTTTCAGAAAGTGAAAAAGCTTGGTAGAAAATGAGTCTGGATAGAAAATCAAGTGCCTAAGGTTAGATAATGGAGGTGAGTACAGCAGTACTGAGTTCAAGGAGTTCTGCATAGCTAATGAGATCAAGATACAGAAGACTATCCCGAGTATGCCATAACAAAATGGGATAGCTGAGTGCATGACCCATACCTTGAATGAGAGAGCGAGGAGCATGAGGCTCCATGCTGGATTGTCCAAGATGTTTTGGGCTGAGGTAGTTAGCATTGCTGCCTACCTGATTAATAGAGGTCCCTCCGTCCCTCTTGATTGCAAGATCCCTGAAGAAGAGTGGACGGGTAAATCATCAAACTTATCTCACCTGAAGGTTTTCGGCTGTATCTCCTATATGCACATCAATGCTGAGAAGAGAGACAAGCTAGATGCAAAGTCGAAGAAGTGCTTTTCTATTGATTATGGCATTGATGATTTTGGTTACAAGCTCTGGAGTGAGGACAGGAAAATCATTAGGAGCAAGGATATGGTATTCAATGAGAGAAGCCTATACAATGACCAAGATGTTCCAGATAGAGCAGAAAAGATAGACAAGGAGAAAGAGCAAGTAGAGTTGGAAGAGATCATTGAGGACATTGCAGAGGGAGCAAGAATTCCTGAGCCTGAGCCAGAGACACCTCAATTGAGAAGATCTGCAAGGACCCCGAAACCACGTGCAAGGTACTCACCCTTGCTATATTACCTGTTGTTGACAGATGGAGGGGAGCCAGAGTGCTTTGATGAAGCCATGGAGAGCAAAGATTCGATCAAGTGGGAGCTAGGGATGGCAATAAAATCCAAACCCATGGGTACCCGACCCGACCCGACCTGATTGGGCCGGGTAGTCAATGCTTTGACTATGTTTGGGCCGGGTTTGGATAAAACCCGAATGTTTAATTTTGGGTTTGGGCCGGGACTGGGTAGATATACACCCGACCCGAACCCGACCCGAATTATTTTAATATTTAAATATATATATAATTAATATATATATTTTATTAAATATAATTATTAGTTATTAAATTTTAAAATACTTGAACCCTATACCCTAATAATTATATATATATATATTAGAATTTTTTTTCATCCTACTCTATTCAGGGTGAATTCAAAACAATATCATAATTAATAGTTTACCAATTTCATAATATAAATTTTGATTGAATATGAAATTAAATGCTATTGAACTGAAAATGTAGTTAAATTTTATTTGTTTAATGTATGTATAATTTATAAAATTATAGATGATTTTAAAGTTGATAAAAATGAAAAAATATTTAATATGACTCAGTTGGGTTCGGGCCGGGTAAACTCGATTATCCAATACCCAATTGAGATGGGTTTGGATAAAAAAATCCAGTCTGAATAGTATTTGGGCTGGGTTTGGGTTGTGTATTGAATATTTAGGTTTGGGTTTGGGTAGTTATATACCCGGCCCGAACCCAGCCCATTGCCCTTCCTAGTGGGAGCTGGCGATGAAGAATGAGATGCAGTCCTTAATAAAGAATAAGACGTGGGAGCTCAGCACACTACCAAATGGAAAGAAAGTACTGCATAACAAATGGGTCTACAAGGTCAAAGAGGAACCCGATGGCAATAAGAGGTACAAGGCGAGGCTGGTCGTGAAAGGATTCCAACAAAAAGAGGGTATAGATTATACCGAGATTTTTTCTCTTGTTGTCAAGCTCTCTACAATTCGAGTAGTTCTAAGTATTGTAGCTGCGGAGGACTTACATCTAGAGCAACTAGATGTTACTACTGCCTTTCCGTACGGTGAGATAGATGAAGATATTTACATGCAGCAGCCTTTGGCTTCGAGGTCCCTGATAAAGAAGATTAAGTATGAAAGCTAAGGAAAAGCTTGTATGGTTTAAAGCAAGCCCCTAGGTTATAGTATAAGAAGTTTGATGGATTCATGATTGATAATGGTTTTGCTAGATGCCAGGAGGATCATTGTTGTTATTTCAAGATACTCGAAGACAGTTTCATGATATTACTCTTGTATGTTGCTGATATGTTGATTGCTGGAACAGACATGCAAGAGATTGAAAGATGGAAGCGAGAGCTGTCTAGAGAATTTGCAATGAAGAACATGGGTACAACAAAGTAGATACTTGGGTCGAGGATCGAAAGAAACAAAGCGGTGGGCACACTGAAGTTGATTTAGAGCAGCTATATTGAAAAGGTGTTAGATAGATTCAACATGTCAGATGCAAAGCCGATGAAGACACCTTTGGCTGTACATTTCAAGCTTTCGAAGGAACAATCATCCAAGATTGATGATGAGCTGAAGACAATGGCTAGAGTTCTGTATGCTTTAGCAATTGGCAGCTTAATGTACGCGATGGCTTGCACGATGCCGAACATTGCACATGCAGTGGGAGCTATGAGCAGGTACATGACAAATCCGGACAAGCAACATTGAAAAGCTATCAAGTGGATCCTGCGATATCTTAAAGGTACCAAGGATGTCGGCCTATGCTACAGGAGGGGCAGTTTGACTTTACAGGGATATGTGGATGCAGACTTGGGTGGCAATGCCGACACGAGGATGAGCACGACTGGGTATGTGTATACTATTGATGGGATAGCGATGAGCTAGATCTCATAACTGCAGAAGATCATGGCTCTTTCCATCGTCGAGGTAGAGTATGTGGCAATCACTGAAGCTAGCAAGGAGATGATCTGGCTACAAAATTTGTTGAAGGAGCTTGGTAGAGAGCAGTGACAGTCAGAGTGCTATTCATCTAACACAGAATCCGATGTTCCATGCGAGAACAAAGCATATACAATTGAGGTATCATTTCATCAGAGTATTGCTTGAAGATGGATGTCTGTCACTGAAAAAAATTTAGAGCTCAAAGAATCTAGCTGATATGCTAACAAAGGTGGTCACTGCAGAGAAATTGGGACTGTGTATGGCCTCAATTAGCCTCGGGAGCTAGTTGATTGGAGACGCCGCACAAGATACTAACTTCTGTTTTGGAAGTTTTGTTTTGTTTTTTCAGGTGGATGCTGATATGAAGTTTAAGTCTCCAAGTGGGAGAGTTGTTGAGGCATGGAGCCTTATCCAACAAGCCCAACCCAAGAAAACCAAGCCCAGAAACCAAATAAAAAAAACTTGACCCGGCTCGGCCCATGGCCCGCCCAGGCGCGCGGGCAAGCATGCGGGCGGGCACGGCCTAGGTCCAGGTGCAAGAGCATGGGCCTGCGGCCCAGCCCTACACATGGGCACGCGGGGCTAGCCCAGGCCCGCGTGCGAAGCATGCGCGGGTGCGTGGGCTTGGCCCAGTTTGAAGTAGCAGCGGCTGTGGGCGTTTCCTAGCCATTTCCGAGGCGTTTCCCAGGGGTTTCTCGCAGTGCATAGCGGTCCATGAATTTTTTGCCGATCTGGACCGTCCGATCGCCTGATCAGATGGCTGAGACTGATCCGAGGGAGATCAAGCTTGATCGGGAGCTTTCTGATTCGGATTTGGATACGATCTGACGGCTGGAGATGGTCCCTGGATATTTTGGTCTTCTACGGTGACCAGGAGTTGCATTTTCTGTGGTTTTCGGCTAGGTTTTCTCCATTCTTTTAACAGAAGGCTGGGTGCATTCAAAAATAACATACAGAACGATCCAGAGGCAATCTTGAGCGTGACAGAAGGCCTGAAGATCTTTTCCAAAAGAGAAAAAGGCAAAGAAAGAGAGAGAGGGAGAGAAAAAACTGAAGGGAGGCAAGAGATCTTCCACTAAAAATTATTTCCAGGTGAGAGATATTTTTTAGAATATTTTGTTTTCTTCTTTTCTTCCTCCCGTTTCTTCTTTTCTTCCTCCTGTTCAAAGGGTGGGGTGAGCATCCTATAAAACTTCTTGTAAATCTTTTATATAGTGAAGATTTGATCTTGTACGGCCGTGAACGTAGAAGCAGAAGTCTTCGAACCATGCAATTTTCTGTATTGTGCTTGTTACAGTGATGTATTTTATCATATATTTTTTTCTGTAAATTTTATATTTCACTGTGATCCATTCCCCAACAAGAATTACCGTTGATGGTAGTTATAATTAGCCCATTTTAAACGCTGTCCACGTCATTTTAGCGGGGCTGGTTTTTTTTTTTTTTTGGTAAACAGAGTTAGGCTGGTTATAAAAGAAGAGAATGAATGCAAACAGAAAGGCAGTTTGTCCCATTGAGACAAGATAATATTAGAAAAATGAGCACCGACTGGTACACAGGACCATTTGATGGCCATTTTTATCAGCATAGCTTTTCTTGAAACCCGTGAAGCTACGCATTTTAATGCTGAATCTTAGGCCTTAATCATTAATCTTAAGCCCATCTTGCTCATCACTCCTTATAAAGTTTATCCTCTTTGTTTTGGTTGCATTGTCCATGCCTTCTGTGTTAAAGTTATAAAAACTCCTACCTGACTTACTTGAAGTTATAAAAACTCTCTCTCTCTCTCTCTCTCTCTCTAAGGTGGCGCCATAGGCCAAAGGTGCTTCCAAACAAAGGGGTTCACATGGGGTACAATGGCTTGCTGAGAAATTTAGATATGCCACAATGCCCTCAAGGGTTGCTATCGGTGGTCCATGACTGCATCTGTTCTTCCTTCACATTAACTCCACAAACTCACGAGTCTCTCAGCTTTTGTTCTTACGTATAGATAGCTAGCAGCCTAAAAGTACGGTCCTCGTATTATTAAGGCATGTGTAGGCTTCTCACCAACGACATATAATTAATGCCAGAGATCTTATGATTGGTTTGATTCCACCGCACAATCCATTTCCAGTGAATGTATAATTAATATATAGCTTCATCAGCCCCCTTGCATTTTGATTCATGATGAAGGGCAAAGCGTCAGAGCCGGATGGCTTTCCGTCTATGCCCTCCGGATATTGGTCCATCATCCACTCAGACGTTGTCGTGACCGTCCGGAAATCTTCCAGCACAGCTGTGCAACCAGATGCATGAAAAAAAAAAAAAAAAAAAACTTTACCATGTGTTGTTGTTGGCTTCCGACCAAGATTAAAGATTACTGGAGAAAGGATGCCTGTAGACTAAACTTACAAACAAATTTTTGATCGAAGGTTGTTCTAGTATATGATCCTTCGATATTCAAGTCAAGAATCAGAAATAGAAAGAAGAAAGCAATAGCAAAGTCAAGAAGTCTAGATGACTTATCGAGGAAGTTCTCCCTTTTATAGATCATGCCAAGGGGCCTTTTTAAGATGAAAAGATCTCATAGAAGTTTGGTAGGATGTGATAGTTGCTAAAGATCTAATAGTATATATAAAGTTTTCGGTGAAATCATTCCTTACCATATAGAATCATTCCTTGCCGTATAGGGTCATGCTTGTCTTTTAATTAGGATTTTATCTCTTGTGCAGGATCGACCATGCTCTTTAATTGGGATTTGATCTTTGTGCCGACTGGTTATGCCCTTTAATTAGGATATTGATCTCTGCATAAAATTGGCCATGCCTTTTAATTGCAAAGAGTGGTCAGAGGTCATGGGATATAACCTGACTTTCCTGTTACGCAATTAGGTGAACGGAGATAAGCAATGGCTAAATCATTCTTCAGGTCATCTAAGGGTGCACCCAACCGAGGGGCCTTATTTTGAGCCGCTTCGATCAGGCGCATATATTCCTACCGAGGTCTAGGATCAATTGGTCTAGGTCAGCCAAGAATATGAAGGGACCTGGAGCATGAACTTGCCTCACCTGAAGGATGATAGGCCCTACTGCTAATGCTGAGGTTCGGCCTACAAGCCCTTAGGATCCTGAGGGGGCCTCACCCCCCACATCACTATGATTTCGAAAAGATATGATATTTAAAACCTAGCCACTATAGATCAATTAATCTTTGTATTACTTTGTACAAGGCTATTGCGAAGATCATGATGAACCGAATGAACAAGGTCTCCCTGGACTCATTAGTCCCAAACAAGAGGCTTTTGTAAGTGGATGGTGTTAGATATACATTCTAAAAGCTAATCAGGTTGATGCATATATATATTTTAGGATATAATTTTATACTTGACTTTATTATTCATTAATAATTTGGGCAGTTTTACTTTCATTCATAGTTTATATATCCATGAATCATCTAAGAAATTTAGAAGGATGATGTCACATATTCTTAGGAGTTAAGAATTTAAGACATGTGACATTGGTGATTAATTTATTAATTACTTCTGATCAATGGATTATCACAGGGATAGTAATTGATCTGGTGAGATTGGTGCATGATCGCTTTCTCTTGAATTGACAAATCTCGAGTCTATAGTATAGAGACATTAGAAGAGAGTACAAGTGGTTCTTAGAGAACAAGTGTATCGAGTGTGACCAGTACGAGAAGTCACTTGGATGTCCACTCACTTATTAGTGACTTTCATGTTGTAGTGGTGTGAATGGTTCTTTGTTCTATAGTACCTCGGCTATTCATAATGGAGTTGCTATAGTTTGACTACATATATATTTGGTCTCCTAGTTATATAGGTCCTTGTGGTGTATGTTGACTATAGTAGGTTCATTAAAGGAGTAGGGTGCATATCTAGATGAGAATTTTCAATCTTATTAGTTAAGGGATAGTCCTATATAATTTAGGAAGCCGAGTTCTTAAAGATCGAGACAGCGACAATGTTAACAATAAAAAAGGATTTTCATAAAATTTTAAAATATGAACTCGAGCAAATTAAATCTTATATATGACAAATGATGGAGTTTGATGAGTTTTTTATAATCTCTATCTTGTCGGAATTCATAATAGAAGAACTGAATTATATGATAACTATACTTAGAGATTCATACCTTCCATTTTGCTAGGTTGCTACTACCTGCTACTAGGTATCACTGATGGATTGTGAGATCATAAAGATTATCTTGATAATTGATGATCTTTGTTGGGTAGAGTTAGAATCATTCCAATCCATTAAAAGTAGTTTCAATGATATTAGTGATGGAGATTACAATATATCTTATTATTAGATAGAATAGAACTTACGGGATCATACACAAAAGAGGTATTGGCTAATTGGACAAGTGGATCATGATTTATGAATTGCTATAGTACCTAATTGTTAATATGATTGATAATTGGACTGATTTATAATTGATGTGGCAAGACTGCTGACGTGGAGAAGCGTGCAGGCACCACATCAAGAGAAGACACCACGTCGACCCCCCGGCTCGGATCCCCCTATCGAGCTGAGCTGAGCTCCCCCAGGGCAGCAGATCGAGCTCAGTCCTCCGCCAAGTCAAGATCATGAGCTCGACGTCTAGGTCGGAGCCGCCTTCCGCCCTCCAGAGGAGACCCTCGGAGGTTAGTGCCCCGTAGTCGAGGTCGAGCCAAGAGCTCACCCGCCAATGTGGAGCCTCTCCGAGCGCGCGCCCTCTGGACCGGGTCCGCCTTCCACCCTCTAGAGGAGACCCTCGGAGGTTAGTGCCCTGCAGTCGAGGTCGAGCCAAGAGCTCACCCGTCGATGTGGAGTCTCTCCGAGCGCGCGCCCTCTGGACCGGGTCCGCCTTCCGCCCTCCAGAGGAGACCCTCAGAGGTTAGTGCCCTGTGATCGAGGTCAAGCCAAGAGCTCACCCGCCGATGTGGAGTCTCTCTAAGCGCACGCCCTCTAGACCGGGTCTACCTTTCGCCCTCCAGAGGAGACCCTCAGAGGTTAGTGCCCTGCGGTCGAGATCGAGCCAAGAGCTCACCCACCGATGTGGAGCCTCTCCGAGCATGCGCCCTCTGGACCGGGTCCGCCTTCCGCCCTCCAGAGGAGACCCTCGGAGGTTAGTGCCCTGGGGTCGTGGTCGAGCCAAGAGCTCACCCGTCGATATGGAGCCTCTCCGAGCACACGCCCTCTAGACCGGGTCTGCCTTCCGCCCTCCTCCACCTAGGCATCCTCGCGAGCTTGGAGTGCCTAGGATGGAGCGAGCCTGGCCGTCCCTGCTCGGTCCCAGCTTGAGCGAGGTCCTCACCAGCTGAGGACACTGGCAAGCTACCCGAGGACCGTATCGGAGCACCTTCCATACCGTACTAACCGTCTGACACCGCCAGTTACACCAGAAAGACAGGCAGCGCATTGATCGAGATGCTACATTCCTCACCAACCACTCAGATCACCCATGAAAGAAGGCCAACTGGGAGATTCGAATCCCGCGGGTGGCGGCCCACCATTCGAGGCATCCCAAAATTTTCCGGAACGAGGCAACTAAGAAGAGTGTCGGAGCGCCCGGCAATGCACCTTATCATGAATCAGGAAAGGCTCCCTGGGACACCGCTACATGTGTCTGACAACCCGGCGGGAATCCCGAGACAAGCACCAGACGGTAACCAAGTTCACCATGAACCTGAAGGTAAAAATCAACAACTCGAATACACACAAAAAAAGAGGAGGGACACAAGCCAAAGAAAAGGAAGAAGGAGGGGGGATGGCACCACCATGGCGGCCATCACCACCACCACCAACACAAGTGTAAGCCCATCCAAGAGGGCGAAGCGCCATTACCACCACCAAAGAAGGGAATCGAGGGGTACAAGGAGAGGCGGAAGAACAGAGCATCCCTCTGTTCCAGCCATTACTCTCCCCTACAACGTTCACACCTCCACGCACATCATCTTTTACTCCTCCTAGTACGGAGTCCATCAAGAGGGGCCCGACCAGGAGGATCTGTTCCCCTGGATCATCACTGACTTGATCGTCGGAGTGCCCTCGCCGGAAACCCCGACCCGGGTCTCTAACCGTTGTCTCGCAGGTCCAGGAGAAAAGGACCACCGGATGGCGAGGCGGGGCGCACCCAGCATGGAGATCCGGGAGCCGAGAATGGCGGGCGGCGGGAGGAGCGCACTCCGGAACCGGCAGGAGCTACGGGCCACGACGGTCTTGGCGGCAACAATAATGATTATAAATTAGAGAGAATAAAGTGAAAAAGTTACAGGAGGACTTAATTTTAAATGTTGCAATATTATTTTGATTAAATCAAATTAATTAGTTAGGGTCAAACTTAGGTCAAATTGGGATTTGATTGGGCTTGATCTAATTTGATTTATTTTGATCGATTCAAATTAACTTAAATTTGAATCAAATAAAGATTTGATTCAAATTCAAATTCAAATCCTAACTAATTTTTTCCTAGGAGTAGGACTCCTAGAGGGATCACACCTTTGAGGGTGCCAGGATTCGCATCCTTTATGCACAAGACTCGCATCCCAGATTGCTAGATCTCATGTCCTATGTAGAGGCTAAGGATCTGAGTCCTGCTTGCACAGGACTTGCATCCCATATTGTTGGGTCTCACATTTCATGTAGGGGTTGAAGCTAGAAGGCTCTCTTTATCTAAAAGAATTTTGGCACCCTAGGTCTTTCTCTCTCCATGCCCTTATGTATTTTATGCACACAAGAGCCTTCTTAGAGAAGGACTCTTGATGCGCAATAAGATTAAAAGGAAGGGAGGGGCCCCTTTTATGTATACGTGAGAAAAGTGTTTAGGTTTTTGTTGTGGCAAAGAGTTTTCCCTTTTTTTACTCATCCTCCTATTCTTCTTTTAAGAAGAAAAAAGGATATTAGATCCATCATCCAAGGAGTTATCTCTGCAAGGAAGCTAGCACCCCGGTAAGATCAGAATCTCTTGATCAGTTCAACCTTGTTAAATACCTGTAGAGATCGAATGCTTGTACAGCTTTAACAAGCTTCAAATCAAATTCGTGGATTTTAGATCATGGTGAAGAACTACACGTGCAAAGGTAAAGATCGAATCTTTTCTTTAATATTGTTTTTTCTTAATCTTATGTATGAGGGATCCTATTTATGAAATGAGATCTCATGCTTGCATGTAATATGAAATTAAAATTATTTTAATATATTTTGCATTGTATTTATGTTTTACTCATGCATGCTAATACCATTTCTAATAATGGTATTAGAGCTATCATCATATTCTCAAGGTTAAAATCTAAAATCTAAAAAATTAATGATTGTATTTGTTGAATTTCATGATTATATTGCTATAATAGTTGATTACAAGCAATATGAATTATGAACGAGATAACTAGAATCATCTTATAGCATGCATATCATAAATTTTTTAGATCTAAAGTAAAAAATAGTTGTTACGTTTCTCGTATTGTACATGGATAGCATCTTACTAATAGAGAATGATATTTTCATGCTGACTTCGATTAAAAGATAGTTGTCTAAAGAATTTTTCATGAAAGACCTTGGAGAAGTATCCTATATTCTGGGATTAAAAGTCTATAGAGATATATCTAAAAGGATGCTTGGCCTCTCACAAAGAATATACATAGAGGAGGAGCTAGAAAAGTTTAGCATGGAAAATCTCAAGAGAGGATTTTTATCCCTTAAGCATAGTATTCATCTTTCCAAGAAGATGTGTCCCAACATATTAGAGGAGATTTAGTACATGAGCAAGGTCCCTTATGCTTCGACTATTAGGAGCCTCATATGTGCCATATTATGAACATGACTTGATATAGCCCTTGCTATGAGTATCACAAGTAGGTGTCAATTGAATCCAAACAAAGAGCACTGGATAGCTATGAAGAACATCCTTAAGTATTTGATAATAATTAAGGATTTGTTCTTAATTTTTGGAGGAGGATCAGAGTTGCTGGATGAAGGATATACTGACTCAGACTTTATGTCTGATATTAATGATAGAAAGTCTACATTAGGATATGTATTCTTATACAATGATGTTCAACAAGTTGGAAGAGTTCTAAGTAACGAATCATTGTAAACTCTACTATGGAAGCTGAGTATGTCACTATCTCTAAAGCTATAAAGGAAGCCTTCTAGTACAAGAAATTTATTGCGAGACTTAATGTTATGTCATCAGATGCCATCACACTATACTACTATAACAATGATGCCATAGTCCTTGATAAGGAGTTCAGGTCTCATCAAAAGTTGAAACATATTGAGTGGCTTTTTCACATTATACGCGAGTACTTCAAAAATAAATATATCGAGATGCAAAGAGTAGACTTCACAGAAAATGTAGCTGACCCACTAACAAAGCCACTTAGCTAGCAGAAGACTGAAGTCCACCTTGAGAAGATGAGACTTAGATATATGATAGATTAGCTTTAGTACGAGTAGGAGATTGTTAGATGGATGTCCTAAAAGTCAATCAGGCTGATGCATATTTATATTCTAGGATATAATATTATACTTGATTTTGTTATTTATTAATAAATTGGATAGTTTTATATTCATTCACATTTTATGTGTTCATGAATCATTCAAGAAATTAAAAAAAATAATGACACATTCTTAAAAGTTAAAAAATTAAGACATGTAAGTTTGGTGATTAATCTTTTAATTACTTTTGATTAATGGATCATCATAGGGATGATGATTGATCAGATAAGATTGGTACATAGATCACTTTTCTTTGGATAGACGAGTTTTGAATCTATAGTGTGTGGATATTGGAGCAAGAGTGTAGATGGTTGTTAAAGAATAAGAGTACTGGACGTGACCAGTTTGATAAATGACTTAGATATTTACTCACTCGTTAGTAACTTTTTCAATGTTATAGTGGTGTGAATGGTTCTTTGACCTATAGTGTCTCGGCTATTCATAATTGGATTGCTATAATTTGATTGCATATACACTTAGTTTTCTAGCCATATGAATCCTTGTGGTGCATGTTAATTATAATAGGTTCATTGTAGGAGTAGCATATGCATCTAAATAGGATCTTTCGATCTTAATAGTTAAGGAGTAGTTCTATGTGATTTATGAAAATGAGTTCTTAAAATCATGGCCAAGACAATATGGATAAGAAAAAAGAGTTTCCATGAAGTTTTATAATTTGAATTCGAGTAGATTAAATCTTACATATGACAGATGATGGAATTTAAAAAGTTTTTCTTAACCTCTATCTTATCAAGATTCATGATATATAGAAGATTGAATCATATGATAACAATACCTAGAAGTCCATACCTTCAATTTTGCTAGGTTACCACTACATGCTGCTAAGCATCACTAATGGATTATAAGACTTACAAGGATCATCTTGATGATTGATGATCCATGTTGGATAGAGTTAGAATCATTCCAATCTATTGAAAGAAGTTTCAATGATATTGATGATGGAAATCATAAAATATCTCATTACTAGACATAATGTAACCTACAAGGTCACACACCTAAGTGATATTAGCTGATTGGATAGTTGGATTGTGATTTATGAATTGCTATAGTACCTAATTGTTAATATGATTGATAATTAGACTGATTTGTAATGGTTGCAAATTAGAAGGAATAAAGTGCAATGGTTGCAAGAGGACTTAATTGCAAATGTTGCAATATTAATTTGATTAGATCAAATTAATTAGTTAAGGTCAAGTCCAAGTCAAATTGGGATTTGATTAGGCTTGATTTAATTTGATTTATTTTGACTAAATCAAATTAATTTAAGTTTGAATCAAATAAGGATTTAATTTAAATTTAAATTCAAACCCTAACTAATTTTCTCCGAGTTGGACTCTTAGAGGGATCATGCCTTTAAGGGATGCCAAGATCTACATCCTACTTGCACAAGGCTCACATCCCAGATTCCTAAGTCTTGTGTTCCATGCAAGAGCTAAGGATCCAAGTCCTTAATGCACATGACTCGCATCATAGATTACTGGGTCTCGCATCTCGTGAAAGGGCTAAGGCAAAAAAGGCTCTCTTTATCCATAAGAGTTTTGGCACCTTGGGTCTCTCTTGGGTTTTCCTATGATAGAGAGTTGAAAAAAATAGAGAGTTCCTTCTTCCTCATCCTCCTATTTGTTCTCCAGGTAGCTTTCCTAAGAGGGGGATGAATTGAAAATTTTAAAAATTTAACAGAGTATGTTCCTTTTTTAAAAACTTCTTTGATGTGGTAGGTGCTATGATTTAGAAATTTAAAGCAGAAGCAATTAAGAGAAGAAGTAAAAGCACAATCACAAACATAGTAATTTAGAGTGGTTCGGAGCACTCCAGCTCCTACGTCCACTATCCAAGATATCACTTGGAATTTTCGCTATATTCATTATCGGAATATAGTCGGATTATTTTACCGGGCTCACAATCCAAACCCAACTTGGTTTTTCAATCGGGCTCACCAAAAACCCAACTCTTGGTTTTAAACAGGATCATCAAGAACCCAACTTGGTTTTACCAGGATCACCAAGAACTCTTACATAGTTAGTTTTGAACGGGATCACTAACAACCCACTTGGTTTTTAGACCGGGCTCACCAATAACCCAACTCAACAAGAGTAGAAGAGAGTAAGCAACAATAATGACAAACAATATTATCAGATGGTTGCCGATGCAGCTCGAAAGAAGCCTTCTTGATTGCACTTTAATGGCTTCTTCAACTTCTTCAAAAAGTGCTTCAAGCTTTTTATTGGAGTTGGTGAAGGCTTGAAGTCTATCTTGAATGCTCTTGCAGTGCGCTCTAGCTCACAAGCTCAAGTAAGCATTAATCATTCATTAACCTTCTCAAAAGTTATCCCAATCCCTCTTTTATAGAGTTTTGTACTCTTCTTAGATGGTTTTAGTCATTGTAGACCGTTCGGATATGACACTTGACCGTTGGAGTATTTTTCAAATTCAAAAATGGAGTTCTTGAACTAGCCATTACTTGCCTAAAATCGACCTTTGAGTCGGCTTGGATCTTCTCGAGTTGGCTCGGATCCTCAGAGTAGTTCTGGTTAAGTCACCTCGCTTCATTTGGGTTGGCTCGGTTTCTCAGTAGTTTGATTCCTTATTCTGGAAGAGTCGACTTGCCTTACTTCGAGTTGGCTCAGATTCTCAAGCTTTCAAAACTGTACTCTAGAAGAGTCAGCTCGGGTTCCTCCGGGTCGGCTCTCCTGGCTGTTCACTCAGAATAGTTCTTTCTGGACTTTAGAGGAGTCGGCTCAGATGCTGAAGAGTTGACTCAGATGCCAGACTGAAGTACTTAGTCGGCTCTGATTTCCTTCGGGTCAGCTCGCCTATCTGATTCAACAATTGATACTCTGGACAAGTCGGCTTGGGTTTGTTCGAGTCGGCTCGCTATCTGTGTGCTAGAAACCTTTAGCCATGCCATAAATCAGAGTCGGGTATTTCTACTAGAGTTGGCTCGGATAGATCTTTAGTAAAAAATTTGAACTCCTCTTCAGAAGTTTTCCAGCAAGTCTTCAACACTTCAAGCTTTTCAAACTCAACTTACAAATGAATCTAAGAAATCAAAAGCTTGAAAAACATAGAAGCAACCCATTTTTCATGATTTTCTTTTAACTTTTTCTTTGGGTTCTTCTTTATATGAGATAATTACAATACAACTCATGACAAAAAATAAGAATGTAGGAGTTGAAAATGAGTAGTGAAATTATCATACAAAAACTTGTAAAGTACTTGAAAAGTTGTTAATAACACAAATACATGCTCCAATATTTTGTTATCGTCAAAATCACTCAAGGGGTCAACAATCTCTCCCTTTTTGATGATGATGTTGGCTCTACCCCATGATTTTGATAATTAACAAATTATTGAGTACATATTTTGTACTAACGATTAATTATAGTTATGAGTTTTCAGGTTTCAAGCATCTCAAATTCTCAAAACTAGAGTATCATGGTATGCTTTGGAAGCAAAATATTTTTCATGATTTGAGAAGTCTTCTCCATTAAAAAAGGCCACAAACGGGTTCAATTATTGGTTATATATGCTGCATTTAAGTTCCATTGAAAATCTTTATGTTTTTGGCATGTTTGGTACTTGTTTTTGAAAATTGCAGAACCAAGTGTCGACACCTGGGAGCCCAAATGTCAACACTTCAGCATTTGGCACGCAGAATTTTTTAGTGGCATGTCAAGTGTCGACACCCAGAACTCAAGTGTCGACACCTGAAACTCAAGTATCGACACTTAGGATCCCAAGTGTCGACTCAAGGTCGAGACTTTTTGAAAATATAGAACTTGCCTCTGGCGAATATTTATGTCAAGTGTCGATACTTGAGAATCAAGTGTTGACACTTGAAAGTTCATGTGTCAACACCTGGAAACCAAGTGTCGACACCTGACAGCTAAGTGTCGACACTCAGGTTCTGACAGCTTCAACGAATCTATTTTCTGATAGCCTGAATTGATATTTTTCAGCTCCTAACGGCTAGTTTTCGATCCCTAATGGTCTTAAACAATTTTTTGGATATTTTTGATGTATTTATGCTTCACCAAACTATTCATGAAGCAAGATAACAAAGAGAAGCAAGAAAATATCCAAGAGTTAAAGACATTCTTCAAGAACTCCACTTCTAAAAGCTAAAAAGGAGAGATTTCACTGAAAAAGCCTACATTCCATTCATTTCATCTTTTCAAAAGTGTTCTTAGAAGATTCTAAGTCAAGTCACATCAAGCAATCATCAAAGAGCTTCAAAGAATCCTCATTCCACTCTAGAAGAGAGTTTGATTGTGTTTAAATTCTTGTATTCTAAATTTATTATTGTTTGACCTAGCTTTCAAGGGTCTTGAAAGTAGGTTATAAGGTTGTTGGTAAGCCAAAGATACAAAACTAACTAGGATTTTACTTGTGAGCCTGAAGTCAAAACAAGTTGTAAGGTTTGTTGGTGAGCCTAGGTGACAAAACCAACTTAGATTTTGACTTGTGAGCCTTAGAAAACAAGTCGACTATAATCTTTGAAGAGATTATAGTGAAAATTCTCAAGGGAGCTTGGGGAGTGGACGTAGGTGCTTGGAGTGCACCGAACCACTATAAAACTTAGTGTTTGTGTGTGATTGTCTTTCTTTATTTACTTGCACTTTATTTCCTGCACTCTATTTACTGTTTTCCGCTACATATATTTAAGTGCATTAATCACATTGTTCAAAAACATTACAAGGCATGCATGTTATTGTTTTAATTTTTGAAAGACCCAATTCACCCCCCTCTTGGGCTCCATTTCTGGGCAACAGATGATAAAATACTGGGCATGAAAAAACTTTACATGTATAATTGTATTTGAAAGTAAATATTAACATGTATTAGAGCTTTTGCATGTATTAATGTATCAGAGCTTGCATATAGACAAAGTATCAAATCCTTTAAAACAGAAGGATTAAAGTGTATCAAAGCTATTCAGAATATGTTTAATATATATCAGAGCAAATAAGGTTGTATTTCAGAGCATTTAAAACTGTATCAGTTAAACTTTTAGTAAGAGCCAGAGCAATATAAAGCAGTATTCATTATAACAAATATGATATATGTATATATCAATCTCCCCCTTTCTCATATATTTTTCATGCACAATTCTACATACTCCCCTTTTTTGTCAACAATCAAAAAGATTTTCAAAAGATTTCTCCCCTTTTGTAATACACCAAACTTGATTTTAAAATAGAAAGAGAAGATTGAAAATATTTGTTTGAGATAATTTCACTTTTAATAGATTTAATAATCTATTTTCAAAGTCATTAGAACTAATGTACCAATGCAAAGTGCTGTGCAAACACATTTCACAAACACATTGAGTAAGATAAGAAAGCTTTCATTTCATTCACAGAATTTTCAATATAAATTACAAAAGATTGAAAGCAAAGATACAACCAAAAGTCTATTCACTATCACTAGGCAATTGTATAATAGGTTCTACTGGTTCTTCCTTAACCTTGGCACTAGTGCTAGTGGATGGTCCAGGTGGTGGCATGGAAGATATATGCTCAACAAACTGTGGCTGAGCAGTTAGAGGTCTAAGGTGTGGTGTAGGCTGCCTTGGGTATGGTGCAGTCTAACTAGGAGGTGGTGTAGGCTGAGACTGTCTAGGAGTAGCAAAGGATGCAATGACTAAAGTCTGAAGCTTAGTGAGGGTCACCGAGATAGAACTAAGCTCTTCCTCCATCTTTTTTATCCCAGTATTCAGTGCAATTAGCTCACTAGCCTGGGCATTTGCAAAAGCTTCAGCTGAGCCTCTAAGTCTCCCAAACTCAAATCTCAGAATGCCAATCCCTCAAGCATAGTCTTCTACCATTCTCTTGCCTTGTTCCAATCCACCCATCTTGAAGTTCACTTCTTTTAGTTCAGCCCTGAATTCTTCTATGCTTTGGTCAACTGATTTTTTGATATTTCTAGTGGTTGTGTCAATCTGTGGTGTAGGTCTAGTAGACTCAAGACTGTCGACTCTGGATCGTAGCTGTCTAACCTCACCACTGATCTTCTCAAGTCTACTATCGACTAATTGACGAAGCTCGCCAAACATCAAACTCATAGAGCTGGTCAGTGACTCAGTGAGTGATCTCATCTGCTTAGTAATAAAATCCTGTGACACTGAAGGTCCTGAAGAACCAACATATGGTCCCTGAGCAGAAGGTGCTGGTGGAGAAGCTGGTGATGGAAAGGTCCTGGGACTCCCATAAGCTGTATGCTCAGTCTCCACAGTGTCATGAGTAGTAAGCTCAGCGTAATAGTAGCAGGCTTGGCAGCAAACTCAACATCAACATAGGCAATGTCAGTAGCAGCAATAGCAGGAGGCTCCTCAAGGGTGGTAGTACCAGTAATAGTATCAGTGATAATCTCCCTGGGCAGCTCTTCATCATCATCATCATCATCCTCACTGTTGGAAGATCCTATAGCTCTTATATTTGTTCCTTTCTTCCTCCATGTTCCTTCTTTAAGTTCATAACCCATTCACTGCAAAGATTTGGAGGTGTAGGTGTCTATATGGTGAAGGGGTATGCCATCTTCACCTTCAAGATTCACTTTGGAGGCCTGGAAGAATAGGGTAAGCACCATATCGTAAGGTAAACATGCCTTAACCTTCCTGACAGCCTTTTTCATTTGCATCATCATTATGTGCAGCAAGTTGAGGGCTTCCCCCTCAATAACACATCCCATGAAACTAAGATCTTTCTCACTTACCTAGTCGAATCTTCATGTCCTTGGGAGAAAGATCCTGCCAATGAAATTATGCAACAACCTCATCTCAAGTGATAAAGTATTGGCCATTACATTGCTAATACCACTTACATCCCCTCTGTTCAGAATTGATTTGAGGGTTTTCTCTCTGTCCTTCAGAACCAGATGTTTCAATCCCTCATTCAGCATCTCTAGTAGGTTGCAAAGCCTTTCTTCAGTGATTATAATCCTTTTCCCTTTAACTATCGATTCCATATGCTGTTCCTCTGACCTCAAATTTTTATAAAATGTTCTTACCAGAGTTGGATAGGTGGGTACATTCAGTGAGCAGAAGAAGCTCCAACCTTAATCTTCAATTAGATCACCTATTCACAACCCTAGTTCTTTGAGAAATGTGAAAAGAATTCTTCGTCCACTGGTCACTGGTCGATTGGACATGGAGACCATTTGTCTTAGAGAAGAGGGAGCAGCCATTTGTTCTATTTCTTCTTCTTCCCTTTCCACGGACCGAGTCGGCTCTTCCTGCCGATGCTATGTCCGTCTTTCTCTTTCTACGAATGGTACAGCCCGTTTGGATCTCTTCCCAACTACCATCTTCGATGCCATTGCAAAACCTTAGCGAGAAAAGAGAGAATTGGAGCACGAAAAGTAGGTTTGGATGAATGGAGTAGATGTTTGAGTGGAGAGCACGGGTTGAGAGCAAGAACAAAGGACATAAAATTTCAGAAAAGGTTCTACAGCTCTATTAAAAAATAGCTTGCCCGACATCCGAGTCGACTCGGCAAGCCCTAATTTGCTCAAGTCAGCTCGAGCAGAGCTCTCCAAAACTAATTAGAAATTCAAGTTGGCTCGATTTGAGCATGTAGCTCGAGTCGACTCGAACAGGAACTTTTCATAAAAGTCAAAAAGATTCAAAAATCAAAATTAATTCTAGAAAATCACAAGGAGAGATGGTCAAAGATCTTGGTTTGATGTAGGAGGCTTTTTAGATAATTTTTTCTTAATTTTAAATAGACTAGGTTAAGAAAATTTTCTAAAATGGGTCATAAGTCCTAATTCTCCTCTAATCATTTCAAATCTATCTTTATCAAGAGGTTTAGTTAAAATATCAGCAAGTTGATAATCAGTTGAAACAAATTCAAGCACAACATTACCATTTAAAATATGATCTCTAATAAAATAATGTCTAATTTCTATATGCTTTGTTCTAGAATGCTGAATTGGATTCTTAGAGAAATTAATAGCACTTGTGTTATCACACTTGATAGGAATTTTAGCTTATGTAACACCAAAGTCTTCTAGTTATTATTTAATCCATAAACTTGTGCACAAAAACTCTCTGCAGCAACATACTTTACCTCAGCAATAGATAGTGCTACCGAGTTTTGTTTCTTACAGTGCCTTGAGATTAAATTCAATCCTAGAAATTGGCATGTGCCACTAGTGCTTTTTCTATTTATTTTGCATTCACCATAATCAGCATCAGAATAATCAAGTAAATTCAATGAAGAATGTTTTGAATACTATAGACTTAAATTACTTGTTCCTCTTAGATATCTTATTATTCTTTTCACAGCAAGCATATGTGATTGTTTTGGATTAGATTGAAATCTAGCACAAACACATATGCTAAACAAGATATCAGGTCTACTTGCAGTTAAGTACAACAAAGACCAATCATACATCGATATAGATTTCGATCAATGTTGTTGCCTTCTTCATCTTTATCCAATCTACAGGTTGAGCTCATGGGTGTGCTCATTTCTTTGCTTATCTTTATACCAAACTTCTTGATGATTTCATTGATGTACTTGGCTTGGTTTATGAAGATCTCTTCCTTTGTCTATTTTACTTGAAGTCCAAAGAAGTAGTTCAGTTCATCCATTAGACTCATTTCAAATTCACCCTGCATCAACTTAGTAAATTCTTCACAAAGAGTTTCATTAGTTGCACCAAATATAATATCATCAACATAAATCTGTACAACTAATATATCATTGCTTTTCTTTTTGATAAAAAGAGTTTTATCAATATTTTATCTTGTAAAATCATTTTCAAGCAAGAAAGTAATAAATCTATCATACCAGGCCCTAGGTGCTTGTTTCAAACCATATAAAGCTTTATTGAGTTTAAAAACATGATTTGGAAAAGCATGGCTTTCAAAATCTTGTAGTTATTCTACAAAAACTTGTTCAGAAATGTGACCATTTAAAAATACACTTTTCATATCTATTTGAAAAGGTTTAAAATTCATGTAGCAAGCAAATGCAAGAGTAATCTATTGGCTTCTAGTCTTGCTACGGGTGCATAGGTCTCATCAAAGTCTATACCTTCTTCTTGGTTATATCCTTTGGCTACTAGTCTAGCTTTGTTTCTAACTATATTTTTTTGTTCATCTAATTTGTTTCTATAGACCCATTTGGTTCCTATGATGGGATGGTCTGATGGTCTTTCAACTAAAGTCCATACTCTATTTCTTTCAAATTGGTTTAGTTCTTCATGCATGGTCATCATCCAATTTGGATCAGATTCAGCCTTTTCTAACCTATGTGGTTCTATTTGGGATACAAAGGCTAGGTAATCATGTACATCTCTATGTGATGACCTAGTCCTAACACCTTGAGAAGGATCACCAATAATTAAATCTCTTGGATGAGAAGTTATATACCTCCATTCCCTTGGTAGATCAGTGTGATCCTTACTTACCATTTCTTCTCCTTCTTGTGTCGACCTTTCTTGTATGCTCATATCCTCCAATTCTTTTTGAAGTGTACTTGTATCATTATCTATACACTCTTCTTTTTTATAAGGTGAGGGGTTAGTTTCATCAAAAACAACATGTACAGATTCTTCCACAGTCAATGTTCTTTTGTTAAATACTCTATATGATTTGCTATGTATTGAATAATCAAGGAAAACTGCTTCATCAGATTTAGCATCAAATTTTCCTAAATTATCCTTACCATTATTTAGCACAAAGTATTTATAGCCAAATACATGAAAGTAATTGATATTGGATTTCTTTTTATTCCAAAGCTCATAAGGGGTTTCCTTCAAAATTGGACGAATCAAAACACAGTTTAAAATATAATAAGCAGTATTCACTGCTTCTGCCCAAAAGTACCTTAGAAGATTGCCTTCATATAACATTATTCGGGCTATCTCTTCCAAAGTCCTATTTTTTCTCTCTACAACACCATTTTGTTGTGGTGTTCTAGGAGCGGAGAAGTTGTGATCAATGTCATTTTCTGTGCAATAATCATCGAAAACTTGATTTTCAAATTTTGTGCCGTGATCACTTCTGATAGAAATAATTGAAAGAATTTTTTGATTTGAAACTTTTTTGTAAAATTTTTGAAAAGCTTTAAAAGTTTTATCTTTGTGTGCGATAAACAAAACCCATGTAAATCTAGAAAAATTATCTATTATCATAAGAACATATTTCATACTACCTAGGCTTGTAGTCCTAGTTGATCTGAATAAGTCCATGTGAAGTAGCTTAAGGGGTCTGAAGTTGAAATCATATTTTTTGATTTAAAACTCTTCTTAGTTTGTTTACCTAATTTACAAGCATCATAAACATGTTCAAAATCTACTTTAAACTTAGACAAACTTCTAACAAGATTCTTTGAAATTAACTTGGCAATAGTATGCATGCTAGCATGACCTAATCATCTATGCCAAAGTAAATGGGACTCCTTGGTCTTAATATTCATTGCTACTAGACTGGAACTACTAGACATAGTTAGATCATTAAGATCTACTGCATAAATATTTCCAAGTCTATGTTCAATGAATTTGTTACTAGAATCAAGAGAGTTTGTTACAGTGCACATAGATGATTCAAAGACAACCTTGAAGCCTTTATCATATAATTGACTAATACTTAACAAATTATCCTTCAATTTATCTACTAGCAATATATTTTCAATAAAAGTACAGGGGGTCAATTTGATCTTACCAATACTGATTATTTTTTCCTTGCCATTATCTCCAAAGGTCACCAAACCTCCTTCTTTCATCTCTAGGATGATAAATTGATCCTTGTCACCTGTTATATGTCTTGAATACCCACTATTGAGATTCCATCTTTTTTTAAAATTTTTGGGCTACAAGACATTCCTGCAAAACAATCAACAAGTTCTTTTAGGTACCCAAGCTAACTTGGGTCCTTGTAGGTTAGCAGAGGTGATTCCTTTGGGAACCCAAATCTTTCTTATTTTACTTTGGATATTTCTATAAATATTGCATTGAAAAGCCTTATGTCCTATTATTTTGCAAGCATAACAGATAATTCTAGAATTCTGAAAGGATGTATGCTTTAAAGTTCTTGAAGTATATGCAGATGCATTTGTAAAAACATTTGACTTCAAAGATTTCTGATTTGAAAACTTAGGAATATACTTTGAATCTCTTGAAATGGATGTTAAGGGATTTGAAACATAAGCCTTTTGAGATATAACTTTTGAAACATAAGCTTTTGAAGGTACAAAAATAATAGCTTATATTCTATTTGAATTAGAAGAATTAAAACTAATTCTAGCTTTGTTTCCAGAAATTCTTTGATCTTTTAAAATTAACTCAAGCTTGTTCGAAGATAAAGTAAGTTTTTCAACTAAGGGCTTGAGCTTTTCAATCTCCCTTTTTAAATTAGAGTTTTCAATTATCAAAGCTTTGTTTTTCTCAAGACATGCAATTTTCTCAGATTCCAAAGCTTTGCTCTTTTCAGAAAAGACATGTAAATCCTTTTGCAATAAATTATTCTTTTCTGAAATCTTTCTTTTCTTTTTTGTAAAGAGTCATTGATATTCTTTAATGATCTAATTAGAAACATTTGACTTCAAAGATTTCTGATTTGAAAACTTAGGAATATACTTTGAATCTCTTAAAATAGATGTTGAGGGATTTGAAACATAAGCCTTTTGAGATATAACTTTTGGAACATAAACTTTTGAAGGTATAAAAGTAATAGCTGAAATTTTATTTGAATTAGAAGAATTAAAATCAATTCCATCTTTGTTTCCAAAAATTCTTTGATCTTTTAAAATTAACTCAAGCTTGTCCGAAGATAAAGTAAGTTTTTCAACTAAGGGCTTAAGCTTTTCAACTTCCCTTTTTAATCAGAGTTTTCAACTGTCAAAGCTTTGTTTTTCTCAAGACATGCAATTTTCTCATATTCCAAAGCTTTGTTCTTTTCAGAAAAGATATATAAATCTTTTTGCAATAAATTATTTTTTTCTAAAATCTCTTCCTTTTCTTTTGTAAAGAGTCATTGATATTCTTTAATGATCTAATCTTTACACCAGCCTTTTTGAATTCAGACAATAAGTCATGAAATGCAGAATTTAATTCATCGAATGTAAATTCTATTTGAGGTTCAGGGGATGTTACCTCATTTTAGAGATTCATTAGGCATAGATTTGCAGTCTTTGTGGCCTCTTCTTCTTCGGTTGAAGTCGACTCCTCGCTGTCGCTCCATGTGACAACCATTACTTTCTTCTTCTTTTTCTTAAACATCTTTTCAATAGAGGACAATCTGGATATATGTGCCCGGGCTTCTTGCATTCATGGCATGTGGGCATCTATTCTTTTTCTTTTTCTCTTTTTTTATCCTTCTCCTTAGAGTGATCACATCGTTTGTAGAATTTTCTATAGCATCTTCCTTTCTTCTTTTCTATAAACCTTCTAAATCTCCTCACGACCATAGCAATATCTTCATCTTCTAAGTCATCTTCAGAGGAGGAGCATTTATTTTCTGATTTCTCATCTTTCTTTGAATCCGATGCAGCGTTGAAGGCTATTGTCTTCTTCTTCTTCTGATCATAATCAGTCCTATGCTGCATGACTAGCTCATGTATGATGAGAGAACCCATCAGTTCATCCAGAGGTAAAGTGTTTAGATCTTTCGCTTCCTGGATGGCAGTCACTTTGGGATCCCACTTATCCAGAAGTGATATGAGAATCTTCTGTACTAGATCAGCATTTGAATAGATCCTGCCAAGACTTTTCAAACCATTAATGATATCCATAAAGTGAGAAAACATGGCATAGATGGATTCATTTTGTTTCATTTTAAATAACTCATAATTATGTACCAGAAGATTAATTTTAGAGGTCTTTACTTGGAAAGTTTTCTCATGGGTGACTTCGAGTTTATCCCAAATTTCCTTTACAAAAGAGCAAGTAGAAATTCGATTGAACTCGTTAGCATCCAAAGCACAGTATAATAAATTCATGGCTTTGGCATTCAATTCTCCCATCTTCATGTCATGTTCATCCCAATCATCTTCAGGTTTTGGGACATCCATGCCATCAATTTGAATCAAGGGTATACTTGGACCCTTTAAGATGACCTTCCACAACTGAAAGTCTGTAGCTTGTATATAAATTTTCATTCGAGCTTTCCAGTAAGAATAATTTGTTCTAGAAAACAGTGGAGGTCTATTTGTGGATTAGCCTTTGGCCAAAGAGGTACTCATGGGATGAGCCATTTATCTTTACTCTAGATAAATTTAGAGACATTGCTCTGATACCAGTTGTTGCCCAGATGGCTTTCCTAAGAGGGGAGTGAATTGAAAATTTAAAAAATTCAATAGAGTATGTACTTTTTTAAAAAACTTCTTTGATATGGTAGGTATTATGATTCAGAAATTTAAAATAGATGCGATTAAGAGAAGTAAAAGCACAATCACAAACACAATAATTTAGAGTGGTTTGGAGCACCCCAGTTCCTACGTCCACTATCCAAGATACCACTTAAAATTTTCACTATATTCACTACCGGAATACAGTCGAATTATTTTACTGGGCTCATAATCTAAACCCAACTTGGTTTTTGAACCGGGCTCACCAAAAACCCAACTCTTGGTTTTAAACAGGATCACCAAGAATCCAACTTGGTTTTACTAGGATCACCAAGAATCCTTACACAATTAGTTTTGAACGGGATCACTAACAACCCACTTGGTTTTTAGACCGGGCTCACTAATAACCCAACTCTACAAGAGTAGAAGAGAGTAAGCAACAATAATGACAAACTATATTGTCGAATAGTTGTCGATGCAGCTCGAGAGAAGCCTTCTTGATTGTACTTTAATGGCTTCTTCAACTTCTTCAATAAGTGCTTAAAGATTTTTATTTGAGTTGGTGAAGGCTTGAAGTCTATCTTGAATGCTCTTGTAGTGCTCTCTAGCTCACAAACTCAAGTAAGCATTAATCATTCATTAACCTTCTCAAAGTTATCCCAATCCCTCTTTTATTTAGTCTTGTACTCTTCTCAGATGGTTTTAGTTGTTGTAGATCATTGGGATATGACACTTGATCATTGGAGTACTTTTCAAATTCAAAAATGGAGTTCTGGAACTAACCGTTACTTACCTGAAATCGACCTTCAAGTCAGCTCGGATCTTCTTGAGTCAGCTCGGATCCTTAGAGTAGTTATGGTCGAGTCACCTCGCTTCATTCGTATCGGCCCGATTTCTCAGTAGTTTGATTTCTTACTCTGGAAGACTCGGCTCACCTTACTTCAAGTTAGCTTGGATTCTCAGGCTTTCAAAATTATACTCTGGAAGAGTCGGCTCGGGTTCCTCCGGGTCGGTTCTCCTGGCTGTTCACTCAGAACGGTTCTTTCTGGACTCTGGAGGAGTCGGCTCGGATGCTGAAGAGTCGACTCGGATGCTAGACTGAAGTACTTAGTCGGCTTTGATTTTCTTCAGGTTGGCTGCTTGTCTGATTCAACAATTGATACTCTGAATGAGTCAGCTTGGATTTCTTCGAGTCGGCTCGGCTATCTGCATGCCAGAAACCTTCAACTATGCCATAAATCAGAGTCGGCTCTTTCTACTAGAGTCAGCTCGGATAGATCTTCAATAAAAAATTTGAACTCATCTTCAAAAGTTTTCTAGTAAGTCTTCAACACTTCAAACTTTTTAAACTCAACTTACAAATGAATCTAAGAAATTTAAAGCTTGAAAAACATACAAGAAACCCATTTTTCATGATTTTCTTTTAACTTTTTCTATGGATTCTTCTTTACATGAGATAATTACAACACAACTTATGACAGAAAATAAGAATGTAGGAGTTGAAAATGAGCAGTGAAATCATCCTACAAAAACTTGTAAAGTACTTGAAGAGTTGTTAGTAACACAAATACATGCTCCAATATTTTGTTATCCAAATTACTCAAGGGGTCAACACTATTCTTCTCTTGAGAAGAGAAGAAGGTATTAGTTCCATTATTCAATAAGTGATCTCTATAAGAGAGCTAGCACCCTGATGAAATCAGGATCTTCTAATCAATTCAACCTCGTGTGGATACCTATAGAAGATGGATGCTTATGAAATTCAACTAGCCTTATATCAAATTCATATATTTCAAATCACAGTAAAGAATTACCAGCGTAAAGTTGAAGATCGAATATTCTTTTTAATATTATTCTTTCTTAATCTTGTGCATAAGAAATTCTGTTTATGAGATAAGATCTCATGCTTTCATGTAATATGAAATTAAAATCCTTTTAATTTACTTTTCATCGAGTTTATGTTTTAATCGTGCATGCTAATACTATTTCTAACAGGTGGATCATCATGGATAATATTCTTATTATCCAGGAATTTATGCATGACCGCTAGAGATCCCTTTGCTATCAAAGTTTTATAGTTATTAAGCCTAACATGAAGAGGCTTATGATTAGGTCTGTTGGGACTTCCTAATTTACTTTATGAAGTGCTTTGGTTTCCATGAGGTGTGGATTGATTAAATTTTAGTTATATATGTGTCCTTTCTTTCTCCATTCAATGGCATGCTGATTGTGTTGATCTACTAGCTATTGCAAGATGGTGAGTTGGGTATCCCATCCATGCTAGTTGGATAGAGGTCATAATAGTCAAACATTCTATAAGATTCTTGCTTGAGCTCGAGAGTCTTTGGAGTATTTGATGAGAGCTAAGTATGGTTCATGAACTTCAGATATTGATATCTAGGCTTGCCAAAGTAGCTCTTTCATCTGAAAGGAAATGTGTATATATTCTCCTATGGTGAAGGCTAACATGAGATGGCTAATCGGAGATGACCAAAATGTGAAAGTGCTGGGGGATACTTGGGTGGTTGACCTTCCACAGAGGCATTGGCTGATCATGGCTAATGGGGAGATGGAATATAGCATGCTGGTTTATAACTTATTACTACATGGGGAGAGGAGATGAAATACTATTCTAGTTGCTTGGCTATTTGGAGAGCAGCCGGCTAAGAGGGTTCGGGCACTTGCACTCCCAAGGCATGGTGTTCTCAATGTAAGGATCTAGAGATCCACTTGTAGCTCAAGGGTGAGGGCCAGGGATCTGTATGATCTTTTTAAAGGATAGCTTACTTAGAAGTGAGATTGTACTTGGATCTGGAGGCTTGGTACCCACTTGAGAGTAGCCCTAGTTGACATATTTCTGCAAGGTGGCATGGGATCATCTTCCAACTAGAGATTTTTGTGCAGAAAAGGGACAAACATCCTCTAGCCTTCCTTTGTTTCAATGTGGGAAAGTTGTGCAGGTGTGAAGACTCTCTAGTGCCTCTTTCAATTGGAGACCCTAATTGACACATTTCTTACACACTTGAGGAGAAATTCTAGCAAATCATCCTCCTGGCCGATTGCCATTAGGGGGGCAATGTTGGCTATCAAATTTACTTTGTGAGGAATGCCTTTGAGGGTAGGAATAGACGTTGAGATTTATTCTTGAGAGGGCTATGGTTTAGGCTATTGAGATCACCCACTCATGTGTTGTTGGAGGGCTTATGATAGCTCAAGATATTTGAAACTACTCTTTAGCTCTTGAAACAATCTAAATGGAGTTTCTCACTTGAGGGCTCCCATCCCCTAAGCTTTCTCAATATCAATTTTGACGATAACATGTTTTATATGGGTAGTAGAGGTGGAGTAAGTTTTGTGATCAGTGGCTTGGACTAGAGGCTCATAGTAGTAGGTGTAAGTCCGATATTTGACATCTCGGTCCCAAGGACAGAATTAAGGGTAGCTTTGACGAGCGTCAGCTATGCATGGCATGTCTTGAGAATTGATTTCATCCTTGTTGAGGGCAACTTAGCTATGATAATTGGATAGATTCGAAGGTAATGAGAGGGGTTAATGCACACCCCTAACTATAAGACATCTGGTAACTGATGAGAGAGGGCACCTTTGTTTTTACGAGGCATATCTATCAGAAGGCAAGATGCTATGGATTGACTTCATATATGCTTCGAGGGCTTTCAAAAATATTTTATTTTTTGATGTTCCTAAATGTATTTATACTATGATAGTGTGAACGCCAGTCTTAGCAAAAAAAAGGAAATGCATAAATTAATAATATACACACACACAAAAGACAATATTTAAAATACCACTACAATAACTATATAGTCTTTTTCTTTATTATTTTTGCTTTGCCTCTAAAATCTATTGCATTATTAATTATATATATATAAAGTACACACACACACACATATATATATATATATATATATATATATATATATATATATATATATATATATATATATGTATGTATGTATGTATGTATGTATGTATGTATGTATGTATGTATGTATGTATATGAAGTATAAGGTTATAAAACAAAATAGAATGCGCAAGTATTATTGACAATGAGGAAGAAGGGGCATATGTTGAATGTTCAATGCAAATTCCAAAGAAATGTTCGCAAATAATTAAATCAAGTTTATAACAAAGAGCTTCCCTTTCTTTTCTAAGAAATCTCTTATTATTTAGCAACCCAAAATATCATTGAATTTTGATCTGTCCTACTCCCAAGGCACCTATATTCTGGTCATCACCAACCAGAGCAAGCACCAACTTTTTTATTCACATGAACTTTCATGCTCCCAACAAACCTCTCATCATAGGTTACCACTTTTCACCAGACTATCCAACAGGCCAAACCACCCACAATCCTCTAATGACCAAAATAGCCCTTCACCTGTCCCCACCCCTTACCCACCCATTCCAAGGTAGTCTGTAAATATCATAATTGTCAGAGTTCAATTGCCACTTCTCAAAAGAGAGAAGGTCCATTAAGAAATGCAAAGATGCAAACATAGAGAGTCACAAGTGAATGCATATCAAAGTATTGATAGAGTATACAATAGCAAATAAACTCCTCCGCTTACATGTTCCTCTCCCTACGAGGAAAACCACATAATCCTCTCCCACTTCTAGCCAAAATCACCAAAAAAATTCCAAGAGAATTTAGTGACCAAAGCTGCAGGGACAATGGTTTCATCTCCATGAAGCCAGAGATGAAAGAAAAGGAAGAAGAGATTAGTCTCTGTCGAGCATCAGAGCTCATTGATTCTTTGATCTCCTCTTCCTACTCCATCCAATTATTCCCTATCAAATGGCAACTGATCGGTGACAAGCTCGAGCAGCTGCGCACTGGCCTAGCCACCATTGGCAGTGGGAATGATCTCAACGCCAATTCAGAGCTCAACAAACTGTTAGAAGCTATAGCATCGACCGCAATCGAGGCTCGAGTGCTTGCCCACCGATGCAGCGATGAGTCCTACAATGGTGGGAAGCTCCTTCTAAGGAGTGATCTTGATGTCATCACTGCCAAGCTTGAGCTCCACATCAAGCAGCTCAATGACATAAATGCTTCTGGAATTTCGAGGCATTCCCGAGCCATCATCTTGTCAAGGCCAGTTGCTGGCTCCAGCCGCGAGGACATGAGGTTCTACGTGAAGGATCTGTTTTCAGGACTTAAGATTGGGGACTTGGAGATAAGAACTCGAGCCTTGGCTGCTCTTAATGAGATCCTTCTCGAGGACGAGAAATATGTAAGAATTGTAGTAGTTGAAATGGTTGATGGTGTTAGTTTCCTGGCGAGTCTTCTTGAAGTTGGGAATGAAAGCATCAAAGAGGAGGCCTTGCAGGCTGTTTCAGTGATTGCGGGTTTCGAGTCCTACCGTGGAGCTCTCGTCATTGCTGGGGTTATCGTGCCACTGATCCAAATTTTGGAGTCAGGAAGCGAATTGGCGAAGGAGAGAGCAGCTCGAGCTCTGAAGAAACTGACACAGAATTCGGATAATGCATGGTCTGTCTCAGCTCAAGGAGGTGTTACCACACTGCTCAAGATCTGCAGCGACGACACGAGCAGCCGAGGATTGATCTGCTCAGCTTGCGGCATACTGAAGAGCCTCAGCAGCGTGGAGGAGATCAAGAGGTTCATGGTGGAAGAAGGGGCAGTCTCTGTCTTTGTAAAGCTTTCGAGATCGAAGGAGGAGGTGTTCAAAATCCAAGCAATAGAATTCCTATTCACCATTGCTTGTGAGGATGATACAATCAAAGAGGTGGTGGTAAGAGAAGGGGTGGTCGAATCACTTGTTAATGTTCTGAATCCAAATTCTCATTATTCTTCGAAGGCAAGAGAGGTTGCTCTCAGGGCTATCGACGCCTTCTGTTTCTCATCTCCAAGTTCCATGAATTCCTTGACGGCCTCTGGATTTCTCGATCAAATTCTCTTCTTTCTGAGGAATGGTGAGATCTCCATCCAGGAATCAGCACTTAAAGTTGCATCTCGTCTCTGTGGGTTATCTGAAGAGACTAAAAAGGCAATGGGCGACGCCGGTTTTATGACAGAGCTTGTGAAGCTACTCGATGCTGGATCTTTCGAGATCCGGGAGTTGGCGGCGGAGGCAATCTGTGGCATGGTCTCGGTTCAAAAAAACAGAAGAAGATTCATACAACAAAATCAAAACGTGAATCGGATTCTCCAATCGCTAAATCCCGAAGAGAAGTTAGTGACAAAGGAGCCCTTGCTCGCTGCTCTCATGTTCTTAACCGAGAGCAGTAGCGGGCGGAAAAAGATCTTGGCTTCTGAGTATGTGAAGCATCTAGAGAAGCTTGCAGAGGCTGATGTGGCAGATGCGAGGAAGGTCGTCAAGAAGCTCCACGGTAACAGATTTCGGAGTTTACTGACCGGAATTTGGAGATCATGAGCAACATCATCAGTATTTCCTAAAGAATATCTTTACTCAAACCTAGTCTTTTACTTTTAATAACCTAGGCCTTTACTTTTAATTCCATCATTGCTTTCTCTCTGTTCCATGATGATTTAGAGCAGCTTTTCGTGTGACACTCTGCTCCAGATCGGATCTTCTTGGTCTCAAAAGTCACGTAAGGAAATGCTCCAACTTGATCATGTAAATTGTTCATAACGTACTAGAATTTAGTGAAGAATATAGAAGAGAAATATTAGAAGCTGTCTATTAAAAATGTTTCCAATGGCACTTTTGTTTGGTTCCGTCGTGAGATGGGAGTGCTTGCCCAGGTGATCTACTAGCATTTGGTGCGAGAATCTAATCCGATTGCTGCATGTTTCTTCCTCACATTTATGACAGCAGCGACGGAGTGTATTCTTCATTTAAAGACAAGAAGAAGGAGGCTATGTGCCACAGGCCACTTCTGTTACCCGCGCATTGTAGTACCAAGAATCTACCGACATCTAGCTAGGGGTGTCAATCAGGTCGGACCGGATATATACAGATTGGATCAAATATAGGTTGGGTCAAAAAAAATTTAATTTAAATCTGATATATTTATTAAATAGATTATAATTTAAAACCTGAACCTGATCTATTTAATAAATAGGTAATCCAACTCGATTCATTTAATCCGTTTATTAAACGGATAATCTGTTAATCCGATCCGATCCGATCTGTTTAACCTATTTAACAATTGAATAACCTGTTTATCCAATCCAACCTATTTAATAAATAGATAATCTATTTATCTAACCCAACTCGCTTCAACCCGATCTGTATATTAAATGTGTTAAATGGGTTAAACATGTTGGACTTAAAAGATCTGAACCTGACCAGTTTATTAAATAGGTTGAATGGGTTGATCCGTTTATGATCCAAATTCATTTATCTTAAATTCAAACCTATTTATTGCGGGTCAAACACGAATCAAATTGACGGATCAGGTCATAAATTACCATCCCTGCCTACATGGAACATGTGGAAAAGACTTATCTGTCATTCAACTTGCTCTTGATGTGTATGTTGGGTCGGGGTTGTATCTTTTCGCTAAAAAGAAAGGATTCACCTTCCTTCGCACGAATCAACATATTGATTGTAATGCTTTGAAAGTAGGTGATTCAATGGTAGATTTATGTGAAGGAAAGGTGAATCCTCCTTTTGTGCAAAAGCTACAGGAACCATGTAGGCTAATTTTTGTACCAAGGCACGATCAGGATTTTTTTTTTTTTTTTTTTTTTTTTTTTTTTTTTTTGAGTGCGAGACAAATCTTTGATTTCCGTAACCATATGTCTGTAACAATTTCTGGCTATCAGCAACTGGAAATTACTGGGGATTTTCCTGCGACCTCCATATAGCATATAAGTATGAATTGATGTTCTACACTAAGCTGAAATCATGTAGTTTTATTACTCAATGGTACCATAAAAGAGGATTAGACATGATTCTGAAGTGAAAAAAATAAATTGCGGATTCTTGGCTCTTCTTCACCCCATATAATAATCTCCTTTGCATCACCCAGTGCTTGGATGTGACAGTTTCTCTAACCTTTATCATCCGGATATTCCGTCTTCCTTCCTTCGACTGCAATAACCAAACTAGCATTTAAGAAGCTAAAGTACCATAGTTGCTGTGGTAGCTTGGTTGGTGGAGATTTTGTCTCACTATCAATTCATTATGATTTGAGACATGATCCCATGACTCGATTAAATTTAATTTTTTTTTTTCTATTTGTTCCTATTCTACTAGCCCAGCATTTTAGTCAGGTTGATCTATTCATCTTTAGATATAAAAAGACTTAGTAGTAGGTTAACCCTAGTGGTGTCGGGTTGACCTATTCATCTTTAGGTTAGTCCAGTATCTTAGTGGTGTCAGGTTGATCTACTCATCTTTAAATGGGGAATGACTTAGTGATAGGTCAACCCTAATGATGTCAGGTTGACCTACTCATCTTTAGATAGAAAAAGACTACAAATCCGAGCATAGTGTCTTGCATCGAATGAAAGGCTGTGCAAATCCGAGCATCTTGCATCGAACATTACCTAACAGGGTAGGAGCCTGCGGGAGCATCTTGTATCGAATATTATCCGATAAGATAGAAGCCTGCAGGGTAGCTATACCGGGATTTATCTTTCTATCCCTTTTCTTTATAAAAATAAAAAAAGCTAAAATACCTTTAACATTGAGTGCTACACGATGGCGCAGCGCAATTGGGATTTTTTCCCGAATACACATTCATAGGATTTTTTCCCAAATACACATTCATGACTTGTTTCATAAAGCCAGAGCTGGTGAATTTATTTGTTAGAAGAGTAAAAAGAGGCAAAGGTGCAAGGTGAGCTATTAGGGACCCAGGTGATTTACTTTTTCAGAGAACTGTGAACCATCCATTTCAAAGTTTCAAGTGATCTTCCTGCCAGAAATTAAGTAAGATTCAAGTGACTCGACTAGAATCGTGAAAAGAAAGTTGCTTTTTGGACTTGGGCTTATAGTATGGGCTGAAGGTTCATTACATATTAAGAAAATGCTGGAAGTTTTGTTTTGTTTTTGTTTTTGTTTTTGTTTTTTGTTTTGTTTTTTTTTTTTTTTGTGAAAGTAGGAAAATGCTTAAAAAAAAAAAAAAACGTAGGAAAATGCTGCGAGTCACTTGGGTATGGCGCACGAACCAAGGACCCAAAGTCCCAAGAGTACACTCATCTGGAGGACTGTCATGGATGTTCTTTCAGAGCAAAATGGTGGAAGATCCACCCCAAATTTGATTGACAAGAAATGCCGTGCATGTTGCTGCTTTGCTTGGTGCACAAATTTGTCGGCCTTGGTAGCAGGTTAATATTATATGAGCAGAAGTTTAAGCAATCTTTATTGAATATTTCATCCACGTCTGGGTTGCCACTTTGCGTAGTGCACAAATTTATCGGACTTCATAGCAGGTTAATATTATATGAACAGAACTATAAACAATCCTTGTTGAATATTTCCTCCATGATTACATCAAACAAGCAAAATTTTTGGTAAGGTAGCCCAAGTTTGGCTCGGTTGGTTGAGCAACGAGCCAAACTAAGCTTTTTAAAGTTTGGCTCGAATGAACTTAAAATACTAAAATATAAATAAATTATAAATTATTTTGATTATAATTTATATAAATAATAATTAATTATAATTATATTAATAAATTAATATAGATTATGTGGGATATAATGTATTTCAAATGCATGATAAAAAAAAAAAAAACATGGATTATTTTTTTAAAACTATATAAACAAAAAGTTTAAATGATCTTAAATTCTCACTTGATCTATCTAACAAGTTATCTGCGAACAGCTTGATCTTGGGTCAAAATTAAATGCGGTAATTGGTATTGATAAGCTAGGCTTGGCCCAGCTTGTTTCTACCAGTATATCTAGGATTTCCAATTAAGCAGTAGATTATCCCTTGGTGGCACGGAGTGTCAGAAAGCTTGACTGATCTTCTTATCTCCAATTTGAAGTTATTAAACAATAAAACAAGCAGAAAAGAGGGGGAAAATCATCAAAAAATAAGGTGGTTATAAATTGATAATCTTTCTTGTTCTCCCTTGAAAGTTGAATTCTTTCTTCTTCTTATTACCTCTAAATTTGGATAAATTTGAATAGTTAAATCGATAATTTGATGCTTGCCCTAGAAAGATTACAACCCCAACTTAAGATGGATCATTTTCGAGGCATGGAATTAATTTGTTTGTCACTTGAACAATGCCAATTGGGATGTCCGTGCATCTCGATCTTATCAACATTGTCTTTCATGTTATTGAAAAACAATGGTGTGCCAATCTTCATATCATTCTACTTGCTTCCATGTTCATGTACTCCGTTCCCCAAAATCTACCTGTGTTAAGATACCAACATCTCCTAACGTTCTTTTTACTCTTCCAAATTTCCAAGGACCTCGATTGTTGCGTTTTTTCATCAACTTCAAGTCACCTGCTATTTTCTAAGGTCAAAATCATCTTATATCATATACCATTGACCCTAATGCTGTGGACTTGTTTACCGGTTACCATTGCTTGAGAACTCAATCACACAACCGCGTACCAAGAGGCCCCACCTTATTCACATTGCAAAACCTTTAGTCTGAGTGGGCTAAGAAATTGTTTGAAATGTTCCTTCTTCGTTGGTGTAGAACATGCTGAAAAGAATTGTAATTGAGTATGGGCTTTCATATCAAGAGCCCAACAAAGTGTTCTCCACGCCTGTGACTCAAATTTATAAACAGCTTTGTCTGTTGGAAATTCCATGCACTGGTCCTTTTTATTGGGAGATCCGGACCAGCACCTATATACAGCGGACCAGCACCTATATGCAGCGGATGCAGCGGAAGCAACGTAGAAGGATACAGTCTAATAACCTGTTATTGGATTCAATATCATGCAACAATAGAGATATAAATGTAGAAGAAAAAAGAGAGATTGCTTTATTCCTTTGGAGAATAACCTTGTTATAACAAACAAGATAACACACGACAATATCCCTTCTGAAATCCCAGAAGTTTCTCGCTGTCCCGCACATATTCTCTCTTGCAGGCCTCACGCTCCAAGAACCCACATACGCCACGCACGAACAATACCTCAACGTGCATCCCTTCTTCAAACCCTGTGGAATACCCAACCAAGCCCTCCACATGAAAGACCCTCCATGTGTGCCTCTTTACAGCTCTTCATCGTGGCTTCCTTGAAACCCAGGACGCTCTCCATGGTCCACGCCCCCAAGGGCATCCTCAAGTCCTCCCCCTCACGGTCTTCCTCATGACCATGAGGAATCCTTGCATGCTCCTCTTAGATCGTGAGCCAAGCCTCATGGTCACATGCCTCAAACCATGGATACCCTCCAGAGGGGGGCGCTCTCCCCATAGCCTTCTTTCTTTATGCAAACTGGAGTTCAGCCTTTTCCATCGCACGCCCCACTTCTTAAATAGAGTGGGCGGTGAAATCCTCTTGTCTCCTTGGGTGTCTTGGACTCCTTGATCTTGTTGGACTACAATCACATGGGCTCACAACTTCTTAGTGTTTACAATCATATGAGCAGTTAGGACTTGTCTTTGGACCACTAACAAACTGATTATGACACCCTAAGTAGTTAGGCTTCCAATTAGTTACAACCAACCAATTCGATTAGGATCATGGGTGGTTGGGCTAACCAGCCAACCAACTAACCATCTAACCAACTAAGTTAACATCCTAACCAATTTAATAAACCTGGACCCAACTCCATAACCTAATTGGGTTATGTTGCCGCCAGGATCGTCGTGGCCCATAGCTGCTGTCGGCATCGGAGAGCGCCTCCTTCGCTGTCTCGCCGTCTGGTGGTCCTGGACCTGCAAAACAGGGGTTAGTGACCCGGGCCGGGGTTTTTGGCTGGGGCACTCTGACAATCAAGTCAGTGACGACCCAGGAAAACAGATCCTCCTGGTCGAGCCCCTCTTGATGGACTCCACACGAGAAGGAGTGAGTAGTGTGGGAGTGGGATGCAAGTGTGTCGAGGGAAGAGTGACCTGGCTAGAGGGAGTCTCTGTGTGGCTCTTCCACCCACCCTTGCTTGAGTTTTTCTTGTGGTGCTATGCTCTCTAGTTGAGCTTGTCCTTGTATTCTTTTGTGATTTGGCTTATATTTTTTGGGGATGTTACCTCCGAGCTTTGTAGGCTAGGTTACAGTTGGGTGTCTGTCTTGGGATCTCCATCGGGCTGTCAGGCATGTGCGGTGGTGTCCCGAGGAGCCTTTCCCGATTCGTGATAAGGATAGCTGTCATGTGCTCTGACATTCCCCCTGGTCGCCTCATTCCAGAAAACTTGGCAGTACTTTGATTGGTGGGCCGCCGCCCCTAGGATTTGAATCTCTTGGTTGACTTCCTCTTTTAAGTGGTTCAGGTGGTTGGTGAGGAGCGTGGTGCCTCGATCAGTGGGCCTCTCCCCTTTCTAGTATAACCGGTGGCTGCAGGTGGTCAGTGCAGTTTGGTAGGTGTCCCAGTGCAGTCCTCGGGCAGCTCGCTGGTATCCTGGGATAGCGGTGCTCACTTCTGAGCTGGGGCTGAGCTGGAATGGCTGGGCTCGCTCCGACCTAGATGCCCCGAGCTTGCGGGGTCGCCTCGGTGGAGGAGGGCAGAGTACGGGCCCGGTCCAAAGGGCTCGGCCTCGAAGAGGCTCCACGTGGAAAAGGAGGGCTGAGCTCGACTCCGACCATGGGGCACGATCTCTGAGGGTCTTGCTCTGGAGGGCAGAGTGCGGGCCCGGTCCAGAGGGCTCGACCTCGAAAAGGCTCCACATGACGGAGGAGGGCTGAGCTCGACTCCGACCACGGGGCACGATCCCTAAGGGTCTCGCTTTGGAGGGTAGAGTGCGGGCTTGGTCCAGAGGGCTCGGCCTCGAAGAGGCTCGACGTGGCGGAGGAGGGCTGAACTCGACTCCGACCACGGGGCACGATCTTCGAGGATCTCACTCTGGAGGGCAGAGTGTGGGGCCGGTCTACAGTGCTCGGTCTCGAAGAGGCTCCATGTGGTGGAGGAGGGCTGAGCTCGACTCTGACCACGGGGCATGATCTTCGAGGGTCTCGCTCTGGAGGGCAGAGTGCGGGCTCGGTCCAGAGGGCTTGGCCTCGAAGAGGCTCCACATGGCAGAAGAGGGCTGAGCTCGACTCCGACCATGGGGCATGATCTCCGAGGGTTTCACTCTGGAGGGTAGAGTACGGCTCTGGCCTAGGCATCCCGAGCTCGCAGGGCCGACCTGGCGGAGGATGGAGCTCGACTCGTTGTCCTGAGGGAGCTCAGCTTGGCGAAGGGGTCCGAGCAGGAGAATTGACGTGGCGTCTGACACGGCGGCTTTCTTTGACGTGGCGCTTGTCAGCTTCTCCATGTCAGCGATCTCGCCACATCATTTGCCCCCCACTCCCGATGCTCGTTAGTGCACGGTGCTCGGGTCAAAGGGGTAATCGTGATGCTGACATGGAAAGGCGGAGATTTGGCACAATGATGGCCATGATTGCTGGCGCTGCATGACATGGTCCTGCAGGCCAATGCGAGGACGCCACATGGCCACGTCCGAGGAGCAGTTAATGTTGGCACAGAATTCAGAGCAGACGGGACATCATTTTCGTCAATGGGCAACACGTGGCATGGATCCGTTGGTGGAGGGGTCGTAACGGTACAGATCCGTCGAGTCATTTTGAAATGAAAAGAGGACCTTACCCGAAATATCCATCCTTTTGAATTCTCCGTGCTTGCTGCTGTGTTCGAGCTTTCTTCTTCCTCCCAGTTGCCTCAGATCCTCTAAGGAACCAGGTTAGTCCCCTCTTTCTTCCCCCTTCGTCAGAGTAGTGTCCCTCCTCCGGGTCTAGGGTTTCTTTCGAGTCGAGTCCACTCTTTCATCCTCTACCTCGAGTCCTTCACTTCTATCGTTCTCGAGGATGTCCCGCTTTGGCTAGGGCTTTCGCCCCTCCACTGATCAAGGCGAGGCCGGTCCCTCCGAGTGGAGGCCGGCGTCTTCTTCTTCCTCCGATGAGGAGGAGGATGTGACTCGCTTCGAGTTCAGTAGGAGGCGTTCTCCCGGTCCGGTGCTCATCAGGGAACCAGGGTCCGGTCCTTCTCTCCCTCCTCTTTCTTCTGTACCTGCTCCTGAGTCTGCCCAGTCCACAGGTCTTGGCGGGGTTGCCTCGACGATCACCGCCGAGAAACTGGGAACCATTTGGGATGTCTATGGCATCCCACATTATGTTCGGCTTATGATCCCTCGTCCGTGGGAATGAGTCATTTCCAGTGGCCCGGGCTGCATTGCTTTTTATGAGGAGACCTTTTTAGGGGGTCTTCGCTTTCCCTTCCATCCATTCTTCATGTTCGTCTTGAATAACTATCGTTTGGTCCTTGCCCAGTTAGTGCCAAACGCCGTTAGGGTCATTTTCTCCTTTGTTGTGCTTTGTCACCTCCACGGGTTTGTTGCCCGGTTCTCTTTGTTCAGGGCTTTCTTTGCATTGAAGCACCACCCGACTGAGGACGGGTGGTGGTCCTTGCCTTCCCACCCAAAGGGCATTAGGGTCGAGCTCCCCTCTTCCGTCAAGGGATGGAAGAGCAAATTCTTTTTCACCGCGGTTGAGGGGGTCGACTGGGCCTGGAGCGATCCGGACCAGTCCCTAACCAAAATTCTGTGGTCGATGCGGCTGACCGGGATGACTATGAGCAGCTCCGCACCACCCAGATCCCTTCTCTCGAGGTCCTGTTATCAGAGCAGAACCTCTCCGACGCCGGGGTCGACCCAACGAATGGGTTGGGTGAGTTCGACCTGAACTTTTCTTTTTCTTCCTTACATTTCTTACATTGCTTCCTACGGGCTCTGACCGTTGTGTGACTAGTATGTAGGGATGATTTTTATAGAGAGTGACCTGCTGGAGATCACGCGGAAGAGGCTGTCGACCGGGCTGGTCGAGGAGCCTCCGATGAGGCTGGTCCGGGGCGAGAGCGCGACTGCGACTACTCCTGCCACGGTGGCCGGTCCTAGTCCTGCTGCTCCAGTCGGTTAAAGTTTAGGGGCAACCCGAGCTTCCCCTGCACCAGTGGAGAGGGCGGTATCTGCGGCATTGGGAACGACCCAGCGGGAGGCCCAGAAGATCCCAAAGTGGCTCGGTCGTCAGGGGGCGGCCCCCATCACGGAGCCTAAGGTAGTAGCCCAGGCAAGGACCGTAGCTGCTACCGCTGCATCTCCCATCCTCCGAGTCCATCTATGATCGAGGTCGGGGATGAGGAGGTTCGAGCCGCAACGAAGGCTGCGATTGAGGTGCCGCCTGCACGGGTATCAGTTCCTCGACCTGTCTCCGTGGGCCCTGTGGCTAGTGGGGCAAGGCCACCTACTCTAGGAGAGAGTAGGAGAGAGGAGGCGCGACGTCGACTCCCTTTCAAGATGGGGCCGGAGAGCTCTGTCCTCCTGAGCCCCATACTGGCTGAGTGCATGATGGATTTTTCAATCCAGACATGTGACCGGTAGGAGATGGTCAGACTGCGGCTGAACGACGTCCTCAGCGCCATCTTCCCCCAGCTTTACTCGGTGAGTTATCCCTTTCTTCTATTTTTTCTCCCTCTTTTTTGTTTTTGGGTTGACCATTTTTCATGGTGCAGATCGGTGCCAAGGCCCTCTTCATTAGGGGCTACTGTCAAAACTGGGAGCGTGTTGAGCGACAACAGGTGGTCGAGATCGAGTCTCTGAAGATCGATCTAAAGGAGAAAGCCGGGGTGAATGGGATGCTCGAGCAGAAGGTCGAGGACCTGGAGAAGCAGCTCACTGATGTTGAGGGACGAGTGAAGAAACTCCTGGAGGGCCTTGACCTGGAGCGGAGTCGCTCAAGGAAAGCTATTGACGAGCTCTCCTCCATCGAGAAGAAGCTGAAGTGGTATAGTGCCGAGGCTGATCGGCACAAGGAAGCCTCCCGAACTGTCCAGGTGGAGCTGGCGGCAGGGAAAGAGAGGTTGGCCGTGGCTGAGAAGGCGGGGGAGGTGGCGGCCAAGTCAGTGGAGGCTACCAGGATGGAGGCTGCCGAGGCAAGGAAGGGGGCCGTCGAGGCCAAGAAGGACACTGAGGAGGCCCTTGCCAAGTTCAAGGCCTCGGAGGAGTTTGTCGCTGAGATCCATCAAATGACGTCGGACTCCTTCTTTAAAGGCTTCATGTTCTTGCATTGCTGGATCGAGGCGTTCGTTCCCGGTAAGAATCGTGATCGCCTCAGGTACCCCTCGATCTCGGACGTGGAACCTGATGAGGAGGCAGTCATCGAGGAAGTTGTGGCCTTTGAGCTTTCAATGCCAGCTGAGGTCGAGCCATCCAAGGTCAGAGTAGTTCAGCCGGAGGTTCCTGAAGGCGGGACCTCTGAGCCTCAAGGCTCAGCAGGGGAGCTGGCTGGTGCAGAGTAGTATTTTCTTCTTTCTTTTGTACTTTGTTTTCTTTCTATACTTGGTCGGGGTCACCCGGCATGTCGGGGGCCTAAAAAATGTTTGTAACTGGCTCTCGGTTAATAAAATTTGAACTTTCTTGCAACCCATCCTTTGCCTGGTTCTTCCCTCTTTTTCTCTTTCTTTCCTTCCCCTCCCTCTCTTTCTTTCTTCTTTCTCTTTTTTTTTCCCTTTTTTTTAGATGAGTGGGGAGATTAGAGAAGAGGGTCTCACCTTGCCTGGGGCTTAATTACCAGGCTTTGGTGTCGGCAAGTCGGGCATAAGGTTCTGACAGTTGTGAGCAGCTGGGCTCGATGGTTCCTTGGCCGGAGAGCTGGGCCCCAGTCCAAGGTGCTTGAGGTCTGGGCTCAGGTCTTGGATGCCTTGGAGCTGGGCTCGAAGGCATTGATGATTGAGAGCAGCTTGGCTCGAAGGTCCCTTGACCGGAGATCTGGGCTCCGATCTTGGGTTACCTGAGAGCTGAGCTCAGGTCTTGGCATCTCGGAGCTGGACTCGAAGGCATTGATGATTGAGAGCAGCGTGGCTCGAAGGTCCCTTGGCTGGAGATCTAGGCTCTGGTCTTGGGTTACCTTAGAGTTGGGCTCAGGTCTTGGTGCCTCGGAGCTGTGCTCGAAGGCATTGATGATTGAGAGCAGCGCGGCTCGAAGGTCCCTTGGTCGGAGATCTGGGCTCAGATCTTGGGTTGCCTGAGAGCTGGGCTCAGGTCTTGGCACCTCGGAGCTGGGCTCGAAAGCGTTGATGATTGAGAGCAGCTTGGCTTGAAGGTCCCTTGGTCGGAGATCTGGGCTTCGATCTTGGGTTGCCTGAGAGCTGGGCTCAGGTCTTGGCGCCTCGGAGCTGGGCTCGAAGGCGTTGATGATTGAGAGCAGCTTGGCTCGAAGGTCCCTTGGCCGAAGATCTGGGCTCCGATCTTGGGTTGCCTGAGAGCTGGGCTCAGGTCTTGGCGCCTCGGAGCTGGGCTCGAAGGTGTTGATGATTGAGAGCAGCACGGCTCGAAGGTCCCTTGGCCGGAGATCTGGGCTCCGGTCTTGGGTTACCTGAGAGGTAGGCTCAGGTCTTGGCGCCTCGGAGCTGGGCTCGAAGGCATTGATGATTGAGAGCAGCGCGGCTCAAAGGTCCCTTGGCTGGAGATCTGGGCTCCGGTCTTGGGTTGCCTGAGAGCTGGGCTCAGGTCTTGGCACCTCGGAGCTGGGCTCGAACGCGTTGATGATTGAGAGCAACGCGGCTCGAAGGTCCCTTGGCTGGAGATCTGGGCTCCGGTCTTGGGTTACCTGAGAGGTGGGCTCAGGTCTTGGCGCCTTGGAGCTGGGCTCGAAGGCGTTGATGATTGAGAGCAGCGCGGCTCGAAGGTCCCTTGGCCGAAGATCTAGGCTCCGGTCTTGGGTTGCCTTAGAGCTGGGCTCAGATCTTGGCACCTCGAAGCTGGGCTCGAAGGTGTTGATGATTGAGAGCAGCTTGGCTCGAAGGTCCCTTGGCCAAAGATTTGAGCTCTGGTCTTGGGTTACCTAAGAGTTGGGCTCAGGTCTTGGTGCCTCGGAGCTAGGCTCGAAGGCGTTGATGATTGAAAACAGCGCATCTCGAAGGTCCCTTGGTCGGAGATCTGAGCTCCGGTCTTAGGTTGCCTGAGAGCTGGGCTCAAGTCTTGGCACCTCGGAGCTGGGCTCGAAGGCATTGATGATTGAGAGCAGCTTGGCTTGAAGGTCCCTTGGCCGGAGATCTGGGCTCTGGTCTTGGGTTGCCTGAGAGCTGGGCTCAGGTCTTGGCACCTCGGAGCTGGGCTCGAAGTCATTGAGGAGGTTTTCCTGCAAGACAGATAGATACTCGAGCAAGGAAAAACTATCATCATTATTATTGATGGGAAACCTTACATTATTGATAGTATCTCCACAAGTTGCAGGCATTCCACGTTCGAGGGAACCTGACGCCGTCGAGATCTTCGAGGAATAGGTCCCTTGTGAGAGGGCCTCAGCCACCTTGTAGGGGCATTCCCAGTTCGGTGAGAGCTTGCCGCCCTCCTGGGGTTGAGATGCCTCTGCCCGGCACAGCACCAAGTCTCCGGGTTTGAAAGCTTTTGGCCTGACCCGGGCGTTATAGTACCGGGCTACTCGTTACCGGTATGCCGCCATTCGTAGCCGGGCTTTATCCCTTGCTTCTTTGAGGAGATCCAGGTTGAGCAGGAGATGTGCCGAGTTCCGCGCCTCATCATACTATTGCACTCATAGCGTGGGCACGCCTAGCTCGACCGGGATGACCGCCTCGGCATCAAAAACAAGGTTGAAGGGTGTCTCATCGGTCACCGTTCTGGGCATTGTGTGGTAGGCCCACAGAATGCTTGGGAGTTCTTCCGCCCACCTGCCCTTAGCTTGGTCCAGCCTGGTCTTGAGTCCTTGGAGGATGGTCCGATTGGTCACCTCAGCTTCCCCATTTATTTGAGGGTGAGCTACCGAGGTGAATCGATGTTGGATGCCGTGCTCGGTGCAGAACCGTTCGAACTCCTGGTTATCGAACTGTCGCCCGTTGTCAGTGATGATACAACGGGGGAGTCCAAAGCGACAAATAATTGACTTCCAAAAGAACTGGCGGACATTGGCTTCCGCGATCCGGGCCAGTGGCTCTGCTTCGACCCACTTGGTAAAGTAGTCGATCACCACCAGCAAAAATTTTCGTTGCCCTGGTGCAGGAGGAAACGGCCCCAAGATGTCCATTCCCCACTAGGCAAAAGGCCAAGGGGCAGAAAGTTGGGAGATCGGCACCGCCGGCTGGCGTTGTATGTTCGCGTGGCGCTGGCACTTGTCGCACGTTTTAACGAAGTCAGTGGTGTCCTCCCTCATCGTCTCCTAAAAGTATTCCTGGCGAAGGGCTTTATAAGCCAGTGTTCTCCCTCCCACATGGTTCCCGCAAAGACCTTCGTGTATCTCTTGGAGCACAAAGGTTGCCTCGACGGGCCTGAGGCACCTCAGGAGTGGATAGGAGTAGGATCGACGGTAGAGCTGGCCCTCCATCAGAATGAACCATGAGGCCTTCTTCTTGACGAGGGCTGCTTCTACCTGGTCCTCGGGTAAGGAACCATTGGTGATGTACCTGATATACTTGTCCATCCAGCTTGGCTCGGGGGCGACTTGATGCATCTCCTCTAAGCTTACGTAGCTGGGACCTTCGAGAAACTCGACGTAGGCGCGTCCCAGTGATGAGTCCAGCAGGGTCGCGAGCTTGGACAGTGCATCCGTGCATGCATTCTTCTCACGAGGGATGTGGAAGATGTTGAAGCGCCGGAAGCCTGTCGTGTTCGAGCGGACCCGTTCTAGGTACTTCATCATCTGGGCATCCCTGGCTTCATACTCTCCGGAAACTTGTCCAGCAACTAGCTGGGAGTCGGTGAAAACTTTTAGATTCTGCACACCCAGCTCACAGGAGACTCTTAGACCCACGAGGAGTGCCTCGTACTCCGCCTGGTTGTTTGTTGCGACGAATTTGAAGCGGAGGGCGCATTCCATCACAACCCCATCATCGTTGGTGAGGATGAGGCCTACTCCTCTCCCGCCAAAATTGGATGTTCCGTCCACGTGGAGGATCCAAGGTTCCTCTCCTGGTCCGAGCTCCGCTATTGTCTACTCCGGCTCCTCGACGAATCTGGTGCACTCGACCATGAAGTCAGCTAGGACTTGGGCTTTTTGTGAGGACCTCGGTCGATACACTATGTCGAACTTGCTGAGCAGTAGGGACCACTTAGCCAATCTCCCGGAAGTTTTGGGTTGGCTGAGTATGGTCCTCAGTGGTTGGTCCGTCACAACCACTATGGGTGTGTTTGGAAATAGGGCATGAGGCGCTTAGCAGACATTATTAGTGCAAAAATGAGTTTCTCAGAGCGAGTATACCTAATCTCCGCATCGCAGAGGATTTTGTTGGGTGTAGTATACCGGCTTCTGAGGTTTATCATTGTCTGCGCAAACGAGAACTGAGCTGATGGCTCCTGGTGTAACCGCCATATAGAGTAGGAGCTCCTCCCCCTCCTCCGGCCTGAAGAGCAACGGGGGAGAGGCAAGGAATTTCTTCAGCTCCTCGAAGGATGTTCTGCACTCCTCCGTCCATGTGAAGTCGTGCATCTTGCACAACGCCTTGAAGAATGGAAGGCAACGGTCAGCCGACCTCGAGATGAATCTGCTGAGGGCGGTGACACGCCCCGTCAGGCGCTGGACCTGCTTCTTGGAGGTCGAGTGATCCATGTCGATGATTGCCTAAACCTTTTCCGGGTTCACTTCGATGCCTCTCTGGGTGACCATAAAGTCGAGGAATTTCCTTGTCGCCACTTCGAAAGCGCACTTCGCTAGATTTAGCTTCATCTTATGTTGCCGCAGGTTAAGGAAGGATTCGGCAAGGTCAGCGATATGGCTCGAGCTCGGCTTGCTCATGATGAGCATGTCATCCACATATACTTGCATGTTCTGGCCAATTTGGTCCTTGAAGACCTTGTTGACCAGATGCTGGTATGTAGCTCCTGCATTCTTTAGACCGAAAGGCATCATCCTGTAGCAGTACATCCCCTGGTCGGTGATGAAGGCGGTGTGCTCCTCATCCTCTGGGTGCATACGGATCTGGTTGTACCCAGAGAATGCATCCATGAAGGAGAGCAACCTGTGGCCAGAGGTGGCATCCACCAGCTGGTCGATCTTCGATAGAGGAAAGCTGTCCTTCAGGCAAGCTTTGTTGAGGTCAGTGTAGTCTACACAGATCCTCTACTTGCCATTGTTCTTCCTTACCATGACTACATTCGCCAGCCAGTTCAGATACTGGACTTCTTAAACGAAACTGCCAGCTAGGAGTTTATCAACTTCCTCCTTGATAGCTGCCTGCCTCTCCAAGGTGAAGCTTCTCTTCTTCTGCTGAACTGGCCTGTGCTTTGGGTCAACACTCAATTTATGAGTAATGATGTCAGGTGGAATACCTGGCATGTCCGCCGCTGTCCAGGCAAACACATCCGTGCTCACCCACAGAAACTCTAGTAGTTGGGCCCTCTCCTCCTCGGGTAGCTAGGCTCTAATTTGCACCGTCTTCGTGGGATCATCTCCGAGTGGATAAGAGAGTAGACATTCGACCGGGCCTCCCATGGGGTCTTGGGCCCTTTGGTCGAGATCGTCTACCTTGGGGTCGTCCTCGAAGACTTTGGCCCCATGGAGGGTTTGGAAGCAATGCTGCACCGACTGGGGTGCTTCCCTCATTTTTCTGACACCATAGGGAGTAGGGAACTGTACAATTAGCCTCTTAGTAAAGACAACGGCATCGAGCAAGTTGAGCCCAGGTCGGCCCAAGATCACATTGTAGGCGGAAGGAAGCCTGACAACCATGAAAATCATCATAACGGTGCTCTGCCGAGGTGGGGTCCTGGCGGTGACCGGGAGAGTGATCTCTCACGGAATCACCCGTGAAACCGATGAGGGGTGCATGCACAGGTTTGAGTTGATCGGGAGAAAGGTTCATCATGGAGAAGGCATCGTAAAAAAGTACATCTATGAAGCTTCCACTATCAACCATGATGCATTTTAAAGGGTGCCTCGCAATCGTCATCTCGATGACCATGGCATCATTATTTATATTTTTTCTCCCGTCTTCCCCTTCCCTCATAAAGGGAAGTACATTCTCGGGATCCTCTGCCCCCCGGGCCCTTTTGGGCTCGCGTGCAGCTCCCCAGGAGATCATGCTCATCAGCTTCTTGGTAGGGCAGTTGTCGATAGCTGGAGCCGGCAGGAGAGCGACTAGCACCTGGGATTCCATTTGAGGTCTGCCCCCCATGAACCTCTTAAGGTAGCCCCTCTTGATGAGTTCTTCGATTTCCCACTTGAGGTTGCGGCATTCCTCGGTGTCGTGGTCATGGTCGCGGTGAAAGCGACAGTACTTCATTTTATCACGGCTGGTGGAGGACTTCATCGGAGGCGGGCATCTCAGGTAATCCTCGCCTTCGATTTCCCTAAGGATTTTTGTTCTCAGGGCGAGGAGAGGGGTGTAACTCTCCTCAGGAATGGGAGCCCCTTTCGATCTTGGCCGGTCCCTCTGGGAGTTCGAAGCCTGGGGTGCTGGCTTCCGGGTTCCGGGCATCTCTATGGGGACCAGCTTCTTCAGTGGCTTCCCATCGAGCTCCCACATCGTACGATCCACCTCCTCGGCACGGACGTACTTTTAGGCTCGGAGAAGGAGATCGAAATAAGTCTTGGGGGGCTTCTTGTCCAGCGAATAGGTCAGGTGGGAGGTCCTGAGCCCTCTCTTCTGTGCCAGCATGGCAACTGGCTCATTAAGGTTGTAAATCTCCAACGCGGTAGCCTTGAAGCGGGCGATGTAGCCTTGCAGGGGCTCGCAGTCCTGCTACCAGATGGAGAAGAGGCTGTCTGCCTCTCGTGGCAACTTCCGATAGGCATCGAAGTGGGCCACGAACTTCTGCCCTAGCTGGGTGAAAGAGTTGATGCTCTTCGACTCCAAACGGGTGAACCACACCCGAGCTGCCTTTCGGAGAGTAGCAGGAAAGGCGACGCAAAGGAGAGCGTCGGTGGCCCCCTGGACCCTTATGAGGGTCCGGTAGCTTTTCAGGTGGTCTAGGGGGTCGGTGGTCCCGTTGTAGGGATCCACCTGCGGCAAACGGAACTGACTCAGGATTGGCTTGCCTTGGATTTCTTGGGAGAAAGGGGGATGGGCATCGTAGCCCGCTGGCTCACTAGCTGAGCCCTGCATGTTGGCAAACCGGTGGGAAAACTCCACCAGCTTGCGTTCATGCTCCTCCAGGCGCTTCTCCACCATGCGCTTGACGGCTTCATCAGTAGACCCCTCCGCTGAGGGAGACGGAGAACATGACATGGGTGCACGGTCTCCGTGATGGGGGGTCTTGCTCTTTCTGCCTCGGTAGGGTCTAAGCACTGCCCGCCCGAGGTTTGGTGAGCGGCTCTCTCTGTCGGCAGAGCCAGCTCGTTGCCTTTTTACCGGAGTTTGATGGCTGCCCCGGTTATCAGTAGTGGCCCACGACTGTGAAGGCCTTCATTGGAAGGAACGCAGACTGTCGCAGGGGGCCGCGGCATGGGCCGCGGGTGTCCCCGGCTGTTGGTGGGTAGCCAGGGACCGGTGTTGCTGCTGAAGCTGGTGCACTGTCGTGGTGAGGACTTGCATCTGCTGGGCAAGTATGGCCAGCTGGGATTCCGGCGGAGGTGGTTGAGCCGGGATGGGTAGTTCCACCTCTTGGCGGTGTGGGTTCCCCCGGGACGGGGAGTCCCCCGCATGGCTAGTGGAAGCCTCCCTTACCCGTGTTGTCACCATCCTCCCGTCAGATTGCTTGTAGAAGAGGTGGAGGGCTTGAACTGAATCAAAGACTGCTCACAATACGCCGAGCCCCCTACCTGGCACGCCAATCTGTTGCCGCCAGGATCGCCATGACCCGTAGCTGCTGTCGGTGTCGGAGAGCGCCTCCTTCGCTGTCTCGCCGTCCGATGGTCCTGGACCTGCAAAACAGGGGTTAGTGACCCGGACCAGAGTTTCCAGCATGGGTACTCCGATGATCAAGTCAGTGACGACCCAGGAAAACAGATCCTCCTAGTCGAGCCCCTCTTGATGGACTCCACACGAGGAGGAGTGAGTAGTGTGGGAGTGGGATGCAAGGGTGTCGGGAGAAGAGTGGCCTGGCTAGAGGGAGTCTATGTGTGGCTCTTCCTCCCGCCCTTGCTTGAGTTTTTCTTGTGGTATTGTGCTCTCTTGTTGAGCCTGCCCTTGTATTTTTTTGTGGTTTGGCTTATGTTTTTTGGGGATGTTACCTCTGAGCTTTGTAGGTTGGGTTACCGTTGGGCATCCGTCTTGTGATCTCCACCGGGCTGTCAGGCGCGTGCGACGGTGTCCTGAGGAGCCTTTCCCGATTTGTGATAAGGGCAGCTATCATGTGCTCTGACATTCTCCCTGGTCGTCTCATTCTGGGAAACTTGGCAGTACCTCGATTGGTGGGCCGCCACCCCTGGAATTCGAATCTCCTGGTTCACTTCCTCTTTCAGGTGGTTCAGGCAGTTGGTGAGGAGCGTGGCGCCTCGATCAGTGGGCCTCTCCCCTTTCTGGTATAACCAATGGCTGCAGGCAGTCAGTGCAGTCTGGCAGGTGTCCCAGTGCAGTTCCCGGGCGGCTTGCCGGTGTCCTGGGATGGCGGTGCTCACGTCTGAGCTGGGGCTGAGCTGGAATGGCAGGGCTCGCTCCGACCTAGATACCCCAATCTTGTAGGGTCACCTCGGTGGAGGAAGGCAGAGTGCGGGCTCGGTCCAGAGGGCTCGGCCTCGAAGAGGCTCCACGTGGCGGAGGAGGGCTGAGCTCGACTCCAACCACGGGGCACGATCTCCGAGGGTCTCGCTCTGGAGGGCAAAGTGAGGGCCCGGTCCAGAGGGCTCTGCCTCGAAGAGGCTCTACGTGACAGAGGAGGGCTGAGCTCGACTCCAACCACGTGGCACGATCTCTGAGGGTCTCACTCTGGAAGGCAGAGTGCGGCTCCAGCCTAGGCGTCCTGAGCTTGCGAGGCTGACCTGGCGGAGGACGGAGCTCGGCTCGTTGTCTTGAGGGAGCTCAGCTTGGCGAAGGGGTTTGAGCAGGAGAATTGACATGGCGTCCGACGTGGCGGCTTCCTTTGACTGGTGCTTGTCAGCTCCTCCATGTTAGCGATCTCTCCACATCAGGTTATGTTACAATGTTTCAAAAAAAAACTCTCCCTAAGTCACATGAGAAAACACTCAAACTTAGAGCATCCCTGGAATACCTCGATGACTAAATTGCCATTGTAGGCACCTCCCTTGGCCTCCATTGTGCCCTTCATGCTAGTCCCCCTCTCCAATGGCTACCTGGCAGTCGGCGATCCTTGGTCTACTCTTGATATTGAAGGGGTCCCTTAATGGAAGAAGAGCTGGTGCTTTATTTCTCCTCCCAATCATTGACAATAGGGGATCCACAAGTTTTTTTTTAATATATTAAAACTAGTAGTGGCCATCCGTCGAATCCTTCGCCCATCCATGGCTTGTCATTTGATCTCGATGCTAGGTCCCGTGGCTATTAGCATCGAGTTCACTGATCATTTTTTTTGTTGAAAACCCTAAAAGAGGAAGGAAGAGAGCATGACAGCAAGATCTATCATGCATCAGGCTTCTTTTTTTATTTTTAGTTTGATCTCAAAAGATCACTATGAGCCTACGATCGATGCTGCCGCCCTCTAGGATCACCATTAGCTCGGATCAGCACCACTGCATACCAGGATGGCCGCCATGTGGTCCCAGCTAGATGGATGGGAGATCAAAATTAATCAGAGATTGATCAAAAAGGGAAGAAAGAGAATGATCCATCTTTATTTATTTAAAGAATCAAGACTAACATAAATACTTGATTGAAATTTTAAAATAAATAAATATAAATAATGCTTGAATCATAGAAAATTCTTGACTTGAATCAAAGAAAACTTGACTTGAATCATGGGAAATCCCAATTTGAATTATAGGGAACCGATGATGATTTGAATCATAGGGAAAACCCATAGCTTACTAATCAAATTTATGTCCATAAAATTTTGATATAGACATATAAAAGGCTTTAATATTTAAGCCTAATAATTTGATTGGTTCATATTAAGTCTATTATATGATTCTAGTTTTAGTTTAATCTTTTACAAAATCTTGTGCTCTGATACTAATTGTAAGATTTATCTTGGATCATATATAGATCAAAATACAAAACCTAGAACAAAAATAAAGGATCAAAACATACATACCATGAAAGCTTGAGAATCCATGATCTTCATTGCACTATCTTGCGGAAGAAGAAAGCAACAATAGGATTCTAGGTCTTCCTTTCTTTCTTCATATACCTGCTCCTTAATAGGATAGGTGCCCTCTTAAGAACACTAAACAAAACTCATGCTCTAGGGTTTACATAGGTAAATATATATAGAAGTGGATCAAAAATCTAGTCTAATTAATAATATCAATAGATCAATCCATCACAGAACCCATTAACCAAATCAGACCTACACCAATATCTGTTACATCACATGACTGAGATAATTGAATCCAAATAATATATGATTAGAAAATTTATGAGCTTCTTAACCATTCATTTAGACAGTAACTTAGCCCGTATTTTGAAATAAAAACAAATCAAAATCCGTTGATAATTAATGGAAGCCCATTTTATGAGAATTTTCATAACTTTCAAGCACATAAGGTAGTTGAATAATTGAGAGCTCGTTTAATTCATGAAAAGTAAAAAAAAAGTGGAGAGGGAGTTTCTTATTTATTTAGAGTTTTAAGAAGAGAGAAAATAAAAAAGCCATCCCATGAAAAGATACTTTAGCATTTCGTGGAAAATAGAAACTTTCGAGGGACGTGGATTTTGAAACTTTCGAAAGAATGAGAATTGATAGTATTTTTTTTAAATTCTCAAAAATATTCCTTTAAGATCAGTGACTAAATTTTTGTAAAATATAGATGGATGGTTAGAATAAAGTAGAGAATATCAATATATACGAAGATCATATACTATTTTAATATATTTATATTTATATTATATTTTATAATATTATATTTTAATATATATGCATATTTTATATAATGTTTTTGGTAATATTAATATAGTACTTATATTAATATATTAATAATTATATTAATATAATATAATATTTATATTTATATTATTATATATGAGTATTATATTAATATAATAAATTATTATTGATATGGCTACATCGTTGACGTGGAGTGCATGTCAGGTCCAGCTGGACGCGGTCAGTACCATATGGATTTTTTCTTTCAAAAGATCCCCCGTTCGGGAAGAAGTGCTCCTGCTCCTTCGCCAGGTGGCACCTCAAGACGGGTCCATCTCGGTCGAAGTCGAGCCTCTTTCTGCCACTCCGCCGGGTGTCCACCCAGGAGGGATCCATCTCGGTCGAAGCTGGCGGCCTTCTGCTCCCTCGCCAGGTGGCACCCCAAGACGGGTCCACCTCTGCCGAGGTCGAGCAGGGCCCTCTTGCTCCTTCGCCAGGTGGCACCCCAAGACGGGTCCACCTCGGCCGAAGTCGAGCCCCTCTATGCCACTCCGCTAGCTGTCCACCCAGGAGGGGTCCACCTCGGCTGAAGCTGGCGGTCCCTCGCTCCCTCGCCAGGTGGCACCCCAAGACGGGTCAACCTCTACCGAGGTCGAGCCGGGCCCTCCTGCTCCTTCGCCAGGTGGCACCCCAAGACGGGTCCATCTCGGTCGAAGTCGAGAATCTCTTTGCCACTCCGCCGGGTGTCCACCTCGGTCGAAGCTGGCGGTCCCTCGCTCCCTCGCCAGGTGGCACCCCAAGACGGGTCCACCTTTACCGAGGTCGAGCCGGGCCCTCTTGCTCCTTCGCTAGGTAGCACCCCAAGACGGTTCCACCTTCGCCGAAGTCGAGCATCTCCCTGCCACTCCGCCGGGTGTCCACCCAGGAGGGGTCCACCTCGGCCGAAGCTGGCGGCCCCTCGATCCCTCGCCAGGTGGCACCCCAAGATGGGTCCACCTTTGTCGAGGTCGAGCCGGGCCCTCCTACTCCTTCACCAGGTGGCACCCCAAGACGGGTCCACCTCGGCCGAAGTCGAGCATCTCTTTGCCACTCCACCAGTGTCCACCCAGGAGGGGTCCACCTCAACCGAAGCTGGCGGTCCCTCGCTCCCTCACCAGGTGGCACCCCAAGACGGGTCCACCTTTACTGAGGTTGAGCCAGGCCCTCCTGCTCCTTCGCTAGGTAGCACCTCAAAACGGGTCCACCTCGATCGAAGTCGTGCATCTCCCTGCCACTCTGCCGGGTGTCCACCCAGGAGGGGTCCACCTCGGCCGAAGCTGGCGGCCCCTCGATCCCTTGCCAGGTGGCACCCCAAGACGGGTCCACCTCTGTCGAGGTCGAGCAGGGCCCTCCTGCTCCTTCGCTAGGTGGCACCCCAAGACGGGTCCACCTCGGCCGAAGTCGAGCATCTCTCTGCCACTCCGCCGGATGTCCACCCAGGAGGGGTCCACCTTGGCCGAAGCTGACGGCCCCTCGCTCCCTCGCCAGGTGGCACCCCTAGACGGGTCCACCTCTGCCAAGGTCGAGCCAGGCCCTCCTGCTCCTTCGCCAGGTGGCACCCCAAGACGATTCCACCTTGGCCGAAGTCGAGCATCTCTCTGCCACTCGCCGGGTGTCCACCCAGGAGGGGTCTACCAAGGTCGAAGCTGGCGGCCCCTCGCTCCCTCGCCAGGTGGCACCCCAAGACGGGTCCACCTCTGTCGAGGTCGAGCCAGACCCTCCTACTCTTTCACCATGTGGCACCCCAAGACGGGTCCACCTCGGCCAAAGTCGAGCATCTCTCTGCCACTCCACCGGGTGTCCACCCAGGAGGGGTCCACCTCGGCCAAAGCTGGCGGCCCCTCGCTCCCTCGCCAGGTGGCACCCCAAGACGGATCCACCTCTACCGAGGTCGAGCCAAGCCCTCCTGCTCCATTGCCAGGTGGCACCCCAAGACGGCTCCACCTCGGTCGAAGTCAAGCATCTCTCTGCCACTCCGCCGGGTGTCCACCCAGGAGGGATCCACCTCGGCCGAAGCTGGCAGCCCTTCGCTCCCTTGCCAGTTGGCACCCCAAGACGGGTCCACCTCTGTCGAGGTCGAGCCAGGCCCTCCTGCTCCTTCGCCAGGTGGCACCCCAAGATGGGTCCACCTCGACCGAAGTCGAGCATCTCTCTGCCACTCCGCCGGGTGTCCACCTCGACCGAAGCTGGCGGCCCCTCGCTCCTTCGCCAGGTGGCACCCCAAGACGGGTCCACCTCTGCCGAGGTCGAGCCAGGCCCTCCTGCTCCTTCGCCAGGTGGCACCCCAGGACGGGTCCACCTCGGCCGAAGCCGAGCATCTCTCTGCCACTCAGCCGGGTGTCCACCCAGGAGGGGTCCACGTCGGACGAAGCTGGCGGCCCCTCTCTCCCTCGCCAAGTGGCACCCCAAGACGGGTCCACCTCTGCCGAGGTCAAGCCGGGCCCTCCTGCTCCTTCGCCAGGTGGCACCCCAAGACGGGTCCACCTCGGCTGAAGTCGAGCCTCTCTCTATCACTCCGCCAGGTGTCCACCCAGGAGGGGTCCACCTCGGCCGAAGCTGGCAGCCCCTGCTCCACCGCCAGGTGGTGCCCCCTGATGGGTCCACCTCAGTCGAGGTCAGCCATACTCTACAAAGTCTCGGGCAGGCAGAGACACGGGTCGCAAGGTCGCCACTAGAGCCAGCACGCACCGCGCTCCGTACAAGGTGCTAGTACGGCCTGCAGTGACACGCGAAACCTCGTTTACACCAATTAGTCAGGGCCCCGCAACCGAGGAATGAAATCCTAGCGGGCAGGAGCCTGAAACGGCTGGAAGCCCACCGTCAACGCCCCGAAAGGAGAGCTCCCGCGCTCGGCCCAAGGCCTCACCAGTCTTTCCCCTTTCGTGATACATTGCGGACGAGACAGGCCGGCCACTTAACTCCCGGACTCGAAGAAAAAGGGGAAGGAGAAGGTCCAGAGGTCTCAGGGAGCCCCGTGGAGGGGATATGGGCTGAAGGCAGTTTGGTGGTATAAAAGGGACGGTAAAAATGGACAGAAAGGTGGGCCAAAAAAGGGGAAGAACATCGAGAGAACGATCTGGGGGATCCCAGGAAGTCCTCAGGCGTGAGCTCGATGAACCCCGCGTAGGAAGCCGGGCTTCAACTCCCCTCTTCCCCACACTTCTTTCATTTACATCTCCTCTAAGCACGGGAATCCTCCGGGAACCCGTCTTGGAGGTCCTGTTTCATCTTGCCGCTCTCTTACTTGACCGTCGGAGTGCTCCCGCCGGAATCCCCGGCCCGGGTCTCTGACTTTGTTTTGCAGGTCTGGAAGCTTGGAGACCTCGAGGTGAGAGAATCCGAGAACCGGCGCCAGCTCACGAGCTGCAGGCCACCGCGGTAAGATCGGCAACAATTATGATTTAGCATTATATTATATTTATATTATTATAAATATAATATTATAATTTCTATAAAATTTGAGAGTAAAAAATGTATAGTTTTATATTTATTAAAGATATAATAGATATTTACCACTATAGTGGTAGCGTGGTTGGTAAGAGCGCAGCTCCGCCCTTATAAGTTACTCTTTGGGTGCACGTGACTGGGGGCAGAGCGGCTATTACTCCGGCGTCCTAGTGGGGTTAGGTTGATGTACTCACCGGTTGGTGGGGAAGGTATGCGGAAAATTGCGGCCTGAATCAAACAATCGCCTAGTAGGCTGGGGGCCAAAATGGGGAGCTACACCGGGGTTTGCCCCCTACCATTTTCGGTTCATCAAAAAAAAAAAGATATAATAGATATTTTACATAATTTTTTCAGCAGAGTGAATGTTCAATTAAATATAAATTATTTTAGAACAAGTTATTTTATTCAAATTTTTTTTAAAAAAAATTATGAACTAACTGAGAGAATTGGATGAGATGATTTAAACGAAAGAGGAAGCCTCGGTTTGCAGGTCAACAGACTTGCCCATTAGGAAAATGGACCTTGTGGCGATCACTCTTAGCGAAGTCAGCACAATCGTTGGAAGAAGTTCCCCCAGCAATTTTCCATTGCTGAATCTCTTTTCTTTCTGTCGCAGTGATCACTGTCTCATGTGCGTTCTACATGAACTATTCTAATTACGATGTTCATATAAGTCATTCATGTTCGTTATATATTCGTATCTCTCCCCATGACCAAGTTGTAGTTTTTGATCATCACCATTTTCCACTTGTCCATACTTGTTGGAAGAAATACGTTTTAGTTCCGAAGTTTTGAATTTTAACAATATAATGCCACTAGTTGGACTTTTTTTCTTAGATATATGGAGGCAGGAGTAAGTCTTTGTGCACCACGTGCAGTGGACCAATAACAAACAGCGGTGCGGGCCAGATTAGATTTCCTATACCGGCACACGGTGAACAAAAATTTACTCATGGAGGTAGATAAATTTTTGATAATAGGGGCCTACCCCAGCTAATTTCATGGTCCGAACGACATTATGCTAATTTCGCTTGCAACATACTTTCTCCATCATTGGATAACTGGGTTGAGCCCAATAAAACATCTCGTCCCATGAAGGGATATCAGTGGACTGGGCCATCCTGATCACCCTTGGACTGGAAAAAACTGGCTTTCAAGATTAGGGTGGCAATTAGCAGGTCAAGTCAGCGTAGGCTGGGTTGACCTTGTACATCTAAAGCCCACAGGGATATCGTACCTGCACCTATACACCAGCGGGTCATGAAAAATGCCTGATCCAAACCCCACCCATAGCCAACCAACATCCACCCTCCTACTGACCCATTTAAGATCCAAGCTCATTGGGTTTTGGACTTTACATTAAATAGGTAAATTATATTTTCATAGTTTTTGGATCATTTGTGCTACAATTCATCTCTTCCTTTGGGATCTAATATCTCATATATTATATAAATTTAAAAAATATATCAATATAAATATAAATATTTTAAAGTATATATTGTTCAACCTTTCTCTATGATCCCATTGGTGGAGTCCTAGGTTGAAATGAGTCGAAAACTAGATCCAAGTCTATTAAATGGAAAGATACAATCATTGTGTGTATCCCCGTATGGTAACAGCTCGTTGCACAACAAAAAAATTGAGCTACATCCACGTAAAAAATACATAGATAAAAGCTTAAAAAATGTGGATATATGTCTACACCCACATTAGTATACATATTTGGTTAAACTTGGATATGTCCGGCATGACTATAGCTTATATCCACGTTTTTTTTTCTGTGTGTATAGACATGCTTTACCCACGTAATATCTAACGTAGGTAAGATTATATACGTGGGTATAAATGTAGTCTATACCCTCCTTTATAAAACGTGGGTATTTAAATACATACGAATTAGAAACGTAGGTAATTAAATACATATGAATTAGGTAATTAAATACATATGAATTAGAAACGTGGGTAATTAAATACATACAAATTAGAAACGTGGGTAATTAAATACATACTGTTACGGTAGTAACCAACCCAATCAGCCTTGGCGCAACGGTGGGTCCACTTGAAGAAATCAGTCCCTGTGGAGGTCAGGTCGGCAGCTCGGCCAGCCTACTCCAACCAGGTCAGGTCGACACCTCGGTCAGCCTACTCCAACCAGGTCAGGTCGGCACCTCGGTCAGCCTAGCCCGACCGTGCCTGGAGCCCAATTCAGTCGGGATGGCACCCCGACTAAGGTCGGCATTTTGGCCAGCCCACTTCGGTCAGACCTAGGTCGGCTCCAGTCGCCCCAGCTCGGCACCATCTCTGTGCCTCGGTCCACGCGATCCAGCCCGGATCCCCCTGCGGCAGGCACGCACGACGTCGCCCTCTTCGGCGCCCGGTGTCCACCTGCGGGAGGCCATCACCCGGACCGGCGTCCAACGAGCCTCGGCTTCGCCCGACCTCGTTCGCCTGGCACGCCCCCGCGACAAGCGGCGCTCCGCGCGGCTCCGACTCCTCCCGGCAGGACTAAGGCGAGCGAACCCCCCTCCGGCTCCGGCGCAGCTCGGCGCACCCGCAGGACCCCAGTTTGGTCCGCACTTGCACCGCCCGCAAAGAACCCGCGTGGGGTTCTTCCACCCACGGTGGGCCGGTCTCTGGCGCCCGTGCCCCGCTTCGGTTCCGCATGTCCTGCTCTGGCTCCGGCTCCCCGTCCGGCACCTAGCTCACCCACGGGAGCTCCGTCTCACCCCGGTCTGGTTTCGCCCAGTATGGGGGGCGGTTCGGCACGCCTGCAGTCAAGGCAGCCCTCCGCGCGGCTCCATCTCGGCAATGCCGTGCTCCAGGTCTGGCTCGACCTGACCTCGCCTAGGGCAGCGCGCCCTGCTCCGTCTGCGTCCAGCTTCGGCAAGCCGCGGCATGCCTGAGCCCGGCCACGCTTCATCCCGGGTCGGCTCCGCCTGCGGGGGAGCAGGCTGGCTCCTTCGGCTCCGCACGATCCAGCTCAGCTGCCGAGCCCGGCACGGATGTGCCCAGTTCAGCCGTGCCAGCTCGGTTGCCCGTGCCTAGCCCGGCACGAACATGCCCAGGTCAGCCCGCACCAAAGTCATGCTGATGGCACGAACCCGCACCGCTCCGCTTGTCCGCTGGTTCGGTCCCACGGCTCCATGGCGCGCCCAGCTTCGACCGCCCGCCGGGTCATCCGCAGCAGGCTCGGCCCCGTTCGCCCATGGCGCAACCCTGCAGCATGCCTCCACCCCCTCCGGCTCCGGCCCACATGGCTTCAGTTCCATGTTCGCCACCGGCACCCAATTCAGCCACTGCACAATCATCCACGCATGGGTTCGCGCATGGAGCCCCTGCACCAAGCACACAACGGTCCATATGCATGGGAAGGTTCTGCATGCCTTCTCTCGGTTCGCGTGCCTACATGATAGCCTGGAGCAACATCCTAGCCGGCTCGGCACTTCGGCACCCCAGCCCAGCTCGATCATCGGGTACACCATGCAGTTCGGTCTCATTCATGTGAGCCCGGCACGTTTCCCGAGGGGCCCATCCACATGGGCCCGGCGCTCTTTCCAAGGATCCCCCTCCACGTGGGCCCTATGGCACGCCGCCTGACATGCTGTCTGCAAGGAAGGTTTGCATTTAAGTTTCCTTAACTACTGTTTATGCTAACTAGTGAATGGTGCCATGCCCAAGGTACTGTACCCCTGCACCAACTTCCTGAACCATCCAGAAGAAGAAGGTTCACCAACCCATCATGGCCTCACAGGCTATCCTAGCGTGAAAAGTCTACATCAAGACCAGCACGCCTCCCCTGAATGACAGGAGCCATTCGTCTACACAAAAACCGGCATAGAGGTAAGGGGAGGTAAGTAAGAAATAGCACACTCTATTCATTATCACCCTCTAGCAGCAGAGAGTCCCCCAAGCTCTCCGCCTCAGAGGTCTCTTATTTCCTTCGATCGTCCCACTGACTTAATTATCGGAGTGCCTTTGTCAGAATCCCTAGCGCAGGTCTTCCTTGTTTTGCAGGTCCGCCCAACAGAGGGATGATACGGTAAAGATTTCTCCCACCGGAGAGGCCCACAGGAAGACCATGACACAGTATCAAGCCCCTTCATCCCTACAACTACGACTATGTTCTCCTTGATCGTCTCCGACCGACGAGTCTGGTGATGCTGGCGGGGAGTCCACTCACCTGGGCCACGTAAGAAGCTACAGACTAGGTGATCTAGGCGGCAACAGTTTGGCGCACCAGGAAGGGGAGCCAGTCCACGCTCCTCAACAAGGTGGGACGACGGTTTCCACCTTTATCCTTAGTCCTCGGGGGGTAGACTGGGGGCACAGGGATGGGGGCACGAGAACTTCTCCCTCTCTTTCAAGGCCTCAAGGAGCAGCCTCGATCAAAAAATCTTAAGCCGTGAAGGTGCATTGCCACCCTCGACGGGGCAGTGGGCAGCAACCCAAGGATGGAGCCACCTTCCGGTGCTGCCACCATCCAGGAGCCCCACTAAAAAAAAAAGAAAAAGAAAAAGAAAAGGGAGAGGGAAAAGAAAAGAGAGAAGAAGGGAAAAAGAAGAGAGGGGGGAAGGGTCTGGCCATCGTGAAGAAGAAAGAAACCCATGCAACGGAGTTTCCTCCCAGGCAACGGAGTTTGCTCCCATGCAACGGAGTTTCCTCCTATGCAACGGAGCTTACTCTCTCATGCAACGTGGAGCCTCTTCCTCTCCCATGCAACATGCAACGGAGTTTGCTCCCATGCAACATGCAACGGAGTTTGCTCCCATGCAACCGAGCTTACTCCCTCATGCAATGTGGAGCCCCTTCCTCTCCCATGCAACATGCAACAAAGTTTGCTCCCATGCAACGGAGTTTCCTCCCATGCAACGGAGCTTACTCCCTCATGCAATGTGGAGCCTCTTCCTCTCCCATGCAACATGCAACGGAGCTTGCTCCTATGCAACGGAGCTTACTCCCTCATGCAACGTGAAGCCTCTTCCTCTCCCATGCAACATGCAACGGAGTTTGCTCCCATGCAACAGAGTTCCCTCCCATGCAATGGAGCTTACTCCCTCATGCAACATGGTGCCTCTTTGTTGACCCCTGGAATGATTTTGAATTTTGATGATCACAAAAAATTGGAGCATGTATTTGATACTAACTCTTTACAAATGTTTAAGAAGTTTTTGCATGAATGAATTACCTTGGTTTTAAAATGGTATTCAAATTCACTTAAGGAAATTCAATTGAGTTTGTAAATACCCTAAGTTATGAATGTTGTAATCATGAAAAATGGGCTTAAAAGTATAAATAATTTGATAAAGTATGTAAAGTAGCTTCTAGTTGTTTCAATGATGAAGTTTTTGAGAAGCTTGAAGCAAATTTTAAAGACTTGTAAGAGCCGACTCAAAGCGGCATGGCACGGAGGTAGAATTCAGAGTTTTAGAACTAAGAGCCAACTCTCAGATCAAGAGCCAACTCTTACAGAAGTATAGTTTTTGAAGTTCTGAGACCTAGAGCCGACTCCCAGATCAAGAGCAGACTCCAGGTATGTATGTTTGTCAAGAGTAAAAGCTTGAAGCCAAGAGCCGACTCCTAGTCCAAGAGCCGGCTCCTACAGAACTTTGATTTTGGCATTTCTGAGATTTTGAGCTGACTCTTGGAGCTCGAGCCGGCTCGTAGAGTCGTTGTCTGCACTTCAATGACTTGCTACAAAAATTAAAATTTGAATGCCAAATCATCTCTAACGGCCATTTTCACGATTTCCAAGGCCCTACAACGGCCATATCACTTGAAAAACTATAAAGGAGATCATTTTTGAAGGATTAAAGGATGAATGAAGATTTATTGCTGAATATTCTTGAGAAAAAGAAGAGCTTCTAAGTTATTCTTCACCTACCTCAAAGAGCATTCAAGTGAGATTCAAAGCTTCACCAACTCCACTCCATCATTGAATCCACTCATTGAAGAAGGGAAGAAGCAGCTTTGAAGAGCATTGAAGCGTATTTAAAGCTAGACTTCGTTTTAATATTCATCGGCAACATCAAAACAACTTTGGTTTATTGTAGTTGCTTATTTTACATTCTTTATCTTGGTTTGCTCTCTTAGAATAGCAAGGGGCTGTATCTAGAGAGAGAGTTGAAGGTTTTAGGTGAACCTTGTAAAACCTAAGTTTGAGTTCTTGATTTTCCCGGTTTAAAACCAAGTGTTTGGGTTTTCTTTGGTGATCCCATGTAAAACCAAAGGGAGTTTGGGTTTCTTTGGTGATCCCGATAAAACCAAAGTGTATAGGTTTGGATTGTGAGCCTAGTAAAACAATCCGACTGTATTCTGGTTGGGGGATATAGTGAAAATTCCAAGTGATCCTTGGATAGTGGATGTAGGAGCCGGTTGCTCCGAACCACTTTACTTCTTGGTGTTTGTGATTGTGCTTTCATTGCTTGATTACTTTAATTTGCTTACTTCCGCTTTGCACACTTCACTTCTACACTGAAAGAATTTCAAAGTGCACATACTTGCAAAAAGTTTTTAATCCCAATTCATCCCCCTCTTGGGAAGCCACCTGGGAAACAAGTGGTATCAGAGCAGAGTCTCTGAAAGATACTTAGAGTAAAGACATATGGTACATCTCATGAGCACTTCATTGGCTGAAGGTCAATCCACAAATAGACCACCACTTTTCACCGGAATTAATTACACTTATTAGAATGCAAGAATGAAGATATACATTCAAGCCGTAGACTTTCATCTATGGAAAATTATCATGAAAGGGCCTCACACACCCACAATTAAAGTTAATGATATAGAGGTTTCCAAGCCAGAAGAGGATTGGGACGAAAATGATATGAAACTAGCTGAGTTAAATGCCAAAGCGATGAATCTATTATATTGTGCTCTGGACCCAAATGAGTTTAACAGAATTTCAACTTGCAATTATGCTAAAGAAATTTGGGACAAATTAGAAATCACACACGAAGGCACTTCTCAAGTTAAGACATCTAAAATTAATTTGCTTGTATATAATTATGAGTTGTTTAAGATGGATCCTAGTGAGACTATATCTGCCATGTATACTTGTTTTACTGATATTATAAATGGTCTCAAGAGTCTAGGCAGAGAGTTAGATGCTCCAGAAATCTCCTTTGTAATGACCAACATGAGGAGGTAAATCATACTGAGTTTGTTTTAAAGGTCAATCCTATCTTGTAAAGAGAAGAAGAGGAAGAAGACAGAAATGGAAGAGAAGGAAAAAAGATGAAGAAATGGAAGTAGAGGAAGAACAAGAAATAGGAGAAGAGGAAAAATCAGAAGAAGAATTTGAAAAATATCAAACATCTGAAAAGACTGATGAGTAGTGCTAGGTATATAATTCCTAAATCATTTTAAATACTTATCTTGTATCATTTTAAATCTTGTATTGCCATCCATAATTAATTTGATTAATCTATTTATTTTTATTTTCAAAGATTATATATTATATCTTCTAGAGGTCAGAGCTATGCTAGCCAAGGAGAGAGCTCTAGAGAATAAAGCTCTCACGGAGAGAGCTATTATACTGTTAGCTCGCATTCCCCTCACACCATGAGATAAACTCTGAAATTTTAGATTTTCTTATATTATTTTATACTTTATTATCTGATATAATATTCTTTGTATTAGATATTTGTAATCAGGTTCGAAGGATGTGGGGTCACCAGTGATCCCACAGTTACATACAATAGCGACCGGCTCTCAGACTCAGCATCGTGGTTGAGGATCCATTCAGCTCATGGCATCTCTAACTCGACTGGAAGATAAAGAGCTCATCCATATTCAGACCCACTCATAAGTACTACATCTTCTATTAATATATTTAAAATTTAATCATTTTAGAGTTAATACTTACTATTAATTTCAATTTTGTAGTATATTTAGAGAGCCAGGAGTGCCGAGTGGTTACTGGGATCATTCATCGATTAATATTGAGACTGATGAATAAGTTCTCTTGTTAGCCATCAGAGACTTATGATGTAGCCTGGAAGATGTTCCTAGTAAGTAAATATGTTTAATTTTTAAATTTATAATTGATTTAATACGAGCTTACTTTTACTTGCAGGAGTACAACCGATTTGAAACTTCTCAAGATAAGGAGACTGGCCATCCGACCTTCAAGGAGGTGGCCACTCGTAGGCTTTGGGATCGGCTATACAGTCTCAAGTAGTTCATCATAGAGCATCCCAATTTTGAGTCACCATCGGACTGAAAGATTTTCAGGATTACTGAATGCGAACGGACATATAGGAGGCCCTCTATGACTAATGGAGCATCGAGGAGTACTTTGATAGGCGATAAAGGGCATAATAGAACTAGACTGCCCAATAGAATTTGATCAAGCATATCGGCAGCTCCGTTGCCACATATGTGATGGCAGATATATCAGTAAAAGTTCTATACTTATATGAATCTTATATTGAATTGATAATTTATATATTTTAATTAATTTATTTTTATTATTTATTTATTATAGACATAATAGCTCGGTTGTGCTCTAGGGTAGCTACAGTTATAGGGGGACACATTTAGTCAAGGAGGACTGGTGATTACTCACATCCAAGATCTAAACAAATCATAGTAACAACTTCAAACATTATTTATTAATTTTTATATATATTGACATATTAATTAGACTAACTAATTGGTAAATTATATAAGCTAATTATGTGAAGTATGTTGTATTGCGGTATGGTAAGGACCCGTCCTCTCAACCCCTCGACCTTGAGGGATGGCTCAGGATCATCGAAGGGGTAAGTAGGAGCCGAGTCATAGGATCGGGCATAATTTCGACCCTCCGGTAGCTTGCTGATTTTTGACATCCCTCAGGCCTTGACAATCTAGACGTAAGGTGATGCACATATCGAGGATGTCATGACTAATCATTTTGCCCAGCGATCTTAGAGCTTCCAAAACATCATCCATGATATGGCCATAAAGATTATCCAAGATCGCATCTGCATGATCAACTAGTCTCGTTGTCACAGCCATCATAGCAGGTAAGTTTATTAATATTTTTTTTACTTTTTTAAAATTTTTATAGTTAGAAACTTTATATATTAGGTCTAGATTTGGAGAAGAGGATCTAGGGGATAAAAATTTAATCTAATCATTCAATCGATGGGCCAAGAGTATTTATAGCTTCGTATCATCAAATAAAATATGTAGGAATAATCTATTTAAAAATTGAAGAAATATACCAAAAGTATGCCTTCGTATCAACATATATATTTTCATATCAAAACTTATTAATAATGTTTTATATTTATTCATTACAGAAGTTGGGATATCTAACTCTCATCTACCTGCTACCAAAGAGGAGGTATTGTAGTAGCAAGAGGAGGAGGATGACGATGAGTAGGATCTTATATGATTTTTTAAATAATATTATGTTTTTACTTTTGATATTTGTAAAGCAATATTAATTTATAAAATTATATAATTTATACTATTAATATAATATAATTAATTTTTTATTTGTGATTGTTTATTTATGATTATGGCATTTCATTTTTAATTTACTATAATTACTTGTTATTATAATTTAAAAAATATATTTTCAAAAAATATAATTATGATTTTAAAAAATAAAAGAATTATTACCTGTGGCATTAGCAACAGTAATGCCATTGGTAATAAGTTATTAGTATTGGTAATGCTATTGGTAATAGGTTATTAATGATGATAATATATTGTCACTAATTTTTAAATTTTTTAAAAAAAATTGAAAAAAAATTATTACCGACCATATTAGCCATTGTCAATGCCATCAATAATAAATTAGCAATGGAAAGTATTAGAGTTGGCAATATGGTATGATTTTTTAAATTTTTATAAAAAACCTAGAAAAATATATTAGCGATGGCCTTGCTGTCACCCAAGCCATCGCTAATATCTATTATTTGCAATGGCATTTTTTTCCATCTCTAATAATGGATATCAGTGATAAGGGTTTTTTCGACCTACTTTTAGTGATGACATTTCATTGCAAATGGCATTAGCAATGCAATTCCATCATTAGCGATGGCAATTAGCTATTACTAATAATGTAATTTCTTGTAATCAATATGCATAGCCTTTGGAGGATGATTGATGAGGGGGTGCCTATCACCCAGAACATTGGTTTAGATGAAGGCGATCAGCGGTTGGTGCTCAGCTAGGCCCAGTTGGTCGAGAAAGGCACCAACTCTTTTGATTGGGGATCGGTTGAGTGATAGGGCCAACCATACACTGAGTGTTGGAAAATATATCCTAATATCAATCGTCTAACTTGTAGATGATTATATTTTATAAATATATATGAACTATTATCAATAAATATTATTTGATGGTTCATCACATTGCATCTTCTTGTAATGAATTCTTTTATGATAGAGTCCTTAGAACTACATTTTATATGATAAAGAGATGATTTATTGTATGGTTCTTAAACTTATTTATGACCAAATAATATATTGTTATAGGATAATAATTATCAAGTATAGGTCATTATATGCTATATGGATTAGTTATCCTCTTAATCAAGGAATGTGGAGACACTAATATGGCATACAGGTGAAGTATAGGATATTGCACTAAACATGACCCACCTACGGAGCACTTTTTTACCAAGTATTACTAGCGAAAGAACATGGTTATAAATGTCCCTCAAACTTGTAATCACCATGGTAACTTACAAGCAACTCATTATACTTTGGTGCCAAACTACCAAGAATTCTAATCCAGTGATGGAAGATTTTTGGGTACAATCAAGTACTTGTAAAGTTAGTGTATGAGTTAAGATATGATTGACCCCTCCAAGTATTGGAGTGAATGTTTCATTATGTTTTAATTTAGCAAAATCTTGATTAGGATAGTTCTTGTGATGAGTCACAGAACTTGTAAGGTTAAGATATATTATGGATGAACTATTTAAGGGTTGATAGCTAAACCCTGAAGTCATCCTGAGCATTTAGGATTAAAGGGATAAATTATATAGTAACCATATGCCAAAGGTTCTTGAATGTTGCTCTGTGACTATTTAACCTATCTAGATATCGGGACCATTGCTAGATGGTCACATCGATTGGTACAAGAATTATTTCTGTGCTACTGACTTAGTGTTCGAACCTATGGGGTCATATGCAATAGGAGTTTCTACCTATCCTGTTGGCTGATCAACGATTATGAATCACTCCTGGGATCAACTGTCAATATGATTGATGATTATCCTTATTGATACTTCTATGAGTCAATACTTAAGATTTGTCAAAGTATCAACTCATTAGTATTGCAAATATTGTAACATGATTTTGGAAGGATTAATTGGTGATTAGATTGCTAATTAGCTCAATTTGATTGAGAAATGAGTTTTGAATTGATAAATCCTATATTTATACAATTATTTTAAATATTTTAAGTAATTAATGATGCTAATATCTTATAAAAATCCTAATTTCATAATTAAATTGGACTTTTTTGCAAAATTAATTATTTTTAAAATAATTTTGAAAAATATGAAATTAGTGTATATTTATGAAAATTAAATATTGAATGAACTGGTCATTCTAAGCACCAAGATGATTTTGTATCTATTAATTAAAAATCTAATCTCTAATTTTTCCTTTTATATAGGTATAATTAAATTGGTGGAATCTTGAAATTTTGGTAAGATTAATGATTAAAATACTTGCTAATATAAAGATCTCACTCTATAGATTTAGAGAAAGCAAATCAGACCCACGAAGCTCAAATGAGATCATAATCAACTAAAATCCAAGCCCAACATAGTTTTTAGAGTAGCCGGTCTATCATGGACCAGCTACTTGGTCTACTGTCCCTATTCCATGGACCAGCACCATCTCCCTCTTAGCCTATGCCACCGTCATCCACGTCGAGCCGCTGCCACCCATGCTCAATGCTCCTTCCCGACATGTTGTTGTCCTTCACCCATCACCGCATCACTGTCAAACCGAGATGCCAACCACCATCATCCCTTATCCGTTCGATGCCATGCTGCCTCTTTGTTCCTCATGGCCAGCCTCCTTCTGGAGCACCGCTGTCTTCCCCATCACACTGCTACGTCACCTCTTCCTCAGACATCTCCATTATTGGCCCATTGTCGATCATGCCTCCCATCTCCTATGCCCAATGCTGCTAACTATTGTACGCCATTGTTGTCGAGACCCCGAGTTGTGGCACATCCTTCTCAAAGTCGATCAACCTCACTACCCGATGTTTTCCCTGTCTTAATCCATCACTAATCATCACCATCACTATCATCATCATCCTTATCCCGAGCCATCATTTCCTCCTCTGATCTTCCTACCTCCTCCCCATTTCCATGCCAATGCCACTATTCACTACCGCGCATTCATAGCTCCACCATTGCAGTAGGGTAGTGGAAGCTAGGAGCTAGTTTCCTTTGAAGGATCCAATGCTGGGTGGTCTTGGAGCTGGCATCTAATAGTGGAATTGGCTTCTAACCTACAGAGTGGATGCATGATTTTGGATGCAATAAGAGCCATCTGATGCTTGAGGACCACCTATAGCCCATCCGAAATCAGCCTTCATTCTGAGCCTATTTGGGATGTGATGAAGTAGATCCGGTGTAATTTTTTTGGTTTTCTAATCAGCATCCAATGGCCCACATATTCCAAGGCTTTAAACATCAGTTCAACAGGAATTTGGAGATTAATTTTGAGCAGGACTGAACTTTATTTTGGCTCTATAAAAAGGGGAGCCATAAAGAGAAGGGGGAACCAAGTAGGGAGTAAGAAGTAGCCATCTTTTATTTTATATTTATTTTTGTAATTAGTATAAGCTAAAAGAAAAGAAGAGGAATAAAGGAAAGAGATTCTTCAAGAAGACAAGGTGCTATGACGGAAACTCGAATCTTCAAGAAGATGTATCTAGGAGCCATACTCTATGAGGTATAGTATATAGGGAAGTATAGGTGTCCATACATATTTTTTTAATATTTATTTTCTATTTCATGTAATTAAATAAATACTTCAATTTTTATTTAATTTCTCTTATTTGATTTCCTGAATAAATTATTTATAGATAGGATGGATCATGATCCTAATACGATATGGTCCATGCTCAACATAGATAATTAATTCTAGGATTTCTTTTTCACATATTCTGTTATGATCTATTTAATTAAATCATTGGATAGCTTATACTTGTAAAATGGGTCACGATCTTAATAGGATATGGTTCATACTCGGCAAGATAGCCTATGCTAAGGATTAGTTTGTAAGATTCTAAAATAATTATAAACTTTGATTACTTGAATTAGAATAGGTACAGAATTTGTGTATGTGATTATCTAAAAATCCATAGATATCTTTTTATTATATAAACTCCTCGATTTCATAATTAATTTAAATTAGTTTGTTTTAATTAACATTTTACCTACTTATAAAGAACTAAATATTCATCATTTATTTTATTTTTCTTATGAAACAATTATCCTTGATCCCCGAGATATGATCCTTACTCATCCTAGCTATAGTAGTAAGTTAGGTTTTTGTTTTTGATCACTCTATGATGAATGATCATGAGTTAATCTAAATATGATTTGGTTTAGGCTCGAGTTTGGATCCAATTAGATTTGAACTGACCCATACACCCAAGCCACTTGATTTGAATTTTGAATGTTGAATTTAGATTTAAATTATATTTAAGTTTAAATTTAAATTTAAATAATTTTAATTTAAATTTAGATTTAAACTTGAATTCATATTTTGATTTTAATTCAAATAAGTTGGTTTTAACTCCCTAACCTTTCTCCCCTTCTCTCTCCTTAACTTCCTAACCTCCTAACCTCTCTTGGCTATCTCTACTTAAAGGATTAAGTGTGGGCTGGTAAAAAGGGCTAGAGAAGAAGGATAAAGAAGGCTAAGATAGAAAATTTTCTACCTAAGAAAATCCAAGTGGGGAAGTAAGAATAGGGATTGGGTGTGAGCTACCTAGTACTTTCACTAGATTTGGGAAGAGTGAACTGGGAAAAGGGATTTTCAGCATCATCATCCACTTCCTTCAAGGGTTCTTCAATTGTTAGAGCATCCCAGTGTTTGAAGAAGAAGGTGATCAATCATTGAGATTCCAGCGAGGAGATAGCACTCCAAAAAAACTGGTCAAGACAGAACTCCTGTGTAGATTACCTATAGAGGCCAGACATCCTATGTGGCTTGCAGAGTTTTTATTCCCTGACCTTCCAGTAGTGGTGATTATCATTCTGCATAAAGGTATAGAGTTTGTAAACTCTTTTACATCATAGATATGACCTACGATGTAGCATCAATGTATAGATATGATCATCAAATATGATATATGCATTCTCTTTTATATTTCAACTTTTTAATTATAGGCATCATATTCATGACATGATCCTGTGTATTGGCTATTTGTGGATATGATCTAATGCATATATAGATTAATTTGATTAATCTAGTCATTTTTGCTACATATTGTTTCAAAAAGTTTGAAAATGCATGCATGAAATAGCTTGGATTTTCTATCATTGGTATTAGAGCACAAGGTTCTTTTGACATATTTATGTATGTATATAAACTAAAATATAATTTATTTTTTCATTTTGCTTAGTACTTAGATTGGGTGGATTCAGCATGGCCGTCTGGTCATAAGAGAAAAGTAAGGTTTAAAAGCTCTTTTTTTTATTCTATGGATTTATTATGACATGTAGGGATGTCACTTATATCATGACTCATGAAAAAGAATGCGACAAGGGATTAGATTAAAAGTGTTTTAATCTTGATATTTTAGATTTGATTTCATAAATTAGTTTAGAATAGTTCTAAGTTAATTTTATGATTAGTTATGTTAAAAAGTTTGGCATAAAGATCAAATTTGGAAATAGACTAGTTTCTGTCAGCCTACAAGTGCCGACACTTAGCCTTGAAGTGTTGACACTTTCTCCTGATGACTCAACATATGCTCCTACAGATATTGATCAAGTGCGTAGACTAAGAATTATACATCTCTGTTCGCTCTATGTGACTCAATGTCACAGGATCAAGTGTTGACTCATTATGACTCGACTTATGGAAGTATCAACATTTGACGAGGAAGTGTTGATCAAGCCCATGAACACAAATTTTAAAATTAAAAGTTTTGTAAAATTATTTTACTAGTTAAATTTAAAATTATTTCAAAATTTAAATAAGATTTAACTTAATTGATATTTTAGTTTGAATGGTTAAAAGATCTAGACTTGAGAATGAAAGATCTTAAGCCATGGTCAAATCCTTGGAGTAAATGGGTTAGCTCAAATCAAGTTATTTAACTAGGTTAGACCTAGGATTAGAATCAAATGGACTAAAAAGAGAACTTAAAAACTAATCAAATGTTATATTAGGTTCTCTTCTCTATAGATCAATCTTAATAGTTGTAGTTTGATCAAGTCCATAATTTTTAATTAGACCTAATTTTAGCTCAATGGAAGGACTTGAGTCAATGGGCTAGTCTAATCAAATCAGATATATTGATTGATATCTAAGATAAGTTTAGTAGTTTAATCATGGTTCTTGGGGCTATCATTTACCTGGCCAACTTGTTGGTGTCTAAGAAAAGAGGTTAATGGTGCAACCCTCCCATTGGTCCCACTTACCTAGCTAATGTGGCCAATCAGATTTTGATCAGATAGCTTATTGATTTGGGTAAACACATGCCATTAAGGTAGATCAGTTTGACTAATTTAGATATTTTTAGACCGGTTTGTCTTGAAACCTCTTCTAATACTTGGTGAAATCGATGGAAAGATTCTTGACCAACTGGTTCATATCTTCTCTTTTTCATCTATTACAAAAAGTCTAAATCCTTTAAAATTTATTAGGTCCTTAAAATGATGAAGTTATGTTGATAATTAAGTCATAGCCTCCCATTAAGAGGATGGTAATGGGTGCAATAGTTTAGATAATCACTAGAAGGCCCAAAGGCCTAATGCTTATTTGGCTATTGAAATTATCATCCATATTATGCTGATTCAGATGTAACTTTCTTAATGATGGTCAGGTGGGCCAGCCAAGATCGGGCTTGGCCATTTGTTGGTTAGAAGCATTGAGTATGGTCATGTTAATGGTTGGACCTAACCGGGACTTTTAATAGAAGGTCCAAAGGCCTACTGAAGAGGCATCTGGGGCAAAATTGATTACTAAAAGTTGTTTGGAGAAATGATTATTCATGAACTTATCTTTAGATGCACATAGATGAGCTGGTCAAAGTCAGGCTCATGTGTAGTTTATAGGATTCTAGTACCCGCTAAGAAATTAATACAATTCTTTGAATTGGAGATAGAGACTATCAATTCAAATAAAATAATGGAAGAACCTTTGACTAAAGTCCAAGTCATTAGGGTTTAATAATTTATATACTAATTGATCTTGTATTCTCTTTTTAGATAATGGCCATTAATTTGTCGCTTTGATCATTGTTGGATAATGACAGGCTTATGGATCCCAACTTCGATAGCTGGTATTGAAAGATTAGGATAGTCCTAGAGCAAAAATGGATTCTTTATGAGATAACGGATCTTACACTTGAGGAGCATGCTCCCAATGCTTGTGGTGTGGTCAAGGACACTTACCAGAAATGGCTTTCTGAATGGACCACTGTGTGATGCATTATGCTGGCGGCTATGAATGATGAGTTTAGGCATAAGTTTGAAGATGCCCAGCTAGAAGAAATCGTTCAAATGTTGAAGGAATCCTTTGGCATGCCTGATGATGCTAAGTAGTGCAGGACTTCTTGTGCTATTTTTAATGCATAGATGCGTGAGGGGGTGTCGATCACTAATCATATATTATACATTATCAAGCAAATCGAGTGCCTGGGCAAACTTGGCTATCCCTTGCATGAGTAACTAAGAAAAGATACGATCTTGAATTCCTAGCCCCTTTCCTATCTCAACTTTCTCTATCATTATAGAACGATGAGCCATATAGTAAACTACCATAGTATGCTAGGATTACTATAGACTTATAAAAAAGATCATCAGCTCCACAAAGAGTTGATGAACTTGGTGAGAGAATTTCCGGTAGGGCGTCGTCCCTTTAAGAAAAGAAAGAAGAAGAATAAAAATCATAAGGTGCAACGTGTTGAGGCATTATAGCTTGATCAGACCAAGAAGAATAAGGCTGATAAGAGTAAAGAAGAGTACTTCTATTACAAGAAGCAGGATCATTGGAAGAGGAACTACCCTTTTTATATTACTTCTCTTGACTTGAACAGGCCAAAAAAGAGAAAGCAGGAAGTGATTGCCAGACAAGATATTTATATGATAACACTTTATAATTTCTCTATCATGATGCTACTACATGGATATTGGGTACCAAAAGTTCTATTCATATTTATAATTCTTTATAGGAACTTCAAATTAGTAAGAGATTTGAGAATGGTGAGAGATTCCTAAACGTGAAAAATGGAAGCCAAGTTCCAATGCTAGCTTTAGGAGTTGTCAAGCTAGTTTTCAATTCTTATACCGTCGTTTTGACCGAATGTCACTATTATCCATCTTTTCTTTTAAATATCATCTTTGTAGGCCTGTTGGCTATATATGATAATGAACTTTCACTAAAGAATGACATTTTTAATATCATTACAAATGGTGCTATTATGATGAATAGGCAATTTGTGAAATGGCTTATATATACTATCATAGCTTGTTAGTATAATGTACACTTTGAGCAAATACCTAAGATAGATAATGTCATGATACATACCTTAGGCACTGTAAGCTAAGTTATTTTAATAAGAATAGGATAAACAAGCTGATCGAAGAGGGTATCCTCAATGCTAGTAATTATGAATCAGTATCGACCTATCAATCCTGCCTTCTTGGTAAAATATTCAAGTCACCTTTTATTGAAAAAGGTGAAAGGGCTAGTAAGGTTCTAAGTCTAATGCATACTAATATATACGGACCTATGAACACCAGTGCTAGGGGTGGATATTATTATTTTATTATATTTATAGATGACCTTTCAAGGTATGGTTTTATCTATCTTATGAGATATAAATTTGAATCATTTGAAATATTTAAACAATACCATAATGAAGTAGAGAAATAAACTAAAAAGTGTACTAAAACTCTTAGATCAAATCGAGAAGGAGAATACCTTACCAGTGAATTTTTAGCATATTTAAAAGATAATGGGATTGTCTCTTATTAGGCACGTCAATTAAATAGAGTATCTAAAAGGAGGAATCGAATCCTATTAGATATGGTTTGGTCCATGATGGATTTTGCTAGTATACCGATCTTCTTTTGGAAATATGCTCTTAAGTCAACCTACTACATTCTTAATAGGGTTTCAAGCAAGTCTATTGATAAAATGCCATAAAAGATATGGATAGGGCGTAAGTCGATACTCTCACACCTTCGGGTCTGGGGTTGCTCGGCTTATATCAAACACTTGCAGATGGATAGGCTTGGATCTAGGCATGATAAATATCTTTTTGTTGGGTATCCCAAAGAAACTAAAGGGTATTACTTTTACCTTACTGAAGAACAAAAGTTGTTCATCAATATTAGAGCTACCTTTTTGAAAAGAGAGTTTCATAATAAAGGAACTAAAGCCACTAAGTTTGAACTTGGTGAAGTTCAACGAGTAAAGGAACCAACACATTTAAGGGACATCATAGAACTGACTTTGATTAGATCAAACCTTGAGCCCATAGTAGAGGAACTATTATGAAGATCCGGTAGAGTATCGCATCAACCAGATAGATACTACAGTTTCTTGACTTGGGATGGCAATCAAATTGAATTTGATAAAAATAACAAGGATCTGATTACCTATATGGATGCCATGTAGAGGTCCAACTCTGATAAATGGCTAAAAGCCATGAAATCTGAAATAGAGTCCACATAAATCAATAGTATATGGATACTTGTTGATCCACCTAAAGGGATAAAATCTATTAGGTGCAAGTAGATTTTCAAAAGAAAATGGGGCATAGATAGGTAGGTAGAGACCTATAAAGCTCATTTGATTGTCGAGGGGTATCGTCAACATTATGGTATTGACTATAACGAGATATTTTTTCTGTAATAATGCTTAAGTCTATTCAGATTATGCTTACTTTAACAGTATACTTTGATTATAAAATATAATAAATGGATATCCAAGTACCTTCCTAAATGGAGAGCTGGATAAGCCTGAAGGGTTCACATCCAGAGACGAGTCTAAGGTATACAAGCTCCAAAGGTCCATTTATAGATTGAAGTAGGCATCTTGGAGTTCAAACATGCATTTTGATAAAATAATCAGAGTGTATGGCTTCATTAAAAATGGAGAACCCTGCATTTATAAGTAGGCCAATAGTTTTATGGTTGTATTTCTTGTGCTGTATGTGGATGACATTCTTTTAATCAAGAATGACATCCTTGCATTACAAGAAATAAAGGTATGGTTATCATCTCAGTTCTCTATAAAGGATCTAGGAGATGCTTTCACATCCTTAGAATGAAGATCTATAGAGATAGATCTAGGAAGTTACTAGGATTATCCCAGTCTATGTACATTGATACTGTATTGTAATAGTTCAATATAGAGAATTCTAAGAAATGCTATCTTTTGGTAGGCCATAAAATTTTTCTCTCCGAGAAGGTATGTGACAACTCCTGAAGAAAGAGAGTGTATGAGTAGGATCCCATATCCTTCGGTAATGATATCTATCATGTATGCCATGATATGTACGAGACTAGACATGGCATACTCACAAAGGGCAGTGAGCAGATACTAGTTGGAGATTTGTTGCCTTAGGGCTCGGCTTGCTGTGGTTGTTCAGCTGGTTGAGGTGCTTCCACCAAGGCTGCCATGCCTACATGGGATGAACCGATCAAGGCTGCTATTGTAATGAGTTCCTTAATTTCATCACAAAGTTGGATGCACTTCTCAATGTCATGGCCATGATCCTGGTGGTACAAGGAATATTTATTTGGGTTCCTTCGAGTAAGGGGAGTCTGCAGCTTCTTGGCCTCCAAGAGTTGCCCTTTGATCTCGATTAACACCTACGCCCTAGTACGTTTAGTACAGTATACGCATCATACTTTCTTAGGGGTGATGCATGTCGATCCCCCTAAAAGGGATCTTGGGTTAGTAGTTCCAAGGAGGGTTCCCATTTCTTTACTACCAAGGAGGGGACCTAGTTAAAGCATTATCAGGCTCTTTCCTCCCACCTTAGTAAGTATTTCCACTTGGCCTCTAATTTTTGACCCCCCACCAAGAATGTGGCTAGGATTTCTTCCTGTACGAAAGTATCCTCCATTCGTGACCGGGCTAACATGTCAGCAAAATTTTAGGGTAGGTCTTCATCAATAGCTTTTTGTGATAATTCTTCTATAGTCCATTCATCAGTGCAGACATTATGCCCAACTGATCCAGGTCGTGGAACTCTAAAGTGACCATATTGAAGTGGCTAATGAAGGCTCGGATCAACTCTCCCTCCTACTTACGGGTATGGTGGAAGTCCGACCACTTCTATTATAGCTAGCTACTAACAAAATAGTCGACAAAGGATCGGCTCAATTACTCGAAAAAGTGAACCAATCTTAGCTTCAAGTCTAAATACTAATGTCAAGTAGCTCCCTTCATGATAGACGGGAAGGCTTGATAGAGAATGGCATCGGTAGCCCCGTGGAAGAAACTTATCACCTTGAAGCTCTCTAAATAGTCAATAAGATCGGTTGTCTCATCATAGTTCTTCAACTAGGGAGCCTTGAAGTGTTAGAAAAGTGAAGCTTGCATTATCTTAGTGTCGAAAGGTGGATCATTGTTAAACTCGTCATGCGACACCAAGGAATGATTTTGGATTACTTTAATCCACTGATCCAACTATTGAAGTTTCTGCTTGATCTTAGAATCCCAGATGGTAGGGCCTTCAATTGCTAGGGAGATCATTGGCCCAGCATCAAACCATACTCCAACTGAGAGCTTCAGGATCGTCGCCTCCTTAGCTATGGGCTCTTGGGGAGACCTTGGTGGGCAGGCCTCCTTTTTGGATCTTTGAAAGGGGCTTCCAATTGCTTCGATGGTGGTAGTGCCACCTATGGAACTAAGTCAGGTCATGGCACTACAAGAGGCAATGTGGCAGCCAGCTACGTCATAAGTTGAGGTATCACGAGCAGCACCGCGGAAAGAGGTTGCACCATAGGGAGTGGTGCGGGGGTGGCTTGAATAGATTGAAAAGCCATCACTAAGTTTTGAACATGCTAGAAGAGCATATTGAGCTATTCTGCTCTAATCACCATTGGCTGTAAAGATGAATAGGCTTTTGTTGGTGTTGGTAGGGCCCAGTTATTGGCTTGGCTCTTTTCTAGCTAAGAAATGGTGGTGTTAGTGCAGTGCAATAAAACTTTTTTGGGTATCATTGTTAACTTGCCCTTGGTTGCGCTCCTCGATACTGTATCAGGCCCTTCTTCTATTATATTGCTGTCGGAATCCATCAGGCACCGGAGATGCTAGAGCTGGTAAAGAAAGGGGTCTCTAGGATGTTAGACTTGCAAAAAATCATGGCCGAAAGGTATTCCAGTGAGAACTCTCTAATGCTCAAATCAAATATCAGGCATGACAACAATATGAGAAGCATTAGGTAGGGTTTTTTTTGGCATACCTTGGGGCTCCTAAAAGGTCCCTCTTTATATGCAAAAGACAAGGGCGTTTCTTAAATGAAAAAGATCTCAATGGATTTAGTGAGAAGTGACAGGGCTTATCACGCGGGCTATTAGGGGATTTTCTCATTTGCAAAGAATGTCAATTCCTTTTTAATTGGAACATTATCCTTTGTGTGGAATTGATCATGTTTTTTAATGGCAATTTGACGACTACATGGATCCAGGTATGCCCTTTTAATTACAAAGATATAGTGATGATTAGCAATCATGAGACATGATATGACCTTCTGACTATACTATCAGAGGCATGGAAGTGAGCATCGGTTGTGCTAACCCTCAGAGTGTCCAAGTGCGAATGTTGCTTAAAATCTGCTCACCATCAGACATGGGAATCAGGGGTTGGTCAGAGCGCTCCTATCAAAGTCGAGAAATGGTCAGCTAGAAGATGCTTATCAGATTGCCCTGGTCGAAGGTGAGATGTACCAATAGCCTTTGAACCATTTTATAAAGGGCATCGATTATTGCTAAGGCTTAATCAAGTGAAGGCGATTGAAGGGCGGTGCTTAGCAGGTCTGGTTGGTTGAGTGCCCTTTTTCCTAGTGAGAGGTCAGTCAAATAATGGGGCCACCAATGCATCGAGCACATAATTGAGACATGTCTAGGAATATTGAAACCAGGCGGACATTATCGACTTTTCAAGGGTCATAACCGATGAATGGTCGGTGAGCACATATTAATAGCCTTCGAATGATCGATTGATGAGGGAGTGTCTATCACCTAGGATGCATGTTCGAAAGAAGGTGATAGATAGTTGGTGCTCGTAAGGCCCGGTTGGCCAGGAAAGGTGGCAACCTTTTTTTATTTTTGGTAAACCATTGCAAAAGGCGGCAACTTTTTCAATGGGGGGTAGTTGAGTGGTGAGGCCAACCATGTACTAAGCATGTTAAATTATATGATAATATTGGGACTGAAAGTCCACCGATCAAGGATCTAATCCAATGAATGGCGACAGGCACTTAACATGACCGTTTGACTAGGCTTGTTGACTTGAGCTTCATGTCTTTTGCCCAAACATGATTTCTCCCAACAATACCCTTTATACTTTGTAAGTATAAATGATAGTAGACAGCTAAGTTATTGAGCATTGAACAATGAAAACATTAGAAATGAGCTTGAGGTATTTTAAAATTAAAATTTAATGTTTACTCTACTGGTTGGTTGGAAAATAATTTAGCCATCCTTTATGTGGATAAGATTTTTCTTCCATTTCATGGATTAATACTATTTGAAAAAAAAATAATTTATATATTTTAAAAACAAGAAAACATGGATAATTAATTAATAAAAATAATTATTTTTTATAATATTTATCCATAAAAGAATTGGTCTTAAGAACCAAATAATTAATCCATGACCTTTATCTTTAGTGCATGGAACTCTCTATTTTTGATTTTTTGACACAATTCTCTATTTTAGACATAGGCAGCTAGGGATGGCAATGGGCTGCGTTCGGGCCGGGTTCATAACTACCCAAGCCCAAATCCAAATATTCAATACACTACCCAAACCCGCCCCAAATCCTATCGGGACTGGGTTTTTTTTATCTAAACCCATCTCAATCGGGTATCGGGTAATTGAGTTTACCCGGCCCAAACCCAATTGAGTCATATTAAATATTTTTTTATTTTTATCAACTTTAAAATTATCTACCATTTTATAAATTATACATACATTAAACAAATAAAATTTAACTACATTTTAAAAAAAATGGCATTTAATTTCATATTCAATCAAAATAAAATTTAAATTATCTTAAATAAATAAAATTCAACAAGACTTAATTCAATACTTATGAAGTAAATAAAAATATAAATATAATTTAAAAAGTACATCTAACTCGAAGTTCCAAGATGTAAAAAAATGTAAAGAATAATTCTCAATGAATCCTTAGTTGCAGTATCATTCTTCACCCGATTCACCTGCAAATAATTAATCATTGTTAGTAATGATTGATTATAATGATCATGAAGAATAAAATTTATTGAAAAAATTACTAGAAAAAACTTTTACTTGAATTGTTGTCTTCAAATGCAAAATCTTCAAAAACATCACAAATCTTCTCTTTCTCTTCTTTGAAAAGTATAGTATTAGTATCTATACAAAACATCAATTAATTTACATAAATATTAAATAATCGGTACATTAAATAAAAAAATTAATTAAAAAATAATTATATACAAGATATGAAAATACCTCTATTTAACCAATTACCACCACAAACCAAGGTTTCCTCAGTTTCAGGATGTAATCGACTGCGGTATGGAGTCAACAACCTTCCACAAGTGCTAAAAGCAGATTCAGAAGCCACAGTAGACACGGGAATGCCAAACAAATCTTTAGCCATCATTTGTAATGTTGGATACTTAAATCCATTTATTTTCTACCAAAGCAAGATATCAAAATAAGGAGATCGAGGTATTTCATCTTCCTCCAGATAGTGATCCAATTCAGTTTTTACCAAGGTGCTTTTGGCCTTCTTTTTTCTTCGCACATACAAATCAAAATCAACCAATTGATCATTCATAGGTCCATGATTACTCTGCATCAAACTAGAGTCTTTCTCATATTCCTTTTCCATATTAGCCCTGACTTGATACTCATTAAGGAATTTATAACAAACTTCATGTAACTTCACAATATTGTCAGCAGCCATATCCCCATAAATTTTGCCAAAATAATACTCAATCAAGGATATTTTGAATCTTGGATCTAAAATTGTAGCAACCCCCATCAAAATATGGATCTCATTCCAATATTTGTTGAATTTAATCAACATCTGCTTTGCTATTTTCTCAATCACTTCAAAAGGAGACTCAAGCCATTTTAGTAACTCTAATTTCACATCACATATATTTGGAAAATATAAATTAGATGTAGAAAACTTGGTACCAGAAAATATCTCAGTCACTGTATAAAATAATTTCAATCTACGACAAACTTCCTGACCAAGTATCCAATCATTATCATTGGGACAATATTTAAATCCTGTCTCACGTTGTTTCAGCCTGGCAAAAACATCTTTATATATCAAAGCAGTCTCCAACATTAAAAAAGTTGAGTTCCACCTAGTTGGACAGTCAAGACCCATCTTCTTGGTACAATTTACTCGTATTTGACGAGCTGTTTCTTCAAACTTTTCACACCTTTTAGGTGATGCTGTTCAATATTCCACACTATTACGAATATTTTCTATCCCTTTCTTAATCACCTCCAAACCATCCTTCACAATTAAGTTCAATATACGAGCACAACAACGCATATGTAAGAATGTACCATTCAACAATAAAGTACTAAGCTGTAGCTTATCTCAACCATTGCATCATTGGTGCTACAATTATCTAAAGTAATTGTCGATAACTTAGTGTCAACATTCCAATCTAACAAACATGCAATAAGTACCTCGGTAAAGTTCATTATAGTATGCGAAGAAGGAACATAAGCAAACCTGTTCAACATCATAAATTATTAGCAACTATATAAAATAAGTTACTTAAGTACATTAAATATAAAGTATATAACATATGAATCACTTACCTAAGAATTCGACTTTGTAATGCCTAATCTTGATCAACAAAGTGTGCGATAACAACCATGTAACCTTACTTTTGATTGCTTGCTGTCCACATATCAGTAGTGATTGCTATCCTACTTCCATTCTTCTCAATTAAATTTGTTAGTTGTTTATTCTCTTCCTTGTATATAGTCTTGATCTCATCCTTGATAGTATTTTGAGTAGGAATCTTGAACAACGGTTGTACTACATTCAAAAATCTCCTAAATCCAACATGATCCACTATATTCAAAGGATAATCATGAAGAAGAATCATTGTAGCCAGCTCTTTCTTTCCAGTTTCTTGATTAAATGAATAAGCTGATATTGTTTGTGATTCATCCTTTTCCTTTGCAAGCTTATTTACCAAAATTTTTTGTTTAATATCTCCATATTTCCTCCTTGGACATACCTTGTAGTGACTGTGCAAATGTCTAGTCCCATTTTTTGAATCACCACTAAGCAGTTTAGTACAATAGTTGCATTTTGCCTTTGGAACTCCATGAACATCGACCTTTGTAAAATGACTCCAAGCACTACTTTGTAGTTTGCTACTATTTAGAACTTTTTCTTGATCTTGGCTTCCTGTTTCATCTACATATATAGGTTGGTCTAAACTTGTACCAGCAGAAAAAATACAAGGTGACGTAGTTGATTGTATATGCTGATCTAAATTTATAGCAATAAAAGAATCATTAACAAGCACAGGTGGTGGTTGATCCACTTGAGTAGTGCTTTCTGTTTTTGTTTCCATGCGTAACTCCTATATTACAAATATAAAAATATAAATAAAACACAACTATAATCTCACAATTTCACAAATATAAATAATTAAACTAAAATATTCATAAATGTAAAGATTTAATGGTATAAAGTCATGAACTAATAATAACTACATTAATAATGCTATATTCTTGATCATTCATAATCTTAAATAGCTATATTCAAGATCCCACTTAAGATGCATAGAAAATTAAGATGTTATGAATTTGGTAAACTATTAATTATGGTCTTATTTTGAATTTACTTTGAATAAAATAAGATAAAAAATCCTAAAATATATATATATATACAATTTTATTAATATATATATATATATAATTTATTATTTATTTTTTAGTTATTCTCCTTAAGCACCTTAACCCGTTAAGTTAAACATCCCAGGCTCCCAGCCGTGTTTGAGTCTCAGAGTCCCCGTCTCCGTGGCTCGGCTGACTGCCTCCTTTATGATCCGACTCTCTCGGCGACAACCCACCAGCCACCATCATCGATGCGATGCCCTTGCCCCTCGTCCACCGGCCGCTGCACGATGTTCCACCATCCTCGCCGACGCCCTCTCCCTTTGTCCCAAACCGAGTCCCCATCTCGATTTCTTCGACTCTCTCCATCGAGAACCCCACCATCATCGAGGCCCTCTCCCCTCGCCCTCATCCACCGGCCGCTGCATGACGTTCCACCCTCCCCGCCGCCCTCCTCGCTAGCGCCCTCTCCCTCAGTCCCTCCCCTCCGCCGCCGCACGATCCTCCTCTCCCTCGTCCGCCGACCGTCGCTGCACTGCACCTTCCACCCACCCAAATGGCCAAACCCTCCCGCGGCCCACCCCTCCCATCTGTTCCTCTTCTTCCTCGCTCATCGCCTCGTCGCTGACGTCTCCCCCACCACCCCCAGATGTGCTGCTCTGCAGCCTTTGCCCTCCCCTTCAACGCTCCTCCTCCCCGACGGCTATCACAATTCAAAAAAAAAAACCACTCGACTCACTTAGATCACGACGGGAAGCCGCTGGTTGCTGCCGCTCGCCACCGATCCAAGAGGTGGTCGAACTCCGAAGAGGAAGGGGAGAGCAGGGGCCAAGGACGCCAGTGATTAATTTAATAGGAATTAATAACAAAATAATGATTAGGGTTTAGGGTAAGGGTTAAGTATTTTAAAATTTAATAACTAATATTTAATATTTAATATAATATATTTAATAAAATATATATTTATTATATATATTTATTTTTTAAATATTAATATAATTCGGGTCGGGTGTATATCTACCCAGTCCCGGTCCAAATCCAAAGTTAGGCATTCGGGTTTTATCCAAACCCGGCCCAAACTCAGTCAAAGCGTTGATTACCCGGCCCAATCAGGTCGGATTGGGTACTCATGGGTTTGGATTTTATTGCCATCCCTATAGGTAGCGGGCTAGGCTGCACATTAGATAGCCCAACCTGACATAACTTGGGCCATGCTTGGCATGGCCTACTTGCTATAATAACAAGCAGTGCCTGGCATGGCCTAGATAAGGGGATCGAGCTGGACTGGGGGTTTGGAGCCTGCAGCTAAGGCCCGGCACGGTCCACGTGCCAGCCCTGTCTTTTTAAAATGAATCGTTCCAGGGCACGACCCATATTATTTTTTTAAAAAATTATTAAATTTTTTTTTTATAAATTAAAAAAGTTATGAAGTAAATATAAAAATGATAAGAAGATATTAGATTTTGACTTCCTTAAAATTATCTCTAAAATTAAATTATTACAAAATTAAAATAGTAAAAAATAAAAAAATTATTAAAATTAAAAATTTATTATCAACAATGTCAAATGCCATGCAGGATCCATTTGGAACCAAATTATTTTAAATAAAAAAAAAACCTGCAGACCAAATGGATCCCGGCACTGTCCGTCATCTCCGGATCTAATAAGATCATGCCAGCTAGAAATTTGATTTAAATATGCCACACCAGGCTTTACCCGTTTAAACTTTGGCCCATAGATCTGACCGGGCTGCGACCGATGGATCCGACAGATTTTTTAATTATAATATTATTAAAATAATGTTGTTTGAAATAATATTATCATATTAATTTTGATTTGGGTCACACTTTTTTCTATTTCTGCCACTTGGATCACTGAAAGGGTGACGTGGACGTACTTCTGTTGAAGACGCAGAATAGGCCTGTATTTTCTTAAAGGAGGCCTTCTAAACCCAAAAAAAAAAAACAAAAAAAATATATATATATATTAAAAGCGCAGGTTCAACATGGATCTTTTAAAAAATTTTAAAAAATTATCAATTAAAGATGCATATAGAACCCGGCCCTTCCAAAAAAATCCAAAGAAATACGTGAAGATACATGCTGAACCAGCATCTTCTAAACCCTCCCCAAAAAAAGTATGTCAAAGGCGCAGGTTGAACCTGCGCCTTCTAAAAAAAATGCAAAAAAAAAAATCCTGATCGGAGACGGGTAGAATCTGTACCTTCTGAAAAATTAAAAAAAAGAAAAAGCATGAAAACACAGGTTCTAGAATTTAGGATTTAGAATTTAAAAAATATGCTTGTCGGATCGGTAGTAGGACCCTGGTGGCCGGACCGATAGTAGGACCCTGGCGGCCGGACCGCTGACCGGACCATGGTGACCAAATCGACGATCGGATCTATGGTATGACTGGAGCTGGACCGATGGCAAGACCGACGCCGGATCGGTGGTCGGACCCTGACAATCAAACCGACGATCGGACTATGGTAGGACTAGGGGCCGGACCGAAGGCCGAACCGGTGGTCAGACAGGTGGCAGGACTAGGGGCTGGACTTGGTGGCCGGACCGGCGGTTGGACAGGTGGCAGGATCGGTGGCCGGACCCTGGTGATCGGACCAGGGGTAGACTGGTGGCCGGACAAGCAGTTGGACCGGGGGCAGGATTAGGGGCCCGACTGGTGGCTGGCAGGACCGGTGGCCGGACCCTAGTGGCCGAACCGGCGGTCGAACCGGTGGCAGGACTGGAGGCCTGACCGGTGGTAGGACCGGCGATGGGACTGAGGGCTGGACCTTGGTAGCCGGACTAGTGGTCAGACTGGTGGCAGGATTGGGGGCCGAACTGGTGGTAGAATCTATATTACTTAGAAAAATTCTAAGTTAATCGGGTAGAAATTAAATTTTTTTTATTTTGCGAAGTATATTATGAGCCCTAGTTAAATTGAAAATAATTATATTAAAAATTATAAGGAAAGCTATAAAAAATAAATTTGTAAGGAATAAAATGTTTGGCTATATTGTTTTAGAGAATATGGGTTAATAAATTTTAAATAATAGAAATTATTTTATTTTATTAAATATACTTCATAGTTGAATTTTTTTAAAAAACATAATATTTTAATTATTTGTATATTTCTGAGTGATGGTATGATCATGATTTGATAGCTTACTCAACCAGGTTATATATCCATGTCATCCTAGTCCATCGTGGATATATATGATACCGTCCTTCATACTGTCCATAAGAAGGCTTGTATCCAGTTACGAGGATTTGCTTATGATGATGACAGAAAGGATGAGATACCTGCACATTTTTTTTATGCATCATCATCACGAGCAGCTTCTATATCTCAACATATACGACGTACTCGCCGATGTAGTACCTCTCCGTTTCCAATGCCTGTGTTCACTCTCTCATACCTGAGAGCAGTTATCTATATGAGGATATCAGACAGTTCACATCTGCGGAGGATGTTGTAGCACAGTTCAATTATATTATCGTACAGGAGTACATGATGCATCAGGGATACTTAGCCCATAGGAAAGAACTATCGGTGAGGAATCGACATATGAGGGTGCTACACAGGAGCCACTTCACACTGAGATAGAGCTTTCGATGGGGTATCAGCGATCGAGTGAACCAAAATCTTCATATCGTTGGAAGCAACCTCCTTGTAGGAGGAGACGGCCGCCTTGTGAGACTTAGGATATATTTTTTTACTTTTATTTATTTATTACATTTATGTGTGGATCATATTATTTTAGAGTTCCGGCATTATAATGAAGTTTTATATTTATGTATTATATTTACCAACCAATGTTAAATACTTAGTTCATGTAGTATCATAAATTTAATTATTAGATTTTTTTAAAATATCGGGCATACACTTAGGTACACGCAACTAAGTATTTATATATTACATTATATTATTAGTTAATTATAAATAATATAAAATGTTTTATAATTTAATATAATAAAATTTAAAAATAATAAAACATAAAAAATTAAAATATAAATATTAGTTAAACTGGTCGCCAACTCGATTGCTAGGTTGGTGCCAGTCTGACCGTCAACCTGGTGCTAATCCGGCCACCAGTCTGGTCATCAACTCGAAACCAATCCGGTCGCCAACCCGGTGCAAGTTCGGTTGGAGGACTGGATTGGCGGAGGACCGGTGCCAATCCAGTCCCCTGCCTGGTACCACTTCGATCACCACCAGTCCGACTCGGACTAGCACTAACATGGCAATCGGATTGGTACCGGCCTGATGACCAGACAGGCAATCAAATCGATGACCGGATTGGCTATCGAATCGATGGCCGGATTGACAATCAAACCGATCTTGCCACCGGTTCGGCCACCGATCCTGCCACCGATCTGGTCGCCTGTTCTGCCACCGGTCCGGTTGTCAGGCCGTCGGTCCTGCCACTAGTTCAGCCCCAGTCCTATCACAGATCCGATCGCTGGTCCGTTCACCAGGATCCGACCACCAATCTAATCGCTAGAATTCTGCTACCGGTTCGGCAAGCATATTTTTTAAATCTTAAATCCTAAATTCTAGAGCCTGCATCTTCATATTTTTTTCTTTTTTTTTTTTGATTTTTCAGAAAGTACAGATTCTACTTATATCTATAATTAAATTTTTTTTATATTTTTTTAGAAGGTGCATGTTCAATCTAATGGAATCATGGGTTCAAATTTTGGAGTCCACTGTTCATGTGGACCTCAGCATCCTGGTATGTGGTCCTTGGACATGATTTTGACCTTCTAATCACTTCCACAATGCTTCTATACTTCATGGATGCATTCATCCCAATGAATCAAGTGGGAGCTTCTTTCCGCCTCTTGCTCCTCCGAGAAAAATGGATTCATGAATTTATTGATTTTATTATGTGATTTGAGAATGTCATAAGCACGACGAAAACGTTACGGCAGTTAGTTTTGATCGATGAATAAGATAATTAAAATCAAGTGGTCATACCCTGATGTGAACATATATCATGCAAAGTTATAATGAATTCCTTGGTGCATAAAAATATTAGGTTTTAAAGAACACTGTACGATTCCTAGTGATGACCTTTAGTTTGGGGCAACAAAAACTGTCTTATTGTCTTGCATTAGAATAATTTTTAGTGGATATGGACATTTGCGATGCATGTGAAATCTAAATTAAATCATCGAGATTCTACTTTCTATATATAAAAAAAAGGGGAAAAATTATTGGTTGCACGATGTGTTGATAGTAACCTTAGGATACACTACCAGGGACGGGGGATGCACCTCCGATGCTTATGCCCATGTGAATTTTCTTTTCAAAATCATCGATGTTGACCTTGCTATTTCTTGCGAGTCACATCAGCCGTATCATTCCGCGTTAGAAAAGCTTTCCACCCTTTATCATTGCTCAATTTAAAATTATTTAGACGCGAGGGGAAATAGGATTTTCACGCCCCGAATCCATATCAAGGATCGGCTACGTGACCGGCCACACAATCCTAGATATCTTCTAGAGATCATGCCAGGCCTAACTTTCAAATCTACAACCAAACAATAGTAAGGAACAACTTTTTATAAAGATTAACAGAATATAAAATACAGATAAAATATAAACTCAGGGATTAACACCTAAATCCTAGCTCCTCACTGACTGGTTCCAAAACCCAAATGATCTTCGATATCTGAAACAAAAATATAAGAAAACATGGGTGAGCTACATAGGCTCAGTAAGTTATCAACACCTTCAATATACATACACCAATATGCATCTAATAACAACAAGCATAATACATCATGCAACAAGATGTCCAGCAATATAATAATAATAACCCACGACCTGATGCAAATACGTACACTTAATGCGACCGACACAGACACGACACGACTATGGATGGCCAACCATTTACTTAACTCTCCTAGTCCCTCAGACTATGGCCACGATCGGCCCATGGCTCGTCCCGAAAGAGACTAGATCCTGTGTCACATACTGCTCAACAGTCATGTGCCAGCAATAGCCCTGCTGGAGGCCCAAAAGGAAAACTAGCTCTGAGTATCATACGAGAAACATGCATCCTCTGCATGTGCCCGCCACGCATGGCTAAAATAAGACATCTAGCTCCTGTGTCACATACCGCTCAACGGTCATGTGCCAGCAATAGCCCTGCTGGAGGCCCAAAAGGAGACTAGGTTCTCGTATGATCATAGTCAGACTAGAGAGCACTCACAACCAACTGCACCACTCAACCCCAGTACAATGCATCCACATCAACACGACGCACGCAATCCAAAGCAATCCCACAATATACCCGCACCAGCACAATGTACTCACGCCAACACAGAGCATGATGCACGCAATCCAATGCAGATATATTACATATATCTACTAAGTTATAAATATATATATATATTGGCATACATATCAGAGGTCAAGATAACTTACCCAAGAGCATCCACCAACAACGTACAGTTCAATTCCCTAGATCCGATCTTCCAGAGACAACGACGATCCTGAATCACAAATTAAAAAGAAATTATATAAAAATTAAATTTTCTTGGAACAACCTTGTCCAACAGATCTTTTCCCCTTCTTCCCCTTTATTTAATATTATTAATATAATCATTATTATTATTATTTATTTATTTATTTATTTATTTTTTTCCAATGGAGTTTTTTACTGGACCGGTCTAACCAAGAAATAGACCTAGCCCAACAAGGCATGGCTCAACCAAGTCTGGCCCAACGAGACCCGGCCCAGCCAAGCCCAGCCCAGCCCGGCCCGGCCCGGCCCGGCCCAGCCAAGCCCGGCCCGGCCCGGCCCGGCCCGGCCCAGCCCGGCCCGGCCCGGCCCGGCCCAGCCAAGCCCGGCCCAAAACAGGCTTGGCCCAGCCAAGCCTGATCAAAAACGAGCCCCCCGTCCCCCTTCGACCAGGCATTCGCCCGACCTCACGAGAGAAGCAGGGAGGATCGACGGCGATCCTCCCGTCCGACCGCCACGACGACCACGCCGGAGAAGGAAGAGGAGTCCGGCGGCGGCTTCCTCACTGCCGGCCACCGCCCAAGGCTTCAACGGAGAGGAAAATCAACCGGATTCTCCCCTCCGTCGAGCCGCACAAGCCCTCAACGCCCATACCAGGGAGAGAGAGGACTTACCGGCGAGAGGCGTCTCCGATCCCACGACCTCCGGCGAAGGGCGTTCCGGCGAGGGCAGGGCACTCGAGGAACCGTCGTCGCTCCACCACAGGAAGAAGCTCTCCGATCAACAGAGGTAATCTAGGTAATCCCCAGAGCCTTAAACCCGAGGAGAAACCTTATCTCCCCCCCCTCTCCGGCGGCGGCGTCGGATTTGTCCGGATTTCTCGCCGGAGAATCCGACCTTCCGAACCATAGGGATTTTGAACTGAAGTCGGCAAGGGCTGCCGACTTCAGCCCAAATCCAGCCCAAAAGAACCGGTCCTCACATTCTCCCCACCTAAAAAAAAATTTCGCCCTCGAAATTTAAGTCTTCTAAACCCAAAGATACACAATCCAAAACTTACATGATTCAATACTCACAAGTACCATTCTACCCAATTTCAATAATTCCAATAAGAGCATCTCTTCTTCCATACTTTAAATTAATTCTAATGTCTTTAGTCTACCACACTTTCGCTGCGCACACTGATATAAATTTTTCAAATCATCAAATATCCTTCAATACCCTAATTCTACCCCACTCTCACTAACTATGACATCTTTAACCTTTGCTCTGATACCACTCTGTCACGCCCCGAATCCATATCAAGGATCGGCTACGTGACCGGCCGCACAATCCTAGATATCTTCTAGAGATCATGCCAGGCCTAACTTTCAAATCTACAACCAAACAATAGTAAGGAACAACTTTCCATAAAGATTAACAGAATATAAAATACAGATAAAATATAAACTCAGGGATTAACACCTAAATCCTAGCTCCTCACTGACTGGTTCCAAAACCCAAATGATCTTCGATATCTGAAACAAAAATATAAGAAAACATGGGTGAGCTACATAGGCTCAGTAAGTTATCAACACCTTCAATATACATACACCAATATGCATCTAATAACAACAAGCATAATACATCATGCAACAAGATGTCCAGCAATATAATAATAATAACACACGACCTGATGCAAATACGTACACTTAATGCGACCGACACAGACACGACACGACTATGGATGGCCAACCATTTACTTAACTCTCCTAGTCCCTCAGACTATGGCCACGATCGGCCCATGGCTCGCCCCGAAAGAGACTAGATCCTGTGTCACATACTGCTCAACAGTCATGTGCCAGCAATAGCCCTGCTGGAGGCCCAAAAGGAAAACTAGCTCTGAGTATCATACGAGAAACATGCATCCTCTGCATGTGCCCGCCACGCATGGCTAAAATAAGACATTTAGCTCCTGTGTCACATACCGCTCAACGGTCATGTGCCAGCAATAGCCCTGCTGGAGGCCCAAAAGGAGACTAGGTTCTCGTATGATCATAGTCAGACTAGAGAGCACTCACAACCAACTGCACCACTCAACCCCAGTACAATGCATCCACATCAACACGATGCACGCAATCCAAAGCAATCCCACAATATACCCGCACCAGCACAATGTACTCACGCCAACACAGAGCATGATGCACGCAATCCAATGCAGATATATTACATATATCTACTAAGTTATAAATATATATATATATTGGCATACATATCAGAGGTCAAGATAACTTACCCAAGAGCATCCACCAACAACGTACAGTTCAATTCCCTAGATCCGATCTTCCAGAGACAACGACGATCCTGAATCACAAATTAAAAAGAAATTATATAAAAATTAAATTTTCTTGGAACAACCTTGTCCAACAGATCTTTTCCCCTTCTTCCCTTTTATTTAATATTATTAATATAATCATTATTATTATTATTTATTTATTTATTTATTTATTTTTTTCCAATGGAGTTTTTTACTAGACCGGTCTAACCAAGAAATAGACCTAGCCCAACAAGGCATGGCTCAACCAAGTCTGGCCCAACGAGACCCGGCCCAGCCAAGCCCAGCCCAGCCCGGCCCGGCCCGGCCCGGCCCAGCCAAGCCCGGCCCAAAACAGGCTTGGCCCAGCCAAGCCTGATCAAAAACGAGCCCCCCGTCCCCCTTCGGCCAGGCATTCGCCCGACCTCACGAGAGAAGCAGGGAGGATCGACGGCGATCCTCCCGTCCGACCGCCACGACGACCATGCCGGAGAAGGAAGAGGAGTCCGGCGGCGGCTTCCTCACTGCCGGCCACCGCCCAAGGCTTCAACGGAGAGGAAAATCAACCGGATTCTCCCCTCCGTCGAGCCGCACAAGCCCTCAACGCCCATACCAGGGAGAGAGAGGACTTACCGGCGAGAGGCGTCTCCGATCCCACGACCTCCGACGAAGGGCGTTCCGGCGAGGGCAGGGCACTCGAGGAACCGTCGTCGCTCCACCACAGGAAGAAGCTCTCCGATCAACAGAGGTAATCTAGGTAATCCCCAGAGCCTTAAACCCGAGGAGAAACCTTATCTCCCCCCCCTCTCCGGCGGCGGCGTCGGATTTGTCCGGATTTCTCGCCGGAGAATCCGACCTTCCGAACCATAGGGATTTTGAACTGAAGTCGGCAAGGGCTGCCGACTTCAGCCCAAATCCAGTCCAAAAGAACCGGTCCTCACAAGGATGACGAGTGTTTAGGGTTGGTTTAAAATTATTTAAACACGAGGGGGAATAGGAAGACGAGTGTTTAAGGTTTGGAAGTGGAGTCTCCTGTAGGGATTGCAATAAAATTTAAATTTATGTCCGGTTCTATCCGATCTGATTCGACCGGGTAGTCAATATTTTAACTGGATTTGGACCGAGTTTGGATAAAATCCGAATGCTTAACTTTGGATTTGGACCGGAACTGGATAGATATACACCCGATCCAAACCCGACTCGAATTATTTTAATATATAAATATATAATTAATATATATTTTATTAATTATAATTATTAGTTATTAAATTTTAAAATACCTGAACCACATATCCTAATCATTATATATATATATATTAGAAATTTTTTTTCATCCTATTCTATTCAGGATGAAAGGAGAGATAGCCTTGTAATTGAGGTAGGACTGAAACCGCATCATATACTAGTATATTAGTATCTAATATTTATTTTATTTAATAAATATATATAAATATAGATATCAATTAGATATAAAATTTTATATTTATATTTATTTTAAATAAATATATATGCAAATCAGAAATTGAATATATATATATATATATATGAATATAAATTAAATAATTAAATTTTATAATTATAGAATCAAAGATATTACTAAGTACGTAAATGATAATTCAAGTTAATAACATATTAATATATTTATATATTTTTCTTAAAGGTTAATAAGTATTATATAAAATTAAATCACTACCAGAAAAATATTGTTCGGTAATGGATAAATTTTGTTGCTAATGCATTGCTAATCTGTTTAGCAATTCGATTACTAGTTTTTTTAGCGACAAAATAATTCCGTTGCATATTTTTAAATAACAACTTTTTGAACCAAATAATTGCGATTATGATTTTATTACAAATATGTTGCTTATCTATTATTAAATTTTTAAATTTTTATTATTAATCCATTGCTATGTCATTGTAAAATTGCTTCTATTATTTTAATCTTCCATTGCAAATCCATTTCTAAGTAGTTGCATAATTTTTAAATATCCATTGCTAATACATTATAAATCCGTTGCTCATTAATATATTTTAAATTTCTTTTCATTGCTAATATGTTGCTAAATTGTATTTTTGATAATTTTTTTGGATATATATTTTAAAACAAAATATTTATATATTCTCACTATATATCTAACAACAATCATGATAATTTCAAGCTATCCAATAATAAATCTCAAACCATCCAACAACAATGATAATTCTATATCTAATAATATCAAGAATTTAAAGAAGTACATACCATAAAAAGTAATCATAGTATCTCATACATAAAGTGTGTATCATGCATATATATAAAGTTTATACATAAATAATTATTTGTTGCATAAAACAAAAAATACTAAGAAGCAAGAACTATGAAGTGCCCAGGTGTACATCACTGTCATCAGTATTTTGTCCATCTCTATCGCCTTACAATGTATGATACTCCTAAGTAGTTGCCTAACATCACAAATTAACAAATAAATAAACAATACGGGAAAGCATAAGTAAAGAAAAAATAAAAATGATATTTTTTTTACCTCCTATTGAGTTGAAGATGGTGCCATAGGAGTATGTTGTGTGTTGATTGGCAAGTGAATCCAATCAAAAGGAGCAGTCCACCAAGTACTTGACAGTGCATACTGAGAAATCAAATAAGGAACTACAGTAGGGTTCCTCTCCGAAGATCTAAGATGCTTAGATGTGGAGGATGATGGTGCCACTGATAGATGTACAATGGTTCTAGTTTGAAAAAAAGGCAAAAGTTCAATAAGCCTAGTTAAATGGAACCACATCTATGCTCAATTTTATTGCCAAAACAACCTAGTTTTTTTGTTCTTTATTTATACCTGAACTTTGGCAAACATCAGGCATCACTAGGGTGGACTTCTCCATATCACTTGTTGGTGCAAATGCTCTCCAAAACCAATTATCAGGGAGATTCCTCTTGCCTTGCGGAATGCCCAAGGACGTGTTCAACCCTCTACCAACGATCACAATCTCCAAGAGATGATATGATGCGGTAGGATACAGGTTGAAGAAGGTTTGTGAATATGAGAAGTAAAGAGGAAGAAGAGATAGGGATTTTTGGGGAGAAAAGGGATGTTCTATTCCTTTAAAGCAACTCTGCTGAGCAAAGAACACATTTACATATTATATACCCTAGGCCAAACTCGATTTAGCCCTTAAAAACTCTAGGTCAATTTAGAACAAAACAGAAACCCGCCATCTAAGCTGGCTCGAGCTGCTTCAAGCCAGCTCATCCAGAACTACGTTCTGGCAACAGCATAACATTGAGAAATCGAACCGGCTTGTCTAGAATACCTATCTTCTAGAGCATAATACAAGTTTCTGGCATCGTATCATGCCGTCACACCTGGAAACCATACAGGACATCCGATACAAGGTAACCTACGAGTCGGCTCACACCCAAACACCGTCGACTCCAAGCCTAAAGACCCTAAATACTTTAAGGCTTCAACCTAGGACTCTTCCTAGTCCTAGAAAATCTCTTGAGTATATCAAGATAACTGGATCAAGGCCTAAGCCTTAGCCCCCTGAGCCTTGAACTCACCACAAAATGTCCAACAATCTCCACCTTGGTGGTTCAAAGCTTCAATTAACTTCCCTGGATCCCTCAGACCCATCAACCCCACACATGAGCGAAAGCTTTCTCTTGGTAGAGCCTTTGTAAGTGCGTTTTCCTTTGTATGGACCTTCACCAGCTCCACTATACCATCCTCCACCAGCTCTCGATTCCTGTGGTATCTCATATCCATATGCTTTGTGCGTGCATGATATACTGGATTCTAAGTTAGCTGTATGGCACTCTAACTATCATTGTGCAGAACCACCATACTTTGCTTCATACCCATTTCAGCAATGAGCCTTATAAGCCACAATGCTTCCTTTGCAGCCTCTGTAATACCTATGTACTCAGCTTCTATTACAGATAGAACAGTGATAGGTTGAAGGGTTGATTTCCAAGAAACCGGCCCACCATACATGCTGAAGAGATACCCTGTGGTAGACCTTCTTGTATCAATATCACCGGCATAGCTTGCATCCACAAACCCTTCCAAAGGACCCGAACCTCCATATATCTCCCTGAGGTTCATCTCTCGTCCTCCTGGCTACCCACCAAATACCAGTCCATGTTTCTGAGTTCCTTGTAGATACCTCAAGATCCACTTCAATGCCTTCCAGTGTTCCTTCCCAAGATTAGACATGCACCTGCTCACCTGGCTTACAACATATACTATGTCTGGCCTGCAACACACCATAGCATACATACCACTGTCCACTGCATTTGCATATGGAACTCTCTCCATGCACTCTCTCTCTTCATCTGTCTGAGGGCTTTGAATCTTAGAAAGAGAGATGTGCCCTAGTAATGGTGTCTCTACTGATTTGGCTTTCTCCATCCCAAACCTCTCAAGTACTTTCTTGATATATTCTTCTTGTGACAAATGGAGTATTCCTTGGCTTCTATCCCTGCAAATCTCCATTCCAATAATTTTCTATACTGGACCCAAATCTTTCATCTCAAATTCAGTAGATAATGCTCTCTTCAGCTCTTTCACAGCCTTCATACTTTTGCTAGCTATTAGCATGTCATCCACATACAGAAGTAAATACAGAGAATCATTTTCATTTACATCCTTCACATACACACAATAGTCATATTCACATTTGAGAAATTCAAGGCTCAAAATAAATGAATCAAACCTGCGATACCATTGATGAGGTGACTACTTCAGACCGTACAGTGACCTCTAGAGTAGACATACCCTGTCCTCCTGTCCGATCTCTATGAAGCCCTCAGGTTGTTTCATGTAGATCTCTTCCAGGTTTTCATGTAGAAAAGCTATTTTCATGTCTATCTGTTCCAATTACATATCATATTCTGCCACTAATGACATCAACACTCGAATTGAAGTATGGCATATCATAGGAGAAAACACCTTTGTGTAGTCAACTCCTTCCCTTTGTGAGTATCCTTTTGCTACCAGCCTTTTCTTGTACCTTACTCCACCTTGCTCTGTACTCCACCTTGCTCTGAAAGTACTATCTTCTTTATGAACATCCATTTTGAGCCAATTGCCTGAGTATCTGTAGGTAGATCCACCAGCTGCCATGTTTTATTCCTCTTGAGAGATTCCATCTTTTTTATCATGTCTTGCATCCATGATTCTTTATCAGAACTTTCCATGGCCTTCTTGAATATTTCTAGATCTCCATTGATAGAGATGAGAGCATAATAAATAGTCTCATCCATACTATACCACACCGAGCTAGCTCGAGCTGCTTCGAGCCGGCTCGTCTAGAACACCTGTCTGCTCAAGTCGGCTCGAGCATAACACAGGTTTCTGGCACCGTATCGTGAAACCACATGAGACTTTCGATACAAGGTGACCTACGAGTTGGCTTACACCCAAACACCGTCGACTCCAAGCCTAAAGACCCTAAATACTTTAGGCTTCAACCTATGACTCTTCCTAGCCCTAGAAAATCTCTTGAGTACGTCAAGATAACTGGATCAAGGCCTAAGCCTTGGCCCTCTGAGCCTTGAACTCACCATAAGATGTCTAACATCACCTTGATTCAATACGTTGCACCAGTAATAAGAACATCATAATAGACATTCTAATAATGAGAACATTAGAATGGACATTCAAGTCTAACCTATTTTTCCTTGTCGAGAAGAGCAATAAGAGTACCAAATAAAGGTTTTCCTAAAAAACACATCAATGACAAGTTCAGGATATCCTTATCCTTTCAATAGCTTTTCAATACTCACAACATTAAGACAAAAAAATTCAAAAAACAAAACCAAACCAGTAATGAAGCTCTCCATGCCATGCCATCAATCGGGTTCAAAATCCAAAAATAATCAGCAGACTTCTCCTTGCACCTCCAACCATTCTCCTCTCTGAAACCGCCACAAAATTTCCCTTTTTTTTCCAACTCATTCTGTCTCTAGTAAACAAAAGATACAAGAAACCCTGTCCATCCATCTTACGTTACATGGGAAGGAAAATTCTCTGGTAGAATTGAAACCATGGACTCCTATACATCCCTATCCATGTTAATAATATTATATGAAATATGTATATATATATATATATATATATATATATATTTATAAAATTTAAAAATATTGAAAAAATAATTTTTCATGATGTGTGTTGCAGAATATTTTGGTATGACAAATAATTTAAGAATCAAAACAAAATAAAGTTTGGAATATTGGCCTAAAAAGTGGATGAAACTACTATCTTAAAGAAGATTCGGTCCCCTTATTATGCAAAGAACTATTGGACCTCACTCTCTCCTCCAAAGTACAACCGAGAAGCCAACACTCCAACATTTACTGATGGTATGATTTTGAATGAATGCCGATTAAGCTTGTCGTCAATCCAAAATTATCAAATAAAATAAAATAATAACATACTGTAAAATAAGAGAAAGATTTGGGAGAGTAATTTAAAAGAGAAAGAAAACTCTTGAAAATCTTGATGGACTAGAAACTAGGAGAAAGAGACCTATTTATAGGCTCAAATTTTCAAGAAAAATTCTAAAATAACCCCCAATTAGCCATTAAAGCATTTAATAAAGAATAAATTTTTAAAAAAAACATGGGGAAATGATCGAATGGAGAATGCACCTGTGCTTGTATGGGCGTTCAGCCCATTAGGGTTTGGAGTTTTGAAACTCCATCAGAAATGACAACAATCCCCATAAGTTTCAAACCTCATGATAAAATATTTAAATTCAATAAATAATTTAAACTATAAAAATCTTTGGACTTTTACTATACTTAGTACAAGTACCTTCAAGGTTTGAACTTATATTTAGTATAGAAATATAGACAGTATGAAGATGAACTGAACATAATACGGGATAGCACTATTTAGGCTATACACTTATCTTGATTTTCATGAGAGTTACTAGGGATTCACTTTAGTCCCATAGTCATGGCCTCACGACTACTTTTACTAAGGCAGATCCTCCAAGGATACGTACAATAAAATCATAACTTACTAAACTCATAGTCTTGAATCTATTAAAAGCTATGCTCAATTCAATCATCATAATAGAGCGTCACACCATAGGGATAGGATGGAGACAGACTCCAAACTGGTGCTCCCATATATCATCTCAGAGATTATTTTTCTTTAAATCTTAACCATTAGGTTGCCATGACAGTAGAGGTCCACTCTAGTGACTAATATATGTGCTTAAGCTCCATCCCCCTCTATATCTTAAATACCAGTCTTTAAAAAGCTTTCGATCAAAAGATCAGCCAAATTATTTTAGATCTTATAAATTAAAGTGATATTTTATCTTTCATTTTATTTTTTATAGCTTTATACCTTATTAGGATATAATTATTCATCTTTTTATTAGTTATTTATTGATTTAATAGATCAATTAGAGCTCTACAATCATAATTCAATAAATTTTTAAATTATTGATAATTTTTTTTTAAATATCATTTATTAAATCTTTTAGCTAATATGCTTCAGTACATGTAGTGTCAAGAGCAGTTAGCTCATATTCTAATATACTTTTAGTAATTATTATTTATTTACAAGAACCCCGAGATATTATGGCTTCTCCAAACAAAAAAAGATATTCATTGATAGACATAATATCTAAGCTATATGTTATCCAATTTGTATCACTATAACCCTCAAGTATTTCTAAATAACCTGAATATACTAGAAAGTAATCTAAGATTTTTTTAAGATACATGAAGATTCTTTTTAAAATTTTTTAATATTCTTTATTAGGATTACTAGTATACTTAATCAATTTGCCTACTACATAAGCTATATCTAGACAAGTTCTGTTTTAAATTTATAATAGGGATCTTATCCTCTAGAATATTATAATTGTTTAACAGGTTCTCCTAAGTTTTTAATTAAGTGAGAACTATGATCATATGAGGTAGAGATAGGATTTAGATCAAAACATTCAAAACTTTTAAGTATTTTTTTCTATTGAATGCACTAGGCTTATTGCTATTCTACTATCCACTTTTTAAGCTTTATTTCTAAAAATTATATCAGCTTCTCCTAAATCTTTCATATCAAAATTATTTGATAGATAGCTTTTAATTTCTTGAATTACTTTCATTGATGTTTCAAATAATAAAATATCATTTATATACAAATAAATATTATAAAGTTTGTATCCTATCTTTTATAATATATATATTTATTATATTTATTTATTTTAAAGTTATTTCTTAAGATAATTTTTATTAAACTTAATATGCCATTGTTTAGGAGCTTGTTTTAAACTATAAGGTGATTTAATTAATCTCATATCCTATGTTCTTATACTTTTACTTCAAAGCTTTGAGATTGGTTTCTGTAAATTTCTTCTTCTAATTCTTTATGTAAGAATATACTTTTTATATCCACTTAATGGATTATTAATTTATGAATTGAAGCTAAAGCTATTAAAGTTCTTAAGGTTGTTATCTTAGCTACAGAAGTATAGGTGTTAAAATAATCTATTTCTTTCATTTGACTAAATTCTTTTACTACTAACCTAGCTTTATGTATTTCTATTATTCCATGTAGCCTTAATTTTTTTTAAAATCTATTTTGTTCTTATAAGATTATTTCATAGAGGTAAATCAGTTAAATTTCAAGTTTTATTTTTTAGGATTGATTGAATTTTATTATTTATATCTTCCTTCAAATATGATGATTATGATAATGATATCTTCTCATCATACATAGAAGATTTACCCTCTACTAAGAATATGAAAAAGTCTTCTTCAAAATTTTTTTCAACTCTTTTTCTTTTACTTCTCAATTCAAGATCAACTTCAAGTTTAGATTGAGGTTCTATTGATTCAAACTCTAAAGGTCTAAAACTTGCTTTACTAGAAATTTTAATCTTATAAGAAAATATATCCTCAAAGAAAGAAACATCTTTATCTTCTAAGATTATGTTATCTGCTATATTATTAATCTTTGATTTTATTACTAAGATTCTATAGGCATTGCTATTTGGGGCATAACCTATAGATACAACATCTATAGTTTTAGATTATAGTTTTATTTTTTTTGGTTTAGAGATATTAATCTTGGCTAGGCATTTCCATACTTTAAAGAAATTCAGGTTATGAGTTCTCTCTTTCTAAAGTTTATAAGGAGTCTTACCACTATCCTTAACTATTATCCTATTTAAGATAAAGCAAGATGATAAAAGAGCTTCCTCTCACAAGTTCTTAGATAAGCCAGAACTGATAAGCATAGCATTCACTATATCTAAGAGGATATGATTTTTATACTTAGCTGCACCGTTAGACTATGAAGAGTAAGAAGCAGTCATTTGATGAATTATACTATATTCTTGATAGAACTGAGAGAATTCATTCAAGGTATATTCCCATCCTCTATTAAATCTAAAAGTCTTAATCTTTTTTCTTATTAATTTTCTACTTTACTTTTATAAATTTTAAACTTATTCAAGGTTTCATTTTTAGAATTAATTAAATAATAATAATAATATTTAAAAAGTCATCTATAAAGGCTACTATATACCTATTGTTACTACGGATTGCAGTCTTGGTGGAGTCACATACATCACTATATATCAACTCTAAGATTGAAGAATTTTTTTTAAATGATTTGAATTTTTTGGTTATTTAAATTTAGCACATATTTACACTAAGATATATCTAAGTTTGATTTGGAAATTAGTTTTACTTTCATCATATATTTAACTTTTTCTAAGTATACATGACCCAACCTATTATGCTATAAATTTTGTCTGGATTCATTCACAAAATAAACTTGATTCTCAGCTTTATTAATAAAAAGATTTATTACATTCAATTTGAATAAGCCTTCACTAACATATCATTTTCTTATGAAGGAATTATTTTTGGTTATTATAACTTTATTACAATCAAGGATAATTTTATATCTCCTTTGAATTAGTTGAGACCTACTACAAGGTTCTTTCTAAGATCTGGAACAATTACGTATCATCAGGGTGAGGACTTTTTCTAATATTATCTTTAAGTTGACTCGACCTTATCCCATGATCCAGGTGATTGTATTATTTTCTATGGTCATATCTCCTCCACTTGAGTTCTGAAAAGTAATGAACCAAGAGTGGTCAAAATAAATATGAACATTAGGTCTTAAATCTAACCACCAATTAAGGTTAGAGGAAGTAACATTAACTTTAGGGTTAAAACTTATTGACCTAAAGATGGAGTCTTTTGGACCTTCAACTGCATAAGCTTGGGATCCGAAGAAAGCATAAGGTTTATGAAAAAGTTCCTTTTGATGAAAGCAATCTCTCGTAAGGTGGTTTGTCTTTCTGCATACAAAGCAGAACCTTTCACTTGAACCTTAGACTAGCTTGTTGGATCTAAAATTATTGGCTTTGAAGGTTTTACCTTTAGATTTGAACTTATTTGGATTAGGACGGTTAAGTTAGTTTTACTGGTGTTGTTGGTTTCATTGAAATTTAGAGTTTGATTTTGGTTTGGTGTTGCTATTGGTTGGTATTATTGGGTCAAGTTAGCTTGGGTCCCTTCAATTTTAGTGAGCTAGTATTTAGACCTATGATGGTTTTCTATCATGATTGAGTTTAGAAGTTGGGTTAGGATTAGCTCTCCTACTTTTAGAGTTAATCTTTGACAAAGCCATTCCAGGAAGAAGACATCTTATCTATAAGACAAAAGACTTTACATCTTTTGAAGAATTTATTTCCATTGACTTGAAGCTTCCTAAGGTACTCTTAGAATTGATGAAGTTGGTCATTTATGAGTTTATCTTCTATCATATTATACCTAAGGAATGATATGGTGTTGAATCATTCAACCTTAACATCATTAAGGCCATACTAAGATTCTAGAATATCCTACAATTCATTCGCACTCTCAGCTAGCAAGTAAATATCATAAAGCGAGTCGAAAATGGTACTAAAAATTCTACCTTTATATAGGTAATTCTCTTCTAGGATAGTAAGGGTGGTTAAACTAGAAAAACTATATAACTGATTAATTACTGACCAAAGACCTAGAATTTTATTTGACTTTGTCACCTCCTAAAATGAGATCTATCAAATTTTTCTAGTTTTAGGCTAGTGATTTCATCCTTAAGTATTGCTATTAGATCCAAGTCAAGTTTAGAGAAGAAAATCTAAAAAGTAAAAATAATTTTATTAATTTTTTAAATTAAAAATTAATTTTTTTAAATTAAAAAAATGATTTTTTTATTTTTTATTATTTGTTATTATATGTTTCTAAAAATGTTATCTAAATTATTTTTCTTTAAAATTTAAAGTTTTATTAAAATGATCACCAAAGTGATCGAACCTATGATTTGTTAAGATTTTTATTTAATTTATTTATCTCTAAATCTTAAAAGCTTTAATTTATTTATTTATATTATCTTTTGATTTAATTTGACATGTTGCAATACAAGTTTAAGGGAATCTTTAATTAATTTTTCATATAAATAATTTATAACTAAACAAACTAGAATAGTTATAAATAAATGAAATAAGCATTACCCTAATTTTAAAATTTTAAAATAATTTAAATATAACTATATATGCAGTCAAACAATCAATGTATAAATATACTAAAATTGATGTAAACAATCAATATGTTTATATATATATGCCTCGAATCATCTCTTTTAGATTGTTAATAATATAAAATCTGAAAATATGTAGTTATATGGAAACTATATATTTATAAATCTAAAAATATTTGAAAAGTAATTTTTCATGGTATATGTAGCAGAATATTTTGGTATGATAAATAATTTAAGAATTAAAATAGAATAAAGTTTAGAATTCTGGCATGGAAGGTAGATGAAACTACTTCCTAAACAAGATTCGGCTCCCTTCTTGTGTGAAGAATAACTGAACCTTACTCTCTCTTCTAAGGTATAACCTGGAAGCCAACACTCTAACATTCACCAGTGGCATGATTTTAAACGAATGCCAATCAAGTCCATCATCAGTCCAAAATTATCAAATAGAATAAAATAATAATATTGCTGTAAAATTAGAGAGAGATTTGGAATATTTAAAAGAGTAATTTGAAACTTTATCAGAAACGACAATAATCCACAATCATCACAGGATCTAAAAAAGAAAACCATTCATTCCACTCAATCGTTTGCTTCTTTTTTCTCCAAAAAAAGCAAGAAAAATAAACCCTAAACCACATCCAAAAATCCTAGAAGAATTAAAGAACCCCCTGCCAAGTTTCATTTTTTCTTTGTTTTGCTTGGGGGAGGGGGAGGGGGAGGGGGTGGAGGAAAGGCATAGACTGAGCTCCTCCTTGTTGAGGATCTTGAAGCTATGGTGGAAGTACTTTCGAAGGACATCTTCGGTAGCATCGGCCACCTTGTTGGCCACCTCCATGAACCGTTGCATCTCGACCTCCACCACAGCATCCACGGTCCGCATCCCCTTCGCCACCATTGAAGTATCGTAGAACCATGCAGAGCTGGGAGGTGGCACTAGGTGCGAGCACTAACGGGGCCAGTGGGTGGGGCACCGAGTAAAGAGAGGTAGTAGGCTAGGGTTTGATGTAAACGAGAGATAGAGGAGGGGAAGGGGACGGTGGGGAAGGGCTAGTTTTTTTTCCTTATAAAAAAAAGAGAGTGGGTTAGGGTTTTTTAAGTTAGGGTTTTTTTTCTTAAAGTGTAGGAAAGAGAGGGTTAGGTTTTTTTTTTAAAGTCAGCAACATATTAAAATTCTGTTGAGATTTTGTTACAAATTTATACCATTTTTTTTTTCAAATTAGCAACATAGATAATGTCTTTTCAATTCCATTGTAAATTTTTTTAAGATTAGCAATTGGATAATTTTAGTTGTAAATCTATTATAAACTAATAAAAAATATGTAATATCTTTAATCAATGTTTAGCAACGGAAAGTGGGTTTCTTATTATTCAGTTATGAAATATCCATTTCTAATCTATTATAATTCTGTTGCCAATATAAGGAAACCTCCCATAAAATTTAGCAATTATTTTCATGTTCATTATTATTCCATTGTAAAATGTCCATTTCTAATCCGTTGCAATTCCATTATCAATAATACATGGGAACCTCATATGCAATTTAGCAACTATTTTCTATATCTATTATTATTCCATTACAAAATATCTATTTATAATCTGTTGCAGTTCTGTTATCAATAATATGCAGGAATCTTTCGCAAAATTTAGCAACTATTTTTAGATCTATTGTTATTTTGTTGTAAAATATTTGTTTTAATCCATTGCAATTCTATTTCCAATAATACATGAAAATCTTCTGCAAAATTTAGCAATGATTTTCATATCCATTATTATTCTATTATAAAATGGTCATTTCTAATCCGTTACAAATCTATTTTTAATTTATTTTTTGATATTAGTAATAGAATTAAGCATTCCATTACAAATCTATTGTCGATTAACAATGGATTAGAAATGGATTCTATCTGTTGCAAAATTTCTATTATTAAACAATCTTTTTTCTTGTAGTGAGAATGGTTATAAGCAAAATTGAATATTTGGATACAGATCGGATAGTTTTTTTTTTTTGTTTTTAGACATGAGAAACTCAAGTTCTCATAATATGTATATTCTCCACACATCTAATTTATTTATTAAACAATCTTTTTTCTTGAAGTGAGAATGGTTATAAATAGAATTGAATATTTGGACATAGATTGGAATTTTTTTTATTTTTAGACATGAGAAACTCGAGTTCTCATAATATGTATATTCTCCACACATCTAGTTTATTTATTTTTTCATGTTTTCCTTCTCCGACACACTTCATTAAATGACAATCAAGGGAACTCCCGCTTTATAATAAGAGATAACAAATGAGGCTAATTTGTTTGCTATTCACTTGAAGTATGTAAAAGCTGTTAATGTCTGATGGGATTAAAGCATGATTACAAATAATTATACCCAGGATAAATTTTAATCCTTGTGTGCTAATTAAAATAGGCAATAACTCAACAATATCAATCTAGCAAAAGCAAATCAAACCAAGCACAAGAAAACCAGATTTATATGAAAAACCCTCCATATTTTAATCAGCACACAGGGGTTAAAATTTATCCTGGGTATAATTATTTGTGATCATGCTTTAACCCCCAATAACTGGTATCAGAGCCTGGTCAGGCAGTAATTATGCTAATTAAAATGAAGGAGAAATCCAGTATGATTAAATTAACTTCATCAAATTATTCCTTATGGAGGATGATGATGGAAGATTTATTATATTGCCAAGATCTGTTTGAGCCAATTGAATTGCAGGGAATAATGCCAAATAATATGAAAGCTAATGAGTGAAAATGGTTAAACAGGAAAGCCACGGCTACGATCAGACAATGGATTGATGTGAGTGTGATCCATGATGTTGTGATAGAAACGGATGCTTTTCAGGACTGGAAGAAGCTAGAAGATTTATATTAGCGAAAGAATGCACAAAATAAAGCCTATCTGATCAGAAGACTGGTGAACTTGAAGTATAAAGATGGGCAGGATGCTTCAGAGTACTTAAATAATTTTTAGGAGATCCTGAATCAGTTGGCTACAATAAAGTTGCTTCTTGATGACGAGGTGCAGGCATTGATCTTGCTGAGTTCCTTACCAGATAGCTGGGAGACGTTGGTGGTGACACTGAGTAATTCCACTGCCAGTGATAAACTTATCATAACTATGGTCAAGGATAATATATTGAATGAAGCAAACAGATGAAAGGAGTAGGGTTTGATAGATACAAATTCTGAGGCACTGGTTATAGAGTAGAGGGGGAGAAGTAAAAATAGATCTTTCCATGGTAAAAGAGATGATGGGTTCCATGATAAAAATAACCATGAAAAATCCAGAGACCGGTCAAAGTCCAGAAATGATGTTACTTGTTACTACTGTAAAAGGCCAGGACATTTTCAAAGAGAGTGCAAAAAATACAAAAGGGATCAGGATAAAACTAATAGAAAGAAAAAAAACAGAGTACAATTGTAGTTACATTTGATGATGAGGTCATGATTGCATGTGATGATGCATGTATTAATCTCACATGTCAAGAACTTAGTTGGGTAATTGATTCAGCTGCCACATATCATGTTACATCTTGGAGACTTCTTCTCGTCCTACTCCAAAGATGATTTTGGGCATATTAAGATGGCAAATGATGCAGTAGCTAACATTATTGGCATGGGAGATGTTTTTTGGAGACCAATATTGAGTGCAGACTATTGTTAAGAAATGTAAGGCATGTTTTTGATATTCGATTGCATTTGATTTTGCATGTGTCCTAGATGATGAGGGCTACTCTAGTCACTTTGGCGAAGGAAAATGGTAGCTCACCAAAGGTTCCCTAGTTATAGCAAAAGGCAAGAAAGATGGCTTTTACATATTGCAGGCTAAAGTACGCAGTGGAGTGGTGAATGCAGTTGAAGAAACCTCCATAGATGTGTGGCATCGGCGGCTTGGTCATCTGAGTGAGAAGGGACTTGAGACTCTATCCAGGCACAACCTGCTTCCTTTAAAAGGTACGCACCTGAGACCTTGCACTTATTGTTTATATGGCAAGCAGCATAAAGTTTTATTTCATAAGCTTCCCTTTCATAGAAGATCGCATGTGCTAGATTTAGTTTATATTGATGTATGCTCTTTGACCACAAAGATACTTGGTGGGACACTTTATTTTGTCACCTTTATTGATGACCATTCTCGAAAGTTATGGGTCTTTGCTTTGAGATCTAAAGACCAGGTAATAGATGTCTTTAAAGAATTCTATGCCAGTGTTGAAAGGGAGAAAGGAAAAAAACTGAAATGCATTCGAGCAGATAATGGTGGTAAATATCGGGATCTGTTCGAGAGATACTGCAGACAACATGGCATTAGATTGGAGAAGACTATTTCCAAGACACCTCAATAAAATGGAGTGGCAGAGAGGATGAATCGCACCATTGTTGAAAAAATCCGGTACATGCTTTCTCATTCAAAGTTACCTAGTTTCTTTTGGGGTGAAGCTATGAGGACTGTAGTTGATCTAATTAATCTTTCTCCTTCTTATGCCCTTGATGGTGATATTCCTGAGAAGGTATGGATAGGAAAATCAGTTTTCTATGATTATCTCAAAGTATTTGGATTTCATATTCTAAAAGATGAACGGTCAAAACTTGACAGCAAGTCAAAGGAGTGTATTTTTCTTGGATATGGACATGAGCAGTTTGGATATAGGCTATGGGATCTAGTAAAGAAGAAGCTGATTAGAAGCAAAAAATATAGTATTCTTTGAAGATCAAACCATTGAGGATGTGGAAAATGAAAATAAGCCAAAGTCTACTACAGAATTATTTGTTGACCCTTCTCCTATGTCTCAAGCCAGAGTAGATGATGATGGACAGGCTGCAGAGGATGGTGATGCGATGGATGATGAGCCTATACATGGTGACAGTGCAATAGATAAGCATAGTGAGCAGGCTCCTACATAGCAAAATGGCAGAACAGTAGCTGAGAAGGTCTACTAGAGAGTGCTGGTCTTCTTAGAGATACCCTCCATATGAGTATGTAATGGTAATTGATGGAGGAGAGCCATAATGCATTCAGGAGGCTATGTCACATGCATAAAAAGAAAAGTGGTTTAAAGCCATGCAAGAAGAGATGAAATCCTTGTATGAGAACCACACATTTGATCTAGTGGAGCTGCCTAAGGGAAAGAGAGTACTGAAGAACAAATGGGTGTTCAGACTCATGACAGAGGAGCATAGCTCATAACCAAGGTATAAAGCAAGACTGGTTGTGAAGGGCTTCAGTCAAAAAAAAGGTATTGACTTTGAAGAGATATTTTCACTCATGGTCAAGATGTCTTCGATCTGAGTTGTACTTAGCTTGGCAGCCAGTCAGAATTTGGAGATTGAGCAGCTTGATGTGAATACAACATTTCTTCATGGTGATCTTGAAGATGAAATCTATATGGAGCAGCCAGAGGGGTTTATAGCTAAAGGCAAGGAAAACCTGGTATGCAGACTGAAGAAGAGCTTATATGATTTGAAACAAGCTCCTCGATAGTGGTACAAGAAATTTGATTCCTTCATGGTAGATCATGGGTATGACAGAACCACTTCTGACCATTGTATTTTTGTAAAGAGATTTGGTGATGATGATTTTATTATTCTCCTGTTATATGTTGATGACATGCTGATTGTTGGTCACGATGCCAAGAGGATTCAGAACTTGAAGACTGAATTGAGAAAGTGCTTTGCTGTGAAAGACTTGGGATCAGCGAAGCAGATACTTGGTATGAGGAATATTGCTCGTGACAGGAAGAATAAGAAACTATGGCTCTCCCAGGAGAATAAGAAACTAAGGTGTTAGAGCAATTCTAGATGAGCAACTCCAAGCCAGTTAGCTCTCCACTTGCAGGTAAGGTGTTAGAGCAATTCTAGATGAGCAACTCCAAGCCAGTTAGCTCTCCACTTGCAGGTCACTTCAGATTGAGTTCCAAACAGTGTCCTACTAGTGAGGAAGAAAAGGAGAAAATGTAGAACATTCCCTATGCATCCGCAGTTGGTAGTTTGATGTATGCCATGGTATGCACTAGACCGAATATTGCTCAAGCTGTTGGTGTCGTCAGTCGATTTCTCTTTAATCCTGGGAAGGAGCATTGGACTGCAATGAAATGGATTCTCAGGTACCTCAGAGAAATTTCTAGAATATGTCTATGCTTTGGTATAGATAAACCTGTATTCAATGCATATAGAAATGTATACATAGCAGGTGATGTTGATTCTAGAAAATCCACATTATGATACTTGATAACCTTTTTAGGGGGAGCTGTCTCGTGGCAGTCCAGACTGCATAAATGTGTTGCTCTGTCAAGTACAGAGGCAGAGTATATTGCAGTGACAGAAGCCAGCAATGAGCTATTATGGATGAAAAAGTTTCTTGAAGAACTTGATTTGAAACAAGAAAGATTTATCCTATATTGTAACAGTTAGAGTACAATTCATCTCAGCAAGAATTCAACTTTTCATTCAAGGTCGAAGCACATTGATGTGAGGTATCACTGGATACGAGATGCTTTGCAGATGAAGTTGCTACAATTCGAAAAGATTCATACAGATGATAATGCTTCAGATATGCTGACTAAGCCATTACTTGCAGAGAAACTTGTAGCCTGCAGAGCTAGTGCTGGTTTGCTGGTCCTCCCCACATGGGCATGAGGAGAAGAATTGTTATGGGTCCCGCCCATGTGGTGGGACCCGCCCTATTAAAAGGGCGATTTAAGGCCTGTGGAGACTCGGAAGGGGGGAGCGAGCGTGCGACAGTGGAAAGAAACAGAGTGGCGCCGAGAGAGAGAAACAAAAGAGGGAAAATATATTTTGATCCTTCTAGGTTTTGATCGGACGGCAATTCAAAATCCGATCAAGATAAAATTTTAGTATGTTGTTCACGGTAGCGAGCTCTACAAAGTGAACAGTTTGGATCGCTGTGATTCCTCTTCTGTAATCGATAAATATTTGACTCTGGTGGGATCTTCCCTGTTTTCTTCCTGTTTCCTCAGTAATATTATATTTTATACTGAGATGATCATCATATGCTATTTAGAGAGCCTCTAATTTATTAGAGAGAAAAACCTTGCTGTACCCATTATTTTATTATAGTGAAAGTTTGATCTAGTTCCAGGTCCCGTGGTTTTTATAACCGTATTGGAGGGTTTTTCATATAAATCTGGTTTTCTTGTGCTTGGTTTGATTAGCTTTTGCTGGATTGATATTGTTGAGTTATTGCCTATTTTAATTAGCACACAGGGATTAAAATTTATCCTGGATATAATTATTTGTGATCGTGCTTTAACCCCAACAATGTCTTGGAGGAAAACTCAAAAAATCTCTCCTTCAAGTTCTCCCCAAAAACTTGTCCTCCCAATTTTTTCTTTCTTATTCAACTTCTCTACATATTTAGTCCTATATGAAAAAGGACTACTTTTTTGCTAATTATTTATGATTAACATTAAACTTGATTAATGTATTAATGATTGATTAATGTTAAACATGATTATTATATCAATCGTTGATTAATGTTAAACCTGATTTTGCTTAACATTAAACCTCATTTTAATTATTTTTAACCGGCCAATTAATCTTTTAATTGTATTATTAATTCACTAGCCATTGGGCTAGCCCAAATGGTTACACTTTGGGCCTATATAAGGGCTGGTAGAGGCTGAAAACATGGACAAAAAAAAAAATTCTTTGCTCTCTACACTATCCTAATTAGTCTACTCTTCTAGACTTTTAAATCTTTCATTTTTTTTATTAAGTTTTTCCTTAATCCTTTCATTTCAATACTATTTTCTACTACTAGATTGAAGCTTTATCTTCTCCATGATCGTGCCAGAAAAGTTTCTAATTATATTTTGGGGCAGAGTTCTCGAAACTACTCCTAGATGACACGAGTGTTGAGAATCGCCTTATAATAATGTGCAACACATCTACAAATAAATTTTTTTTTATATTCTATAAATTTTATATTAATTTTTATAATTAATTTTATTATTAGATCGATTGAACTATAATCAACTATTATAAAATATGTATCATCAATACATACTTTTCAATAAAAACGGTGGTATGAATTTATGATGGATACATAGCTTCTTCTAATTGTTACTTTGTCACCGTCGATGAGCTCCAATTCCAAATCGTCCTGTAAACATTAGTTTACTTAATCAAGGACAATGACAGAGCGGAGGTAGTACCAATCGATCATGTTTTCATACCCAAACAAAATGTGTTTGAGCCCAAACGTCACTGTTTGCATGTCCACCAAATATCCTGCGTGAATGCAACGTACTATTGTTGTGAAAAACCCGTTATGGACTTTGTTATAGACAAACTTAAAAGAACTTGGTATATATTCTTCTTTAATTTTTTTTTTTTTATTTTAGCATAACTAAAGATTAGACGGAAAAGACGCTTGATATCAAATTATCAATCCCAAATTTGGATTTGAGTGAAAGGTACAAAAAACCGTCCCTCTCCAATTTTTAGAAAATGAGAGTATAAATAAAGGAAGGTGTCGTGACGGGCATTGTCTTCTTCCCTCTTACGTGACTCTACCAGGTACCAAACTATTTTAGCATATAGCGTTTCTTTTGCTCCCATTATACTACGAAACGATTGGGTCCCCAGGCTCCTCTCTTAGGTTTTGTCCAGGTAACCCTCGTTAAAACAAAAAAAAAAAAAAAAAAAAAAAAAAAAAAAAAGAAAAGAAAAAGAAAAAGAAAAGAAGAGAGGAGATTGAAAAGAAAAATAAAATATTATTTTTATTTGGATAGTTCTTATAAGAAAAAGAAAAGGAAAGGAAGATTAGCTATTAGAAACTTTTTCTTTCTTCCTAATTCTTCCAAATCGGGATGATTGAAAACTTATCTTAATGGAAGGGGATGGGAGGGAAAGTAAAGGAGCATTTTTTTCTTCTCTTATTTTTTCTAAAAATTAATATCCAAACAAAGAAAAGATAAACCCTTCCTTTCCTTTCCCTCTTGATCTCTCCATCCAAACAAGGCCTTAGCAATGGCAAGAAGGACATGATCATGATTCGACTTGATCTCTCCATCCAAACAAGGCCTTAGCAACGGCAAGAAGGACATGATCATGATTCAATTTGTCTCTTTTAGAAGATAAAAATAAGCCTTATCAAGCACCTATTAAGGAAGCTAGTTCTCTTGTTCCTTCTTTTTCTTTTTTTTTTTTGATAAATTAAATAATTTAAATTAAACAAGAAAAAATATATAGATGAAAGTTGGAAGATAAAGTATTTTATCACTGAAACGAAGGATCCGCTATAAATATCGATAGATCCCCATGATTCAGCACAAACATGGGCATCCAATCGACCGTTTATTTCATATAAATATGTTAAATCTCAATAGATTGAGAGGATTGTAATAATCTCTAGTAGTCTCATCTATTTGGATTATTAAGCCATCTAATAAATGTGATAGAATCACCTTCTAAATAACTTTATGGAGTCCGTAATATATATGTAGCATAAATGAGAGCCTGTCATCCCCAACTCTATCATCAGGAGCATCATATCAAAAACCAAAACACAACCCTTACCTATAAAAAGAAGTTAAAAATAAAGCATATTGGCAGATCCTAAAAAATAGTTTTTGTGATGCTATCAAGCGCTTCTTTCAGATGGCTTTGATGTTTGGAGTAATACTCACATAGCTTTGATTCCTCAAAATAGAATAAAGTTTAAAATCCTAATCTAGAAAGCAGATAAAATTATTGTCTTAAAAAATATTTGATCACATTCTCGTACAAAGAATAACTAGATCACTCACTTTTCTCTAAGGTATAACCTAGAAACTAACAGTCCAACATTTGCCAGTGACACGATCTGAATTGAATACCAATCAACTCATCTTCAACCATAATTATCAAAAATAAAAATTATGGAAAAGAGTGAGAAAGTTTTAAAAAATTTGAGACAGAAATATATGAGGAGAATATGGGATTCTTAGATAGATCAGAATCAAGAATGTTGCCGCCAAGATTATCGTGGCATGTAGCTGCTGTCGAGGTCGGAGCGTGCCCCTTGATGCTCCTGGGCGATCCCGTTCTGCTGGACCTGCAAGAAACAGGGTTAGTGACCCGGGCCGGAAATTCTGGCGGGGGCACTCCGACGGTCAAGTCAGTGACGATCCAGGAGAACAGGTCCTCCTGGTCGAGCCCCTCTTGATGGACTCCATGCTAGGGGAGTGAATGGTGTGAGAGTGGGGTGCAAGTGTGTCGGGAGGATGGTGGCCAAGCCAGAGGGATTCTCTGTGTGAACTTTTCTCCTTCACTTGCTTGGATTTGGTGGTGTGTTGCTCTGTGGTTGAGCTTACACTTGTGTTTGCACTTGCGTACCTCCCCCCTTCGGGGGTGTCGAATGTTCTTTGTAGTCCAGGTGACCGTTAACCGCCTGTCTCGGGACCTTCGCTAGGCTGTCAGGTGCATGCGGCGGTGTCTCGAGCCGTGGATGGGACATCTTTCCTGATTCATGATAAGGGAAGCTGTCATATGTTCTGACATTCCTTCTGGTCGCCCCATTCTGGGAAGCCTGGCAGTGCCTCGATTGGGGGGTCGCCGCCCTCGATATTCGAATCTCCTGGTTGACTTCCTCTTCCGGGTGGTTCAGGTGATTGGTGAAGAGCGTGGTATCTCGATCGGAGGGCTTCTCCTTTTCCTGGTGTAAGTAGCGGTCGCGGGTAGTTATTGCGGCCTGGTGGGTGTCTCACTGCGATCCTCGGGCGGCTCACCGATGTCCTGGGATGATGGTGCTATCTCCCTGCTCGTCGGTACCTTCACCCGAGCTGGGGGCCGAGCTGGAGAGGCAGGGCTCGACTCCATGGGGCTCGGCCTCGATGTGGCTCTACTTGGTGGATGAGGGCTGAGCTCAACTCCGGACCAGCGAAGCTCGACTTCGGGTGAGCTTGACCTGACGGAGGAGGGCGGAGTGCGGCCCCGGACCAGAGGACTCGACCTCGGAGAGGCTCCACATGGCGGAGGAGGGCAGAGCTCGACTTCGGACCATGGGGCTCGATCTCGAGGGATTCGATCTGGGGGGCGCCACTCGGCTCCGACCTAAGCATCCTGGGCTCGCTGGCTCGACCTGGCGGAGGGTAGAGCACGGCTCCGGCCTAGAGGACTCGACCTCGGAGAGGCTCCACGTGGCGGAGGAGGGCAGAGCTCAACCCTAGACCACGGGGCTCGATCTCGAGGGATTCGATTTGGGGGACGCCGCTCAGCTCCGGCCTAAGCATCCCGAGCTCGTGGGCTCGACCCAGCGAAGGATGGAGCTCGGCTTTGGCGGGCAGCCCCGTTGTTCTGAGGGAGCCAGCCCGGTGAAGGAGTCTGAGTAGAGTATCTGATGTGGTATCTGACAGCTACTCCACGTCAGCAATCGTGCCACATCATTTGCCCCCTACTCTCGAGGCTCGTTAGTGCACGACGCTCGGGTCGAAGGAAATAATTGCGTTCCTAACATGGAAAGATGAAGATCCGGCATAATTATGGCCATGATCGTCGGTGCTTCGCGAAACGGTTTCCCAGGCCATTACGGGGGCACCACGTGGCCATGTTCGAGTAGTTATTATTGGTACGGAATTCAGAGCAGCCAGGATGTCTTACCCACTGATGGCCAGCATGTGGCATGAATCTATTGGTGGAGGGGCTGTAACGGTACGGATGAGATGGGTCATTTCAAAATGAAAAAAAGTTTTTATCCAAAACATTTATTCTTTCGAATTCTTCGCGCCCGCTGTCGTACCCAAGCTTCCTCTCTTCCTTGATTGCCTCAGACCCTCTAAGGAACCAGGTTAGTCCTCTTTCTCTTCTTCTTCCCATCAAGGTAGGGTTCTTTTTCTGAGTCTAGGGCTTTCTCCAAACTGAGTCCGTCCCTTCTTCTTCTTGAGTCTCCTCCTTCCTTCTCCGAAGATGTCTCATTTCAGTCCGGGCTTCCATCCTTCTACCAATCAGGGCGAAGCCGGTTCTTCTATGCCGAGACCGCCATCTTCTTCCTCCGATGAAGAGGGGGATAGGGCACGTTTCAAGTTCAGTAGGAGGCATCCCCTTGGTCCCATAGCTATTAAGGAACCGGGGGCTGGTGCTTCCCGTCCTTCTCGTCCTCCTACCCCATCTGAACCTATCCCCGAGTCTGTCTGGTCAGCAAGTCCCGGTAGGATCGCCTCGATGATCACTGCTGAGAAACTGGGGACCATCTGGGATGTCTATGGCATCCCGCATTCCGTCCGGCTTTTAATCCCCCAACCAGGGGACTGGGTTACTTTCAGTAGCCCGGGCTGAATAGCTTTTTATGAGGAGACCTTCTCAGGAAGGCTCTGCTTCCCCTTTCATTCTTTCTTCTTGTCGATGCTGGATAACTACCGACTTGTCCCTGCTCAGCTGGTCCCGAACACAATTAGGACCATCTTCTCCTTCATCATACTTTGCCACTTCCACGGGTTTGTTGCCCGGTTCTCCTTGTTCAGGGTGTCTTCACCCTAAAGTGCCACCCTACTGAGAAAGGGTGGTGGTCATTGTCTTCTCACCCGAAGGGCATTAAGTTTGAGCTCCCCTCTTCCATCAAGGGATGGAAGAACAAATTCTTCTTCGCCATGGTTGAGGGAGTCGACTGGGTCTGGAGCGACCCGGATCAGTCCCCTAATTGAGGCTCTATGGTTGATGCGGCTGACCAGGATGACTACGAGCAGCTCCGCACTGCCCAGATTCCTTCCCTTGAGGTCTTGCTGTCAGAGCAGAACCTCTTTGAAGTCGGGGTCGACCCAACGAGGGGGTTGGGTGAGTTCGGCTCAAGCTTTCCATTCTTCTGTGCTCTTCATACCTTCCCTTTTGAGCTTTAATCATTGTGCAGTTTGTGTACAGGTATGATCTTCACGGAGAGTGACCTGCTGGCAATCACCAGGAAGAGGCCGCCAATCGGACTGGTCGATGAGCCTCCACCGAGGCGGGCTCGAGGTGAGAGCGCGTCGACGGCCACCCACCGTGCCGGCCGACCCAAGTAGGGGGGAAACTTAAGTCGTTCCCGCACAAGTGGAGAGGACGACGTCCGCGGTGCCGGGGCCAAGTCAGCGGGTAGTTTGGAAGGTTTCAGAGCGGTCGAGGCAACAAGAGACGGCCCCTACCCCGGAGCCTGAGGTGGTTGTCCGGGCCAGGGCCGCCGCTGCCGCCGCCACAGTGTCCCCCCATTCTCTAGGGCCTACCATCATTGAGGTCAAGGAGGAGGAGGCTCGAGGGGGAGCCGAACCCATGGCCGAGGTGTCGCCTGAGGGGAGGCCGAGCTCTCAACCCGTACCGAAGGGCACTTCCACCGGAGGGGCAAGTGATCCGGCCCTCGATGCGGGCAGGAGGGAAAGAAGCACCGTCGGATCCCTTTCAAGCTGGGGCTGGAGAGCTCTTTGCTACGGAACCATGCACTGGTAGAGTGCATGATGGATTTCTCCATCCAGGCATACGACCATCAGCAGATGGCCGGACATCGTCTGGGGGATGCGATCAGCAGCATCTTCCCCCAGCTCTTCTTGGTAAGCGACTCTACCCTTTTCATTTCCTTTCCTTTTCTTTCTTTTTTTTCGCTAACCTTTTGCATGATGCAGATCGGCACCGAGGTCCTCCTAATTAGAGACTGCTGTAGGAACAGGCTGAAGAATGATCAGCAGCGAGCAGCAGAGGTTCGAGTCTCTGAAGGTCGACCTGAAGGAGAGGACCGATGCCAACGGGGTGCTTCGTCAGAAGATCAAGGATCTCGAGAAACAACTCACCGACTCTAAGGGGCGAGCAAAGGAGCTCCAAGAGAGCCTCGACCAGGAGCGGGGCCGGTCAAAGAGGAATGCCGAGGAACTTGCAGCCACTGAGAAGAGGTTGACTTCGTTCAATGCCGAGGCAGTTCAGCAGAAGGAGGAAGCACAATCCCTTCAGACCGAGCTGTTGGCGGCGAAGGAGAAGTTGGCTGTAGCTGAGAAGGTGGCTGCGGAGGCGGCTAAGTCGATGGAGATGGCATGGAAGTAAGCCGCCGAGGTGAGGAAGGAGGCTGAGGGGGCCGTGGCCAGGTACAAAGCTTCGGAGGAGTTCACCGTCGAGATCCAACAAACGATGTTGGACTCCTTCAAAGGTTTTATGTACCAGCACGGTCGGATCGATGGGTTTGTTCCTGATGAGGGCCACAGCCGCCTCAGCTACCCTCGGGCTTCGGATGTGGAGCCGAGCCCAGAGGCAGACACTAAAGAAGCCGCTGCTCCCAAGCCTTCCCCGCCAGTCGAGTCGGAGTTGTGCCACCTGAGGCAGGAGCTGTATAGTTGGAGGCCCTTGGGGATAGAACCTTATAGCCTCGTAGCCCGGCTGGGGGCCAGCCCGAGTAGAGTAGGTTTTTCTTGCCTTCCCCTTTTGGTTTGGGTCACCCGGCATGTCAGGGGCCCAAGGATGCTTTGTAAACAGATCTTATTAATGAAATGAATCTTTTTAACTACCTCGTCTTGAGCACTCCTTGCCTCTCCCCTCTTCCTTCTTTTCTTTTCTTCTCTCTTTTTTTTTGTTGAGGTGTGTGGCGAGATCAGAGGGGAGGATTCCACCTTGTCAGCGATTTGGCCTTCAGGCTTCAATGTTGGTAAGTTGGGCTCAAGACTTTGATAATTTGAGAGCAACTGGGCTCGAAGACTTGTTAGCCAGAGAGCTGGGCCCCGGTCCAAGGTTGCTTGAGAGCTGGGCTCAGGTCTTGGTGTCTTGGAGCTGGGCTCGAAGACTTGTTGGCCAGAGAGCTGGGCCCCGATCCAGGGTTGCCTGAGAGCTGGGCTAAGGTCTTTGATGCAGAACGAAAGCTCTGATACCAAAAATGATGCAGAACGAAAGAGATAATGCGATGCAGAAGTAAATCAAGACTAATTATTTCTTTCTTTTTTTTTTTTATTTTCAGAAGTCGGCTTTGACTCAAAGGAAAGTTAAACTAAATTGAAAGAAACTATGTAATAATTGAAAGCATAATTTAAAGAAACTAGGTTATTAGAGTAGTTCAGAAGTAAAGGATCGCTGGGGGTTGAGAAACTCCCAGACCTAGGGTTTCGCTCTGAACTTTCAACAGGACAGAAGTAAAGAGAAGAGAAGGGTTACAGACCAGGCAGTGATCTTCATAGAGTTTAGTGGAAGGACTCTCTTGAGCAGATTGTTGGATCCCCGGATTCAGATATCTTCGTAATGGATCCTTCAATACTGGCCCTTTGGCAGAGTTGGCTTCTTCTGAACTCAAGATCTGGGGAAGAAGAAGAACAAGTTATGGAACCAGATACTCAAGGAAGGATTTACCAGATAGAAGAACTTGAAAGCTGATGTTGCTGAAATCCTGATTCTCCTGGATGCTGATCTGACTTCCTCTGGGATTTTCTCCATATTCGAAGCAGCCGAACTGGACCTGGATGCTGGTGGTCAGCCTCTATTTGGAGAGAGGGGCCGTGAGAGATGGGGTAGGCTAGGGTTTGGTGGAATGAAGAGGATGAAGGGCGGCTAGGGTTTGGAATGGAAGTGGCTAACCTAGGATTTTGGGGTTGGAGATCTCACACCTCCTCAAGGTTCCTGGGGAACCCGGATTTACTCCCTCACGGAGCTCAACACCTGGATGCAAGTGCGGAAAAGAGAAACATAAAGTTGCTCACACAAAATTTGAATTCATTCATCAGTTGTTTTCTAAAACTTACAAGAGGGATTTATTTTATTGGTCTTTACAAGAGGTCAGGGTTTTACATCTTCCCATGTGGGACTAATAGGATGGATCTTCAAATTAGGCTTGTAGAATCAAATCCTTCTCATATGGCCAGCCATGAGCTTCCATAAGTGTTGATTGGTGGCTCCAAATGGTAAGTAGGTGGCACCTTCTAGCCTTGCTCTTCAAGAAAAATTTTATTTTCCTTCCATGGCTCAACTCTTTTGGACACCTCCTTTTCTTTCTCCCCAAGTCATGGCTCTTCCCAACTTTGCTTTGGTATTTTTAGGCATGGATTGGGCGCCCCCTTGAAGTGCTCCCCAAGAAATGCCTCTTTCCTCCTTTAGCTTGGCCTTTTAAGGTATATATGGGGTGCCTCCTTGATTTTGGCTTCAAGAAAAATTCTTGCTCCCTTGGGTGTGGGGACCAAGACACTGGGATGGAGATGTGGCGCCTCCTGGACTCTGGCGTGTGGCTGGGAGTGTGGCGCCCACTTGCTTGGGCTTGGGAGAAAATGTGGCACCCTGGAGAAGACCTAGACCACTTACTAGGACTTGTACTGAGTCAACATGACTCAACAAAATTTAAATTGCAGGGAAATACAGACTCAAAAAAAATTGAGTTGACCAAGTCAACCCTTATTACAAAACCAGAAAACCCTAATTCTTCGGGCAAGGTCAATCAGAGATCCAGATGGAGCCCTGAAGTCTTCTTCTGAGTCTGGTGCCCGCACCAATTCTCCCGGGGTGGGAGGAACTCGACCCTGTCGAGTATGGATCAAGCTAGCTCTGGTATCTCTCCAAGAGGTCTGGGTCCAATTCTTGTAATTCTTCTCGGGAGATCCAAGAGTCATCAGAATCTGGCCTTCCTTGCCAGCGGACCAGGTATCTTTGGTATCATCGATTACGAGTAGAGATAACCTGATCATCCAGGATCTTTTCAATCTGCTCTTTCCTCACAGGCCAGTTTGTTGGTGGACACACAGGGTCAGGATCACTCTCAATAACAGGATTAGGTTTCAAAGGCTTACTAGGAATCACAGCTGGCTCCCTATACTCTACTAAGTCTGTAATGTTGAAAGTAGAGCTACTGCCTAGTTCTGGAGGTAACTCGAGCACATAGGCATTGGATCCTACTCTCTTCACTATTCTAAATGGTCCAGCTCCTTTAGCATGTAACTTTCTAACGGTTCCAGGAAAAAACCTCTCAGGCCTTAACCTAATCATTACATAGTCTCTCTCAATAAAAGTTTTGACTCGTCTTTGAGAATCAGCCAACTTCTTATAAGTTTCATTACTTAAAGTTATTTTGGCATGAATTTCTTTATGCAAGTCCTTTACATGCTATGCAAGTGCATCAAGAGACTTGTGTGTGTGGGCTAATAGTGAAATCAGATCAAGTGGTGTGTGAGGCTTGTATCCATGAACAATTTCAAAGGGACTCTAGCCTATAGACCTATTGATCGAAACATTGAATGCAATTTCAGCCCTGGACAAAATACAAATCCCAATTCCTGGTGCTCTTAATCAAACCAAAATCTGAGCCAAAGCCTAGTAAAGGGTCAAGAAAAACTAAACTAGACTGACGACTCATTCCTAAAGAATGGACTTTATTCCAAAGGAACCCTAGGTCTAAACCTAACAAACTAAGGCTCTCTAGGTTTGACCTTGGGTCGGAGGATGGCATGCAGAGCATGAAAACTTATCATGGGTGCCTAGCAGGTGCCATAAGGTCTTCCAGAAGTAGGTGGCAAACCTAATAGGTTCTGTCACGTGGTTTACTCTAAAGACTTTGACAAAGTATACTTGGATGGTGTAAGAACATTGGAAGTCCTAGAGAAAGGGAGGAGATATGAGATGGAGTCTCGAATTACCTGTTGACTAAAGGTGGTGACCTGAAGGTTTGAATGGTGATCTATGAGTGTCAACTGGTCATCCTTACGAAAGGAAAAGTTTGCTACTCATAGGAATGGATCAAGAGATGGTTCGGGAAGTAGCCTAGGACATGTGATTGCAATAGTTAAGGTTTGTTCTCTAAGCAAATAATGATCCGCTTTCTCAAGAACTAGATTAGAGAATGATTCATGAAAGGGCCTATGGATGATGACCTCAAGACTTGAAATTTGACCTATGGGTGCGAAAAGGTATACTCTATAGAAGGGTAGCTCAGTCATGCGAAAGAAGGGGTCTGGGGCCATAAGGAGGACTTCTACAGGACTGGGTGAATCAATCCGCTCAAGAAAAGGATGTCCAACTGAGATTACGGGAGAGACCTTAGTGGCTGAGCATGGGACAAGGTCCAATTGTAAGAGGCTTGATTCAGTCATCCTAAGGAGAGGATCTACCATAGGGTGGGCAAACTTAAACAGTTTAGTGCAAAGATCTTCAATTGGGGTACTTGGAAAATAACTGTCATTAGAGGATACGAACTGATAGCTCGGGCTAACACTATGAGTTCCTCCTGGGGGTATTTGACTAAAGGAACCTGGTTCTCACAAATCTCTTGAATTTCTGAACTAGGTCCTACCACTTGGTTGCTCTCCAAGGTCTCCTTAGGTAAGGAACCAATAGTATCGATGTCACATTCTTCAAGTTCTTCCCCCTCATATTCATCAAATAGACTCAAGCCAGCATCATATACTTCCTCGATGCCATCTTCAATGGGTTTCGGGTCAGTGGTAATTGGGTCAACTGATTCTGGGCTTGTCATACCTAACCCTTCTTCCTCATTGGTATCCTTCTGGTCAAGAGGTGACACAAGTGGGAATTGACAAACAAAAGTCTGGTTCACTACGGGTGTCGGATCAATCGAAACTTGACTCAAGTTGGTAGAGGTTGGCTTTAAGTCCAAAGTACTTGATTAGTTATATCTTAAAGACCACTCATAGTCTTGGGCTTCTTGGTAGGCTCGGTCTAACTTATTGGTCTTTTCAAGGAATAGCTTCGTATAAATGTCTGGGTGTAACCCAACCCTAAACCTCGATGTGATCCGAGCTTCGGTCTCAATGGTATTGCATTTCATGTCATACCACTTGAAGTCCTCGATATATTTAGACACAGGCCTATTATCTTGTCGCAATTGGTACCATTGGTCTAAAAGTCTTTTTTCATAGGATCTACCTAGGTACCTATCTCTCAACTTACTTCTCATATCTCTCCAAGTATATATTTCCTCTTTTCTTTGATAACACTCACGCTCAATAGCATACCAATGCGACCTAGCATGTTTGGTGAACTTGGTTTTGGCCAACCTAACTTGTCCTAATTCCGATATGTTAGTGCACTCAAAATACCGATCCATTTGTTCTTCCCACTTAATATATGTCTCTTGTCTTCCATCAAAAGTGGGTGCATAAGGTTCGGTGTTCCTAACGGGTCCCTTCTCTGAGTCAACCAAGTATGGATATAGGCTCCTAGGGCTAAACTCAGGGGCAAGATCATGGTCATAGGCTCTAAGATCAAACCTCCAATGATTAGGTTCAGGATCCTTGTATAAAGGTCTCCTAGGCTCTGGGTGTGGGTGAGGTTGGGGTCTACCAAATTCTGAGTCAGGGGTCCAATTTCGGTGCCTAGGCTCCTCAAGTACCTGGGCTCGGTCTCTAAACTGGGCAACAGTATCAGTCATATCCTGACTCAATTTGGTCATACTTTCGTAAGAGTTCTAATCATGGCCTCTAAATCAGATTGGGTTTGACCAGGTTGGTAGGGTACTCCATTCCGGGTAGACATGATGATGCAAGCAAACACACCAAATGAGACTCGACTGAAACGACTACGGGCTAACTAGACCTAGAGCCCAAACTAGATGCCCAATCAGAGTGGCAAGCTAGCCTGTAGTAACTTGGGACTCAGCCAGGCAGGTGTAAGGGGAGTGTTAGGTCCCTAATTGCCAATCCTAGACACCAATCAGTGATTGGCCAGGTAGGCGGACCAGCACACAAGCCCTTTGGGATAGAATCCCTGAACCACCGTTCTAGACACTGAGTACAAAGCACACATAGAGTAACTAGACAAACTGACTCAACATTAGCCTAGACCTGACTTGTTGGTGTCCCTTGCCCACTAGGGCAAATTAAGTCTAATAAATTTTAAAATTAGGCTTAAGATCGAATGAATGGGTGGTGGTTTTGGGCTAAGGAGAGGTTATCAACTCCTCCCCTTATCTTAGATGCTCAATTGCCCTTAAGATGAATTAGGAGATGATCACTCAAAAATTGAATTGCAAAAACACAGAAATAGAATTGCTGTAATTTAACTCTCAGAAATTTCATAGAAATAAATTACGGTAAAATTATGTAAACTAGTTTCAATTATACTGGTTCCAGCAAAATAAAAATCATGCAATTTGGAGTTACCTGCAATGAGAAACAATTCCTACAACAGGATAGTTACAGACTGAAAATAGAATGCTTCCCCCATTTACAATTCCTGCTACGAAGTTGTAACCCAGCGGATCCCCTACACGCCCTAGGAACACCCCGTGGAATGGGAAGAGGAGGCTTGCACCTCGCTTCGTTCCTAGGACCGGATGTCCTGGGGAGTCTACTTCGAGCAGACAAAGTAAAAAAGAGAGACTCAAAACATGCAAGCAAGTCAGAAACCCTAGACAGGGCTCTGATACCAAAAATGATGCAGAACGGAAGCTCTGATACCAAAAATGATGCAGAACGAAAGAGATGATGCGATGCGGAAGTAAATCAAGACTAATTCTTTCTTTCTTTTTTTTTATTTTATTTTTAGAAGTCGGCTTTGACTCAAAGGAAAGTTAAACTAAATTGAAAGAAACTATGTAATAATTGAAAGCACAATTTAAAGAAACTAGGTTATCAGAGTAGTTCAGAAGTAAAGGATCACTGAGGGTTGAGAAACTCCCAGACCTAGGGTTTCGCTCTGAACTTTCAACAGGACAGAAGTAAAGAGAAGAGAAGGGTTACAAACCAGGCAGTGATCTTCACAGAGTTTAGTGGAAGGACTCTCTTGAGCAGATTGTTGGATCCCCGGATTCAGATATCTTCGCAATGGATCCTTCAATACTGGCCCTTTGGCAGAGTTGGCTTCTTCTGAACTCAAGATCTGGGAAAGAAGAAGAACAAGTTATGGAACCAGATACTCAAGGAAGGATTTACCAGATAGAAGAACTTGAAAGCTGATATTGCTGAAATCCTGATTCTCCTGGATGCTGATCTGACTTCCTCTGGGATTTGCTCCGTATTCGAAGCAGCCGAACTGGACCTGGATGCTGGTGGTCGGCCTCTACTTGGAGAGAGGGGCCGTGAGAGATGGGGTAGGCTAGGATTTGGTGGAATGAAGAGGATGAAGGGTGGCTAGGGTTTGGAATGGAAGTGGCTAACCTAGGATTTTGGGGTTGGAGATCTCACACCTCCTCAAGGTTCCTGGGGAACCCGGATTTACTCCCTCACAGAGCTTAACACCTGGATGCAAGTGCGGAAAAGAGAAACATAAAGTTGCTCACACAAAATTTGAATTCATTCATCAGTTGTTTTCTAAAACTTACAATAGGGGTTTATTTTATAGGTCTTTACAAGAGGTCAGGGTTTTACATCTTCCCATGTGGGACTAATAGGATGGATCTTCAAATTAGGCTTGTAGAATCAAATCCTTCTCATATGGCCGGCCAAGAGCTTCCATAAGTGTTGATTGGTGGCTCCAAATGGTAAGTAGGTGGCGCCTCCTAGCCTTGCTCTTCAAGAAAATTTTTTTTTTCCTTCCATGGCTCAACTCTTTTGGACATCTCCTTTTCTTTCTCCCCAAGTCATGGTTCTTCCCAACTTTGCTTTGGTATTTTTAGGCATGGATTGGGCGCCCCCTTGAAGTGCTCCCCAAGAAATGCCTCTTTCCTCCTTTAGCTTGGCCTTTTAAGGTATATATGGGGCGCCTCCTTGATTTTGGCTTCAAGAAAAATTCTTGCTCCCTTGGGTGTGGGGACCAAGATACTGGGATGGAGATGTGGCGCCTCCTAGACTCTGGCGTGTGGCTGGGAGTGTGGCGCCCACTTGCTTGGGCTTGGGAGAAAATGTGGCACCCTGGAGAAGACCTAGACCACTTACTAGGACTTGTACTGAGTCAACATGACTCAACAAAATTTAAATTGCAGGAAAATATAGACTCAAAAAAAATTGAGTTGACCAAGTCAACCCTTATTACAAAACCAGAAAACCCTAATTCTTCGGGCAACGTCAATCAGAGATCCAGATGGAGCCCTGAAGTCTTCTTCTGAGTCTGGTGCCCCACCAGTCTTGATGTCTTGGAGCTAGGCTCGAAGACTTCTTGGCCGGAGAGCTAGGCCTCTGTCCAAGGTTGCCTGAGAGCTGGGCTCAGGTTTTGTCTTGGAGCTAGGCTCGAAGACTTTTCTTTTGGAGAGCTAGGCCCCAGGTCTTGGTCGCTTGAGAGCTGGGCTCAAGTCTTGGTGTCTTGGAGCTGGGCTCGAAGACTTGCCTTTTGGAGAGCTGGGCCCCGGTCTTGGTCGCTTGAGAGCTGGGCTCAGGAATTGGTGTCTCGGAGCTGGGCTCGAAGACTTGCTGGCCGGAGAGCTGGGCCCCGATCCAGGTTTGCCTGAGAGCTGGGCTCAGGAGTTGGTGTCTTGGAGCTTCGCTTGAAGACTTGTCTTCCGGAGAGCTGGGCCCCGGGTCTTGATCGCTTGAGAACTGGGCTCAGGAATTGGTGTCTCGGAGCTGGGCTTGAAGACTTGCTGGCCGGAGAGCTGGGCCTCGATCCAAGTTTGCCTGAGAGCTGGGCTCAAGAGTTGGTGTCTTGGAGCTGGGCAAAAAGACTTGTCTTTCGGAAAGCTGAGCCTCGGTTCTTAATCGCCTGAGAACTGGGCTCAGGAATTGGTGTCTCAGAGCTAGGCTTGAAGACTTACTGGCTAGAGAGCTAGGCTCCGGTCCAGGGTTACCTGAGAGCTGGACTCAAGTCTTGATGTCTTGGAGCTAGGCTCAAAGACTTCTTGGCTAGAGAGTTGGGCCCCGGTCCATAGTTGCCTGAGAGCTGGCCTCAGGTCTTGTCTTGGAGCTAGGCTTTAAGACTTTTCTTCCAAAGAAATGGGCCCCGGGTCTTTGTCGCCTGAGAGCTAGGCTCAAGTCTTGGTGTCTTGGAGCTGGGCTCGAAGACTTGCCTTCCGGAGAGCTGGGCCCCGAGTCTTGGTCGTCTGAGAGCTGAGCTCAGGAATTGGTGTCTTGGAGCTGGGCTTGAAGACTTGTTGGCCGGAGAGCTGGGCCCCGATCCAGGTTTGCCTGAGAGCTGGACTCAGGAGTTGGTGTCTTGGAGCTGGGCTCGAAGACTTGTCTTCCGGAGAGCTGGGCCCCGGGTCTTGATCGCTTGAGAGCTGAGCTCAGGAATTGGTGTCTTGGAGCTAGGCTCGAAGACTTGTCTTCCGAAGATCTGGGCCCCGGGTCTTGATCATTTGAGAGCTGGGCTCAGGAATTGGTGTCTCGGAGCTGGGCTCAAAGACTTGTTGGCCGGAGAGCTGGGCCTCGATCTTGGATGTCCTCGAGCTGGGCTCGAAGACTTGGAGGCCGAAGAACTAGCTCCGGATTCTGGTGCCGGAAGGCTTGGTTCCGGGCTTTGATGTCTTGGAGCTGGGCTCGAAGACATGGTGGCCAGAGAGCTCAGCTCCAGGTTGCAACCTTCCTGCAAGGCAGATAACCTTTTGCGTAAAGAAAAATCTTTATTATTAATGGAAGAAAACCTTACACTATTGATAGTTTCTCCTCAAATTGCTCGCATTCCATGTTCGAGGGAACCTGGCACCGTCCAGGTCCTCGAGGTAGTAGGCCCCATGTGAGAGGGCCTCGGCCACCTTGTAAGGGCATTCCTAGTTTGGTGAGAGCTTGTCGCACTTTCGAGGTTGAGATGCTTCGGCTCGGTGTAGCACCAAGTCCCCGGGCCTGAAGACTTTTGGCCTTACCCGTGCATTGTAGTATCGAGCCACTCGTTGCCGGTATGCCGCCATTCGGAGCTGAGCTTTGTCCGTTGTTTCATCGAGGAGGTCTAAGTTGAGCAAAAGGTGTGCCGAGTTCTGTGCCTCGTCGTGCCGCTGTACTTATAGTGTGGGCACGCCAAGCTCAACCGAGATGACCGCCTCGGTGCTGAAGACAAGGTTGAAGGGCATCTCGTCGATTGCCATTCTGGACGTTATGTGATAGGCCCATAGAATACTTGGGAGTTCTTTTGCCCATCTGCCCTTGGCTTGGTCCAGCCAGGTTCTGAGCCCTTGGAGGATGGTTCGATTGGTTACCTCGGCCTCCTCATTTGTTTAGGGATGAGCTACCGAGGTGAAGCGATGTTGGATGCCGTGCTCAGTGCAGAACCCTTCGAACTCCAGGTTGTCAAATTGCCACCCGTTGTCAGTGATGATGTAGTGGGGGAGTCCGAAGCAGCAGATAACTGACTTTCAGAAGAATTGGCAGACATTGGCTTCGGTAATTCGAGCTAGCGATTCTGCTTCAACTTACTTGATGAAGTAGTTAATCGCCACTAGCAGGAACCTTCGTTGTCCAGGTGCAGGGGGAATGGTCATAGGATGTCCATTCCCTACTGAGCAAAGGGCCAAGGGGATGAGAGCTGGGAGATCGGTGCCGCCGGCTGGTGCTGTATATGGGCGTGGTGTTGGCATTTGTCGCACCTTTTAATAAAGTTGGTGGCATCCTCCCTCATGGCCTCCCAGAAGTATCCCTAGCGAAGAGCTTTGTAAGCCAGTGTTCTTCCTCCCACATGATTTTCATAGAGGCCTTCGTGTATCTCCTAGAGTACGGAAGGTCACCTCTGCAGGCTCGAGGCACTTCAGGAGCGGGTAGGAGTGAGACCGGTGGTAGAGCTAGCCTTCCATCAGAACAAACTGGGAGGCCTTCTTCTTGACGAGGCCAGCTTCCACGCGGTCCTCTGGCAAAGTGCCATCAGTGATGTACCTAACGTACCTATCCATCCAGCTCGGCTCGGGGGTGACTTGGTGCACCTCCTTTGGGCTTTCGTAGCTTGGATTATCGAGGTACTCGATGTAGGCGCGACCTAGTGATGAGTTCGGCAGGGTCGCGAGCCTCGACAGTGCATCCACGCATGCGTTCTTCCCCTGAGGGATATGGAAGATGATGAAGCATCGGAAGCTTGCTGTGTTGGAGCAGACCCGATCCAGGTACTTTATGATCTCGGGGTCTCTGGCCTCATATTCTCCGAAGACTTGCCCGGTAACTAATTGGGAGTTGGTGAAGACTTTCAAAATCTGCACGCCCAGCTCGTGGGAGACTTTCAGACCCGTGAGGAGCGCCTCGTACTCTGCCTGGTTGTTTGTTACGGTGAACTTGAAGCAGAGGGCACACTCTGCCACCACCCCATTGCTGTTGGTGAGGATGAGGCCTGCTCCGCTCCCACCAGAGTTGGACGTGCCGTCCACATAGAGGATCCAGGGCTCCTCCCCTGGTCCGAGCTCCGTTTGGCACTCCGTTATTGTCTGCTCCGATTCCTCGATGAGCCCGATGCATTCGACCATGAAGTCGGCTAGGACTTGGGCCTTTTGCGAAGATCTCGACCGGTACGCTATATCGAACTCGCTGAGCAGCAGGGACCACTTGGCTAGTCTTCCGGAGGTCTCGAGGTGGCTAAGTATGGTCCTCAACGGCTGATCCATCACGACCACGATAGGGGGTGCTTGAAAATATGGCCTGAGGTGCTTAGTAGACATTATTAGTACAAAAATGAGTTTCTCAGAGCGAGTATACCTGATCTCCACGTCGCGGGAGATTTTTTTGGTGTAGCACACCGACTTCTGGGATCTGTCCTCATCTGCACGGACGAGAACCGAGCTGACGGCTCCAGGTGTGACCACCATATAGAGTAGGAGCTCCTCCCCTTCTTCCGGTCTGGAGAGCAGCAAGGGAGAAGTCAAGAATTCCTTCAGCTCCTCAAAGGCCGTCCTGCACTCCTCCATCTAGGTGAAGTTGTGCATCTTGTGCAGTGCCTTGAAGAAGGAAAGACAGCGATCGGTCGACCTCGAGATGAACCAGCTCAGGGCGGCGATATGCCCCGTTAGGCGCTGAACCTACTTCTTGGACGTCAGGTGTTCCAAGTCAATGATCACCTGGACCCTCTCCGGGTTGGCTTCGATCCCCCTCTGAGTGACCATGAAGCCAAGGAACTTTCCCGCCGTGACTCCGAAGGTGCACTTCGCGGGGTTCAACTTCATCTGGTGCTCTTGGAGGTTATGGAAGGCTTCAGCGAGGTCGGCGGCATGGTCCGAGCTCAGCTTGCTCATGACAAGCATGTCATCCACATACACCTGCATGTTCTGGCCGATCTGGTCCTTGAAGACCCTATTGACCAGATGCTGGTATGTGGCTCCGGCATTCTTCAGACCAAATGGCATCATCTTGTAGCAGTATGTCCCTTGGTCGATGATGAAGGCGGTGTGCTCCTCGTCCTCATGGTACATCCGGATCTGATTGTATATGGAGAATCCATCCATAAATGAAAGCAGCATGTGCCCTAAGGTGGCATCCACTAGCTGATCGATCTTCGGTAGGGGGAAGCTATCCTTCGGGCATGCCTTGTTGAGGTCAGTGTAGTCTACACAGATCCTCTATTTGCCATTGTTCTTTTTCACCATCACCACATTCGCCAGCCAGCTCGGATATTGCACCTTCCGAATGAAACCAGTGGCGAGGAGTTTGTTTACCTCCTCATTGATGGTCGCCTGCCTTTCTGGGGCGAAGCTTTTTTTCTTCTGCCGAACTGGCCTATACTTTGGGTCAATGCTCAGCTTGTAAGTGATGATGTCGGGAGGAAGACCTGGCATATCCGCCACCATCCAGGCGAACACATCTGCATTCGCCCGCAGGAACTCCAAAAGGTAGGCCCTCTCCTCCTCCTGCAGCTGGGCCCCAATCTGCACCATCTTTGCAAGGTCATCTCCGAGCAGATAAGAGAGTAGGCATTCGATCGGGCCTCCCCTGGGGTCTTGAGCCCTTTAGTCAAGATCGTCCACCCTCGGATCACCCTTGAGGATCTTGGCCCCGGGGAGGGTTTGGAAGCAATGCTGCACCGGCTAGGGTGCTCCCCTCATCTCCCCGATGCTGTAGGGAGTTGGGAACTGTACAAGTAGTCTCTTGGTGGAGACGACGGCATCGAGCAGGTTGAGCCCAGGTCAGCCTAGAATCATGTTGTAGGCGGAAGGAAGCCTGACAATCGTGAAAGTCACCATGATGATGCTCTGCCATGGTGGGGTCCTGGTAGTGACTGGAAGAGTAATTTCTCCCTCCACCCTTACAGAATCACCTATGAAGCTAACAAGGGGAGTGTGCACAAGTCAGAGTTGAGCAGGAGAATGATTCATCCTGGAGAAAGCATCGTAGAAATGTACATTTGTGGAGCTTCCACTATCAACCATGATGCATTTTACAGGATGCTTCGCGGTCATCATCTCGACGACCATGGCATCATTATTTACAATTTTTCTCCCGTCTTCCCCTTCCCTCATAAAGGAGAGTACATTTTCAGAATGCCCTGCCCCCCGGGCCTTCTTGGGTGCGTGCTCGGCTCCCCAACATATCATCCCTACTACCTTCTTGGTAGGGCGATTGTCGACCGCTGGAGCTGGCGGGAGAGCGACGAGTGCCTGAGGTTCTGCTTGAGGTCTGCCTCCCACAAACCTCCCGAGGTAGACCCTCTTGATGAGCTCTTCAATTTTCCACTTGAGGTTGCGGCATTCCTCAGTGTCGTGGCCGTGGTCACGGTGGAAGCGACAGTACTTCATTTTGTCATGGCCAGTGGACAGCTTCATCGGAGACAGGTGCCTCAGATAGTTCTCGCCTTCGATCTCCATGAGGATCTTCGTCCTCGGGATGAGGAGGGGGTGTAACTCCCTTCAGGAACGGGAGCGCCTCTCAGCCTTGGTCCTTGCCGGGAGCTCGGAGTTGGGGGTCGCAGCTTCTGTGTCCCGGATGCTTCGGTGGGGGTTGGCTTCTTCAGTAGCTTCCCGTCGAGCTCTCGCCTCGTATGATTCGCCTCCTCGGCATGGATGTACTTTTAAGCTCGGAGGAGGAGCTCGAAGTAGGTCTTCGAAGGCTTCTTGTCGAGCGAGTAGGTCAGGCGAGAGGTCCTGAGCCCTCGCTTCAAAGCCAGAATAGCAACCAGCTCCTCAAGATTGTAGATCTCCAACGCGACAGCCTTGAAATGGGCCACGTAGTCCCGCAGTGGCTCGTGGTCCTGCTGCCTGATGGAGAAGAGGCTGTCTGCCTCTCATGGCATCTTTCGACAGGTGTTGAAGTGGGCCATGAACCTCTGCCCCAGCTAGGAGAAGGAGTTGATGCTCTTCGGCTCTAGACGGGTGAACCACACCCGGGCTGCCTTTAGGAGAGTAGCAGGAAAGGTGACACAGAGGAGGGCATCGGTGGCCCCCTAGACCCTCATGAAGGCCCGGTAACTTTCTAGGTGGTTCAGGGGGTCGGTGGTCCCATCGTAAGGATCCACCTACGGTATACGGGACCGACCTGGGATCGGCCACCAAGATCATCGTGGCCTGTAGCTGCTATCGAGGTCGAAGCGCATCCCTTGATGCTCCTAGGTGATCACGTTCTGTTGGACCTGCAAGAAACATGGTTAGTGACTCAGGCCAGGGATTCCGGCGGGGGCACTCCGACGGGGGCCCCTCTTGATGGACTCCATGCTAGGAGGAGTGAATGGTGTGAGAGTGGGGTGCAAGTGTGTCGGGAGGATGGTGGCCGAGCCAGAGGGATTCTCTATGTGGCCTTTTCTCCTTCACTTGCTTGGATTTGGTGGTGTGTTGCTTTGTGGTTGAGCTTATACTTGTGTTTGCACTGGCGTACCTCCCCCCTCCGAGGGTGTCGAACGTTCTTTGTAGTCCAGGTGAACGTTGAGCACCTATCTCGGGACCTTTGCTGGGTTATCAGGCACATGCGGCGGTGTCTCGGGCCATGGATGGGACGTCTTTCCCGATTCATGATAAGGGAAGCTGTCATGTATTCTGACATTCCTTCTGGTCATCCCATTCTGGGAAGCCTCGTAGTGCCTCGATTGGGGGACCGCCACCCCCGGGATTTGAATCTCCTAGTTGACTTCCTCTTTCGAGTGGTTCAGGTGGTTGGTGAAGAGCGTGGTGTCTCGATCGGAGGGCTTCTCCCTTTTTTGGTGTAAGTAGCGACCGTGGGTAGTTATTGCGGCCTGGTGGGTGTCTCACTGCGATCCTCGGGCGGCTCGCCGGCGTCCTGGGATGATGGTGTTGTCTCCTTGCTCGTCGATACCTTCGCCCGAGCTGGGGGCTGAGCTGGAGTGGCAGGGCTCGACTCCGTGGGGCTCGGCCTCGATGTGGCTTCACTTGGCGGAGGAGGGCTGAGCTCGACTCCAGGAGAGCTAGACCTGACAGAGGAGGGCAGAGCGTAACCCCGGATCAGAGGACTCGACCTCGGAGAGGCTCCACATGGTGAAGGAGGGCAGAGCTCGACTCCAGACCACGGGGCTCGATCTTGAGGGATTCGATCTGGGGGGCGCCGCTCGGCTCCGGCCTAAGTGTCCCAGGCTCATGGGCTCGACCTGGCGGAGGGTAGAGCACGTCCCTGGCCCAGAGGACTCAACCTCGGAAAGGCTCCATGTGGCGGAGGAGGGCAGAGCTCGACCTCGGACCACGGGACTCGATCTCGAGGGATTCGATCTGGGGGACGCCGCTCGACTCCGACCTAAGCATCCCGAGCTCGCGGGCTCGACTTGGCAGAGGACAGAGCTCGACTTCGGCGGGCAGCCCCGTTGTTCTGAGGGAGCTCAGCCAGGCGAAGGAGTCCGAGTAGAGTATCCGACGTGGCATCTGACAGCTACTCCACATCAGCGATCGTGCCACATCAAGGAAAAGTGGACCTATTTATAGGCTCAAATCCATAAGAGAAATCTCCAAATTGCCCTCCAAATAGCCATTTACAACATTTAAGAAAGAATAAACTTTTAAAAAAATGGTGGGGAAATGGTTGTATGGTCATGTGTGAAGTGCGCGCATGTGCTCGTGCGGGTGTTTGGCACATTGGAATTTTGAAACTCCAAAAAAAAAGTATGACAATCCCCTAAAAGTTTCAAAACTTATAAAATATTTAAATTCAGTAAATAATTTAAATAATAAAATTTTTAAACTTTTACTGTTCTTAGTTTAAGTACCTTTTTGGTTTAAACTTATATTTAGTATAAAATACACATAGTATGAAAATGAACTGGTCATAATGAAGGATAGCGCTATCTAGACCATATATTTGCCTTGATTTTTATAAGAGTTACTAGGAATTTATTCTAATCTCATAGTCGTGGCATCATAACTACTTTTACTAAGATAGATCCTCCAAGGATATGTGCAACAGAATCGTACATCGCTGAACGTACATCCTTAAATCTATTAAGAGCTATATTCAACATAACCATTGTGTACACTATAGGAACAAGATAGAGATAGGCTCCAAATTGGTGCTCTTAGATATTACATCAGAGGTCATTTTTCTTTGAACCTTAACCATGGGATTGCCATAACGGTAGGAGTCTACTCTGGTGACTAATACATAGGCTTAAGCCCCATCCTCCTCGATGTCTCATATGTTGTAGCCTTTAAAAGGCTTTTGGTCAAAAGATCTACCAAGTTATTTTTTTGATCTTATAAATTATAGTGATATCATTTTTTTCATTTTATTTCTTACAGCTTTATATCTGATTAGGATATAATTATTTATCTTTTTATTAGTTGTTTGTTAATTTAATAGATGATTAAAGCTCTACAATCATAATTTAAAGAATTTTTTAAAATTTTTAATAAATTTTTTTTATATCATTTATTAAATCTTTTAGTCATTGTGATTTAGTACATGCAGTGTCAAAAGTAGTTAATTCAGATTCTATGTACTTATAGTAATTATTATTTATTTACAAGAGTCCCAAGATACTACAACTCCTCCTAATAAGAAGAGAAACCTAATGGTAGACTTAGAGATGCAAATGGGTCATGTCGGACCGGGTCATGAGTGATCCCGATCCAACCTGATTTTTTGATCGGGTCTTAATATTAGACCCAGACCCAACCCACTAAAAAATTGAATCGAGTCGGGTTGGGTCTACTATTAGAATTTTCAATCCAATAGGTCATTCAGTTAAATCGGGTCCATAAATAATCCAGTTATAATCTAAAAAATCTGGATCTAAATATCATCCGGATAAAATATAGATAACTATATTTTTATTATTACATAGCTAACTATTATTAACCATAAAATAGATAACAAACAATATTATTTTCAAAATAAATTAAGATATAAAATTAATTATGACTCTATCTCTATGTTAAAAATAAGTTCCATATAAGTTTTAAATTATAATTTAAAGGTCCAAATAGATATAATTCTAATAATATTAGTACGTCGAATCGGGTCAGGTCAGGTCGGATCCAAATTCAGTAAACCAGACCCGACCCAAAAAAAGGAATGGATCTAATTTTAGGACCCAACCTGGATCCACGGGTCTGTAAAAATGGGTTAGATCGAATTTAAATGGATCGGGTCGGGTCGGGTCAGGTCACGGGTTAACCTGATCCATTTGCAGCCTTAGATGGACTTAACATCTAAGTTATCTATTATCCAATTGGTATTACTATAATCCTTAAGTACTTCTGGATAATCTGAGTATACTAGAGGGTAATTTAAGATTTTTTTAAGATATCTAAAGATTATTTCTAGAACTTTTTAATAATCTTTACTAGGATTACTAGTATATCTACTTAGTCTGCTTATTGTGTATGCTATATCTAGATGGATTTTATTTGAAAAATATAATAGAGATCTTATCATCTGGAAATATTATAATTGATTAAAAGTTCTTTTAAATTTTTAATTAAGTAAGAACTATGATTATAAGGGTTAGAGATAGGATTTAAATCAAAATATTCAAACTTTTTAAGCATTTTTTCTATTGAATGTGCTAGGCTTATTACTATTCCACTATCTACTCTTTTAAGCTTCATTCCTAAAATTATATCAGCTTCTTCTAAGTCCTTCATATCAAAATTATTTAATAAATTACTTTTAGTTTCTTAAATTGCTTTCATTGTTATTCTAAATAATAATATATCATCTATATACAAGCATAATATTATAAAATTTGTATCCTAGTTTTTATAATATATACATTTATCATATTCATTTATTTTAAAGTTATTTTTTAAGATAATCTTATCAAACTTAATATGACATTCTCTAGGAGCTTGTTTTAAACCATAAAATGATTTTATTAGTCTACATATCTTATGTTCTTATCCTTTTATTTCAAATCCTTGATATTGGTTTATATAGATTTCTTCTTCTAATTTTTTATTTAAAAATATAATTTTTACATCTATTTGATGGATTATTAATTTATGAATAGAGACTAAAGCTATTAAAGTTCTTAAAGTTATTGTCCTAGCTATAGGAGCATAGGTATCAAAGTAATATATCTCTTTTATTTTGATAAAGTCAGGCGATCACATAATTCTAGTGTAAGAGCAGCCTAGAAGATCAAGAAAAAGAAGACCCTAAAGATGTACCAGGATACTATCACCCTAACTCCAAGACTAGTTGCCCGAATGGTAAGCAACAAAGGAGGCAATCCAGTTAGCAGCACTATTCGTCTCCCGATAGACATGACAGATGGAGGCACTCAAGGGTGGCCGGAGGGAGCTCTATATATCACAAAGAAGAAGATGGGCATCGGGATACTCCACCCTATCTGAATCTAGGGGATAACAGTGGAAAAATCTCCCTCAATGAGGATTTTCCTAGCATGTAAGTCATGAACAGCTCTGGTGATGCCAGCCTAAGGAGCTCTAAGCCTAGTCTTTGAGATCGAGGCCTCATGAAGAAAAAGGCCTCCAGCCGCAAGAAGCCTGCCATCGACATTCCGAATAACATATCCTGTACCACCAGATGTACCACATACACTACCATCAAAGTTTACCTTGACAAACCCTAGAGGGGGGCACCCAGGAGATATAGATAGCCCTCCGGATAGTTACCGAGGCAGCAAGGGGTCCCAGAGATCTAGGATCGCGGGGTCGTAACATTGTCATAATGGAAAAACTTCATCGCCATAAGCACAGCTCTCTGAAGAATTCGGTGTGCCGGAGTGGCCAGCTAGTCAAAAACCAGCATGTTTCTAGACAACCAAATATGGTAGGCAATATAGGCATAGTGGTGACCATCCTTAGCCAGCTGTTGCTGGAGCATGTCAAGGAAGGAGCACAGCCATGGCCCATCATCCTTATTCTAAGGCCACCACCCAACCTGCCTCTAGATCAGCCTTATCCTGGGGCAACTAAAACTAGTATGCTTAGTGGACTGATCTTCTAAGCCACAGACCAAACAGGCTGTCAACATATCCATACCCCTATGCCTAAGCAGAGTCCTCGTAAGGAGGCGAATCCAAGCCATCTTCTAGAGAAAGAGGTGCACTCTAGGATGGATAGGTGTCTCCAGATCCAAGCTACCACCATCCTCATATCAGAGGGTCTCCTGTACAAGTCAAAGATGATGCTTGAATGGACCTTGGGGTAGCAAGATTGATCCCACACTCTCAAATCCTGACATCGATGACTTGGGATTGGGATGGCAAAAATCTTGTGTGCCAGGTGTCTCCTAAAGAGTCTGGTAATCTCTTAAGTTCTTCATATCTTGCCATCATCAATCATAAAAAAAACCCCTCAAATCCAGCAGGCCACTTTTCTCACTATGATGGGCAGACTAATACTCATCAGGTCAGTTTTATGTTCTATTCCTGTTTACGTTCTAGCGAACACTATGTTACCTACTACTTGCTTGAGGGAGATGGAGCAGATGTTCTGGAGTTTCCTCTGGAACTCCAGTCATGACAGTCATGGCATTCACTTGGTATCTTGGGACACTGTCTATCAGCCGATCAAGGATGGAGGACTTAGGATTCAGTCCCTATTGGACAAGAGGGAGGTACTTATCACCATACATGTAGTGAGATTTCTTCTCCAGCCCAATTACCTGTGGAGCAGGGTAATATGGGCCCGATACGGTACATGGAGCCAGAGATCTCAGATCTAGTCTACTCGTGGTTGCTCTTTCATCTGGAGGAAGATCTGTGCCCGTGGCTCCACCGTGTTTGCCCATGTCAGATGTTTGATTGGCGATGGGTCTATGATTGATGTCAGTCAGGATGCATGGATTTCTAGCTTACCTCTCTCCAGGTGTTCAACATACGAGTATGGAGCTAGCCGATACCCTTCATGTTTATATCATGTTTTTTAAACTAAACTATTTGACTAGTAATCTAACTTTATATCTTTTGATTATTTCACTTGGCCTTAATTTTTTTTAAAAAAATCATTTTATTCTTATAGATGTATTTCCTGAAGGTAAATCAGTTAAAATCCAGCTTTTATTTTTTAGGATTGATTAAATTTTACTATCTATAGCTTCCTTCCAATGTGATGATTCTAATAATGGCATCACCATATCATACATAGAAGGTTCACTCTTTACTAAAAATGTGAAGAAGTCTTCCCCAAAATCTTTCTCAACTATTTTTCTTTTACTTCTTAATTTAGATCTAGTTTCTACTTTTGGTTCTATAGCTCTAGTAAAAGATATTTCATATTCCACGGATCTAAAAATTCTAGTCTTAAAAAAATACATCCTCGAAGAAGAAGGCATCTCTAGCTTCTAAGATTGAGTTGTCTGTTATATTACTAACCTCTAATTTTATTACTGAGAATCTATAGGTATTACTATTTTGGATATTGTCTATAAATACAGCATCTATAATCTTACATCTTAGTTTTCTCTTTTTGGGTTCAGAAATATTAACCTTGGCTAGGCACCCCATACTTTTAGAAAATCTAGGTTAAGAGTCATTCCTTTTCAAAGTTCATAAGGAGTATTGCCACTATTCTTAATAGGTATCCTATTTAGGATGAAGGAAGAAGATAGAAAAGCTTCTCCCAATAAATTCTTAAGTATGCCGAAACTAATAAGCATAGTATTTACTATATCCATGAAGGTACGATTTTTACATTCAGCTACACCGTTAGACTATAGAGAGTAAGGAATAGTTACTTGATTAATTAAAACATGTTCTTGATAGAATTGAAAGAATTCATTCGAGGTATACTCCCCTCCTGTATCATATCTAAGAATTTTAATCTTCTTTTCTTATTGATTTTCTACTTTATGTTTATAAATTTTAAACTTATTAAAGATTTCATTTTTAGATTTAATTAGATAACAATAACAGTATCTAAAAAAATCAACTATAAAGGTCATTATATACCTATTGCCACTATAGATTACAATCTTGGTGGAGTTACATACATCACTATATATTATCTCAAAGATTGAAGAATTTTTTTAACTAATTTGAATGGTTTTCTTAGTTGTTTACATACATCACTATATATTATACTCTCTCTCTTTGCCAAGCGAATGCCCCATGTACACCCCATTTCCTCATCGATCAAGCAAAAAGCTAGCAACCTCTCTTGCCTTTCAATGTCTCCGGAGTCCTAATTGGTCTAGTAACCGATTGCTTTCTCTTAAGCGATTATGCTCCCCCTTTTCTCATCGATCCAATGCCTAGCGATAAGGTGGTGACCTCTCTAGCCTCTTGGTATCTTCGAAGTCTTGATTTGACTAGTGAGCAATCTCTTTCTGCTGAGCGGTTAGAAGTTCTACTTTCTCCAACGATCTTAGTTAGGGATTAGGGTTTCTACTTTTTTGCCCCTATTTGGCTAGCGAGCATCCTATTTTTTTGATGTTTTTTTTTTATAGGATTAGATATTGTTGAGATATAAGGGATATACCCATTTACAATGGATCAAGGAAATTATTTGCGATTCATTAAATATAAATTGATCTCTCAAAATTGGAGGAGAGACAAGTGATCAAGGTCGATATATGCCCCAATCTGATCAAGGTGAAAGGCCAATCAAGGTGCAAGGCCGATCAAGATGCAAGGCCGATCAAGGTACAAGGTCGATCTATGTTTGAGGTCGATCGATACCCAGGGTTGACATGTAACCAAGCAAGATTCAAGATATAAGATTGACCTGTGCACAAAGCCGATTCGGACGTAAAGCCAATCAACCACTATGGCTGACCTGAGCATCCAGTCAGTCATGATAGAAATTCGATCAATTTATTAAGCTGATCGAGAAATAAAAATAATAGAGAGTGAGGAAGTACCTCTACCAGAATAACTGATTATAGTTATTATATGCATGTGGTAGTTTCTAATAGAACTAACCGCTTCATGCCCTTCTAATTGAATTTAGTTAAGGCTCAAGCCTATAAATACCGGTAAATGGGAGCCTCCGAGAGGTAAGTGAGTTCGACTTGCAAGAACACTCTCATTTCTCTAGCCATTTTTTTCTCAAATCCTTTATATATTTCACCCGAATCCTTTTGCTGACTTAATCATCAGAGTGTCCCCCACCGGAATCCCTCCGGTGAGTAAACTTATTTTGCAGGATCAGAAGGAGCCTAATCGAGCAAATTCATCGGTGCTTTGGAGTCACATCAGTTCGATAACAATAAATTAGCGCGCCAGGAAGAGGAAAGAGATAAATCTTTAGAAATCTTGAAAGGAAAAATAGTGAAAGGAAAGGCACAGAATATTTCTGCTGGGAGAATTCGCCCATCATCCAAGAAGAACGATCCACTTCCAGATAATGAGAATGTAGTCCCTGCTATTAGTTCAGGCCAGCAACAATTTGGAGTTTTATTGAACAAGATGGAAGTCCTTACTGTCGCTGTACAAAACCTTCAAGAAATGGCGGTCAGCGGACAGCAGCAACCTATTGCTTCCAAATGCAGCCGATGTTACCTTTGCATGAGATCCAATGCCCAAGTCCAAGCAATCGTTCTTGTCATCAGTGATCATCAAGCTGATGCTCCCCCACATGACGGAGTTCCCAACCCCATGATCATGAGGAAGGTTGGAATAAGGGGAAACGCCCTAGATCCTACTCAATTTTTTCCAATGAATCAACCCCTAGAAGCGCCCAACGGAGCCCAGATACTTGGAAGAAGGATCATTTTGAAAGGAAATTCTGTAGATTAGAATTGCAAGTCGCCAGGCTTGATGACCAAAGGAGGACTGAAGATAGAATGATTACCTATGATATACAACCACCTTTCTCTAAGAAAATCATGGAAGAAAAAGTTCCATCTCATTTCAAGATTCCCCAGTTGGAGCCTTATGATAGAATAACTGATCCCCTTGATTACTTGGATAGCTTTAAAGCTCATATGTTGATCTAGGGAGTGATGGATGCCCTTCACTATCTTGCATTTCTGGCCACCCTCAAAAAAGCTGCTAGGATGTGGTACTCGAGTTTTCGACCAGTTATTATTTACTCCTTTAAATAATTAGAAAGATTATTTATATCTCATTTCAAGACTAGCCAGAAAATGCCAAGGTATTCGGACAGCCTCTTCTTCATTCAATAGTAGGAAGGTGAGATATTGAGAGACTATGTGGCCCAATTTAACTCTGCCACATTAGAGATCCCTGACCTCAACGAACATGTTGCCATGTTAGCGATGAAGAAAGAGCTTCGGGCATCTCGATTCACTTTTTTCTAAGATAAAAGGTTTCCTGTTAACTACTTCGAGTTGCTGGCACATGCCCAGAAATATGCCCAAGCCAAAGAACAGGCTTCTAGCCGATGCCAAGTAGAAGGAAAGCCGACATCAAAAAAGAAAAAAATTAAATGCAATGGACTTCGATCTCCCAACGACATGCCGAACTAGCGGCAAAATACAAAGTCGAAGAATCTGATCGGCAAAAGTTATGTTGGCAAATATGATGCTTATGCTCCTCTGTCTATCCCTAGGGAGAAAATATTGATGGAAATCGAAAAGGAAAGCTTCCTCCAAAGGCCACGGTCGATGCGAGCACCAGCAGCCTCACATAACAAATCTAAGTATCGCCATTTCCATAGAGATCATGGACATACCACCGAGGAATGTATCAAGTTGAAAGATGAAATTGAAGACTTGATTAAGCATGTATATCTAGGGAAGTATGTCCACAACCAAGACCGCCTAGCTGAGATAGCAACCCCAATGCAAATCACCGATGGTACGGAACTTCCTAACCAGTGGCCTACCGATGGCATGGTCGGCATGTTGCACCATCGGCCACATCATGAAGATGGTGGTTTCCCAAAGAGACCTCAAAGAAATGATGCCATCTGCTTTTCTGATGATGACTTGCAGGGAGTCCAAGTACCCTATGATGATCTTGTTGTAATATCTGCTATGATAGCAAAGTATGATGTACGTAGGATTTTGATAGACAATGGAAGCTCAACTAAAGTTTTACTCTATGATGCCTTTCTCAAAATGAATTTTTCTATAGATAAATTACGAAGAACATCAACACCCCTGACTGAATTCGACAGAAATTTTGTAGGGGTGGAAGGAGAAGTAACTCTTCCAGTAACACTCAGGACTGAATCAAAGCAGAAAATGCTCCCGATCATTTTTATGGTTGTCCAAACACCTTTAGCATATAATGCCATTTTAGGATGACCCGTCCTAAATAAATTTCAAGCTATCGTCCCCACTTACCATCTGCTGGTCTGATTCCCTACTTAAAATGGAATCGGTGAAATAAAAGGGGATCAACGGATGACATGCCAGTGCCTGATGATTCAAGACCGACCACCGATCGACAAAATGACTCCAAAATAGATAGACCGCCGAGATTAGACTGAAGAAGCTGGAGAACCAGTGGAAAGAACCATTCCCATACCTCTCACAATAGATGATCTGACTAAGGTGGTTCGGATCGAAAGTCTATGTTGACTCCGTTATTGATTTTGATGATAAGTAAAACGGTTAAGTATAAGTTGAGTACTAATGATTTTCTTGAAGTATATTTTTCTTGAAATAGGTGTTCAAAAATTTGAAGAAGCTTATTTGTTTGAAGAAACCAAGTTTGAATGAAAAGAATTGCTCAAAGAGGACTTAGAAAGTCAAGATTTGCTTGATCAGATATTTGAGTTAAGTAGAAATGTGTTTCAGCTCAAGTTCAGAGATTGCTATGAAGTTTTCACTAAGGTGTCGACTCAAAGTATCGACACATGATACCAAGTGTTGACACATGAAAGTGAAGTGTCGACTAAGGCTGGTATGCAAGAATGTTTCAGATGGCACGGTTGAAGTGTCAACACATGGACCTGAAGTATCGACTAAAAGTGTCGACACATGGATCAACATATCGCATAAGATTTTCAAGCCACAGAACTTGCTGGAAATGAAGAACAGTTGAAGTGTCGACACATGGAAGCAAGGTATCAACTCAAAGTGTCGACTCAACTGAGTAAGTATCAATACATCTGAGATTTCCAAAGAACCAGATTGAAGATTTTTGAACTGGGTGTCGACTCATGAAGTTCAAGTGTCGACAGGAAGTGTCGACTCACAGCCTGAAGTGTTGACACATGGAGTTCTGGAAACAGTAATGGCTAGTTTTTCAAACACAGAACTCGACCCTTTTGCCCTCCAACGGTTAGTTTTTCAAGTCTAATGGCTAGAAACAGGATTTGAGACCTTGGAGAAGTATTTATATGCTCCAAATCAAATTAAATTGATAACTATTGAATATTACTGAAGAGAATAAGAAAAGAGCATTCAAGTGAGAGCTTTAACTCCTATTCATTGAAGATTCAACTACTCTCAAGCAAAAGCAAGCCTCCAAGCATTCAAGAGCCTTCAAGAGCATTGAAGATCATCCATTCTTGAGCATTCAAGAGGCTTCAACAAGTTCAAAGCACTTCTACATTGAGCTTCAAAGAGATACCCGCTTTTGTTTAGAAAGCTTACTTTGTTTAATTGCTTGAAATCTTTATTTGTTGTAAGGGTTCTTGGTTAGCCTATTGTAAAACCAAGGAAGGTTATTGGTGAGCCTTTGAAAACCAATTAGGTTGGTGGTTAGCCCGCAAAACCACTTAGATTCTTGGTTATCCCGGAAAATCAAGGAAGGTTGGTGGTTAGCCCGTAAAACCATTTAGGTTCTTGGTTAGCTGGTAAAATCAAGTGAGATTTTGACTTGTTGGTCTTGTGAAAATAAGTTGGGTTTTTGATTAGTAAGCCTACAAAACTAATCAACTGTAATCATGTGATTATAGTGAATTCCCAAGGGGATCTTGGGGAGTGGATGTAGGTGCATTGGATAGCATCGAACCACTATATCTCTTGGTCTTTGTGGTTGATTGATCTCTGTTCTCGCTTATTATTTATTTCTCTTTAATTTCGCTGCACTTTTATTTTAGAGCATTACAATTGAATTCATAGTACCTTGCTTATTTAATTGTTGAATTGGATTGCATTGCATTGTATCAAGTAAAGTAATTTTAAATTTTAGAGTCCCAATTCACCCCCCCTATTGGGTTACTTATTGGGCAACAAGTGGTATCAGAGCCCTGTTCTCAGAATATAGGTTTTACCGTCTTGAGTAAAGATCTATGGCAGCCCCAATTGGTACTAGCGTAGTTGAGGGTTAAGCCTCAAATAAACCTCTATTTTTCAATGGATCAAATTATACATATTGATTATAATTTATGAAGAGTGATAGATAAGGGTCCTCATACTCCTTCAATAGTGGTTAATGGTGTTTCCATCCCAAAGCTCGGATAGGATTGGGATGAAAATGACATTAAGCAATCCAAGATCAATACCAAGGTAATGAATCTTCTCTATTGTGTATTAGATCCTAGTGAATTCAATAGGATATATAGATGCACTTCTACTAAAGAAATATGGGACATACTTGAAGTTACCCATGAGAGTATCGATCAAGTAAAAAATACTAAAGTAAATATGTTAGTGCATACTTATGAGATGTTCCGAATAGAACCTAATGAATCAATCACTGATATGTACATAAGATTCACTAATATTGTAAATGGAATAAGAAGTCTTGGAAAGGTTATGTCTAATGCTGATCTTGTGAATAAAATTCTCAAGTCACTTCCAACATCGTGGGATCCGAAGGTGACTGCAATTCAAGAAGCCAAGGATATTAACAAACTACCTCTAGAGCAGCAAGTTGGATCACTCATGACTTATGATCTTAATTTGAAATAAAAATCAATGGATATGGATAAAAAGAAGAAGGGGATCGCTTTCAAGTTAAACATACAAGAAGAATCCTCAATAAATGAGTCCAAAGATGAAGAAGAAGATGAAGGTGAAGAAGCCCTCCTTGCATGGAAATTCAGAAGATTTATGAAGAGGATGAAATTTCCTTACAGAAAGAAATATCAATCAAAAGAAAAAGGAAAAGAGAAAGAGAAGGAAAAGGAGAAGGAAATACCTACATGCTTCGAATACAAGAAGTCGGGACACTACAGTTTGATTGTCCTCTCCTTAAGAAGTCTAGGAAGAAATTAAGAAAGAAGACAATGATGGCCACCTGGAGTGACAGTGAAGACTCCAGTTCTGAAGAAGAGCAAACTGAAGTAGCAAATCTTTGTTTAATGGCACATCAAGACAGTGATGAGGTAAATTCCGATACCGAGATTGATTTGACATCTGATGAACTTAGAAATGCCTTTGATGAACTCATGCATGATTATAAACTAATTTTAAGTAAAAATAAAAAGTTAAAAAAGCATGCAAATAGTTTTTATCTTGAAAACAATTCTTTGCTAAATGATGTTAGTGATTTAAAATCTAAATTGGATGTTTTAGAAAAGAAAAACAATGCTTTGTCAATGAAAAATATAGTTTTGAAAAGATCTAAGAATGTTACTTCAAATGGTGATCTTTTAAAGAAAAATAAAGATTTAGAATTGGAAAACACTAAGTACAAAAATGAACTTGAAAAGACAAAACCTTTTGTTGACAAATTTATTTATAGTTAAGAAAAGTTAAATCTATTTTTGAATAGTCAAAGAGCTGTTTTTAATAAAGCAGGATTAGGGTATAAACCATTAAAGCAACAAAAGTATTTCAAAAACTTTTTTATACCTACATCATCTAGCTTCACTTGTTTTTTATGTAAAAAATTAGATCATAAATCATTTCAATGCAATTTAAGAAAAATCACTTCTTTTGGTAAAGTGTGGGTTCCAAAAGGAACCATTTTGAATGCTAACCCTAAAGGACCCAAGTTGGCTTGGGTACCTAAAAACAAAGCTTGATTTTATTGCTGGTGTGTCTTGCAACCAAGGAGAACAAAAGACTTTGATATCTTGATAGTGGTTGCTCAAAGTACATGACTGGAGGTGTGAAGCAATTCACTTTCCTTTAAGCTTTGAATGGAGGGAGTGTGACCTTTGATGATAATAGTAAAGAAAAAATCATTAGTATTGGTAAGGTTTACATAACTCCTTCTAATTATATTAGTAATGTACTTTTAATTGATGGTTTGAAACACAATCTTTTAAGCATTAGCCAGTTTTGTGATAAAGGTTTTCAAGTAGTTTTTAAATCATCATATTGCATGATTGCTAGTCTGAATATATATGGAGTACAGTTCATAGGAAAAAGGCATAGAAATATTTATTTGGTAGATTTGGATGATCTATCTTTGCCTAATGGAGAATGCCTTGTTGCAATTAATTCTACCAAGGATGAGACTAGTTAGCTTTGGCATAGAAGATTAGGGCATGCTAATATGTATCTACTTTCAAAACTTTGCAAAAAGAATTTAGTTAGAGATTTACCTGAACTTTGTTTTGAAAAAGATAGAATTTGTCAAGCATGTCAATTTGGTAAATAAGTTAAAATCTCTTTTAAACCAAAAGATTTTGTAACTACTAGTAAACCACTAGAACTATTTCATATGGATCTCTTTGGACCAATTAGAACATCCAGTCTAGGAGGCAAGAGATATGGATTAGTCATAGTGGATGATTTTTCGAGATTTACATGAATTTTCTTTTTAGCACAAAAAGATAAATCATTTTCTGCTTTCATAAAGTTTTATCGAAAAGTCTCAAATAAAAAAGGTGTTTCAGTTATTTACATTCGCAATGATCATGAAACTGAATTTGAAAATCAAGATTTCAAAAATTTTTGTAATGAAAAAGGAATTGAACATAATTTTTCTGCACCTAAGATACCTCAGCAGAATGAGGTAATAAAAAGAAAAAATTATACTTTGAAAGAAATGGCACGCACTATGCTTTGTGAAAATGATTTATCGAGATATTTTTGGACTAAAACCATTAATACTGCATGTTATATTTTAAATTAAGTTTTAATCCATCCTATTTTGAAAAAAAACTTCTTATGAACTTTGGAACCAAAGAAAACCAACTTTAAAATATTTTCAAGTTTTTGGTTGTAAATGTTTTATTTTAAATAATGGAAAAGATAATCTTGGAAATTTTGATTCCAAGTCTGATGAAGGTATCTTTTTAGGATACTCCACATCAAGCAGGGCATACAGAGTTTTCAATAAAAGCACTTTGGTTGTGGAAGAGTCAGTACATGTTGTTTTTTAAGAATCAACTAACAAATCCTTTAGAAAAGAGGATACATCTGATGAATGTGCAGGTGCTGACAAGCTTCAAAAGTTGACACTGAATGATCAACCTCAGCCAAATGAAGAAGATCAAGACAAGAATGAGAAAGGTGATGACACTCCAAAGCATCAAGATCTACCTAAGGAGTGGAGGTATTCTCATGGACATCCGAAAGAATTAATCCTAGGTGATCCATCTAAAGGGGTAAGAACTCGAGCCTCAATTAGAAATGAATATGATTATATAGCTTTTGTATCACAAGTAGATCCTAAATGTTTTGAAGAAGCTAAAAAAGATCCTAACTGGATTAATGCCATGCAAGAAGAACTAATTCAATTTGATAGAAATAATGTTTGGACATTAATAGAAAGACCATCTAATATTTCTATCATTGGCATAAAATGGGTATTTAGGAATAAATTAGATAAAAATGAAATTGTTGTTAGGAATAAAGCTAGGCTAGTTGCTAAAGGCTACAACCAAGAGGAAGGAATTGATTTTGATGAAACTTTTGCTCCTATTACTAGACTTGAAGCAATTAGACTATTATTAGCATTTGCTTGTTTTATGAAATTTAAACTATTTCAAATGGATGTTAAGAGTGCTTTTTTAAATGATTTTATAACTGAAAAAGTTTTTGTTAAACAACCACCTGGATTTGAAAATCATGCGCATCTTGATCATATTTTTAAATTACACAAAGCACTTTATGGATTAAAGCAAGCACCTCGAGCCTGGTATGAGAGACTCAATAAATTTTTAATTGAAAATAAATTTTCTAGAGGCAATGTTGATAAAACACTATTTTTGAAAAAGAAAGATAATGATTTATTAGTAGTACAAATATATGTTGATATCATTTTTGGTACTACTAATGAACTTCTTTGTCAAGAGTTTGCTAAGCTAATGCAGGGTGAGTTCGACATGAGCATGATGGAAGAACTCAATTTCTTTCTTGGATTCCAGATCAAGCAAACTACAGATGGTATCTTCATCAACCAAGCTAAGTATGCAAGAGAAATTATAAAGAAGTTTTGGATGGAGACTACTGAAGCAATAGGTACACCTATGAGCCCCTCTTATAGACTTGATAAAGATGAACATGATAAATCAGTAGATCAAAAGTTATATAGAGGTATGATTGGCTCTTTACTATATCTAACTGCTAGTAGACTAGATATAATGTTCAGTATATGCATATGTGCCAGATATCAGTCTGAACCTAAAGAATCACATTTAATGGCTGTTAAACGCATTATTAGATATCTATCTAGTACTGTTGATATTGGTTTATGGTATTCTAGAAATTCATCTACTGAATTGATTGGATATTCTGATGCTGATTTTGCTGGTTATAAATTGGATAGAAAGAGTACTAGTGGTACTTGCCAATTTCTTAGAGTTAACTTAATCTCATGGTTTAGAAAGAAACAAACTTTAGTTGCACTATTTACAACTGAGGTTGAGTATATTGCAGCAGGAAGTTATTATGCTCAAATCTTGTAGATTAAGCAATAACTTGAAGATTTTTGAATCAAGTTGGCTAGTACACCTATTAAATGTGATAATACCAGTGCTATTTGCTTGACTAAAAATCCTGTTCAACATTCTAGGAGTAAACATATTGAAATTAGACATCATTTTATTAGAGATCATGTAGAAAATAATGATGTTATGCTTAAATTTATTAGTACTGAATTTCAATTAGCTGATATTTTGACTAAACCTCTTCTGGAAGATCAATTTTGTATGATTAGAAGAGAGCTCGGGATCATTAATCCTTTTGATTAAATTTTTCCTATATTTGACTCAAAATTAGATCAATTCGACCACAATCATGATCAATCTTACTCAATCATTATAAATTTTTCTTTAAATTTATCATATTTTCAATAATTTTGATCAATTCTTGAATCTCTTAATTTTCAGTTTTTAAGTCGATGTGTCAACACATTGATGTGTCGACACCTGAATTGTCAACACATTCATGAGTCGACACTTAAACGGCAGTAGACTGAGAATAAAGGATTTTCTGAATGGTTTTCTTCCCATTTCTTTCTCTCCTTCGAGCCAACACATGTTCTAAGGTATTCCTCACTGTTCTTCCCATTGTTTCACGTTTTAAACCCATTATTTCTTTGATTTGGATACCTGGTAGTTCGGATTTTGTTGGGTTTCTTCTTCCATTTGGATTTTGAGCTTTAGAAACCCTAGATTTCAACCAAAATCTTGTCCAAATCTTTATTCCAAGCAATGGGACCCTGAAAGCAAGTAGTCCGTTGACCTCGTCAGTCAAATCAGGAAGAAGAGCAAAGGGTGAAGGCCAGACATGAGGCTAGAGCTCCTGATCCGCCCATACGACCACTTTTTGTACCCTCTAGCAGGATGAGCTCGAAGACCATTGTGGGGGATGATGAGTGGACATCACTTTTGTCGACCAGTAGCATTTTAGGATCGGACAGTGGATTTGATAGGCTGATTTGACTTTATTTTGCTCACTCAGCGAGAAATATTATCCCGAGCTTATGCGAGAGTTTTATGGATCACTCGCTCGTGGGTCTGATGGATGGATGGCATAGGTGAGAGACCAGGATATCCCTGTTTCATCAGAGGTTCTAAGCAGAGTATGGGACATTCCGATGACTGGATCAGTGGTGGACAGCTTGATGGATAGAGTGAATGGACTTCAGTGCATCTTTGAGTCTGATATACTGCCTAAGGGAGCCACCGTCCCGCATCCCGACTATCTGCAGATATGAGACTATTACATTACATTGTCGCCAGGATACAATTGCCGAAGATTGAATACTTCGATTACATCACTGAGCGGGAGTTGCTAGTGATGGTCTCTTTGGTTTAGTGCATGCCCGTCTGTATTACAGTGCTTATGATTCACCAGATGATGGAGGTGTCGACTAGCCAGTGACTCTGCCTGCCCTATGGGATGGGATTGATTGTTTTATTCAGAGAGTACGGTATTAGCTTTGAGGACGAGCCGTTCCGCATGCTACTTCAAACTGATGTGTATGACATCAGGTCATTACACCGGATAGGTTATCATCTATTCCGAGGCCAGTGGACTTGCAGGATATCTGGTCAGGCCGAGGACAAAGCTGATGATGATGATGCTACAGAGGAGGAGCGCATCCTCTCTGGCGAGGCAGGACCCAGCGAGAGTCAGCTTGAGACTGTAGCACAGCCAGCGGTTGCATCTCAGTTTGATCCTACTACAGCACGGCCTCAGCCAGCTCAGATGGAGACTCCAGCAGTTTTTGATAGCTTATTGGATTTGATGGACAGAGTGAATGGACTTCAGTGCATCTTTGAGTCTGATATACTGCCTAAGGGAGCCACCGTCCCGCATCCCGACTATCTGCAGATATAAGACTATTACATTACATTGTCGCCAGGATACAATTGCCGAAGATTGAATACTTCGATTACATCACTGAGCGGGAGTTGCTAGTGATGGTCTCTTTGGTTTAGTGCATGCCCGTCTGCATTCTAGTGCTTATGATTCACCAGATGATGGAGGTGTCGACTAGCCAGTGACTCTGCCTGCCCTATGGGATGGGATTGATTGTTTTATTCAGAGAGTACGGCATTAGCTTTGAGAACGAGCCGTTCCGTATGATACTTCAAACTGATATGTATGACATCAGGTCATTACACCGGATAGGTTATCATCTATTCCGAGGCCAGTGGACTTGCAGGATATCTGGTCAGGCCGAGGACAAAGCTGATGATGATGATGCTGCAGAGGAGGAGCGCATCCTCTCTGGCGAGGCAGGACCCAGCGAGAGTCAGCTTGAGACCGTAGCACAGCCAGCAGTTGCATCTCAGTTTGATCCTACTACTTCAGCATGGCCTCAGCCAGCTCAGATGGAGACTCCAGCAGTTTTTGATAGCTTATTGGATAGAGTCAGATGCATCAAGATTTATCTTTTGATTATTAGACAGTGTCTTGACTATTTCCTAGCTGAGACCAGAGAGAGCCATAGTGGACTGAGTGATGGCATCTCAGCTATATTGACTACACTGTCCAGACCTTCAGTGAGTACTCCGGTTGCTGATACTGCTCCACCTGCTCCTGCACCTGTTGTAGATATTGATGGTGATGATATTATTGGAGATGTTGATGGTGATGATGGAGATGATGAGGAGACTGACTCTGACAGATTTGATTTTGCAGATCTTACTTCAGAGCCAGTAGCAGAGGTGATGGCATACTTGCCCAGGAGTCCTATTCTTGATCCTTCTTGTTCACCTACCTAGACTCCAGTCCCATCCTCTCCTTCTAGATTAGTTGATCATGTTCCCTTTCCGATTCTGACACCTATTATTGATTCTCCAGTTATTGATACTCCTGTTGTACATTCACATATTGTTGATATCCCCGTTGTCGATACACCTATTATTGACACCCCTATCATTGATACACCGATTACAGACTTACTAGTTCATTCTTCAGCTGATACTTCTATCCTTGATACTCTTGTTGTATCATTAACTGATACCCTTATCTTTGACACACCAATTATTGATACTCCTACTATTCACACATCCTCACTTATCCGAGAGCTTGGTTTTTATACACCTAGCTTTCAGTATCTTGACTCAGGTCCTTTCTTTGATCACATGCCACTTCTGGCAGTCGCTGAGATTGTCGACTTGATCAATTTCGTTCTTGCGGAGGACATTGCTTCTACCTCTACTGCTCTAGCCAAAGGTCGGACATATGCTCATCGTAGAGGACGTGGTCGTCGTACCCCTCCAGGTCGACCAGGACCTGACTCCGAGATCTCAGATCGATGTGGCCGTGAGCTTGATCTTCTACTGATACAGGATCGACTGAGATCGGTTCGTCTTCTGATGATACTGATGATATGGATGAGGATTAGGATACTTATGTATTTTTAGATAATTTATTTTGTGCATCTATATATGTTTTATATTTTGATTATACAAACTCTGACTAGAAATGAAATATCATGTTGTACTCAATGTTTGTGATTTTGAATGAATGAAATGATTTACACTTTTCTTAGTTCTTCATTGTCTTCACTCTTGAATGAATGAATGAATTTTAAATTCAATGCAATATATTTTTAAGGGAGTAGTATAGTGACAATTAAATGCAATATCTTGAATATTCAGCCTATTTATCTTCCTACATTTTTAATGATAACAAAAAGGAGGAGTAGTATAGTGAGATATAAGTATAAATGCAAAATATTTTTGGTGATTTATATTTGTGATGTGCAAGGGGTAAACAAATTTTTCAAAAAACTTGAATTGGAAAATGTTTACAAAATTTTTTAAGGGGGAGCTATACTTTGTTTCATTGAAAATCTTTTTAAAGTGAATTTCATCTTAAAACCCCTCTTTAAATGTTTGAAAAGATATTTACAAACTATTTTATGGATCATCAATTCAGGGGGAGCTTTGTTTATTGCTGAAATTCTCTTGTAGAGTATCATGATATATGTATTCTATGTCTTAAATATATCCCAAAACTCCGATACTCTCAATCATCATAACAAGCTCTGACATTATTAATCTTGACATTATTTTTGTTCTGAAATATTATATCAATATTGTAAATTACATTGATACACTTAATACATCTAGTTCTATGCACTTTGATGAATTCTTTCAAAAGCTTTTTATACAATTTATACTTAAGAGTTTTGTCATCATCAAAAAGGAAGAGATTGTTGACTCCGTTATTGATTTTGATGATAAGCAAAGCGGTTAAGTATAAGTTGAGTACTAATGATTTCCTTGAAGTATGTTTTTGTTGAAATAGGTGCTTACAAATTTGAAGAAACTTGTTTGTTTGAAGAAACCACGTTTGGATGAAAAGAATTGCTCAAAGAGGACTTGGAAAGTCAAAATTTGCTTGATCGGATATTTGAGTTAAGTAGAAATGTATTTCAACTCAAGTTCAGAGATTTCTGTGATGTTTTCATTGAGGTGTCGACTCAAAGTATCGACACATGATAACAAGTGTCGACACATAGAAGTGAAGTGTTAACTCAAGCTGGTATGCAAGATGTTTCAGATGGTATGGTTGAAGTGTCAACACATGGACCTGAAGTGTCGACTCAAAGTGTCGACACATGGATCAACACATCGCCTGAGATTTTCAAGCCACAGAACTTGCTGGAAATGAAGAACAGCTGATGTGTCGACACATGGAAGCAAGATATCGACTCAAAATGTCGACTTAACTGAGTAAGTGTCGACACATATGAAATTTCCAGAAAACCAGATTAAAGATTTTTGAACTGGATGTCAACTTATGAAGTTCAAGTATCAACAGGAAGTGTCGACTCATAGCCTGAAGTATCGATACATGGAGTTCTGGAAATAGTAACAGCTAGTTTTTCAAATATAGAACTCGATCTTTTTGCCCTCCAATGGCTAGTTTTTCAAGTCTAACTGCTGGAAACGGGATTTGAGGCCTTAGGAAAGTATTTATATGCTCCAAATCAAATCAAATTGATAACTATTGAATATTATTGAAGAGAATAAGAAAAGAGCATTCAAGTGAGAGCTTTAACTCCTGTTCATTGAAGATTCAACTACTCTCAAGCAAAAGCAAGCCTCCAAGCATTCAAGAGCCTTCAAGAGCATTGAAGATCATCCATTCTTGAGCATTTAAGAGGCTTCAATAAGTTCGAAGCACTTCTACATCGAGCTTCAAAGAGATACCCGCTTTTGTTTAGAAAGCTTACTTTGTTTCATTACTTCAAATCTTTATTTGTTGTAAGGGTTCTTGGTTAGCCTATTGTAAAACCAAGGAAAGTTATTGGTGAGCCTTTGAAAATCAATTAGGTTGGTGATTAGCCCGTAAAACCACTTAGGTTCTTGGTTATCTCGAAAAACCAAGGGAGGTTGGTGGTTAGCCCGTAAAACCATTTAGGTTCTTGGTTAGCCCGTAAAACTAAGTGAGGTTTTGACTTGTTGGCCTTGTGAAAACAAGTTGAGTTTTTGATTAGTGAGCCCGCAAAACTAATCAACTGTAATCGAGTGATTATAGTGAATTTCCAAGGAAATCTTGGAGAGTGGATGTAGGTGCATTGAATAATACCGAACCACTATATCTCTTGGTCTTTGTGGTTGATTGATCTCTCTTCTTGCTTATTATTTATTGCTCTTTATTTCTACTGCACTTTATTTCTGCTGCACTTTATTTTAGAGCATTACAATTGAATTCAAAGTACCTTGCTTATTTAATTATTGAATTGAATGTATTGTATCAAGTAAAGTAATTTTAATTTTTAGAGACCCAATTCACCCCCCTTCTTGGGTTGATTACTGGGCAACAGTCTACTTGATGAAGATCAGAAGACAAGATTGACCAACTTTCTACGGAAAAATATCGATATCTTTGCATGGTCAGCCACCAATATATTAGGAATTCCTCCTGTTGTAATTACTCATGAACTCATGGTTGATCCCCAGAGCCGACCAATCCGTTAGAAAAAAACAAAACCTTGCCTCGAAGAGACAAAGGGTCATTAATGAAGAAGTGGCTAAACTTCTTGATGCTGGGTTCGTTAGGAAAGTTCATTATCTTGATTGGTTAGCCAATGTGGTAATGGTGAAGAAAGCTAATGGCAAATGAAGAATTTTCATTGACTACACTGACCTTAATAAAGCCTGCCCCAAGGATAGTTTCCCTCCATCCAAGATTGATCAGCATGTTGATGCCACTGCAGGGCACAAGCTTTTAAGCTTTATGGATACCTTCTTCAGGTATTATCAAATATGCATGATCCTTGAAGATGAAGAGAAGACATCCTTTACCACAGACAAAGGACTATATTGTTACAAAATGATGCCTTTTGATCTTAAGAATGCTGGAGCAACATATCAAAGGTTAGTCAATAAAATCTTTGAAGACCAGATCGGCAAAACTATAGAAACTTATGTGGATAACATGATCGTTAGAAGCATTCAAGCTGACAATCACATCGGAGATCTCCAAAAAGCCTTTGACACACTTAGAAGACACTAGATGAAGCTTAACCCCACTAAATATATTTTTGGGGTGACTTCGAAAAAATTCTTAGGCTTTATGGTCACTAATTGAGGAATCAAAGCTAACTCGAAGAAAATCCAAGCTATACTTGATATGAGATATCCTGTCAATAAAAAAGAAGTTCAGCAGCTGACTGGATGGATTGCATCACTAAGTCGATTCATATCTCGATCGACTAAAAGATGCCTTCCCTTCTTTTAAGCTTTGCATCAATCTAGAGTATTTGAATGGTCTGATAGTTACCGATAAGCTTTTGAAGAACTCAAAAGATACTTGATTAATCCGACCTTATTATCCAAACCTGAAGCAGGAGAAAATTTATATTTATACCTCATGGCATTTGATGAAGTTATCAGCTCGGTGCTAGTCAGGAAAGGATCATACGGAAGTCATAAACCCATTTATTATACCAGTAAGGTACTTCATGATGCTGAGGTAAGATACCCGAAGCTTCAAAAACTTGTCTATACTTTGGTGATATCGGTAAAGTGTCTTAGGCCCTATTTTCAATCTCATCCGATCACTGTGTTGACCGACCAACCCTTGAGGACCATTTTGCAATGCCCCAACACTTCTGGCAAATGGCCAAATGGGCGGTAATGCTGGGGGAATTCGATATTTCTTATTACCCTCGATCAGTGATGAAAGCTCAGGTATTAGCCAATTTTATAGCTGAATGCACCTAGGGCAATAATGAAGAGGAAACACAAATATCTGTTGAAAATATAGAAGATGATTCCACTTAGATTCTTCATATGGATGGTGCTTCCAATTCCTCTGGTTGTGGAGCGGGTCTGATTTTGGCCAGTCCCAACAGAGATATTATGGAATATGCCCTTCATTTTTCATTCAAAATATTCAATAATCAAGCAAGATATGAAGCTCTTTTAGCAGGACTTAGGATCGCTAAGGAATTGAATGTTTGAAAGTTGAAGGTGCTATCCGACTCATAATTGGTGGTGAATCAAGTCAAAGGAGACTTCGAAGCTTGAGACATGACCTTGGCCAAATACTTGGAGAAAGTTTGAGAGTTGAATGCTCAGTTCAATTCTTTGGACATCAGCCATGTCCCTCAAGTGAAAAATTTTCGGGCTGATTTGTTATCTCGTCTAGCCACCTTGATACCTGAATCTATGGGTCAGACTTTTGTCGAATATTTGGAGACCCCTAGTAACTCCAATGGAGAAAGAGAAGAGATCCATCAAATCGAACATGGGATGAGTTGGATGGATTCGATAATCAAATACTTGATCGACAAAACTTTAAATAAAAATACTATTGAATCCAAACGACTCCATTGGATGGCTTCCCAATACGTCGTCTTGGAGGGAACCTTATACAAGAAATCATTCACTCAGCCATTACTAAAATGCTTAGCTCCATTGGACACTGAATACCACCTTAGAGAAGTTCATGAGGGTATATGTGGTGATCATTTGGGGTGCAGGTCTCTTGCTTATAAGATTATACACCAAGGATACTACTGGTCAACTATTCAGAAGGATGCAGCAGATTTTGTATAAATGTGTGACCAATGCCAGAGGTATGCCAACATTCAAAGATGTCTGTCTAGTCAGTTAACTCAGCTGATTGCTCCTTGGTCATTCATCCAATGAGGAATGGATATTCTTGGTCCTTTTCCTCTTGCCACAAGATAATGGAAGTTCATTATTGTGGCAATCGATTATTTCACTAACTGGGTTGAAACCGAAAGTTTATCTCAGATCACCGAAGGTAAAATTGAAGCTTTCATCAGGAATTCTATAATCTTTCGGTTTGGGATTTCCTATGCCATCATCACTAATAATAGGAGATAATTTGACAATCAAAAGTTTAATGACTTTTGTGCTCAATTCCATATCCTTCATAAACTAACTTCTGTTGGACATCCTCAGGCCAACGGTGAAGTTGAAGTAACTAATCGAACTATCCTTCATGGCCTAAAGACCCGATTAAATGAAGCTAAAGGACTCTGGGCCGACGAACTCAATTCAGTTCTTTGGGCCTATTGTACGACACCCCGCTCTATAATGAGAGAGTCGCCGTTCAGCCTAACCTATGGGAGCAAGGCTATACTACATGTGAAAATAGTTCTCCGATATTAAAGAACTGACCACTTTGAGGAACCTAGTAACTCAAATAAAAAAAGAATAGATTTAGATCTACTTGAAGGCGTTAGACTCCAGGCACAGTTAAGAATGTCAGTCTGCTGATAGAAAGTTGCCTGATATTATAACTCATGAGTCAAAGCTAGAGTTTTCCGACCTGGTGATCTTGTTTTATGGAAGATAGAAATATCCCGACCTATACATCAAGGAAAGTTTGCCCCCAATTGGGAGGGTCCTTTCGCATTGTTGAAGTAGTGCGACTGGAAACTTATCGGATTGAAAGCCTAGATGGCTATCGAATAGCTCGGCCTTGGAATGTACCGAATCTTTGAAAGTATTATCAATAAGATGATCTGTTCATCCTTCTCACTTTGCTCTTTTGGCATTTTGAGGGTTAGCCTAATCCGCTGACCTAGATCTGACAGACAGAGTTGGTCTGACCCACCATCTCATTGTATTTATGAATCGATATTTTCGATAATCTAAGGGTTTGCCTAATCCGCTGACCTAAATTCGATAATTAGAGTTGGTCTGACCCACCATCTCATTGATATTCACGAATCAGAATTTTCGACAATCTAAGGGTTTGCCTAATCCGCTGACCTAAATTCGATAATTAGAGTTGGTCTAACCCACCATCTTATCGATATTTATGAATCGATACATCTAACATTTTGAGGGTTGGCCTGACCCGCTAACCTATATCTGACAAGTAGAGTTGGTCTAACCCACCTTCTCATTGGTATACAAGTGGAAAGCTAGTTTGGCTGGCTAAATTTTAACGATCTTTGAAAAATACATCTCTTAGGACACAGATTTGTCCCGATAAGCATGTACTTAGAAATTTTTGAAGCAGTTATACCCAAACATTGATATTAAAGAAAAAAAGATACATTAAGATTATTTCTTATCATCCGGCCTAGAAATTGGAGCAGAAGTAGAAGCCTCCTTTGTGACTTCTTCGTCGGTCAAGGGAGCTGGCATTTCTTTGGCTGGATCTTTTGCTCATTCTTTCTTATTGGCTTCATCATCAGATATGACAATGGCAGAGACATCCAAGTTTGGATGGGTCTTCTTGATTTTCTTTGAGCAATCCCAAAAACCAAGGTTGTAACCCTCCACCCATGCCTCATACCTTTCATGGTTGAATGCTTCGATGATGCTTAAAGCATTCTTGTCAGCCAGCTCTACATTTGGTTTGGTTAATTCTACTTTCTCCTCAAGAGAACTGATTCTTTCCTCCAAGTCAGCCTTTTGAGCCGCAACCTCTTCGAGGGTTCAAAGATTGTCCCTTATTATTACTTCGACTGAATGTAGTTTCCTCCTTTTCTTCTCCAACACTTCCACAATTCTAATCATTTGATCTTGAGCCACTACTAGCTCTTTCTCCAGTGAAAGGTTGGCGGTGGTGGTCTGAATCAAATTTTATTTCGTGGTTGCCTGGAGCTCCTCGATTGCTTTCCTTTCAGCCTACCTGACTCCAATTGGCTATGAAGATCTTTATTGATCTTCGTAAGTCCACAAACAGTCTCTTCCATCAAAGAGGTATCATGGATGAACTGTCAAAGAAGAAAAGAATGAGATCAGCCTTGACAATACAAGCCAATAAAAAGAAACTTCAAAGACAATTCCTACTCATACCTACAATATTTTAGGGTAAATGGAGAAAAAAATGTCCTCCAGCCCATGACTTCTAGTAGCCTCCCCGTCCTTATGGAGGATTGTGGTTTTCAGTAAAGTTTTAGCCGGTCATGGGTTACCAAGACCAACATCAATAGCAAATATGCTACAACCTCCGAAGCCCTTCTGTTCGACAACTCAAGGTTTCGATTCAACTTCCGGCTCAGGTAATACTTCAGAAGCTGGAGCCTTGCCCTTGTCTATCTGGCTTAGCTTCTTCGATGGTCCTGCAATAGATGGTTCCGACTGGTGTCCGATGACATGCTCCATTGGATGGACATTCTCTTCTTCTGAGGATGATTCTACAGTAATGGGGGTATTCTTCCCAACCGAGTTTTTTGAGAAAATCGGCAAACGGGTTCGCTTGATACCCCTTCAATCTGATCTCCTTAATGGACCTATTGTTGCCTTCTTCTTGATGGTTGTTTGAAGCTTTCTAGTGTTTGGTTTCATCTTAACATTGATAAAGGAAAATGACGATCGTAGTTTGTTAATGAGAAGAGGAGAAAAACTACAGCAAAGCCCTGTTTGACTAGTGAAGATCTCCAAAAATCAAAAGGATTTAACCTTAAATGGCAAGACCCTCTTATATAAGGGACACTGACGATCCAAATTTCTTGCTCAATTTTCAAATGCCCCTATAATCATGTGCATTCCAATTGACAGAAGTTGAAGCGACAACCTCAGCTTGTGAGTGGATAGTTAGGAGAAATCAAAGGACTGTGACCCATCTGATTCTGGAGGCACGCCACTTTGGTGACTTTGATCGGAACATGGTCTTGATTATTCCTTCTCTGCCAATGAGGATGTGACATCTGGTAAAGGTGGTACATTAATGAGAGATGAGATCCTAATATGATGCAGGATGATATGCAAGGGATGAACATGAAGAAAATCAGATTAAAGCAAGCAAATAGTTTCAAATTTATTTATGATTTTGATTCTCGAAATTAGACAAGACTAGGTTAGGATTATCCTGTATCAATTAGCATCCTACCCATATGCTAGATCAATCAAAGAGAAAAGAAAATTAGGATCCTAGGTTTAAGAAGGCCTATTAGGAGCAAGTTCAACTTCAAGAAATTAGATAAAGAGAGTTAAAAATTGGACTAAACTTACCAGGCAATGATGTCTTGATACCGTAGATGAGATCGCTCCGCTCAGATTGGTGCCTGGATAGTCCGGTCACTTTTTCGTGGATCCGTCAGCTTTTTATCGGCTTTGTTTGAGGGCAAAGAAGAATTCATCTAGAGGGCGTGGCACCGGAGGGATCCTGCAAACGTCAGGGGTTAGGGTCACAAATGATGAGAAAAATAATAAATTGGAAGAAAGAAGAGTGGAGGGTGGAGGGAAGTTTCAGGAGGCTGGTGGCTAGTTGAAGAAGAACGCCTGGCTTGGATGAGATTGGGCATCCTTGGGCTTCAGCTGGAGGGTGGAACGGCTAGGGTTTGATGGATAAGGGAAGGGGTTGGGCGGCTAGGGTTTTGCACCAAAAAAAAAAAAAAAAACGGGTCTCACACCCACTCTAAGAAGGAGGAACAATTGAACTAGTCAATCAAAATTCTTATATTTCATGAAATGATTATTCATACAAGAGGAGGAGGGAGAGGGTATTTATAGATGTACCCAGGGCCCTTTCCCGGTCAAAATTGGATCACAAGTTTGTATGAGACAAGGAGTACAAGGTTTAACTAGAATTGGGAGTACAAAGTTTGATTGAAATTAGGAGGCCTAAATTCTAGTAGGACTTGGACATTGGACTCCTTGTAGAACTTGGAAGCTTTAACTTTTCTCCATAGGCTTGGACTGGGATGAAATTTTCTTGGACTCCTTTAACTTTTCCACTCCCTGCTGAGCTTGGACTTGGGCACCAACCTTATTGGACTGGGCTTGGAGGGGCGCCATTCCTTGGTGGACCAAGACTGGAATGGGCGCCAACTCTTAGGCTTTGACTGGGCTGGGGCGCCAGATTCAAGAATGGGCCTGAGGGAGTGCCCTTCAATTGTAGGCTTGGGGCGCTGATTCTTGGGGAGCCTGGGGTGCCAGGGCATGAAGAGGCCTGGGAGTCCAAATATTGAGCTGAAGACTTGAGTGTGGATCCAATGGTCCTCCTCTTGAATGAAACACACACAACTCTTGACTAAACTAAAATAACTGAACTCAAATGACAGAACTCAATGGACTTAGTGAATCTAACTGACTCATTTTATTACAGGACTCAAAATTAAATTCTATTATAGGACTCAAAATTGACCAACACATGACTTAGAGAACAAAATTGAAATCTTGAAATTTGTCTGCTCCTAATGTTCTTACATCATACATCCTAATAATGGTGTATCAAAACTAATCAACAGAAATCCAGAGAATCTTTTCTTCTCTTTCTTCTTAAAAAAACCAACAAAGAGAAAGAAAAAAGGAGAAGATGTAAAAGAAAAGAGAAACTAGAAAGAAAAAGACAATCTTGTAAATCCAATCTATCAGATCAGTTTATTACAGGCTAAAATAGCCTCAAAGACTAGTAAGTGGTATATGGCTGTACTGCTCTCAAAGGCCGATTAACTCTGAAAAGCTGATTGTCTTTCGCTTGCTTGCGGAAGCACTGGCCGATCACTTATCTTCACTAAAAAGAGTCCGATGACTTTACACTTATAAAAAAATTTTCTGACATAAGGCCTCTGTTATATCCGACAACTCTATACTTAGAGAGCTTTTTCTTGAAAAGAAGTATATTTCGTTTAATGGCTTTACATTTAGACAGATTTTTCTTGAAAGGATATCTATTCTATTTAAGATCTAATGGTTTTATACTTAGAAAATTGTGCTTCAGATTGGAGGTATTGAATAAGATGATTCATTATACTTAGAAATATTATGTGCAAAGTCATACGACTTGAAAGAGAAAAGTTTCTTCATTCATTTTAAGGAAGGAGTACATTTACATGATTCAAAAACATGAAAGAAGAGAGCTGACTCGAAGGAGATCCCTTTAAAAGCTAGAAACTAGGGTAGGAGAAAGATCTGCTCATTAGGGCTGAGAGTTATTTATATAGTGAATTTTGACGGCCCAGATCGCTTTCTTGAACTCTGAGTTTAGTTTCCGATCATGCCACCTGTCTTTAACTTTTGATGAAGAGATGTGACTCATCGAAAAAGGATCTCGGCAATCGATGCGATGGGAGGAAAACCAAGGCGATGATCCACGGCGCATCGGTGGATAGTTAATAATAACGGCCTTGATCGAAAGTTCGTGCTTCTCTAACGACCTTGATTTTTTCATGTTTTCAAATTTCAGAACTAATAATGATGACAGCAGATAATGGTACGGCAGCGAGATTTGTATCATAACTACTCTCCCAATGGGAGATTGACATATCACCAGGATATTACGCTCGAGAACGGATGGCTTAATTTTGACGTCTGACATCATAAAAAAAAGAAGAAAGAAAGATAGAAGAAAGAAGAAAGAAAAGAAAATAGTGAAAGGAATACCTTTTGATAGTCTCTCCTTGATTCTTATCAGCTTTTATAATATTTAAAAAGATTTATTTGAACTTAGGAGCTGGGGGGACAAATGTTGGGATATAAGGGATAGTACCATTTACAATGGATCAAGGAAATCATCTATGATTCATTAAATGATAAATTGATCTATCAAAATTGGAGGAGAGACAAGTGATTAAGGTTGGTATATGCCCCAATCGAATCAAGGAGCAAGTTCAATCAAGGTGCAAGGCCGATTAACGGGCAAGGCCGATCTATGTTTGAGGCCGATCGACGCCGAGGGTTGACATGTAATCAAGGCTAATTCAAGATATAAGATTGACCTGTGCACAAAGCCAATTCAGGCATAAAGCCGATCAACCACTATGGCTGACCTGAGCATCCAGTCAGTCATGATATAAATCCGATCGATTTATAAAGTTGATCGAGAAATGAAAATAATAAAGACTGAGGAAGTCACTCTATCAGAATAACTGATTAGATTTATTATATGCACATTGCAGTTTCTAACGGAACTAACCACTTCAGGCCCTTCTAACTGAATTCAATTATGGTCCAAGCCTATAAATACCGGTAAATGGGGGTCTCCGGGTGGTAAGTGAGTTCAACTGGCAAGAACATTCTCTCATTTCTTTAGCCATTTTTCTCTCAAATTCTTTATCTATTTCATTCAAACCTTTTTGCTGACTTAAGTATCAGAATATCCTCCACCGGAATCCCTCCAGTGAGTGGCAGGATTAGAAGGAGCCTAATCGAGCAAATTCATCGGTACTTGAAAGTTACATCGGTTCGGTAACAACAGATATGTTCTTCCTTTAGAATCTAGATATAATCTTCCATCTCGAACACTAAGTCCCTCAAAATCTCTGTCCCCTTCCTCAAACCTCAACTTGTTTGTTATTTTCTTCTCTTATTGCTTGGTTATGGACTTATGGTTTGCTTAATAATCTATTGCAATGCTATTGATGTGAGGAACATGGAAAATATTCAAAGATACTAAGGTATGCTTTCTTATTTTTCTTTCTTTTTTAGTTTTAGTTTTGTTTTGAAAATATTCTTCCTTTTGTGAATTTTTTTTTAATTTCATGTAGCTATGTTGCATTCCATACACTGAAGTTTTTTTTTTTTCATTTTAACATTAACTTCTAATGACATTGAAGCTTTATATTTTAACATTAATATTTAATAGCATAGATTTACAATAAGATTAAGGCTGCTGGGTCCGGTTGATCCAATAGAGTGAAAAAAACTTGTTGGATTCTTGCTTTGCCGCATCTTGTATGTTAGGAAGATTTTCTTGTTTCAATGTGCTTACTCTTGAAGAAGTAGGCTACATCCTCTGATTTCCTACAGCACCATTGGAAAAGGAGCAAGAATTGGCTTTTAAATAGACCTCTATGAAGCCGCGTATCTTCCTAGAAGATTGTGCTCGGTCCTGTTCCATCTTTGAATTGAACTTTGTTCCATAATGAAGGAAGAAAGGAAACAATGTCCCACCAAATTCTTGAACACTCCATTTGGTTTTCATTTTGCCAATAATTTTGCTCTTCCATGGTAATACCAAATTAACTACTACTTCCTCCAAGTACCACAGTCATATCCAAGAAATCTCTAGCCTCATTTTGCTAAAATTGGTTTGATTGAAATTACTCGGATCTTTCTGGGCCTCCTCCCTCTTAATCCACGCAACTTGATTTTCGGTTGACCCTAAAAAGATTCCCATCCGCTAGATCCAACCCTTTCCATTGAATGCCAGCCTAAATTTATTAATTTTCTAGAGTATCCCACCTGGAAACTTGTAGGGTGACGTATAGTATGGAGGTGCATGGCATTAATAAGAGTAAGAATTCCTCCAAGTCAAAGAAATTTACTTTTCTAAGTAGAAAACTTAGATTCTAATCTTTGGAAAAGCAGCACCCGGTCTAATTTTGTGAGCTTACCTACTTTTAGATGAAGTCCAGGATAAGAGAAAGGAAGAAAGTCAATTTGCAGTAAAGCCCCAAGACAAATCTCTCAGCCTTAAGTGGAATGACCATATCCCACTTCGTATCTGAACTCAATCACCCTGCCACTTCTATGCCATCTCTTTCAACATCTCTTGTCATTTGGGTTCACCCACAGGTAGGCTTTTTTTTTTTTTTTTGGATAAAGCAAAAGGGAGGAGGCATGGATAAATCCCGATATAGCTATCCCGTAACTCCCTCTCTTACTAGATAATGTCCGATTCAAAATATTCAGATTTTTATAATTTTTTTTCATCTAAAAAAAAAGATTTTATCAAAAATCTTTATCAAAAGTAACTTTGATAGTTCTGTTCATATAAATGGTCAAAGAATTTTAGTTGTTATAGCCATCTTCTCTTTTGGTGATACAGTACCCCTTGAGGAACTTGAAGTTGCTTGCCAGGGTCAGTCAACGGCTGTCATATATTTTAATGCTTCAAATACTTGGATTAAGGGCAATTCTCGGACGATCGTCACTTGGTTAAATGGTTTTGGAGACCTTGATCATCATTATTCTCTTAGGGATATGTTTGCCAGCTCAAAGCGACTTACCAACTTCTATACCTCCCATCCATTATTCTATATATTGGATGGTGGTTTGTGTAGAATTCTTCATTTAATTAACGTGTGGAAAACAAAATTAATGACAACGTTATTAATGTGCTTGGTTTTCTTTTTGGTAAGAGACACAACTTTATTAAGATAAAGTATCAGTGACAGTAACCCATAGAAATAGTATACATCCCACAATGAAGATAACATGGATACAATTAGAAGAAAGGAAAGACGATACAATATAAGTAGCAGCAATTAAATTCATAAAAGTTTATTGCTTAATGTGCAATAGAAATTAGATATTGAAACCCCTTATTTATTGTAATTTGTCATGTCGTTATATTGCATGTCAAGAATTGTTGGGAAAAAAAAAAAAAAAGGAAATAAGTTGGACACCATGCATTGTGCGGGCCAATATTAAAGATGGAAGTTTCTGCATGGTGGCTCTTGCATCGAGCCTTTTCTTCCTGTTAGGATTAATAGCGGAAGTTTTTACTTGGTGATCATTAAAGTTTATTAAATAATGAGGCATAGCTTGGTATTAATGATGAGAGTTTTTGTTCGGTTATTATTGAAATTCATTACTTCAATTGAACATAAATTTAATTATTGAAGTAAAATTTTCTAGACAAAAGCTTAGATTGTGCAGAGTTTTTTATTTACTAAGTGCATACTAGTACGAGTAAAGTTGGTACAAAGAATCGCTAAGGCAGTAGCTCGGTTAGTAGAGGCCTTGCCTCACTACCAACAGATCGGCGGTTCGAAGCATGATCCCGCAGATGACTCGATTAAATCCGAGATTTTCCTGGAGCCCTTGGCAGTTGGCGTGAGTGAGAGGTCAGGATCTTTCCTTTTGTCCCCGATCTACTGGCCAGCGTCTTAGTAGTGTCAGGTTGACCTACTCACCATTAGGTGGGAAAAGGCTGCATGAATCTGAACATCTCGTATCGAACATTACCTAGCAGGATGGGGGCCTGCGGGATAGCTATACCGAGATTTACTCTCCTATCCCTTTTGTTCTATCGAAGAAAAAAAAAAGAAGTTGGTATGAAGACAAAAATTCCTAATTGATTATCATTAAAATTTATCAATTAATGCATGATATAAGTTTAGTTATTAAAACCTTATACCAATCCAACAAAATAGAATATAGATAAATAATTTTTTCTTGATACTAGGACGAAGCATCTTGAGGTAGTGCAAAGTTGCTAATGTTTTTAAAAGTATCGACAAGAAATAATACTTTTAAATATCATGAAAAAAAATATAGGGTACTAACGATATTTTTAGAAAGTCTAACGATATTTTAAAACATCATCAAACTTTCTTTCCTAATTTTTTCAAAATAATGATGTTTTGAAAAAGTCCTGCGACATTTTAAAGCATTGTCGGACTTCCCTCCCTATTTCCCTGAAATAATGATGCTTTTAAAAAGTTTGATGATGCTTTAAAGTATCATTGATACCCCCATTCTCAAACTTTTAGAGCGAGACTTTTCGATCTCTCCCTACTATTTTTTTATTTATTTTTCATTCTTTCTCTCTCCTCATATTCTCTCTCCCCATCTTTTTCTTTTTTTTTCATGAAACAGAGTCTTCTCTCTCTTTTTTTTCTTTCCTTCTTTCTTTCTTTTCTTCCTTCCTTCCGAACTCTCCCTGCTTCTCCCTCAGCCTGATTGAACCGGCCTCACCTCGACTGCCGGTGGCCAAGGGAGGTAGTCTCCAAGAAGGGAAACTCGACGGACAAAGGTGGATGGCAGTGGCGTGGCCTCCGGTGGTGCACAGTCCCAAGCAACCCAAAGATAAACCAAACTAAACATGGTTAAATCCTCCCTAAACAATTTAAAGTAAAGGTAACCGGACTTACCGGCGGTAGAAGGTACTTCGTCGCTCGCCGGAGAGGAAGAAGACACCGTGGAGAGAGCTCGATGGGGCGGTGGTGAGGGAGGATTTAAAGAAATCACACCGACGGTTTCCTCCTCGTTTGGAATGCAAACTTCGCCCGATCAAGTTCCAATCCGACCCAACCTCGTCACCATCCATCTTCCTCTCCCCTCACAACTCATCCCTCAAAATCTCCGACGAAAATGCCGACCGGATAAGGGTGAGGAAGCCTCCTCTGTTTCGGCTACTTCTTCTTCTTCTAGTTTATTTTTTTTCTGTGTTCTGGGTCAAAGTCGGCTGGGCCTGCCGACTTCAACCCAAAGGCCAAATTCTCACATTCTCCCCCTGTTAAAATAATTTTATCCTTGAAATTAACTTGATTGAGATTTTAAGCCTTAAAAAAATAACCAACCATCAAGTCATTCTCAAACTCCCTAATAGTTTTCCTCGTAGGGCACTTATTTCGCAAGTCTTATATATAACAAAATTGTATAACATTCAAAACTTGATCTTTTCCATTTACAATCCATATCAAATTTTTCTCGAGTTCTTCAAAACAACACTTATCTTTCGATGTCACTATAATTAATTATCTTTGATCAATTCTGCAGAATTTCATGATAGCCCAACCTTAGATATACATAATTTAACATCATCCTCAAGCTCCTGTATGATTCCTTTCTTAGATCATTTTCTTCATAAGTCCGTAACAAAATTATACCGCATCTCAGTTCTTGCTTTTTATGATTCACAGTACATAATGAATGCTCTTAGTTTCTTCCAAATGAACATTAACACTTCAACCTCAATATAAAATTCTTTGCTCCTGAAATTTATCTCTTAATTAACCTCCACATGGAAATCATAATCGATCTACTCTATTCTTAACCAAAAATTTAGAAGAAAGCTTTAGCATTAGACACTTGCCCTGGTCTCTAACATTCTTTCTTCTCTTACACCTCTCCATGACTTACAATCAATCTTTAATCTTATAGAAACCTCAAGCTCTCCTTAAAAAGAGAAATCATAATTTAGGTGCCACAAATATTCCTGATCCAAATCGGGTAAAGGACCATCACTTCTTTATTCAAGATCTAGTGATATCCAAAAATTTTACTAGAGTCCTCTACACTATGTAATCTATTGATGAAACATTTCATAGCCACACCTATAAACTAGTCCAAGGATCAATAACATCATCCTTCCATTTATTACTTAAATCTTGTTATTGAAATTCAAATCAGTACTCCCATCATAATACTTCTAAAGTTAAAGTTAACATTCATAACTGATTTTAGGATAACTCAGACCACTCACTTCCACTGCGCACTCTGATAAAATTTACTAAACCATCAAGGTTCACTAAATAAATCCTCTAAAAATTTATCTTACTTGGTACCAGAAAGATCCAAAACTATTAAAGTAAAGCTATTGAATCTCTTTATTATGTCCCTTCCTTAGGCATATCCTTTCAAAAGTTACCCTAACCCAATTTTCATATTGGAAGTCCTTGCATAAATTTCACCATTCTTTTTAAGATACCAATACCTCTAGTTCAAGTCCAGATAGACAATTTAGATCAACTTTTCTCTTGAAAAGTTATCATTAACTCTAACAAGATAAATGACTTTCAATCAATGCTCTTATAATTAAAATCAATCATCTTATCGTTCATAGAATGATTTTACCATAACTCTTAGCATCAATTATCAAACCATCAAAAATGTTGTCTCTCATAGACTAAACCTATATAAATTTCTTAACACCAATCTCTTTGCTCAATACAACATCAGTAGCAGAGTAACTTAAATCTTCCAATGCCAATTTGTCTTCTTACTATAATCCAGTATCATGATAATCAAGATCTTCTTATAGATCTTAATTTGACTTGGTGTTTAACATATCCAATAATCTCTAATCATTATAGAATAGATCCAGTAATTTAATCACAAACCACTAACCTACACCATCAAGGATTCTACCAAGATGTGCATGGCATAATATCATTTACTCTACTAATTGCAAATCTATGCATTATGCTAAACACATTTTCCATTACATAATTTCATTAATAATCCATATACAGATTCATCGAAAAAGTTTTTCTTCTTAATATCATAAACTCTTTCACAACCTGCATCCGAAACATCTTCTTGCAAGAATCCCTAACGATTATAGGGTATACTCAGTAATCCAATCCAAACTGCAAATATAGGCTATCAAGATTCTATCAAAATAATACATGCCAAGTTGTGATGATATAATCTAATCCACCAATATAGAGTGACAAACTATACATCATCCCAAATATATTTTTCTTTATATATTTTCAATCATAATCCATATACATATTATTAAAAGCATATCCTTTCTAATATCATTGAACTCTTTCATAACTTATACTCTAAACATCCTCTTACAACAGTCCCAAAAATTTATAATCTGACAATTAACAACAGAACTAGCATATTATCATCATCCACATCCATACTAGGTTCAAGATTCCAAAATCATCCAATTAACAATTGAACCTACTTATTCAGTATGACCTATTAACATAATATGTTCTAATTCCTGGCCAGTACCCTTGATGCTTGGATTTGATATGGCAAGATCGCTGACGTGGGGAAGCTGACAGGCGCCACATCAAAGGAAGCCGCCGCGTCGGACGCCACGTCAATTCTCCTGCTCGGACTGCTTCGCCGAGCTGAGCTCATTCAGGACAATGAGCCGAGCTCCGTCCTCCGCCAGGTCGGTCCCACGAGCTCGGGACATCTAGACCGGAGTCGCACTTTGCCCTCCAGTGCGAGACCCTCGAAGATCGAGCTCCATGGTCGGAGTCGAGCTCAGCCCTCCTCTGCTACGTGGAGCCTCTCCGAGGCCGAGCCCTCTAAACCGGGCCCGCACTCTGCCCTCTAGAGCGAGACCCTCGGAGATCGAGCCCGTGGTCGGAGTCAAGCTCAGCCCTCCTCTACCACGTGGAGCCTCTCCGAAGCCGAGCCCTCTGGATCGGGCCCACACTCTGCCCTCCAGAGCGAGACCCTCGGAGATCGAACCAAGTGGTCGGAGTCGAGCTCAGCCCTCCTCCGCCACGTGGAGCCTCTCTGAGGCCAAGCCCTCTGGACTGGGCCCGCACTCTGCCCTCCTCCACCAAGGCGATCCTGCAAGCTCGGGGCATCTAGGTCGGAGTGAGCCCTGCTATTCCAGCTCAGCCCCAGCTCAAACGTGGGCACCACCATCCCAAGACACCGGCGAGCTGCCCGAGGACTACACTGGGATACCTGCCAGACCGCACTGACCGCTTACAGCTGTCGGTTACACCAGAAAGGGGAGAGACCCACTGATCGAGGCACAACGCTCCTCACCAACCACCTGGACTACCCAAGAGAGGAAGTCAACCAGGAGATTCGAATCCCAGGGACGATGGCCCACCAATCAAGGCACTGCCAGGTTTCCCGGAATGAAGCAACTAAGGGGAATGTCAGAGCACATGATAGCTTCCCTTATCACGGATCAGGAAAGGCTCCTCGGGACATCGCCACACGTGCCTGGCAGCCCGGTGGAGATCCCGAGATAAATGCCCAATGGTAATCTAATTTGCAAAACTTGGAGGTAACAACCACAATACAGGCAAGACACAAGCCATACTACTGGAACATAAGTGCAAGCTCAACCAAAAAGAGCACAACACCACCAGCATCCTCGAGCAAGGTCGGGGGGAAGGGCCATACAGAGACTCCCTCTAGCTAGCCACTCTTCCCCCGACACACTTGCATCCCACTCTCACACCATTCACTCCTCGCGTGGAGTCCATCAAGAGGGGCTCGACCAGGAGGATCTGTTCCCCTGGGTCATCACTGACTTGATCGTCAGAGTGCCCCCACCGGAAATCCCGGCTTGGGTCACTAACCCCTATTTTGCAGGTCCAGGACCACCGGACAGCGAGACCACGAAGGAGATGAGCTCCGACACCGACAACAGCTACAGGCCATGGTGATCTTGGTGGCAACAGATTGGTGAGCCAGGAAAGGGGACAGTAAGCAGTCTTTGATTCAGTTCAAGCCCTCCACCTCTTCTACAAGCAGTTCGATGGAAGGATGGTGACAACACGGGCAAGGGAGGCTTCCACCAGCCGTATGGGAGACTCCCCATCTCGGGGGAACCTGCACTGCCAAGAGGTGGAGCCACCCGTTCCGGTTCAACCACCTTTGCCGGAATCCTAACTGGTTGCACTCGCCCGGTAGATGCAAGTCATCGCCATAGCAGTACGCCAGCTTCAGCAGCAACACCGGCCCCTGGCTACCCACCAATAGCTAGGGACAGCCGCGACCCATGTTGCAGCCCCCCGCGATAGCCTGCATTCCTTCCAAGGAAGGCCTTCATAGCCGCGGGCCACTACTGATAACCAGGGCAGCCATCAAACTCCGACAAAAAGGCAACGAGCTGGCTCTGCCGACAGGGAGAGCTGCTCACCAAACCTCAGGCAGGCAGTGCCCAGACCCTACCGAGGTAGAAATAGCAAGACCCCCCATCACGAAGACCGTGCACCCATGTCACGTTCTCCGTCTCCCTCAGCGAAGGGGTCTACTGATGAAGCTGTCAGGCGCATGGCAGAGAAGCGCCTGGAGGAGCATGAACGCAAGCTGGTGAATTTTTCTGCTAGTTTGCCAACATGCAGGACTCAGCTAGCAAGCCAACAGGCTATGATGCCCATCCCCCTTTCTCCTAAGAAATCCAAGCGAAGCTGATCCCGTACCGGTTCTGGATGCCACAGGTGGATCCCTACGACGGGACCACCGACCCCCTGGACTACTTGGAAAGCTACCGGACCCTCATTAGGGTCTAGGGGGCCACTAATGCTCTCCTTTGCATCGCCTTTCCTGCCACTCTCCGGAAGGCAGCTCGAGTGTGGTTCACCTGTTTGGAGCTCGAGAGCATCAACTCTTTCGCCCAGCTAGAGCAGAAGTTCATGGCCCACTTCGACGCCTATTAGAAGTTGCCACGAGAGGCAGACAACCTTTTCTCCATCCGACAGCAAGACCGCGAGCTCTTACGAGACTACGTGGCCCGCTTCAAAGCCGCTGCGTTGGAGATTTACAACCATGATGAGCTGGTTGCCATGCTGTCATTGAAGCGAGGGCTCAGGACATCCCGCCTGACCTACTCACTAAACAAGAAGCCCTCTAAGACTTATTCCGAGCTCCTTCTCCGAGCCCAAAAGTGCATCCGCGCCAAGGAGGTGGATCGTACGAGGGGGGAGCTCGATGGGAAGCCACTGAAGAAGCCGGTCCCCATCAAGATGCTTGGAACCCGGAAACCAGCACCCCAGGCTCCGAACTCCCGGAGGGACCGACCAAGACCAAAAGGAGCTCCCATTCCTGAAGAGGGTTACACCCCTCTCCTTGCCTCAAGGACAAAAATTCTCATGGAAATCGAAGGCGATGATTACTTGAGATGCCTGCCTCTGATGAAGTCCTCCACCGGCCATGATAAAACGAAGTACTGTCACTTTCACCGTGACCATGGCTACGACACCAAGGAATGCACAACCTCAAGTGAAAAATCAAAGAACTCATCAAGAGGGGCTACCTCAAAAGGTTCATGGGGGGCATATCTCAGGTAGAATCCCAGGCGCTCGTCGCTCTCCCACCGGTTCCAGCTATCGACAACCGCCCTACCGAGAAGCCGGTGGGCATGATCTCCTGGGGAGCTACGCGTGAGCTCAAAAGGGCCCGGGGGATAGGGGATCCTTAGAATGTACTCCCATTTATGAGGAAAGGAAAAGACGGGGAAAAAAATATAAATAATGATGTCGTTGTCGTTGAGATGACAATTGTGAGGCACCCTGTAAAATGCATCATGGTTGATAGTGGAAGCTCCATAGATGTACTTTTTTACGATGCCTTCTCCAGGATAAACCTTTCTCTTGACTAACTCAAACATGTGCATACACCCCTTGTCGGTTTCATGGATGATTCCATAAAGGTAGAGGGAGAGATTACTCTCCCGGTCACTGTCGGGACCCCACCTCGGCAGAGCACCATTATGATGACTTTCACGGTTGTCAGGCTTCCTTCTGCCTACAATGTGATCTTGGGCCGACCTGGGCTCAACTTGCTCGACGCCGTTGTCCCCACTAAGAGGCTACTTGTACAGTTCCCCACTCCCTATGGTGTCAGGGAAATGAGGGGAGCATCCCAGCCAGTGCAGCATTGCTTCCAAACCCTCCCTGGGGCCAAGGTCCCCGAGGACGACCCCAAGGTAGTCGATCTCGACCAAAGGGCCCAAGACCCTAGGGGAGGCCCGGTCGAATGTCTACTCTTTTATCCACTCGGAGATGATCCCACGAAGACGGTGCAAATTAGAGACCAGTTACCGGAGGAGGAGAGGGCCCAACTGCTGGAGTTTCTACGGGCGAGTGCGGATGTGTTCGCCTGGATAGCGGCGGACATGCCAGGTATTCCTCCTGACATCATTACTCACAAATTAAGTGTTGACCCAAAGCACAGGCCAGTTCGACAGAAGAAGAGAAACTTCGCCCCGGAGAGGCAGGCAGCTATCAAGGAAGAAGTTGATAAACTCCTAGCTGTCGATTTCATTCGAGAGATCTAGTATCCGAGCTAGCTCGCGAATATAGTCATGGTAAGGAAGAACAATGGCAAGTGGAGGATCTGTGTAGACTACAACGACCTCAACAAAGCTTGCCCGAAGGACAGCTTCTCTCTGTCGAAGAACAACCAGTTGGTGGACACCACCTCTGGCCACCGGCTACTTTCCTTCATGGATGCATTCTTTGGGTACAACCAGATCCGTATGCACCGCCTTCATCACCGACCAGGGGACGAGGAGCACACCGCCTTCATCACCGACCAGGGGACGTACTACTACAGGATGATGTCCTTCGGTCTGAAGAATGCAGGAGCTACATACCAGCGCTTGGTCAATAAGGTCTTCAGGGACCAAATTGGCCGGAATATGCAAGTATATGTGGATGACATGCTCGTCATGAGCAAGCTGAGCTCGAGCCACATCGTTGACCTCGCCGAATCCTTCCATAACCTGCGGCAACATCAGATGAAGTTGAATCCGGCGAAGTGCGCTTTCAGGGTGGCGACGGGGAAGTTCCTCGGCTTTATGGTCATCCAGAGAAGCATCGAAGCAAACCTGAATAAAGTTCAGGCAGTCATCGACATGGAGCACCCGACCTCCAAGAAGCAGGTCTAGCACTTGACGGGGCGTGTCGCCACCCTCAGCAAATTCATCTCGAGGTTGGCCGACCATTGCCTTCCATTCTTCAAGGCGCTACGCAAGATGCACGACTTTACTTGGACGGAGGAGTGCAGAACATCCTTCGAGGAGCTGAAGAAATTCCTCACCTCTCTCCCGTTGCTCTCCAGGCTGGAGGAGGGGGAGGAGCTCCTGCTCTATCTGGTGGTTACACCAGGAGCCATCAGCTCGGTTCTCGTCCGTGCAGATGAAGACAAATCTCAGAAGCCGGTATACTACACCAGCAAAATCCTCCACGATGTAGAGATCAGGTATACTCGCTCTGAGAAACTCATTTTTGCACTAATAATGTCTGCTAAGCGTCTCAGGCCCTATTTCCAAGCACACCCAATAGTGGTTGTGACAGACTAGCCACTGAGGACCATACTTAGCCAACCCGAAACTTCCAGGAGATTGGCCAAGTGGTCCCTATTGCTCAGCGAGTTTGACATAGTGTATCGACCGAGGCCCTCATAAAAGGCCCAAGTCCAGCTGACTTCATGGTCGAGTGCACCGGGTTCGTCGAGGAGCCAGAGCAGACAATAGCGGAGCTCGGACCAGGAAAGGAACCTTGGATCCTCCACGTGGATGAAGCATCCAATTCCGACGAAAGCGGAGCAAGTCTCATCCTCACCAACGACGATGGGGTTGTGACGGAATGCGCCCTTCGCTTCAAATTCACCGCAACAAACAACCAGGCGGAATACGAGGCACTCCTCGCAAGTCTAAGAGTCTCCTGCGAGCTGGGTATGCAGAATCTAAAAATCTTCACCGACTCCCAGCTGGTTGCCGGACAAGTCTCCGAAGAGTATGAAGCCAGGGACACCCAGATGATGAAGTACCTAGAGCGGGTCTGCTCGAGCACGACAGCCTTCCGGCACTTCAGCATCTTCCACATCCCTCATGGGGAGAATGCACGCGCGGATGCACTATCCAGGCTCACGACCCTACCAAATTCAATACTAGGACGCGCCTATGTCGAGTATCTCGAAGGCCCCAGCTATGAAAGCTTAGAGGTGGTGCATCAAGTTGCCCCCGAGCCAATCTGGATGGACAAGTACATCAGGTACATCATCAATGGTTCCTTATCCAAGGATCGGGTAGAAGTAGCCCTCGTCAAGAAGAAAGCCTCCCGGTTCGTTCTGATGGAGGGCCAGCTCTACTGCTGATCCTTCTTCTATCCACTCCTAAGGTGCCTCAGGCCCGTCGAGGCAACCTTTGTGCTCCAAGAGATACACGAAGGCCTCTGCGTGAACCATGTGGGATGGAGAACACTGGCTTATAAAGCCCTTCACCAGGGATACTTCTGGGATACCATGAGGGAGGACGTCACCGACTTCATTAAAAGGTACGACAAGTGCCAGCACCACGCGAACATACAGCACCGCCGGCGGCACCGATCTCCCAGCTCTCAGTCCCTTGGCCTTTTGTCCAGTGGGGAATGGACATCCTGGGGCCGTTTCCTCCTGCACCAGGGCAACAAAGATTTTTGCTAGTGGCGATCGACTACTTCACCAAGTGGGTCGAAGTAGAGCCACTGGCCCGGGTCGCGGAAGCAAACGTCCACCAGTTCTTTTGGAAGTCAATTATTTGCTGCTTCGGACTCTCCCGTTGTATCATCACTAACAACAGGCAATAATTTGATAATCGGGAGTTCGAAGGGTTCTGCACCGAGCATGGCATCCAACATCGATTCATCTCAGTAGCTCACCCTCAAACAAATGGAAAAGCTGAGGTGACCAATCGAACCATCCTCCAAGGACTCAGGACCAGGCTGGACCTAGCTAAGGGCAGGTGGGCGGAAGAACTTCCAAGTATTCTATGGGCCTACCATATAATGCCCAGAACGGCAACCGACGAGATGCCCTTCAACCTTACTTTTGGTGCCAAGGCGGTCATCCCAGCCAAGCTCGGCGTGCCCACGCTACGAGTGCAACAGTATAACGAGGCACAAAACTCGACACACCTCTTGCTCAACCTGGATATCCTCAAAGAAGCAAGGGATAAAGCACGGCTATGAATGGCGGCATACCAGCAATGAGTAGCCCGGTATTACAATGCCTGGGTCAGGCCAAAAGCTTTTAAACCTGGAGACTTGATTCTACACCGGGCAGAGACATCTCAACCCCGGGAGTGCGGCAAGCTCTCACTAAACTGGGAAGGCCCCTACAAGGTGGCTGAGACCCTCTTACAAGGGGCTTATTACCTCGAAGATCTCGATGGCGTCAGTTTCCCTCGAACGTGGAACGCCTGCAACCTGCAAAGATACTATCAATAATGTAAGGCTTCCCATCAATAATAATGATAATGATTTTTTCTTACGCAAGTATCTATCTGTCTTGTAGGAAAACATCATCAACGTCTCCGAGCCCAGCTCCGAGATGCCAACCCAAGATCGGAGCTCAGACCTCCGTCCAAGGGACCTTCAAGCCAAGTTGCTCTCAATCATCAACGTCTTCGAGCCTAGCTCCGAGATGCCAACCCAAGACCGGAGCTCAGACCTCCGGCCAAAGGATCTTCGAGCCAAGCTACTCTCAATCATCAATGTCTCTGAGCCCAGCTCCGAGACACCAACCCTTGACTGGAGCTCAGACCTCCGGTCAAGGAAACTTCGAGCCAAGATGCTCCCAATCATCAACGTCTCCGAGCCCAGCTCCGAGATACCAACCCAAGACCAGAGCTCAGATCTCCGGCCAAGGGACCTTCAAGCCAAGTTGCTCTCAATCATCAACATCTCCAAGCCCAGCTCCTAGATGCCAATCCAAGACCGAAGCTCAGATCTTCAGCCAAGAGACCTTCGAGCCAAGCTGCTCTCAATCATCAACATCTTCGAGCCCAGCTTCGAGATGCTAACCCAAGACCGGAGCTCAGATCTTCGACCAAGGGACCTTCAAGCTAAGCTGCTCTCAATCATCAACGTCTCTAAGCCCAGCTCCGAGATGCCAACCCAAGACTGGAGCTCAGATCTCCGGCCAAGGAACCTTCGAGCCAAGATACTCTCAATCATCAACATCTTCGAGCACAGCTCCAAGATGCCAACCCAAGATCGGAGCTCAGATCTCCGGCCAAGGGACTTTCAAGCCAAGCTACTCTCAATCATCAACATCTTCGAGCCCAGCTTCGAGATGCCAACCCATGACCGGAGCTCAGATCTCCAGCCAAGGGACCTTCGAGCTAAGCTGCTCTCAATCATCAATATCTCCGAGCCTAGTCCTGAGACGCCAACCCAAGACCGGAGCTCAGATCTCCAGCCAAGGGACCTTCGAGCCAAGCTGCTCTCAATCATCAACATTTCTGAGCCTAGCTCCGAGACATCAACCTAAGACCGGAACCCAACTCTCCGGCCAAAGGATCTTCGAGCCAAGCAACTCCTATCAATGCCTCGAGCCTAGCTCCAAGGCACCAAAGACCTGAGCCCAGCTCTCATGCAATCCCTGGACCGGGGCCCAGTGCTTCGGTTAGGAAGGCCTCGAGCCTAGCTCCAAGGCATCCAAGACCTGAGACCAGCCCTCAGGCACCTTGGACCGGAGCCCAGCTCTCCGGCCAAGGAACCACCGAGCCCAGCTGCTCATAACTGCCAGAACCTTGCGCCCGACTTGCCGACACCAAAGGCTGGTAATTAAGCCCCAGGCAAGGTGAGACCCTCTTCTCTGATTTCCCCACTCATCTGGAAAAGAAAAAAGAAGAAGAAAGAAAAGAAGAAAAAGAGAAAGAACAAAGAAAGAGAGGGAGGGGAGGGAAAGAAAGAGAAAAAGAGGGAAGAACCAAGCAAAGGGTGGGTTGCAAGAAAGTTCAAATTTTATTAAAGAGCCAGTTATAAACATTTTACGAGCCCCCGACATGCCAGGTGACCCCAACCAAGTACAGAAAAAAAAATAAAGTACAAAAGAAAAGAGAAAGGACTACTATGCACCGACCGGCCCCCCTACTGAGTCTTGAGGCTGAGAGGTCTCCCCTTCAGGGATCTTTCACTGAACGGCTCCGGTCTCGCATGGCTCGACCTCGGCTGGCATCAAAGGCTCGGAAACCACAGCTTCCTCGATGACGACCTCCTCATCAGGCTCCGCGTCCGAGGTCGAGGGGTACCTGAGGCGATCGCAGTTCTCGTCAGGAACAAATGCCTCGATCCGGCCGTGCAAGAACATGAAGCCTTTATAGAGGGAGTCCGACACCATTTGATGAATTTCGGTGACGAACTCCTTCAAGGCCTTGAACTTGGCAACGGCCTCCTCAGCATCTTTCCTGGCCTCGATGGCCCCCTTCCTTGCCTCGACGGACTCCAACCTGGCAGCTTCCACCAACTTGGCCGCCACCTCTACCGCCTTCTCAGCCATGGCCAACCTCTCTTTCCCTGCCGCCAGCTTCGCCTGGGAAATTCGGGAGGCCTCCTTGTACTGATCAGCCTCGGTATTGTACCACTTCAGCTTCTTCTTGACAGAGGAGAGATCATCGACAACCTTCCTTGAGCGACCCCGCTCCAGGTCAAGGGCCTTCAGGAGATTCCTCGCTTGCCCCTCAGCATCGGCGAGCTGCTTCTCAAGGTCCTCGACCTTCCGCTCGAGCGCCCCATTCGCCCCAGCCTTCTCCTTCAGATCCGTCTTCAGAGACTCGATCTCGGCCACTTGTTGCCGCTCGACCCGCTCCCACTTTTGACAGCAGCCCCTAATGAAGAGGGCCTCGACATCGATCTGCACCATGAAAAGAGGTCAGCTAAAAAAAAAAGAAGAAGAAGAGAAGAAAGGGATAACTCACCAAGTAAAGCTGGGGAAAGATGGAGCTGAGGATGTCGTTCAACCTCAGTCTAGCGATCTCCTGTCAGTCCCATGTCTGGATTGAAAAATCCATCATGTGCTCGGCTAGTGTGGGGCTCAGGAGGACAGAGCTCCCCGGCCCCATCTTGAAGGGGAAACGACGTCGCTCCTCCTCTTTCCTACTCTCTCCTAGAGTAGGCGGCCTTGCCCCACTAGCCGCAGGGCCCCTGGAGGCAGGCTGAGAAGCTGATACCGGTGTAGGCGGTGCCTTAGTCATAGCCTTGGTCGTGGCTCAAACCTCCTCATCCCCGATCTTGATCATAGGCGGACTCGGGGGACGGGAGGATGCAGCGGCAACAGTTGCCCTTGCCCGGGCTACTACCTCGAGCTTCGTGGCGGGGGCCGTCCCCTAACGACTAAGCTGCTCTGGGATCTTTTGGGCCTCCTGCTGGACCGACCCCAGCATCGCAAACACCGCCCTCTCCACTGGTGCACGGGTAGCTCGGGTCACCCCTGGACTCTGACCGACCGGAGCAGCAGGGCTCAGACCGACCACTGTGGCAGGAGCAGTCACAGGTGCGCTCTCGCCCCAGACCCACCTCGTCGGAGGCTCCTCGACCAGTCTAGTTGGTGGCCTCTTCCGGGTGATCGCCAGCAGGTCACTCTCTGTAAAAATTATTCCTGCATGCAAGTTACACAACGGTCAGAGCCCGTAGGAAGCAATGTAAGAAATGCAAGGAAGAAAAAGAAAAGTTCAGGTCGAACTCACCCAACCCATCGTTGGGTCGACCCCGGCATCAGAGAGGTTCTGTTCCGATAACAGGACCTCGAGAGAAGGGATCTGGGTGGTGCAAAGCTGCTCATAGTCATCCCGGTCAGCCGCATCGACCATAGAATTTTGATTAGGGGACTGGTCCGGATCGCTCCAGACCCAGTCGACCCCCTGAACTGCGGCGAAAAAGAATTTGCTCTTCCATCCCTTGATGGAAGAGGGGAGCTCGAATCTAATACCCTTCGGGCGAGAAGACAAGGACCACCACCCGTCCTCAATCGGGTGGCGCTTCAGGGCAAAGAAAGTCCTGAACAAAGAGAACCGGGCAACAAACCCGTGGAGGTGGTAGAGCACAACGAAGGAGAAGATGACCCTAATGGCATTTGGCACTAACTAAGCAGGGACCAAATGATAGTTATCCAAGACGGACATGAAGAAAGGATAGAAGGGAAAGCGGAGACACCCTAAAAAGGTCTCGTAGTAAAAAGCAATGCGGCCCAGGCCACTGGAAGTGACCCGTTCTCCCGGACGGGGGATCATAAGCTGAATAGAATGTGGGATGCTATAGACATCCCGAACGGTCCCCAGTTCCTCAGAGATGATGGTCAAGGCAACCCCGCTAGGACCCATGGACCGGGCAAACTCAGGAATAGGTACAAAAGAAGGAGGAGGGAGAGAATGATCGGATCCTAGTTCCCTGATGAGCACCGGACCAGGAGAACACCTCCTACTGAACTCGAAGCAAGTCGCATCCTCCTCCTCACTAGAGGAAGAAGAAGATGACGGCCTCCACTCAGAGAGATCGGCCTCGCCCTGATCAGTGGAGGGGTGGAAGCCCGAGCCATAGCGGGACATCCTCAAGAACGAGAGAAGTGAAGGACTTGAGGTGGAGGACGAAGAGCATACTCGACTCGAAGGAGACCCTAGACCCGGAGGAAGGACCCTACTCTAGCAAAGGGGGAAGAAAGAGGTGCTAACCTGGTTCCTTAGAAAATCTAAGATAACTAGGAAGAAGAAGAAAGCTCGAACATAACAGCAGGCATGGAGAATTCAAAAGAATGGATATTTCGGGTAAGGCCCTCTTTTCATTTCGAAATAACCCGATGGATCTGTACCGATACGACCCCTCCGCCAACGGATCCATGCCACGTGCTGCCTATCGACGAAAATGACATCCCGGCTGCTCTGAATTCTACGCCAACATTAACTGCTCCTCGGACATGGCTACATGGCGCCCCCGCATTGGCTTGCAGGACCATTTCACGAAGCGCCAGCAATCATGGCTATCATTGCACCAGATTTTTGCCTTTCCATGTCAGCATCACAATTACTCCCTTTGACCCGCGTGCCGCACACTAACGAGCCTCGGGAGTAGGGGGCAAATGATATAGCGAGATCGCTGGTGTGGGGGAGCTGACAGGCTCCATGTCAAAGGAAGTCACCGTGTCGGACGCCAGTCAATTCTCCTGCTCGGACTGCTTCACTGAGCTAAGTTCATTCAGGACAATGAGCCGAGCTCCATCCTCCGCCAAGTTGGTCCCGCGAGCTCAGGATGCCTAGGCCGAAGCCGCACTCTGCCCTCCAGAGCGAAACCCTTGGAGATCGAGCCCCATGGTCGGAGTCGAGCTCAGCCCTCCTCCGTCACGTGGAGCATCTCCGAGGCCGAGCCCTATGGACCAGGGCCGCACTCTGCCCTCCAGAGTGAGATCCTCGGAGATCGAGCCCCGTGGTTGGAGTCGAGCTTAGCCCTCTTCCGCCACGTGGAGCCTCTTTGAGGCTAAGCCCTCTGGACCGGGCCCGTACTCTGCCCTCCAAAGCGAGACCCTCGAAGATCGAGCCCCATGGTCGGAGTCGAGCTCAACCCTCCTTCGCCATGTGGAGCCTCTTCGAGGCCAAGCCCTTTGGACCGGGCCCGCACTCTGCCCTCCTCCACCGAGGTGACCCACAAGCTTGGGGCATCTAGGTCAGAGCGAGCCCTGCCATTCCAGCTTAGCCCCAACTTAGACGTGGGCACCGCCATCCCAGGACATTGGCGAGCCGCTCGAGGACTACACTGGGACACCTGCTAGACCGCACTGATCGCCTGTAGCCACCGGTTACACCAGAAAGGGGAGAGACCCACTGATCAAGGTGCCACGCTCCTCACCAATCACCTGAACCACCCAAGAGAGGAAGTCAACCAGGAGATTCGAATCCCAGGGGCAGCGGCTCACCAATCGAGGCACTACCAGGTTTCTCGGAATGAGGCGACCAAGGGGAATGTCAGAGCACATGACAGCTTCCCTTATCATGGATCGGGAAAGGCTTCTCGGCACACTGCCGCACGTGCCTGGCAGCCCAATGGAGATCCCGAGACGAACGCCCAACGGTAACCTAATCTACAAAACTTGGAGGTAACAACCACAATACAGGCAAGACACAAGCCATACCACTGGAACACAAGTGCAAGCTCAACCAAAAAGAGCACGGCACCACCAGCATCCTCGAGCAAGGTCGGACGGAAGGGCCACACAGAGACTCCCTCTAGCCAGGCCACACTTCCCCCGATATACTTGCATCCCACTCTCACACCACTCCTCCTCGCATGGAGTCCATCAAGAGAGGCTCGACCAGGAGGATCTGTTCTCCTGGATCGTCACTGACTTGATTGTCGGAATGCCCCCGCCAGAAATCCTGGCTCGAGTCACTAACCCCTGTTTTGCAGGTCCAGGACCACCGGATGGCGAGACCACGAAGGAGGTGCGCTCCGATGCCAACAGCCGCTACAGGCCACGGCAATCTTGGTGGCAACAGGATCAAACCCACTTATTGAAGGCAAGGATACATTCCATCCAACTCTTCTATATCCATTATATGCTTACTTATCATAATTAAAAAGTACAATCATCCAGCCCTAAACATTTATCCTAAATCAATCCCATTACTTACTTTACAGACCAAACATCGTGTTCCTCTTTGGTACTAATCATATGTCGGATCTTAAACATAACATCTAAAGATAAGAATCCAACCTTCGAATCCATTTTCTTTCCAACTTCATATCTCGATTGGTCATGACACTAAATTTAAATATCTCTTAAATTACAGTCCATATTAATTATAACTTAAATTTCAAAATTATTCAAATTGTATCCCAAAAACTTATATCACAATTCCAAGTGATCGTAATTTAAATTTTGATATCATTCACATCATATCCCAATCACTTATGTCACAATCCTAAATAAACATGAGCTAAGCTTCAATATTCTCCATGTTATGTCCCGATTACTTGTGTCATAGTTCCAAGAAATCATAACTGAAGTTTTGATACGATTCTGTCATGTCCTAATAATAATCATCACGTTATTTCTTAACTATTTGTACCACTATCCTAAATGATCATAAATCAAACGTTGATACCATTCTATCATGTCTTACTAATCACTATATCAATGTCTTAATATTTTATGTCATAGTCTCAAACAATCATGACATGTATTCAATACCACTCGTATATATTATAATCACTTATGCCACAGTTCCAAATCACCACAACCTAAGCTCTAACACTATTCTCATCATATCCTAATAACCATCATATTTTTAATCACTTATATCACCATCCCAAATGATCAGAACCTAAGCTCTGAGACCACTCTGTCATGCCCCGAATCCAACACCAGAATCGGATACGTGATCGGTGGCATAAATCCTAGAATACCCTCTAGAATTCATGCAAGGCCTAAAATATTTTCCATTATAACCTCAGTTCTTCATAATAATATTGATCACAATTCATAAGAAATTACCTAATACAAAGAAAATAACACAACTTATATAGTGACAATCTTAGTCATCCTTTAGTCATCCGACTGATATTAATAACTCTCTAGCTATTCCTTATTTTTCCACCAATCCAAATCCATCACCAAGCTTGAATATCTGCAACTCTGAGAAGGAAAAACAAATAGGGGTTGTGAGATTTACAGCCCAGTAAGGTTTCTATATGATCACACCAGTAATAATATAATTCTGAAAATAGCATGAACATACTAGTATATCATATCATGCAGTCAAACAATTCAAATATCATGTATGACAAAACCATGAGAAATCATATTTTTCTTTGCCAATTTTTATTAATCAATCTTTATCTTTAGGATTCTGGACTAGCCACGGTCCTGTACCAGCCCATGACTGGCAACCGCAAAGCGACCATGCATACTGTAGTCGGTTCTGCTCACGTACTAAGCCCGTGGCTCGGCTGTCCCACGTACTAACCGCCCGTGGCTGGCTTCCACGTATAAAGCTCGTGGCTCAGACTGTGTAACCACGATGCTACCGTAGCATAGCTAGTCCAAATACCATATTTACTTCATTAACACTTCATCAATATAGTCAAAACATGTCTCTCATGATTTCTTAATAATCGGTGTCATGGTCCAATCCATTCCATAACCAGTATCGTGGTCCAGCCCACTCGATAACCTATGTCATGGTCCAACGCATTCAATAACCAGTATCGTGGTCCAACCCACTCAATAACCAGTGTCATAGTCCAATCTATTATATAACCGGTATCGTGGCCCAACCCACTCGATAACCGATATCACTTTTTTTTAAAACATGGTGTATAAAATACAGACAATAATAATAATAACCATAATATCCATCACAAGAAATTAACTATGCCATGCAAAATAACACCATGCATGCAACTGTATATATATATGCTCGGATCAAGTCAAGCCATGTAAAAACATACATAAATGGATGATCAATATAGAATTCCTTACCTCATTAGAGACAATTACATGCCTGATATTGGTCCATACTCGGAACCCATACAAAATCCTGCTGCTCAGAGGCTAACCCCCTACAAGTATAATAACATTTTTTTAAATCAATAATCCTAAGGTAATTATAAACCCAAACCTTTTTACCAGAATTTCACCAGGGATCCTCCAATTAATACCCCACTCTTAAACTTTCAAAGAGAGACTTTTCGATCTCCCCCTACTATTTATTTATTTATTTTTCATTCTTTCTCTCTCCTCATGTTCTCTCTCCCCATCTTTTTCCTTTTTTTTTTTTCATGAAACAGAGGCTTCTCTCTTTTTTTCTTTCCTTCTTTCTTTCTTTTCTTCCTTCCTTCTGAACTCTCCCTGCTTCTCCATCAGCACGATCGAACCGGCCTCACCCCGACTACCGGTGGCCAAGGAAGGTAGTCTCCAGGAAGGGAAACTCGACGGACGAAGGCGAATGGCAGTGGCGCGGCCTCCGGTGGTGCACAGTCCCAAGCAACCCAAAGATAAACCAAACTAAACCCGGTTAAATCCTCCCTAAATAATTTAAAGTAAAGGTAACCGGACTTACCGGCGGTTGAAGGTTCTTCGTCGCTCACTGGAGAGGAAGAAGACACCGCGGAGAGAGCTCGATGGAGCGGCGGTGAGGGAGGATTTAAAGAACTCACACCGATGGTTTTCTCGTCATTTGGAACGCAAACTTCGCCTGATCGAGTTCCAATCTGACCCAACCTCGTCGCCATCCATCTCCTTCTCCCCTCATGACTCATCCCTCGAAATCTTCGACGAAAATGCCCGCCGGATAAGGATGAGGAAGCCTCCCCTGTTTCGGCTACTTCTTCTTCTCGTTTGTTTTTTTTTTCTATATTCTGGATTGAAGTCGGCTGGGCCTGCTGGCTTCAGCCCAAAGGCCCAATTCTCACAGTACCCGATGCTGAAGGTGTGGAAGCTGAAAAGGTCGATGTTGAGTAGGGCATGGAGGAGGTCATCCTGGACGAGGATGGTGTAGAAAATCTTAAAGGAAGGGAAGGGGGAATGGAGGAAGAACCCGAGCTTTGCCCTTGGGGAGTGCTTGCAGAGGTGGGTGGCAATGGCGTCATGATGGGCGGGGTCAAGGTGATCGGAGAGGCCATGGAGGGTGTCGATGTGGAGGACCTTGGCATCAACAAGGAGGCCAAAATGAAGTTAGAGGATGAGGGCGTCAGGATCGTAGGAGGACCAGTCGGTGGGAGCGGTGGGATCAGGGGTCACGTGGAGGGGGAGGTGGTGCGAAACAATGATCTAGCACTTGAGCAGTGAGGATGGCGAGGCCAGCATGGAATCGGTGATGCCAGCGATGGGGAGAATGCATGGGTCTGCCATGCATATAAGGGAGGCAAAGGCATCAAGATCGACGCTGGATCCATCGTCCTCATTGACATTCGATCTTGAATTATTACCGTCAGCAACTCGGTCAGACTCGTCAGCCGCAAGGAGAAACTTGTATTTACTTTTTAAAAAAAAAGATCCATCGATGCTTTAAAGCATCGATGCAACTATTATCAATGCATATATTTAAAATTGTCAGTATATTTTTACCTAACTATGCTTTTTAAAAATATCAAAAAAAACTTTCTCCAGTCATACATAGTCGATGCTTTGCCAATGCTTTGTAAAGCATCGGGAGACCTTCCGGTACTAATTAGCATCAAAAAAAATCTTTTTTAGCATCACCTTTTATTCCCTTTCTTGTAGTATTATATCCATTATAATTAAAAAATATATATATTATTATATTGTATTTTGAGAATGGTTAGAGAAAGAATTATAAAACAACCGCGCGTGTCCTATGCATCACGCAGGTCTGTGCATCATGTAGGTTGTATGCTAGTACATTTCTAGAGTTTGCTATGATAGCAGATTTTCTAGCTAATATGGAAGGATTTATTGTACAGTCAGGCATCCGGAGGGATCTCTTTCTCTGCAAGTTTGTTATTTTCCTTAAGCTGCTAATCTTCTATTTTTTTTCTAAGCGGGTTAGTCCTCTTGCCGAAAAAATATAAATTTTATAAATGAGTGAAATGCTATTTTATAAGAAGAGTCCATGAGAGGTGCAGGGAATTTCACGATCCACTAGATTGTGGGGCTTCTCTCGTGCTCTATCGTCTCTTGTTAATATTGCATGCGGAGCTACATCGGGGTTTACGCCCCCTCTCTAGCTTCTTTTTTTTTTTTTTTTTTTTAATCAAAAAAAAATATTGCATGGACATCAAGGGCACGACTCGGAGTGTTGTTCTCTATCTTCACGCTTATTAATAAATATATAATTTTAACATATATTAGTTAAATTATATTATTTTAGTAATACATTATTGTTATGGAGGGAATCATCTACCTGATCTTGGATGACATGGTGATTTCTTATTAGTCACTATCTAGATGGCTAGAGATTGGATGGTGACCTAGATCAACCGGCAACTATTGAGAAAGTTGAACATAAAGAATAATAGGTATCGGTGGATAACCGATCCTGAGGTCAGTCTACGGTTGGATTGCTCACCATCATCGTCTGCATATTGATGTCCACATCGAATTTTTATCGACCCAAGGCTAAAATAGGCTATGACTTCTATGACATTATTATCATGTGGGCCATAGATAACCCTACTATTCAATTATAACTAATAGAAATCCTCCACCTTCAACAAACATATAAGATGGTTACAAATACTTAACAAACACAAAATGTATAATAAATAGATAAGGTAGTTATAACTACCTAACAAACTCCCTTTATAAAAAGAGAGGAAGAGGGAACTCTCAGGTAAGCTCTAAGTTTTTACTCTTTCACTCACTCTTTTATGTACTGTTTTTAAGCTCCAGCTAACTTAAACATCGAAGGTTTCTTGCTGGAAAATCTTTGACTAGTGTAAACTTCCTTTTGCAAGTCCTAATGAAAAGGCAACTATGTTGGCATCTAATCAATCTCCAACTTGGCAAGAGGCCGGCTCCATCATTCTGATTAGGAGTTTTGCAGTAATATATTAGTACTAGAGGAAGGAGAGAAAGCCCATTTCGAAAGTGAAAGAGAAAGGAGAGCTCGAAGATAGAGGTAGAGAAACAAACAAGAGGGAAGATGATGAGATCTCCCTCTTGTTTCTTTCTAGATGTCATCTTCCCTTTCTTTCCCAATCTTACCTTGAAATTAACTAAAATATCTCCAATCCCTTGATCTAGTGGTGTTTTTGATTTCTTTCTCCTTTCCTAGTTCGGGGTCTATTTTATTTTCTTAAAATTGAAGTTCTAGATCTGGTATATCGAGAACGGGATAGTGGCGAAGGCATTGACCCCGGGATCTCCAAGCCAAGCTAGGGAACAAAATTAGCATGGACTGTGCTTAGAAGAATTGTGGCCTTGGGATCCATATTAGTTCCGTCCATTCTATCATAATGGACTCCTTGTCCAAGATCCAGCTTAAGTAGATGGGGTACGTGATAACAACCACCTCAATGCCTTCCTTGCTCAGTATGGCACCCCCAAGGAGACCAATATCCATGTCAAGTACAATGCTGAGATCGAGCTATAAAGCTCAAAGCCAAAGACGAGCTACAAAGATCAAATCCAAAACTAAGCTACCAAGCTCAAAGTCGAGGTGAAAAATAAAACCAAAGCCGAGCTACCTATGCTTAAAGCAACAAAGAAAGCCAAAATCAAGGTCCAACTACCATGCTCAAAGTTGAGGTCGAGCTATCAGGCGTAAAGTTGAGGAGAATAATAAAATAAAGCCAAAGAAGATGATGAAGAGGCTAACCTTCCAAGAATCTGTCGACATGGCCAACTAGCATTCTTCTTCCCCAACTTCAACTAAGAAATTGATTTTCGATGAAATCCAACCTCCTTATCAGATTAATATCAAATTGATTTCAACTTTGACTTTTAACCAAGTATCTATATTGTACCTAATCTACTCTAGAGTTAGCATTGGCTCGTCATCTTGTCCGGGTGGGTGCAATCCAAAAGGATCCAAACCAATCACCCATGAGACAAAAATAAGAGATGAAATAAGAAAAGTACTTTACTAAAAAATTATTGTGATGACACATGAGCCCTGGAAAGATATTAAATGCTTCGAAATCAGAGAATTTCTAAAGATGGAGGTCAAGATTTGTACTATAACCTATTCCTCATATTAAAGTAAAGCAAAAAAATCATCTCGAGCTAGAAAGTGGAGGGCAAATGTTATGGAGGGAATCACCTACCTACCCTCGAATAACATGGCGAGCACATATTAGTCACCACTCGATGGCGACCTAAATTAATTGATAACTATTACAAAAGTTGAACACAAAGGACATCAATAGGCATCGCTGGATAACCGACCTTGAGGTCAATCTATTGTCTGATGGCTCCCTATCATTGTTTGCATATCGATGTCTACATTGGATTCTTATCAATATGAGGCTAAAATAACCTATGATCTTTATGATATCACTGGCATGTGGGCCATAGATAACTCTATTACTGGGTTATAACCAACTGAAATCCTCTACCTCCAATAAACATATATGCAAGGTGATTATAAACTACTTAACAAATACGAAAGATGTTTATAAATTACTTAACAAATATATAAGGTGATTACAAACTATCTAACAAATAGATAAAGTAATTATAAAAATTTAACAAATATATAAGATGGTTACAAGCTTCTTAACAAACCCCTTTATAAAAATAAAGGAAAAGGGGACCCCTTCGGTAAACTCTAAGCTCTCACTTTCCCACTCGCTCTTTATCTACTATTCTCAGGCTCTGGTTGACTTAAACATAGGAGTGTTCATTGCCAAAAAAATCTTTGGCAAGTGCTTCCTTTTGCTGATCCTAACGAAGAGACGACCACGTTAACATCTTATCGATCTCTAACTCGGTAGGAGGCCAACACCATCATTTCGATACGAAGCTTCGCATCAACAATTATTAATTAATTGTTCAAATTTGGTTCAATCCAGACATTGCTAGCAAAGTTAAAATTAAATGACAACTTAACATTCAAAGTCTACCAAAACTAATAATCAAATAGAACCAATAATCTATACATTAGCTAACGATGGGAATTTACGATCTAATCTATCAACTAATATACGAACCACTTGTTTTAAGCATGCTTGAATTTGGTTCATAAATGGATCAATTTATTTATACCTGCTTATTAAATAGGTTATATTCGGATTTAGATATTTGATCCATTTAATTTATCCGGACCCATTTAATAATTTGATCGAATCATAATCTGATTTATTTAATCTATTTAAAATCTACTTAATCTATTCCTGACTTGTTTAATTTAATTCATTCAACATGTTTAACTTGCTTAACTTAATTTGGCATGTTTAATAAACATGAATTATAAGGGCCGGTTTGGATTATTTATTTAAAAAATAGATAGGGTTCACATTAACCAGAGCTAATGGTTTTTGACCGAAAAAACATGCACAACGCAGTCTAGATCTCGCAAAACTAATCATGAGCGTCCTTGAAGAAGATCCACACGCGCACTGCGCAAAACTTACGTACCGGAGGCGGATCATCGAGTGGATGGATGGTCATGAAATGCGATACATGTATAATAAATAATTTAGGATTTTGAGAGAGAAGTAAGTGTGGGTACGGTTCGGATAGATGTCCACACGTGAAATTTTGGTCCAATTATTGAAGGTATGGAGGCGACTATTTCTTTTTTTGGACAGACTTATGGAAGTAGTTGTAATTAATTACGAAGAGGCCATCTTAGGAAGTTCCGCGTTCTTTTAAGCCACCGATCAATTAGCTAAGTCAGTCGGCAAATCAAGGGACTCGAGATCAAGGGAATCCCTGATCGTTCCAAACCAACGGTCGGGATCCGATCACCCGGCGATCCCAACTCACACTTTCCAAACTCGGCGAGTTGTATATACCTAAGCGGATACACCCCGCAGCTCACCCAACATTTTCACCCCATGTTTTGACTCGGTGCTCTATAAGTCCCCACCCCCTTCCGCGCTTCTCAAGCCATCTCTGATTTCTCTCACTCTCACTTCTCCCCTGCCTTTCTTCCTTTCTCGCGATCTTCTTTGTGCTTAGGGTCTGGGTTTCGTGTAGTCCAAAGAGGTTGGAGATCTTTGGCAATGGCGGGAGGAGCGATCGTTAGCACCGGGGCGCCGAAGGATTATCCCGGGAAGCTGACCCTCTTCGTTCTTCTCACCAGCGTCGTTGCGGCCACTGGCGGGCTCATCTTCGGATATGATATCGGAATCTCCGGTAAAAGAAAGCTCTCTTTTTTGGGGATCTTTTTAGGGTTCCCATTGTGGATCTGACGAGATTTGGGTGGGTTTTTTCTCCTCTTTTTCTTTTCTTTTCTTTTTTTTTTGGTGGTTGTATTCTCTTTGGTAGGTGGGGTGACTACGATGGATTCTTTTCTTTCGAAGTTCTTCCCGGCGGTGTATCGGAAGTCGAAGGAGAACGAGAGCACGAACCAGTACTGCAAGTTCGACAGCCAGGTGCTGCAGATGTTCACGTCGTCGCTGTACCTGGCGGCGCTGATCGCGTCATTCTTCGCCTCGGCGGTGACCAGGATGTTCGGCCGGAAGTGGTCGATGTTCGGCGGCGGGATCACCTTCCTCGTCGGCGCCGCACTCAACGGCTCCGCCAAGGACGTCCTCATGCTCATCCTCGGCCGCATCCTTCTTGGCATCGGCGTCGGCTTCGCCAATCAGGTATTATTCCAGAAGACAAAAAAATTTAGAATTTCTAATTTGGTTTTGTCCTATTTCCGACGAGAAAGAAAGAAAGAAAAAAAAAATCCGGTGATTGGTTTTTTTCTGGGTGTCATATTTCCCACTATTTATTCTTTTTATTTCATCAATATCTTATATTATAGTTATTTTTTAAATATTATTTTTGTGATTTTATTATCGCATATTAAGTCGATAATAGTAATTTTAAAAATAAAAGCCGTTCAAACTAGAGAGAGACGGGAAGAGAGAGAGTCGGTCCAAATGGTTGCGTCGGTTTCGTCACATGGTTGGCCCACGCCTCTTCTTAGTCCACCAACTGCTTACTTTCTGGAGAATATTGAAATGTGAAATATAAATAGTATATTTAATAAAAAAGAAGCGGTTTGATGTTACTACAGCATTATTATGGGAGGCCAATGCTGTCATCACGTTATCATAACCGTAGTAGAACCTCTAGAAGCCATGCCGCCTTTTTGTCTCTCTAAACGAGTGATCTGCTGTCTGCACCGGAACAGCAAACACTCACAGGGGACCTGTTTGAATTTCTTTAGTTTTTAATCGATGGATGGCTTTTCGCTGGGTGGCTGTTGTTCAGAAATAGACACCAAATCCCAAACGACAGACAAGGACTTCCATCTATTAAGGAGCCGTCGGGGTTTGGCGTCCGGTATGTTTTTAGGCTAATATTTAAGAACCTTTGTCTTTTTATGTTCCTGGGGCATTACATTTTATTAGGATATCCTGATTCAGTTATGAACCAGCTTCTGGTTCGATTCATTGAAGTCCTGATTTTTTGGACTACGAATTTCGAACTAAATGAAGTTCAACTATAAGCAACTTAGGATTTCACACCGAACTACAACATCCGAAGGTCAGTCCTTCGAGTAGCACCTTCGTTCCCGGTCGAAGTCTGAACTACTCATCAATTTTCAAAGACACGAACTTCGGTCCCCGCCGTAGACATGATCTCCGGTCTCGGAAAAATATCAAGCCTTCGGCCCACGCAAGGAAAAACCCAAAGCTTGAACTACAATCTGTTCTAAAAAGGAAACTGTAACCAATGGTTACAATCGACACTCATCATGCCATGATCATGGCGCGCAATTCCTGCAGTCACGCCTCCGATTTTGCCGGAACCGTTCATTGACAACCCACGATCGCCAATCATGGGAGATATTGGCTCCCCATAATTTCTGGAAAAAGAGCGGGCCACAGACCGGAGACCATCTTTTAAATATGGGTGAGAAGGATGGCTCGAGAGGTACGCATGAATAATCTCGTACACATACACTTTCAATCTCCAAGAACTCTTTTTCTCTTCCACTCTCGATATCTTTCCCATTCTGTGGCTAGAATCCACCACTAACTTAGGCATCGGAATGTCCTCCACCGGAACAACTCCGATAAGGGACCTGTTTTATAGGTGAATCAAGAAGCGGTCTCGCAATGCAGCGATTCCGACCGGTCGATCCGAACTCCACGCCAACACATTTATAACCGTATTTTTTTTTTGGTTTTTTGGGATACAGTGACAATCTTTTATCTTGTCTTTAAATCCTTGTCCTTTTATTAAAATTATTTATCGTAGACGAGAGCTTTATCATTGGGTTTCTTTCGCAAATATATGTATACATCGAGAGAGAACGGGCTTTCAATAATAATACGGAAGCCCCTTTCTTACAAAAACATAAAGAAAGCGACAAACCTTTTTTTTCCAAAAAAAACTAAAATAATATATTTTCTTTTTAAGACAATATGTCTAATGACTAAAATGCCCTCCGAGCATTTGCTTACCTGGCGTGTTATTATACTTCGCAATTCCAACTTCTTCTTCTTCTTCTTTTTTTTTTTTTTGTCTTTTTTTGGACTAATATTTCAATAAGAGGCAACTCTTCGTGGTTAATCTTCAAAAATTACATTCGCATCGTTGTATCGGCCGATTCCTGCCTTTAGAGGATGGCGATTTAATTTCTTATGCGCATATATGGAGATAAGAATTAAACCTGGGAGTCTCTGTCTATTTGTGGAGTGGAGTTTTGACTCCCTTCTTGATGGTGATTACAGTCTGTTCCGGTGTACCTTTCCGAGATGGCTCCAGCCCGGTTTCGCGGAACGCTCAACATTGGCTTCCAATTGATGATCACGATCGGCATCCTCATCGCCAATCTCATAAACTATGGAACATCGAAGATCAAAGGCGGATGGGGCTGGCGCGTAAGCCTTGGGCTTGCTGCGGTCCCTGCTGGCATCATCACCCTCGGCTCGTTATTCCTTCCTGACACCCCAAACTCCCTCATCGAGCGTGGCCATGCTGATGAGGCCATGCGCATGCTTCGCCGCATCCGTGGAACCGATGACATCCATTCGGAGTACGACGATCTCGTTGCCGCCAGTGAGGAGGCGAAGCTCGTGAAGCACCCCTGGAGAAACATTGTTGCGAGGAAGTACCGCCCCCAGCTTACCATGGCCATCCTCATTCCCTTCTTCCAGCAAGTAACTGGCATTAACGTCATCATGTTCTACGCTCCTGTGCTCTTCAAGACCATCGGATTTGGAGGCAATGCAGCGCTCATGTCGGCCGTTATCACAGGGTTGGTTAATGTGTTTGCTACCGTAGTCTCCATCATCACCGTTGACAAGCTTGGTCGGCGGAAGCTTTTCCTTCAGGGTGGATCCCAGATGCTTGCTTGTCAGGTATGTTAACAATCCGTTCCTGAAACATGTTTGATTTTAAAAATCGATGTTGCTGCACTACTCTTAATGGCAGTTTCAGAATTTGATTAGAGTGTCCTGTCCTTTTGGGTTAAATTTTCTATAAAGATAGGCTCCCTTTATTTTGTCCTTTCATCTCTCTAGTTGTGGACTGCTTGTTTCCGAAACGTTTTCTATCGAGATGGCTAATGTTACTGTCAAATATCAGTTTTAATCTTTGTTTTACGATCTAGTGCGAGTATAAAATATTGCATGAGCAACCATAACATAATGTATTCGGATTAACCCAATCATTTATTCATCACTTTCATTGACATAATGTGGATCATTCAAAAATAAATATGCTGGAATTTGTAGAGAATTTAGTATCTTAACACCAACTCTGTTTTGATGTTATAATTCACACATATTTTCTCCTTTTTAGTGCATATGCTAAGACATGGTTGTATTTTTTTTTGTGTAGATCATGGTGGGAACACTGATTGCAATCAAATTTGGGACTAGTGGAGAGGCAACTCTTTCCAAGACCTATTCAGCCTTTGTGGTGTTCTTCATTTGTGTCTATGTTGCTGGTTTTGCATGGTCCTGGGGCCCCTTAGGGTGGCTGGTACCCAGTGAGATATTCCCGCTAGAGATTCGATCAGCTGGGCAAAGTATCAATGTCTCAGTTAACATGCTTTTCACCTTCATTATTGCCCAGGCTTTCCTAACGATGCTTTGCCACATGAAGTTTGGCTTGTTCTACTTCTTTGGTGGGTGGGTTTTAATCATGACCACTTTTGTTGCTTTCTTTCTTCCGGAGACCAAGAATGTGCCAATTGAAGAGATGGTTCTGGTCTGGAAGGCTCACTGGTTTTGGGGCAAGTTCATTGCTGATGAAGACATCCATGTCGGTCGCAACATCGAGATGGCCAATGGCAATTCAAAGGCTGGGTCTGGGTGATATCAGATAGACTGACCTTTTAGGTGGTAGTTAGTGGTCTGGTTCTTTCAACCAAGACTTTAGTTGTATTTTTGTTTAATATAGTTTTTTTTAGTTTTGATCTTATATACGGTATCAATCAGTGTCAAAAGAATTAAGAGACATTAGTAAAGCTTGGATCATGATATGATTGTTATGATTATGTGAAGAGAATTTTCTGCTCTTCTGCTCTATTTTCTTTTCGTCCAAGCAATAAAGTTGTTGTTGCACATGGAAAAATTGTTGTCATGGTACCAAAGGATGTTCTTGTAGTTATATGGTTCTTGTAATGGACCCTGTTAGGTAAGCTGTGGACTTCTTATACCCAATATCATCTATTCTTAATAGAGATTCTTTATTATTTTACTGATCTTTAAAATTACCTTTGAATCATTAACAAGCAAAGATTCTATTCTGGTAAGGTGCTGAAAAGTTATATTAATCTCCAAACTTTCTGGTTGTGTCAATCTTCTGAAATTTTATAGTCAGGATCTCAAAATTTTAGCCTGGCTTTCCTCCCCACCCCACCTTTTTTAGAGCTATCAAAATATTAGCTTTTCATATCTGCAAGTAATGTTAGGTTTCCCGCCGAGAAATTCCTGGTAAAGTGTTTTTGTTTTCTTATGAGAATAATAAGAGCAGGCAGCATGGTGTATATTGATATTTGTAAATGAGTTCTAGGCTTCCGACTTTGTAATTTTCAATTATCTTCTATCCTAGTTGTTGCTAAGCCTCTTCGATGTCTAAGTGGGCTCCTCAGACGGAGGTCGAAGTGGCTTTCCAGAATGTCTAGAGTTTACAAGAAATAAATTCTCACTAGTAAACTCTTCAATGCCTAAATTAATAAGAGAGGAAGAACAATAGAAGAAAAATGAAATAAGAGTTTTGGGAGTTTTGAACTTCAACCTTTTTAAAGTCTCCCAGTCCCCTTTTTATAGAAGATTCAGGTGGTCTATAATTGTCTGATTTCGTTAGATAGTTATAGCCACCTGATTTCGTTAGGCAGTTATAACTACTTGGCCAGGTTTGTTAAGAATCTATTATAATAGAATGACCAACCCGTTAAGAATAGTTTTGAGAATTGTTTGGACAACTGTCGAAACTACTAGAACGGATTATAATCCTATGTGCTTATGTACTAATGTAGCACATAAGATGTTAAACATATTTTATAGGGTACTATCCCTTAGACGTAGCAAGAAAAACAGTTTGCAAAATAAAATTAAATGAGTAATTTTTTTAATACATAATTTGTAACAAAGGAATGTTTTGGCTAAAGAAAATAATAAAAGAAGAAATTAGATCAAGTAAGAAATTATACAATACGACATCTAATGAGTACACGATCAAGCTATTGTAATTAATTAGGATTAATTTATAATTCATTCATAATAATCTCCTAAACATGCTTGTAGATGTCCATGTAGTTAACAATCACAATCAAGTACCTCATAGGAAAATAAAAGAATAGGTAAATTACTGAAATTTTTATAAAAGGAGTAAGACTATAAATTTCTAAAAGAAAAAATTAGAAGTTAAACTATTTTACAAACCTAATTTTTATCACTAATAAATGATATGTGTAGATTTGGATTTTGGACCAAAGTTGGTCTTGGTTGCCGGTAGGGGTGGTTGGTTGGACTTTTCGGGCGGTGTGTATAAGGAGAAGGGATCCTCATTTTCAACTTCCATCTTCTTTTAACTTTGAAACCTCATTGCCTTTTTCAAACCTCAACCAAGTCTCACAAAAAATTATAGAAAATGGAGAAAACAGATTTAAAGAAATATTTAACTCTGAACCTTGCTAGAATCGATAACATCCCAAAAAAGAAAAGAACTTCACACAATCCTTTCAACAAAACTCGAATTTTACTCAATAATCATTTCCCGCCTCTAACCAAAGCCTTATAGGCTATTTATACTAGATACATTGAAGAATAACAAGAAAATATTCTAACCTTAGAGATTTATCTAAAAAGAAAGATAACAAAATGAAATTTCTCTAAATAGAGAAAGGAAGATGGTAAAATCATTTTGAATAGGATAAAAAATATGATAAATCTTTCTAAACAATGAATTCTAAAAATAATGTCAAATCTTCATATCCTATGATGGATTTGGGTGCCAACTTGCATTGCTTTTGTTGATAGACTTAGAACTCAGATGCAGATGCATGTTAGGCTCAATCTACATCATCTCTCGTTGGCTTGAAAAAATCCAATTCTTGTGGATTATGGTTGATGTATTTTTTATAGAGATCTAGAGTGATGTCTCTAAGTTTGTGTTTGGATATTCATATCACTTCTTCATCAGGACGGAATGCCCACTTCACTAGAAAGTTATGTGAATCACCTAATTGTGTAATAACAACTCGATCATCAAGAACCTGTTCAATTTCTTTTTCTTTCTCGAAATATTAGATAGGGGTGGAATTGAAATGGAGGTAGTGGTGGGGGTATACTTGTGGAAATGGGACTGTTGATGGAAATATATTCATGATAGTAGCTAAAATCCTCAACATTGACTATTGAGCTAAAACCAACATAAGTTAGCAAATCCAAGACATGCATTTGGATTTAGTCACTTCAAGATCTTGAATGGACTCATATTTCTTGCATGTAGCTTTCTTGCAATACCTGTGTCATATTATTTTAGTTAAACTCTTACCATAACTATTGACCCCTGGAATGATTTTGATGATCACAAAACATTGGAATATGTATTTGATACTAATTCTTTTCAAAATTTTGTAGGAAATTGGTTACCTTTAGTTTAAAATTATTTTCAAACTGAGTAGAAGGTAATTCAATTATGTATAAAGTTTTATGAACTTAAACTTGTACAAGCCCTAGCTTTATCAATCTTGTAATCCTGTAAAATGGGCTGAAAATTGTAAAAATTATAGAGTATGTAGATTAGCTTCTAGTTGATTCAATGTTGAAGATTTTTAGAGAAGCTTGAAGCATTTTTTTGAAGATTTGCAAGAGCTAACTCGTGGTGGCATGGCACGGAGGAAGTTTCAGAGTTTCAGCATCAAGAGCCGACTCCTGTCCCAAGAGCCAACTCCTCCAGAAGTTATATTTTTGGTAAACAGAGACTTAGAGCCGACTCCTATTCCAAGAGCCGACTCCATCAAATTGATCCTTTGAAGTCATTGAAGACTTGAGTAATAGCTGACTTCAACCAGAAGAGCCGGCTCTTACAGAATTTCATTTTGGTCTGTCTGAGACTTCGAACCGACTCCTGAAACTCGAGCCGACTCATGGAGCGGTTTTCTGCACTCCAACGGTTGGTTGCTGAAGTTGAAATTTGAACTCCAATTCGTCTCCAACAGCTATTTCATGAATCCCAAGGCCCTATAACGGTCATATCTCTTGGAAAACTATAAAAAGGATTATTTTTGAAGGATTAAACAATTATTAGAGCTTTATTATGGAATTATCTTTAGAAATCAAAGAGCTTTCAAGTCATTCAACTACCTACCTCAAAGAGCATTCAAGTTGGATTCAAAACTTCACCAACTCTACTCCATCATTGAATCCACTCATTGAAGAAGCAAGGAAGCAGCTTGAAGAGCATTAAAGTGCATTCAAGGCTTGACTTCATCTCGATCCACATCGACAATACCTAAACAAACTTGGTTTGTAGTAGTTGCTTGTCTATTATTTTCTTATCTTAGTTTTTTCTCTAAGAACAGCAAGGGGCTGTGTCTTAAGAGAGAGTTGAAGGTTTTTAGGTGAACCTTGTAAAATCTAAGTTGGGTTCTTGGTGATCCTGCTATAAAACCAAGTGTTAGGATTTCTTTGGTGATCCCGGTAAAACCAAAGTGTATAGGTTTTGATTGTGAGCCTGGTAAAATAATCCTACTGTATTTCGGTTGGGGGATATAGTGGAAATCCCAAGTGATTCTTGGATAGTAGACGTAGGAGCCGGTTGCTCCGAACCACTCTATTTCCTTGTATTTGTGATTGTGTTCTTGTTGCTCTATTGCTTTTACTTAATTACTTCCGCATTGTATATTGCACCACAACACAAAAAAACTTCAAAAAAACTTCAAAGTGCATATAATTTGAAAAGTTTTTTAAATTCCAATTCACCCCTCTCTTGGGAAGCCATATGGGCAACAAGTGGTATCAGAGCAGAGTTTCTGAAGTTACTTAGAGTAAAGACATATAGGACATCCCATGAGCACTTCATTGGTCGAAGGTCAATCCACAAATAGACCTCCACTTTTCACCGGAATCAATTATACATATTGGAAGGCAAGAATGAAAATATACATTCAAGCTGTAGACTTTTATTTATGGAAGATTATTCTGAAAGGACCTCATACACCCACAAATAAAGTTAATGATATAGAGGTTTCCAAACCTGAAGAGAAATGGGACAAGAATGATATGAGATTAGCTGAGCTGAATGCCAAAGCAATGAACTTACTGTACTGTGCTTTGGATCCAAATGAGTTTAACAGAATTTTAACTTGTAATTCTGCTAAAGAAATTTGGGACAAACTAGAAATCACACACGAAGGCACATCTCAAGTTAAAACATCAAAAATCAATCTTCTTGTACACAATTATGAGTTATTTAAGATGGATCCTAGTGAGACTATATATGCAATATATACTCGCTTTACTGATATCATAAATGATCTCAAGAGTTTTGGTAGAACGTATTCTAATGCTGATCTTGTCCAAAAGGTGTTAAGATCTTTGCCAGATAAATGGGAAGCCAAAGTGACAGCAATTCAAGAAGCAAAGGGCCTAAATACATTGCCACTAGATGAACTGCTTGGATCTTTGATTACACATGAATTAGCCATACAATAAAGAACTGAGGAAGATACAAAAAGAAAGAAAGAAATTACATTTAAAGCTACTGAAGAAGATAAGAATGAAGAATCAGACTCATCAGATAATGATGACCTTGGAAATGATGAAATTGCCCTTGTCATGAGAAAATTCAAAAGGTTTATGGGCAGAAGAAAATTAAGTAGATGGAGAAAGCAATATAGAAAAAATGATTTTAGAAAGGAAAAAGAAAGAGATAAAGAAAAAGAAAAGGATTAAGATAAAGATCAAGTTCCTATATGCTATGGATGCAAGAAGCCATGACACATCCATCCTAATTGTCCTGAAGCGAAGAAAAAGATGTTCACCAAAAAGAAGAAGAAGAAGGAAATGCTTGATGCTTGGAGTGATAATGATGAAACTACATCCACTGAAGAGGATGAAAAGACAACAAAAATAGCATAAATCTGTCTTATGGATTTGGAGGACGAGGTAAACACTTCTAAACCTAATTTAGAATTCACTTATGATAAATTGCATAATGCTTTTTGTGAATTATTGGTAGAATACAAAAAAGCTGGTTTAAAAATGAGGGATTTAAAAAATCAATGTGATGTATTTGAAAAAGATAAAATTGAATCTTGTGAAAGAAACAAAATCTTGCAAAGAGAACTAAACTTAGTTTGTTAAAGACTCAAGGTTGCTCAGTTTGAAAAAGAAGAGCTTTTTGAGAAAAATAAAGTTTTGAAAAATAAAAACGATGATTTAAAAAAGGAAGTTCGAAAACTAAAACCCTTGGTTGAAAAACTAACCTTAAGTTCTAATAAATTTGAATTAATTTTGAAAGATAAAAAAGAATCAAATAATAAATTTGGAATTGGGTATAAAGGTTCTATTTCAAACAAATTTTCAGCATTTACTTCATATACTCCTAAATTCATTAGTTCAAATCAAGTTAGACCTAAATTTGCATCATCTCATATTTATTACTCAAAATCAAAAATTATGTGCTATGCTTGCAATAATATTGGTTATAAAGCATTTAAGTGTCATTTGAAAAATAATGGTAAAAAGAAAATTAAGAAAGTTTGGGTTCCAAAAGGAACCATTTCCACTAATAACATGCAAGGACCCAAGAAATCTTGGATACCTAAATTCATTAAATGATTGTTTTGTAGGGATGTCTTGCAGCTACAAGTATAAAGAAAAGATGGTATATGGATAGTGGTTGTTCAAGATATATGACAGGTGACATTGATCAATTCTTCACCCTAGAACAGAAGGATGGTGGAATGGTAACATTTGGTGACAATCGAAAGGGAAGGATAATCAATATTGGTAAAATCAAAATTACTCCTACTTTTATTGAAAATGTGTTATTTATAGAAAAATTAAAGCATAATCTTTTGAGTATTAGTCAGCTATGTGACATTGGTTTTAATGTTTACTTCAAGTCATCAATGTGTATAGTAGTTGATCCACTTGACTCTAGTACAAAGTTCATTGGACACAAACTTGGTAACATTTATGTGGTAAATCTTAATGATCTAGCTATGTCAAGCAACACAAGTCTTGTAGCAATGAATGACAAGGGCAAGGAATCAAGTTTACTATGGCATAGACGACTTGGTCATGCTAGTATGGATATAATAGCTAAACTTATTTCAAAGGAATTAGTCAAAGGTTTGCCAAAATTTAAAGTTAACTTTGATTATGTTTGTGATGCATGTCAGTTAGGAAAGCAAGTAAGGGAGAGTTTTAAATCTAAAAACATAGTTTCTACTACTAGACCCTTAGAGTTACTTCACATGGCTTATTTGGACCTACTAGGACTATCAGCCTAGGTGGTATGAAATATGGTCTTGTGATTGTAGATGATTTTTCAAGATATACATGGATTTTGCTTATTGCACATAAAGATGAAACTTTTAATGTATTTAAAAAGTTTTATAAAAGAGTTACTAATTTGAAAAATTTATCTGTTATTTTTATTCGTAGTGATCATGGCACCAAATTTGAAAATCAGTATTTTGATCACTTTTGCACTAAATACGGTATTGATCATAACTTTTCTGCACCTAGAACACCACAGCAAAATGGTGTTGTAGAAAGAAAGAATCGTACTTTGGAAGAGATGTCCAGAACAATGCTTTGTGAAGGAAATCTTCTAAAATATTTTTGGGCAGAAGCTGTGAATACCGCTTGCTATATTTTAAATAGAGTTTTGATTAGACCTATTATCAGAAAAACCTCCCATGAGCTTTGGAATAATAGAAATCAAATATTAAGTATTTTCATGTTTTTGGATGCAAATGTTTTGTTCTTAACAATGGAAAAGACAATCTTGGTAAATTTGATGTAAAACTAGATGAGGCTATTTTTCTTGGATATTCTTTAAATAGTAAAGCCTATCATGTTTTCAATAAATGAACTTTAAATGTTGAGGAATCTGTATATGTTATTTTCAATGAATCTGACATTACATCTTCGAAAAAGGAAGATTTTGCTGATGATCATGCAGGTACTTTACAACATGGAATGAAAGACTTGACCCTTAAAGATAAACAATCAAGTGAACCACATGAAGAAGAGGTGAGTAAAGAACATGATGATATACCTAAAGAATGGTGGTATGTACAATCGCATCCTAAAGAATTAATTATAGGAGACCCATCTCAAGATGTTAAAACTAGATCTGCATATAGAGATGCACATGATTTAATTATTTTTGTTTCGCATGTAGAACTACACAATATAGAAGAAGCTGAAACTGATTCAAATTGGATGCTAGCAATGCATGATAAATTAAACCAATTTAGGAGAAATAATATTTGGATCCTAGTTGAAAGACCTAATGACTATCCTGTTATAGATACCAGGTGGGTATATAGAAATAAACTAGATGAAAATGGTAATGTAATTAGAAATAAGGCTAGACTAGTTGTACAAGGATATAATCAAGAAGAAGGAATAGATTTTGATGAAACTTATGCACTAGTAGCTATATTAGAAGCCATTAGATTGCTACTAGCTTATGCATGTTTTATGAATTTCAAATTATTTCAAATGAATGTAAAGAGTATATTTTTGAATGGTTTTTTATCTGAAGAAGTTTTTGTTGAGCAACCACCAGGTTTTATTGATCATACTTTTTCAAATCATGTTTTCAAACTAAATAAAGCTTTGTATGGTTTGAAACAGGCACCCAGAGCCTGGTATGATAGATTAAGTAAGTTTTTGATTACTATGATTTTGTAAGAGGTAGTGTTGACACTACACTATTTATTCAAAGAAAAAATAATGATATTTTAGTTGTTCAAATATATGTTGACGACATTATCTTTGGATCTACTGATGAATCTTTGTGTCAAGATTTTGCTAAGCTAATGTAGGGAGAATTCTAAATGAGCTTGATTGGTGAACTGAGTTACTTTCTTGAACTTCAAATCAAACAAACTAAAGAAGGTATCCTGATCAACCAGGCCAAGTACATCAAAGAGATAATCAAGAAATTTGGCATGGAATCAAGCAAAGAAATTGGAACACCTATGAGTCCTGCATATAGACTTTATAAAGATGAGAATGTCACAAATGTTGATCAAAAACTGTACCGAGATATGATCGGTTCTTTACTTTATTAACAGCTAGTAGACCTGACATATTATTTAGTGTTTGTATGTGTGCATGATTTCAATCTAATTCAAAAAAATCACACATCATGGCTGCTAAAAGAATTATTAAATATCTGAAAGGCACATGTAATGTAGGCTTATGGTATTCTAAGCACACATCATTAAAGTTGATTAGTTATTCCGATGCTGATTATGGCGGCTGTAAAATAGATGGAAAGAGCACAAGTGGCACCTATCAATTTCTAGGTGTTAACTTGATTTCTTGGCACTGTCACAAATAGAACTCTGTAGCGCTATCTATTGCTGAGGTAGAATATGTAGTTGCTGGAAGCTGTTGTGCACAAGTATTATGGATCAAGCAACAACTAGAAGACTATGGTGTTGTCCAGTCTAAAATTCCTATTAAATGTGACAATACTAGTGCTATTAATGTATCTAAAAATCCAATTCAGTACTCACGAACTAAGCACATTGAAATTCGACATCATTTTATTCGTGATCATGTTTTAAACAATATTGTGGAACTTGAATTTGTACCTACTGAAGATCATCTAGCAGACATTTTTACTTAACCACTTAGTTTAGATAGATTTGAAAAGATCAGAGGAGAATTAGGACTATGTGATCCATTCTAAACCTGTTTGACCTAATTTTTGAAAATTAAGGAAAAATTATCTAAATGTTTCAAATTTCTCTTTAAAGCATAGGACAACCTAGTTTAGACTCAAGGAAACTTTAGAAATTGAGTTTGACCTATTTTGACCCTTAGACTGGTTTTTTGCTTGAGCCGACTCGAGTTATTAGGGCGCTCGACGAGCCGACTCGAAGGTCAAGCCAAATGTTTTTAAATAGGGTTTCCGAGTTTTCTATTCATTGTGTTTTTAGGTTTTTGGCTATTTCCTCCTAGCCGACTCCACACTCCACTCTAGAAAACCTTCCAAAAACCCTTTCAAATCCCTTTTATCCATTAATCTTAGCAAAATGGGACCCTGTAAGGCCATGGCCAAGAAAGCAAAAAGGGTAGTTCGGACTGTCGTGGAAGAACGGAGAACCAAGAGGCGCTTGGACATCTCCATTCCAGTAGAAGAACCACAGATTGAGCAAGAAGAAGAACCTTAAGCACCCCGGCAAGTTATTCCTATGGGAAATCGTCAGGTTACCCCAGGTAGGTGTATTGATTTTGACTTTTTGGAGCAAGAACAACTATATATAGGGGATTTGCTTGAAAAAAAAGGTTGGAAAGAGTTTTGCTTGTTGAATATCCCGACATATCCTAATTTAGTCCATCAATTCTTTGAGAATATGTCACTGGGAGCATTTCACTTAGAAGGGACAGTTAAAGGGAAGCACATAGAGATAAGTGAACAAAAATTGTCAAGTTTGCTAAACATACCAAAGGAAGGAGAGTGTTACTTAGTTTTGAAAGAAAAATAGAAGACCCTCAGGCTTATATTGGAGAGAACCAATGTGAAAGGTATTGTGCATGTAAGTGCAAATCAGCTATCATTGGAGATAAGGCTGTTGCACAATATTATTAGCAGGATTTTCTTGCCCCGGACGGGGAGATTCGACTGGGTCAGCGAGCGTGACCTTATGTTTATGAGGCGACTGATTGAGGGGGAGGCCCTCAACCTGCCATTTATTATGATATCTCATATGAGGGAGGTAGCCTATAGGGCATGGGCTTGTCTGCCGTACAGTATGGTCTTCACACTGTTATTCCAGGATGCCCATGTAGATCTGACTGGAGAGAATTGTCGTCTACAACTTCATACTGACAGATATACTGTGAAATCCCTTACCATAATGGGATTCATTAAAGTTGATAGCAATTGGATCAGGAAGACTTCTGGAGTTCCTTTGGCACATTCTAAGGATTCAGAGGATGATACAGAGGCTGCTCAGGGACTTGGTGAGGAGACTGAGGCACAGGCTGATGAGGCTAGACCATTTGAGCCAACTCTTTCTACTTCTCATTCACCGATCAAGAGATTCTCAGCTGCTAGACTTGATACAGAGGATAGATTTTAGAGAGTCTTGGAGGAGATAGCATGTCTCAGATCAGACACTGACAGTAGGATTGCTCTACTCCATTCCGAGATGCAGCAGGGATTTTGTGATGTTATGACTATATTGAGACAGCTTTCTGTAGCCAGACAGCATGTACCACCGACTTCCACAGCACCTGGCACTAGCACTGGCATTGATGGAGAGCAGGCACCAGCAACACATTCTAGTGATGTACCTTCTCATGCCACACCTGTTGATGTTGAGCCCAAGGCTGGTATGGAGCCTACAGGATCTGAGGTTGGACATACTTTGGCTATCCAGATACTTTCGACCACCAGCACCTTGGCACTATCTTTTGATCCACTGACTGCCAGACCTACACATATTGTTATATCTTCAAAGTCCAAAGCCAAAGTTAAAGCCAAAACTAAAGTGTCTAGGACAGTCACTCCCACTAGGACTAGGATTAGGGATCTTCGACCTAGGTTCCCTAAGTTCAAACCTAGCCCAGGGATCCTAGAAGTTGGTTCCTCCTCTGATGAGGAAGAACCTGATAGTGATGATCCTAGCCCATCATTTTGAAGTTTAGGCTTTTTATCCTGATGTTTTGGGACTCTATCTTGTATTTTGGTTAGTGTGATACTATTTTGTCTTGCCGTGGCACATCTGTAAAGTATCACATATGCTATGCACTGATTTACTTCATATATACAAATCACTTTTTATGATACATGTCCATTCTTATTATGATTGAATTAATGTTATGAATGAATGTCCATTCTTCACATACCTTTTATTGATGACAAAAAGGGGGAGAATGGAGACTGTGTGCATGAAAAAGCTATAATATGATGATATGCATGTTCAATGTATAAATCTATATGAAAATTTGAAATGACTATGTGGCTATGTTATTTTGGAAATTGCTTGGAAATAGCTATGTTATTTTTGAAATGGCTATGTTGATTGTTATATGAATGATTGATCTGTTGAAACTTGATGAATTACTTTCACTATAGTAAAAGGAAGTTTTGTCAAGTTTCTTGTTCAAACTATCTGATAATTTTATATATCTCGATATGCATTGTAAATGATATTCTTGATACATCATGTATCAATACATCATGTTTCGATATACTTGATACACTTGATGCATATGATACATTGTGGCACACTATATCGATACATTGATATTTAATCTGTGTCATACACATTTTGTTTAATATCTTTTGATAAATATGAATATATGATAATTGTAAAGTGTTTTAAATTCTAATCATGCCCAGTGTTTTGTCATCATCAAAAAGGGGGAGATTGTTGACCCCTTGAATGATTTTGATGATCACAAAACATTGGAACATGTATTTGATACTAATTCTTTTCAAAGTTTTGCAGGAAATTGGTTACCTTTAGTTTAAAATTATTTTCAAACTAATTGGAAGGTAATTCAATTGTGTATAAAGTTTTATGAACTTGAACTTGTAAAAGCCCTAGCTTTATCAATCTTGTAATCCTGTAAAATGGGCTGAAAATTGTAAAAATTATAGAGTATGTAGATTAGCTTCTAGTTGATTCAATGTTGAAGGTTTTTGGAGAAGCTTGAAGCATTTTTTTGAAGATTTGCAAGAGCTGACTCTTTGATCAAGAGCTAACTCATGGTGGCACGGCACAGAGAAAGTTTCAGAGTTTCAGCATCAAGAGCCGACTCCTGTCCCAAGAGCCGACTCCTCTAAAATTATGTTTTTGGTAAACTGAGACTTAGACCAGACTCCATGTTATAATAGCTGTGATATAAATGATTTTAAATTTTACATTCAGCAATATGGATATCATAATAGTACAATGAACAGTGGCATGTGTATAAAGAATAGCTGGTGAAAAAAGATGGAGAGTGACTACTATGAAATCCTCGAAGAAGTATTCAACTTAACCTACATTGGAGGTAATAGTGTCATTCGATTTAAGTGCCAATGCTTTGATAATAATAATGGTATGAAGATTAATCCATAGCATGGGCTTATTGAAATCAAATATATATCAAAATATATCTCAACAAGCCATTTGTATTAGCTTAATAAGTTGTTCAAGTATGCATTATACTCCTTTTCCATTAAAGAAGATGGAAAAAAAAGATTGGTAGGTTATATGCAAGATTAAGTCTTGAACCATTCATTACGCGCCTAAAAAAAAAAAGCTCCATTTATTAGGATGCTTTCAAGATGATGAAATATTAGGAGTTCATCAGTCCTTCTTAGATGCAAAGTTGGATGCTCCAAAAATTTTCTTACATGATGGCCAACATGAGGAGATTGACCATATTGAGTTTGTTTTAAGAAATAATCCTATCTAAGGGGAAGAAGATGAAGGAGATGAGGAAGTGGAAGAGGCGGAAAAATCAAAAGAAAAATTTGAAGGATGCCAAATATTTGAAGAGGCCAACGAGTAATGCTAGGTATATAATCCTTGAATCATTTTAAATACTTATCTTGCATCATTTTATATCTTACATTATCACCCATAATTGGATAATTAATTCGGTGATTATATTTACTTTTATTTTTAGAGATTATGCATTATGTATTCTAGAGGCCAGAGGAATGGCAACCGAGGAGAGAGCTCTAGAGGAGAAAGTGATCATGCTGCCAGCTCGTATGGTTTTGCAGCACTCATGCCATGTGATAAATTCTAACACTATATATTCTTTTTTATATTATTATTCTTTATTTTTAATATAATATTCTTTATATTAGATATTTTGCTCTCAAGCTCGGATGATGTAGGGTCACTAGTGACCCTATAGTCATGTGGACTAGTGACCAGCTTCAAACTTAGTATCGTGGTCAAGGAACCGCTCGGCTCATAGCACTTCTAATTCAACCAGAGGATAAAGAGCTCATTCACATTCAGAGCCACTTGTAAGTATATTTTCAATTAATATGTTTAAAATTAAACCATTTTAGAGTTAACATTTGTTTGTTCAAAATCAATTTTATAGCTCATTCAGAGAGCCTAGGGTGTATCATGTGGTTACCGGGATCATTTTCTATTTGATATCGGGGCCGATGAGTGAGTTCTCCAGTTAGCCATTGGGGGGCTTATGATGCAACCTAGAAAATATTCCTCGTAAGTCAAATATATTCGATTATTAAATTTATAATATATTTATATTTTATTTATTTAATACAAGCTTGCGTCTACTTACATGAGTACTATCGATTTGAGACTTCTCAAGATGAAGAGGCTGGCTATCCGACCTTCAAAAAGGTGATGACACGTAGACTCCGGGATAGGTTATGTAGTCTTAGATAGGCCATCATAGAGCACTATAATTTCAAGTCACCATCAGACTTGAAATCTTTGAAGGATCACTGGATGTGGGTGGATGTATAGGAGGCCCTCTACAACCAATGGAGCAGTGAGGAGTACTCTAGTAGATGATAGAGATAATGTTAGAATCGTACCACCCAGTAGGATCCGATCAAGCACATCAACAGCTCCATTGGTACACGTGTGATAGTAGATAGATTGGTAAGAATTATATATTTATATTAATTTTTTATTAACTTAATTATATATATTTTTTAATTAATTAATTTTTATTATTTATACATTATAGATATAACAGTCAGCCGGGATAACTGAAGTTGTGGGAGGCCACACACCAGTCCAAGAGGACTAGTGATTACTTAGATTAGAGATCTCGATGTATCGTGGTAACAACTTAAAATATTAAGTATCAATTTTTATATATACTAATATATATAATTGGACTAATAAATTTAAAAATTATATAGGTAGATTATACAAAGTACATCGTATCATGGCATGGTATGGACCTGTCCTCTCAGCCCCTCCTTGACCTCAAAGGATGGCTCAGGACTACCTAAGGGATGAGTAGGAGCTAGGTCATAGAATTTGGGCACAACTTCGACCCTCTAGTAGCTTACTAGTCTTCGATGTCCTCATCTCAGGCCTCGACATTCCAGATATGGGGTAATCACATGTCAAAGATGTCGTGACCCATCTTTTTCTAGGACCCATATTTGCATGATCTGCTAACTTCATTATCACAGACATCACAGCAGATATGTTTATTAATAAATTTCTTTACTTGTTTTAATTTTTTATATCTAGAATCTTTACATATTTAAGCTTAAGTTGGGGAAGTGGACCTATTAGATAAAAATTTAATCTAACCATCCAATCAATGGGCCGGATATATCTATAGCTTTGTATTATCGAATAGAACATGTACGAACAATCTATTTAAGAATCTAATGAGTATATTGAAATATATGCCTCTACATCAATAGATATGTTTTCGTATTGAAACTTATTAATAATGTCTTATTTTTCTTTGTTTCAAGATGCTGGGATATTCAAATATTATCTACCGACTACTTGAGAGGATATATAGAAGTAGCATGAGGAGGAGGATAATGTGACAAGTAAGATCTGACATTTTTTTAATGTTATGTATTTAATTTTGATACTTATAAAATATTATTAATTTATAAAATTATATAATTTATACTTTTAATATACATAATTAGTTTTTTATTTATAATTATGGCATTTAATTGTTAACTTACTTATAACAGTGTTTAAGAATTGTAATTGTAATTTTATTATAATTAAAATAGGTTTTAGCAAATTTTTAAAAAAAATTTAAAAATAAAAATATAGTACCGACGATATTAGTGATGGTATATTGCCATCGCTAATACCATTAATGACAGCTAAGTAGTAATGGGTATGGTATTGCTAATTTATTTTTAAATTTTTTTAATTTTAATTCTAAAGCTAAAAAAAATTATTGATAGTTTCTGTTATTGCCTAATCCAGCTACCTAGCAAGACCTACTTGCTACTCTAGTATAGTAGGTCCAGGAACTGACTGCAACTATGGAGGGACTATAGTAGCAATAGGTTGCGACAAAGCAACAGTCTCTAAAGGCTCCCACTGTACCGTTGCTACTACTTATCCCAACCATTGATCTTCCTGGTAGAGATCCTCCCATTGACTAGTTTTCCATTAGTCTCAATCCTTGTCTCCACCATGAATAAGTCCCCAGCACGAGGAGTAGTGATGGGGAAGGGAGTGAAGGTGAGACAAACACCCTCTCTCCTCATTTGGATCCTTTTAGGAGGGATCCATCAATGAGACTTGTTACGGCCGTAATGATGATGTGGTTGGTCGCAGATCCCGGTGGGCACTACACGAGCCACATGGAGGCTTTCGACCGAGTCAGCTACGGCTCCCCGCCGAAGTCGAGCTCGGACCGGGCTCCCCTGCTCCCTCGCCAGGTGGCGCCCATCGAGGGCCCCGCCTCGGCAGAGGTCGAGCCGGGCCCCTTCACTCCTTCGCTAGGTGGTCCCCGAGACGGGACCACCTCGGCCGAAGCCGAGCTTCCTTCTGCCGCCCCGCTAGATGTCCGCCCAGGAGGGGTCCACCTCGGCCAAGGTCGGCTGCTCCCCCGCTCCCTCGCCAGGTGGCGCCCATCGACGGCCCCGCCTCGGCCGAGGTCGAGCCGGGCCCCTTCGCTCCTTCGCCAGGTGGCCCCCGAGACGGGACCACCTCGACCGAAGCCGAGCGTCCTTCTGCCACCCCACCAAGTGTCCGCCCAGGAGGGGTCTACCTCAGCCAAGGTCGGCTGCTCCCCCTCTCCCTCGCCAGGTGGCGCCCATCGACGGCCCCACCTCGGCCGAGGTCGAGCCGGGCCCCTTCGATCCTTCGCCAGGTGGCCCCCGAGACGGGACCACCTCGGCCGAAGCCGAGCGTCCTTCTGCCGCCCCGCCAGGTGTCCACCCAGAAGGGGTCCACCTCGGTCAAGGTCGGCTGCTCCCCCGCTCCCTCGCCAGGTGGTGCCCATCGACGGCCCCACCTCGGCCGAGGTCGAGCCGGGCCCCATTGCTCCTTCGCCAGGTGGCCCTCGAGACAAGACCACCTTGGTCGAAGCCGAGCATCCTTCTGCCACCCCGCCAGGTGTCCACCTCGGCCGAGGTTGGCTGCTCGTGTAGAGAGGGCCCCAAAGAGTAGAAGCGCAGGTTCCGAGGCTAGCCCTCGAGCCATGCGCGCCACACCCCGAAGAAGGTGCCTTGTACGGATGGTGACGGCACGCGGAACATTACTTACGTCGGCCCGACGGGTTCCACAGTCGAGAGACATGGCCCTGACAGGACAGGGCCTCTCGATGGACAAGCACCGGTACCTGGGGAGGAGAGCACCCACACATGGCCCAAGGTCTGGCCGGCCGCCCTGCCGACGCCCCTCCTTTGCCTTTTCCCCGCTAGGCTCGGTGAATGAGGCCGGAAGGCCGCCTGGCCCTCAGAACCAAAAGGGAAAAGGGAAAAGGATGGAGAGAGGGCGACGAGAGCAAGAGGGGGAGCCTCCCGAGAGCGGAAAACGAGCAGGCACCGGGAGGAGATAAAAGGAAGAAGCAAAGAGACTACCAGGTAAGCAGAGACAAGTAAGAAACAGAGGCTGGAAGCTCCGCTCCATGGGACAAGATCCAGGGTCCCGAGAGGGGATCGCTTGGCGTGAGCTCGGCAAGGGAGTCCAGCCGGGTTTCTGGTCTCTTTAGCACCATTCTTGCTCATAGAATCTCTGAGTCTGGGACTCCTTCGGGGGCCCGTCCCAGGGACTTTGTTCCCTCTCGCCGTCTACTAACTTGATCGTCAGAGCTCCCTCGCCGGGATCCCCGGCCAGGGTCTTCTGACCCCATCTTGCAGGTCCGGTCCAGCCAGGAGGCTCCATGAGCAAGACGGTCTATACGGATCGGCGATTCCGAGGCACGGGCGCGGCGGCGAGATCGGCAACATATTGGTGCACCAGGTAGGGGGGCAGGACAACACCCCTAGTGGGAGCTAGCTTTCTGCAGGCAAAGCGCTCTCCGACGATGGTGGTCACTCCGGGTGCGAGGCATCCACAAGTCGTGTGGGGGATGTTCCCTCCCCTCAAGTGGCTCATAGCCCGGAAAGGGAGCTTCCAGCTCCCCCTCCTCTTCCACCACAGCAGACCTCGGTGGACGGGCCCCTCGCGGCCGTCATCCAACAGCTGCAGACCTTGACCTCGGCGGTCCGGTAGCTTCAACATCAGCAGCGGTTCCTGGCCACGCAGCCGTAGCCGGGGACCCTTGCAGCTCGAGCCGCGGGGCCGCGTGGGAGCCTGCGCTCTATTCAGGGCAAGCCGTCCCATCCGAGGGCAGTCTCCAACCCCCGCGGGAGCCACCAAGCTCCCGCAAAAAGAAACTACTCCGGTTCGGCGGATCACGAGAGTCGATCCCCGGCCGATGAAGCCGAGACGACGCATCGCAGCAAGCGACGCCGAGGCATGACTTCACGCCGAGACCGATCGGCACCCCCTTCACCAGCGGCCTCAGTGGAAGACTCCACCGACGAGGCCATCAAGCGCCAGGCCGAGAGGCGCCTGGAGGAGCACGAGCGCAAGTTGGCGAAGTTTGCCCGCCGATTTGCCGACCTGCAAAACTCATCGACGGACCCGACGGGCTACGACTCCGTCCCCCCTTCTCTGAAGAAATCCAGGCGGAGCCGATCCCGAGCCGGTTCCGCATGCCACAAGTGGATCCCTACGATGGGACCACCGACCCTCTGGACCATCTGGAGAGCTACAAGGCTCTCATGAGGGTCCAGGGAGCCACGGACGTCCTTTTGTGCATCGCCTTCCCTGCTACCCTCCGGAAGGCCGCTCGAGTCTGGTTCACCCGCCTCGAGCCCGGATCTATCTGCTCCTTCCACAAGTTGGAAGGGAGGTTTGTGGCGCACTTCGACGCTTGTCGGAAGGTGCCAAGAGAGGTGGATAGCCTCTTCTCCATCTGCCAGCAGGACCAGGAGCTGCTCCGGGACTATATCACCCGGTTAAAGACCGCAGCCCTGGAAATCTATAGCCTGGATGAGCCCGTCGCCATGCTGGCTTTGAAGCGCGAGCTCAAGACGTCCCGCTTGACCTACTCCCTGGACAAAAAGCCACCCAGGACGTACTCCGAGATCCTCCTCCGCACCCATAAGTACATCCGAGCGGAGGAGGCCGACCGTACCCGTCGAGAGCTAGACAGGAGGACTCTGAAAAAGCCATCCCCGAGGGATATTCCAGGTGCTCGGAAGCCCGGGCCATCTGCCAACCCTCGCCCGAATCCGAGGTCAAAGGGCGAGGTCATTCTGGAGCGGAGGTTCACCCCTCTCCTCGCACTCCGAACAAAGATCCTCATGGAAATTGAGGGCGAGCACTACCTCCACCGACCTCCTCCTCAGAACCCAAGAGGTACCCGGGACAAGTCAAAGTACTGCCAGTTCCACCGCGAGCACGGCCATGACACGAATGAGTGTCGGAATCTGAAGCGGGAAATCGAGGAGCTGATCAAGAGGGGCTACCTCAGGAAGTTTGTCAGGAACGAGGTCCTCGCAGAGGGACAGCCGCTCACGGCCTTACCACCAGTTCTTGGAATCGACAACCGCCCGACGGAGAAGCCGGTGGGCATGATCTCACTTGGGGTCGGGCGGGCGGCAAAGAGAGCCCGGGAGATCGGGAACCCGGAGGATGTACCCCCTTCTGAGAAGGGGAAGGAAAAAGAAAATGTAAACAATGATGCCGTAGTGGTCGAGATGACCATCGCGAAGCATCCTGTACATCGAATTATGGTAGATAGTGGAAGCTCGGCTGACGTGATAATGAAGGGGACGACCCAGCTGGTCCCGCATTGCCTCCAGACGGTCCCGGGCGCCCGGGGTGCGGATCTCGACCCCGATGTTGACGACCTCGACCTAAGGGAGAAGGAACCCAGGGGGGCCCGTGGAACGCCTGCTGACTTATCCCCTTGGTTCGGACCCGCTGAAGACGGTGCAGGTCGGGGCGGAACTTCCAAAAGAAGAACGGACCCGCCTGTTGGATTCCTCCGCGCGAACGCAGACGTGTTCGCCTAGTCAGCGGCCGAGATGCCGGGCATTCCCCCCGAGGTCATCATGCACAGGTTGAACATGGATCCGAGCTGCCGCCCGGTCCGCCAAAAGAAGAGGAGCTTCGCCATGGAGAGACAGAGGACCATCAACGAGGAAGTGGAGAAACTCCTCGCCGCCGGCTTTGTGCGGGAAGTCCAATATCCCAGCTGGCTGGCGAACGTGGTCATGGTAAGGAAGAGCAGTGGTAAGTGGAGGATCTGTGTAGATTACACCGACCTCAACCGAGCATGCCCAAAGGATAGCTTCCCCCTTCCAAAGATTGACCAGCTGGTCGATACCACCTCGGGGCACCGCCTCCGGTCCTTCATGGACGCCTTCTCCAGATACAACCAGATCCGAATGAGCTCAGAGGACGAGGAACACACCGCCTTCATCACCGATCACAGAACATTTTGCTACGGGATGATGCCATTTGGCCTCAAGAATGCTGGGGCCACGTACCAGCGTCTGGTCAACAGGATCTTCAAAGACCAGATCGGTCGCAACATGCAGGTGTACGTGGATGATATGCTGGTGATGAGCAGGCCCGATTCGGACCACGTAGCTGACATGGCGGAGACATTCGGCAACCTCCGATGTTATTAGATGAAGCTGAACCCTGCGAAGTGCGCCTTCGGCGTCTCCGCCGGGAAGTTCCTAGGATTCATGTTGACTCAAAGAGGAATTGAAGCCAACCCGGAGAAGGTCCAGGCCATCCTGGACATGGAGCAACCAGCCTCCAAGAAGCAGGTGCAGCAACTCACCGACCGGGTTACGGCCCTCAGCCGTTTTATCTCCAGGTCGGCCGATCGCTGCCGACCCTTTTTCAAGGTGCTGAGAAAGATGAACGACTTCGCTTGGACCAAGGAATGCCAGGAGGCCTTTGAAGAGCTGAAGAAGATGCTCGCATCGCCACCGCTGCTTTCCTGGCCCGAGGAGGGGGAGGAACTCATCCTCTACCTGGCGGTCACCCCGGAGACCGTCAGCTCGGTCCTGGTTCGGACCGACGACCAAGGAGCCCAGCAGCCCGTGTACTATACCAGCAAACTTCTCCACGACACGGAGCTCAGGTATTCTCGGCCCGAGAAGCTCGTTTTTGCGTTAATAGTATCTGCTCAGCGTCTCAGGCCCTATTTCCAAGCGCATCCCATTGCCGTCCTGACGGATCAGCTGCTGAAAGCGGTGCTCAGCCAACCCGACACATCGGGGCGATTGGCGAAGTGGGCACTGAAGCTCAGCGAGTTCGACATCGCGTACAGGCCAAGGTCGGCCATGAAAGTGCAGGTGCTGGCCGACTTCTTGGTCGAATGTGCAGGCTTAGGCAAGGAGCCCGAGGAAGGCCCCTCATGCCAGCAGGTGAAGATGGGCCCTGAGGAGCCCGGAGAGGACGCGTGGATCCTCCACGCAGATGGAGCCTCGAACTCTAGCGGGAGCGGAGCCGGACTCATTCTTGCCAACAGCGACGGAGTCGTCGCCGAATGCGCGCTCCGTTTCCAGTTCGCTGCGACAAACAATCAGGCGGAGTACGAGGCGCTCCTCACCAGGCTGAGGGTCTCTCGCGAGCTGGGCGTGACTAACCTTAAAGCTTTCACTGACTCCCAGCTCGTGGCAGGACTGGTCTCTGGGGAGTATGCCGCGCATGACCCCCAAATGGCGAAGTACTTGGAGCTCGTCAAGGCGGGTACGGCTGGTTTCTGGCGCTTCAACATCTTCCACATCCCCCGCAGGGAGAACCCCCGTGCGGACACCCTTTCCCGGTTGGCGACCCTGCCGGACTCGATGCTGGGTCACGCTCACGTGGAGCGCCTTAAGGCCCCAAGCCACGAGACCCCAGTGGAGGTCCATCAGGTCAGTCGTGAGCCCAGCTGGATGGACAAGTACGCCGAGTACATAACCAGCGGTACCCTGCCAGAGGACCGCGTAGCGGCCCGCCTTATCAGAAAGAAGGCCACGCGGTTCGTCCTGATGGATGGGAAATTGTATCGAAGATCCTACTCCTACCCCCTCCTGAAATGCTTGGGACCCGCGGAAGCCAAACTCGTGCTCTAGGAGATCCACGAGGGCGTCTGTGGGAACCATGTGGGGGGCAGGACGTTAGCCTACAAAGCCCTTCGTCAGGGCTACTTTTGGGAGACGATGAAGGAGGATGCCGCTGATTTCGTAAAGAGGTGCGATCGGTGCCAGCATCACGCCACGGTGCAATGGCAGCCCTCCAACCCAATCTCCCAGCTTTCAGCTCCGTGGCCATTCACCCAATGGGGGATGGACCTTCTGGGCCCATTCCCTCCGGCGTCCGGACAGTAGAAATTCTTGATCATGGCCATCGACTACTTCACGAAGTGGGTCGAGGCCGAGCCCTTGGCACGGATCACTGAAGCAAATGTTGCCAAATTCTTCTGGAAGTCAATCATTTGCCGCTTCAGCCTCCCTCACACCGTGATCACTGATAACGGGCGCCAATTCGACTGCCGGGAGTTTGAAGAGTTCTGCGGCGACCTCGGCATCAGGCATCGCTTCATCTCGGTGGCGCATCCTCAGACCAATGGAGAGGCCGAGGTCACGAACAGGACCATTTTGCAGGGCCTCCGCACATGGCTGGACCAGGCCAAGGGCAGATGGGCAGAGGAGCTTTCCAGCATCCTTTGGGCATACCATACCACCCCAAGGACGGCGACCGACGAGACCCCGTTCAACCTCGTCTTCGGAGCCGAAGCGGTCATCCCGATCAAGCTCAGCCTACCCACGCTGTGTGTGGAGCAATATGACAAGACGGAGAACCTCGCCAGAATGATGCTCAACCTTGACCTTCTTGAAGAGACGAGGGACAAGGCCCAAGTTCGGATGGCGGCGTATAGGCAGCGAGTGGCCAGGTATTACAACTCCTGAGTGCGGCCGAAGTCCTTTCGTCCCGGAGATCTGGTCCTCCGGCGTGCTGAAGCTTCTCAGCCGCGAGAGTGCGGGAAGCTCTCACCAAACTGGGAAGGCCCGTACCGGGTAGCAGAAGCCCTCCCCCATGGCACCTATTACATGGAAGAATTGGCGGGGGCCAGGTTCCCCCGGACGTGGAACGCCTCGAATCTAAGGATGTATTATCAGTAATGTAAGGTTCCCCACTCCTGCAATAAAGTTTCTTTGCTTCAAACGCTCTTTCTCACCTCGTAGGGAAAACCGGCGCATGGCCCTGAGTTCGGCATGCCCGACCGCAGCCGAAGGCCAGAGGAAGCGAGAAGTCCCGGACTTCGGTCTGGAAGGCGGGGCAGAACCCAGTTCGCCCACGCGAGCATGGAGAACAGCTCGGCAAGCCGTGCAAGGTTTGAGAAAGCCTGCAGCCCTGGGGTTCAGTCCGGAAGTCCCGGACTTCGGTCTGGAAGGCAGGGCAGAACCCAGTTCGCCCACGCGAGCACGGAGAATAGCTCGGCAAGCCGTGCAAGGCTTGAGAAAGCCTGCGGCCCCGGGGTTTAGTCCGGAAGTCCCGGACTTCGGTTTGGAAGGCGGGGCAGGACCCAGTTCGCCCACGCGAGCACGGAGAACAGCTCGGCAAGCCGCGCAAGGCTTGAGAAAGCCTGCGGCCCCAGGGTTCAGTCCGGAAGTCCCGGACTTCGGTCTGGAAGGTGGGGCAGAACCCAGTTCGCCCACGCGAGCACGGAGAACAGCTCGACAAGCCGTGCAAGGCTTGAGAAAGTCTGCGGCCCCGGGGTTCAGTCCGGAAGTCCCGAACTTCGGTCTAAAAGGCGGGGCAGAACCCAGTTCGCCCACGCGAGCACGGAGAATAGCTCGGCAAGCCGCGCAAGGCTTGAGAAAGCCTGCGGCCCCGGGGTTCAGTCCGGAAGTCCCGAACTTCGGTCTGGAAGGTGGGGCAGAACCTAGTTCGCCCACGCGAGCACGAAGGCAAGCCCAAAGAAAAGCCCGCTCAAGGCCTACTCTGACGCCACCCGGTCCGGAATGTCCCGAACTTTGATCTGAACGCCGGATGGGACTAGTTCCACCCTCATCTCGGCACTCCACATCAACATCTCAGGAAGAAAAAAGAGAATAAGGAAAAGTGAAAGAGAAGGCGAGTCCGAGACATGGCCAAACTGAACTTTCATTGATTCAATAAAGGGAAGTACAAGCCGAGAGCCCCAACAGGCCGGGAGTCCCCAAAAAGAAAACAAACCAAAAAGAAAAAGAATGACAGTTCAGTTTGGCGCGGTGGCGGGGTCCTCAGCCGGGGTCGTAGGCTCCACTTCCTCGTCGTCGGCGGCTGCTGGCTCAGGGGGTTGCTCCGGAGCTTCGACCGCGTCGCTCGCCGGGGCCGCAGCTGTGACGTCGACCACGCCGGAAGCCCTGCTGTCGGGTCCCTGCCTCCTACCTCCGAGTGCCACCCCACTGAGGTCAAACTCGGGGTAGAAGGACCCCACCTTCTCCCGGCACATTCGGAACCCCTTCAGGAAGGAGTCCACGGCGGCCTCCCGGACCTCTGAGATGTACTCGTCGGAGGCCCGAAATTTCGGGACGGCTTCCTGCGCCTCCCGCTTCGCGGCTTCCAGGAGCCCGTTGACGTAGGCGCTCCACTCCTTCGCCGCACTCGTCTCCCGCCTGGCCTCCTCCAGTTGGCGCTCCAGCCACTGGGAATGGGCTTGAAGGCGAGCCCTCTCAGCCGCGTCCTCCTCTGCGCGACGCTGGTGGGAGGTCCTCTCCTCGGTCAGAGAGGACTCCAAGTCCTTGCCGCGCTCCTCAGCGCGTGCCAGGTTCGCCTGGAGGGCCTGGTTGTTCGCTCGCAGCTCGACCCCCTTTTGCATAAGGTCCTTGACGTCGGCCGCGAGCTTGCCGAGCTTCTCTTCCTTCTCGGCATCCTTCTTCGCGTACCCTACGAGGAAATTCCTCAGTAAGAGCACGTCGTTCCCGATCTGCACAGCAAGAAGACCGGTCAGAGGAAAGACCACCCGAGGCCACAAAAGACAAAAGGGTATGAGTTCGGACTTACCGTGAAGAGCTGCGGGAGGATCCCGAGCAGGGCATCGGCGTAGTCCCTGCCGCCTCGAGATCGATGGTCCCGGGCGGTGGAGGCATACTCCATCACTTTCTCCGTGAGCCCCTTGTCGCGGATTACCGAGCACCGGTTGGTGATCACTGGTGGCGGAGCCGTCAGGTCAGCTGCGGCGGCGACTGCCCCTCCGGCGAGAATCGCCATCGACAGGGCGGCAGAGGTCGCGGGCTACGCCGTCGAAGCCACGGCGATGATGGGGCCGGTGCTGGGCGGAACTGCTGGTGGTGGAGCCCCCTCGTCGGCAGCACCGCTGGGTCTGACAGCTGGAGTATCAACGCCCCCACCCCGAGGTAGCTTGGGTGGGGGAGCAGCGGCCACCGGGCTGGGTATGGTCGCCGGCACGACCTCCTGGCTCACCTCGGTGCGAGCCCTCTTCACCGCAGGCTCGTCAACCTCGACGACGTCTCTCTGGGCCGCGCCCTCCAGGAGGTTCTCCAGCTAGAATTTCATGCCTACAACATAAAAGAAAAGGAGGTCAATCAGCTCGGCTAAAAAGGAGAAAGAGTACAGAAGTCAAGGAAGGACTGAGTCTCACCCGGCTTGCGGATGGGACTGATCCCGACCTCAAACAAGTTCTGCTCCGAGAGCAGAACCTCGAGCGCCGGGACCACATCGCTCAGGAGCTGGGAGTAGGCCTCTTGGTCCACCGACTCGACCTGGGAGTTTCGGTTCGGAGACCGGTCCGGTTCACTCCAAGCCCAGTCAACATCCTCGACCGAGGCAAAGAAGAACCGGTTCTTCCAGCCCTTGATAGAAGAAGGGAGGTCGAACCAGAGACACCTGGGTCGGGGCGAGATGTACCACCAACCATCGTCAGTGGAGTACCTCTTCAGGGTAAACAGAGCCCTTAAGAGGGAGAAACGGGCAACAAACCCGTGGAAGTGACAAAAAATAATAAAAGAAAAGATGACCCGGATGGCATTGGGAGCCAACTGGGCCGGAACGAGACGGAAGTGGCTAAGGAAATAAAAAAAAAAGTGGTGCAGAGGAAACCGAAGACCCCCGAGAAGGAAGTCTTCGTAGAAGGCTATGCGGCCGGGGCCACTCATGGTGACGCGATCCCCGGGCCGCGGGACAAGCAGACGGATTGACCCCGGGATGCCGTAGACCTCCCGGAGGAAAGAAAGGTCGCCTTCGGTCATGGTGGAACCGTGACCAGAGGGACCGGCAGAGGGAAGAGTTGGAGGAGGAAGAGAAGAAAGTGGAAGAGCAGAAGCGACGGGAGGAGACCTGATACCCCTGGGGATACCAATAGTGATACCCCCGGGTTGCAGTCACCTGTGGGTCTCCTCCGGGATCACTTCCTCCTCCGAGGAGGAAGAAGACGGAGTCTTCGGCCGGGACGGACCGGCCTCGTCCGGATTAGAGGAAACATGGCGACGGCACGCCATGACAAAGGAGAAAGCGATGAGTATTCACAGGAGAAGAAGAGAGGAACTAGGGGAAAGAATGAGGGCACTCACCGAAAATGCACCGGGCGAACGCGGGGCAGTGGAAATTAGCCTGCAGCAAACCGTCCACGGAGCAAGGGAAAAGGCCTCATTCCAGAAACTCCCCTCCTTTTCAAACTCAATCGACAGCCGCCGTACTCGTCATTCCGCTCCGGGCCATTGGACGATCGCCGCGTGGATGCACGCCCGACACCGTCGCCTCGTTAACAGGAAACGGCCCCTGCTTCGAAGCGACGCATTTATTGCGGGCGAACAGACGATGCGTGGTGGCCTCCTATAGGGTTTCGGGCGCACCAAGAAACGGCGACGAGGATCGTGGCAATTATGATGCAAGATCTTCGCCTCTCCACGTCATATGCGCATTTAATCCTGACGTTCCGTCCCACGATGCCCCAACGGAACGTCGGATTGGGGGGCAACTGTTACGGCGTAATGATGACGTGGTTGGTCGCAGATCCCGACGGGCACTACACGAGCCACGTGGAGGCTTTCGATCGAGTCAGCTGCGGCTCCCCGTCGAAGTCGAGCTCGGATCAGGCTACCCCGCTCCCTCGCCAGGTGGCGCCCATCGACGGCCCCACCTCGGCCGAGGTCGAGCCGGGCCCCTTCGCTCCTTCGCCAGGTGGCCCCCGAGACGGGACCACCTCGGCCAAAGCCGAGCGTCCTTCTGCCGCCCTGCCAGGTGTCCGCCCAGGAGGGGTCCACCTCGGCGAAGGTCGGCTGCTCCCCCGCTCCCTCGCCAGGTGGCGCCCATCGACGGCCCCACCTCGGCCGATGTCGAGCCGGGCCCCTTCGCTCCTTCGCTAGGTGGCCCCCGATACGGGACCACCTCGGCCAAAGCTGAGCGTCCTTCTGCCGCCCCGCCAGGTGTCCGCCCAGGAGGGGTCCACCTCGGCCAAGGTCGGCTGCTCCCCCGCTCCCTTGCCAGGTGGCGCCCATCGACGGCCCCACCACGGCCGAGGTCGAGCCGGGCCCCTTCGATCCTTCGCCAGGTGGCCCCCGAGACGGGACCATCTCGATCGAAGCCGAGCATCCTTCTGCCGCCCCGCCAGGTGTCCGCCCATGAGGGGTCCACCTCGGCCAAGGTCGGCTGCTCCCCCGCTCCCTCGCCAGGTGGCACCCATCGACGGCCCCACCTTGGCCAAGGTCGAGCCGGGCCCCATCGCTCCTTCGCCAGGTGGCCCCCGAGACAAGACCACCTTGGCCGAAGCCGAGCGTCCTTCTGCCGCCCCACCAGGTGTCCACCCAGGAGGGGTCCACCTCGGCCGAGGTCGGCTGCTCGTGCAGAGAGGGCCCCAAAGAGCGGAGGTGCAGGTTTCGAGGCTGGCCCTCGAGCCGTGCGCGCCGCACCCCGAGGAAGGTGCCTTGTACGGATGGCGGCGGCACGCGGAACATTACTTACGTCGGCCCGACGGGTTCCACAGTCGAGAGACGCGGCCCTGACAGGACAGGGCCTCTCGATGGACAAGCGCCGGCACTTGGGGAGGAGAGCACCCACACTTGGCCCAAGGTCTGGCCGGCCGCCCTGCCGACGCCCCTCCTTTGCCTTTTCCCCGCTAAGCTCGGCGAACGAGGCCGGAAGGCCGCCTGGCCCTCAGAACCAGAAGGGAAAAGGGAAAAGGATGGAGAGAGGGCGACGAGAGCAAGAGGGGGAGCCTCCCGAGAGCGGAAAATGAGCAGGCACCGGGAGGAGATAAAAGGAAGAAGCAAAGAGACTACCAGGTAAGCAGAGACAAGAAATAGAGGCTGGAAGCTCTGCTCCACGGGACAAGATCCAGGGTCCCGAGAGGGGATCGCTTGACGTGAGCTCGGCAAGGGAGTCCAGCCGGGTTTCTGGTCTCTTTAGCACCATTCTTGCTCATAGAATCTCTGAGTCTGGGACTCCTTCGGGGGCCCGTCCCAGGGACTCTGTTCCCTCTCGCTGTCTACTAACTTGATCGTCGGAGCTCCCTCGCCGGGATCCCGGCCAGGGTCTTTTGACCCCGTCTTGCAGGTCCGGTCCAGCCAGGAGGCCCCAGGAGCAAGACGGTCTATACGGATCGGCGGTTCCGAGGCACGGGCGTGGTGGCGAGATCGGCAACAAGACTATTCAGTGACTAACTGAACAATGCCTCGACAACTATGATTACAAATTAAGCATGATCAACCACCAACTTGCTAATTTACAAAGTCAGGACCTATGAGCTCAGGTGTGGTGCCACAAAGTCCAAGAAAGCTCAGGAGAGGAGCTATGGAATCCTAGAGATTAAAACCAAGGAGAGCCAAGGCCAAAAGCCAAAAACTCAGTATCAAGATAAAAATAGTTGGCCTGGTAGTCGACTATGTGCTAAATAGTTGGCTACCATGCTAACCATTCTTTTGATGGACCGTGATGTGCCATCAAGTAGTCGGCTATCATGCTGACTACCCAAAAACAATCATCTATTTATTGATAACTTGTCATCAGTAGTCAACATGATAGCCGACTACTGAGGGCTAGTCAGCTATAATGCTGACTACTTGGGAGGTATTTTACATAGGTTATTTTTTTTATGGGTCTTTTGAATCAAACTTGATAATATTTACTTTTGCTTCCCATGACTTTGGAAGATATCTAAAAAATTTTTGAACAAAATTGCTATTAGAATAGGTCCTTCCTAAATTTTTTAAGACATTAGTAATATCAGTACATCTAGTATATATGCTAGTAATAGTCTCATTAGATTCTATTTTGAACAATTCAGACTTATGTACAAGTATATTGATTTTGATTTCTTTTACTTTGTTGGTACCTTCATGGGTAACCTCCAATTTATCTTAAATCTCTTAAGCAATGCTACAAGTTAAAATTTTATTAAACTCATTAACATCTAAACATGATATAAAATATTTATAGCTTTGGCATTTAGCTCTATTAACTTCATATCTTACTGAAACATCAACTCCATCTATTTTAGTTATGGGTGTGTGTGGTCCATTGACTATAACTCTTCAAAGTTGATAGTCAAATACTTGAACATAAATGTGCATGCAAGCTTTCCAATAAGTATAATTTATTCTAGTGAATAAGGAGGGTTGATTTGAAAATTGCTCTTTGGCAAGAGACATGCTAAGTTGAGTTACCATTTGATTTTAACTCTTGATCATTACATTAGATGCAGCTGAGTACCAAGTTCTGATACTACTTGTTATCCAGCTAGACAACCTAAGAGGAGGGAGTGATTTAGATTTTTTAAGAATTTAAATTAAAAAGTACTTTCTTTGAAAACTTATGGAGTGATTGTGAGTAAAAATATATACTTTGATTTTTCTAAAATGAAATACTAAAGATAAAAGCAAAAAAATAAGAAAATACACAAACAAAAAAATTTTATAGTAGTTTAGTGTATCCAACATCTACATCCACTTTTCAAGCTTCTTCTTGAGAATTTTTACTATAATCTCTCCAAGATTATAGCTGGATTATTTTATCGGGCTTACAATTCAAATTCCTTTATAGCCAGACCTAGGCTAAACACCTAACTTTAATCTCTAATTGAAGTTAGAAATAAAAGAACCAAGAAAGAAGAATATGAGTACAAAGCTCCTTGAAAATGAGCAAAATAAATCAATAATGCACTAAAAAGGAGACTCCTAGGAATCTATAGATCATTAAAACTTATTTCCTTAGTGAGAAGCCAATGATTGGAAGAACTTTTAGGTGGTTGGGAGTGAAAGCTCTCAAATTGATGCTGTTCAACTTTTTTTCTTTATTCTTAATTTTTTCTTGATAGCTCTAGGAATATTTTCAGTTCTTGTTATCTTTAATGAGTTTCACAAGTTTTAAACATGTTTCCAAAGTCAAAATAACTATTTATAGCTATTGAAGGACGAAATAGAGCAATTAAATTTAAATCTAGGTTATTATAAACTTTCTGCATAATTAACTATTATATTTGTCAGCAGTCCTTGAGTTGACTCGAATCTATCCGAGTTAGCTCAGTCTTCAAATGAGTAGACTTGATCTCAGTTCACCAAAAATTATCTCTTTGTTTTCCACTTTTGAATCATCTCAAATTGTTGGAGTTGACTTGGTTGCCGTTCTATCAATAAATTAACATTCTATAAAGCTCTATTGAGTCAACTCAAATACTGTGGTTGACTCGATTATCATTTGAGTTAGCTCAGTTGATATTTAGGTCGACTCGATTATTAGCTTTCAAAATATAGCTTTTGAAATTTTCAGCTTTCTGTCAAGTTGACCGATTTCTATTCGAGCCGGCTCAACAGCATGGCAACTAAAACTCATGCATACCAAGTTGAAACTTTGAGTCTTCAAAAAATTTCTAATTTCATACCTAATACATTGTTTTTGCTTGAAATTCACAGGTTTTTCCTTTTCTTTGGAGCTTCAAATATCTTCCACATAAAAAAATATTATCCTCAATCCTTTCTTTTAGTATTTTAACATTTCCTAAAATATTAACTTTATTCAACTTATTAGTTATATTATATATTTAAATATTTTATTATTCATCAAAACTAATCCTTAGAGCCAACAAGCATAGAACTAGTAGAGCTTACCAGGATGCAATGTCAAATATCTATGTTTGTAACTACAAGCTACCCTACTACTCGGAGTCAGCCATGCCTGAGTAGATGACAACGATGGACAACTCCCAATAGTTCCAATGAAGATCATGGTGGAGAAGATCTCAACGGATACCACTATCCTAACAAAAAAATTCTAACGAACAAGATCCGAATATCCAAATGGAAGGTAGTTATCAATGTTAGTGGAGGCTACCTGCCTAATAGAATTCAGTTATCCCAAGTAACCCTATAAATTGGTAAGAGGAGATCCCCGATCAGCTATGCTAAGCTTGACTAATACCATTCTTTCATACTCATTCAGTTTTCTCTCTCAGTATCGCTCTCATTTCCGACTGCTATAGCCCATCTCATCTTTTCACTAGTCACTTGAGCATCGGAGGGTCCTTCACCGGTTATCATTGATCAAGGGACTGTTCTTGCAGGTTTCCATCCGAGAGCTATCACGAAGTTGTCATGTCCATTAGAGAAGACTGGGAGATCCTCAATCATGGCCGTAGTTCCGGTGAAAGGTTATTTGCCGGCAAAATGACTATTTTAGTATCTTGTAATTATAATTAATGGCCACAAGAAACAATGGCTTACACGCATTGAATAATAATAAAATTATGACTTTTTGAGATTTAAACAATAAGTTTGTATTTAAAATAAATAGTTCTTAGATTTACTTTAACAATACCACATCAAAAGTTAAGCATTTAATTTAGTTTGTGCATGTATGCGGTTCACCTTATAATCTGAAGCTTCCCTCACCCATTCATGGCCTGTTGTCTTATGCAATGATCGAAACTAAAACCATCATTCAGCTTCTAAGCAGCATCAATGAATGCTTTGAACAACTACAATTTGTTGATTGGTTCACTTGCAGTACAGCAGAATGTCATTGCTCATTGGCATGACATCTACTCGCATAACCATGAAGAATAATGTATTATGTAAAACATGGGATTGGGGCACGGTCAATTAATCCATGGGTGAGGACATGCCACTCCACCGACGACGAACCTATCCATGAAGGTTTTCTGCCACCTTTTTCCTAATAAATGTAATCGCATTCCCCGCGTGACGGAAACCATCGCACTTTCCTTTTCTTCACCTCCAACTTTAGCTGCTAAGGAGGTTTGGATTCACCACATATGGTCTCCATAGAGCAGCATGTGAAGGTAACGTCCTTTTAATTAAAAGAAACACGTACGCATGCTCGCACCCAATATTTGGAGGGCCCCAATTTTCACATGTCAAACCGAAAGTTCTGGGCAATGGATTAATATTTATTTGCGAGTTCATGAAAAATCTATGATGGGTGAGTTGTCTATCACGCATTTCCAACGAGAAAAGAGAGAAAAAAAAAAAAAAAAAAAAAAAAAAAAACTGCGCGAGCGCATAGGTTCAATATACACGAAATGCTCGCTAGCTTTGCCCGCCCTCCCCAAATCCAGCTGGATTGGGGATATTTGGTGTGGATAAAAAAATGGATATAAAGAATGTAGTGACGTGGACCTGCATCGTAATCATGCAAAAGTTTTTTTCCGAAAAAGTTTGACATCACCTCGTGACACATGGACGAACCTAAGATGTCACTGCTACTCCGTGCCTACTGCCTTCTAGATGGACAATGATGCATCCAACCGTATAATAGGTGCTTTCAAACCGGCCATGCTGGGAACGAGTGGTTGTTGGGAGGATCGGATCCGTGCTCGGTTGGTTGACCAATCTAATCTTGGAGCAATATGCATACATGGCAACCTCTTTATGTGCTAAGCGGTACAACTTTTGCTCATGGTCGTGTATGTTGCTTCGCAGTTAGATTAGTTCACCAACTTGATAGTGGAACCAGTCCAGCTAAAAGTTGCACCGCTTAGCATCCCTTATGCACATCACTTGGTGTTGCAAGAATGTGAAAGAAACCTTTTACCTATAGACAAGAGTAGAGGATTGAAAGGTGAGGGGCTCAGGGAGGCCGACTGAAGGGTGGTATTCAACCTTCTCGTATTATGGATTCGCATCAGATGTTGACAAACCAACTGAAAGAGATTTTATATACTGTCCCAGTGCCTGCTGAAACAACCAGTGGAGATAAACAGAAGACTGTAGGAGCCAAGGCATCTAAAGCCAAGGCCAAATCTATCTAATCTTGCTTGTTCTAATGAAAACATTAGAACAAGGCCAAATCTATCTACTTTTGCTTGTTCTAATGAAATATAAGAGGGACGGGGAAACCTGCTTTTTTTTCTTCTTTTGTAGAATTGATCAATTATATCATCCTGACTTGTCTATTTTTTCAGAAACGAGGCTGAGCAATCCTGCTCTGGAACGCTTTCGCCATCGTTTGCCGAGGAAGTGGGGTTTCTATGCCATTCAATCCCAGGATTTGTCTGGCGGTATGATTGTCATCTGGGACACCAGGATTGCAACTATTGATGTTTTTCATCGATGCCCTCAGCAGCTTGCCATTGTTATTTCTCAAAATAATTGGCCCACCTGGCTTCTTTCAGCTGTCTATGCTAGCACTGATTACAAGAAATGTAGACTGTTATGGCAAGAAGCTACGGCATTGGTGGACCAGGGTATTATGACAGTTGTGGTGGGAGACTTTAATTGCATTACTAGTTAGAATGAGAAGAGAGGCGAAAGACCCTTCTTTCAGAATTTGGCTTCTCGTGAGTTTGCTTTCTTTCTTCATTCTAATGGTTTAGTTGACCTTGGCTTTGCTGGACATTGCTTCACCTGGTGCAACAACCAATCAAGTGGAGCCAGGGTTTGGAAGCGGATAGACAAGGTTTTCGCTACTCCGACCTGGCTATGGAGTCATCCAGACTTCTTGGTCAAGCATCTGCCCAGAATTGCTTTGGATCACTGTCCTCTTCTCCTTAGTACTGATACCCCTGTTCTAAGCTTTTCCTGTTCAGGTTTGAAAAGTTTTGGCTAGCCTATCCTCGACTTGAGAAAATTGTGAGGGAGGTCTGGTCCATACCTATTCGGGGAGAGGCTTCTTACAGGGTTACATATAGATTGGAGCTTCTCAAGAGGCGGCTGTGGTGTTGGAATAAGGTGGAGGTGGATAACATATTTACTCAGCTGGCGAAGCATGAACTCTCTATTAATACTTTACAGGACAAGGAGAACAGGGATGGTGGCTTGGATCATTCTGACATGGCTTCCCTGCGGGAGCACCTTGCAAAGCATCATTCTCTTCTCACTCAGCAGGAGACCTACTGGAGACAAAAATCTAGGATCCACTGGATCAGGGAAGGTGACAGAAATACTAGATTTTTTTACCAGGCTACAATTGTAAGAAGGCACACTAATTGCATCAAAGCCCTTCGCACTGCTGAGGGGAACTGGATTGAGGAGGACCATGACATCCGCTAGGAGATCACAAACTACTTCAGGTCTAGGTGGATTGTTTCCAATACCCGGCCTTCTTCTTTTACTTTTCCTTCCCCCTTGCAGGTGGTTTCTCCTACTCATAATCAGTAGCTTACATCAATCATCTCGGAGGAGGAGGTGCGGGAGGCCTTGTGATCTTTGGCTGAAGACAAAGCTCCCGGACCAGACAGATTCCCTCATATGTTTTTCAGGCAATTCTAAAGGGTTATCTCTAATGATATTGTTCATGCCATGTGGGCCTTCTTTATCTTTGGTAAAATGCCTAATGTCTGGAAGCAGACTTTCATCACCTTCATCCCCAAGCGGCAACATGCGTTTGAACTTGCTCATTTCAGGCCAATTAGCCTCTGTTCTACATTATATAAAATTTGTGCTAAACTCATGGTTATCAGGATGCAGTCTATTCTTTATCATATTATTTGTCTTGAACAAGGGACTTTTGTTGAAGGACATGGCATCTCTGATAATGTTCTCATTGTCCAGGAATTCATGTTTGATTTACAGAAGGCTCCAGCTCGCCGAAGTCTGATGGCCATCAAAGTAGACATGGAACGAGCTTATGATTGTATGCGGTGGGATTTCTTGGAGCAGTCCCTGATTCAATTTTGGTTCCATCCTTGGTGGATTTCTCATATTCTTGACTGTGTCCTCCAGCCTTCTTTTGCATTGATCATTAATGGCACACCAACGGACTACTTCAGCTGTAATATTGGTCTATGCCAAGGTTGTCCTCTATCTCCCTATTTATTTATTGTCTGCTTTGATGCTTTGTCACGAGCTTTGTGGGATGCAGCTTCCAGATCGGAGATTCTTCCTTTTGTCCTGGCTCATGGAGCCCATCCTATCTCTTATCTTTTATTTGCAGATGACTGCCTTTTACTAGGCAAAGCTACAATCTCTTGTGCCCACAAATTTCGTCGGATCGTCAAGAGATATTGCATAGCTTCTAGACAGCGGATTAACCTACATAAATCTATTATTCACTTTAGCCCCAAAATGCTTATCCGGATTTTCCACATCATCCATCACATTCTTAGCATTCTGGAGTCGGTAGACTCACTTTTCTATCTGGGGGTTCCCATTACTGGTAAATGACTTTTCAGGGATAATTGTGACATACTGATCAAGGCAGTTCAAGAGAGGATTGAGGGCTATTAGGGATGCGCTCTTTCTTTTATGGGCTGGATTACCTTACTATGATCTATCTTGTCCTCCTTATCCATTTATTTGTTATCCAATTCAATTATCCATATTTCATTGGTCACCAGGATGGAGCAGCTCTTTCGCACCTTTCTGTGGGGTCATAGCTTTACTGGTTGGGGAGTTCACCTCCTCAATTGGCGGGAGGTATGCCAATCATTACAGGAGGGTGGCCTTGGCATTCACTCTATGATGACCACTCGTGAGGCCTTGCTCGCCTGGCATGTCACCAGGTTTATGCTTTTGCTTGATGGGTTGTGGTCTTCCATGATACGGGCTCGATATGGGCCCTTATCCTTGTCTGATCCTCCCCATATAGGGTGATATTACTCCCCCATTTGGAGGGAGATGCTGACCATAGCTCTAGATGTTTTTCCTTAAATCAGTTGGCTGGTGGGTAATGGACTCTCTATCAGTCTCATGATGGACTCTTGGATTTCTGACACTCCCCTGGCTATTTGGCCAACCTTTATCTCTATTGACATACCGGAATCCATCACTATCCCTGACCTGTATACTTCAGATGGCACTCATTGGAATTCCGGATTGGTATCGCCTTATTTTGGAGACATTCTGGGAGCCAGAATTATGGCTATTGCCCTACCTGTTATTGCCTCTACTGAACTTTGTGTCTGGAGATCATCTACTCAACCTCGAGCACCCTTGTTGGACATGTACTCCCTATATGGTCAGCCCTCTCTGCGGCCATTTGACCTGGGCTAGATTTGGAAGTTGCAGGTCCACTCTAGAGTGAGCTTATTTCTCTAGAAGGTAGCGTAGTGACATCTACCAACTAGATCTTTACTCATCTCTAGAGGACTCCATGTGCCTTCTCATTGCCCGATTTGTGGTCAGGATGTTGAGACCCTGGATCATGTTCTATTTCTTTGTCCTCGAGCTGAGCAAGTTTGGAGGCTCGCAGGATTCCATCGACTATTCGAGGATGTGGTGGACCATGTGGATACATTCATAATTTTACTTCGGCCACCGTCAGCTCATCCATCTGCCACCTATTTAGCTTATATGACTTATCATCTTTGGCTCACTAGAAATGCTATCATTTTTGACTCTTCGATGCCCTCTCCTAGAGTGGTTGTCGAAAGGGTGCGTGCCCAGGTACATGAGTACACCTCTCAGACCTTGACAACCTATGATAGCTGGGGCTCCCCTTCTGCACACCAAGCATCTTATCAGCTCTATGTTTCTTGGGAGCCTCCACCTTCGAGGTATGTTAAGGTCAACTTTGATGGGAGCATTATTGGCGACGTAGCTGGAGCTGGCTTCATCATCCAGGACCGGGGTCTACAGCTGTTGGCTGCAGGTGGATATCACCTTTACTCATCTTCAATTTCTGTAGCTGAGCTTCGGGAAGCCTGGGCGGGGTTGATGTATGCCATGAGGGTGCTTCGAGTTGACTACATTGAGCTAGAGGGAGACTCGGCCACTTTATCGCCTGGATCCAGGTGGCTCTGAGATCCCCCCTTCCCATCCGCTTCTACGAGATGTTGCAGCTTTCCTCCATGGCTGTTCTGGGATTATCATCCATCATGTGTATCAGGAAGCAAACTCAACTGCCGACTGGGTTGCTTCCTATATTGCCCATCATTCGGATGAGGTTTTGTTGACCTCCTCGGGGGATGCCCCGTGGGCATTTTGTGATTTTCTTTTATCCAACTTTTTGGATTGTATTCACCTTCGTTCAGTAATCTGAATACATTGATTCACCAAAAAAAAAAGTGAGTGGCTTCAATCTCTTTCATGAGCAACTGGTGCTTTCTTTGTTCATCCATGGTGATCAAAAGTTGGTAACGCTCTTCCAACTACACCCTTGCATGAAGTAAACAAAGAGAGAACTTGTTAAGCAATACTTTAAAAATTATGGATGTAAATAAATAAAATTAATAAAATTTCTTAATTATAAAAAAATTATAAAAGATTTACTGAAAATCATAAAACTAAAATTAGAATCTAGAAGCATGCGAGACATTATCTTAAGATGATTCTTGAATCTCGTACAATACTAAAATTGATAGCTCCATCCTAACATATAATTGCAAACCTTCCCTATATGTATGCCCATGAAAAGGATAACACATGGTTTTAATCCAACAGAAAACAAAAAAAACAAAAACAAAAAACTTTGCTGGAAAGGAATTTAAAAAATGAATATCTAAAGGAATAACTAAACAATATATTTTTTCTTACTTCTCAAACCCTATCAAGAGCCCAATTTATAGATCCAAGAACTAGATATCTTGGCTAATCCAATAGTCAAAATATTAAAAAGATATATTTAATTGGCTAACAAATAAAAAAATTGATATATTTAATTGGCTAACAAATAAAAAAATTAATCTGATAATTAATCTACCAATTGATTAAAGAATTAATTGGCTAAGGATTAAAATAATTAATTGGCTAACAGCTAATTCCTCAAATTAATAAGTGTTGACGTTGAACCTCCGCGGACCGGACGGAATGGCAAGATGTCGGTGCACCTCCCGTGACCCCTGCAAAATAGGTCCCTGACTGGAATTTCTTCGATGGGGAATACTCCGATGCTTAAGTCAGTAAGGATTCTAGCAACAGAATAGAGAGTTCTTAAGGAAAAGAAAGTGAAAGTAGCTCAAAAGTGAATAGCCTTAGCTTCTCTGGCTTTACTTGACTTACCGTGAGTATCCCCTCTTACCAGTATTTATAGTGGTGACTATGTCTAACTGCAGTCGACCCCACTTGCCCTTGGTTAAGCAGGGTTAGTTAACTTAACCCTCCCTAACCAAAAGTGGTTGCTGCTTGAGGTGGCCACTTTGATGCTGTTGGAGTTGGAGTTCATGGCCACGTTGTTGGTTACAACAGCCATATCCACATTTGGAGATTCGAGGCCAGTTGGAGATTTGTTTTAGAGCTACTCCCTCAGAAAGGGTCGAAGTCGAGTTGGTTGATTGTCTTGTGCCTATCCTCTTCGGAGTAGGCCGAAGATATCTTGACCACTCGCATCAGAGCTACCTTCTACGGAGTGGGCTAGATTGCTTACTTCATACTTGCCTTCTTTGGAATAATTGGAGAAATAAAGTGATCATCTTCTTTGAACTAACCTTCTTCAAATCGGTCTTCTTCGGATCGGTCTTCTTCGGATTGATGTGAAGAAGATCGACCTGTCACTCAATGGTGAATAGCTAAAAGATAGGCTTCGGGGCCAATGTCTTTGGCTTAGGCCAAAGATTGATCCTGAAGTGGTGCTGTAGCATCGTTGGATCGTCTTCAATTCTTCTGGCATGGATGACCAGTTCGAAAAAAACCCAATCGAACATTTGAATCGGGGGTTAGCCTTAGTTGAGCCGGTGTATCCCAAAAGTTGCCCCCCACTCCTAGTTAACGAAGCAATTATCTGCTTTGAAAAGTGGGAGTGCTGATGATTTGTCATTTTCTAGCAAAAAAAGCGTAACCAATGATGGCAAATCTTCGATTCAGTCATCCACCATAATTACCCCTGATTCGATAGTCGTGCGGAGGACATGTGTCACCCTATTATTGGCACCTAGAAGGAAGACGACGAGTCGACGCACTGTGTCTCTTCCTCCCATTATGAGGGTCTAGCAAATTCTTCAACTTCGATTAGGGTAGATGCTGTGGCATCGCCCTGTCCATCGAATGCCAGGTATGGACTTCATCCCCACCATCGGATGTGGTCACACGAATCATGGCTGATAGGTTGGTTTTTTCCCGTCATATCGACTAGCATCGTTATGGGGCCTCGTATCCGTGATCGGCGCCTTCATACATGGCATGACCGGAGGGGTATCTCCTTTTTTGAGGAGTCAACCTGAACCACCTTCTGCCTCTGTATATAAAGGGGAGTAGGCTGACAGAGGAAGTTTCCTTGCCTTATTTGTTTTGCCTTTCATAGTCTCAGTTTCTCTTCCTTAGTTTTTCACCTCTTCTTGCAGGTAGAGCCTCCTCTTTTTCCTTTTTTTTCTTTTTTTGCAATCCTATTGACTGTACAATTCTTTTATTAATGAATGAAGATGCTCTTTGGTTGGACAAACGAGTTCCAAAATAATGTTAAGTGTGAACTCTTCGACATAGCAAATAGTAGAAAAGTCTATCCGTTCACTTGGATCAGATTTGTCGCTGGCTAGGTCGATTAAGCGATCCTTGGAGCATCTGTTGATAACAGCATGAGTTGTTTGGACCCACCTCAGCACGTCTATGGATTTACCGTAGGGTAGGTCACTTAGACCATCCCTGTACCTTTGATTGATGTTAAGGCAGGCTGATTAGGCCCACCTTAAGCATCTATAGATTTACCGTAGGGTAGGTTATGTGAACCATCCCTGTGCCTTTAATTGATGTTAAGGTAGGCTGATTAGGCCCACCTCGGCATGTCTACGGATTTACCGTAAGGTAGGTTACGTGAACCATTCCTGCGCCTTTGATTGTTGATCATAAGGTGACCTGGTTGGGCCCTCCTTTGCGCTCGTCGGACATACCGATAATGCGAGTGGATCAGACCCACCTTTGCACTTTTTTGTTGTTGATCATAAGGTGGCCTAATTAGGCCTTTGTGCTCGTTGGACATACCAATAAGCTGAGTGGATCAGACCCACCTTTGTACTTTTTTGTTAGTTTCTTCGGGTAGATCACTAAGACCATCCTTATGTCATTGATTGACAATAAGATAGGCTAACCAGACCCATCTTCAAATAGACTTTTATTGAAGTCTTTCCTGGTGGGAACTTTCATTGATAGTACTTGCAGAGATTTTCTACATTCCAAGGCCGAGGTAGCACAACACCAGCCAAAGTCTCGAGTCGATACGTCCCTGGACGTATGACTTCTTTGATTCGGTAGGGGCCTTCCCAGTTAGGAGAGAGCTTGCCCTATTTCGTTGGCCTGGACACTTCATATTTTTGCAGTACTAGATATTTGGGTCGGAAAGTTCGTTCCTTCACCCTGCAGTTGTAATTTTTGGCGACTCTCTACTGATATGCCGCCATCTTCATTTGAGTAGAAAGTCTAGTACCCTATAGCAAGTCCAGATCCATCCTTCGGCGCTTCGAATTCTTGGGCTCCTTGTACTAGTCGATCCTTAAGGATTGCAGGGTAACCTCCATAGGAAGAACTGCTTCTATTTCATATGCCAAATGGAATGGAGATTTGCCAATTATCGTTCTAGGAGTTGTCCGATATGCCTAGAGAACTGAATTCAGCTCTTCGGCCTATAGCCTTTTAGTGTCGTTCAGTCAGGTCTTCAGACCATGGAGGATGGTCCAATTTGTGATTTCGACTTCTCCGTTAGCTTGGGGATGATCGACAGATGTTAATTTGTGGAGTATGTGATACTAGGCACAGAAGTCCTTGAACTTGGGGTTGTCGAATTATCTCCCATTGTCAGTGATTTTGGTGTACGAAATTTCGAATAAAAAAATGATGAAGTTCTAGACAAAACCTTCGATTTTCCTTTCAATGATATGTGCCAAGGGTTCAGCCTCAACCCACTTGGTGAAGTAGTCGATAGCTACGATAAGAAATTTTTGTTGTCTCGATGCTGGTGAAAATGGGCCAAGGATATCCATGCCCCACTGAGCAAAGGGCCATGTGCCATTAACTAAGTGAGCTAGCTCGTGGGTTATTTTTGAATGTTGGCATACCTCTGGCACTGATCACATCTTCGGACGAAATCAACGGAATCCTTTTGAATTGTCAGCCAATAATATCCTTGGAGTATAATCTTGTATGCCAAGAATCTTCCTCCCAAGTGATCTCCACATATGCCCTCGTGCACTTCTCTTAGGGCGTAGTCGACATCTATGGGCCCCAAGCACTTCAGCAGAGGTTGAGTGAAGGATCTCTTATATAATGTTCTATCCAGGATAACAAATTGGGATGCCATCCAACGGACTTGCTTGGCCTCGGTCTTGTCCTTAGGTAATGTGCTCTCATTAAGGAATTTAAGAATATGATCCATCCAGCTTGGCTCGTGCTCAACTTGATGCACCTCTTGTGCTTCTTTCGTTATACTTGGAGTTTCAAGGTACTCCATGAAGGTACGATCAAGATAATCTGGGGTGGTGGTGGTGAGTCTGGATAGGGCGTCGGCTCAGGAGTTCTCCGTCCGTAGGACATGGGCGATTTTGAAGAAATCGAGCTGTGACACCAAGTCCCGCACTTTCTCTAGGTAACGGATCATGACAGGATCTTGTGCTTCAAACTCGCCTTTTACTTGATTTACTACTAGCTAAGAATTTGAAAAAATTTGGATCTTTCAAATCCTTAAATTCTTGGTGATTCAGAGTCCAGCAAGGAGGGCTTCGTATTCAGCTTGGTTATTGGAAGCATGGAAGGAAAAGCATAGTGTGTATTTCATAGTGGGCCCTTCTGGTCTGGCTAGTATGAGGCCCTCTCTGCATCCCGTCGAGTTTGAAGCCCTGTTTACATGGTGTAACCACATAGACTCCGAATCCCTTCAGATGGCCTCATCTTCTTTGGCTTGTTGCAAGTCACCTTTTGGGCCCCATGTTCATTTGGCTATAAAATCAGCCAGCACTTGTGCTTTTATCGTCATTCTGGGCTGGAAGCTGATGTCGAACTCTTCAAGTATTATAGCCCACTTAGCTATCCTCCCTGGAGTGTCGGGACTCTGGAGGACAGCCTTCAAAGGCTGGTCTGTCAGGACGATGACAGAGTGAGATCGAAAGTACGGTCGCAATCATTTCATTGCCACCACCAGTGAGTATACAAGCTTTTATATTTTGGGGTACCTCACTTTTGCATCATGTAAGACCTTACTGATGTAGTAGACCAGCCTTTGGAGGTCGTCGGCTCCCTTCTGGACAAAAATCGAATTGATCGCTTCGATCGAAGCATAAAGATACAGGTAAAGAGTTTCCCCCTCTTGAGACTTTGAAAGTAAAGGAGGGCTCTCTAAGTACCTCTTCAGCTCTTCGAAGGCGAGATGACAGTCTTCAGACCATTCAAAGTTTTACGATTGGTGGACTTTAAAGAAGGGGATACACCTTTTGACCGACTTGGAGATGAATTGGCTCAAAGAAGCGATTCTTTCAGTCAACTATTGCACCTTCTTCTTACAAGAGGGATGTCTCATGTTTCGGAGTGCATGTATCTTTTCAGGGTTGGCTTATATTCCTCGTTTAGTAACAAGGAATCCTAGGAATTTACTAGAGGTTATCCCGAAGATGCACTTAGCTGGGTTCAGCTTCATCCGGTGGCATCGTAAGGCGTCGAAGATTCCTCTAAGTCTCTGATGTGATCTTCTTTGAGGAGGCTCTTCATGATCATGTCGTCAACATACACCTCCATATTCTTTCCTAGTTGCTTCTCGAATACCTTATTTATCAGCCTTTGAAATGTTGCCCCGGCATTCTTCAAACCAAATAGTATCATCCTATAGCAGTATAACCCCTTCTTCGTTATGAAGTAGGTCTTCTCTTCATCCTCAAGATCCATTTGTATCTGGTTGTAGCAAGAAAAGGCATCCATGAAGCTTAGTAGCTGATGGCTAGAGATGGCATCGATCAATTGGTCTATCTTTGGCAGGAGGAAGCTATCCTTCGGACAAGCTTTGTTGAGATCTGTATAGTCGATATAGATCCTCCACTTGTTGTTGGCCTTCCTTATCATCACAACATTAGCTAGCCACTCGGGATAATGCACCTCCCTAAAAAATTCGGCTTTGAGGAGCTTATTTACCTCTTTGTCTATCGCCCTTTGCCTTTCAGGGATGAAGTTTCTCTTCTTTTATCGAATTGGCCTATAGCCAGAAGCAACTTCCAGCCGATAAGTAATTACTTCGGCAAGAATTCCTGACATATCAGAAGTCGACCAGGCAAAGACATCAGCGTTGTTTCATAGGAATTGAATCAATGCTGCCTTCGTTCCTTTATCAAGTAGGCTTCTGATCTGAACCGTTCTGGTGGGATCGTCTTCAATCAAAGGCACCGAGACAGTCTTCTTCAATGGTTCCCCTGAATTTTCAATCGAATCTCTTGGGTCCAGTTGATCCAAGGTTATAAGATTAGTCGACTGCTTGTCCTATATCATTAGGCATTGCCATGCAGCCCTTTAATCTCCTCTTGCTTCTTAGATCCCATTTCTAGTGGGAAAGCACACCAGAAGGTGATACGTGGAGACTGTGGCCTTGAACTTATTCAAGGCAGGCCATCCCAAGATTGCATTGTAGGTCGATGGGATTCAGACCACCATAAAATTGATGGGGAACATCTTCTGACGGTTGTCTATGCCGAGGGATACCGATAGTGTTATTTCTCCTTCAACTCCGACTTGGTTTCCTCCGAACCCAGTTAAAGGTACAGGAGATCTCTGTAGCTTGTTTTTAGACAGACTCATTCTAGAGAATGCATCATACAGTAGAACATTCGTGGAGCTCCATTATCTATTAAAATTTGTCTTACATCATAGTTGACCACAATGGCCGAGATTACAACGGGGTCATCATGGGAGAACTGAACTCCTTGGAGGTTGACATCAGAGAAGTATATGGAGTTGTTGCTCCTGAGCATTTTAGAAGCATCTTCTTCGACTCTCCTCCAGTTGGTTGGTCAGTGTAGCATGCCCACTCTTCCATCAGTAGGCCTCTGATGGGACAATTCAGCTTTCTCAATGGCCCATTAAGGGGCGGTGCCTATAAGTCGAGGTTCTGGATGTCCGACGTACTTTTCCAAGTACCCCTCTTAATGAGGTCATTTATCGCATCCTTTAGTTGGATGCAGTCTTCGGTATTGTGACCGTGATCCCTATGAAACCGGTAAAGGAAAATCAAAGGAAAGCAGGCAAGCAAGGTAGAAACATGGTATTTTAAAATTATTTTAAAATATGCAGCGGAAGGCTCGATAGATAGATCAAAATGATCTACCGATCTGCCTGCAACAGGACCAAGTATAACAATGTAGCATACAATAAAACATCAACAACAAGAAAAGAGTCAAAAGGCATAAAGGTACCTTACCGCTATATCTTAAAGATAGAGATAGTGAAAAGCTCTTATGCCACACACACATTTGGCCTCTATGAGTAGTTCACACCGGGGCTCGACTCTGATCAACTCCCTCGGAGTGCTAGCTCCTTAGGATCCTTCGGGCTGATCTTCTTCTTCTTCTCAGAAGACAAGGAGGAGAGGTGAAACCCTTCCTAACTAGCTCTCTTCCCAAGACCTAGCTTGAATGCTAGGTATTTTCACACCTAATGCCTAAGTCCTCACAAAGCCCCTTTTTCTTTTCCCTCTTTTCTTTTTTCTTTTTTCTTGTGTTGTGTGTTATAACCAGCAGTAGCCCTTAAAATAATCTTTATTTATAGGGGCAGCCATGAGAGAGAGAAAAAGGAAGGAGGAATGATTGGGGGAGAAGGTCAAGGGCCATACCAAATGGGTCCAAGCTAAAAAAGGCAAGTATGACCATCATACCATGAAAGCCTGGAGCCAAAAATGTCCAAAAATCAAAATTCGAATTCAAAATTCGAAGTCAAAACTTTTCCAGAAATCTTCTAGAATTTTTGGTCATCAATCAAGTGTCGACCCTTTCATTTTATCAAGTGTCGACACTTCCAAATGTTGACACTTTGAAGTGTCGACACTTGGAACATGGTCAATCACATTGACCTCTAATGATGGCAAATGATTCTCAATCATCGATCAGCCTTTAGATCAAATAGAAAACTCCTATGGTGTGTGATCCCATAGGTTCAAAAACTAAGTCGGTAGCATTGGAATACTTCTAATACTAGTCAAAGTCCTCATCTAGCAATGATACCCAACATCTAGATAGGTCGAAGATTGCAGAGCAAATTTCTAGAACCTCTGGTATATGGTTACCACATAATTCATCCCTTTGACCTCATAATGCTCAGGATGATCTAGGGTTCGACTGCAAACCCTAATTTGGTTCATCCAAATCGTATCTCAACCTTACAAGTTCTGCGACTCCTTACAAGAACTATCCTGGTCAAGGTTTTGCTAAATTGAGACAGCGAGTCATTCACTCCAAACTATTTGGAGGGGTTAATTCCATCTTGATCCACCACCGCTTCATAAATACTTGATTGTACCCAGAAATCATTCATCACTGGATTAGAAATCCAAGTAGTCCGGTATCAAAGTACAGTGAGTTGCTTGTAAGCTACCATGGTGACCTCAAGTCTGAGGGATGCATATATCCATATCCCTTCGCGAGCAACCCTTTGGCAGAAGGGAGCTCTGCAAATAGTCACGTTCAGCGAGATGTCATAAATTTCACTTGTATGTCATATCAGTGTCACCATACTCCTTAATCAAGAGGACAACCAACCAATGTTAGATACAACAACCTATACTTGATACATCATCGTCTTATAACAATGTATCCTTTGGTTATGAACTAATTTAAGAACTACTTGATATATCCTCTCTATATCAAATATAATGTAGTTCTAAGGACTCTATCATACAAGAGTTCTTTTCAAAAAAATGTACATGTGATGAACAGCCAAAAGAATAACTTTTATTCATTAAAAAACTCATATAATTATAAAATTAGTACAACTATCTACAGCCTAGACGATTGGCTTTGGAACATAATTTTCAACAACTTCCACTTGGACTAAAGCCAGTTGGTACAGAATCTTATTCCCATTTTTCATTTACAACCATCGAACTCTTGAATTTTGTTGGCTTTAGTGAAGGGGTCAGCCAGGTTTTCCTTTCCATTGATCTTTTGAAGGTCAATGTCATGTTGTTCCATGATCTCTCGTACAAGGTGTTAGCACCGCAGAATGTGCTTTATGCGGTGATGAGACTTCGGCTCTTTGGCTTAAGCAATGGCTCCAGTGCTGTCATAATACACTGGAACAGGACTATCTAGAGAATGTGCTACTCCCAGCTCACCAATGAACTTCTGTAACCACACAGCTTCCTTCGCTGCATATGATGCAGCAATGCATTCTACTTCGCATACCGAGTCTGCCACAGTAGGCTGCTTGGAACTTTTCCAGCAGATCACTCCTCTATTTAAAATAAAGATAAATCTTGACACACTCTTACTGTCATCCTTATCTGATTGGAAACTGGAGTCAGTATACCCTACAAGTTTCAAGTCAAGTTCTCCATAAATCAACCATAGGTCCTTAGTATTTCGCAAATACTTAAGGATGGTCTTTACCACTTTCCAATGAGCTTCACTTGGGTCAGACTAGTATCTTCTCACCAAGCTTAGTGAGTATGCCATATCTAGTCTAGTACACGTCATGGTGTACATGATAGAACCCACTACCGAATCATACGGGATTCTACTCATACACTCTCTATCCTTAGGAGTTGTTCCATAATCTTTTTGGAGAGAGCAATTCCAGTGCCTATCGGAAGATAGCCTTTCTTGAAATTTTTTATGTTGAACCGCTTCAGCACAGTATCGATGTACTGTGACAGTCCCAGAAGCCTCTTAGATCTATCTCTATAGATCTTCATACCTAGTATGTAAGAGACTTCATCCAAGTCCTTCATAGAGAACTGAGATGACAACCATACTTTTATTCCTTGCAGTGTTGGGATGTCATTCCTGATTAAGAGAATGTCATCCACATACAACACAAGAAATACAATTACAGAACTATTAGCCCATTTGTAAATGCAAGGCTCTTTTTCGTTCCTAACGAAGCCATACGACTTAATACACTTATCAAATCGCATGTTCCAACTCTGTGATGCTTGCTTTAGTCCATAGATAGATTTTTGAAGCTTGCACACCTTTGACTCGTCTGTGGATGTGAATCCTTCAGGTTGTATCATATACACCTTCTCTTTTAGCTCACCATTCAGGAAAGCTGTTCGGACATCCACTTGCTAGATTTCATAGTCAAAGTGTGCTGCTAAAGCAAGCATGATCCGAATGGATTTGAGCATTGCCACAGGAGAGAATGTCTCGTCATAGTCAATACCATAATGTTGACGATACCCCTTGGCAACCATACGGGCTTTATAGGTCTCTACCTGCCCATCTGCGCCCTTTTTTCTTTTGAAAATCTATTTGCACCTAATGGGTTTTATCCCTTCAGGTGGATCAACCAATGTCCATACATTATTGATTTTCATAGACTCTATTTCGGATTTCATGGCTCCCAACCATTTCTCAGAGTCGGACCTCTACATCGCATACATATAGGTAATCGGATCCTCATTGTTCTCATCGAGTTCAATAGGATCACCATCCCGAACCAAGAAATCATAGTATCTGTCCGGTTGACTCGGTACCCTATCAGATCTCCTTAATGGTTCCTATGGAGCTCAGGGTATGATCTAATCACAACTGGTTATACGTTGTCCCTTAAGTGTGTTGGTTCTTCTACTTGTTGACTTCACTAAGTTCAATCTTAGCTGCTACAGTTCCTTCACCAAGGAACTTCTTTTTCAAAAAGATAGCCCTAAGACTGATGAACAACTTTTGTTCCTCAGCCAAGTAGAAGTGATACCCCTTAGACTCTTTTGGATACCCAACAAATAGGCACTGGTCAGACCTAGGTCCAAGTTTGTCCATTTCCAAATGTTTTACATAAGTCGGGCAACCCCAGACTCGAAGGTATGAGAGTGTCGGCTTACATCCAGTCCATATCTCATATAGGGTTTTGCTAACGGACTTACTCGAAGCCCTATTCAAAAGGTAACAGGCTGATTCCAGAGCATATCCCCAAAAGGACAGCAACAAAGAAGCAAAGCCCATCATGGATCGAACCATGTCTAACAGGGTTTGATTTCTCCTTTCAGACACTCCATTTAACTGAGGTGTCCCTGGAGGTGTCCACTTAGAGAGAATTCCATTCTCCTCAAGATATGTCAGAAACTCATCGAAAAGGTATTCACCACCTCGATCTGATCGAAGGATTTTGATACACCTTCCAGTTTATTTTTCTACTTCACTACGATATTGTTTGAATATTTCAAATGATTCAGATTTATGTCTCATCAAAAAGACATAACTATACCTCAAAAGGTCATCTATAAATGTAATGAAATAACTGTACCTATCTCTGGCACAAACATTCATGAATTTGCATACATCAGTATATACCAGACTTAGAATCTCTTTGGCTCGTTCACCTTTTCCAGTAAAAGGTGATTTTGTCATCTTTCCAAAAAGACAGGACTCACAGGTTGGCAATGAACCATTTTTACTAAAATCGAGGAGACCCTCGCTTTTCAATCTATTTATCCTATACTTGTTAATATGACCTAGCCTACAATGCCACAGGTATGCATCACTGACATTATCTATCCTAGCGCGTTTGTTAGATGAGTACATTATACTAACAGCTCACGATAATACATAAATGCCATTGTTCATATGTCCAACATCACTATAGAACCATTCCAAATGATTTTGCAAATATCATTCTTTATTGATAGTTCATAACCATGCATGGCTAATTGGCCTACAAAAATGATATTCAAGATAAAAGACAGACAATAATAACACTCATTCAAAATGATTGTATAGGACTCGAAAACTAGTTTGAGGACTCCCAACACCAGGACTGGAACTTGGCTTCCATTTCCCACGTTCAAGAACCTCTCGCCGTTCTCGAATCTTCTACTAACTTGAAGTCCCTGCAAAGAATTGCAAATGTGAATTGGACTTCTTGTTTCTAATACCTAGTTAGTAGTATCGCAGATAGAGAAACTACAAGGTGTTATCATATAAATACTTTGTCCAGCACCGTCCTGCTACTTTCTATTCTTGGACTTGTTCAGGTCAAGAGATACAATGTAAAGAGGATAGTTCCTTTTCCAATGACCCTGCTTCTTGTAGAAGAAGCACTCTACATGGCTCTTATCAGCCTTCACACTTTTGGCCTGACTAGGCCCAGAAGCATTCTGCACATTTTTTCCTTTATTTTTTTCCCTTTCTTAAAGGGACGATGCCCTGTCGAAGATCCTCCCACTAGAGTTACCGCCCCTTTGTTCAGTTGGTGGTCTTTCTCATAAGTCTGCATTAATCCCAACAGACCATGGTAGTTAACTGTAGGCTTATTCATTCTATAATGATTGAGAAAATCTAGATAGGAAGAGGGCAGGGAATTTAGAATCGCATCCTTCCCAAGCTATTCATGCAAGGGACATCTGAGCTTGCCCAGGCGCTCAATCATCTCGATCATATAAAATACATGATCAGTGACAGAGGCCCCATCATGCATCCGCGTGTTGTAGATAGCACAGGATATTCTATACCTTTCAACATCATCTGGTATGCCAAAGGACTCCTTCAACTTTTGAAAGATTTCCTCTGGCTGGGCTTCCTCAAACTTGTGACTGAACTCGTCGTTCATCGTTGCTAACATTATGCATCAGACAGTGGTCCTGTCAGAGAGCTACTTCTGATAAATATCTCTGATTGAACCCCGAATTAGGAACAGGAATTTCAGGTGCTGGATCCGATATCACATACAAGATCTACTCATGCTCCAGGACAATCCTGAGCCTTCGATACTAGCTATCGAAGTTGGGTCCATTGAGCTTCTTGTTGTTGAGAAGAGATCGGAGTGACAGGCTAGAAGACATCTGAAAGGAAAACCAAAACTTTATTAGTGTATATGAATTATTAACTTAAAGACATGGACTTTAGTTCAAAGACCCCTCCCACTATTTTGTTCAGACTGGTAGCCTCTACCTCCAATCCAAGGAATTACTTTAATTCCTTAGTGGGGACTAGAGTCCAATAAACAATACATGAGCCTGACTTTGGCCGACCCACCCATGCACGTCTAAAGATAGGTTCTTTAACCGATTACTTCTTCAAGTAACCTTTAGCATTTAGGTTTTGCCCCAAGGTACACTTCAATCAGTCTTTGGGCCTCCAATTGAAGGTCCCGGTTATGTCCAATCATTAACATGACAAAATTCAATACTTTTAACTAATGAATAGTCAAGCCCGACTTTGGTCGGCCCACCTGACCACTATTAAGAGAGTCGCATTGAGCCATCATATTAGGAACATTAATTCTAATAGCCCGATGAACACCTGATCTATTGGACCTATTACCATCCCACTTAATGGGAGGCTAGAACTTGGTTATCCCTATAACTTTATCCTTTTATGGACCTAATAATTTAGAGGATTTAATTTTAATATGATAGAAGAAGGATGAGAAGATATGGATCAACCTCCTATTGACCACATCAGTAATCAAGGAGGGTTACACATGACTAATGATCCATGAGCACCTAAAATTAGTCAAGACTGATTAACCTTGGGTGACATGGGTTAACATGAGTCAATGAGCCATTTAATCAATTCTGATCGACCACATTGGCCAGGTAAGTGGGATCATGGGTTGGGTTCCACCATTAACCATTTTGCCTTAGACACCAACCAAGTTGGCCAAGTAAGAGGTAGCCCCAAAGAACCAAGATCAAAATGCCAAACTTATCTTGGACACCAATTGGTTCATCAAACTCGATTAGACTGGTCTAAAGACTCGGGCTGATCACTGAGCCATAAATTAGGTCTATTTAGATTTTTTGACTAATCAATCTAACTATTAGAGAGATCTATAGAGAAGAAATCATAACTTAATATTTGATTAGATTAGTTCTCTTTTTAGTCCAATGCATCTAAACTTAGGTCTAACATAATTAAGGACCTAATAGAAGCTAACCCATGATCCTTAAGGCTTATAGAAATGACTTAAAGTTTTTAAATCACATTCCTAGAGTTCTTTGTCATTCAACATAACTTAATTCTCAATTAAGTTCAATAGCCTTAATAAATTAAAATAATTTTAATTTATCATGTAAAATAATTTTACAACGAATCAAAAATTTAAATTCACTATTTTTTTGCATTCTGATGTCAAGTGTCGACTCACCAGGGGAGTGTCAACATTTGGGTTGACTCATGGCCTGAGACAGGAAGAAAATAGAATGCCATGTTTTCTGGCAGGCACTTTTGAGTCAATACATTCAAGGCAAAGTGTCAACTCACGAGCCCAAGTGTTGACACTTCCTGGTCAGGTGTCGATACTTCAGCCTTCATGAGTCGACTCAAGGATCGACTCAAGGCCTGTCACAGGGCAAAAAATAGTGATTTCAAATCCAAAGATTCTCCAAACTTAAATCAAAGCCGATCAAAACAAAACTCTTAGATCTCATCTAAATTTATTTTATGATCATAGCATTAGATTAAAATATTTTTAATCTACATTTTTCTTTATTTTCTTTTTCATGAGTCAATCACAAGCGACACCCCTATATGCCATAGGAGACCCCATTGAATGGGAAGAGAGGGTCTTGCAGCCCTACTTCTCTCCTATGACCGGACGGCCATGGTGAAGCACTCAATCCAAGTACTTAAGAGAAAACAATAATGTTAAAGCATGCAAGCATTATTAGACTATGAAGAACCTGGCGCTCTGATACCATTGAAGAAAAGCAAAGGAAAGCAGACATGCAAGGCAGAAACATGGTATTTTAAAACTATTTTAAAATATGTAGTGGAAGGCTCGGTAGATAGATCAAAATGATCTACCGATCTGCCTACAACAGGACCTAGTATAACAATGTAGCATGCAATAAAATATCAACAACAAGAAAAGAGTCAAAAGGCATAAAGGTACCTTACCGCTATACCTTAAAGATGGAGGTAGTGAAAAGCTCTCAAGCCACACACGCATCTGGCCTCTACGAGTAGTTCACATCGGGGCTCAACTCTGATCAACTCCCTCGAAGTGCTAGCTCCTTAGGATCTTTTAGGCTGATCTTCTTCTTCTTCTTAGAAGACAATGAGGAGAGGTGGAACCCTTCCTAACTAGCTCTCTTTCCAAGATCTAGCTTGAGTGCTAGATATTCTCACACCCAATGCCTAAGTCCTCGCAAAGCCCCTTTTTCTTTTCCCTCTTTTCTCTTTTCTTTTCTATTGTGTTGTATGTTGTGTGTTGTAACCAGCAGCATCCCTTAAAATAACCTTTATTTATAGGAGCAGCCATGAAAGGGAAAAAAAAGGAGGAGTGATTGGGGGAGAAGGTCAAGGGCCATACCAAATAGGTCTAAGCTAAAAAAGGCAAGTATGACCATCATACCATGAAAGCCTAGAGCCAAAAATGTTCAAAATTCGAAATTCGAATTCAAAATTCAAAGTCAAAACTTTCTCAGAAATCTTTCCAAAATTTTTGCTCATTAGTCAAGTGTCGACACTTCCATTTTACCAAGTGTCGACACTTCCAAGTGTTGACACTTTGAAGTGTCGACACTTAGAACATGATCAATCACATTGACCTCCAGTGATGGCAAACGATTCTCAATCGTTGATCAGCCTTTAGATCAGATAGAAAACCCATATTGTGTATGATCCCATAGGTTCAAACACTAAGTTGGTAGCATTGGAACACTTTCAATACCAGTCAAAGTCCTCATCTAGCAATGATACCCGACTAAAGGATAGGTCAAAGATTGCAGAGCAATTTTCTAAAACCTCTGGTATATGGTTACTGCATAATTCATCCCTTTGATCTCATAATGCTCAGGATGACCTAGGATTTGATTGCCAACCCTAATTTGGTTCATCCAGATCATGTCTTAACCTTACAAGTTTTATGACTCCTCAAAAGAACTACCCTAGCCAAGGTTATGCTAAATTGAGACACAGTGACTCATTCATTTCAAACTATTTGGAGGGGTCAATTCCATCTTGATTCACCACTGGTTCACAAGTACTTGACTATCCCAGAAACCTTTTATCATTGGATTAGAAATCTAGGTAGTCTGGCACCAAAGTACAGTGAGTTGCTTATAAGCTACCATGGTGACCTCAGGTATGAGGGACACATATATCCATATCCCTTCGCGAGCAACCCTTTGATAGAAGAGAGCTCCGTAGATGGTCACGTTCAGTGAGATGTCACAAATTTCACTTATATGTCACAATAATGTTACCATACTTCTTGGACAAGAAGAAAACCAACCAATGTGAGATACAACAACCTACACTTGATACATCGTCGTCCTAAAACAATGTATCATTTGGTTATGAACCAGTTTAAGAACTACTTGATATATCCTCTCTATATCAAATATAATGTAGTTCTAAGGACTCCATCACACAAGAGTTCTTTTCAGAAAAATGCAATATGATGAACAGTCAAAAGAATAACTTTTTTTCATTAAAAAATTCATATATAATTATAAAATTAGCATAACCGTCTATAGCCTAAACGATTGGCTTTGGAATATAATTCACAACAATCGGCAGTACTTGCTTCTATTCCTTGCAGAAGAGGACGATCTTATAGGACGTGTTGGAGATAGTTCTCTTTTGCTATCTCCATCAGGATCCTTTCCCTTGGGAGGTTGAGGTGGGTGTATGAATCAAATTTTCTGTCCAGTATTTTAGGCCTGGGGCTACGTCATCGAGTAGAATTGCCGTTGCTAGGGGGAGTAGAGGGATTTGGCCTTTTGCCATTCTTCCTCTTGGGGACAAGTTTCCCTTCAATCAGACGCTGGTTAGCCGCTTGTTCTTTGGAATCAGCATATTTCTGAGCCCTTGTCAGGAGCTCAGCGTAGCTTGTCGAAAATCTTTTGTCCAGAGAGAACGTGAGCCTGGATGACCAGAGCCCCTTCTTCAGAGCAGACATGGCCACATGCTCATTGAGATCTAGGATCTCGAGAGTGGCTGAATTGAATATTGTAATGTAGTCCTTGAGGCTCTCTCCCTCATTTTGGTGAAGGAGGAATAAGCTGTCTGTATTCCAGGGCATCTTCCAACAAGTCCTGAAATGTAAGATGAATAGTTTTTCTGATTTAAAGAAGGAGTCAATGGTACCTGGGTGGATGCTCGAGTACCATATTCGAGCTGCCTTCTTTAGGGTGGCGGGAAAAGCCAAGCAGTACAATACATCGGAGGCTCCTTGGATCATCATATGGGCTTTGAAACTGCCGAGATGATCTAGGAGGTCAGTAGTCCCATCATAAGGTTCCATCTAAGGGATCTTAAAATGCTGAGAAACGACTTCCTCCATTATTCTGGAGGTGAACGGAGGCCATGAATCATAGGTCATATGCTTGCTATCTCTTTTAAGATCATGGAGCATTGCGATCTACGCCTCAAGTGTCTTAATTTTTTTTCATAATCATAATGGGCCTCTCTCAGCCCAACATCTTCGAGAGTAGAGTCTTCGAAGGAGTCAGAGAGAGATCGCCTGGATCTCTTCCTCACTCATCAGCTATTAGTCTGCTTCGGATGTCGAGGGCTTTGGCCTTCATGGGAAGGTCAATCCCGGAGGGAGTGTTGGGTAAAACCATGGTGGTGGTCTTCCTTCTCCCTAGATCGATAGCTGTGTCGAGAGACGACCGGTGGGTGCCCTGCCTGGAGAGCAGCCTCCTGAAAGTTCTGAACCATGGTTGTAAGAGCATCAACCTAATTCAGAAGGGCTTCGAACTGGTGCTGTCCCATGACCAAGGTTGAAGGTAAGACATTGTTCTCCACTGAGGGGTTGTTCCTTTGAGAGGGAGGATGCCTCCTGCTTATCGAAGCATTTTGAGCTTTATCCTTCACCATTGCAATTTTTCAAAAGTCTCCTTTGCAAGAGAGGGTTTGGTAGCTATCCTCCTTCCTAGCACGCTAATCTGTTGACTTCTAACCCCCATGGACCGGACGGAACAACAAGATCATCAGTGCACCTCCTGTGACCCCTGCAAAATAGGTCCCTGACCGGAATTTCTCCGGTGGGGGACACTCCGATGCTTAAGTCAGTGAGGATTCAAGCAACAGAATGGAGAGTTCTCAAGAAAAAGAGAATAAAAGTAGCTCAAAAGTGAACAACCTTAGCTTCTCTGGCTTTACTTGACTTACCGTGAGTGTCCCCTCTTACCAGTATTTATAGTGGTGGCCATGTCTAACTACAGTCGACTCCACTTGCCTTTGGTTAAACGGGGTTAATTAACTTAACTCCCCTAACCAAAAGTGGTTGCTACTTGAGGTGGACACTTTGATGCTGTTGGAGTTGGAGTTCATGACCACGTTGTTGGTTACAATAGCTATATCCATGTTTAGAGATTTGAGGCCAGTTGGAGATTTGCTTTAGAGTGACTCCCTCAGAAAGGATCGAAGTCGAGCTGGTTGATTGTCCTGTGCCTATCCTCTTCGAAGTAGGCTGAAGATATCTTGACCACTTGTGTCGGAGCTACCTTCTTCAGAGTGGTTTAGATTGCTTACTTCATACTTGCCTTCTTTGGAACAATTGAAGAAATAAAATGATTATCTTTTTTAGACTAACCTTTTTCGAATTAGTCTTCTTCGGATCGGTCTTCTTCGGACTGATGTGAAGAAGACCGACCGGTCACTCGATGGTGAATAGCTGAAAGATAGGATTCGGGACCAATGTCTTCTGCTTAGGCTGAAGACTGACCTTGAAGTGGTGCTGTAGCATCGTTGGGTCATCTTCGATTCTTCTGGCATGGATGACTGGTTCGAAAGAGACCCGATCGGATCTTTGAACCGGGGATTAGCTTTAGTTGAGCCGACGTATCCCAACAATAAGCATAAAGGTAATATTTATTTTAAAAAATAAAATTTAGTTATAGGAGGGAATTAAGTTTTCCATTCTCTCCAAAATACTAATAGATCTTATACAGAAGAAGTTGTATGTTAGACGAGTACAAGTAAAAGCTGGTTTAAAGCCTAGCTGAATGAGAACTCAAATGTTCTTTTTTTTATTAATACATGGACTCAACCAACCATCCAGGGCTACCATCCAACATCTCATATGAGTGGAGATCGAACATAATAATAGAACACCGAACCCAGTTGTATCTTGGGAAATGCCCCTAGCCAATTCCAGGTCCATTAAGGCCCATTTGAATGGTTAGGCATAAATTTTGTGAGATTAGTGGCCCAACCATCAAAAGTATTAGATTTTAAGCTGGTTGTATCCATAATTATCTTTTGAGTGGACTGGCCCGAATTATATTGGAAAAAAAATCATCTCAGCATTTTTATGAGATTAGTGGCCCAACCATCAAAAGTATTGGATTTTTAGCTGGATGTATCCATAATTATTTTTTAAGTGGACTGGCCCAAATTATATTGGAAAAAAAATCATCTCAACATGTCATTTTTTTCTCCTTAGAGAAATTCTTTATACACCAAAGGCGGTATATAAAAAATATACCATCAAATATGATTAAGACATGTAAATCTCATTTTTCAATGCACATGTAATGCTTGTACTTTTATCTTTTCATTGAAAATTCTAAATGATAAATACACCCTTCTCTTTATAAAAAAATTGACATCCTATGGCTAAATTATGATATCCCGTGGCCGGCTTATAATATTCCATGATCAAGTTATGAACAGGATGTCATAATATTGACAAGCGTTTTTATCATTAAAATTCAAAGATTTTTCAATTACAGAAGTATTCCTAACCTTATGGCATCATATGAATAGAATTATGACATCTATATACAAACTTCATCCAAGATGTCACAAAGGGAAGGACATTTTCATCATTCAAAACTTTCAACTAAAAAGTAAACTCAAGCATTAAATATGTGTTTGAATCATTACAAGAAAATAGTAATTTTGCGATTGATTTTGTGGCTGATTTATTTTGATCAATTTTGTATCCGATTTTGTGACCGATTTTTAGAAAATTATTAATATAGAGACCGATTATAAATCTATTGCAAAATCAGTTGCAAAATTTTTGTGATCAATTTTTATGACAGTTTTTGTGACTAATTTATTTAAAATAAAAAAATATACTTTAAAAATATATTTTAAATAATTTGCAACCAAAAAATTGATCAATAATAATTTTAATTATTTAAAATTTTTAAAATAAGTTTGCAATCGATTTTCCAACTAAAAATCAGTCTTGATTATTTTTTATATTTTTATTTTTAGTTTTTTCAAGTTTTTTAAAAATTTTTGCAAATTTAAATTTTGAGAAAATCCTCCTTTTTTATAAAAAGTAGATAAAAATATTTTAAAATAATAATTAAATAAAAAAAATATTTTTAAAAGTTAAAATTCTAACTATTAAAATTTTGATTGTAAAAATTTAAAAATTAGCTAGGGAAAAAATTGTTTGGAATTATTGTGACCGAAAGCTGGTCACAAATTTATATATAAATCCACTTTCTCATTCATAAAACCCTAGCCACTCCCCCCTCCCGAAGTCAGTGACTCTCTAGACCAATTTTGCAACCTAATATTTTTGGTCAAATTTACAACCAAATTTGTGACTGATTTTTAAAGAAATATTAATGTAGCAACCGATTACTATTCATTACAAAGTTAGTTATAAATTTTTTTGTGACCGATTTATGCAATCGATTTTATAACCGATACTTTAAAAACAAAATTATTATATTAAATATATATTTTAATTTACTTTTGTTTTTAAAATAAGATTGCAACCAAATTTCTAATCAATAAATCAGTCTCAATTAAATTTTTTTATTTTTTGTGTTTTAAATTTATTTTTTAATATTTGAAAAATTAAGAAATTAATTTTTATTTGAATGATAAATTAGAAACCGATATTTTGGTTGTAAAATTATTACCAATTTTTAACTTAATTTAATAATTTTTAAATTTTTTATGATTGATTTTTTAACCATAATTTTTTTTTAATTTTTTATAACCAAAAAATTGATTATAACTTTTTTTAAAAAATATCTTTTATTGTATTAATAAATTAGTAATCAAATTTTTAGTTTGTAAAATATTAAATAATTTTGTAACCTAAAAACCAATTTTAAATTTGAATTCTAAAAATTAATTTTATGCCTTTTTTGAAAAAAACATAATTAAAATAATAAATAATTTTGAAACCAAAAAATTAGTTTTGAATTCTAAAAATTAATTCCATATTTTTTAAGTATATATATATTAAAAAATTAATTTTTAAAAATATGTAAAATATTTTTTAAAAATTAATTTTGGATTTTCTTACTAGGATATATAAGCGGCTCTTAACTCTGAAGCCGTAGCCCATCTTCCTCCCCAATCTCTCTCTCCCCCCTTAAAACCCTAGTCATTCATCTTCTTCTCCCTTGAAACCCTAGCCACGTTGATCCTCTCCTTCCTCCTGGCCATCATCTAAGCTTCCCTCGACCTTTGTCTTTATCTCTATTTTGCTGCTATCTTCTCTGTGCGGTCGATCGTTCTTCCTCTCACCCCTTTGAAACCCTAGCCATGTTCATGCTCTCCCTCCTCCCGCCATCGTCTAAGCTTTCCTTGGTCTATGTCTTCATCTCTGTTTGGTTGCTAGCTTCTCTATGTGGTCGATCATTCTTTCTCTCACCCTTTTGAAACACTAAGCATTCTTCCTCTCTCTCCTCCCTCGGGGTTCATCGTCTAGTCTTCCCCCATCCATCATCTAAGCTTCTGTATTCAACTACTAGCCTCCCCGTTCAACTAATCCAAGCCTCCCCACTCATTTCAAACTCCTTGAGGATAGAGAAAGTAGAGGAAAAACAAGGGGAAATTGTAGTAAAAATCATCGATTTAAAAGGTAAGAGCTTATCCCTCAAAAATTGATCAATGCTTTTTTTGTCTTCTCATTTTATTATACTTTTTGAAGATCTATGGTGAAGGAGAGCACCCGAGGGACATCAAAGGGGTTCCTTAGGTCCCAGTTAGGTTATTTCTTAAGAGACTCCGATTGGATTACTCTCTCTCTGCTAAGCTTCTTCATTCGATTGATCCAAGCCTCCCCTCTTGATGCTCACCCTGCAAGGACTGAGCAAATATAGAAAAAACAAGGAGAAAACTTTGAAAAAATCATCGATTTAATTGGAAGACCTTTTCCCTTAGATAATTTTTTTAATTTTTTATTTTGGGTATTTTTTTTTTTTTTTTTTTTGGTGATCTATATTGAAGGAGAGCACCTGAGGGACATTGAAGGGGTTCTTAGGTTCTGGTTGGGATTTGGCATGAAAGACTCCTTTTCGATTCTTCTCTCTCTGCTAAGCTTCTCCATTCAATCGCTAGCTTTCTCATTCGATCGATCCAAGCCTCCCTACTTGATTTGGACTCCATGAGAATAAAGAAATCAATGAAAAAATAAGAGAAAAATGTAGAAAAAATCATCTATTTAAAAGGTAAGAACTTTTCCCTTAGATCATTTTTTTAATTTTTAATTTTTGGTATTTTTATTTTACTCTCTTTTTTGGTGATATATGTTGAAGGAGAGCACCTGAGGGACATCGGAGGGTTTCCTTAGGTTCCGGTTGGATTGTTCTCTCCTTATTCATATATCCATTTAATTAAAAAACCCAGACCTGAGCTGATCTCATGCTAGGTGTATAGAATTTCTAGCCATTCTAGATCTAAGGCAACCTCACTTGTATTTGGCTCATGTACATTCTGATATATAGGTTTATCTTTCTATTCTAGCATCCAAAGATCACTCTCACGTGTCATCTTATTTGGTTTTGCTATTGAATTTCTGACATGTAGGTTTATCTTATTATACCATCATAATACATGCATTAGAGGGTTGGAACGATAGCAAGGTTGCTCCATCAGGACTTGAGTGTCACGAATTTAAACTACGAAAATGGTCTCTCTATATGTGAAGGTAAGGTTGCATAGATTCGATTTTTTTTTAATACTATTGCAGGAGCCTCATGTACTAGTATGTATTTTTATGCATGCATTAGAGAAGTGGGAGGAGATTCTTTTGAAAGATAAAGGATGCATTGCATTTGGCAAATTATATGTCTTCCAATGGCCTTTATTAATTGGGTGGGGTTTCTATTCTTAGATTATTATAGTGGATGAAAAATTTTAAAGAAATGACTCATACAAATATGTTAAATTTAAGCATGTTATATATCTTCTAAAACTTAACTTAATTCATTTCTAAAATCCATGGTGGCACACCATCTAAAGCAGAAGACAGATCATTAGCTTAAACCACCATTTTGTTTGAGAACATGGGGCTTGGCCTTTTGATTTAGGAAAATTTTGGCACCATAGTTCATGCTCTTGCTGGCTTGGTAAGGAGAAAGTCACCTCAGCTACTTGAAAGTGTTAATTATATAATAGAATAATTTAAAATAAAATTTGTTTGATGTAGTTCAAGAGTTTCTTGAGCTACAAATGCAGTGGAAAGTAGTTGAAACTATGAGCAAGGTTTCAAATATCCTACTAAAAAGGAGGCTAAGCTAAAACCACTATCATTTCTTTATTAAGATATACTTTATAAGGCTAAATTATTATTAGATGAGGGCTTTAAGATATAACTTAGACTCCTTTTTTTCCGTTTTCAAGTTTAATGCATACAAACGAGAAAGATGATATGTTGACCACTTGGAGAAACATGGCTGGCCTATAGTTTGAACATTAAACATCCTTAAAGAAAGAGTTTTACAATCATTAGATCATAACTCTTTTTGTTAGCTTAAAATATGGATATGGTGATGCTTTGATATGGTTTAAGATACATATCAATTAACTTTTAAACTTTAGTACAAATATTTATTTGATCCTCCCCATCCATGAACTCCAATATACAATCAAAAAGTGATGAGATAACAAGATTGTTTTCTTAATGAACATATATAAGTATATGTGGTTTTAATATTATACTTTTTTAATATGTATTAATTCTACCCCATATTTAAAATAATATAAAGTTTGCTTTCAGCCTTCACTAATAGGCAACAAAATTTGACATCTAAATATTGAGATTTAGATTGCTTCTAACCTCGATGAATAGTCAGTGTCAGTAGCATGACTTACAAAATATTACACTTTATGTACTCAACCAATTAGTAACATTAACAGGTCAGACCTACACCTGACCATACCGCAAATCAGTTAGTTGTTATCCATCCCTATGCAGGGCTGCATGAGTTTATGACATCCTTCTACTTTATTATATGTCTAAAGGGTTTCATTTTGTCTACTTTTCAAGTAATATAGTTGATGGTCATTGTCTGAATGATACCTTCATTAGGAATTCAATGCCAGGTTTTAGTCTAGTAATAGTTTCCAGGAATTAAATACCTAATTGTTGGTGCATCTTACATGTAATCCCTAATTAATCCTAAACTCTATACTTAAAATTAATCCTAAACCCCCTATACCTAAATTGTAGATCGTTAAACCTAAATTAATCTTAAATCTTAAACACATGCTGATTGAGTTCATGTTCTAAATTATTTATTTTGGTTTTAATTTCTTCTTTATATACTAATTTCTCTATTAAAATTTATATTAACTTAAGTAAAAATATGAAAAGTTATAATTATATGCTTGTGTTTTATTCTTTACAAAATATGGATATCCGTCATGATCATAGTTGGATATATAATAGATTTTTATTAGGTCAAAAGGGATATACTAAAATTTTTTAAAAAGGGGTGGAGGAATTTATTTGTTTTTCTTGCCAACAACTATATTTTTTAAGTCCTAAAAAAATTAGTTGTCCTTGTTTAAAGTACAAAAATCAAAGGTACTTAAATCTTGATGAAGTGAAGGTTAATCTTTATAAAAAAAGATTTGTACCTAATTATTGGATTGGACATCACATGGCAATAGTGATCCTCATGTTGGTGGGATCTCTGATGTGCATTCAAGTACTTCTAGTAGTGTACAATTGGGTAATGATGAATAGAATCGATATCGACATATAATTTTTGATGATGTAGGCATGGAATATGGGTCTCACTCTGAATAGAATGTGAAGGAGATTCTGAATATGGATGCTCAGAACTTTAATTTATAATATGTTACATACAATTCAACAACTATTGTGGCTGGGATGTAACAATCGTTTTGAGTTATCTATTGCTGTTAAATTATTAAGCATAAAATTTGAGGGCAATATTTCATAATAGTCTTTTGATCAAATAGTGGGACTTATAAAATAGACACATCCTCCGGATAATGCAATACCCTAGGATTTTTATAGAATAAAAAAATTGGTATCAAAACTTGGCCTTACAGCTCAAAAAATAGACTATTACATTAATGGTTGTATATTATATTATGGTGAAAATAATGATAAGAATGAATATAATTTTTATGGTGCAGCTTGTTATAAAATATAGAATGCTGCTAAGAGACAACATAAAGAGATCCTGATGAAAAGAATGTATTATTTGCCCCTTATTCCTAGGATAAAGAGATTATCTACTTCCATGAGTTTTGCACCACACATAAGATGGCACTATGAGAACAGACAGGAGTTAGGGGTGTTGTGTCACCCCTCAAATGGTGAAGCTTGGAAATGCTTTGATCAAAAGTTTCCTGATTTTGTAGCTGAACCATGAAATGTCAAGTTAGGCTTATATGTCGATGGTTTTGTCCCACACAGTCAATCAACAACACCATATTCTTGTTGATCAGTAATTGTTACTCCTTATAACCTCCTCCAAAACTATGCATGACCACTTCTTATATGTTCTTGACATTGATTATTCCTGGTCCGTATATTTCAAAGAGTAGGATAGATGTGTATTTACAGTCTTTAATAGATGAGTTTAAACTATTATGGACAGAGAGTGTGCTTACATATAATATTTCAAGAAAACAATATTTTATGATGAGGGATGCATTAATGTGGACTATCAATGACTTTCTAGCATATGACATGTTATCAAGATGGAGTACAGCAAGAAAATTAGCATGTCCATATTGTGTGGAGTGATCAAAGGCATTTACTTTGAAACATGGTGGTAAAAATTCCTGGTTTGACTATCATCATCAATTTCTGCATATGGATCATATACTAAGAAGAAATAGAGATTCTTTCTATAAAAGCCAGATGGAAAAAAATCAACCTCCCCATAGGTTGACTGGGGATGAATTGTGAGAAGCTATTTCTTCTTTTCCGAAGATAATCGAGGAGGGTTTATGTAAATGTAATGAATATGGAGTTAGGCATAATTGGTTAAAGCAAAGTATATTTTAAGAGTTGCCATATTGAAAAACTAATTTGGTCATATACAATCTAGATGTGGTGCATATAGAAAAAAATATTTTTGATAATGTATTTAATACAATCATGAATGTTAAAGTTAAAACCAAAAATAATGCGAAAGCAAGAATGGATTTAAAAGAGTACAGTATTTTTTAAAAGGGATTTAGAGTTCCAAGAATTAGCTAATGGAAAGTTATTAAAACTGAAAGCAGAATTCACCTTAACCCTAGAGCAGAAGAGAGATATATGTAAATAGGTCAAGGTGTTAAAAATGCTTGATGGATATGCCTCCAATTTGTGCAGATGTGTAAATTTGAAAAAGATAAAATTATTCAGAATGAAGAGTCATGACTGTCATGTGTTTATGGAGCGTTTATTATCAGTCGCTTTTTCTACACTACCAGTCAAGTGTGGAAGCCTATAACTGAGTTAAGTAGGTTTTTTAGGGACTTATGCTCAATAGTATTATGGGTGGATGATTTGTTGTAGATGGAACAAAATATTATTGTCATAGTATGCAAGTTGGAATGAATCTTTCCACTTGGATTCTTTGACTCAATGGAGCACTTACCTATTCATTAGCCATATGAAGCAAGAGTTGGTGGTTCGGCTCAATATCGATGGATGTACCCATTTGAGAGGTAAGTAATAATTACTTTGATTTAATGAAACTAATAAATGATACTTTATATTTTGTGTATCACTAGAATTATTGTAGGTTTCATTTAATTATTACAGGTTTATTAATAAATTAAAATGGATGGTCAAAAACAAAGATGGTGCAAAAGGATCTATATGTGAGACATGCTTGTACCAAGAGACTTTTCTTTTTTATTCATATTATTTTGAACCACATGTACAGTCAACAAGAAATAGAGTTGGACGAAATGATGATGGGGGTGAAGATAAGACAATCCAGGCAACTATATTAATTTTTAATAAACCCGGCCATCCATCTAGAACTTATAAAAGTTGATATCTGAATGATAGATAATTAGCTACTGTGCATTTATATGTATTACTTAATTATAATGAGGTTTAACCATATATCTGGTAAGCAAAAATACTCGATATTTAATTAAATTCACATTATATTAAATATTACATTACTAATAGTATTATAATTATCAAAATTTTTATATGACATTTGCAAACATTCACACCAAATATTTGTGCTATTGACATTGATGCCAGGATTTCATTTGAGTTTCCACAATGGTTTTGAACTTATGTAAGTCTATCCATACCTTCATGTATTTATATCAATGCCTGTTACCTCAATTATGACCTTATTTATGCTTTATGGTTATATCATGTGTAGGTTCATAATCGAGATAATTCGATACAAAATTAGTATTTGCATAATTTAGCATAGGATCCTAAGAGAAAGGTTCATACGGGGCCTACTTATTTTGTCAACCATTATAAGTTTCACATAGAAGAATGGAGTGTTAATAAAAAAATAGTTAACAATGGAGTGTGCATTAAGGGTTTTAATCAAGGAGATGAAGAAAGTTATTACTATGGCATCCTTAAGAAGATAGTGCAGCTAGAATATCCAGGGCATCTAATGAAATGATTGGTACTATTTCATTATGAATGGTTTGATTCAGTAATGAATCATGGTATGAAGGTGCATAAGGAGCATGGGATTTTCGAGATCGTCATAGTCGAAGGTATGCAAGATTTGATCTCTTTATATTTGTAGAAAATGCAATTCAAGTATACTATCTTTCTTATCCTGAAAAGATAAGAGACAAGATACAATGGTGGGTTGTCATCAGGATAAGACCAAGGGGTACAGTAGATGATCAATATACATTGGAGGTTGCTTATCAAGATAATGTAATGTCCCATATGAATACTATTCTGAATGATGATCCACTTGAAATTTTAAGAGATATTAAGGGTGGTTTTGAGGAAGTTGAAGGATATGATGATATGAACTTGGACATAGATGAAGATGTGGAGGTGGAAGATGTGGAGGATGATGTAGAGAAAGAAGATTATGATGACATTGATGATTCATAAGATGAGGATGAAGAGCATGATCAATTTAAGAATTTTTTAGATGATGATGAATAGTCATAAAAGCTTTTTATTATTCATGCATGTAAGTTCATTTTTGAAAATATTTAATCTAATTATTAAAAAATATAATATTTTTTATGTTTACTATAAATGGCAGATCCAAACTGTGAAAAGGGAGCATAATTTAGTAGAGAAAATCCTATGAAGCATCAACTTTCCTGCACTATCCCATCATCATCCGCCGCTATCACACCATCATCATCAACTATCCCACCACCATTATGTATTATCCCATCTTCCACCATTCTTGTAGTGCCATGCTTCAGTCCGCCACCTACAATCCCTGATGTACATTTATCATCTCCTGCTACATCACCAAGTGTCATATATTCATCTCTTTTGTATTCAGGACCTCCTATCCATGCTCCAACATCTATTATCTATTCTATACCACCTCTTATCTATTCAGCATCTCCTCTTATCAATTCAGGATCACCTACTGTCCATTCATCATCTCCTCTTATTCATCCTGAGGCTAGCTCTTCTCAAAATGCTATAGGTACAGAGACCAGTGATGGCAGGCCAATGTTGTACCTTGATAGAGATGGATAAGTAAAAATTTTATTTAAAAATATCATAATCACTTTAGCATTTTGAATATATTAGATTTTCTTTGACTAATATATAATAATTGTAGGTTTTTACTATCTTACCTAGCTATGAATGCTATGGTTAAAATAATGAGTAGCCACTTTGATGAACCATGGTATCATGAAAAAAAATACCTTCTATTATTAGAGATATGTGGTTTGCTAAATTTAAGATAAGTAAAAATACTTTCTAATTAAATTTATTTTATTGATCTTTATATCTTTATGTTATTTAACTTGATGTCCATATTCAATGTAAAGGAAGTATCGATTTGAGCCATCAAATGAACAATAGGTATGAAAAAATCTTGAAAGATGTGGTGCGATTCATTTGAAGAATCTCCTTACTAATTCTTGTAAAATTGTGGAGAGACCATCTTGGCTTGGAGATCATATATGGGATAGATTGTGTGAGCATTGGCGTACTATCCAATATCGGGAGAAGAGTAAAAAAGCAAAACAAAATTGTGCTTCTAATTGTAGAGGTTTTGGTGCTTCTCTTTTTACTAGTAGATCTATCACTACATCTTAACATTGATACAATATGGTAAAAGCTATGTTTTTTTATTAAGCATATTTGGTTCATACTTATAAAATATTACAAACTATACAAGATTTGATTTTTATAATACAGACTCTGAAGACTGGTGTAGTGCTATCTCTATCTAAATTATTTATGCACACCCATCAGAAGAAGGATAAGAGTTGGGTAGGTAGGAGATCAAAGCATATTAGTATAAGTAACATATTAATTATTTCTTATATATACTTTTAGATAATTGAGATAAATTTGATAGGCTGAATTTAGACATCATATGGAGGCACTATCTCAAAGCAATACTGATCCTGCTCACCAACAAACTCCACCATCAGAGTTGGATATGTGGGTTTGCACTATTGGTGGTAAGAAGAAAAGAAAGATTTATGGTCTAGGATTATAGTCTACTGTATCGACAGGCCCATCATATTTTCATGGCCAAACTTCATCATGCTCATAATGAATGCAAAGTCAACAAATTGAAGAGCAAGTGAGAAAGCAGGTTGAAGTTGAATGAAATTCTAAAAATTGCTGAACATGAAAGGGATGAACTTAGAAAGAGGGTGGAACATAATGAAATATTACTGCATGATCTAATTATAAAGATAAATTTTCAACCACTAGCATCTCTTAGTTTTTAGCTATCTCCTTCGTAGCCACCTGCTTGGAATCCACATCAAAGTTATGAGGCACCAGTACCACAATATGTACCTTCAGGCCTAGGAAGAGATGATGATATTGAAGAGGAATAGGAGGAGGAGGAGGAGGAGGAGGAGTAGCACTGACTAGATTTCTTTACTTGCCTTTTTAGATATATGTTTACTTCATGTTATTTTGGAAGGTACACTAAGTAGTTTTATATTTACTTCACAGTGTATGAATATTTAACTCTTATTACTTTGGCTTTTTAGCATGCTTTTATAGTTGATAGCAGAGTGCTTTATAATTAAAAATGATACTTATTATCTCATATGCACTATGTAATATGTTGATATTATTTGTTTTATAGATAGGTAATTATTCGAAGGTCTGTCGGTAGCCCATCATTATGATGTTATTTGGCACAGTTTTGCCAAATCTTGATACATTTGGCACAAAGTATGCTTTGCTTATATTATATTCCCATATGATTGTTAAAACTGATGGGTGCTGATCAGTTTTTGCCTTTTGTATTCTTATGGTGTCATCTTGTTTTTCCCTGCTGATGATCCAAAATTATTGGATATTGAAGGGGATGACTCCAATAGATATAGCATGGCCTCTTTATTATTGGATATTCAAGGGGATGGCTCCAATAGATATAGCATGGCCTCTTTTTGTTATTCTTTTATGATGTGTTAAACTTGATGGGTGCCAATCGATTTTGCCATGATTGATATATTTGGCATGAGGTATGCTTTGCTTAATTATATTCCCATATGACATGTTAAATCTAATGGATGTCGATCAATTTTGCCATGATCTATATTTTTCATGTTTTCTACTGGATTTATTTTATTCTCTCATGGAGGTGGTAATGGAAAAGATTCATGTTGATACAATGCTCAGTTCGTAGAGGTTTTCTTCATTTCCTTTATGGTTTTAATCCGATACCTTCTGCTTTTAATGCATATCGTGCATTGTTTCTTGTTAACATGATATTTCTTTTCTATTTTATATGGAGCTGTTACTTCTTTCTTTTGACATAGATGTAGGTGGTATTGAAAAACAATTCATCCTATTATTTTTATTTATTCCATTGTAGGGATAGTTGGAGATGATAATGTCAGCAAATGGGCTTTTTGAAAATGTTTATAAGATCATATCGAAGAGTTTGGCTGCATGAATGATGAAAAGTGACTTCTACTTGTATGGTTATCTTGTTAGTGAAATGGATTAAAATGATAATGGCATTTGTATGTTCCTCAATTTTTTCTATATCAATGTTGACCTATAGAGTTTAATGTGCATATACAATGTTCCCCGGCCTGATTATGTATAAAATAAAATATGCACTACAACTCTATTTTATATCCTGAAACTTGGGATTATTGGATTGGTGTAAAACTAGGCCAAATACTCTTATATTTTTTTGGTGGTGCTTGATATTTGTCAGTTATTAGTCTTTACCTCTATTTCAATGGTAACTATGTTCATGTTGTTTGTTTTCTTAATATACCTAGTTTTGGCTTGTGAAATTATTTTTATTTGGATTAATTATCATTCCCAGGAAACAAGTATATGAAAAAAATTAAAATTTTAAATTATTTTTCTTCATATTTGAATCTAGCGACTAATTTTGTGATTGATTTTTGAATAAAATTTATTTTTTGTGATCAATTTTTTATCGAATATTAAACTAAATTTTTATAAAAGAATTATGACCAATTTTATGACTGATTCTTAATTAAAATTTAATTAATATTTCTAATATAAATTTTATGACCAAATTTTTGATCAAAAATGAATTAAGAAATTTTTAAATAATATTATTGACCAATCTTGTGATAGATTATTATCAAAAAAAAAAATTATTATTTTTTAAATAAACTTAGAGACTGATTTTGCAATCGATTATCATAATATAATTTTTTAAAAAAATTAACCAGTTTTGTAACTAATTTTTAATTAGAATTTTATTTCAAATCACTTTAAAAATATTTTTTGACCAATTTTTTGACTTATTAATATTTTTTGCAACCGATTTTAAGACCACATAATCGGTTGCAAGTTGTTTTCTTATTTTAAAAAAATTAAATAAATTTTTAAAAAAATTAATTACTATTTTTATTTTTTTTGTCACTAAATCAATCATAAAACTTGTGACAAAAAACCGATTGCTAAATTTTTGCAACTAAGATTTTTGTAACCAAAAAAATTTAATTGCAAATTTGATTGCAAAATAAATTAGCAATTGATTTCGAATATTTTGCGACCAATTTTATGGTTGCTAAACTAGTTTTTCTTGTAGCGAATGATGAAAATGCCTCTCTCTTTTATAATATCCTATGATCAAGTGTGTAAATAGGGTATCATAACCTTGTTCATTATATGTCATAAAGCTAAAGGATATTTTTATTATTGACAAATTTTTAAAATTTTTCAAGATAAAAATATCTCTCGGCTTTATGACATCCTATGCATATGCTTGTGATACCCTATTCATAACTTTGCCACGGGTATCATAATCCAACCACGAGGTGTCATTATCATAATTTTTTATAAATGATATTTTTATCATTTAAGGTTTTTAACAAAAAGATAAAACTATAAGTATTAAATATGCATCAAAAAGCGAGATTTATATGATCCAATTAGATTATGTGCTATATTTTTTTCTACTGTATATAATGTATAAAGAACTTCTTTTTTTCCTTATGAGATTTGGACCAACCCACTAAAAATGTTGTCTGAACACTAGAAAGTTTGGACCTAGCTAATTTATAATCTAATATTTTTGATGGTTGGGCCAAGAATCATCTAACGCTTTGTTTGGATGGAGGGATCAGGAGGGAAAGGAAAGGAAGGGTTATCCTTTCCCTTGTTTGGATATTAATGTTTAGAAAAAATAAGAGAAGGGAAAGGATACTCCTTTCCCTCCCCTCCCCTCCATTGAGTTAAAATATCAATTCCTCCGATTTGGGAGGATTACGAAGGAAAAAAATTTAAACTAACCAAAAGATAAAAATACCCTTTCAAAGTGGCATTCCTTATTCGTGGTTCATTTCAATGATTTTTTTATTAATTTCACGGCGAAAAGAATCCAACTATCCCTTCGCTTCTCTTTTCTTCTCCTTTCCCTCTTCTCTCTTTCGACAGATCCAGGTGATCGACACTTTCTACCTGCAAGCTGTTTATTGCCCGGCCTCTGAAGACCTGGTATGTTGGAGTTATGGCACATATAAAGTTGGGATTCTTATCAATTTATTTATTTTAAATTTTTTGGTACATATTTTATATTTGTTAGTAATTAACTTTGATGCTATATCCATTTATTGCATCGATTTATGCATAATTTAGTTTTTGGGTTACGAGGTTTTTTTTTTTGTGCCACTTGTTCTATGAATGGCAGAACAGAAAGGAAGAAAAAAATACAAGGGGTCTTATCATGGTCTATTATCCTTGGTTTGGTGATGGAAATGGGCAAGGATGATTTAAATGTCATGGTCTGTTATCCTTGTTTGTAAAAATAGTATCCAAATTAATACATGGGGTCTTATCATTCCATCTAGGCTCTGTTATGCCATATCCAGTCTTATTCCTTTTTCCATTCCCACTATGATAGTGATCATGGAAAAATTTCATATATTTTCAATTTTTTCATATTTTGTTCTATACTTTTGCAATTTTTAAATTATTTTATGTATATTATTCTATACTTTATTCTTTTAATATTGTAATGTGTAATGTTTTTTATGGTAGATGGATTCTCAAAAATTTCAAATTGCTATTGTCGAATTTAAATGGAGAGAAATTAGATTGAGAGAAATTTGTAGAAGGGCGGTTGCTCAACTAATATGCTTTGTCGCTCAATGGTTTGTTGTCAAAATACGGATGTATGACAAACATATTAATAGCAGTTTCAACTCTGAAAGGAAAATGGTACATGAAGAAATATTGAGTAAGATTATTAGGAATGGTTATGGCCATAAAATAATACGAATGGGGCCTAAAGCATTTTTAGACTTGTATGATTTGCTAGAAAAAGATGGTAGCCTAAAACCAACATGAAGAGCAACAATAGAAGAGAAAGTTGTGAAAACACTTTATATACTAACACATAATGCTAGAAATCGTGAAGTTCAATTTTGGTTTCCAAAGTCTGGAGAAACTACAAGTCGCCATTTTTATAATGTGTTGAAATCTATAATTGAATTAGAAGAAAAGCTTCTCAAACAACCAGATGGTTTCCAAGTTTCATCACACATTCTCAACACTAGTCAGTTCTACCCATACTTTAAGGTGAAATCATCACCCTGTATTATAAATGTCAAATAACATTATATTATATTACTGTTAACATAAATGTATAATCTCAGGATTGTGTGGGTGCAATTGATGGAACACATGTCCGGGTAAAAGTGCCTATTGCAGATGCTGCTAAATATCGTGGTAGAAAAGATTATCTCACCCAAAATATATTAGCAGCGTGTGATTTTGGTCTTAAATTTACATATATCTTACCGGGTTGGAAAGGAACAACAACTGACTCAAGAATTTTAAAAAATGCATTATCAAGAGAAGATAATCTTAAAATTTCTGAAGGTAATCAAAATAATTTCATATATTTTTTTTTATCTTATGCTTATTAATTATAATCATATATGACTATTGTAAATTTGAATAGATAAATTTTATCTTGTTGATGCTGGGTACCAGTTGACGAGTGGGCTTAAAGCACCTTATAGAGGAGTACGTTATCACTTGAAAGAATATTCGAGGAATCTACCATGAAATGCTCGAGAGTTATTCAATCTTCATCATGCATCATTATGTAATGCTATTGAATGAGCATTTGGTGTGTTAAAGAAGTGATTTCCAATTATAGCAAGTACAATAGAACCCACATATGGGATTAAAACTCAAAAATATATAGTATTATTGTTAACCCCTGGAATAATTTTGATGATCACAAAATATTGGAGCATATATATGTTACTAATTCTTTCAATTACTTGAGAAGTTATTGCAGGAAATTGGTTACCTTTAATTTAAATTAGTTTTCAAATTGGTTGAGAGGTAATTCAATTGTGTATAGACTCTTATGGACTTTGAATTGTAAAAGCCCTAATTTTTCAACTATGTAATCTTGTAAATGGGCTGTAAAAATATAAAAATAAGAGTATAGATTAGCTCTTGTTTGATTCAAGTGTTGAAGAATTTTGGAAAAGTTTGAAGCATCAATTGAAGTTTTGGCAAGAGCTGACTCATGGATCAAGAGCCGACTCCTTGTGGCACGGCATGAAGAAATTTCAAAGTTTCAATATCTCGAGCCGACTCGTGTCCCAATAGTCGACTCGTGGAAGAATACATGTTTCTGAAGTCTAAGATCTCAAGCCAACTCGAGCTCCAAGAGCCGACTCATCCAGAGTTATGATTTTTTGGTGATTGAGACTTCGAGCCGAGTCTACCCTGAAGAGCCGACTCAAAGTATTTGTTGACTTGAATTGATTGAAGGCACGAGCTGACTCCAGCTTGAAGAGTCGACTCGCACAGAAATTTTGTTTGGACTGTCTGAGACTTTGAGCCAACTCGTGGACCTCGAGCCTACTCGAATGACCGTTTTCTGCACTCTAAACGGCTAGTTGCTGAAAGTAATTTTTGAATTCAAATGGTCTCCAACAACTCTTTCACGAATCCCTAGGCCCTACAACGGCCATATCTCATGGAAAAATATAAAAGGGATTACTTTTGATGGATTAAACAATTTTTGAGAGATTATTATTGACTTATCTTGGGAATTTGAAAAGCCTTCAAGTCTTTCACCAACCAACTTCAAGAGCATTCAAGATAGGATTCAAGACTTCACCAACTTCTCTTCATTATTGAATCCACTTATTGAAAAAGCAAAGAAGCAGCTTGAAGAGCATTAAAAAGCATTCAAAGCTAGGCTTCATCTTGATCTACATCGACAACATTTAAACAAACTCGGTTTGTTGTGTAGTTGCTTTTTATTTCTCTCTATCTTTGTTTTCTCTCTAAGAATAGCAAAGGGCTGTGTCTTAAGAGAAGGTTAAAGGTTTGTAAGTGAATCTTGTGAAAACCTAAGTTGGGTTCTTGGTGATCCCGAGATAAAACCAAGTGTTAGGGTTTCTTTGGTGATCCCGTTTAAAACTAAAGGGAGTTTGGGTTTCTTTGATAATTTCGGTAAAACCAAAGTGTATAGGTTTGGATTATGAGCCTGGTAAAATAATCCGACTGTATTCCGGTTAGGGGATATAGTGAAAATCCCAAGTGGTCTTTGGGTAGTGGACGTAGGAGTTGGTTGCTCCGAACCACTCTAAATTTCTTTGTGTTTGTATTTGTGCTTACTTTAGCTTATTGCTTTTACTTAATTACTTCTGCATTGCATATTGCACCACAACACTAAAAAAATTTCAAAGTGTATATAATTATGAAAAATTTTTATAATCCCAATTCACCCTTCTTTTGGGAAGCCACATGGACAACAAGTGGTATCAGAGCAAAGTCTCTAAAAATTACTTAAAGTAAAGATAGATGGCACATCACATGAGCATTTCTTTGGCCGAAGGTCAATCCATAATCGACCTCCACTTTTCATCGGAACCAATTATACATACTGGAAGGTAAGAATGAAAATATACATTCAAGCCATAGATTTTTATTTATGAGAAATTATCTTGAAAGGACCTCACACACCCACTATTAGAGTTAATGATATTGAGGCTCCCAAACCAGAAAAGGAATGGGATGAAGATGATATGAAGTTAGCTGAGTTGAATGCCAAAGCTATGAATTTATTGTATTGTGCTTTGGATCCAAATGAGTTTAACAGAATTTCAACTTGTAACTCTGCTAAAAAAATTTGGGACAAGCAAGAGATTACACATGAAGGCACATCACAAGTTAAAACATCAAAAATCAATCTTCTTGTGCATAACTATGAGTTATTTAAGATGGATCCTAGTGAGACTATATCTGTTATGTATACTTGCTTTACTGATATTATCAATGATCTCAAAAGTCTTGGTAGAACTTACACTAATGTTGATCTTGTTCAAAAAGTTTTGAGATCTTTGTCAGATAAATAGGAAGCTAAAGTAATAGCTATTCAAGAGGCAAAGGACCTGAATACCTTACCACTAGATGAGTTGCTTGGTTCACTAATTATACATAAATTAGCCATGCAACAAAGGATTGATGAAGATTCCAAAAGAAAGAAAGCTATTGCATTTAAAGCTATTAAGGAGGACAAGAATGAAGATTCAGATTCATCTGACGATGATGATCTTGAAAATGATGAAATAACCCTTGTAATGAGAAAGTTTAAAAGGTTTATGGATAGAAGAAGAATAAATAGATGGAGGAAGCAATTTAGAAAAGGAGATTTTGGAAGAGAAAGAGAAAAGGACAAAGAAAATGAGAAGGATAAAGATAAGGATCAAGTTCCAATATGCTATGGATGCAAGAAACTGAGACACATCCGTCCTGACTGTCCTGAAGCAAAGAAAAAGATTATTACCATAAAGAAGAAGAAGGCAATGCTTGTAGTATGGAGTGACAGCGACGAATCTACATCCACTGAAGAGGATGAAGAAGGAACAAAAACTGCACAGATCTGTCTTATGGGTTTGGAGGACAAGGTAACTACTTTTAAACCTAATTTAGAATTTATATATGATGAACTGCATAATGCATTTTGTAAATTATTAGTAGAATACAAAAAAGCTGGTTTGAAAATGAAAACTTTGAAAAATCATTGTGATACAATCGAAAAGGATAAAAATGAATTTGGTAGAAGAAATAAGATTTTGCAAAGGGAATTAAGTCTAGTTTGTGAAAGACTTAAGACCACCCAATTTGAAAAAGAAGAGCTTCTTGAGAAAAACAAAAGTTTGCAAAATGAAAATGATGATTTAAAAAAAGAAGTTCAAAAGCTCAAGCCTTTGGTTGAAAAATTAACCCTAAGTTCCAACAAGCTTGAATTAATTTTTGAAAGATCTAAAAGAGACAAATAACAAATTTGGAATTGGTTACAAAGGTTCAATTTCAAACAAATTTTCTGCATCTACATCATATGCTCCTAAGTTTATTACTTCAAAGTAATTTAGACCTAAATTTGCATCATCACATATTTTTTATTCAAAGCCAAGAATTGTATGCTATGCTTGTAATAACATTAGTCATAAGGAATTTGAGTGTCATTTGAAACATAATGACAAGAAAAAAATCAAGAAAGTTTGGATTCCAAAAGGAACAATTTCCACTAACTTGCAGGGACCCAAGAAAGCTTGGATACCTAAATCTATTACATGATTGTTTTGCAGGGATGTATTACAGCCATAAATATAAAGAATAGATGGTACCTGAATAGTGGTTGTTCAAGACACATGACAGGTGACATTGATCAATTCTTCATCCTAGAGCAAAAAAATGGTGGAGTGGTAATATTTGGTGATAATCGCAAAGGAAGGATAATCGGTATCGGTAAAATCAAAATTACTTCTACATTTATTGAAAATGTGTTACTGGTAGAAAAACTAAAACATAATCTTTTGAGTATTAGTCAGCAAGGGAGGGGTGAGCAAGGGATAGAGCGCACGGAGGCTACCGGAGAACTCACCGAAAGAGTCTCAACGGACACAGCCATCATAGCTCGAGCTCTCCTCCACCACTGCCATTCTCACTCAACTCTCTTCTTCTAAAGCAAAACCTCCTCCTCCAAGCATGGGATCCAATCAGGGGCCCACCTGGGAGGATCTATTCTCCTAGATCGCTACTGACTTGATTGTCGGAGTGCCCCCACTGGGATCCCCGCCCCGGATCTCCTATGTTTTGCAGGTATGGGCGGGCGAGCTAGGTTCCAGGCGACGAGGTCAGCTTCCGGCACCGTCCCCGAGCTACAGGCCACGGCGGTGTAGGCAGCAACATATTGGCATGCCAGGTAGGGGGCAGGACACAGTCTGACATAGGCCAATCCCGACGCATGTAACTCCACCCGAAGCATGGTGATGACACGCGCACGGGAGGTCCCCACCAACCATGCTAGAGACCCTCCTTCTCATAGGAGCCCGTGTAGTCTAGAAAGGGAGCCCCCCGCTCCATCACAATCGCTTCCGGTGGATGTCCAGATAGCCGCGCTCGTCCAGTAGATGCAGGTTCTGACGCGACGATGTGGCAGTTGTAGCATCAACATCGGTCCCTGGCCACCCACCAATAGCCAGGGACTCCCGCGACCCAAGCCATCGCACCCTGCGATGGCGTACATTCCTTCCAAGGAAGGCCGTCGCTACCGCGGGCCATGATTGATCCCCGAGGAAGCCACCGGACCCCGAAAAAAGAGATAATGGACCGGGTTTGTCGACCGGGAGAGCCGGTCTCCGGCCTTCGGGCAGGCCACTGCTAAGCACATCGAAGCCATTGAGGCAAGGCCCCCTGTCGTGACCCCCCTCAACTGTCATCTTCATCTCCTCCGATGGCCTCGGTGGAAGGCTCCATCGATGAGGCCATTAGGTGCATGGCTAAAAGGTTCCTGGAGGAACAGGAGCGTAATCTAGTGAAACTGTCCTGCCAGTTTGCAAACTTGCAGGGCTCTGCCTACGAGCTGGCGGGCCATGATGCCCATCCCCCGTTCTTCCAAGAAATCCCAGAGGAGCCGATCTTGAGTCGTTTCGCATGCCGTAGGTGGATCCTTACGACGGGACTGCCAACCCTCTGGACTACCTAGAAAGCTACAAGGATCTCATGAGAGTCCAGGGGGCGACCGACGCCCTCCTTTGCATCGCCTTTCCAGCCACTCTTAAGAAGGTCTCTCGGGTCTGGTTCACTCGCCTTGAGCCCGAAAATGTTAACTCCTTTGCGCAGCTAGAAAGGAGGTTCGTGGCTCACTTCGATGCCTATCAGAAGGTGCCACGAGAAGTTTACAATCTTTTCTCCATCAGGCAACAGGACCACGAACCCTTATGGGACTACATAACCTGTTTCAAGGTTGCCGCACTAGAGATCTACAACTTGGACGAGCCAGTCACCATGTTGGCACAGAAGAGAAGCCTCAGGACTTCCCGTCTAACATACTCCCTGGACAAGAAGCCACCGAAGGCATACTTTGACCTCCTCCTCCACGTTCACAAGTACACCTATACCGAGAAGGCAGACCGTACGAGGAGGGAGCTAGATGTGAAGCCATTGAAGAAGCAGCCTCCAGGGGAGATGTCTGGTGTGCGGAAGCCCGGGCCGATCCCGAACTTCTGACCTGGGTCGAAGCCAAAGAGCGGCCCCATCTCAGAAGAAAGATACACACCTCTCCTCGCCCCGAGGTCGAAGATCCACATGAAAATTGAGGGCGAGCATTACCTACACCGCCCTCCCCCACTGAGGCCATCCAACGATCGTGACAAAATGAAGTACTGTCAGTTCCACCACAACCACGGTCACGACACCGAGGAATGCCACCACCTCAAAAGGGAGATTGAAGACCTGATAAGGAGGGGCTACCTTGGAAAGTTCATAGGGGGCAAGACCCCGGCAGAACCTCAAGTGCTTGCTGCTCTTCCTCCTATCCCTCCAGTCGATAACCGACCCACCGAAAAGCCTGTGGATATGATATGCTGGGGATTAGAGCGCACTTCTAAGAGGGCCCAGGAGGAAGAGAAGTCGAAAAATGTACTCCCCTTTATGAGGGAGGAGGGATCTGAGAACCAAAATATAAACAATGATACCATGGTTATCGAGATAACGATTGCCAGGCATCCTATAAAATGAATTATGGTCGACAGTGGAAGTTTGATTGATGCCCTTTTTTATGATGCTTTCTCCAGGATAAACCTATTCTCTGCTCAACTGAAGCCCATCCATGCCCCCCTTGTCAGTTTTATCGAGGACTTCATAAGAGTCGAGGGAGAGATCACTCTTCCCATTACTGCTGGATCACCATCTTGGTAGAGTACTGTCATGATGACCTTAATGGTTGTTAGGCTTCCTTCGGTCTATAACGTAATCATTGGCCATCCCGGGCTCAATCTGCTCAACACGGTCATCTCCATTAAGTGGCTGTTGGTGCAATTCTCCATCCCTTACGGTGTAGGGGAGATGAAGGGAGCACCTCAACCGATCCAACACTATCTGCAAGCTGTCTCGGGGGCCAGAGGCACCGAGGAAGACACCAGCATTGATGACCCTGACCAAAGGGCCCAGGACCCCAGGGGTGGCCTAGTTGAACGTCTGTTGACGTATCTGCTTGGAGTAGACCCGACAAAGATGGTGCAGATTGGGGCCCAGCTGTAAGAAGAGGAGCAGGCCTGCCTGCTAAGTTTTCTTCGGGCAAATGCGGACGTGTTTGCCTGGATGGCAGCAGACACGCCCGGGATTCTCCCCGATGTCATCACTCACAAGTTAAGCATCAATCTGAGGTGCCACCCTATCCAGTAGAAGAAGAGAAGCGTCACTCCGGAGAGGCAATGGGCGGTCATAAGAAGGTGGAGAAGCTCCTTGCAGCTGGCTTTGTTCGTGAAGTGCGGTATCTTAGCTAGTTGGTGAACGTGGTCATGGTCAAGAAAAATAATGAGAAATGAAGGATCTGCGTGGACTACACTTCCTCAATCGAGCTTGCCTAAAGGATAGCTTCCATCTTCCGAAGATTGACCAACTGGTGGATGCCACCTCGAGGCATCGCTTGCTCTCCTTCATGGATGCATTTTCTGAGTACAATCAAATCCGGATGCATCCAAAGGATGAGGAGCACACTGCCTTCATCCCGGATCGGGGAACATACTGCTACCTAATGATGTCGTTTGGCCTGAAGAATGCTAGCGCTATGTACCAAAGGCTGATCAATAGAGTTTTTAAGGACCAGATCGATCATAATATGCAAGTCTATGTGGACGACATGCTCTTCATGAGCAAGCCAGGCTTAGACCACATCACCAACCGAGCCGAGGCCTTCCAAAACCTTTGCCTGTACCAGATGAAGTTGAACCCGACGAAGTGTGCTTTCAACGTTGCAGCTGGAAAGTTCTTAGGCTTCATGGTCACCTAGAGGGGGATAGAAGCCAACCCTAAGAATGTTCAGGCAATTATCAACATGGAGCACCCCACTTCGAAGAAGCAAGTCCAGTGCCTCATGGGCTGGATCGTCATCCTGAGCCAATTTATCTCTCGCTCTGCTGATCGCTGCCTACCTTTCTTTAAGGCACTACGCAAGGTGCATGACTTCACCTGGATAGAGGGATGCGGGGAAGCCTTTGTGGAGCTTAAGAAGTTCTTGGCGTCACCACCACTACTCTCCAAGCTGGAGGATGGAGAGGAGCTCTTATTGTACCTGGCAATTTTTCCAGGGGCCATCAGTTCGGTACATGTCCGTACAGATATGGACGGGGCTCAGAGATCGATGTATTATGTCAGTAAACTTCTCCAATATGCGGAGATCAGGTATACCCGCTCTGAAAAGTTAATTTTTGCCCTTGTAATGTCTGCTCAGCACCTTAGGCCATATTTCTAAGCACACTCGATTTTGGTCCTGACAGACCAACCATTGAGAGCTGTGCTCAGCCATCCTGATACTTTCGGGTGGTTAGCCAAGTAGGCTCTGAAACTGAACGAGTTCGATATTGCATACCGATCGAGACCATCTCAAAAGGCCCAGGTGTTGGCTGAATTCCTGGTCGAGTGTGTAGGCATGGACAAGGAGCCTGAGGAAACCCTCTCAAAGTGCTGAACGGAGCCCGGGACTGAGGAGGAGTTCTGGGTCCTCCACATCAATGGCGTATCCAACTCAAGAGGGAGCGAAGCAAGCCTGATTCTTGCCAATAGCGATGGTGTTGTAGCAGAGTGCGTGCTCCATTTTTGATTCGCGGTAATCAACAACCAGGCGGAGTACGAGGCACTCCTCGTAGGACTGAAAGTTTCCCGTGAACTGGGTGTACCCAATCTGAAAGTCTTCACTGACTCCTAACTGGTGCCCGGATAGGTCTTAGGAGAATTTGAATTCCGAGATCCCCAAATGATAAAGTACTTGGAGCAGGTATGCTCGAACACGGTAAGCTTCCAGCACTTCAGCATCTCCCACATTCCTCATGAGGAGAATGCTTGCGACCTTACCGGACTCCTCGCTGGGGTGCGCCTACATCGAGTACCTTAAAACTCCAAGTTACGAGGCCTCCAGGAAGGTCCAGTAGGTCACCCCGGAACCTAATTGTGTTGACTCTGATCTTGATTTTGATGATTGACAAAATATTTAAGTATATATGAGTACTAATTATATTTTTAAGTATGTTTATCAGATCTTAGTACTCATTCATGTTGAATGAAGAAATCCATGTTTTTAGTTGAAAAAAGTCCTTAAATTAATGGAAAATCAAGTATATTGACTTTGGAATTGATATGGAAGAACTTGAAGAGGCTAAACATCAATTTTGGAGAAGTTTCAGCAAGTTTCAGCACTGACACAAGCAATTGTCCACTCATTAAGAAGTTCAAGTGTCGACTCAAGGCCCGAGAACAAGAAAAATATATAATAGTGTCAAACCAGAATTTTTGTCTTAAGCTGACCTAAGTGTCGATTCAAGAGGTCGACTCATGAAGAAAATTAAGGAAATTCAAGTGTTAATACTTATTGTAATGGCTAGTTTTTTAGAAGTGCATAATTGATTCCAACTTTCTTCAAACAGATATTTTTCATCCCCAACGGTCATAAACTGTCATCTATGGGTTGGAGAGCTATATAAGCACCAAAATTCAAATGGAGAAGTAATCCTTTGGTGAGATCATTAAATATCCTTCAAGGATTCAAGAGTTGAGTGGTTCAAGCCTTCAAGCTTCCAAAAATAAGAGAGTGCATCCAAGCTCACATCATCAAGCTATAATTAAAGGCTTCAACAACTTGAAGACAATATCTTCATCAATATTCAAAGAGCTTCAAAGAGATATTTACTTTTATTAGAAAGCTTTATTATATTCTTTACTTTCATTCTTACATTGTTGTATCAAAGATTTTTGGTGAGCCTTAGAAAACCAAAGAGGTTGTTGGTTAGCCTTTGTGTAAAACCAACATAGGTTGTTGGTGATCCCGTAAAATCAACATAAGTTGTTGGTGAGCCCCCAAAACCAACAAAATTTTTGGTTAGCCTAAGTTAGAAAACCAACAAGGGGTTTTAACTTGTGAGCCCGGAAAAACAAGTTGGGTTTTGATTAGTGAGCCTGGAAAACTAATCGACTGTAATCTTAGTGATTATAGTGAAATTTCTAAGGAAAACTTGGAGAGTGGATGTAGGTACCTTGGAGTGCATCGAACTACTATATATTCTTATATTTGTGATTGCTCTTATTTATTTCTTATTTACTCTTAAATTTACTTTGTTAATTCCATTGCATATTTTAATTAAGCACACAAACATTTTGACAAAACACAAGCACTTAATTGCAATTATCATATACTTGTTTTATATCCATTGAAATAGTTTAAATAATTTATAAAACCCAATTCACCCCCCCTCTTGCATTGTATCATCACTGGACAACAATTGGTATCAAAGCACGGAACCCAAAATCATTGGTATCTAAACTTGGTGCTTTGCAAAGAATCCAACAATTTTGAATTAAAAGATCATGATAGCCTTAGAAGGTGCTTGTTTTGCTATAGGACATACAACTAATAGACCACCATTTTTCAATAGCACTAATTATACTTTTTAAAAAAATTACATCCGTATCTATATTCAATCTATTAGTTATTATCTTTGAAGAGTTATAGTTAATGGTCCTCATATTCCTTCCATTTTAGTTAATGATATTTCCATTCCAAAGCTTGAAGAGGATTGGAATGAATATGACATTAAGCAATCTGAAATTAAAGCTAAAGCAATGAACTTGCTTTATTGTGCATTGGACTCTAATGAATTCAATAGGATGTCCACATGCACATCAACAAAAGAGATATGGGTCACACTTAAAATTACTCATGAGGGTACTCTTCAAGTAAAAAGTACTAAAATTAATATGCTTGTTCATTCTTTTGAAATGTTTAAAATATTGCATTATGAATCTATATCTGATATGTATACTAGATTTATGACTATTGTTAATGAATTGAAAAGTCTTGGCAAAGTCTATACTAATGCTGATTTAGTTAATAAAATTCTTAGATCTTTACCAATATCATGGGATCCAAAGGTAATGGCGATCCAAGAAGCCAAAGATATTGATACTCTGCCTTTGGAGGAGCTTATTGGTTCACTCATGACCCATGAGTTAAATTTATGGCATAAAGAAGTGGTTGCTGATCAAGAGAAGAAAAAGATAATAGCCCTCAAGGTCAAAAAGAAATTCAAGATAATGATGGCAACTTGGAGCGATAGTGAAGAATCTAGTTCGGAGAAAGAACAAGAAGTTGCCAATCTTTGCTTTATGGCAAATGAGGAAGAGGAATATACTAAAAATGAATATGATTTTATCTTTGATGAATTACATGATGCATTTAATGATCTTGTGCATGAATACAAAGTATTAAAAATTGAGCATAAGAAATTAAAACGACATGTAGATTCTTTTTCTCTTGAGAACACCAATCTTGCAAATAAAAACTATGATTTAAATATAAAGATTGATATTTTAGAAAATGATAAGAATAATCTTTCTAAAGAAAAAGAAATTTTAGAAAAAGAAATTTTAGAAAAAAAATGTTGATTTGAAAGATTTATGTAATAAGTTTTCAAATGAGAAAAATATTTTATTAAATAAAATAGAAATTCTAAGAAGGCTCAAGATTTTTGTATCAAATGATGATCTTTTAAAGAAAAACAAAAATCTTGAGTTGAAAAACAAAAATTTCTATGTTGATGCATCTTCCAATATGACTTGTTTTAGATATTGTAAAATTGGATATAATGCATATCCATGTAAATTAGGAAAAATTTGGGTTCCAAAAGGAACCATATTTCCTAACCCTAAAGGACCTAAGAAAGTTTGGGTACCAAAATTGTCCACATAGTTTATTTTGCAAGAATGTCTTGCAGCCCAACATGAAGAAAGGAAGTGTTACGGCCGTAATGATGACGTGGCCGGTCTTAGATTCTGTCAGGTATGATCGAGCCGCGTGGAGGTTTCTTCGGCCGAGTCAGCTGCGGCTCCCACGCTACCGAGGTCGAGCTCGGCCCTTGCCCCCCCGGCTACCTCGCCAGGTTCAACATCAGCAGCGATCCCTGGCCACGCAGCCGCAGCCGGGGACCCCCGCGGCTTGAGCTGCGGGGCCGCGTGCGAGCCTGCGCTCCATTCACGGCATGCCATCCCACCCGAGGGCGGTCTCCAACCCCCGCGGGAGCCACCAAGCTCCCGCAAAAAGAAACTACTCCGGTTCGGCGGATCACGAGAGTCAATCCCCGGCCGATGAAGTCGAGACGGTGCATCGCAGCAAGCGACGCCGAGGCGTGACTTCGCGCCGAGACCGATCGGCGCCCCCTTCGCCAGCGGCCTCGGTGGAAGACTCCATCGACGAGGCCATCAGGCGTCAGGCCGAGAGGCGCCTAGAAAAGCACGAGCGCAAGTTGGCAGAGTTCGCCCGCCGATTTGCCGACCTGCAGAACTCATCGGCGGACCCGGCGGGCTACGACTCCCATCCTCCCTTCTCTGAAGAAATCCAGGCGGAGCCGATCCCGAGTCGGTTCCGCATGCCGCAGGTGGATCCCTACGATGGGACCACCGACCCTCTGGACCATCTAGAGAGCTACAAGGCTCTCATGAGGGTCCAGGGGGCCACTGACGCCCTTTTGTGCATCGCCTTCCCCGCTACCCTCCGGAAGGCCGCTCGAGTCTGGTTCACCCGCCTCGAGCCCGGATCTATTTGCTCCTTCCACCAGCTGGATGGAAAGTTTGTGGCGCACTTCGACGCTTGTCAGAAGGTGCCAATAGAGGTGGATAGCCTCTTCTCCATCTGCCAGCAGGACCAGGAGCTGCTACGAGACTACATCACCCGGTTCAAGACCGCAACCCTGGAAATCTACAGCCTGGATGAGCCCGTTGCCATGCTGGCTTTGAAGCGCGGGCTCAAGATGTCCCGCCTGACCTACTCCCTGGACAAAAAGCCTCCCAGGATGTACTCCGAGCTCCTCCTCCGTGCCCACAAGTACATCCGAGCGGAGGAGGCCAACCGGACCCGCCGAGAGCTGGACAGGAAGACTCCGAAGAGGCCATCCCCGAGGGATATTCCAGGAGCTCGGAAGCCCGGGCCACCTGCCGACCCTCACCCGAATCCGAGGTCAAAGGACGAGGCCATTACGGAGCGGAGGTTCACCCCTCTCCTCGCCCCTCGAACAAAGATCCTCATGGAAATTGAGGGCGAGCACTACCTCCGCCGACCTCCTCCTCAGAACCCAAGAGGTATCCGAGACAAGTCAAAGTACTGCCAGTTTCACCGTGAGCACGGCCATGACATGGAGGAGTGTCGCAACCTGAAGCGGGAGATCGAGGAGCTGATCAAGAGGGGCTACCTTAGGAAGTTCGTCAGGAACGAGGTCCCCGCGGGGGGGCAGCCGCTCGCGACCTTACCACCAGTTCCTGCAATCGATAACTGCCCGACGGAGAAGCCGGTGGGCATGATCTCACTTGGGGTCGGGCGGGCGGCGAAGAGAGCCCGGGAAATCGGGAACCCGGAGAATGTAATCCCTCCTAAGGAGGGGAAGGAAAACGAGAATGTAAACAATGATGCCATGGTGGTCGAGATGACCATCGCAAAGCATCCTGTACATCGAATTATGGTAGATAGTGGAAGCTCGGCTGACGTGCTTTTTTACGATGCTTTCTCTCGGATGAATTTGTCCCATGATCAGCTGAGACCGGTGCATACCCCCTGGTAGGCTTTACCGGGGACTTCATGGGGGTCGAAGGGGAGATCACTCTCCCGGTCACCGCCGGATCCCCACCTCGGCAAACGACCGTCCTGATGACGTTTACCGTCGTCAAGCTCCCTTCGCCTTACAACGCGATTCTCGGGCATCCCGGGCTCAACCAACTGGATGCCATGATTTCCACGAAGAGGTTGTTGGTGCAGTTCCCCATGTCTTCCGGGCTCGGGGTGATGAAGGGGACGACCCAACCGGTCCCGCATTGCCTCCAGACGGTCCCGGGCACCCGGGGCGCGGAGCTCGGCCCCGATGTTGACGACCTTGACCTAAGGGAGAATGAACCCAGGGGGGGCCCGTAGAACGCCTGTTGACTTATCCCCTTGGTTCGGACCCACTGAAGACGGAGCAGGTCGGGGCGCAACTCCCAGAAGAAGAACGGACCCACTTGCTGGAGTTCCTCCGCGCGAACACAGACGTGTTCGCCTGGTCAGCGACCGACATGCCGGGCATTCCCCCCGAGGTCATTACGCACAAGCTAAACGTGGATCCGAGCTGCCGCCCGATCCACCAGAAGAAGAGGAGCTTCGCCATGGAGAGACAGAGGGCCATCAACGAGGAGGTGGAGAAACTCGCCGCCGGCTTTGTGCGGGAAGTCCAATACCCCAGCTGGCTGGCGAACGTGGTCATGGTAAGGAAGAGCAGTGGTAAGTGGAGGATCTGTGTGGACTACACCGACCTCAACCGAGCTTGCCCGAAGGATAGCTTCCCTCTTCCAAAGATCGACTAGCTGGTCGACACCACCTCGGGGCATCGCCTCCTGTCATTCATGGACGCCTTCTCTGGATACAACCAGATCCGAATAAACCCGGAGGACGAGGAGAACACCGCCTTCATCACCGACCGCGGAACTTTTTTCTACAAGATGATGTCGTTTGGCCTCAAGAATGCTGGAGCCACGTACCAGCGTCTGGTCAACAGGATCTTTAAAGACCAGATCGGCCGCATCATACAGGTGTACGTGGACGATATGCTGGTAATGAGCAGACCCGATTCGGACCACGTAGCTGACCTGGCGGAGACATTCGGCAACCTCCGACGTCATCAGATGAAGCTGAACCCTATGAAGTGCACCTTCGGCGTCTCCGCCGGGAAGTTCCTAGGATTCATGGTGACCCAAAGAGGAATTGAAGCCAACCCGGAGAAGGTCCAGGCCATCCTGGACATGGAGCAGCCCGCCTCCAAGAAGCAAGTGCAGCAACTCACCAGCCGGGTTACGGCCCTCAGTCGTTTTATCTCCAGGTCAGTCGATCGCTGCCGTCCCTTTTTCAAGGTGCTGAGAAAGATGAACGACTTCGCCTGGACTGAGGAATGCCAGGAGGCCTTTGAAGAGCTGAAGAAAATGCTCGCATCGCCACCGCTGCTTTCCCGGCCTGAGGAGGGGGAGGAGCTCATCCTCTACCTGGCGGTCACCCCGGAAGCCATCAGTTTGGTCCTGGTTCGGACCGACGACCAAGGAGTCCAGCGGCCGGTGTACTATACCAGCAAACTTCTTCACGACGCGGAGCTCAAGTATTCTCGGCCCGAGAAGCTCGTTTTTGCGTTAATAGTGTCTGCTCAGCGTCTCAGGCCCTATTTCCAAGCGCATCACATCACCGTCCTGACGGATCAGCCGCTGAAAGCGGTGCTCAGCCGGCCCTACATCTCGGGGTGATTGGCGAAGTGGGCACTGAAGCTCAGCGAGTTCGACATCGCGTACAGGCCCAGGTCGGCCATGAAAGCATAGGTGCTAGCCGACTTCTTGGTCGAATGTGCGGGCTTAGGCAAGGAGCCCGAGGAGGATCCCTTGCACCGGCAGCTGAAAGCGGGCCCCGAGGGGCCCGGAGAGGACGCGTGGATCCTCGACGTAGATGGAGCCTCGAACTCTGGCGGGAGCAGAGTCGGACTCATTCTAGCAAACAGCGACGGGGTCGTCACCGAATGCGCGCTCCGTTTCCAGTTCACCGCGACAAACAATCAGGCGGAGTACGAGGCGCTCCTCGTCGGGCTGAGGTTCTCCTGTGAGCTAGGCGTGACTAACCTTAAGGCCTTCACTGACTCCCAGCTCGTGGCAGGACAGGTCTCCGGGGAGTATGCCGTGCACGACCCCCAAATGGTGAAATACTTGGAACTCATCAAGGCGGGCACGGCTGGTTTCCGGCGCTTCAACATCTTCCACATCCCTCGCAGGGAGAACGCCCGTGCGGACACTCTTTCCCGGCTGGCGACCCTGCCGGACTCGATGCTGGGTCGCGCTCACGTGGAGCACCTTAAGGCCCCAAGCCACGAGACCCCAGTGGAGGTCCATCAGGTCAGCCGTGAGCCCAGCTGGATGGACAAGTACGCCGAATACATAACCAGCGGCACCTTGCCAGAGGACCGCATGGCGGCCCGCCTTATCAGAAAGAAGGCCGCGCGATTCATCCTGATGGATGGGCAATTGTATCGAAGATCCTACTCCTACCCCCTCATTAAATGCGTGGGACCCGTGGAAGCCAGACTCGTGCTCCAGGAGATTCACGAGGGCATCTGTGGGAACCACGTGGGGGGCAGAGCGTTAGCCTACAAAGCCCTTCGTCAGGGCTACTTTTGGGAGACGATGAAGGAGGATGCCGCTGATTTCGTGAGGAGGTGCGATCGGTGCCAGCGTCATGCCACGGTGCAACAGCAACCCTCCAACCCAATCTCCTAGCTTTCAGCTCCATGGCCATTCGCCCAATGGGGGATGGACCTTCTGGGCCCATTCCCGCCGATGTCTGGATAGCGGAAATTCTTGATCGTGGCCATCGACTACTTCACGAAGTGGGTCGAGGCCGAACCCTTGGCACGGATCACCGAGGCAAACGTCACCAAGTTCTTCTGGAAGTCAATTGTTTGCCGCTTCGGCCTCCCCCACACCGTGGTCACTGATAACGGGCGCCAGTTCGACTGCCAGGAATTTGAAGAGTTCTGCGGTGACCTCGGCATCAGGCATCGCTTCACCTCGGTGGCACATCCTCAGACCAATGGAGAGGCCGAAGTCACGAACATGACCATTTTGCAATGCCTCCGCACGCGGCTGGACCAGGCCAAGGGCAGATGGGCTGAGGAGCTCCCCAGCATCCTTTGGGCATACCATACCACCCCGAGGACGGCGACCGACGAGACCCCGTTCAACCTCGTCTTTGGAGCCGAAGCGGTCATCCCGATCGAGCTCAGCCTACCCACACTGCGTGTGGAGCAATATGACGAGACAGAGAACCCCACCAGAATGATGCTCAACCTTGACCTTCTTGAAGAGACGAGGGACAAGGCCCGAGTTCGGATGGCGGCGTATAGGCAGCGAGTGGCCAGGTATTACAACTCCCGAGTGCGGCCGAAGTCCTTTCGTCCCAGAGATCTGGTCCTCCGGCGCGCTGAAACTTCTCAGCCACGAGAGTGCAGGAAGCTCTCACCGAACTGGGAAGGCCCGTACCGGGTAGCAGAAGCCCTCCCCCACGGTGCCTACTACCTGGAGGAATTGGGAGGGGCCAGGTTTCCTCGGACGTGGAACGCCTCGAATCTAAGGATGTATTATCAGTAATGTAAGGTTCCCCACTCCTGCAATAAAGTTTCTATGTTTCAAACGCTCTTTCTCACCTCGTAGGGAAACCGGCGCATGGCCCTGGGTTCGGCACACCCAATCGTGGCCGAAGGCCGAAGGAAGCGAGAAGTCCCTGACTTTAGTCTGGAAGGAAGGGCAGAACCCAGTTCGCCCACGCAAGCATGGAGAACAGCTTGGCAAGCCGCGCAAGGCTTGAGAAAGCCTGCGGCCCCAGGGTTCAGTCCAGAAGTCCCGGGCTTCGGTCTGGAAGGCGGGGCAGAACCCAGTTCGCCCACGCGAGCACGGAGAACAGCTCGGCAAGCCGCGCAAGGCTTGAGAAAGCATGCGGCCCAGGGTTTCAGTCCGGAAGTCCCGGGCTTCGGTCTGGAAGGCGGGGCAGAACCCAGTTCGCCCACGCGAGCACGAAGGCAAGCCCTAAGAAGGACCCGCTCGAGGCCTACTCTGATGCCACCCGGTCTGGAATGTCCCAAACTTTGATCTGAGCGCCGGATGGGACCAGGTCCACCCTCGTCCCGGCACTCCACATCAACATCTCAGGAAGAAAAAAGAGAAAAAAGAAAAGCAAAAGAGAAGGCGAGTCCGAGACATGGCCAAATTGGATTTTCATTGATTCAATAAAGGGAAGTACAAAGTGGGAGTCCCGACAGGCCGGGAGTCCCCAAAAAGAAAACAAACCAAAAAGAAAAAGAACGACAGTTCAGTTTGGCGCAGTGGCGGGGTCCTCGGCCGGGGTCGCAGGCTCCACTTCCTCGCCGTCGGCGGCTGCTGGCTCAGGGGGTTGCTCCAGAGCTTCGGTCGTGTCGCTCGCCGGGGCCGCAGCTGTGGCGTTGACCACGCCGGAAGCCCTTCTGTCGGGTCCCTGCCTCTTACCTCCGAGCACCACCCCACTGAGGTCAAGCTCGGGGTAGAAGGACCCCATCTTCTCCCGGCACATTCGGAACCCCTTCAGGAAGGAGTCAACGGTGGCCTCCCGGACCTCCGAGATGTACTCGTCGGAGGCCCGAAATTTCAGGACGGCTTCCTGCGCCTCCCGCTTCGCGGCCTCCAGGAGCCCGTTGACGTAGGTGCTCCGCTCTTTCGCCACACTCGCCTCCCGTCTGGCCTCTTCCAGCTGGCGCTCTAGCCACTAAGAATGGGCCCGAAGGCGAGCCCTCTCGGCCGCGTCCTCTTCCGCGCGGCGCTGGTGGGAGTTCCTCTCCTCGGACAGAGAGGACTCCAGGTCCTTGATTCGCTCCTCGGTGCACGCAAGGTCCACCTGGAGGGTCTGGTTGTTCGCTCGCAGCTCGACCCCCTTCTCCATGAGGTCTTTGACGTCGACCGCGAGCTTACCGAGCTTCTCTTCCTTCTCGGCATCTTTCTTCGTGTACCCTGCGAGGAAGTTCCTCAGCAGGAGCACGTTGTTCCCAATCTGCACAGCAAAATAGTCGGGTTAGTATAAAGGCTAACCGAGGCCAAAAAAGACAAAGGAGCCTGAGTTTGGACTTACCATGAAGAGCTGCGGGAGGATCCTGAGCAGGGCGTCGGCGTAGTCCCTGCCGCCTTGAGATCGGCGGTCCCGGGCGGTGGAGGCATACTCCATCACTTTCTCCGCGAGCCCTTTATCACGGATTACTGAGCACCGGTTGGTGATCACCGGTGGAGGAGCCGTCAGGTCGGCTGCGGCGGCGACTACCCCTCCAGCAAGAATCGTCGTCGATGGTGCGGCAGAGGTCGCGGGCTGCGCTGTCGGAGCCACGGCAACGACGGGGCCGGTGCTGGGCGGAACTGCTGGTGGTGGAGCCCCCTCGTCGGCAGCACCGCCGGGTCTGACAGTGGGAGCATCGATGGCCCCGCCCTGAGGCAGCCTGGGCGGGGGAACAGCGACCACCGGGCTGGGTACTGTCACCGGCACGACCTCCTGGCTCACCTCGGTGCGAGCCCTCTTCGCCGCAGGCTCATCCACCTCGACGACATCCCTCTGGGCCACGCCCTCCAGGAGGTTCTCCAGCGAAAATTTCATGCCTGCAACGCAAAAGAAAAGGAGGTCAGTCAGCTCGGCTAAAAAGGAGAAAGAGTACAGAAGTCAAGGAAAGACCGAGTCTCACCCGGCTCGTGGATGGGACTGATCCCGGCCTCAAACAAGTTCTGCTCCGAGAGCAGAACCTCAAGCGTCGGGACCACATCGCTCAGGAGCTGGGAGTAGGCCTCTTGGTCCGCCGACTTGACCTGGGAGTTCCGGTTCGGAGACCGGTCCGGTTCGCTCCAGGCCCAGTCAACATCCTCGACCGAGGCAAAGAAGAACCGGTTCTTCCAGCCCTTGATAGAAGAAGGGAGGTCGAACCGGAGACACCTGGGCCGGGGCGAGATATACCACCAGCCGTCATCAATGGAGTACCTCTTCAGGGTAAAGAGAGCCCTGAAGAGGGAGAAACGGGCAACAAACACGTGGAAGTGACAAAAAATAATAAAAGAAAAGATGACCCGGATGGCATTGGGAGCCAACTGGGCCGGAACGAGACGGAAGTGGCTAAGGAAAGAAAGGAAGAAGGGGTGCAGAGGAAATCGAAGACCCCCGAGAAGGAAGTCTTCGTAGAAGGCTATGCGGCCGGGGCCACTCATGGTGACGCGATCCCCGGGCCACGGAACAAGCAGACGGATTGACCCCGGGATGCCGTAGACCTCCCGGAGCAAAGAGAGGTCGCCTTCGGTCATTGTGGAAGCATGACCAGAGGGACCGGCAGAAAGAAGAGGTGGAGGAGGAAGAGGAAAAAGCGGAAGAGCAGAAGCGACAGGAGGAGACCGGACACCCCTGGGGATGCCAATGGTGATACCCCCAGGTTGCAGTCGCCTGCGGGTCTCCTCCGGGATCACTTCCTCCTCCGAGAAGGAAGAAGATGGAGTCCTCGGCCGGGATGGACTGGCCTCGTCCGGATTAGAGGAAACATGGCGACGGCGCGCCATGACAAAGAAGAAAGCAAGAAGGATTCGAGGGGGAAGAAGAGGGGAACAAGGAGGAAAATGAGGGCACTCATCGAAAATGCACTGTGCGAACGCGGGGCAATGGAAATTAGCCTGCAGCAAACCGCCCACGAAGCAAGGGAAAAGGCCTCATTCCGGAAAGTCCCCACCTTTTCAAACTCAGTCGACAGCGATCGTACCCGTCATTCCGCTCCGAGCCATTGGATGATCACCGCGTGGACGCACGCCCGACATCGACGCCTCGTTAGCAGGGAAACGGCCTCTGCTTCGAAGCGATGCATTTATTACAAGCAAGTGGGCGACGCGTGGCGGCCTCCTATAGGGCTTCGGGCGCACCGAGAAACGGCGACGAGGATCGCGGCAATTATGATGCAAGATCTTCGCCTCCCCACGTCATACCCGCATTTAATCCCGACGTTCCGTTCTACGACGTCCCAACGGAAAGGCGGATTGGGGGGAAACTGTTACGGCCATAATGATGACGTGGCCGGTCTCAGATTCTGTCAGGTATGATCGAGCCGCGTTGAGGTTTCTTCGGCCGAGTCAGCTGCGGCTCCCACGCTACCGAGGTCGAGCTCGACCCTTGCCCCCCCGGCTACCTCGCCAGGTGATATCCCGAGACGTTACCGCCCTTGCCGAAGTCGAGTTCGGTCCAGGGCCCCTCCTGCCACCTCGCCAGGTGTCCACCCAGGAGGGGTCCACCTCGGTCGAGGTCGGCTGCTCCCCCGCTCCCTCGCCAGGTGGCGCCCAGAGACGATCCCACCAAGGTCGAGGTCGAGCCGGGCCCCTTCGCTCCTTCGCCAGGTGGCCCCCGGAGACGGGACCACCTCGACCGAAGCCGAGCGCCCTTCTGCCGCTCCGCCAGGTGTCCACCCAGGAGGGGTCCACCTCGGTCGAGGTCGGCTGCTCCCCCGCTCCCTCGCCAGGTGGCTCCCAGAGACGGTCCCACCAAGGCCGAGGTCGAGCCGGGCCCCTTCGCTCCTTCGCCAGGTGGCCCTCGGAGACGAGACCACCTCGACCGAAGCCGAGCGCCCTTCTGCCGCTCCGCTAGGTGTCCACCCAGGAGGGGTCCACCTCGGCCGAGGTCGGCTGCTCCCCCGCTCCCTCGCCAGGTGGCGCCCTGAGACAGTCCCACCAAGGCCGAGGTCAAGCCGGGCCCCTTCGCTCCTTCGTCAGGTGGCCCCCGGAGACGGGACCACCTCGACCGAAGCCGAGCGCCCTTCTGCCGCTCCGCCAGGTGTCCACCCGGGAGGGGTCCACCTCGGCCGAGGTCAGGCCGCCCATACAGAGAAGGTCCCAAAGAGCGGAGGCGCAGGTTCCGAGGTTGGCCCTCGAGCCATGTGCACCACAGACGGTGCCCCGTACAGATGGCGGTGGCATGCGAAACATCACTTACGTCGGCCCGACAGGTTCTGCAGTCAAGAGACGCGGTTCTGACAAAACAGGGCCCGTCAACGGACAGCGCCGGCACCTGGGAAGGGGAGCGCCCACACTGGGCCCGAGGTCTGACCGGCCGCCCTGCCGGCGCCCCCCCTCCTTTACCCTTTCCCCGCTGGGCTCGGCAAACGAGGTCAGAAAGCCACCTGGCCCTCAAAACCAAAAGGGAAAAAGGAAAAGGATGGAGAGGGGGTGACGAGAGCGACAAGGGGAGCCTCCCAAGAGCGGAAAATAGGCAGCGGGAGGAGATAAAAGGAAGGAGAGAGGAGACGACCAGGTAAGGTGGGACGAGTAAGAAACAGAGGCTAAAGGCCCCGCTCCGAGAGTAAGATCCAGGGCCCCGAGGTGGGATGAGTAAGAAACAGAGGCCAGGATCTTCTGACCTTGCCTTGCAGGTTCGCTCCAGCCAGGAGGCCCCGGGAGCAAGGCGGTCTGGTAGGATCGGCGGTTCCGAGGCACCGGCGCGGCGGCGAGATCGGCAACAGGAAGTTTTTGAAAAATAGTTATACAAGACAATACAAAGAGTGGATAAGCTATAATTTTAGACTTAATGGTAAAGAAATAATTATACATATTGGTAAATTCTAAACATTTCCTTCCATAATTGAAAATGTAGTTATAAATGTTGCATCAATTACTTTAAAAAATTATTTTAAATGATTAATTAGAATTAAGTTTAGAGTTATAGTCATTAGTTGTGATCATGAACTTTTTGATGTTGATAGATTTCATGCTCTCATGATTAAACTTATGATTATTAGACTTTCACTTGATTTTGATTAATATAGTTTTAAACCATTTTAAGTGAAATGTTATGACTTATGTGTTTTCATTTTTGACATTTATGCTTAAGTTAGAAATGATTTGGATCATATTTAGAACTGATAGTTAAGGGTTACATTTAAGAAGAAGATATGCATATTGATAAACCCATAATCCAGTAGCTAGACTTGATATCATATTACTTCTAGTATTTGTTTGGATATCAAGTCATTTCAAATATTTTTGAAATCATGCTAAAAGTTTCTAAATGGTCAATCCCTTGCATTTTGAAAATCTTGTATATCTTGAAAATTCAAATCCTTGATTTCAGACTTAGTATTTATGTTCATATATCAAATTGTTTGAAATTACATTGCTTGTGCATTCCTGTTTTATTCCTCAATGAATGCATATTTTTAAGGAAGAATAACATTTAGGGGGAGCATCCAAAGATTTGTTGTCATTATATACATATTATGCTTTCAATGTTTTCTTTGATATCATGCTTTACTTATATTGTTCTGATACTCCTCCTTGATATCAAATCTTTTTTTCTTTGAGGGAAGTTACATTCAATTGGTATCAAGATTTATTTCATTAAGAATCTTTAAAAAAAAAAGTGCTCCTAGTAACTGCTTCAGATTGGGTTAGTCACATAGCCGTCCGGTCATATGAGCTAAGTAAGGTTTAAAAACCCTCTCTTCCCGTTCAATGGGATCTCTAATGACATGTTGGGGTGCCACTGTGGCCTTATCCCATAAACAAGTGTGGTAAATGGATTGTTGTCTTAATCATACCTTGGTTATGCATATTAGAGCTAATATACATTGAATTATTTTTTGCATGTGCATGTCAGTTTTATGGTATCATGTTCAATTAGTATCATATTTAATTGGTACCATAAGTAATTGATTTCATGTATTGATTTTGATGATCTACTTGCTATTCTTTCCACCTTCATTTTCATTTTGTATTGCCTTTCATCCTTTTCGATGATAACAAAAAGGGAGAGAAATATGTTAAGTATGAAAAGGAGAAAGATATGATAAACATGAAAAATTATAAGAGAAATGAAAGAAAGGGCAAAAGGGGGAGCAGAAAGCAAAATGTTATAATCTTAAGGGAAGAATTTGCAAGGGGAAGAATGTTTAAAAATTTTGAATGATTTTTTTGAAAATATTTTTGAAATCATATTTTGAGGAAAAGCTTAATACTCATTGATTTTGAGCTTACATGTTTATCTTATTGTTAATCTTTTTAAGCTTACCCTGTTCATATACTTAAAATTTTGTCATCATCAAAAAGGAGAAGATTATTGACTCTGATCTTGATTTTGATGATTGACAAAATGCTTAAGTATATATGAATACTAATTATATTTTTAAATTTGTTTATTATATCTTTGTACTCATCCATGTTGAATGAAGAAATCCATATTTTCAATTAAAGAAAGTCCTTAAATTAATAAAAAATTAAGTATATAGACTTTGAAATTGATATGGAAGAACTTGAAGAGGCTAAAAATCAATTTTGGAGAAGTTTTAGCATTGGCACAAGCAAGTGTCGACTCATGAAGAAGTTCAAGTGTCGACTCAAGACCTGAGAACAAGAAAAATACAGAACAGTGTCAAACCAGAATTTTTGCCTTGAACTGACCTAAGTGTCGACTCGAGAGGTCAACTCATGGTGAAGTGTCGACTCAAGAGGTCGACTCATGAAGAAAATTCAAAAAATTCAAGTGTCGATACTTGGTGTAATGGCTAGTTTTTCAAAAGTGTGAATTGATTCCAACTTGCTTCAAATGGCTAGTTTTTCATCCCCAACGGTCATTAATGGTCATCTATGGGTTGGAGAGCTATATAAATATCAAAAATCAAATATAAAAGTAATCCTTTGGTGAGATCATTGAATATCCTTCAAGGATTCAAGAGTTGAGTGGTTCAAGCCTTCAAGCTTCCAAAAATAAGAGAGTGCATCCAAGCTCACATCATCAAGCTGTAATCAAAGGCTTCAACAACTTGAAGACAAGATCTTCATCAACATTCAAAGAGCTTCAAAGAGATATTTACTTTTATTAGAGAGCATTATTGTATTCTTTACTTTCATTCTTACATTGTTGTATCAAAGGTTTTTGGTGACCCTTAGAAAACCAAAGAGGTTGTTGGTTAGCCTTTGTATAAAACCAACATAGATTGCTGGTGATCCCATAAAAACAACATAGGTTGTTGGTGAGCCTGCAAAACCAACAAGATTTTTGGTTAGTCATGAAAATCAAGAGGTTGTTGGTTAGTCTAAGTTAGAAAACCAACAAGGGATTTTGACTTGTAAGCCCAGAGAAATAAGTTGGGTTTTGATTAGTGACCCCGAAAAATTAATCGACTGTAATCTTAGTGATTATAGTAAAATTTTCAAGAAAAACTTGGGGAGTGGATGTAGGTGCCTTGGAGTGCACCGAACCGCTATATATTCTTGTGTTTGTGATTGCTCTTATTTATTGCTTATTTACTATTGCATTTACTTTGTTAATTCTATTGCATATTTTCATTAAGCACACAAACACTTTGATAAAACATAAGGACTTAATTGTAATTAGCATATACTTATTCTATATCCATTGAAATAGTTCAAATAATTTATAAAACCCAATTCACCCCTCCTCTTGGTTTGCATCATCACTGGACAACAAGTTGGATGGACCGGTACATCAGGTACATCACCAATGGCATCCTTCCAGAGAGCTGCATGGAGGCCGGCCTCGTCAAGAAGAAGGCCGTGCGCTCCGTATTGATGGATAGGCAACTCTATCGCAGGTCCTATTCCTATCCACTTTTGAAGTGCCTAAGACCCGTAGAAGTGGCCTTCGTGCTCCAAGAGATACACGATGGCCTCTGCAGGAATCACGTGGGGGGCAGGACTTTAGCATACAAGACCTTCTGTCAAGGATACTACTGGGAGACTATGAGGAAGGATACTGCTGACTTTGTGAAAAAATGCGACCGTTGCCAATGCCATGGCTGCATACAGTATTAATCGACCGCACCACTCTCCTAGCTCTCCGCTCCCTGGCCATTCGCTCAGTGGGGGATGGACATCCTTGGTCCTTTTCCTCCTGCATCCAAATAGCACAGGTTCCTAATAGTGGCCATCGACTACTTTACCAAATGGGTGGAGGTAGAGCCGCTGGCACGGATTACTGAAGCCAAAGTTAGCCAATTTTTCTAGAAGTCGATCATCTACCGCTTCAGGCTCCCCCACACCATCATCACTGACAACGGATGATAGTTTAATAATCGGGAGTTCGAGGAGTTCTGCACTGGCCTCAATATCCATCATCACTTCACCTTGGTGGCGCACCCCCAAACCAACGGGGAGGCCGAGGTGACCAACCGAACCATCCTCTAGAGACTCCATACCAGGCTGTACCAGGCCAAGGGCAGGTGGGTTGAAGAACTCCCTAGTATCCTTTTGGCCTACCACACAACACCCCGAATGGCCATGGATGAGATGCCTTTTAACCTCGTCTTTGGCATAGAGGCCGTGGTCCAAGTGGAGCTTGGTGTGAACATGCTACGAGTGGAGCAATATGATGAAGCTAAAAACCCAGCTTGCCTTCTACTCAACTTAGACCTCCTTAAGGAAACGAGAGACAAGGCCCGACTCTGGATGGCAGCCTATCGATAGCGGGTAGCCTAGTACTACAACATGCAGGTAAGGCCAAAGATCTTTCGCCCGGGTGATTTGGTATTGCGGCGGGCTGAAGCCTCCTAACCTCAAAAGTGTGGCAAACTCTCCCCGAATTAGGAAGGTCCTTACAAGGTGGTCGAAGCTCTCCCCCATGGAGCTTACTACCTTGCCGAGCTCGATGGCACTCAGTTCTTATGAACTTGAAATGCCAAGAATTTGAGGATGTACTAACAATGATGTAAAGCTTCCTCTTATTAATGAAAGAGTTCCTTTTTGGTGCAAATTATTTTTGCCTTGTAGAAATATTGCTGCCCGACCCCAGGTCTGGTAGATGAAGCTAGAAAACTCCTGAAGTCTCGCACTTCAAGTCGGAAAACTCTTGAAGCCCCGCACCTCAAGTCGGGAAACTCCTGAAGCCCCGCACTTCAAGTCGGGAAACTCTCGAAGCCCCATACTTCAAATCAAGAAACTCTTGAAACCCTGCACTTCAAGTCGGGAAACTCTAGAAGCCCCGCACCTCGAAGCTAGAAAATTCCTGAAGCCCCGTACCTCGAAGCTGGGAACTTTAGAAGCCCCACACCTTGAAGCCAGGAAACTCCTGAAGCCCCGCACTCTGTCTATCCAAGCCCCAGCCTGGTGGGGGGCACCTTCCAGACTCCTCGAGTTCAGCCTCCCAGCTCGGTTGTTTTCCAGGCACTCGGAGACAATCTCACCCGGGGTCACTCAGGCCTCCTTCGAGGAGATGCATGAAGCTACGCTACCTCATTTCCAGACATGCTAGGAACAATCCAAAAACTCAAGATCTCTTTTCCTAACTACCCTTTGTACCCAAAGCTGTTGCCCAGAAATGAAGCCCAAGAGTGGGGGTGAATTGGATCTTTAAAAAATTAAAGAAATTATGTGCCGGTCTTTGAAGTGTTTGTGAGCAATGTGTATATCTCAAAGATGTGCAGCGGATATGAAAAAATTAAATTCTAAGAGCAAGAAAAAAGAATAGCAATCACACACAAACACAAGTTTTATAGTGGTTCGGTGCAAACCAAGCATCTATGTCCACTCCCTAAGCCACCCTTGGGTAATCCACTATAATCTCTCCAAGATTACAGCTGACTTATTTTACAAGGCTCACAAGTTAAAACCTAAGTTGGTTTTGTCACCTAGGCTCACCAACAACCTTTACAACTTGTTTTATCTTCGGGCTCACAAGTCAAATCCTAGTTGGTTTTGTCCCTTTGGCTTACCAACAACCACAACAACTTACTTTCAAGAAATCCTTGAAAGCTAGGTCAAATAATAATAAATTAAGAGATACAATAAATAAAACACAACAAACTCTCTTCAAAGAGTAGAATGTGAAGCTTTGAGGCTCTTGTAGATACTTATCTTATCTTCTCTTTGGAATCTTCTTTAAGCTCTCTTTTTGGAAGGATGAAATGATAGGCTTGTAAGCTTTTTCAGGGAATCTCTCCTTTTATGGCTTTTGAAGTGAAGTTCTTGAGGGAATATTGACTTTTAAGTGTTCAATAGAGTTCTATTGCTTCATGAATGAGTTTGGTGAAACTTAAATACTTCAAAAACTTTCAAAAATGGTTTAAGACTATTGGAGGATCAAAACTAGCCATTGGGAGCTTGAAAAGATAAATTTGCAACTCAAAAAAATAGATTCATTAGAGCTGTCAGAACCCGTGAGTCGACACTTGGCTTTCAAGTGTCGACACTTGCTTCTCAGGTGTCGACACTTGGTTCTGCAGGTGTCGACACTTGAATTTCAGGTGTCGACACTTGGAGCTCAAGTGTCGACATTTGATACAAAAATCCTCTAAATGGCATATTCTGGATTTTCAAAAAATTTCAGGCCTTAAGTCGACACTTGGAACTCAGGTGTCGACACTTGGCATGCCAGACAAGGATTTTTGCATGCCATTCACTCAGGTGTCGACACTTGGCAATATTTGAGTCGACACTTGAGTCTGAAATTGCCAAAATGAGTACCAAATCTCTTAAAAACATAAGGATGTATTATCAAACTTTAGATGCACTTATGTAAACAATAATTGAACATTTTTTAGCTCTTTTTCATGATGAGAAGACTTCTTAAGACATGAATTTTGCCCAGCTTCAAGATACTTTCCTTTTGAAAATTTGATGTGCCTGTATCTTGAAACTCATAACTACATTTAAAATATTAGTACAAAATATATACTCAACATTTGTTAATCATCAAAATCTAGGACAAACCCAGCAATCTTCCCCTTTTTGATGATGACCAAACCTTGAGTATATAAGCATTCAAATTTAATTTTTAGATATAATAACTCATAAACATGAACTTAAAGCTCCTACAACACAATCTTAATAGAGGAGAGGTATAGGTTAAGTATGGAAATTAAATTTACTCTCCCCCTCAGTGAGTTAAAATATGAAATATTTTGTATTAGAGCATATATGAATCATTTTGTGTCAGAGCATTTTGTATAAAAGAATTTCTCAATTGAAGAACAAAATATACAATTTGAAACTTGAAACTTTATATCTTACTCCCCTTTTTTATCAATCATCAAGCACTAAAGGGAGTAAGCTCCCACTCAATAAATGCATTAACACAAAGAAGGGCCATGATACAAGATTAGTTTTGCAATAATTAACAAGTATTAGAGCCAAAGAGTAGGGTATTAGAGCCAATATTGTGAGAGCAAAATTTAAACATTATAAATTCAATCATCATCAGAGTAAATGAACAAGATTGATAATCAAGTGAGAAAGTGGAATAAGATATATATATATATATATATATATATAAGAGTGTTTTCAATACAAAATTTGCTGAAACAATCAGCATACACTGAAACATACAACATAGTGAAGCACATAAACATGAAACACAAGATAAGTACTAATACATCAAACAACAGAATAGTCATCTGTGAGGCTAATCCTCATTAGATGGAATCTCAAATGAAATAGGACCAGTAATCCTAGATCTATGAACTAGAGCTCTAGGGGTCTTCATGATACTACAACTCCTAGTCCTAGTGGAAGGTCCTATATGAGGTACAACCCTGGATGAACGTGTGGAAGGCGATGAAAGAGCCTCAGCAGGTGTCATGAAAATAGGACCAGTTGAGATCGGTGTGTCATAAGGATCAGCAGGTGGAATAGCAGGGGTCTGAGTCTCTTGGCTGACCAGCTCAAAGTCCTCTACCCTGTCATCATTGTCACTGTCACTATCAATAACATCTGTGCCTCTGTCATCACCACCATCATCTCGGTCACCACCATCAACTGTGTCATCGTGTCCATCTGGGTGGTCACCATCATCATCATCATCAGGAGGTGGGTCTGTAGGTGCTGCTACTAGAGGTAGGAGGGATCTTAATAACTCCTTAATGCGTGCAAATCCCACTCCATGGTCCGACGCATCTTAGAATGCTCCTCAGCAGTATGGGCTCTAAGGCCCTCTATCTCAATACGCAACTGAGTGGTACGGACACCTAAGCCTATCATCTTGCTCCAGATATCTGTAAACTCATGTCTGACTAGCTCCTCAAATGATGAACCAACAGTAGTAGAAGGAGGAGCATCGGCTGGTGAAGCGGCTGGAGTTGGAGTTGGAGTTGGTGTGACTGGCTCAATCTCACTGGTGCTGTTGCTGATCGAGGAGGTGTAACTGACGGCCTTGCCTCAGCCTCACGAATCTCATCCTCCTCATCTGGCTCCTGGCCAGACTCTCTACGTACCCAGCGACCAGAGACCAATCTGTACCCCATACGGTGGAGTGACCGCTCATCATATACATCCATATGAAGGATATCCTTGGAGGTCTCCCCCTCCAAAGGAACTGAGTGGGCTCGGAACAATCATGTCAATGCCATACCATAGGGTAAGCAATGTTTGCTCTGAGCAGCAGCGTCTCTCATCTAAACAAGTATCAATGCTGGAAGGTCAATCTCTGTCCTCTGAATCAAACAAGTCATCACCATCAACTCTCGCTCTGTGATGAAGTCAAACCTCCCGGTCTTCGGCAGAAGGATCCGAATAGTGATATGGTGAAGTAGATGCATCTCCATAGACAATTGGTTTGCGGGTGACTGTAGCCACACCACAAACATCCTCGCGCTCTAAGATGCATCTGAATGCCTCCTCACGATCCTCAATAGTAGAAGTAACAATCCCATGGTGCGGGATCTCCCAGATGCGACTCAGTACCTCCTCTGAAAGTGGAATCCGGATGCCCCTCACTGTCGCACTCCAAAGCATCTGTCAACAGTCGAGACTCCCATAGAACTCTCGAATCAGGTAAGGATAATACTTTTCCTGCATGGTGCAGAAGGGGATCAACCCAGCATCCTAAAGAACCTGCCTAATCTGAAAGCCCTATCTACCGAAAAATCCAAGATCCACTCGTTTGCTAGCTGCAACCACCTTCCCAGACATCCTCTCTACTGAAGGTGAAGCTGGAGCTGCTGAACTGCTAGTCTGATGTCCGCTATCACTTCTAGCTTTCGTTCTCCTTTCTGCTAATTCCTGTCCTGGTTTCCTTTTAGAGGGCAACTGCTTTCTAGGACCCATGATAACCAGCTAAGGGAAGGAAGTAGAAAGGGTAAAGATATGGAAAAGGGAATAGACAAAATGGGAGATTGAGAAGAAATAAGGAGAAAAAGAGCTAAAAACAAGGGATCAGCCGAGAGAGTGAGCCAAAAAAAGAAAGAAATCAGTGCTTGGTTTTGATTTATTTTGATTTAAATCAACAAGGATTCAAAGAAAAACAATTAGGATTTGGTTCAAAAGGGAAGAAATCAAATGGGGTTGAAATCGGCCTAAAAACTTCAATGCAATAGTTAAATCGTGAAGAACCAAGCAAAAACAGGGCATGAACTGAAAAAATAAAGTGCAAAAATAGTCCAAAAAAGGAAAAGACCAAGAACCCGAGCACAATCCCAAGAACCAAGGATAAAACAATGATTTTTGGTGGGAAAGAGGGAAAAATCATGGAAAACAGTGAAGAATCGATGGAAAAACCATGGATTGACCAAAGAAAACGAAAGAAAGTGAAGGGATTTACCAAAAAATGGAGGGCACGAGGGGAAGAACGCTGTTCCGTAGCCTAAGGATGGTTAGGGGACCACTAGGGCATGAGTGGAAAGAGGGAAATATAAAAACAAAAGGTTCGGTTGATGTCCTAGAAAAATGGAACTTTCCGCCCGAGTGTCGACACTTGGAATTTTTTAAGTGTCGACACTTAGTCAGGTGTCGACACTTGGAATTTTTCAAGTGTCGACACTTGGCCAAGAAAATCCCAAAAAAATCCAATAAAATCATTAAAAATCAAGGGAACTCTAATGAAGAGTTTAGGACTTAAAGCATATGAATTTGAGCACTAAGAATTGGGCATGGACATGGTTTGAGAGAGTTCAAAGAAAAGGGATCTATAATTCCTAACTCTCTTCTAATCATACTAAATCTTTCTTCACTCAAAGGTTTGGTAAAAATATCGGCTAATTGAACATCAGTACCAACAAATTCAAGTATCACATTAGAGTTTTGCACATGATCTCTTATGAAGTGATGTCTTATTTCAATGTGTTTACTTCTTGAATGTTGCACAGGATTCTTAGTTAAATTGATTGCAATAGTATTGTCACATCTTACGGGTGTCATAGTTAGTTTGATGCCTAAATCTTCGAGTTGTTGTTTGATCCATAGAATTTGAGTACAACAACTTCCAGCTAATATATATTCGGCTTTCGTCGTTGATAGAGCAACTAAATTCTGTTTCTTGCTACTTCATGAAATCAAATTGACTCCAAGAAACTGACAAGTTTCACTAGTACTTTTTCGATCAAGTTTATACTCAGCAAAATCAGCATCAGAATAAGCAATCAATTCAAATGATGAATCTCTAGAGTACCAAAGACTAATATCAATAAAGCCGGACAAATATCTAAGTATGCGTTTAATAGCCAAAAGATGAGATTCTTTAGGATCATACTGATATCTAGCACATATACAAACACTAAACATAATATCTGGTCTACTAGCAGTTAGATATAACAATAAACCAATCATGCCATAATATAGTTTTTGGTCTACATATTTACCTGATTCATCTTTGTCAAGTCTACAAGAGGAGCTCATAGGCGTACCTAATGGCTTGGTGCTCTCTATCATAAATTTTTTAATATTTCCTTTGTGTACTTGGTTTGGTTGATGAAGATCCCCTCTTTTGTTTGCTTTATTTGGAGTCCGAGAAAGAAATTGAGTTTTCCCATCATGCTCATCTCGAACTCTTCCTGCATCAACTTAGCAAACTCTTGACAAAGACAGTCATTAGTAGCACCGAATATGATATCATCCACATATACTTGTACTACTAGAAGATTATCATTCTTCTTTTTTAAAAATAAAGTAGTATCTACATTACCTCTAGTAAAATATTTTTAAGCAAAAATGAGCTCAATTGATCATACCAAGCTCTTGGAGCTTGTTTCAAACCATACAAAGCTTTATAAAGTTTAAAAACATGGTTTGGAAATTTATGAAAAACCTGGGGGTTGTTTAACATAAACTTCTTCTTCTATAAAACTATTTAAAAAGGCACTTTTGACATCCATTTGAAATAGTTTAAAATCCATAAAACATGCAAATGCCCATAATAGCCTAATTGCCTCAAGTCTAGCCACGGGAGCAAAGGTTTCATCAAAATCAATCCCTTCCTCCTGATTGTATCCTTTGGCAACCTTTGGCAACTAGTCTAGCTTTATTTATAGTGACAATACCATTTTCATCAAGTTTATTTCTAAAAATCTATTTTGTGCTAATTATTGAAACATTAGTAGGTCTATCAATCAAAGTCCAAACATTATTTCTTTTAAATTGATTTAGTTCATCTTGCATAGCATTAATCCAATTGCAATCATTTTCAACTTCTTCAATAGATTTAGGTTCTACTTGAGATACAAAAGTCAAATAATCACATATATTTCGAAGAGATGAATGAGTACCTTTTGATGGATCACCAATGATAAGTTCTTTGGGGTGTTCATGAGCATACCTCCATTCTTTAGGTAGAGAATTAACTATAGATGTGTTTTCATCTTCTTGTGCTTGATCTCTTTCATTGTCATCTTGCTCCTTGGTGGGTTCTTCATTGTTGTTCACTCCATCATTTATATTGATACCTATATCATCATCAAGAATATCTTCTTTTCTAGAAGATTTTGGTTAGTTTTATCAAACACCACATGGATGGATTCTTCAACAACAAGTATCCTTTTGTTGAAAATCATGTATGCCTTGCTAGATGTAGAATAGCATAAAAAGACACCCTCATCTGACTTGGCATCAAATTTGCTTAGATTATCCTTACCATTATTTAAGATGAAACAACGGCATCCAAAAACCCGAAAATATTTGATTGAAGATTTTCTACCCTTCCAAAGCTCATAAGGTGTTTTCTTTAAAATAGGTCGAATCAAAACATGATTTAAAACATAACATGCTGTATTTATGGCTTCCACCCAAAAATATTTAGGTAAATCATTTTTGCAAAGCATGATGCATGCCATTTCTTCAAGTGTTCTATTTTTTCTTTCTACCACCCCATTTTGTTGAGGTATCCTAGGTATACAAAAGTTGTGATGAATGTCATTTTCACTACAAAACTTTTCAAATTCATGATTTTCAGATTCTGTACCATGATCACTTCTTAAAGAAATAATTGAAACACCTTTTTCATTTGAAACTCTTTTATGAAATCTAATGAATGCAGAAAAGGTTTCATCTTTATGAGCTAAAAATATCACCCAGGTAAAATGAGAGAAACCGTCTACAATGACTATACCATACTTCTTACCTCCCAAACTAGATATTCTAGTTGATCCAAAGAGGTCCATATGAAGTAATTCTAAGGATTTAGATGTAGAGACTACTCCTTTAGGTTTGAAGGATGATTTTATTTGTTTTTCAAGTTGACAAGCAATGCAAATCTTATCTTTTTCAAAATTAAGTTTTAGCAAATCTTTTATCAAATACTTTTTACAAAGTTTTGAAATCAAATGCATGCTAGCATGTCCTAGTCTATGATACCAAAGCCAACTAGTTTCATTGATCTTGGCATCCATTGCCACTAGACATTGACCATTTTGAACATGTAGATCATCTAGATCAACCATATAAATGTTGCCATGCCTATGACCAATGAACTTGATTCCATTGTTATCAAGACTAGAAATAATGCACATGAAAGATTCGAAAACAACTTTAAAATCCTTATTACAAAACTGACTAATGCTAAGTAAATTATGCTTTAAACCATCAACATATAAAACATTATCTATGAAAGTAGAAGGGATGATATGGACTTTACCAATTCCGACAATCTTGCCCTTTCCATTATCACCAAAAGTAACATTACCACCACTTTGATACTCAAGTGAGGAGAACTGCTCCACATCTCTAGTCATGCACCTTGAGCAACCACTTCGAGGTACCACAGTCTTCTTTTGTTGGTTGCAAGACACACCTATAATAAAATCAAGTGAAGACTTTAGATATCAAAGTCATCTTAGATCCTTTAAGATTAGTGGTGATGGTTCCTTTTGGAACCCAAACTTTTCTTACTTTATTTATTTTTCTTTTATTGCATAAATAAGATTTATTACCTACTTTACCATATGAATAACAAGTAATTGAAGAGAAAGCAAGCACAAAAAAATTTTTGAAAAATTGTTGTTTCTTTTGTGTTTTGAAATCCAAACCGGCCTTGTTAAAAACAGTTCTTTGGTTATTTAAAAGCATATTTAGTTTTTTAGAACTGTAAGTAAATTTTTTAACAAAATATTTTAATTTTTTAAGTTCATTTTTATATTTTATGTTTTTTTTTCAAAATCTCCTTGTTTTGTTTTGTAAAATTTTCATTTGAAGCAAGAGAGTTTTTCTTTTTCAAATTTTTCTTTTCTTTTCAAGATGAATAATTTTATCATTTAGCTTTTTGTTTTGAAGAAGCAAGCAATCATTTTCAATTAGAAATTTATCATTTGTTTTAACTAAATCTAGATTTTGCTTCTTTAGTTCTTTATGCTTTGATTTAAGTTTTTGAAATTCAATCATAAGTTCATCAAAAACTTCATGCAATTCATCAAAAGTAACCTCTTCTTCAGGTTCAGATGTTACCTCATCATTATTAGCCATTAGACAAAAATTTCCAAACTCTTGTTGTTCTTCTTCGGAGCTTGAATCCTTGCTGTCGCTCCAGGTTGTCATCATGGCTTTCTTTCTTAATCTTCTTCTACTTTTCTTGAGTAAGGGGCAATCCATCTTGAAGTGGCCTGATTTCTTGCATTCAAAATATGTGGGCTACTCCTTTTCTTTATCTTTGTCCTTCTTTTTGCTAGGCTCTCCCTTTTGAGATTTCTTCTTGAAGTTATACTTCTTCTTTCTCATGAACCTCCTAAACTTTCTAGCCATGAGAGTCATCTCATCTTCTTCATCTTCTTCTTCAGAATCCTCACTTGACTCTTCTTTAGTGGTGGAGTTGAAAGCAATAACTTTTTTCTTCTTATCAACATCCACATTCTTTTGCTTTAATGAGAGCTCATAGATGATCAATGAGCCCAACAATTGATCGAAAGGAAGAGTATTAACGTCCTTGGCTTCTTCTATAGCAGTGACCTTTGCATCCCAAGAAGTCGGAAGAGACTTGAGGAGTTTATTTACAAGTTCACCATTAGAAACAATCTTTCCTAAACTTCTCATGCCATTCACAATATTAGTGAACCTGGTATACATTTCACTAATAGATTTAGTAGGTTCAATTTTGAACATTTCATATATGTGAATGAGCATGTTAACTTTAGTAGTTTTCACTTGATGTGTACCCTTATGGGTAACCTCAAGTGTGTCCCATATTTTCTTTGCAGAGAGATAATTTGAGATTCTATTGAATTCATTCGGATCCAAAGAATAAAACAATAGATTCATAGCCTTCGCATTAAGCTCTATTTGCTTAATGTCATTCTCATCTCAATCATCTTTCATTTTGGGAGTGGGAATGCCATTAATCAATATAGTAGACTGATGAGGACCTTTAACAATAGTCCTCCAAAGATTATAATCAATGGCTTGAATGGAAATGCGCATGCATGTCTTCCAATACATGTAATTTATGCCATTAAACAAGGGAGGACGATTAGCGGCTTGACCTTCAACAACACCCATACCTATTGGGGCTGCCATGATCTTTTACTCAAGATCGTTGGACCTACAAGTAGAGCACTGGTGCTCTGATACCACTTGTTGCCCAGAAATAGAGTCCAACAGGGGGGGTGAATTGGATCTTTAAAAAATTAAAGTAATTATGTGCCGGTCTTTGAAGTGTTTGTGAGCAATGTGTATATCTTAAAGATATGCAGTAGATATAAGAAAATTAAATACTAAGAGCAAGAAATAAGAATAGCAATCATACATAAACATAAGTTTTATAGTGGTTCGGTGCAAACCACTCCCCAAGCCACCCTTGGGTAATCCATATAATCTCTCCAAGATTACAGCCGACTTATTTTACAAGGCTCACAAGTCAAAACCTAAGTTGGTTTTATCACCTAGGCTCACCAACAATCTTTACTACTTGTTTTGTCTTCGGGCTCACAAGTCAAATCCTAGTTAGTTTTGTTCCTTTAGCTCATCAACAACCACAACAACCTACTTTTAAGAAATTCTTGAAAGCTAGGTCAAACAATAATAAATTCAGAGATACAATAAATAAAATACAACAAACTCTCTTCAAAGAGTATAATGTGAAGCTTTGAGGCTTTAGTAGATGCTTGTCTTGTCTTCTCTTTGGAATCTTCTTCAAGCTCTCTTTTTGGAAGGATGAAAGGATAGGCTTGTAAGCTTTTTCAGGGAATCTCTCCTTTTATGGCTTTTGAAGTGAAGTTATTAAGGAAATATTGACTTTTGAGTATTCAATAGAGTTTTATTGCTTCATGAATGAGTTTGGTGAAGCTTAAATACTTCAAAAACTTTCAAAAATTGGTTTAAGACCGTTGGAGGATCAAAACTAGCTGTTGGAAGCTTGAAAAGATAAATCTACGACTCAGAAAAATAGATCCGTTAAAGCTGTTAGAACCCGTGAGTTGACACTTGGCTCTCAAGTGTCGATACTTGGTTCTTAGGTGTTGACACTTGGTTCTGCAAGTGTTGATACTTGGTTCTTAGGTGTCGACACTTAGTTCTGCAAGTGTCGACACTTAAGTTTCAGGTGTCGATACTTGGAGCTCAGGTGTCGATACTTGATACAAAAATCCTCCAAATGGCATGTTCTAGATTTTTAAAAAATCTTAGGCCTTGAGTCGACACTTGGATTCTAGGTGTTGACACTTGAAACTCAAGTATCGACACTTGGCATGCCAGACAAGGATTTTTGCATGCCATTCACTCAGGTGTCAACACTTGGCAATATTTGAGTCGACACTTGAGTCTAAAATTATCAAAATGAGTGCCAAATCTCTCAAAAATATAAGGATATATTATCAAACTTTAGATGCACTTATGTAAACAATAATTGAACATTTTTTAGCCCTTTTTCATGGTGAGAAGACTTCTTAAGACATGAATTTTGTCCAGCTTTAAGATACTTTCCTTTTGAGAATTTGAGGTGCCTATATCCTGAAACTCATAACTACATTTGAAATATTATTACAAAATATGTACTCAACATTTTATTAATCATCAAAATCAAGGGCAAACCCAATAGGAGCTTTGCTAGGATGAGTTGAAAACATGGTACCTCGCGACAAGGCGTCAGAACAAAAACATGTACGTGGGCAGTTGCAAAAAAAGAAGAGAGAAAGAAAATAGGAGAGAAAGATAGGAAAGGATCTTACCATGAAGCGGTGAGGGAAGGTGCTGAGGATGGCATCTGGCAGTGATCTCCCTCCGCTTTCATGCTAGTCGCACGACTGGATGGTGAAGTCCATCATACGTGTGGCCAGGAAATGGTCTTGGATGACAGAGGAGTTCAGTGCCACCTCGATGGATGCCTTTCGGGCACCAGTCCTTGACTTCGCTGGGACCACCATCGTACCATCGGGAGTAGTCGAGGATGTCTCTGAACCCCAGTTGGAGCATGCCACCATGCCCGGCAGCACCACCGAAGGTCGCTCCCTCCTCTCTTCTCCTCCCACTTCCACCTCAATGACTTCAGGAGATGGGGCCGCAGTAATAGCAGTAGCAGTAGGCTAGGCCCGCATGCCCATGTCGGACTCCCAGATCAAAGGCAGGATCTGCTGCCTTGGCGGTTCGGGGACCGGTTCGGCCGCTCTTTCACTTGGGTCGGAGGTCGCTACGGGCTCGAGCATTGGACTGGGCTCATTCTGGGCCCTCTTCGATGGGGTCTCCCTAGGTCCCGTCGATGCGCTCCTCTTCTGGGAGGATGCGAGGAGCTACTCCATCGAGAATTTCATGCCTACAAGAAGGAAAAATCCAAGGTCAGCCTCGAACACGAAGTGACCTACAAAAGAAAAAAGGAATGATTATACCGAACTCACCGAACTCCTGAATTGGGCTGGCTCTGGCTTCAAATAGGTTCTACTCCGATAGTAGAAGTAGAACCTCAAGAGAAGGAATCTGGTCAGAAATAAACTGGTCGTGGACTTTCTGATCAGCCGCTTCAACCCTAGGATTTCAATTCGGAGCCCGGTCCGGATCACTCCAGACCCAGTCAACTCTATCGATGGAAGCAAAAATATACTTGCTCTTCCATCCTTTGATGGAAGAGTGAAGCACGAATTTGATGCCCTTCGGGCGAGAAGACATGAACCACCACTCGTCCTCGGTCGGATGGCATTTCAGGATAAAAAAGGCCCTAAACAAAGAGAAACATGTAACGATGCCATGAAAATGGCAAAAGACAATGAAGCAGATAATAGTCCTAACTGCATTCGGGGCTAGTTGAGTAGGGATGAGGCGATAGTTGCTGAGTACAAAAAAAAAAAATGGATGGAAGGGTATGTGGAGACCCCCTGCGAGGAATTCCTCATAGAGGGCAATCTGACTTGGGCCATCGGAGGTGACCCGTTCCCCCGGTCCTGGGACTGAGAGCCGGATGGAGTCTGGGATGCCGAAAGCTTCCTGGATTATTGAAAGGTCCTTCTTGGTCATCACCGAAGCGATGCCGGAAAGCCCAGTCGAACGAGAAGGGATGGAAGGGGCTTTGGAAGTAGAGGGGGTAGGGAGACGAGCTCTAGGCTCTCTTATCACTATCAAGATTGGGTGAAGGCCTCTGTGAACATGAAGAGGAACTTCATCCTCCTCATCGGAAGATGGAGTCCTTGGTCGAGAAGGCCCTACCTCGTTGGGGTTACTAGAAGGTTGATGGCTCCGACCTGAAGGGGCCATCAGGAGATAAAACAAAGAATGAAGGAAGAAGGAAAATGGGGTCCGGGGAGGCCCTAAGGATGAGCTCAACCTGGCCAAAGGGGAGAAAGGACTAAGGAGGACGAACCTGATGGCCTTGAAGGTAAAGGACACTTAGGGAAGAGGAGGAAGAAGACTCTGGTCCGTCGATGGCATGAAGAATTTGAAAGAAATGATGTTTCAAAAAATTTTCTTTCTTTTCGAAATGGCCAGCCAGCAACTGTACGCCCTCTAGAACCTCCCCCATCGAATTGGTGCCACATGTTGAGATCAGCCAAGAGCGATGCTTCGATTCACCGAAAACCATTTTGGGTTCTACATCGATCATTATGCTTCCTCGGACATGTTGATGTGTCATCCCCGTATTGGTCTCAAGGCCCATTCTGCGAAGCGATGGTGATCGTGGTATTAATGGCACCTGATTTCCACCTTTCCATATCAACTCCGCGTTTACTCCCTTTGCGCCGAACGCGGCGTGCCAATGGAACTTGAAAGTGGGGGGAAAATGATATGGCAAGATCGCTAATGTGGAGTCCCAGTCGGATCCAGTCGAGTACCATGCTAGTAGAAGCTGCCATGTTAGACCCTCTCTTCGAGATCCTTCATCAGGCAGCTCCCTCGAGGTCAAGCCTACCTCGACTGAAGTAGAGCTCCTGCTCTTCGAGCTCCTTCGCCGGGCGGCTCCCTCGAGGTCGAACCCGCCCCAGTCAAAATAGAGCTCCCACTCTTCGAGCTCCTTCTCCGGGCAGCTTCCTCGAGGTCAAGCCCACCTCAGTCGAAATAGAGCTCCTGCTCTTCGAGCTCCTTCACCGGGCGGCTACCTCGAGGTCGAGCCCACCTCGGCCGAAGTAAAGCTCCCGCTCTTCGAGCTCCTTCGCCGGGCGGCTCCCTCGGGGTCGAGCCCGTCTCGATCGAAGTCGAGCTCCTTCTCCTCATACCAAGCTCTCTTCGGACGAGAAGTCTGACAGCCGGAGATCGTCCCCATGGCCAAGATCCACAGCGCTCCAAGGGATTCAAAAGCAGAAAGAAGAGGATGTCACCACCTTCCTTGGGCAGCGGTGCGCCACCCAAGGACCACGGAGGGACAACCCTAGGGTACCATGATCTCTCCCGCCACTATTTACACCAGATAGGAAAAGGCGCCCTGACCAAGGTAGTGCACTTCCCAGTCGACCATTTGCACCACCTAAAAGAAAAAACCATGCCAGAGGATTCAAACTAGGAGCGGCTGCTCCCAAATCGAGGCCCTGCCAAATTTTTTGAAATATAGCGACCGGCTGGGAGGTTAGAGCCTGCGACATGACTCCCTATCATGAAGAAGAAAAGGCACAGGGGTGTATGGCATAGAGCGCTGCTGATCATTGACCTTCCGGTACCTGCAGAGAGGGAGGGACCCAAGGTAGGTAGGGGGAAGGATCCGTAGCCTAAATGGGATTTCAAAAGACCTTTGAAAAAAGGTAAGCAAGCAAGGGCAAGCGATGGTGGGGTGAGCAAGGGATAGAGCGCTCGGAGGCTATTGGAAAACTCGCCAGAAGAGTCTCAACGGACACAGCCACCATAACTCGAGCTCTCATCCATCACTGCCATTCTCACTCAACTCTCTTCTTCTAAAGCAAAACCTCCTCCAAGCGTGGGATCTGATCAGGGACCCACCTGGGAGGATCTGTTCTCCTAGATCGTCACTGACTTGATCATCGGAGTGCCCCCGCCAGGATCCCTGCCCCGGGTCTCCTATGTTTTGCTGGTATGGATGGGTGAGCTGGGTTCCAGGTGACAAGGTCAGCTTTTGGCGCCGTCCCCGAGCTACAAGCCACGGCGGTGTAGGCGGCAACACATTTATTCATGAAATGGGAGAAAAATATTACCCATCTAGAGCATGGCTAAATCATTTTTCCACTAATTAGTGAATAAATATTAAATTTTATTTTTAAAATATCCTCATTTTCATTTTCAATATCTCTATTATTTAATATTTAATAATTTATTTATCCATTACCGTTTATACCGTTTATACTTACAAAGCATAAAAGATATTATGAAAAATATGAATAAATTTTAACAACTTGTTCAAGAAAGTAATAATGCAAAAGAATATGGATAATAAATTTCGAAACCACTTTTCTATACATGAATAAATCATTTTATTATCTAAATATTATTTAAAAAATATTTACTTAGAAAAATATAGATTTCTAGCTAAATCTTTTAATCATAAAAGAATGGACCCTTCAGGTTAATAAATAGAGAGACTTTTTCATACTAAATTAATGCAAAATTCATGAGGTGATCATGGCGAACATCGAATTTATTAGTAATTGAAAGAAATACAAACAAAGTGCTTCTCAAAGAGAAACCGATATCCTTTTTACTCGTAACTAGCATGCAAATTAAATATTCCATTTCATGCAGAAATGGTAGAGCCCTTCAACTCAAGCGGTTCCCACAACACACAACCACTGACCCACAAAAAGCTTATCACAGTCCAGATTAGGGTTGATGCCACTAAAGTCTTCTGAAGTCAAGTTGAATTGTTGCTCGACTGTGAAGCAAGTATCGTTACTCTTCACCCCAAAAGCAATGACACAACTTGGGGTTGATGATTCTGCAAACCCAACTGTTGCCACAAGAGATCAGGAAAGCGTCAGGAACATGCTAAACCATGAGTTCTCATTAATATCCTCTAACAACCTAAATAAAATATTTAAAAAAATGAAAAGGAAAAGGAAAAGTTCAGTTGCATATATGGGCTACCATATTGTCCTGGACTCCTATTGACAACAAACAACTGAAGTATATATTTATACAACTCTTAATTTTTCCTATTATTTGTTTCTAATTGCTTGTTTTATTTTTTTATTTTTTCCACTTGTCGCCTCTTATGTGGTTTAGCAATATATCTGGATTCTAGTAAAGTCCAAAGCCGAGCTAGCTCAGGATCTGAGATAGCCCAGCTGAGTCTGAGCTGTAATAGGGTAAGTTACAAAGCAAAATCTTACAGCCAAACAGCTTCCCCTCGGCCATGTTGATGGCGAGAAGTAGAGAGACCATAAGGGCCACGTTAACGAATACAGCAACTTTGTTGTTTGCCTTCGCCATCTTCTTCCTTCTCCCTCTCCCCTCACAAGTTGAAGCCCCGTTGATTATTATGTTCGTTAGAGGAAGGTCCCATCCTCTATATAGTGATCTCCTATGAAAGGATAATCTAACAGGAAACCAAAAGATGATCTTTAGAACCTCCGATTACGATGCCGGCTTCACCAGTTACCAAAAAAGAAGAAGCCGGCTTCATCTCTGGACACGATTCAATAATCTGTACATTGTTATATTAATTTAGACGTGAGATCTTTGCGTGACCCTATGAAGGGATAAGTTAAACAAGACATCAAAAGATGCACTTAGGAACCTCCGTTTAAGAAGCCGGCTTCACTTCTGGTCAGTCTTCTTGGAGTTCATTTTCTTGCCTATGATGTGATATCCAAGTTTCGTATCTCACCTAGCATCTATATATATATATATTTTTTTTTTTCCTTCTTGGATTGAATGGAGGATTAATCCACGTAATATGTTAGATAAGATAATTACATGTCTGAAATGCTCTTAATTAAGGACGAGAGCATGGGATGAAAAGTGGCAGTCAGAACAGGGACCAAGCTAGATAAACCCAGTAGGATAGGGGACGAAGTGGGATTAGCCTGAGGACCATATCTTTCTCAGTATCAGATCTGGAAACTTTGAGAGCGCCGGGTAGTTAAACTTCATTCACTCCACGAAGACTTCCAACTATGAAGAAATTCTTCATAATGCAAGAGGGGTGTGAGTTTTGGATGGGTTGTGCTACCATTGAAAATTTGACGTAAAATAGCATGCCTAATTTGTATCAGTCCAAGCAAAATATTTTAAGTGTTGTGATACCACGTGCACTGATATTATTTATTAGAAAATCTCTTGTATAAAATATGAAATCCCATTCAAGATCATGATGTCGTTGCTGATGCTATAAGAGAAGGAAAAAGAAAAAATAAAGAACATAATTAATAGGATATGCAAGATTTTACTATGAAAAAAATTATAAAAGAAATCTTGCAATCTCATAATGTATAACAAAAATTAACAAGAAATTCAAAAATCCCTCTTAGATTCTTACTTAAGAAAATCCTCTATCTCCTGCACTACAACAAAAACCAGTTTTAGCAACCGATTTTTTGGTTGCTGATAATTGAAAATCGGTTGCAAATTTAATTTGCAATCGAAATTAGTCGGTTGCAAAAATATAAGTTGCAAAAATTTGTGACCGATTTTTTTCTGCTGCAAAATTTAGCAACCGATTTTTATTTATTTTTAATTTTTTTAAAAAAAAACTCGGTTGCAAAAAAATTAATTTCTGAAAAAAAAGTCGGTTGCAAAATCGGTTGCAAAAAAATTAATTTCTGAAAAATAAAAAAAAATTGATTGCAAAATCGGTTGCAAAAAAAATAATTTTTGAAAAATAAAAAAATCGGTTGCAAAAATATTAATTTCTGAAAAATAAAAAAAAAAGTCGATTGCAAAATTGGTTGAAAAAAATAATTTCTAAAAAAAAAAAAAAATCGATTGCAAAATTGGTTGCAAAAAAAATAATTTCTGAAAAAAAAAATCGGTTGCAAAATTGGTTACAAAAAATTTAATTTCTGAAAAAAAAATCGGTTGCAAAATCGGTTGCAAAAAAAAATTCTGAAAAAAAAATTGGTTACAAAATCGGTTGCCAAAAAATTATGTTCTAAAAAATAAAAATCGGTTGCAAAAAAATTAATTTCTGAAAAATAAAAAAAAATTGGTTGCAAAAAAAATAATTTTTGGAAAAAAAATCGGTTGCAAAAAAATTAATTTTTGAAAAAAAAAAAAAATTTGGTTGCAAAAAAATAAATTTCTGAAAAAAACTAAAATTGATTACAAAATGGGTTGCAAAAAAATGAAAATCTGGAAAAAAAAAAAAAAATCAGTTGCAAAAAAATAAAAATCTGAAAAAAAATTAAAATCGGTTGCAAAATCGATTGCAAAAAAATAAAAATCTAAAAAAAATTAAAATCGGTTGCAAAATCGATTGCTAAATAAAAAAAAATTAAAATCGGTTACTAAAATTGAATAATTAAAAAAATTTATGTAAATGAATTTTTGTCCTGAATTTTATAAATTTATCACAGACAGCAGATATTCATTTCAAGGGTTCAATCACACCTAATTATCCAAAAATAACTGCTACATACATCAAATCATATCATAAGCATTCAGGTATCACACCAACCCAAGCATGGTTTTTAATGCATTTTACTGACATCTCATAGTCCCCTTGAAAGACAAAAAACTAGTCAAACTCTGTAATATAAAATGATAGTCAAAGTTTCCAGATAGAAAATGCAAGAAAAAAAGCTGAAAACTAGATCTGGGTAAAAAAGGTGCCTGAACAATCAAGGTGTAGAGAAGAGGCATCCTTGCAGATATATGCAATAAAGCATATATGTAATATTTGTTAAAGCTGCGGGAGAAAAGAAAATGCCAAAGTGCAGTTGTTAATGGTCATTGTGACCTGATATATGAACTTCTTAGCCAATGACTATAATATGTGTATGTGCTGGTGCACAGATTAGTAAGCTCATCAGAGTAAGAAAGCATGTGCTGTAGAATATATACATACAATCTTAGGTAATTATACTAGATTTTGAATATTTGGACATAACATGATCTAGAAAACAATAATTTATTTTCCTGAGATAAATCATGTTTAAAAAAAGTTACACTTATGCTCAAAATAACAGTCATATATAAAAAAAGATACATATGGAATGTAGACAAAATGCATGTGAGAACAGAACATGATGCCATCAAAACATCAGTGTTGATTCATGTTCATAAACACTTGCAATTTGGATTTGGGAGTACAACTTTGCCAATTATGTGCCCTTTGGGCAGAGGTACCCCTCCCAAATATAACAACTACTATAAGTGCATGAAATAAGATAAATATTGAAAAATAAAGTTACATGCTTCCGCATTTGCACAACACCGTGTTTCTTTTCATTCAAGCCTTGCAATTTTTTCTCCAATTTTCTTTTCCACATATTGTAACTCGTATATCATTAGAAAGTACAAGAATACCATATTTATAAATGGGTTTAAGTGGAATTGAATACCGGGTTCAAATGAAGCTAAAACAGCCAAAAAATACTATAAGTCATAACTTGAACACTGTAATTAATCGTCAGATATAATAAAAAACAAGAAGATTCAGAGGCTCAGGATTACCTATATTTATACATTAAGAAGGGTTTAAGGCAGCAAATGGTTGCTTGCAATAATAGCAAGCCATCCAAATTTGCAATACCATTTAGATCCATGCAAAATGGTTCGATCCAGCATACACTTTTAGCATTTGAAGCATCACGAAGATACCAAGGCAACTCATCATAGCCTCTAACCGCAGATAACAAGAGGAGGCAATCCACCAAGAAGTACAATAAAATAATAAATAGAAAACAAAACCGTCAAATAATAACATTCAAAGGCTCATGATTGCCTATTTTTATACATTGAGAAGGGTCTAAGGCAGCAAATGGTTGCTTGCAATAATAGCAAGCCATCCAAATTTGCAACACCATTTAGATCCATGCAAAATGGTCCAATCCAGCATATACTTTCAACATTTGAAGCATCACCAAGATACCAAGGCAACTCATCACAGCCTCTAACCGCAAGTAACAAAAGACATTCCATGAAAATGCACAATAAAACAACAAAAAACAAACAAAACTTTCAAACAATAAGATTCAGAAGCTCAGGATTGCCTCTTTTTGTACATTGAGAAGGGTCTAAGACAGCAAATAGTTGCTTGCAATAATAGCAAGCCATCCAAATTTGCAACACTATTTATATCCATGCAAAATGATCCGATCCAGCATACTGTTTCAGCAGTTGAAACATCATGAAGATACCAAGGCAACTCATCACAGCCCCTAATTGCAGATGACAAGAGGAGGCAATCCATGAAAATGCACAATAAAACAACAAAAATATAATAAAAGTATCAAACATGAAGAGGTGCAGTTCATAATACAAAGCTAAACAAATAACAGTAACAAGAGGTGCAGTTCATAATATAAAGCAAAACATATAAGAGTAATAGGTGCTGCAAGGTAATATGAATAATGTGCTAATGCTCCTATTCCTCCTCATCCTCGTCCTCCTCATCGTTATCCTCCTCCTCGCCCTGCTGTGATCCTTGTGCACGATACATCTGAAAAGGATCCATTCCAGTTCTTTGCGAAGGATTACCAGTAAAAGCATGAGTTGCAAAAGTTGCTGCAGGCTAAAAATTTATGTTGGCTAATATCTCCTGTAACATTCGTTCATTGTGTTCAACCCGCCTCCATAGTTCATTCCTTTCCTGCTCGGCAGCTTGTACCCGAGCATTGACTTCGGTTTCAACCTGCTTTCGTACTTTTTCCTGGAATTCTTTACTATTCAACCATTGTACGGGGAATGAAGATTGTCCTGGAAATTTTGACGTATCTGTCAATGCAATGGACTCTAATCCTAGCCCATATACCCTTCCTTTCTTCTTTCCACCAACAGTACGAATCCATACATCCAATTCCGATGGTGGAGTTTGCTGCTGGCTAGAATCAGCACTGCTTTGAGTTTGTGCCTCTTCCATGTTATGTCTAAATTCAGATTGAAATATTTAATTTAGTTAGTATAAAAAAAAAGTAGAATAAATTAAAATTTTAACTTACGCAAATATGCTCTGATCTCCTGTCAACCCAAGTCTTATCCTTCCTCTGATGGGTATGAATAAATAACTCAGTTGGAGAAGGCATAGTACCAGTCTTCGAAGTTTGTATCTCGAAGAACAAGATATTTTATTAATATAAATTATAAATATATTAAAGATTTCGATTGGTATTGCTTACCAAATTATCTCTGTGCTGGGATGTAGTGATAGAGCCACAGGTATGACATGAAGGACTAAAACCATCACTATCAGAAGTCTTATTTGCTTTTGCTTTTTTTGACTTCTCCTGATATTGGGCGATGCACCAGTGCTCGCACAATCTATTCCACACAAGTTCTCCTAGCCATGGCGGTCTCTCCATAGCTCTTCTAGCATAGCAAGGAGATTTTTTAGTCAAGCCGCACCACGTCTTTCAAAATTACGATGTGCCCACATTTCATCCGGTGGCTGAAACTGATATCTCCTCTATTATGAATTCAACAACCGGTTAAATGACAATAAAAATATAAAAAAATAAGTTACATCTATCTAAGCAAAATTACTTGCCTTAAATTCATCAAACCACATATCCTTTATACCATGCAGTATTTTTTTCCATGATACCCATGGCTCCTCAAAATGGCTCCTCATTATGTATGCAATGGCATTGGTAGCTGGATGAGATGGTAAAAACCTACAAATTACAAGTAAGTCAATCAACAAATCTGATACAACCCACAAATATGATACAACCCACAAATATTTCAACATGGAACATAAGGCTAAAACTTAATGTTACTGTTACCCCTCTCCATCAAGGATCAGTACAGCCCTGCCATCGATGGTCTGTGAGCCTCGTGCATCATGAGAACTGCTAGGCTCAGGATTAAGTGGCACTGCATGAGGAGATGCTGAAGGAACAACGTCGGTGGATGAACGAGGAGATAATGAATAAATAGTGGCCGATCCTAACTAAGAAGATGATGAATGGACTGTAAAAGATGTAGCATAAGTAGGGGATGGTATATTATACATGATAGGGCCTGGAGTATGTATAGGAGGTCCTGAGTATAATGGAGGTGAAAACGAGTCTCCTGGTGAACATGGTGCAGTGGTAGTATGTGGGGGACTAATCAGTAGAGGCACAGGAGTAGTGGATAATGCAGGTGGGATAGTGGATGATGAGGATGGGATAGTAACGGAAAGACGATCCCTCCTACCACGACCACTACCAAAAATCGGTTGCAAAAAAACTAATTTTTGAAAAAAAAAATCGGTTGCAAAATCGGTTGCAAAAATTTTTTTTGAAAAATGAAAAAAAAAATCGGTTGCGAAAAAATTAATTTTTGAAAAATATAAAAAATTTGGTTGTAAAATCGGTTGCAAAAAAAAATTTCTAAAAAGAATAAAAAAAAATCGATTGCAAAAAAATTAATTTCTGAAAAACAAAAAAAAATGGTTGCAAAATCGGATGCAAAAAAAAATTCTAAAAAACAAAAAAAAAATCGATTGCAAAAAAAATTCCTAAAAAAAAATTGGTTGCAAAAAAATTAATTTATGAAAAAAAAAAAAAATTGGTTGCAAAATCGATTGCAAAAAAAATTTCTAAAAAAAAAAATCGGTTGCAAAATTGGTTACAAAAATTAATTTTTGAAAAAAAATTTAAAAAATCAGTTGCAAAATCGAGTGCAAAAAAATAAATTCCTTAAAAAAATAAAAAATTGATTACAAAATCAGTTGCAAAAAAATTAATTTCTTAAAAAAAATAAAAAATCGGTTGCGAAAAAATAAATTTTTGAAAAAAAATTTAAAATTGATTGCAAAATCGGTTACAAAATTCAAAATATTAAAATTAATTTAAATTTAAATTTTGCAACCAAAAATTTGGTTGCAAAATTTTAAAAAAACATTTTAAATAAAATTTTAAATTGTCTTTTTTTTGTAACTGATATTTCAGTAGCAAAATTTTAAAAAATATTTTTCAAAAAAAATTTTGTTTATCAATTTTTTTGCAACCGATATTTCAGTTGCAAATTTTTATTTAAAACTATTTTAAATTTTTTATAATTTTGCAACTGAAAAATCGGTTGCAAAATTTTTAAAAAAAATACTTTTAAAAAAATTTTTAAATCAATTTCTATTTCGGTTGCAAAATCGATTGCAAAATGATAATTTTGCAACTGAATTTGCAATCGATTTAAATTGATTACTAATTTATTTAAAAAATTAATCAGTTGCAAAATCGGTCACAAATGTAACCAAAAAATTTGGTTGCAAAATCGGTTGCTAAAACTGGGTTTTCTTGTAGTTCTACAAGCTTTCTCTATCACTGCCACACTTCTTGAAAGCTGTCTGGATCCTTACCTTTGCCCTTGACCTATTTATCCTAGTTTTATAGCCTTTGGGACATCTTATCAAAGAGCGCTTTGACAGAAGTTCAATGGTTTAAATCTCATCGAAAAAAGACTTTAATTCCTTGTCTAACTCCTATTTGACTCCTAAAAGTCACCTGGTCATCCAATCATCAATAAATGAATGAAATCAGCTTGAAATCTTGCTGGATTAGGCCCAAACTGAGTCATAATCAACCCAAACTATCCGATCATGCCCAGTGTTGCTGCCTAGATCATCGTGGCCCGTAGCTCTGACATGTTATGTATGCATCGGGCTCCCTCTGGATGCTTGGTCCTCTTTCCAATCAGCTCCTTAATCAGCTTGTCCTGCAAAAAAGAGGAGACCCGGGCCGAAAATTTTGGCAGGGACACTCCGACGATCAAGTCAGTTGCAATGATCAAGGAGAATAGAGCCTCTGTGATGGAGGGTTTGGGATACCTCCACGTAGATGAGTAAAATCAGATCTGAGAGATGAAAAAATGAGTGGGCAGTTAGAGAGCAGGGAGGTTCTCTCTGCTGGTTCCTTGCCCTTTTGCCCTCTTTATTTTATTGGTTATTTATCCCCCTTGCCGAAGGTCCCTTCTTCCATTTTATATGAGAGAAATGGCCCAGACCAGATCTGGGACTTCATCAGGATGTCACTTTCCTGACACCCTCTTTTGGTGGGATTTTTTTTATTGTGGCCTCCCCCTATCGGACTGTTCCTCGGAAGGAGATCTTTTTATTAGGGATGCTCGATGGCGTAAACAGGTTCTGTCCCTCTGGTAGAGCAATTTTTCATGGGAGGTGCGGGCACCGTGCCACTAAGCCCCGAGCCATGGTGGAGCATTTCTATTCCAGGGGGGACTGTTGGTGCATTGCAGGGTCTGGTGCTTTAATAAGATACTCCTCTAAGAGAAGATATAGTCAATGTGTCATGAAAACTGGAGCCCCAGTTGCACGACGAGGGGCACAGGTGGCGTGTTGCAGGGCCTGAAACATGGTGGAGCATGCATTGCACAAAGAGTGCAGGTGGCGTGTTATAGTGCCTGGAACCTCCGGTAGGGTAGCCTGGAGCTCCTAATCAATCGCTTGAATTCCTTCTGGTCTTCTTTCCCTCGCCCTGGTTGACCCCCTAGTGGTTGATGATGCCTCTTGGACCTGGGCAATGATTCTATCTTGAAAAGTTGGAGCTCTATCTCGGGAGCTCGATCTCGGATGGCGGGAGCATGACCTCGATCAAGAGCTCAACCTTGGATGGGAGTTGAACTCGGTTGGAGGCTCGACCTCGAATGGCAGGAGCATGACCTCGTCTAGGATCGACGCCCCAACCAACTATCCAAAAGGAACATCCCTATTTAGAAGTGGTGGTTTATCTCTCTTAAAGCAGGCAGTGCAGCAACCCCGAGGTGTGCGAGTCGACCCCCCCATCGAGCACCGCAGCACCAACCCAGTACCATCCAAGGGGCGTTGGCATGGCACCAGCCTCACCTTAACAGTGGCACCCATATTTCATGGGTCCAGACCCCCCATCTGGATGAACCAAGAGGGTGTGAGCTGGCCCACCCAACAAATCCCCCCAGGAAAAAACCCCTCAAGAATTCTGCCTGCTGGGACTCGAACCCGTGACCTCGGCTCTGATACCAACTATAGGATCGACGCCCCAACCAAGTATCCAAAAGAAACGTCCCTATTTAGAAGTGATGGTTTTTCTCTCTTAAAGTAGGCAGCACAGCAACCCCAGGGTGCATGAGTCGACCCCCTCACCAAGCACTGTAGCACCAACCCAACATACTATCACCAAGCTAACTCCCGCTTGGGGACGAGCACCGCATTACCATCCAAGGGACGTTGACATGGCACCAGCCTCACTATAATAGTGGCACCCACATTCCATGGGCCCAGACCCCCCATCTAGATGATCTAAGAGGGTGTGAGCTCGCCCACCCAACACCTCAACCGAGAGCTTGACCTCGAATGGGAGCTGACCTCGATCGGGGGCTCAACCTCGAAAGGTGGGAGCACGACCTCGGCTAGGAGCTCGAGCTCGGATGGGAGCTGACCTCGACCAAAGGCTCGACCTCGAATGGCGGGAGCATAACCTCAACCGGGGGCTTGACCTCGAATAGGAGCTAACCTTGGTCGGGGGCTCGACCTCGAAAGGCAGGAGCACGACCTTGGAAGGTGGGAGCATGACCTCGGATGGGAGTTGACCTCGATTGGGGGCTCAATCTCGGATGGCAGGAGCACGACCTTAGCCGGGAGCTCGACCTCGGATGGGAGCTGATCTCGATCGGGGGCTCGACCATGGATAGCAGGAGCATGACCTCGACTGGGAGCTGACCTCGACCGGTGGCTCGACCTCAAAAGGTGGGAGCACGACCTCGACTGGGAGCTCGACCTTGGATGGGAGCTGACCTCTACTGGGGGCTCAACCTCAGATCTTTATTTGGTCGCCGCATCCAGGTGGCATTTTCTACCAGCATGGCTGCCAATTGGGTCCAATGCAAGTTCCTCATCAGCGATTATGCCATATCAGGTGTCCCCCACTCTCGATCCTAGATTACATCGCAGTGCTCGGGGTGAAGGGAGTAATGATCATGCTAACATGGAAGGATGTTCATTTTGCATTATTAATGCCTGGAGTGCCGACATCCTGAAGATCGTACTTTCATACCAATAAGGGGACACCATGTCAGCCCAAGCAAGAGAAACATAATTTCCATGCCAAGCCTGAAGTGATTTCCTCCTAATCGAAACATCACCTCCAGTGGATCTCGATGTATGGCAGACTCTCGTTGGCTAGGAAGAAGAATGGATGCACATTTTCGACTAGTACGATGTGACAGGGTGTCGCAGGTTTTTGAAAGGAGTCCACCTTTTTGGGCCATTCCTTAAGAACTCTTAAGAGAGGAGGGCAAAGTTTTCCTATAGAGCTCTTTTTCTTCCTCCAGTTTTGTCTTCTTAATCCAAAGTCGGAAGTCATTGCAGGTTAGCCCTCTATTTCCTTCTTCTTTCTTCTTCTTCAGCTTGTGCTGAAGGGGATCCCATAGGGCTTTTAGGTCTTCTATCCTTCGTCCTCACCTTCTTTTTCTTCTCCATGAGTTTCTTTGACAAGGGGCACCACTGCCCGGACTATTCCAGCGAGGCGGGGCCATCTCAATCGAGACGTCCCTTCTCGGATAGCAAGAAGGATGAGGTTCCTTTAGCAGTCCATCGGGGTCCCCGCCAGATGGGGATAGTCATAGGCACCCTTGCGCCTCCTCCTCCTCCTTCTCCTCCCATCCATGAGTCGGCTGGTCCCTCTGACATTGCTTCGATGATGACCGGGGTGGACCTCCTTCATGTCCGAATATACGGGATTTCGGATTCCATCTAGCTCTCGACTCCGGGACTGGAGGAGCATGTCACTTCTAGTGGCCTGAGCCAGATCGTTCTATATGAGGACTTTTCCTCTGGGGCCTTCATCTTCCCTTCCATCCTTTCTTCCCCTCTTTCTTGAGTAACATTTGTTTGGTTCTGACCCAACTCACTCTAAATGCCATTATGACCATAATTTGTTTTACCATCCTCTATCACTTCCACGAGATTATTATCCATTTCTTCTTGTTCAGGGCCCTCTTCACCCTGAAGCACCACCTGATCGATAATGGGTGGTGGTTTGTGGCCCCTCGTCTGAGAGCTATCAAATTGGACCCGCCTTCTTCCATTAAGGGATGGAAGAGCAGTTTTTTGTTTGCCTCAATTGAGGGGGTGGACTAGGTCTAGAGTGACCCAGACCTGGTGGGCACACCTGAGGCACCAGAATAAGACAGAGACTTTTTCAACCCTCTGTAAATTGATCAATAATTTATGAGTCCATCTGTAATAAGGGCTTAGCTCATCTGAGTCCATTTTAGTTGTTATTTGAGTAATTTTAGTTGTTATTTCAGTTCTGTACTAGTCAGCTCATGTTGAGCTAGTTCAGTCCAATGCTAGTCAGCTCATGTTGAGCTAATTTTATTTTTTTGAGTCCTGTCCAAGCATACTGAAGACTCAAGACTATATCATACAAGTAAAGACCAAGTCCAACTAGATTGAAGACATGGAAGTATAGCACAAGTCCAACCCAGCTTGGAGATTTGAAGACCCCAGGAGGAAAATTCAGAAAACCCTAATTTCTTACAGATGCCCTCCAGATGCCCAGATTCCCTTCTAGATGCCAAAATATATTCATATACCAAGGAATCCATGATTTTAGAAGTCCATCTGCATCCTAGCCCAAAAAAGTCAAGCCCATGTGCCAAGCCCAAGCCCCTAAGAAGCAAGATACCAGGGAATATTCCTGCTACCTGGCTACCAGGCCACCCCAGCTTCCAGAGGCCCAAACCCATGCACCCGAGCCCCTTTGGGCCGGCCTTTTGCTGCTCCTAGAAATCCAACATGCCCCCCTAGGCATCCTTGGAGTCTTGACCAAGTCAAGAAAATTTTTAGGGATTTTTCTACCTAATATTTCCTTTTTTTCTAGCTAGGGTTTGAGAGGGAAAATGATTCTTATGTAAAGACTTATGTACCCTTACTTGGAGCCCAAGGTTAAGGGTCTATTTAAGGGACCCTAGCCTCTTGTATGAAGGAGAGAATTTTTGATATGAATTAAAACCTTGAGTTCTTCTATTGAGTTGTGTGATACCCTGCTGTGTGCATAAAGGGGTTTGTGAGAGTTCTTCTTCCCAGTGCTGCAATCATCTTCTTGCTGCCAACAAGCATCTCAGATCCCTGGATGCCCACTCCAAAAGAAGCCTTCCCTTGTTGTTTTCCCATTGTTTTCTTGTTCCTTTATGAGTTTTCTAACCCCTGACAGGTCGTTTACAGGTCCCCAAGTTCCTACGAATCCAACGACTCTAGCCAAGCCTCAATCGGATCATCGAGCAGAAAGCCGGGTATCCGCGGGTCTTTGGCTCGGTTTTCCAGGCCGCATCCATCGAGGAACGAGAGACCCCTTGCTGCGATCTTCACAGACATTATCAGGTACACCCCTCTACCTCCAGTAGTTTTATTGTAGGAGAACTTGCCCTAACCGAGGCTTCTCAGCCCCGGCGATCCTTCTTTTCTACTTTTCTAGGTCCTAATCTGCATGCTGATCTTTTAAAATTCATATAAAATTCCCTACAACTTATTTTAATCTAAAATTCGGGAACTAATCAGTCAACCCCACATATAAAACATACAAAAAAAATTGCATGCATATTAGTCCCCCATCATTTGGTATCAGAGCCCCTTATCCTGACCCGTACTACAATCCTCAACCTAGGAGGACCCCAAACCCTGATCCATACCTTGAGGCTGAACCTAGGAGAGCCCATCGTCATGACCCAATCCCTAATGTTAGTCCTAGAAGACCCAATCAGGATTTTATAGACCAAGAAGATAGATCCTATTTACCCTCTCCCTACAAGCCTAGTATACCTACAACCTATAGATCTTATGACTCCAAATCCTATGAACCTAGAACCTATGAATCCATAACCTATGAACCTAGATCCTATGACTCTAGATCCCATGATCATAGATCCTATGCACCCACACCCTATGAGCCTAGTAGACCCAACACCCAATATTCTGACCCATATAGGGAGTCCAACCCTAGGAGGACCCAATATTCTGACCCATATAGGGAGTCCAACCCTAGGAGAACCCAGTATTCTGACCCATATAGGGAGTCCAATCCTAGGAGGACCCAATATCCTGACCCATATAGAGAGCCCAACCTTAGGAGGACCCCATACCTTGATCCATCCTTAGAACCTGATCATAGAGCTGACCCAAAATCATATGACCCCAGATCCTATAATCCCATGACCCATAGATCTGCACCCTTGTCCTATGAGCCTAGAGAACCCATAACCCCTAAGTATCAGCCTAGTACTAGTCATGCTTCCCCTAGTCAACTTGAACCCCATAGGATTAGTATCCCTAAATATGAACCCAATAGTGAGCCACTACCTCTTATACAACCTGAACCTACTAGGAGTAGTACCCATAATCAGAGACCAGAACCTAACCAATTTCCTGCTAGCCGACCTTCTCCAACCATTCCTGAGATTCGCAAGGCTTACATTAACGCGGAAGTGTATGAAGCTGATGTGAGCCTAGTGGATGAGTATGAGGGAGAAGATGAGACACCTTTAGATAACCTAGAATTAGTTGACCCAATAGATACCCAGGTAGAAGCCAACCTAGAGATAGTTGACCTTGACCACATCCAACCTAAAGCTATAGTGGAAGAACAAATAGAGGAAGAGAACCTAGGTACTGCTACTAGAGCCTTACCTAAGGAAACCGAAGAGGAGAGCCAAATTATAGAGTCTAGTCCTAAAATACAAGAACCAGAAGAATTTATTAAGGACCTGATCTCTTTGAATCAGTACCCTCAGGATGAGCCTCCTCCTATAGTTCCCATTAAGGACCTCTTCCTTGAGATTAGTAACCCATCATTCCATTATGCAAACCCCATAGCTATACCGCAACCTCGTAAGGTTAGCCTCATTAGTCTAGGATTAGTCCCTGACATGCTTTCTTATATCGAACTTTATCCAACTAACTTTGAACATTTTTCCCTACCCTACCAAACTAATTCTGAACCCACTTCCTATTTTCTGCTCTTGCCTAACACCTCCAGCATTTCTAGGATTATTAGATTGCATTTAACTAAGATTAGCATACTGCATGCATTCATCACACATGTTAGGTTTGCATCTTACTTCTGGCATACTCTTTGGAATTTGCTAGGAGTTTACTGTAAATTTTCATGTGCATGTCAAGCTAGGATCAAACCTAGAGATCCTATAATCTATTAGGTTTAGATCCAAAGAGTTCAATAAAATTTCCTTCGATAGGAATGCATAGTCGAGTCTTTAGGTGTCAGTATGAGTCCTTTGCATCATCTTGTTAGGAGTCTGCATGTGCCCAGCATGTTCACCACCTACACTAATTTTAAACAAACTGGCTAATTCCCAAAGATGGATCAAAGAATTTGATGTAGTGGATTCTATCTTGGTTAGGCTTAGGCCTAAAAGAAGCTTCATGCTCGCAGAGCCGGACCTTTTAAAGTGATAGAGAAGGTTGGATCAAATGCCTAGGTGTTAGACATGCCTTCGAATTTGGGCATTAGTTCTACCTTCAATATTACAGACCTGGTTGAGTATAGGGAACCGGCAGCGATACCTAGTGAGGCCTTTGGACCTATTCCTTTTCATTGTGAGTGACCCTAACCTAGAGTGTCCACAAACAAATTTGGCCTGAGAGAGGAGAACGGATCGAGCGTATCCTGGACAATCAAGCCATCACGACCCAGGGCCATGACTATCAACGCTTCCTGGTCCGATGGCAAGGCCGGCCAGAGTCGGACGATTCATGGATTTCTCGAGAGGACTTGGAATGCCTCAACCGAGACCTTCTCGAGAGATATGTGAGCCAGTCTGACCTTCACTCGACAGGGTCGAGTTCCTCCTACCCCAGGAGAATTGGTGGGGACACCTGAGGCACCAGAATAAGACAGAGGCTTTTTCAACCCTCTGTAAATTGATCAATAATTTATGAGTCCATCTGTAATAAGGGCTTAGCTCATCTGAGTCCATTTTAGTTGTTATTTGAGTAATTTTAGTTGTTATTTCAGTTCTGTACTAGTCAGCTCATGTTGAGCTAGTTCAGTCCAATGCTAGTCAGCTCATGTTGAGCTAATTTTATTTTTTTGAGTCCTGTCCAAGCATACTGAAGACTCAAGACTATATCATACAAGTGAAGACCAAGTCCAACTAGATTGAAGACATGGAAGTATAGCACAAGTCCAACCCAGCTTGAAGATTTGAAGACCCCAGGAGGAAAATTCAAAAAACCCTGATTTCTTGCAGATGCCCTCCAGATGCCCAGATTCCCTTCCAGATGCCAAAATATATTCATATACCAAGGAATCCATGATTTTAGAGGTCCATCTGCATCCTAGCCCAAAGAAATCAAGCCCAGGTGCCAAGCCCAAGCCCCTAAGAAGCAAGATACCAGGGAATATTCCTGCTACCTAGCTACCAGGCCACCCCAGCTTCCAGAGGCCCAAACCCATGCACCCGAGCCCCTTTGGGCCGGCCTTTTGCTGCTCCTAGAAGCCTAACATGCCCCCCTAGGCATCCTTGGAGTCTTTACCAAGTCAAGAAAATCTTTAGGGATTTTTCTACCTAATATTTTCTTATTTTCTAGCTAGGGTTTGAGAGGAAAAAGGATTCTTGTATAAGAACTTATGTACCCTTACTTGGAGCCCAATGTTAAGGGTCTATTTAAGGGACCCTAGCCTCTTGTATGAAGGAGAGAATTTTTGATATGAATTAAAACCTTGAGTTCTTCTATTGAGTTGTGTGATACCCTACTGTGTGCATAAAGGGGTTTGTGAGAGTTTTTCTTCCCAGTGCTGCAATCATCTTCCTGCTGCCAACAAGCATCTCAGATCCCTGGATGCCCACTCCAAAAGAAGCCTTCCCTTGTTGTTTTCTCATTGTTTTCTTGTTCCTTTGTGAGTTTTCTAACCCCTGACAGATCATTTATAGGTCCCCGAGTTCCTACGAATCCAACGACTCCAGCCAAGCCTCAATTAGATCACTGAGCAGAAAGCCGGGTATCCGCGGGTCTTTGGCTCAGTTTTCCAGGCCGCATCCATCGAGGAACGAGAGATCCCTTGCTGCGATCTTCACAAACGTTGTCAGGTACACCCCTCTACCTCTAGTAGTTTTATTGTAGGAGAACTTGCCCTAACCGAGGCTTCTCAACCCCGGCGATCCTTCTTTTCTACTTTTTTAGGTCCTAATCTGCATGCTGATCTTTTAAAATTCATATAAAATTCCCTACAACTTATTTTAATCTAAAATTCGGGAATTAATCACTCAACCCCACATATAAAACGTACAAAAAAATTGCATGCATATTAGTCCCCCATCAAGACCGCTCTCCCAACTGGCTATCTTCTGTCGAGCCGGTCGATAAGGAGGTGTACGATCAACTCGTCACCTTCGAGGTCATGACTCTCTAGGACCTACTGACCGAGTGGAACATTGCTGATGCCGGGGTCAACCCGGCCCAATTTCAGGGTAAGGCTCGCCATCGGGGCTTTCTTTTCCTTAAGATAGATTTTGCTTCAGCTGGTGAGTAACCAGTCTTCTTTTCTTTTGCAAAGATGAGGTTCACAATGGAGCAGCTCCTGCAAATGTCAAGGAAAAGGGCCACTTCTGCAAGGCCCGGAGAGGAGCAATCGAAGAAAGCAGAGGAGGAGTCGGAGCGAAGGCCTAGCGAGGCTTCGACCGCACTGAGGTCGGTGACCCAACCCCCAGCCCACGAATCTAGGAGAGAGGTCATACTCAAGAAGGGGGCCATGCTAGCAGCCTCAGCGGCCCCTCAGATTGAAGTTCCACCATAGCCAGAGGTGGTGGACATGGCGGATGACACCGTCGTGGAGAGGCTGATGCCACCATCAGCAGTTAGAGCAACCAGCACCCGTTCTGCGGCCACCGTGCCCCCACCGATTGCCATGCCAGGGCTTGCAGTGCCTTCCGTGACACCAGGCCTAGGGGAGCAGAGGATGATAGCATACCTTCTACCAGACAAGCCGGTGACAAGCGATGCCAAGCTAGCTAAGAAAATCCTCAACATCATCATCCAGCCATGAGACCATCGAGAGAAGAGCGGCCGGCAACTGGTGGACGTTATCTCCGAGGTGTTTTCCCAACTCCTATCGGTAAGTCAGTTTTTGCTTCACTTCATTCTTTTACTGCATATATAAATGTTGACTAACTTTATTTTGGCTACTGTTGCAGGTGGTCACTGATACTCAGCTTATCTAGGACTCCTGCCTGGGCTGATCAAGCAGGACCATAGCCTCCACAAGCAAATGGAAGCTACTGAGGTCGAAGCTCGGACCCAGACAATCCGGGTGCAGGAGTTGGAGGACCAAGTGAAGGCCCTCCATATTGAGCTGGCTAGCTCCTGGGCAATGGTGATGGAGCTGAAGAGGATGTCCGCTGACCTCGACGGGGCCCTGAAGGCAAAGAAGGAGAAGACCTAATGTCTGGCCGAGAAGGAGGCTCGCACTGCGATGGAGACGACATGCCTGGAGGGATGGGCACAGACCCTTCAGGTTCAGCTCGATGAGGACACGGCCTAGGCTATGGTGGTAGAGGAGAAGACCATAGTGGTGGTGGCCCTGATGGAGGTGGCGAAGGAGGCCACCGAAGCCATCCCAAAGTTCAAGGCATCGGAGGCCTTTGCTGACAAGGTCTCTGAGGTGCTACTCGACTCCTACCAAAAGGGGTTCGATGACTTCAGGGGGAAGGCCAGACGACTCTTCGAGCTAAAAGGTCTTGAGAACATCTACCTAGACATGCCCACCGTCGCTAGGGTGCCAAGATCGCCTACCACTGAGGTGGAGCCGGAGCAAGATGCAGACCCGAAGATCGAAGTGGAGGTCATCCCAAGGCCTAATGCTGAACTAGTGGCCGAAGCTGAGGCCACCACCGCCCAGGACATCCCATCGACTGAGGCTGCGCCAGCACCCGAGGAGGTGACCTACCTGCCTAGGAAGGAGCCAGCTACCTCGACTTAGCTAGGATTTTTTTTTTTCCTTTTGTACTTAAGTTTTTGAAGGACTTTTTAGCCTATCGAGGGTCTTTATAATTATAAAGAACTTCAATGAATATAAACAACTTTTTTTTCACTTGATAAGTCCTCTTCACTCTCTCTCTCTCTCTCTTTTTGACATGCTTTGAAGAATTTCCTGACAAGTAGGGATCCTTCACATTATAGAAGACTTATTTCAGCAATGAGGAATAAGCCTCACTTTGCCAATGAACTTTGTCTTGCTTTTCTCCCTTCAGTTTCTCTTCCCTTTTTCTGATAGGAAGCTGGACTTTCAAGTTTCCAAGCATAAGACTTCCTAGATCCCGACCATTTTCAACTAAGTCTAAAATCTTGTAATCGATTGCAAGGAATCTGGGAATTCTTTGGCTCCCCTCACCGGTCTTGAGGTCATGCGGATGTGAGTACAGAGCTTCTAGAGTTTTCCTAGCTTGCCTCTCCGGATCAAAGGAATGGGATGGATGAATGATAAGTGTGGGCCTTCGTAAGTTTCTTGGCTTGCCTCTTTGGATCGGAGGAATGGGATGGATGAATGATAAGTGCAGGGCTTTATAAGTTTCCAAGCTTGCCTCTCTGGATCTGAGGAATGAAATGCGGAGTTTCTAGAGTTTTCTGGCTTTCTTCGCCAGACTTGGAGTTGGGTGGATAAGTGCGGGGCTTCGTAAGTTTTTCAACTTTGGATGCAGGGCTTCTAGAGTATCCCAGCTTTCTTCGTTGGACTTGGAGTCGGGCGGATGAGTGTGGGACTTCATAAGTTTTTTGGCTTTGGATGGGGGGCTTCTGGAGTTTCCCGGCATTTTTCACCGGACTTGGAGTCGAGCAGATGGAGTCCCTGCATAGGTGGGAAATAGTGTTGCACCAAAAAAAAACTTTAATTATTAAAGGAGAGTCTTATATTATTGGTAGTACATCTTCAGGTTGCTGGCATTCCACAGTCGAGGGTACCGGGTGCCATCGAGTCCAGCGAGATAGTAGGCTCCATGTGGTAGAGCCTCAACCACCTTATAGGGACCTTCCTAGTTCGGAAAAAGTTTGTCGCATTCCTCTAGTTGGGATACTTCTGCTCGCCTGAGAACTAGGTCACCCGGGCGAAATAGCTTAGGCTTGACACAGGAGTTGTAGTTACGAGCTACCTGCTACCGGTATGCTGCCATTCGGAGTCGAGCTTTATCCCTCATCTCATCTAACAAATCCAAGTTGAGAAAAAAGTGGGCAAGATTCTCAGCTTTGTTGTATTGCTCCACCCACAATATGGGCATACCCACCTTCACCAGAGTCATAGCCTCGAAACCAAAAATAAGGCTGAAGGGTGTCTCACTTGTTGCCATCCGAGATGTGATGTGGTAGGCCCATAGTACACTGGGGAGCTCCTCGGCCCATCAACCCTTGGCCTCGTCCAGTGTTGTATGGAGCCCTTGTAGGATGGTCCTGTTGGTCACTTCAGCCTCCCCATTGGTTTGAGGATTAGCCACCGACATGAAACGATGGTGGATGTTGAGGTCGACGCAGAATTTCTCGAAAGCCTGATTATCGAACTGTCGTCCGTTGTCGGTGATGATCGAGTGTGGGAGTTCAAAATGGTAGATGATCGACTTCTAAAAGAAGAATTTGGTCTTGGTCTCGATGATCCATGCTAGGGGCTCGGCCTTGACCCACTTGGTGAAGTAGTTGATGGCCACGATTAGATACTTTCATTGACCGGATGCAGAAGGAAAAGGACCCAGAATGTCCATTTCCCACTGAGCGAACGGCCATGGAGTAGAAAGTTGGGAGAGTAGTATGGCCGACTGATATTGGATGTAGGCATAATGCTAGCAACAGTCACTCTTTCTCACAAAGTCAATGGTGTCTTCTTGTATCGTCTTCCATAAGTATCCCTATCGAAGTGCCTTATAAGCTAGAGTCCTGCCCCCCTCATGATTCCCGCAGATGCTTTCATGTATCTCTTGAAGCACATAGGTGGCTTCTGAGGGCCTCAAGCATTTTAATAAGGGATAGGAATAAGACCTCCGATAGAGCTGCCCGTCCATTAGCACAAAGCACACGGCCTTCTTCTTGAGGAGGCTGACTTCCTTGCGATCCTCAAGCAGGGTACTAGTGGTGATGTATTTGATATAAGGGTCCATCCAGCTCATCTCGGAGGTGACTTGCTGGACCTCTGCTACAAACTCGTAGCTGGGGGTCTCCAGATATTCAATGAAGGTATGCCTTAGTAACGAATCTAGTAAGGTTACCAGCCGGGAGAGGACATTGGTCTAAGCATTCTCTATACAAGGGATGTGGAAAATGCTGAAGTGCTAGAGGTTTGCTATGTACGAGCGTACCTTGTCCAGATACTTCGCCATCATGGGATCTCAAGCTTCATACTCGTCGGAGACTTAGCCCACCATGAGCTGTGAATCCGTGAAGACCTTCAGGTACTTTACACCCAACTCATAGGATACCTTCAATCCCATAAGGAGCGCTTCATACTCAACTTGATTGTTGGTTGCCTTGAAGAAGAAGCACAATTTGTATTCGGCGACGACTCCATCAGAGTTGACAAGGATGAGCCTGGCTCCACTCCCTCCGGCATTGGACATGTCATCAACGTGGAGAATCCACATCATCACTTTTGAGGTTGAGTCTTGCTCGGGCTCAGCTCACTTGTCCATCTCCTCCAAATCCTCGATCGCCTAGGTGCATTCCACCAGGAAATCAGCAAGGACCTAGGCCTTTTGTGCTGGCCTTGGATGGTAGGTGATGTCAAACTCGTTAAGCTTCACCATTCACTTGGCCAGACACCCCGATGTATCTAGACGACTTAGAATGTCTCTCAGGGGCTGGTCGATAAGGACCATAATTGGATGTGCTTGAAAGTAGGGCCCGAGATGCTGCACAGACATGATAAGTGAAAAGATAATCTTTTTAGATCGAGTGTACCTAGTTTTTGCATCACGAAGCAGCTTGCTGGTATCTAGACGAGCTGCTGAGAGCTATCCTTGTTAGTGCAGACCAACATTGAGCTAACGGCCCCAATAAGACCACCAGGTACAGGAGGAGCTCTTCCCTAGGCTCCGGCTTGGATAGCAACGGTGGGGAGACGAGGAGCTTCTTTAGCCCCTCGAAGGCCTCTCGATACTCCTCCGTCCAGGTGAAGTCATGCATCTTACACAGCATCTTGAAGAATGGATGATAGTGCTCGACGGAACGCGAGATAAAATGGCTTAATGTCACGATGCATTCAGTCAAGCACTGAACCTCCTTCTTAAAGACGGGATGTCTCATGTTGATGATCGCCTGGATCTTCTCGAGATTAACCTCTATCCCTTGTTGGGTGACCATGAATCCCATGAATTTTCTTACTGTGATGCCAAATATGCATTTGGTAGGGTTTAGCTTCATCTGGTAGAAGCGAAGGTTGTCAAAGGCCTCCACCAGGTCGGCGATGCAATCTGACTCCTAGCCGTTCATGACGAGCATATCATCCATATAGACCTACATATTACGGTCGATCTGGTCTTTGAAGACCTTGCTGGCTAAGCATTGGTACGTGGCCCCTACGTTCTTGAGGCTGAATGGAATCATCTTGTAAAAGTATGTACCTTTATCAGTCATAAACATCGTGTGCTCCTCATCCTCCGGGTGCCTATGGATTTGGTTGTACTTGGAGAATGCATCCATGAAGCTGAGAAGCTTGTGGCCCGAGATTGCATCCACCAACTGGTCAATCTTGGGAAGCGAGAAGCTATCCTTTCAGTATGCACGGTTGAGGTCGATGTAGTCTACACAGATCCTCCACTTCCTAGAGGCTTTCTTAACCATCACTACATTAGCCAGCTAGTGAAGGTATCATGCCTCATGGATGAAGCCTACAACGAGGAGCTTTTCGACCTCCTCCTCGATTGCCTTATGCCTCTCTGGGGTGAAGCTCCTCTTCTTCTGCCAGACTAGGCAATTATTGGGGTCGACATTCAACTTATGAGTGATTACTTCTGGAAGGATCCCCGGCATGTGTACTGCGATCCAAGCGAAGACATCCGCATTGGCCTGCAAGAAGTTGAGCAGGCAGGATCTTTCCTCCTCGGGCACCAAGGCTCCTATCTGCACAGTCTTCAAGGGGTCCTCTCCTAGAGAAAAAGATAGCAGAGGCTCAACCGATTTACCCTTCAGCTCCAGGTCCGTCGGGCTTGACTGTTGATGGCCAGACTCTGCCTAGCTTCTCGCACTCCCAAGATGGTTTACAGGAAGTGCTGGACCGGCTGTCGGGACCCTCTCATCTCCCCAATCCCTCAAGGAGTTGGAAATTTGATGAGAAGATGTCTGGTAGAGATGGTGGCATCAAGTAGATTAAGTCCGGGGCATCCCAGGATCGTGTTGTAAGGTGAAAGAAGCCTCACAATGATGAATGTTGTCAACATAGTATTTTGTCGATGTGGCATTTCGGCAGTTATTGGGAGTGTAATCTCTCCTTGAACCCCGTTGAGACTCCAGTGAAACTGACCAATGGCATGTATACCAGCTTTATTTGGTCAGTAAATAAGTTCATCCTTGCAAAAGTATCATAGAAAAGGATATCAGCAAAGCTTCCACTATCAACCATAATTCATTTTACAGGATGTTTAACTATCATCATTTCTATGATGGCAGCATCATTATTTGGGTTATCTATCCTAGCCGACCCTTCTCCCTCGTAGGTGAGTACATCATCACTCTCTTCCCTTCCCCTAGCCTTCTTCGAGTTTCTCCTTGCCCCTAGGAGATCATCCCCACTGGCTTCTCGGTGGGCCGATTGTCGATGGCGAGTGACTGGGACTTTTCACTTTGAGCTACTGGGGGAGCTTCTCCCTCCACATACTTTTCAAGGTAGCCATGCCTAATCAGGTCTTCTATTTTCCTCTTCAGGTAGTGGCATTTCTCAGTATCATGGTCATGGTTCCGGTGAAAGCAACAGTAGCGAGACTTGTCACATCTAGCTGACGGCCTCAGCAAGGGAGGTTGACGCAGGAAATGCATGCCCTCGATCTTCATGAGAATCTTTGCTCTCAGGACAAGGTGAAGAGTGAACTTCTCTTCCTTGGTAGGGTCGACCCTGGATCTAAGGCCCGGTCGGGGGGTCAATGTAGCCATTGAGGCTGATGGGCTAGATGCTTCCCCCATGGCCTGCCTCTTTAGTAGCCTCCCGTCCAACCCTCTCCTGGTATGGTCAGCCTCCTACGCACAGATATACTTATGGGCCCGGAGGAGCTTCAAGTAAGTCTTTGAAGACTTTTTGTTGAGAGAGTTGGTGAAGCGAGAGGTCATGAGTCCTCTCTTTAGCCAATGGCGATTGGCTCATCGAGGTGGTATATCTCTAGGGTGGTGGCTTGAACCGGGATACGTAATCCTAGAGGGATTCTCAATCTTGCTGATGGATAGAGAAGAGGCTGTCGGCCTCACATGGTACCTTCCTACATGCATCGAACTGTGCCACGAATCTTTTTTCTAGCTATTCAAAGGAGTCAATGCTCCTAGGCTCGAGTCAAGAGAACCAAGCTCGAGCAGCCTTGCGAAGTGTAGCTAGGAAGGTGACACAGAGGAGGGTGTTAGTAGCCTCTTGGATCCTTATGAGGGTCTTGTAGCTTTCAAGGTGGTCTAAGGGATCGGTTATCCCATCGTAGGGATCAACTTGAGGCATGCAAAACCGATTAGGAATTGGGTCCTCTTGGATTCTGTGAGAGAAGGGGGATGGGTTTTGTAACCAACAGGCTCACTAGGGAAGCCCTGAATCTCTACAAACCAGTGAGATAGATCAGCCAGCTTGTGCTTTTACTCCTCGAGGCACCTTTCTGCTCAACAGTGGATGGCCCTATCTGTGGACCCATTGGTAGAGGCCATCAAGGATGAAGGGAGCACGGAGTGGAAGAACTCTCATCTTAGTTCCCAATCATGTCGATGCTGTCGGCACGAGAGTGCACCAAGGTTTAAGGCTGGGGAGCAGCTCTTCCGGTCGGTCAGGCCATCCTGTTGTTCCTTCTCGATCGCCTACTGGTCTCCCAGCGGGTGAGAGGCCATAGGTGACGATCCCTCTCGAAAAAATCATAGGCTAGTACAGAGATCGGTGGCATGGGTCACCGGCATCCCTGGCTGCAACTGTATTGCTAGGGACTGATGTCACTGATTTAGCTGATGCACCACCACAGCCAAGGCCTGGACCTACTGGGTAAGTGCAACTATGTGGGGGTCCGTTGGAGGTGGTGGTGGTGGAGCGGGGGGCTCCCTCTTCGGGCTCTGCTGGTCACCACAATGAGATGGATCCCTTGCATGGCTAACAGAAGCTTTACATGCATGTGTCATCACCATGGGGCCGTGGTTGTCCATGGGTACTCTTTTAGTAGTTGGGGACTTGTCGTTAGCTCTTTATGTCTGTCCCCTTCCTAGCATGCCAATCTGTTATCACCTAGATCATCGTGGCCCGTAGCTCTGACGTGTTATATGTGCATCGGGCTCCTTCTAGATGCTTGGTCCTCATTCCAGTCGGCTCCTTGATCAACTTGTCTTGTAAAAAAGTAGAGACCCGGGCCGGGGATTTTGGTGGGGACACTCCAATGATCAGTCAGTTGGGGCGATCAAGGAGAATAGAGCCTCTGTGATGGAGGGTTCGAGACACCTCCACATAGAGGAGTAAAATTAGATCTGAGAGATGAAAAAATGAGTGGGGAGTTAGAGAGTAGGGAGGTTCTCTCTGCTGGTTCCTTGCCCTTTTGCCATCTTTGCCTTATCGGTTGTTCATCATCCCTCACCGGAATTCCTTTCTTCCATTTTATATTAGGGAAATGGCCCAGACCAGATCTGGGGCTTCATCGAGACATCACTTTCTTGATACCCTCTTTTGGTGGGATTTTTCCCTGTCAGCGGCCTCTCCCCTATCAAACCGGTCCTTGGAAGGAGATCTTTCTATTGGGGGTGCTCACCGGTATAATACAGGTCTTGTCCCTCTGGTGGAGCTATTTTTCCATGGGAGGTGCGGATGCCATGCCATTGAACCCCGAGCCATGATGGAGCATTTCTATTTCAAGAGGGACTGATGGTGCATTACAGGGTCTAGTGCTTTAATAGGATACTTCTCTTGGGGAAGATACAGGCAACATGTCATGGGAACTGGATCCTCGGTTGCATGGCAGGGGGCACAGGCAGCGTGCTACAGTGCTTGGAACCTGGTGGAGTATGCATCGCACAGAGGGTGGAGTATGCATCGCACAGAGGGTGCAGGTGGTGTGTTGCAGTGCCTAGGACCTCCGGTAGGGTACGGCCACCTTCTGAAGGTTGTAGGTAGCATGTAGCTCCCAATCCATGGCTTGAATTCCTTTGGTCTTCTTTCCCTCGCTCCTGGTTGATCCCCTAGCGGTTGATGATGCCTCTTGGTCTTAGGCAGTGATTGTATCATGGAAAGTGGGAGCTCTATTTCGGGAGCTCAACCTCAGATAGAGGGAGCATGACCTCGACCGAGAGCTCGACATCAAATAGGAACTGACCTCGATCTGGGGCTCAACCTCGGATGGCGGGAGCATGACCTCGATCAAGATTTTGACCTTGGATGGGAGTTGATCTCGGCTGGGGGCTCACCTTGAAAGGTGAGAGCATGACCTCAGCTGGGAGCTCGACCTCGGATGGCAGGAGCACGACCTCAATTGAGGGCTCCACCTCGGATAGGGGGAGCATGACCTCGGTTGAGAGCTCGACCTTGAATGGGAGCTGACCTTGACCAGTGGCTCGACCTCAGATCCTCATTTGGTCATTGCATCCAGGTGGCATCTTCTGCCAGCATGGCTGCCAACTGGGTCCAACACGGGTTCCACATCAGCAATTATACCACATCACCCAAGAAACATGCTAGGCTATCAGATTGTACAACAAGCCCAGTAGACCATGATAATAGATCGTACATCACCCATAGATCATGAGAAACGTCCTTATGGATCATGTGAAATATGGCACACGAGATCTCGTGGGTACATTGCACACCCGTGCAACCTAGACCATATGCATGTGCATCTGGGCCATTCTCCTGCTTGGATTGTGGATGCTATAAGCTTGGGCCAGGCCTAGTTTCTTCTTGTGCTAGATCTCCTAGATCATAGGTGTTGCCGCCAAGATCGTCGTGGCCCATAGCTGAGGTCAAGGTCAGAGCTCACATCCACCTTGCAGGATCCTGCTCAGTCGCCCGAACCTGCAAAACAAGGGTTAAAGACCCGGGCCAGAAATTCTGGCGGGGGCACTCTGACGGTCAAGTCAGTGACGATCCACGGGAACAGATCCTCCTAGTCGATTCCCTAAGATGGACTCCATGTTAGGAGGAGTGAGTGATGTGTGAGTGGGGTGCAACCAAGCTAGGAAATGTGGTGGCCGAGGTGAACTGGAGCTGGATGGCTATGTCCGGGCGATCCTTCCCGCGGATCCTCGGTAGCCTTGAATTCTCAGTCTCCTTAGTGGTTCTCCTGTGTGGCCTCTTCTCCCTCACTTGCTTGGATGTTTCTAGCTTAACTTGCTTAGTTTCAGCTTACCCCCCCCGCTGCGAGTGTCGAAGGTTCTTTTAAGTCCAGGTGATTGTTGAATGCCTACCTTGGTATCTCTCCCATGCTAGTAGGCACCTGCGGCGATGTTCCATGCCGTGGACAGGACGAGTTTCCTGGTTCGTGATAAGAAAAGCTACCATGCATTCTGCCATTCTTTCTGGCCACTCCATTCCGAAAACCTTGGTAGGGCCTCGATCGGGGGACCGTCACCCCCGGGATTCGAATCCCCTAGTTGACTTTTTCTTCTGGGTGATGCAAGCGGTTGGTGGAGAGAATGGCACCTCGGTCAGGGAGCTTCTTTTTCTTTTGGTGTAAGTGGTTGCTGCAGACAATTATTATGGCTTGATGGGTGCTTCCTCGTAGTCCTCGGGCGGCTCGCCAGTGCCTTGAGAGGGTGGCATCACCCCCTCGATGGCTAGTGCCATTATCCGAGGTGGAGGCCGAACTGAAGAGTTGGGACTCGACTCCGAGGGGCTCGGCCTCAAAGGGGCTCCACTTTGGTGGAGGAGGGCTGGGCTTGACTCCGAACCAAATGGGCTCGACTTTGAGGGGGCTCGACCCGGAGGAGGGCTAGGCTCGACTCCTGCACAAAGGGCTCAACCTCAGAGGGGCTTGACCTAGTGAAGGGGAGCAGGGCTCGACTCTGGCCCAGGAGGCTCGACCTCAGAGGGGCTCAATCTGGTGGAGGAGGTCAGTACACGACTCCAGCCTAGAGGACTCGACCTCTGAGGGGCTCGACCTAGTGGAGGAGGGTTGGGCTCGACTCCGGTCCAAGGGGTCAGCCTCGGAAGGGCTCGATCTGGTGAAGGAGGTCTCTCGGCTTCGACCTAGGCATCCCAGTCTTGCGGGTGCCAACCTAGCAGAGGACGGAACTCAACTTCGTTGGGCCGCCCCGACATTCTGAGGGAGCTCGGCCCGGCAAAGGAGTCCGAGGAGGAGTGTCCACCATGGCAACTTTTTCTGACATGGCATCTGACAGGGATTACACGTCAGCTTCTTGCCACATCATTTGCCCCCCACTCCTGAGTCCCGTTGGCACGGGGCACTCGGGGTGAAGGGAGTAAATGCAATGTTAACGTGGAAAGGTGAGAATCCGGTGCAATGATGGCCACGATCGCCGATACTTAGTGAAGCGATTTCTTCAGCCTACCCGAGAGAGCCATGTGGATACGTCCGAGGAGTAGTTATTGCGGGCACAGAATTTAGAGCAGCCATAGTCGAAGCCAGATGCCAGCCTTGCCGATTGATGACACGTGGCACAGATCTGACGGTGGGGATCTATAACGGTATGGTCGGGCACCGGTCCTTCGAAAGGAAAGGCAACCTTTTCCAAAACATACCTTCTTTCAAATCCTACGTGCCCGCCATCATACCGAGGTTCTTCTTTCGCTCCCCCAGCCATTTTTGTCTTTCCAAGTCCACAGTAGGTTAGTCTCCTTCCTCCCTGTCCCAGTCAAGTAGAGTCTACCTCAGGGCCAAGTTCTTCCCTGGACTCTCGTCCATCTTCTCCTTCTTTTTATTTCTTTCCTTGCATTGGTTGCTGATGTTTCATTTGGTGCAGATTGGTGCCGAGCTTCTCCTGATAAGGGACTGCTACAGAATTTGGTTGAAGAATGACTAGCAGCGAGTAATGGAGGTTGAGTCCCTGAAAACCGAGCTGAAGGAGAAGAATGACCTCTCCTGGGAGCTCGGATTGAAGAACAAGGAGCTCTAGAAGGAACTTGCGAGCACCGAGAGGCATTCGAAAGAGCTTCAGAAGAGTCTTGAATAGGAATGGGGCCGATCAAGGAGCAAGGTTGAGGAGCTCACTGCCACTGAAAAGAGGTTGACTGAGTTCAATGCCGAGGCTGTCCGGTAGAAGGGGCATGCTCAGTTCCTCCAGGCCAAATTGGATGCGACGAGGGAGAGGCTGGTCGCCACCGAGGAGAAGGCCATAGCTGCTGAGAAGGAAGCAGCGGCGGCGGTCGAGTCGGCGAAGTCGGCAAGAAGGTAGGACACCGAGGTGAAGGAGGTGAAGGAGGTTGAGGAGGCCATGGCAAGGTATAGGGCCTAGAAGGAGTTCACCACCGAGTTCCATGAGATGACGTCAGACTCCTTCAAGGGCTTCATGTACCTGCATTCCAAGATTAAGGGCTTCATCTCGGACAAGGGTCGAAGCTTCCTCAGGTACCCCAGGGCTTCTAACATGGAGCCAGCCCCAAATTCGGGCTCTGATGAGGAGCCGGTGGCAGACTCCGAGCCTGCCCTGCTAGCGATGGCCGTCGAAGTGAAGCTGCACAGTCCGAGGCCCCAGAGGATGACATCCTGGAAGAGCGCGGTCACGGGAAGGGGCCATTCGATTAGACCCTCCTTGCATTTTTTTCTTTTCTGCTTTTGGCCTGGACTGCTCGGCATGTTGGGGGCCTAAGAACACTTGTAATGAACATTTGGTTTTTAATGAAATGAACATTTTCATCCATCTCGGCTTGGGGCTTCTTTTCCTCTCTTTTTCCTTCTCTCTTTTTTTTAACATCTGATGAAGTCAAAGAGGGTTTTCACAGCATGTTAAGTCATTTCCACTTTGCTCTTGAATGCCTTGGAAGTGGATGAATGTTGCTGAGTGCCGAAGAGCTGGGCTCAAAGCTTCAGTGCCGGAGAGTTGGGCTCCGGGCTTTGGTGCTGAAGAGCTGGACTCAAAGCTTCAACGCCGGAGAGCTGGGCCCTGGGCTTTGGTGCCAGAGAGCTAGGCTCAGGGCTTCAGTGTCAGAGAGCTGGGCTCCGGGCTTGAGTGCTGGAGAGCTAGGTTCAAAGCTTCAGTGCCAGAGAGCTGGGCTCCGGGCTTTGGTGTTGAAGAGCTGGGCTCAAAGCTTCAATGCTGGAGAGCTAGGCCCTAGACTTTGGTGCCGGGAGCTGGGCCCCGGGCTTGAGTACTGGAGAGAGTGGGATCCGGGCTTTGGTGCCGGAGAGCGTGGGATCCGGGCTTTGGTGTCGGAGAGCGTAGGATCCAGGATTTGGTGCCGGAGAGCGTGGGATCTAGGCTTTAGTGCTGGGGAGCTTGGCTTCTAGACTTGAGTGCCGAAGGGCTGAGCTCTGATCTTCAGTGTCAAAGGGTTGGACTCCGGTCTTCAGTGCCAGAGGGTCGGACTCCGATCTTCAGTGCTGAAGGGTCGGAATCCGGGCTTGGGCGTGCCGGACCTTGGGTTAGGCAGCGACATCCCTACAAGGCAAAAATTGTTTGCACAAAAGGGCATCTTTATTATTATCAAGAAAAGGCCTTACATTACTGATGGTATATCCTTAGATTGCAGGCGTTCTATATCCGCGAGAATCTGGCATTGTCCAGACTCGCGAGGTAGTAAGCCCCATGTGGGAGAGCTTCACCACCTTGTAGGGGCCTTCCCAGTTTGGTGAGAGTTTGCCGCACTCTCGAGGTTGGGATGCCTCAGCTCGGTGCAGCACCAGGTCTCTAGGGCGGAAGACCTTCGACTTCACTCACGGGTTGTAGTACCGAGCTACACGCTATCGGTAAGCTGCCATCCGAGTCGGGCCTTGTCTCTGGTTTCCTCGAGGAGATCCAGGTTGAGGAGAAGGCGTGCAGGGTTCTCTACTTCATTATACTGCTGTATCCGTAGTGTGGGCATGCCAAGCTCAATTAGGACAATGGCTTTTGAGTCGAAGGTGAGGTTGAAGGGTGTTTCATCCGTTGCCATCCTGGGCGTTGTGTGGTAGGCCCAGAGAATGCTGGGAAGTTCTTCTGCCCACCTACCCTTGGCTTGGTCCAGCCTGATCCTGAGTCCCTAGAAAATGGTCCAGTTGGTTACTTCGACTTCCACATTGGTTTGGGGATGAGCAATCGAGGTGAAGCGGTGCTGGATGCCGAGCTCGGCATAAAATTCTTCAAACTCCCAGTTGTTGAACTGTCACTTGTTATCAGTGATGATGTTGTGGGGAAGCCCAAAGCAGCAGATGATCGACTTCCAGAAGAATTGGCGAACCTTGGCTTCCGTGATCCATGCTAGTGGCTCCGCTTCTACCCACTTGATGAAGTAGTCGATGACCACTATCAAAAACTTCTGCTGCCCTGGTGCAGGGAAAAATGGACCAAGGATGTCCATTCCCCACTGGGCGAACGGCCATGGGACGGAGAGTTTGGAGAGGGGCGCCACTGGTTGACGCTGTATGTGGGCATGGCGCTGGCACCTGTCGCACCTCTTTACGAAGTCAGCGGCATCCTCTCTCATAGTCTCCCAGTAGTAACCTTGATGGAGGGCCTTGTACGCCAGCCTCCTCCCCTCGATGTGGTTCCCACAAAGGCCTTCGTGGATCTCCTGGAGCATGAAGGCTGCCTCTACAGGTCTCAGGCACTTCAAGAGTGGATAAGAATAGGATCAGCGATAGAGTTGTCCTTCCATGAGGATAAACCACGAGGCCTTCTTTCTGATAAGGCCCGCCTCTGCTCGATCTTCTGGCAGAGTGCCATCAGTGATATATCTGATGTACCTATCCATCCAGCTCGGCTCTAGGGTGACTGCTGCACCTATGTGGGAGCTTCGTTGCTTGGACTTTCGAGGTACTCGATATGGGCGCGCCCTAGTGATGAGTCTGGCAAGGTCGCGAGTCTGGATAGTGTATCGATGTGAGCATTCTTACCTCGGGTGATATGAAAGATGCTGAAGCATCAAAAACCTGCTGTGCTCGAGCAGACCTGCTCTAAGTACCTTATCATCTGGGGGTCTCTTGCTTCATATTCTCCGGAGACTTGTTCGGCCACCAATTGGGAGTCGATGAAGACCTTCAGGCTCCTTACATCCAGCTCACAAGAGATCTTGAGGCCTACGAAGAGTGCTTCGTATTCCACCTAATTATTTATCACGACAAACTTGAAACGGAGTGCGCATTCAGCTACAACTCCATCGTTGTTGGCAAGGATTAAGCCTGCACCACTTCTGCCTGCATTGGACGCGCCGTCAATGTGGAGGATCCAGGGCTCCTCCTCTGCATCGGGCTCCTCTTGATGCTCCGGTATCGTCTACTCCGGTTCTTCGACGAGTCCCGCACACTCGACCAGGAAGTCGGCCAGCACCTGGGCCTTCTGGGATGATCTCGGCTGGTACACGATGTCGAGCTCGCTGAGCTTTAGTGCCCACTTGGCCAAGCATCCAGATGTGTCGGGACGATTGAGCACAGCCCTCAAGGACTAGTCCATCAAGATCACAATTGGATGTGCTTGGAAGTACAGCCTAAGATGTTGAGCATACATGATAAGTACAAAAATGAGTTTTTTAGTTCGGTTGTACCTGATCTCAGCATCCCAGAGGAGCTTGCTGGTGTAGTACACCGGCATTTGGGACCCGTCCTGACGGATAAGGACCAAACTGACGGCTCCAATGGTGACTGCCAGGTATAGCAGGAGTTCCTCTCCCATCTCTGGCCTGGAGAGCAGGGGTGGTGATGCCAGGAAGTCTTTGAGCTTCTTGAAGGCCATCTTAAACTCCTTAGTCCAGGTGAAGTCATTCATCTTGCATAGCACCTTGAAGAAGGGGAGGCAGTGATCTGCCGACCTCAAGATGAATCAACTCAATGCAGCGACCTGACCCATTAGGCGCTGGACCTGCTTCTTCGAGGTTGGGTGCTCCATGTCGATGATCACTTGGACCTTCTCCGGGTTTGCCTCGATCCCTCTTTGGGCCACCATGAAGCTGAGAAACTTCCCTGCTGCTACCCCGAAGGCACACTTTATCGGGTTCAGCTTCATCTTGTGATCGCAGAGGTTGTGGAAGGCTTTCGCGAGGTCGGCTACATGGTCCGAACTCGACTTGCTCATGATGAGCATGTCATCCATATAGACCTGCATGTTCTTGCCGATCTGGTCTCTAAAGACCCGGCTGACTAGGTGCTGGTATGTGGCACCAGCATTCTTCAAGCCAAACGGCATCATTCGATAGCAGTACATCCCTCGGTCGGTGATGAAGGCAGTGTGCTCCTCGTCCTCTGGGTGCATCCGGATCTGATTATATCCAGAGAATGCATCCATAAAGGAGAGTGAGCGATGCCCCGAGGTGGTGTCCACTAGTTGGTCGATCTTCGACAGAGGGAAGCTATCCTTTGGACAGGCTCGGTTGAGGTCGGTGTAGTCTACACAGATCCTCCACTTCCCATTATTCTTCTTTACCATGATCATATTTGCCAGCCAGCTTGGATACTGCACCTCCCAAACAAAGCCGGCTACGAGGAGTTTGTCCACCTCCTCATTGATTGCCTTTTGCTTCTTCGGTGCAAAACTTCTCTTCTTCTATCGAACAAGGCGATACTTCGGGTCGATGCTTAGCTTGTAGGTTATGATTTTTGGTGGGATCCCGGGCATGTCAGCCGCTGTCCAAAAAAACACATTGGCATTCACCCGGTGAAACTCTAGAAGGTGGGCCCATTCATCATCTTGTAGCTGCCCCTTGTTCTGAACCATCTTCGTCGGGTCGGTTTCGAGGGGATACGATAGCAGGCGTTCGACCGGGCCACCTCTGGGGTCCTGTACCCTTTGGTTGAGGTCGTCTGTGCTAGGGTCATCCTCAGCAGCCTTGGCCCCACGGACGGTTTGGAGGCAATGCTGAATGGGCTAAAGTGCCTCCCTCATCTCCCCGATGCCAAAGGGGGTTGGGAACTGCACCAACAGCCGCTTTATGGAGATGACCGCGTTGAGCAGGTTGAGTCCGGGTCAGCCAAGGATCATGTTGTAAGTTGAAGGGAGCCTAACAACCATGAACATCATCATGATGGTACTCTGCCAGAGTGGCGTCCCGGCAGTAACGGGAAGAGTAATCTCCCCTTCAACCCCTACGGAGTCTCCCGTGAAACCAATAAGGGGTGTATGCACGGGTCTGAGCTGAGCAGGGGAGAGATTCATCATGGAGAAAGCATTATAAAAAAGCATGTCCGTGGAGCTTCCACTATCAATCATGATGCATTTTACTGGATGTTTTGTGATCATCATCTTGATGACCACCGCATCATTGTTTACATTTTTATTTTCATCCGCCCTTCCCTCGCAAAGGAAAGTACATTCTCAAAATTCCCCTCACCCCGGGCCTTCTTAGAAGCATGCTTGACTCCCCAGCATATCATTCCCACTGACTTCTCGGTAGGGTGGTTGTCAATGATAAGGACCGGAGGGAGCGCGACGAGCACCTGAGGTTCCGTAGGGGGTCTGCCCCTAACAAACCTTTCGAGGTAGCCCCTCTTTATGAGCTCTTCAATTTCTCTCTTGAGGTTGCGGCACCCCTCGGTGTCGTGGTCGTAGTCGCGGTGAAAGTTTCAGTATTTTGTTCTATCACGACCATTGGACGGCCTCAATAGAGATGGGCACCTCAGATAGTGCTTGCCCTCGATCTCTATGACGATCTTCGCCCTCGGGACGAGAAGAGGAGTGAAGCTCCCTTCTGGGATGGGGTCTTTTCTCTGCTTCGACCTCTAGCAGGAGTCCGGCGTGGCTAGTTCGAGCTTCTACGTCCCAGAGGTCTCCTCGGGAGATGGCTTCTTTGGAGGCCTTCCGTCCAACTCCCTCCTCGTCCGATCCACCTCCTTGGCATGGATGTACTTCTGGATTTGGAGGAGGAGCTCAGAATAAGTCTTGGAGGGTTTTTTGTCAAGAGAGTAGGTCAAGCGGGAGGTCCTGAGCCCTCTCTTCAATGCTAGCATGGCAACTGGCTCATCAAGATTATAGATCTCCAACGCGACAACCTTGAAGCGGGCCACGTAGTCCCGTAGGGTATCGCAGTCCTATTGCCGGATGGAGAAGAGGCTGTCTGCTTCTCGTGGCACCTTCCAACAGGCATCAAAGTGGGCCACAAACTTCCACTCCATCTGAACGAAAGAGCCGATGCTTTCGGGCTCAAGGTGGGTGAACCAGATCCGAGCCGCCTTCTAGAGGATTGCTGGGAAGGCAATGCAAAAAAGGGCATCGGTGGCCCCTTGGATTTTCATGAGGGCCTTGTAGCTTTCCAAGTGGTCTAGGAGGTGGGTGGTCCCATCGTAGGGATCCACTTGCAGCATACGGAATCGACTGAGAATCGGTTCCTCTTGGATCTCTCGGGAGAAGGGGGACAGGCATCATAGCTCGCTGGCTCGTCAGTAGAGCCCTGCATATTTGCAAACTGGCAGGATAACTCCCCTAGCTTGTGCTCGTGCTCCTCCAGGCGTTTCTCGACTGTGTGCCTAATGGCCTCGTCGATCAAAACCTCCATCGAGGTTGAAGGAGATGGAGAAGGTGATGTGGGTGGACGGTGTCCATGAAGGGGGGGTCTTGCCATTTTGACCTCGACGAGGTTTGGCTATTACCCGCTCGAGGGTTGGGGACCGGCTCTCCCTATCAGCAGATCCGGCCCGTTGTCTCTTTGTCGGAGTCAAGTGACTACCCCATTGATCGGTGATGGCCCGTGGCTACGAAGGCCTTCCTTGGAAGGAATGCAGGCTATCGCGGGGTGCTGCGGCATGGACCACGGGGGTCCCTTGCTGCTGGTGGGTAGCCAAGGACCGTTGCTGGTACTGGAGTTGGTGCACTGCCGTGGTGAGGATCTGCATCTACTGGAGGAGTGCGGCCAGCTAGATATCCGTCGAAGGTGGTTGAGCTAGAGCGGGGAGCTCCCCTTTTGGACTGTGCGGGTCCCCTCAAGAAAGGGGATCTCCCGCATGGCTGGTGGAGGCTTCTCTCGCTCGCGTCGTCACCATCCTCCCGGTAAGCGCTTGCAAGGGGTTTAGGTTGGATCAAGATGCATCCTGCCATTCCCCCTACCTGTCGTGCCAATCTGTTGCCGCCAAGATTGTCGTGGCCCGTAGCTGAGGTTGAGGTCAGAGCTCACATCCACCTTGCGGGATCCTACTCAGTCACCCGAACCTGCAAAACAAGGGTTAGAGACCTGGGCCTGGAATTTTGGTGGGGCCACTCCGACGGTCAAGTTAGTGACGATCTAGGGGAACAGATCCTCCTGGTCGAGCCCCTGAGATGGACTCCATGCTAGGAGGAGTGAGTGATGTGTGAGTGGGGTGTAAGCAAGCTAGGAAAGGTGGTGGCCGAGGTGAACTAGAGTTGGATGGCTGTGTTCGGGCGATCCTTCCCGCGGATCCCCGGTAGCCTTGAATTCTCAGTCTCCTTGGTGGTTCTTTTGTGTGGCCTCTTCTCTCTCACTTGCTTGGGTGTTTTTAGCTTAACTTGCTTAGTTTCAGCTTACCTCCCCATTGGTGGTGTCGAAAGTTCTTTTAAGTCTAGGTGATTGTTGAACGCCTACCTCGGGATCTCCCCCATGCTAGCAAGCGCATGCAGTGGTGTTTCGTGCCATGGATGGGATATCTTTCCTAGTTCGTGATAAGAAAATCTACCATGCATTCTGACATTCCTTCCGGTCTCTCCATTTCGGGAAACTTGGCAGGACCTCGATCGGGGGACCGCCGCCCCTGGGATTCGAATCCCCTAGTTGACTTCCTCTTCCGGGTGATGCAGGCGGTTGGTAGAGAGCATGGTGCCTCGGTCAGGGAGCTTCTTCCTCTTCTGGTGTAAGTGGTAGCTAGGGACATTTATTATGGCTTGATGGGTGCTTCCTCATAGTCCTCGGATGGCTCGCCGATACCTTGAGAGGGCGGCATCACCCCCTCGGTGGCTAGCACCATTGTCCGAGGTGGAGGCCGAACTGAAGAGCTAGGACTCGACTCTGAGGGGCTCGACCTCAAAGGGGCTCCACTTTGGTGGAGGAGGGCTAGGCTCGACTCCAGACCAAAGGGGCTCGACTTCGAGGGGGCATGACCCGGAGGAGGGCTAGGCTCAACTCCTGCACAGAGGGCTCGGCCTTATAGGGGCTTGACCTAGTGGAGGGGAGCAGGGCTCGACTCCGGCCTAGGGGGCTTGACCTCGGAGGGGCTTAATCTGGCGGAGGAGGTCAGTATGCAACTCTAGCTTAGAGGGCTCGATCTCGGAGGGGCTCGACCTGATGGAGGAGGACTGGGCTCGACTTCAATCCAGGGGGCTCAGCCTTGGAGGGGCTCGATATGGTGAAGGAGGTCGCTCGGCTCTGGCCTAAGCATCCAGGTCTTGCGGGTGCCGACTTGGAGGAGGATGGAACTCAACTTCGATGGGCCGTCCCGACATTCTGAGGGAGCTCGGTCCGGCAAAGGAGTTCGAGGAGGAGTGTCCACCATGGCAGCTTTTTCTGACATGGCATCTAATAGGGATTACACGTCAGCTTCTTGCCACATCAATAGGTTTCATTCTAGTGGGCTGAATCTATATGTTTTTCTTTAACAATCTTCACCTTAACTTAATATTCGGCCTCCATCTAACTTTAAGAGCTCTTGAAGTATCCCGTTCTCATATTCTAGGATAAACACCTACTACTCATGGATGGATAAACATGAAAGTCGAGCCAGGCTAGTCGATCCTATCTCTATCATGTGCTGTGCTTATCTTGACATGAGACCTGCTCAAAAAAATCTTTTATGGTATTAGAAATTTCAAAGTGCGATATCGCCTATCATTCTTTTGAATCTCTCATCTTGTACTGATCCACCTAATTCCAGAGCTTTATCCACTATAAAAAAAATTATTATTAGTGATAGCTAATTACCATCATTAATAGTAGTTTTGCCTTCATTAATAATTTGACTGAAATACCTTTATCACTAATTACAATTATTGGTGATGGCAAAACAAGCCGTCGCTAATAATCGTTATTAGAAACATCTATTAATGATGATAATTACCATCGCTAATAATATTTCAAGTTTTTAAAAAATAATTTAATTAAAAAATATATTACTAACTAAAATTCTCCATTGGTACCAATCCATGGCTCTCAGTAATAAATCTTTAGCGACGATAATTATTATCACTAAAACCATCACTAATAATTTTTTTATTTTTTATAAAAGTAATAATTATTTTTTAAAAAAACTTATTTTAACCTTCATAACAAACAATTATAGTTCTAAATCTTGTTATAAGTAAATTAACAATTAAAAACCACAATTATAAATAAAAAAATCTAATTATATTATATTAAAAATATAAATTATACAAATTTACACTACTTTACAAGTAAAAAAATAAATATATAATATCAAAATAAAAGAAAATCATGTAATATCCTTATCATCATCTTTCTCCTACTCCTACTCCTGTATATCCTCTACAGCAGCCGATGGATGAGATTCGGATGTCCCAACATCTTGTAATGAAGAAAAATTAAACATTATTCGTATTTTTTTTATACAAAGGCATATTTAATAATATAGAGGCATAATTTTTGATATGTTCCTTCGATTTTCAAACAAATTATTTCTACTTGTTCTATTTGATGATACAGAGCTATAGTCATCCCGGCCTATCAATTGGTCATAGAGGGCCTCTTATACATCCGCCCACATCTAGTGATCCTAAAAGACTTCCAGTCTATTGGTGAGTTGGAACTAGAGTGCTCTCTGGTAGACTCTCTAAGACTATATAGCCTATCTAAAAGCCTACATGTGGCCATCTCCTTGAAGGTTGGATGGCCAATCTCCTTGGCCTGAGGAGTCTCGAATCGATAGTAATCCTGTAAATAGAAGCAAGCTTATATTAAAAAAATAAAATATAAATATTTTATATATTTAAAAAATAAAATATATTTGACTTACCAAGAATATCTTTCAAGCTACATCATAAGTTCTCGATGGCCAATTAGAGAATTCGTTTACCAGTCCTGGCATTAATTGGTGAATAATCCCAATAACCACCCGAGAAACTCAAAGCTCTTTAAATATTTTACAAAATTAAAATTTAATAATAAGTGTTGACTTTAAAATGATTAAATTTTAAATATATTAATATAAATATATAGCACTTATAAGTAGCTCTGAATGTGGATGATCTCTCTATCCTCTGGCCAAGTTAGAGGGTTTGCGAGCCATGCAGGTTCTTGACCATGGAGCTAGTCTAAGAGCCGGTCACTACTCCGTGTGATTATGGGGTCACTGGTGATTCCACGTCCTCCGTACTTAATCAAAGAGCATCGAATATAAAGAATATTATATTAGATAATAAAGTATAAAATGATATAAATAGATATCTAAAGTTTAGAGTTTTTCGTATGGTATAAGTGGCATAGAACCATGCAAGCTAGTAGTATGATTGCTCTCTTCTCGAGAGCTATGTCCTCTAGAGCTCTTTTCTCAACTATCATAGCTCTGACCTCTGGAAGACATGATTTATAATCTTTAAAAATAAAAATAAATTGATTTATCAAATTAATTATACAATTATGGGTGGCAATGTAAAATTTAAAAATAATTACAAAGGAAACAGGTAGAAGAAATTAGAAGCTAGATATACCAAATTGGTCAATAAAAAGGTTTCTTTAGGTATACTTTAGATACTACAATCCTCTGCAACTCCATCATTTGATCGGCGATAATATCAGTGATGCAACTATCACACTAGCCATTCTCGATACCTTCTATTCCAAGATGAGCATCCATCATTATGCCTTGGTGCACAAAGCAGCTTAGAGCCCTAGCTTATGCTTTGCATGCCAAGATATAAATCTCATTCATACAAAATATATCCATGCATACCTAATTTATTAATTAATTAAATTAATATCTAATTAATTAAATAAATAAATAATAAATATAAGATAAATAAATAAATAAATAAACATGTGTCTAATTAATTAAATAGATAATTAATTAATTTAATATTTTATTAATTAAATAACTAAATAATTAATCATTATATCTGTGTGCTTGTGAATTCCTTCTTTATGCTATCTTATCTGCTCGACTGTTGACTTCATTCATTATGAAGATTCTAACTCTTTTTTATTTTTAGTTATATCATTTATATCATGGATTGGCTTAATATTACCAAATATAATTTATGGTAGTGAATTAATTTATATTTCAATGTATATGAACTATTGATTTTATTTAGTTCATATGCATTAAAACATGAATTAATCCATGACTAAATATCACACTTAGTGATATTAGGCCAGCACATGATCGTACAAATGATGTAACTAAAGATAAAAAAATGTGTTAGAATATCCATAGTGAATGAAGTCAATAACAAGCTAGTTACCACTTAGCCCTTGCGAGAGGGCTAATTGCCTTGGACACTGGTTGGGACTTAAGACAAGAGTGCACAGGATCTCGACTATTGACCTTATTCACTATAGAGATTCTAACTTTTTCTTTATTTTTAGTTACAGCATTTGCTTCATGGACTGGCCTAATATTATCAAGTACAATATCTGTTCATGGATTAATTCATATTTCAATGTATATGAACTGTTGACTTTGTTCAATTCATATGTATTAAAATATGAATTGATCCAGGATCAGAGATTGTACTTGATAATATTAGGCTAGTCCATGATCATACAAATGATGTAACTAAAGATAAAAAAAAAAAAGTTAAGATCTCTATAATAAATAAAGTCAAAAACGAGTTAGTTGCCACTCGACCCTTTCATGAGGGCTAGTTGCCACTTGGCCCTTGCATGAATGAAGTCGACGTAAATTCATCAATAATAATGGTTCATGTACACTAAAACATCATAATACATAAGGATGACGAGGAGCACAAGTGTCGGCCTCTTTTATACGAGGTTGTTAAGATAAGAGTCACACTCCTACTCACAAGCAAATGGAGGAGAAAGCTGGTGGGTCAAGGATAAAGTTAAAGAAGTCAATAAACTATTCCCTACATATCTCAGGGATGGTACTATCGACTATCGTAGTGATTCCATTAAGGCCTCTTCACCAAATGCTAAATCCCGCTGGAGAAGGAGCAGGATAATGAAGCATCATCTCTAACTTTATCCTTCGACCAGTGACAGTACCAGCAATATAGCTGGAGCACCAGCCATTTCCAATACCTTCCATTCCAAAGTGAACATCTATCATTATGCCTTCGTACCAAAATAGCTTGGGGCCTTTGCTTGTGCTCTACATGCCAAGACCTAAATCTTATGCATATAGGATATGCATCCATGGACACCTAATTAATTATTTATTTAATTAAATTTATACTAATTAATTAAATAAATAACCAATAAGTATATGATAAACATCTAATTAATTAACTAACTAATTAATTAATCAATCAACTAAATATCTAATCAATTAAATCAATAAAAAAATATCTAATTAATTAATTAACTATTCAAATAAATTTAATTAACATAAAAAAATTATCTTTAATGATGGCTTTGGCACCTCCGCCAATACTTATAATGCAAGACAGATCCCATAGATGGCAGGCCCCATAGATGGGGATGTTATATCCAGCATTTAGGAAGGGACTGAGATGCCAAAATGGATGCCAGCATGGGAGGGTGGCGCATGGCTACAGGGAGGGCGAACAATCATGGGAGAAAGAACTGCCATGAGAGGAAAAATGACCATCAGAATAATAATGCAAGGTCATCGAGAGGAAGAATGACCGTGAGAACATTGACGCAAGCCACGAGGAGAGCGAACAGCCATGGGAGAAAGAATGGTTGCAAAAGGAAGAACAATCGCTGGAATAGTGGTGCAGGGCCTCCTGGAGTAAAAACGACCACCAAAATACTGGCACAGGGCCTCAAGGAGGAAGAATGGCCGTGGGGAGGTCGGATTCGAGCAGGAGGAGGGTGAATGGCCATGGGAATAGTGATGTAGGCTCGTGGGAAGGAAGAACGGCAATAGGAACATTGATGCAGGGCCATGGGGAGGTCAGATTTGAGCAAGGGGAGCATAGCACAGAAAGGAGGGAATAGGTGATGGGGAGAAGAATGGCCATTTTGGAAAAAAAACTTGGCAAATCACTTGCAAGTGGGGTTATTGACCATTTTTAGCAACAGCTTTTAGCAACAACAAACATAGTTGTTGCTAAAAGTAGCCAATAAAATTTTGAGAAATGAGAACTTATTAGTGATGGCCAGTGATAATTGCTAATAACAAATCAGCCATCACTAATAGATTTTTCAATAAAAAAATAAAATTTAAAAATTATTAGAGGCCATCACTAATAACCAATTCAGTCATCATTAATATATTTTCAAGCAAGAAAATAATTAAAATTTAAAAATTATTAGTGATGGCAATCACCATCACTAATAATTCTTAATCCATCACTAATAATGTTCAAACAAAAAAAATAAAATTTATTAGCTAAATGTGCCCTCGCTAATCGTATTAGCAATAGCTTATTTTCCTATCATTATTTTTGGTAGCTAAAAATCCTTATTAGCGATGGCTAATTTGTTGTCATTAATATGCATTTTTCTTATAATGACCTCGCACTAGGCTCTTATCCACATCAGGAACTTCCTTTTACACTAGACTTCCTATCAAGAGGTAATATCCTCCATACTTTTTTTTCTTGTAAGACAATCCTACTATCATGGATATCCTTCAGGATTCCATCATTGACTCTTCATGTGTAGTCGTTTAAATCTAGTTTACTCAATGAGATTAAATTCTTACTGAAACAGGGTATGTATCGAACCTCACCTAGTTTTCTCGATGTTCCATCATGAAAGTTTAAGCTATTTGTCTCTTAGCCCTTGATCATGCAGCTCGATCCATCTGGTTGGTGAATAGCACCCTATCTACTCTTAGATAATTGAACAATTCCTTTATGTAATACATATAATAGAAATATTTAGAATCTAGAATCTATTATTGGGAAGGAGATATTTCATCAGATATCATAAGTACATAATCATATCTGTCATCATCGCTACCATCGGCTACCGCTATAATAGCCTTCATCCGATCTTTGAGTTATGGATAATCTAAAACACGATACCCTAACTCGTTGTACTGGTAGTACTTGATCTTGCTTGCATTCTTCTAAAACTTAATAAGCAGAATGAATTAATTTAAAAGATAACTAGATAATACATCTCAGGGTTTAGGAATCCATTCTACTTATTAATAGATTTTGGTATTTATTCATACAAAAGGTTTATGATTAATTGGTGTTTGTATGTAACATATCTCTATCTGAGTATGAACCGTATCCCCAGGATCATGACATATCTCTTTATAAGTATAGATTATCCCAAATTCATATAAAATAAAAGAAATTAACTTTATGATAATTTATCTCCTATTCAAGTACAAAGCATATCTTGTTAGGATCACGAGACATCTTCTTGATAAAATAAATTGTTAAAAGTTAAATTCATTTAAAAAAACAAAATATAAATATAAATAAAAAGAATAAAAAATTTTATCCATATTGCACGAAAGAAATACGAAAGATGGAAGAGAAAATAAATTTATTATAGGAAGAACTTCATCTCTTTCTCAAAAATGGCTTTTGCCTCATATAAATTAAATTGATATCATCTTCTTTTTTTCATCTCGGACTTTTTATAAAATAAAAAATAAAAAATAAATTTTTAGTCTTTTCTCGCTGCCTCCTGGTTGTTTCAGGACTGTAGTTGTTTAAATAGGGCTCAATAAAGTTCAAATATCAATCCAAATTAAAGTTCAGATCTTAGTTGAATTAAAATTTTAATTTATAAAATCCGCTAGGCTGTTGATTGTCGCGTTCAACCGCACGACGCAGAAGCTTGGTCCACAGCACTTCCAATCCTTCCCCACCCCAGCGTGCCACGTTATATCTTCCCTGGTGGTATTTAATGGGAGCCTGGAAGCTTTGTTAAAAGACCAAAGCCTCCCAAAAAGACTTTTATACCGAGTGGACCGAAGACCCCTTTTGTAGAACGTTGGGGTGCCGCATAGAGTTTGTTTGATGAGGCATGTGAAGACCCTTTTTGGATGTTTATGTGGAGCCACGTGAATTGCCTTGAATCATCTAATGTGAGCGCATGAAAATTGAAGGCTGGACAGCGTGGAAAGGGGAGGTGGACCGGTTGACCGTGGGAAAACCGGCAACTTTTTTTTTTTGCCAGCAGCTGAACAAAAAAAAAAAAAATCTTGGTCTCCTACTCATCCAATCATCATGAATCTCATAAAATAATCATTGAATTTAATCAAATTTTGTATAGAATCATACCTCAAATTCGTGATCTGTTGATTGTAAGACAAGATCCTAATCAACCGGACTACTATCTTGACGGTACCTACGACTTCTTTTTACTTACAGTACCTTTTTATTTACATACGGATTCTATTCAAATAATTTTATTCAAATATTATTTTAAATTTTATTTGATTTCTTAGATTCTCTGGACTCTTTTCATTTATTATTATCATTTTTACAAAACACAAATAAAAATATTAATTTTAAAAAATAAAATTAAATAAATATAAATTTTAATATTTTTATTAAAATATTTAATAAATTTATTATCAGATCATCGGATCGTATAATAGGTCCTATAAATCATTAAAATTGACCGTTTAGGAACATTTTTGTGGACCATGCAAAATATGGTTCATGGGATCTCATGCATGCATATATCACGTGCTTGTCCGCGTGCGCGGATCTGAGCTATGTCGATTTTTTTTAGGCTAGGTATTTTCATGAGTTTCATTCCAATGGATTGGATCGAGGCATTTTATTCTTAACAGTAGGGATTTCAATTCTCTAGAGAATATGTTTCCAACTCAAGTAAAATATGTGGTTGGAAAGAATAGATCAAAGCAGAATCCACCAAATATTGCTGTCTGCCGAAAGCAATGAAGACTTGTTTGATCTATTTTCCAAAATCTCTGTAACTGCTGGTAAACCTTTCTAATTACATAGCAGAGTCCAGCCAGTGTAAAGGTTCATTCCTTTAAGCACTTGTGAAGGGGGCAGTCTTGTTGAGAAAGATTCTGGAATTCTGTTCCTTTCCACAAACCTTGGAAAAAACATGTAGATTGATATATTTTTCCAAAATACTTCCTTCTCCATGCAAAATAGAGGTATTAGAAGCTTGGCTGGCAAATGAAGGACCCTCAAACATAAACAGATCGCCTTTAAGGTTAGTTTTTTTGTGGATAAATATTATAAAAAAATTGATCAATTTTTTTATCGATCAATTTATCTATATTGTCATACTTTTCAATATACAAATGAAGCACCCTCAAATATAAGTAGATCATCTTTATGGCTAATTCTTTTATGAATAAATATTATAAAAAAATTGGTAAATTTTTTTATTGACCAATTTATCCATGTTCTCATGCTTTTCAATATGAATAATTTACTTTTCCTTGATAGTATTTATCTATAAAATGAAAAAAAAAAAATCTTATCTACATAGAAGATGACTGAATCATTTTTTCACCGGCTAGTAAATATTCAATTTTATTTCTAAAATGACCTTCTCTTGATTTCCAATACTTCCTCATTCAATGCACAATAACTCGGTTATCTACTATCCCCAAACTCTAATCCCTGCAAAGAGTATTATGAAAAATATGGATAAATTTCATTAACTTATTTAGAAAAGTAATAATGTAAAAGAACATAAGTAACAAATTTCAAAGCTACTTTTCAATACATAAAAGAACATGAATAAATCATTTTTTTGTCTAAATATTACTCAAAAAATATTTATTCAGAAAAATATAATTTTTTGGTTAAATTTTTTATCCGTAAAAGAACATGCTCTTAATATTGTAGAGGCAAACTAATATCTAATAAGTATATAATCAAGAGATTCATTTTGCTCCCAACAGAAGACATGGCCACCCAGGTCCTTCTTGAACTCTTTGTTTATAGTTTCTATGGTGTTTAATTTATTCTTTAAGCAAAGAAAGTCCACCATCTTAGCATCGGATTCTGTACTGGTACTATTATATTATATATTGATACACAATTTGATAAGGTACAAGGCATTATATTAAATATTGGTATGGTACAAAATAATATAGTGATATGAGATCGATACGGTATGGCATATTCTATATCAAGCAGTAAAGCAAATTATGAAGCAAAACCAAAATCATCTAATTTTCAAAACAAATTTAAGCTTCCATGTAATATAAACATAGTTAATTTCTCTTCTATTCAACAACATATGCAGGGATGTAATCGTGAAGAGGTCTTATCATCTTCTTTCTAAAGCTCATGGACTTGTTTGGTTGGCGGAAAGAGGGGAAGCGTGGTCAATGTAAAAATAACAAAGTTGCTTATTGTTGGTTGGTGGTTTCAAATAAGAAAGATGGGAAGGTACACTTCCCATAGGAATAAGCTCCCTACCTCCCAAGCCATATGGGATGCGAAAAACCTACTTTCTCACAGGCTGGGAATCGGGATAAAATCACTCTTTTTCCGTTGTATTTTTTTTTTTTATTTTTTATCCTTCTTGTAGTCAGTAAGTTTATTAAGGGCATATATAATGTATTTTATACAACTTTTATGGGAAAATAGATTTTCAACATGCATAAGTCACTTCTAAAAGTACATTTTCAACGTGCATAAGTCACTTTTAAAAGTGCACTTTTTATATTATTTTCCTATGATCACTTGGATGGTTTTAATATTGGCTTAAAAAAGTGCATTTGCATTTATAGAAAGTGAAATTTAAATATTATTCCATGTAGCAACAATTTGGGATAACCAAAAGGAGCTTGAAACTTATGACACCTACCTAAAAATTTAAGATTGAATTATTAATTTAATTAATGATACTAAGCTATGACCAAAATCTGGTTTGGTGAAAATATAATCTCATGATATTCTTAAGAAGACACCAGGCAGACTAAAGGTATATACCAAGAAGAAAGGAGGCAAATGAGCCAAAAAATCCAACTAAGCTTTAAAAGAGCTTCAAGCTATGTTGTGGATAATGTAGTAGAGAAGGGCATAATAAGGGGACATGCAAAAAGAGGTACTGATAAGAACTTAGAACCGCTACGAGCTAGTCAACCAAGTAGCTCAAGAGAATCTAATGCAATTGTAAACGTAATCATATTCTTAATTATAATGGCACAATATCTTATCTAAGCAAAATGTTTATGTTGATGCATGACTTCTTTCTTAAATTGAAGGATAAAAGGATTTGTAAAAGTAGCATAGATCTACCACCATATAATCAATCAAGTGGACCAATAAAAACTTATGCAACTATAATAGTTTATTAATGAAGATGATCAAATATAATTTTTAATTTTTTAATTGAATGCCATTTGTAAGTTTTATTTGTACTTTTTTTGTTTTAAATGAGGGTTACAAAGAAGACTATCTATGGAGGGAATTCAACGTATCTTCAAGGGCTCTCATCAACAAGCAATGTCAAGTGGATGCTTGGTGTGAGCTTACTCATACCTTTATTATAATTTTTTATTTTATCTTTCATTTGTCTCCTTATATGAGCCATATTTGTTAATTTAATAATCACCATTTTCCATTTCAAGTCTCCCATGAATATTGAACATCATAGATAAATAAAGATACACCATCTTGTTGGAAATTATCCTTTGATAAAAATATCACCTGGAATCCCAAGAATAAACATGTGATATCATTGAGAATAACCAAAAAATAATAAGCGGAAGCGTACCTGAAGCCATATTTGAAAGCCTATCCCTGTACCACGCAGCTAGCCTTCCAGATTCATATGGATTTTCTAAAGAGCCTTTTAATCTTTTATAGGATTTTTTTCCAATGATAGGATGTCAGAGAAAAGGAATAACTCCGTGTAATCTGGGGACCATAACTGCTTTTATATAGAATACAACATTATTATGATATCTATTTTTGCCTATCATAAAAATAAAAATTATCCTTAAGTCTCTACACATTAAAAGGCCCACATCCTATTATATACATTAATGCCCCAATTAGTTCAAAACTTAATTGACTACTTTTAAGTGGGCCAAACCTTAAAAGACTGTCCACAAAGCATTATTATTTACACATAAGCCCAATGTTGGATTAAGGATCCAACAATCTTCCAATTGGACTAGATGTATAACCTTATAATCATACTTTGCGGAAATAACCGAATGAGGTCAACTTTGTTGTTCTTATTAAAATGTATCTATAACCAATCCAGTCCATCAACTATACCAACATATGATCAAAGCAGTCTTTGTTATAATTATCGTAACTCAACCCATCAATGATCACGTATATCAATACAATTGAATGACATGGATTATGATGTAGATGTGTAGCATGAAAATTTCATACAATGTGACCTTAACATGCTTATTTCCAACTGGTCCACCCTTAAACCTCAATGAGATCAAACCAAACAAAATTAGAGTGTAAACAAGCCAAAACTTTATTTCTGCAGAAAACTAGATAACTGAAAAATGTCTGTATTACAAGAGCATCTAAAATATACAAACTTCTACTAAAACTGAATATCCTCAGCTGACATGATACCCATATGAGCAGTGTGCTCATGAAATACCTTAGATGGCACTCCTTTAGTAAGCGGATCCACAACCATGGAGTTTGTACCTATGTGCTCAACAGACAACTTTCCACTATGAACTCTTTCTTTACCAACCAGGAACTTGATGTCTATATGCTTTGATTTTGTTGAGCTCCTGTTGTTGTTAGAATATAAAACTACTGACTTATTGTCACAAAATAACTTGAGTGGCATTTCAACATCGTCCACTATACGCAGCCCTGTGACAAAGTTTCGAAGCCATATTCTATGATTGGATGCCTCATAGCATGCTATGAACTCTGTTGCCATGGTAGAAGAGGCTATAAGCGACTGTTTAGCACTCTTCCAAGAGATAGCACCTCCGACAAGCAAGTAGATATAGACTGATGTAGATTTTATACTATCTTGGCATCCAGCAAAATCAGAGTCAGTATAATCAATGATCTCAAGCTAATTCGACCTCCGATACATGAGCATGTAGTATTTTGTTATCTGTAAATATTACAAGACCCGTTTAGCTACTTTGCAATGCTATACTCCTGGATTGCTCAAATATCTGCCCAACATCCTAGTGACGTACGCAATATTCAGACACATACAAACTTGAGCATACATTAGACTCCCTACTACTAATGCATAGAGAATCTTCTGCATTTCTCTTTCTCCAAGTTATTCTTAGGGCATTGATTTAGACTAAACTTGTCTCCCTTGCCATTGGGGTATCTCCTGGTTTGCAATTTTGCATGCCATACCTTTTTAGAACCTTCTTGATATAACTTTTTTATGGTAATCCTAGAATACCCTAAGTGATTTTGATGTATCTATATGCCTAATACAAAAGAGGCATCACCAAGATCTTTTATCTCAAAATTCTTAGCTAGAAATCTCTTGGTTTCGTGCATTAAGCCTATATCGCTACTAGCAAGCAAGATATTATCGACATATAAAACCAGAAAAATATATGTACTCCCACAGAACTTATGGTATATACAATCATCGACCAAATTCATCTCAAAACTGAACGAGATGATCACCTGATGAAATTTGAAATACCATTGTCAAGATGCCTGTTTGAGTCCATAGATGGATTTCTTAAGTTTGCAAACCATGTTCTTTGGATCTCCCGATACAAAGTTTTCTGGTTGCACCATATAAATTGTCTCATCAATATCACCATTGAGAAATATTGTCTTCACATCCATCTGGTGTAACTCAAGATTGAAATGCATCACCAATGACATTATAATCTTGAAAGAGTCTTTCGAAGAAATCAGAGAGAAAGTCTCTTTATAATCGATGACTTCTTTCTGTGTAAATCCCTTTGTGACAAGACGAGCCTTGTACCTCTCCACATTGCCTTTCGAATTCTTTTTAGTTTTAAATATCCATTTACAACCAATGGGTTTTGCACCTTCTGGTAATGAGATAAGATTCCATATGTCATTGTCTTTCATGGACGTTATCTCCTCATTTATGGCATCAATCCACTTTTGAGAGTCAAAACTTTTCATGGCTTGATGAAAGTTAATTGGATCATCTTCCATCACTCCAATGTCTTCCTCATGTTCTTGGAGAAATACAATGTAATCATTTGGTACTGCACTTCTCCTCTCTCTAGTGGATCTTCTTAATGGCATAGATTCTTGAGGTACTAGAGTTTGTTCTTCTGGAATAATTTCTTGAATGGGAGGTTCTTCGACATTGTCTTGATTTGTTGTCTTGAATAGGGTCAGAAATAAAATCCTGACCAATGCCAATGACACTTGTGGGAATATTAACATATTCCTCTTCAAAGACAAAGTCCTTAGCTCTATCTCCCACAGCAAACTCAACATCCTCAAAGAACCATGCATTTCCTGACTCGAAAATTGACTTAGTCATGGAATCATAAAACTTATACCCTCTGGATCTTTCAGAGTATCCAATAAAATAACAACTCACCATCTTTGAGTCCAGTTTCTTTTCACTAGGCCTATAAGGCCTTGCCTCAGCTGGACATCCCCAAACATGTAAGTGATTTACATTAGGTTTCCTGCCCGTCCAAAGTTCATAAGGGGTTTTGGTAGTTGCTTTAGTTGGAACTCTGTTAAGGACATATGCTGCAGTCTTAAGTACTTCTCCCCAGAGTGAGTCAAGTAAGGTAGAATGACTAATCATACTCCTCACCATGTCTTTAAGCATTCTGTTTCATCTTTCAGCAACACCATTCATAGTGGGCGAACCCGGCATAGTGTACTATGGAACGATACCGCATTCCTCTAGGAATTTAGCAAAAGATCCTGGACGTTGTTCACCTGAATCGTCATATCTATCATAGTACTCACCACCACGGTCAGATCTGATGCTTTTAATCCTTTTGTTGAGTTGGTTTTCAACTTCAACCTTATAATTTTGAACATATCTAGTGACTGTGACTTTTCATGAATGAGATATATGTAGCCATATCTAGAAAAATCATCTATGAATGTTATAAAGTATTGTTGACCATTCTAAGCAATCGTAAGGAATGGCCCACAAATATATGTATGTATAAGTTCTAAGATGTCCGAAGTCCTGTTAACTTCAAATCTCCTTTGATTGGTTTGTTTTTCCTTTATGCAGTTAACATAAACATCAAAATCTGCAAAATCTAAGGGATCCAAGATTCCGTCTGAAATAAATCTCTTCATTCTCCTTCTAGAGATGTAACCTAATCTCTTATGCCATAACAAAGCCGAAATCTCAATGGTTAATTTTCTCTTTACACCTCGTGTACTTAATTGCAAGGATTTATTAAATGAAGCAATTGTATCATTAAATAAAGATTATCATAGCCTGATAAAAAACCGGAACCAACCACTTTTGAATCATGAAGCAAATTAAAATTTTCATTTTCAAATGAACAAAAATAACCTGATTTGTCCAAAGTAGAAATAGAAAACAAATTCTGTCTAAATGACGGTACAATAAAAGTTTCATCAAGATCTAAATAAAATCCAATCTTTAACAATAATCTAAATTTTTCTATTGCCTCAACTTGAACTGCCTGGCCATCGCCCACATAGATGTATCTTTCAGCATCACTTGGCTTTCGGCAACTCAAGCAACCCTTTTTTAGCACGCCAGGCATGATCATTAGTTCACTGTTTCTTTTGATGCCCTTCAGCCCCACAAAAGAAACAACCCTTACCATCTGAGTTAGTGGTTTTCTTTTGTTGTTTCTTAGGAGGTACTATATCTGCAGCTCCTTTATCTTTCTTCCTTTTCTTTTCCTTGTCCTTTTTCCTAGAGGTTGAGGCCAAGTGAGCACTTTCTACCTTTTCTTGCTTAAACCTTTCCTCTTCTTGAACACAGTGTGAGATGAGCTCATTCAAAGACCAAGTCTCTTTCTAATAGTTATAGCTCACATTAAACTGATTGAACTAGATCGGAAGAGATATCAAAACCAGATGCAATAGCAAGTCCTCAGAGAGTTCAAGCTTAAGTGCTTTCAACCTAGAGATAAGATGAGACATCTCCATGATGTACTCCCTGATGTTGCCTTTACTCATATACCTCATTGAAATTAGGTTTGTCAAGACTATACCAATTTTAGCCTTTTCATTTTTGACAAACCTCTTTTCAATTTCGACAAGGAAATCTTTAGCCGTAGTAACTATTTCAGATATTGTGCCTCTAAATGCTTCTGGAATCGACTTTTTCATGATCATCATGCACATGCGATTTGATCTCTCCCACCTCTCAATCTCTCTCTTTTCATTAAAGGTACTCTTATTTGTAAGAGGTGCAGGAGCATTTTTCCTTATCGCAAGATCGAAATCCATGAATCCAAGAACTATTAAAAGGTTCTCTTGCCATGACTTGAAATTAGCGCCATTGAACATAGGAATTGAGTTGATGTTGGCAGTTATATTAGCAGGAGTCATATCTAAACAAAGAACAACAAACAAAACAAGCTTACATCAGTATCACAACAAAAATAAATTCAAATAAAGGCAAATCCCATCTCAAGATATCGGGCACTCCATTAATAGTTTATCTTTGGACAAAATATTAACATGTAAGTGATATCTTGGTGCAGTAATCAAACACTGATAATAGGAACATATCAAATAATAAATCTTCCTTTGGACCGATTTATTATTTACATTCAAAATCAAATAATCATCATGCATTTATTACCACAAGTGCACATGTAATTTTATTAAATATTTACCATCCTTTGGGCTGACAAATATTCACAAATTACATATGTACAACCATTTATATTTCAAAATAAATTAATTTCCACAAGAAAGGTCACTTTGGCAATATGTTGCTTCAATTAATTTATCTCAAAATATATATAAAAAAAATGCCAATATTTGAATTTAAAATTTTATCCAAAATAAATAATATTAAAATTAACCCTAAGGGTTACTTCCTTAATTGCAGCAGGCGGCCGCCTACTGCATTTCCTTTCATTGAACATCACTGTCATAGCCAACCAAGCCATGCGTCCCTGTGGCGCGGCTAAACAGGCCACGCCTATCCTTTCTGATGCTGGCAATGGTAAAAAAAAATCATAGATACCCAAAAGAATAAAATACCAAAACATAATTTTATTCTCAATAATTCAACATGAATATGCTCTAATACCACTTGTTGGGAATTATCCTTTGGTAAAAGTATCACCTAGAATTCCAAGAATAAACATGTGATATCATTGAGAATAACCAAAAAATAATAAGCGGAAGCGTATCTAAAGCCATATTTGAAAGTCTATCACTGTGCCGCGCAGCTGGCCTTCCAGATTCACACGGGTTTCCTAAAAAGCCTTTTAATCTTCTTTAGGATTTTTCTTCGATGATGGGATGTCAAAGAAAAAGGAATAACTCCATGTGATCTGGAGACCATAACTACTTTTATATAGAAAATAGCATTATTATGATCTCTATTTTTATCCATTATAAAAATAGAAATTATCCTTAAGTCTCTACACATTGAAAGGCCCATACCCTATTAGATATATTAAGGTCCCAATTAGTTCAAAACTTAATTGATCACTTTTAAATGGACTAAACCTTAAATGATAGCCCACAAGCATTATTATTTATATATAAGCTCAATGTTGGATTAAGGATCCAACACATATACCATACTTGATATAATGGCATTATATCTAGCACCAAGTCAATCCACATCAATTCTAGCTGAACTCATAGCAACTCCAAGCACACAACAGAGCAAAACAGAGTCAATAGAGGATGTTCCAATACAAACTAAACCCTCTACAAAGAGAGCCAAGAGAATATATCAATCAAGTTGAAGGTGTGGAGGATGTTATATTTTTTAATTTGTGGGAAGAAGTCCTTGTTAATAGCAGTGAATTATAAGCACATATTATTTGTTGTTGCCTTTTTTTTTTTGGTGTAAAGGTTGGTATCAAACTGTGAATGTTAATAGTTAACAAACAAACTTTTTGTATACCATTCTCTTCTTACAAAAAAATTAATGAAAGTGAATACTTTTTATTTGTATCACAATTTTTAGAATAAGTGATTAGTAACCCTTAATATTTGTGCTGCATTTTCAAAGAGTTTTTATTATACACTAGTAACATAGTATAGCATTATCTGTTATGGAGTTAATATCAATGCTGCAATTGAAATACTCTATTCAAATAGATTCATGAATCAACAATTGGTTTTTCCTTTAGTATTAGTGATTGAGATTTGCCTACCCATATAAGGACATCGAAACTAAAAAGCTATTGCAACTGTAATCAACAATGCTATATAGGGTTTATTAGTAGCTTGTTATCATATTAGCCTATATGTAACCTGTACTGCTCAATGATACATAACAGAAAAGAGTCTCAACAAAAAATGCACTATTCTAAAACGTAAATAATAGCATTTTATTACAAGTTTTATGGTCATTACAGGGTTACTGTTGCAACTATAATCAGCAATATCCTAAAAAGTACACAAAAGATAACCATCTCCATCACAAACATATATAGCAATGTTACTTTTACTAACTTGAATCACACAAAAAAAAGCATAAGCCACAAATAATCATCGGTGCTTATTACCCTTACGACCCATGATAATTTTTTGTTCTAGCTAGATAAATAGAGAGGCAAACCAAAGAACACACCAAGAAGCAAGTGCAAATCCAAATATATATATATATATATATATATATATATATATATATATATATATATATATATATATATATATATATATATATATATATAGTTTGAAGCATCTCTCCCTTTTTCTTTTAATTGCATTTTCCATCTCTATTGTTCAGATCTTTTGCAGTAGCCCTATAACAACCTACCTCTGATAATTACTAATTGGGGGTGTCATGCCCCGGCTCAAGGCCCAAACTAGATATATGATGGACGACCGCATCTCCTTAGGATTTGATCCCATCAGATATGCAAGGTCTACCTTTACAATAATTTATGAGTAATAAATCAATTAACCACAAGAATGAAAATTCACTAATCCCTTTATTTAATAATAGAATTATTAAGACTAACAAGAAATAAAATTCAACTAAAAATCTAAAATAAAATAAGATATCTAAATCCTAAGCTCCTCACTGAATGGTCCTAATGCCCAAATGACCTTCTCGATCTATGATAAAAATATAATAAATATGGAATGAGTTTTACAGGCTCAGTAAATTATCATAACATCTAATTTATACAACATATCATTTAATAATTATCCATAAACATAAGCCAACCTGATATATTAAATCAATCAACATAAATATCTAATTATATATATTTTAATACAATATATTTCAAAAATAACCATGGATTGCCATCCACTTCTACTTTACTCTTCTAGTCTATTTGACTATGGCCATGATCAACTCGTGACTAGCCCCAAAAGAGACTAAATCCTAGTCATGCATACCGTCTATCGGTCATGTATCAGTGATCATCTCACTGGAGGCCTAAAAGGATACTAGCTCTAACACCACATGAGAAAGTATGCATCTTCAGTATGTGCCAACAATCACCCACCTAGCTAGATCCAAAAAAATACTAACTCTTGATTACATATATCACTCATCAGTCATGTACCAGTGATCGTCCAACTGAAGGCTCAAAAGAAGTCTAGATTTTAACTCATATGATCATAGTCGAACCAGAGAGCATCAACATTAATAAATATCACATTTTTATGCAATCCAATACAAGTCATTTTCAGGTATACATGTTAATTATAAAATTCATGATATAAATATGACACATTAATAATTTAATCTTTTAAATAGATCATGCTTGGTAAAGTATACTAGAGGTTAAAATAACTTATCAAAAATAATTCTACCAATATTTTATAAATTCAAATCATTGATCCGGTGCTCCTCTACCAATAGAGATGTTGAAGACTTTGAAAAATAATTTAATTTTATAATTAACCTTCTATTTAAAAACATATACTAAAATAAGGAAAGAGGCTCTCGATCAAGTTCAAATCTTAGCATAATCATGGATTTGATATTATTTGATTAACAAAAAGATCAGTCCAGATTTAATTATTTATTTATTTATTTATTTTTCTTTTCTTTTTTTCTCTTCTCTTCTCTATCCTCTCTCTTTTCTCTCTCTCCTCTCTCTCTTCTCTTCTCTCTCTTCTCTCTCTCTCTCCTCTCTTCTCTCTTCTTTTTTTTCTTGCTTTCTCTCTATTTGACCGAACAAGGTCTTTCCATAATTTTTTTGAAAATCAAGGAAGAGGAAAGGATCAAGGTTGTGGTCAGACGGCTCAACCGAAAAGGAATGGGGGTTGGGGCAATACAACTAGTGGTGGTTCGGCCACCAACAGAGGAGCCAAATATAGAAGATAAAGAACGGGGCATTGCCCCTTGCTGCCGCAATGGTAGCACCCAAATATCAAAAAAAAACATAGAGGAAGGAAGCAAGGCTTACCGACAAGGTGGTGACGGTGAGGACATAGCCGGCGATGCCAGTTTCCGGTGGCAAAAAGGGTCCAAAGTCTTTCAAAACTCTCATATCAAGGAGGTAAAGAGAGAGTTTGGGAGAAAGAGAGAAGCCTTTGGGTGGTTGAGGCTTGACTTCAGTGACTTGATGACCGTTAGAGATGGGAAAGAGAGTGGTGGAGGCTCGATTTTGGTTCGATGGAAGGCAATGTGGGGGAGGGGTTTAAAGAGACGGCTCGAAAGAGATATACTCGGTTCAATGACGGATAAGTCTGGTCATTCACCAATCGAACCCACTTTCAACGATCCTCCGACTGTCTCCCGCCCTTCTACAGTAACCTTGCCGATCATCCCGGTAGATTTATCACTTGAACAAGTAGGGGATAAAATTTTCTATTTTAATTTTTTTAAAAAGAAATTAAACTAAAGGCGACAAGTCTTGCTAATTGAAATGCCAACTTCAACCCAAGATGGGCCTAGGTGGGTCGGGCTTCACAGGAGGGTCATACCAAATAAAGTACCAATGTGTACCAGGTTATTAGAACCAGCCAAAAAAAAAAAAAAAAAGAGGCCAAATACCCTACCATATGCATTAAAAAAAAAAATGCGGGATTCAATCAGCTAACCAAGGAAGAAAAGAAAGATATCCAACCTATCTCATAGCTTTTGTATCCGAGATTTTTTTTTTTTTTTTTTTCTAGATTGACCTCTTTCCTTAAAGTCTTAGGTGATACACTTACCCTGTAAAAATAGACAAAGATAACCATATTAAGAGCTTCTATCTTCGAAGAAAGGATTTTTTTTCCCTCTCTCATAATTCCTTATTCTTTTCTATATAGGAGCTTTGTTTTCTCTCGAGTCAAGGCTTTTTCTCTCTTATTTTAGTAAAAAAATTATTCTGTTTTGTTGCCGCCTGGACCGTCATGACCTATAGCTTCGGTACGGCATCGGGCATTGCCCTCCTCATCCGGGATCCTGCGCGCGTCGGGCCCTGCAAAAGAAAAAGAGATCCAGGCCAGGGATTCTGACCGGAGCACTCCGACGATCAAATCAGCGGGTGATCCAGGAAAACAGATCCTTCTCGGTGGATCCCGGTGAGGTCTCCACATTCGGAGGTTATTTTGTAGAAAAAAGAAAGTGAGAGAGTGGGAAAGAAGCGTCGGTGAAGAAGGAGAGCCCGAGCAGGTTTGGCTGTATTCGTGGGATTCTTCTGACGAATTCCCCAGTAGCCTCAGAGAGTCTCGTCTGGTTTGCTCTCTCTTGCTGTGTGCCGATGGTTACCTCGCTTGCCCCTTGCTTGCATGTGGTTTGCCCTTTGTCCTGTGACTTGTATATTTTTCTCCCCTTTCTTGTCTTCAGTTGGAGGCCCCTCTTTGTTTGTTGTAGAGAGGTCATGTTGCCCTTTGAGTTGGCTTCCCAGATATTTTCTTTTTGGGAAAGTCTTAAGGGTTGATACCTGGTAGCATGCGGGAACTGTGCATGAGCTCCCCTTTCTCCCTTCGGGATAGGGAGTTATGTCACTGGCTCTAACATTCTGGTTGATCGTCTTGTTTTGGGAAGCTTGGCAGAGCATTGGTACACGGGCGGCCGTCCCAGGGTTTGAATCCTCTAGTGCGACCTTCTTTTTATGGATGATGCAGGCAGTAGGTGGAAGGGTGCCGTGCCTTGAATGGGGTGTCCCTTCCCAATCGATGTAAACTGGGGTATGAGGGGACCCTGGTGCTCCGGCGAGGCATCTCCCTTTGTAGGCCTCAGGCGGCGGTCGCTGCCGCCTGCCAGTTGTACCATCTCAGTAGCGGAATTATGATGAAGACAACCCTCTTTCCCGCCATGATTTGAATCTCTGTCTTCCTTGTTCCTTCAGTTGGTGGCAGGATGAGCTCAATCACAGCCGAGAGCTGACCTCGGCATGGTGGCTCACTTCGGCTCCTCGCTTAGATGCCATACTCAAGTGGCACCTTCACCTGTCAGCTAACAGTCGACGTCTAGATGGACTTCACGTCAACGGATACAGTTGTATCACGTTTGAATAGCGACGGAATACTGAGTACCGGCAGTAATAATATTAAATCGGATTCAATCTTTTAGATTATAAATTTAATTAATTCTTTAAAAAATTAAGAATTAAACAAATTAATTCTAAATCTCATGAACTAATTTAGTTTAGAAAGAAGCACGTGCAATGTGTTGCATTTATTTATTTATTTTAAGTCAAAAGAGGGGAGCGGGGAGAAGCGCTTGCAATCTTCATAAATGTGGATGTGGTTGACCCTATGGCACTCTGTATCCACTCATGATTTTTGGTCTCATTATAGAAACTGTAGACGTTGTTTTTGGACATACTTAAAGAAGTAGTTGCAAGTACAAAAAGGCCATTTTAGGAAATTCCGACTTCTTTTAAGCCGCCGATCAATTAACTTACAATGTCGGCATATGAAGATTACACCGGTGGATCCAAAGTTCCAAACGGACGGTCAACATTCGATCACCAAGCAGGCGCACTCACATTTTCCAAAATCGGCGAGTCGGCGATCCGAATCGCGCCGTTCGCCAACCGGATATGCCCGCCAGCTCACCCAAAATTTTCACGCCGCAGTATGAATCCCCACCCCTTTCCCCTCTTTCCAAACTCCCTTCCCACTCTCACCTCTCTCTGCCCATCTTCCTTGTGGCCAGGGTCAGGGCTTCGTGTAGTCCAAGGAGGTTGGAGGTCTTTGACAATGGCGGGAGGAGCGATCGTGAGCACTGGGGCGCCGAAGGATTATCCCGCGAAGCTGACCATGTTCGTGTTGTTCGCCAGCGTCGTCGCGGCGACCGGGGGGCTCATCGTCGGCTATGATATCGGGATCTCCGGTAAAAGATAAGCTCTCCTTTTTGGGATCATTTAGCTTTCCATGGCTGGGTCTGACGAGAGTTGGTTTTTGTTGGTTGGATTCAATTTGTTAGGTGGGGTGACTTCGATGGATTCGTTTCTTTCGAAGTTCTTCCCGTCGGTGTATCGGAAAGAGAAGTTGAACCGGAGCACGAACCAGTACTGCAAGTTCGACAGCCAGGTGCTGCAGATGTTCACATCGTCGCTATACCTGGCGGCGCTAATCGCGTCCTTCTTTGCGTCGGCGGTGACGAGGATGTTCGGCCGGAAGTGGTCGATGTTCGGCGGTGGGATCACCTTCCTCGTCGGCGCCGCCTTGAACGGCTTCGCCAAGGACGTCCTCATGCTCATCCTCGGCCGCATCCTCCTCGGCATCGGCGTCGGCTTCGCCGGGCAGGTATTATTCCAGAAAACAAAAATTTTGAGATTGGACTGGGAATTCGGAAGCGAAAGTACTTCTTTGAATCTTTTTCCTTTTTGATTTCTGTTTTCGTTCTTTTTCTTATTTTCCACAAAAGAAAAAACAGAAAAGTTCCGGTTCATTTTTGTATTTTGGGATATTAGATTCATACTGATAATTTTAAAATTGAAGCCACTCAAGCGAGAGAGAAGGTCCGAACGGTTGCCACGGTGTTGCTCCACGCCCTCCTCAGTCCACCTACTGCATACTTTCTGAAGAATATTTAAATAAAAAAGATATAGAATATATATTGTTGGGATATCCCGGTTCAGCTACGGTTCAAACTCCGATTTGATTGGTCGAAGTCCTTTTTTTTCGAATCATGGACTTCGGACCAAGCAAGGGACAGGACAACTGTAGACGACCTAAGGCTTCACACTGAACCACAACATCCGGAGGCCAATCTTCAGGTAACGTCTTCGGTCTTGACCGAAGACCGAACTTCTCATCGACTTTCGAAGGCGTATACTTCGGTCCCCGCCGTAGACCCGATCTACGATCCCAGGGCAAATACCAAGTCTTCGGCCCATGCAAGGAGAAACCCGAAGCTTGGACCACAATCTGGTCCAAAAAGGTAACTATAACCAACGGTTACAATCGATACTCATCATGCCATGATCATGGCGCGCAACTCCTGCTGCCACGCCTCCGATTTGGCCGGAACCGCTCAATGACAACCCACGATCGCCAATCATGAAAGAGATTGGCTCCCCATGATCACCGGAAAAAAGAACGGGCCGCAGGCCGAGGGCATTCTTTTAAATAATGGTAAGAAAGATAGCTCGAAAGGTACGCTAACACTCACGCCCACATACACTCATACATTTTCAAAGAGCTTTCCTCTTACTCTCGACACCCTTCTCCATTCTATGGCTGGGATCCGCCACTGACTTAGGCATCGGAGTGTCCCCCGCCGGAACAACTCTGGCAAGGGACCTGTTTTGCAGGTGAACCAGGGAGCGGTCCTGCGACACAGCGGCTCCGACCGGCCGATCTAGGGACTCCATGCCAACAGATTGGCGCACCAAGAAGGGGGGCGTTAACATTCTTTAAGCTCCCTCACAGACAAGGGGAAGAAAAAAGTTCTCGATGGCAAGAGAAAAAACTCCAATCGCTTCTACAAGCCGGAGTCGTGCTCCGTCTCAGGGGGGTGCACCCCCGGAGGAGAACGATGTTCCACCTCCCACAGTTGTTGTGGGATTGCAGCAGTTTGAAGCTCTTGTGAACCAGGTCACCAATCTTACGGTCATGGTTCAGGAATTCCAAGACAGAGCCTTTCCGTTGGGAAACCCACCGGTCGCCTCTAGACATAGCTCTCGATCCCGAAGAAAGAGAGCCCCACGAGATAATTCTATGCATCCCTCCCCCCGTTCTCGGCCCTCTCCTGAAGGCCAAACTTCGAGATTGCCTAGGTCCGCCAATTCCCTGCAGAAAGGGAAAAGGCCTAGGCAAACTCCCTCACCCTCCTCCGGAGACTCTACTTCTGTGGAGAGAGCGCTGAAGCAGACTCCCGATTATGATGGGAGATTCAGAGCCATCGAATCAGAGATGGCAAAGGCGCGAGAACAGAGGATGCAGGATCTTTAGGATCCTGACGACTTGATTGTGGATGACCTGCGCCCACCCTACACCGACCGCATCATGGCCAAGGTCATTCCTCGGCACTTCAGGGTTCCCCAGATGGAATCCTACGACGGCACCTCCGACCCCCTTGATCATTTGGATAGCTTCAAGGCCCATATGATGATCCAAGGAGCTTCGAACGCGATGTACTGCTTAGCATTCCCGGCTACCTTGGAGAAGTCCGCTCGGATGTGGTACTCGAACCTGCACCCAGGTATCATCGATTCCTTTTCCAAGTTAGAAAAATTATTTGTCTTGCATTTCAGGACCTACCGCAAGACTCATCGGAATACGGACACACTGTTCCTCCTTCACTAGAACGAAAGAGAAAAAGACTGCGAGATTATATCTCCAGGTTTAATGCGGCCACGCTTGAGATCCCATATCTCAACAAGCACGTGGCCATGTCAGCACTGAAGAAGGGGCTTCGTACCTCCAGGCTTACTTTTTTCCTGGATAAGAAGTTCCCTAAAAGCTACGCTGAGCTCTTATCAAGGGCTCAGAAATACGTCGATGCTGAAGAGCGGGTGGCGAATCGACGACTGATTGAAGGGAAACCCCCTTCAAAAAAGAAGAATAACAGGGGACAAGGTCCCCAAATTTTCAATAACAATGGCAGCAAATATACAGACCGCCGAAGAAGTCCTCCCAAGCCTAGAGCATTAGGAGGAAGATTCGACTCCTACACCTCCCTCAACCTCCCTCGAGAGAAGATCCTCATGGAGATAGAGAAGGAGAACTATCTCCAACAGTCTCGTCCCATGAAGGCCTCCTCTTCTGTCAGGAACAGGAACAAATATTACTGATTCCACCGGAACCATGGTCACAACACAGAAGAGTGCATCCAGTTGAAGGATGCGATTGAGGATCTCATCAAGAGAGGGTACTTGGGATGATACATTGGTCGCCAAGGATCTCGGTCGGAAGCAACTGTCCCCCAGCCACCTCCTGAAGAGGCCGAATTGCCAAATCAAAGGCCCACCAATGGAGGTGTAGGGATGATACACCGACCCACCAACTGGAGAAGGGATGAGGACGAAGCCCCAAAGCGACTTAAAGACAACAACGCCATCTTTTTCTCCGACGATGACCTCGCGGGAGTTCGGCTCCTATACGACGACCCTCTTGTAATCTCGGCCGTAGTGGCCAATTATGATGTACAGCGAATCCTTGTTGATAATGGAAGTTCGATTGATGTATTGATCTATGATGCATTCTCTAAAATGTGTTTGCCTAGACATCAACTGCAAAGATCCCCCGTACCGCTCTCTGATTTCAGGGGTAATCAAGTTTATGCTGAGGGAGAAATAGTGTTGCCTGTAACCCTTGGCACCGAACCTCGACAAAAGACACTGCCGATCAACTTCACGGTAATCCGGATCCCCTCAGTATACAATATTATTCTGGGATGGCCTGCCTTGAACAAGTTCCGGACCGTGATCTCCTCTCACTACCTCTTGGTGCGCTTCCCCACCAGGAATGGTGTTGGAGAAGTTAGAGGAAACCAGAGTATGGCACGACACTATCTGATGATTGAAGACAGGCATTTCAAGGATTCGACAACTCCGGATCAGCTAGATTCGAGGGATGCAACTACAAATCTTAGTGAGCCCATGGAGAGGACCGTCCCAGTACCTTTGATAGAGGAAGATCCCTCCAGAGTTGTGCAGATCGGGAGCATATTAGATGAGGAAACTAGAACGGAGTTGATCCGTTTCCTCAGGGACAACGCCGTTGTCTTCGCTTGGTCGGCTTCGGATATGCCGGGGATTCTTGCCAAAGTAATTACTCATCGACTAGAAGTAACCCCTAGGTACAAGCCGGTGCGGCAGAAGAAAAGGAGTTTTGCTTCTGAAAGACAGCAAGCTATGGACGAAGAAGTTGGCAAGCTCCTTAAAGCAGGGTTCATCAAAGAAGCCCGCTATCCCGAGTGGTTGGCCAACGTGGTAATGGTAAAGAAAGCTAGTGGCAAGTAGAGGATTTGCATTGACTATACATACCTCAACAAAATTTGTCCAAAAGATAGCTTCCATCTCCCAAAGATTGATCAGCTGGTCGACGCTACTGCCAGCCACCAGTTGCTGAGCTTCATAGACGCTTTTTTCGGCTACAACCAAATTAGAATGGACCCACGAGATGAGGAGAAAATGGCTTTCATCACTGACAAAGGTCTCTACTGTTACAAGATGATGCTGTTCGGCCTCAAGAACACTGGAGCGACATTTCAAAGGCTGATCAACAAGGTGTTCGAAAAGCAACTGGGGAGGAACATGGAGGCCTATGTTGACGACATGATCGTCAAGAGCCTACTCTGGAGAGACCACATCCGCGACTTGGAGGAGTCATTCAGCACTCTATGGCTCTACCGCATGAAGCTGAACCCGATAAAGTGTGCCTTTGGAGTCACTTTAGGCAAATTCCTAGGCTTCCTTGTCACTAAACGAGGGATTGAGGCAAACCCTGAGAATATTCAAGCCTTGAAAGATATGAGACATCCCTCCTGCAAAAAGGAAGTCCAGCAGTTGACAGGGAGAATTGCCTCCCTAAGTAGATTTATCTCTCGGTCAGCCGAGAAATGTCTTCCATTCTTCAAGGTACTCTGGCAATCAAAGGGCTTTGAATGGTCCGAAGACTGTTGTGCTACCTTTGAGGAGCTGAAGAAGTATCTGGAGACCCCGCCATTGCTCTCCAAATCACAAGAAGGCGAGGTCCTCTACCTGTACCTCTTTACTTCAGATGAAGCAGTCAGCTCGGTTCTTGTTCGAAAAGAGGAAGACGGATCTCACAAGCCGATCTACTATGTCAGCAAGGTCCTACATGACGCAGAAATGCGATATGCAAGGATACAGAAGCTGATCTACTCCTTAGTGATTGCGGCAAAGCGACTACGGCCATATTTTTAGGCCCACGCGGTTGTGGTGCTAACCGATCAACCTTTTAAGGTCGTTCTCCGATCTCTGGATACCTCTAGAAGGATAGTCAAGTGGGCTGTGAAGCTAAGTGAATTTGACATTAGCTTCCAGCCCCGAGCGGCTTTGAAGGCCCAGGTGCTCTCTGATTTTTTGGCTGAGTGCACCTGGAAGTTCGAAGACGAAGCATCTTCGGTAGAAGAAGAAGCCCCGAAGGAGACGAAGTTCGTTTGGGTGTTTCATGTGGACGGAGCTTCCAATGCTACTGGGTGTGGGGCTGGACTCATGTTGGCCGAGCCTAACGGTCATACCATAGAGTACGCGCTCCGTTTCTCCTTCCATGCCTCCAATAATCAGGCCGAATACGAAGCCTTGCTCGCCGGACTTCGGATCGCTAAAGATCTAGGAGTCCAGTAACTTCGAGCCTTCTTAGACTCCCAACTGGTTGTAAATCAAGTCAACGGAGAATATGCAGCTAAAGATCCAACCATGGTACAATACTTGGAGAAGGTACATGCTTTATCTTCCTAACTGGAACATTTTGAGATCATCCATGTTCCACGATCAGAGAACTTCCGTGCGGATGCATTGTCTCGACTGGCAACTACAACCCCGGAGTCCCTTGGGCGCACCTTTGTCAAACATCTTGAAACTCCAAGCATAGCCGAAGAAGCTGCAGAGGTGCACCATATCAACACTAAGCCAAGCTGGATGGATCCCATCATCAGGTTCCTGAATGAGAGAGAACTACCGGAAGATAAGGCAGAGGCCAAGAAGATCCGCTGGATGGCATCTCAGTACATCATCTTAGACAGAACCCTCTACAAGAGATCGTTCTCCCAGCCACTGCTAAAATACTTAGGACCCACCGATGCGGATTATGCTTTAAGAGAGGTCCACAAGAGCATATGCGATGATCACTTGGGAGGCAGATCTCTGATGTACAAGATCATTCGACAGGGATATTACTGGCCCTCCATCCAGAAGGACTCAGCTGATTTCGTGTGGAAGTGCGACCAATGCCAGAGATATGCCAATGTACAGAGAACCTGCGAGCCACCTGACTCAACTGGCAGTCCCATGGCCTTTTGTCCAGTGGGGGATGGACATTCTTGGCCCATTCCCGCCAGCATCAGGGCAAATGAAGTTTCTCCTAGTGGCCATCGACTACTTTACAAAGTGGGTAGAAGCCGAACCATTGGCCCAGATCACAAAGGGTATGGTGGAAAATTTTGTAAAAAAGTCCATCATATTAAGGTTCGGCATCCCACATGTCATCATCATGGACAACGAGAGACAGTTCTACAATCCGAAGTTCAAGGACTTCTGTGCTCGGTACCACATTCAGTATCGGCTGACATCCGTTGCTCATCCACAATCCAACGGAGAATCCGAAGTCACTAACCGGACTATCTTCCATGGTCTGAAGACAAGGTTGAACGCCGCTAAAGAACTTTGGGCCGAAGAACTAACCTCCGTTCTCTGGGCATACTGAACTACCCCGAGAACGGCCACCGACGAATCTCCGTTCAACCTGGCATACGGTACCGAAGCTGTGCTACCTATTGAAGTCTCCCTGTAGTCCTTGAGAATTGACAACTATGAAGATCCTGAGAATTTCAACCGTAGAATGATTGATCTGGACTTGCTATCAAGCACCAGGCTACAAGCCCAGATAAGGATGGCGGCATACCAGCAGAAGGTCACCAAGTACTACAACTCAAGGGTGAAAGAGCAAACTTTCCGCACGGGAGCCATGATATTGCGAAGAACATAAGTATCCAGGCCAACGGAACAGGATAAACTCTCCCCCAACTGGGAAGGCCCATATCAAGTCGAGGAAATCATTTGACCGGGAACATATCGACTCAAGACCCTGGATGGGAAGACCCTATCCCGGCCATGGAATGTACAAAACCTTCGCAAATACTATCAATGAATAAGTTTCTAAAATTCCTGTGTAAAGCTACTCAATCCTACTCAACTCAGAACGGCTAGTTGCATCGATTGAACGACAACAGCCTGAGTGACCTGATCTGAAAAATCGGTCAACTGCATAAAGGAGAGTCTGATCCACACACCTTATCGGTATGCCCAACGAGCATAATGGATGGTCTAACTAGGCCACCAAAAAGATCAAAGGCGCAGAGATGGTTCTCGTAACCTACCCTACGATGAATCCGAAGACGCGCCGAGACGGGCTTGAACAGCCTACCTTAATCACGACAGAAAGTGCAAAGGAACGGTGTAAACACCTTACCCTACGGTAAATCCGAACACATGCCTAAAAGGACCACTGTCGTCCTTTCTATCGACAACAGACATTCTCAGAATGGTCCAACTGACCCTACTTCTTCCCTATAGATCGAAGATGGTCCGCGGAGTCTACGTTACAGACAAAGCATCATACAACATATTGCAAGAAGTGCATGGGAAGAGGTAACAGAAAAGATATTTCATTCCTTTCAATTTTTTACACAAAAAAAAAGAGAGAAAGGAAAAATTCTCATAAAGAGAGAACAAGAAAAGAAAAAGAAACTCTCATGAAGAGAGATACAAAAAAAAAAAAGTAGTAGCACCAGGAAGATATGGAAAATTTTCAATAACCCCCTGCCGGGTTTTTCCTGTACCGAAGGGAAGAGATCTGGAGGGACGACGAAGGGTCCCCGGGATTCCCGTCCGAACCAGAATCCGATCCCTCATTAGAGTCGGAATCAAATTCATATCCGAAAAAGGGAATGGAGGGCTTAATGTTATCCAGGCCCTTCAAGTTATAAAACTTGGAGGCCTTCCTCCGACATTCCCGGAACCCCTGATGGAAGGAATCCAGAGCCACCCCGATGAGTTCGTCCTTGAAGGCGGCGGAAGCCTTGAATTCGAGACAGCGTCCACTGCCTCCCTTCTTGCTTCCTCCGCCACCGTAGTCGCCACCGTGACCTGGGCCCAAGCTTCCCTCAATCGAGCCTCCAACATGCGGACCTTCTTCTCAAGGCGGTCCACAAGAGGCTCCTCTTCATCGTCCCCCGGCCCAAGAGACTCCGGACTTCGCTTCCTTTTCGAATCGATGGCCCTTCTCTTTGCCACACGGCGGAGCTCAGAAGTGCTGAACATCATTATTATTAATGGAAGGAAGAAGTTTACAAAAACGATGGCCCTTGACAGCAGAAGGCAGGGTCCCATTTATAGAGACCCTGCACCCATGACCGACTGCGGGGAGGAGTGCCCCACGTCCTTCCCAGCCGCATCAGAAAGCGCCACGTGTCTGGGCGACGCTTCGAGAACCAGAAAGTCGCTCAGGAGCCATCCCCAGGACAACAACTGCCATCGCTTCGAATCCGGAGAAATCCTCATCGTGCGATGGCATCATTAATGGTTTCTTTTTGGAAAAAGGAGATCCGGCAGCTCACAAGGCGCAAGAAATCATGACTGTGCAAATACCGACGTGCCATGTGGACAACAATGATCACAATCAAATCTCCCTAATCGCTGATTGGCGGGGAGATGACTCTTGTCCGCCCCAACAGACAAACTTAACATCCGAAGGAATGTGACAGTCTTCGGCAACGGAGTTCCGGTCCATTCCAGAGTTCGTCTTCATCGACTGAACGACCTTCGGCCATGAACGCTCAACCAAACAGGAAAGAGAACAGTAAAACCAGTTCTTATTGACTGAACGGCCTTCGAACGCGACTGTTCGACTAAGCAGAAGAAAGAACGGTAAAACCGTTTCGAGCTACACATGAAGCATAACATGGCATATGCAAAGAAAGGAGAATTCATTTCAAAATCTAGAGAAGTTGTCATACAAAGTTCATTGATGATACAAAGAATAAAGAAGGAAAATACATCCAGAGTGACTCAGGTCACTCAACATCAGCAGGAGAAGACTCCACACCACAGGATTGGAGCAACTTATCAATTTACTCTAAGAGGACCTCATCAATCTATGCTGGGATCGGAGAACCTTCGGCTTGGACTCCTCCGGCCTGAGCCTCCTCCTGAACCGGGATCGGAGTTGGGGTCACCTCCGGATTTTCAACTAAGGCAATGGCCTCCTCCTCCGGACATGGCGCCTCCTCGGCCTCTACTATGGCTTCGGCCCCCTCCGCTTCCTCTTCTTCTTCTCCAGCTATATCGAAGGGAGGAATGTCGGAGAGGTCGAGATGGGGGAAGGCCTCCTTCACCCTGGAGAGTCCGTCGTTGAAGCTGTGCTGGTAGCCATACAAAGTTGCTTCATTGATCTCCACCTGGAATTGCGGAGACATCTTGAAATCAGCCATGGCATCGTCTACCCACTTCTTCAAAGATGTGGACTCCCCCTTAGCAGCTTCGGATTCCAGGACCGCCTCTTCGACCCTCCTGGAAGCCTCCTCCACTGCCTTGGCCAGGCTTCCTATTTTCTTTTGATCCTCCCTGGTAGCCTGTTCCAGGGAGTCGACTTGTTTCCTGCACCTCCACCCTGCCTCTTGCCCCGCCATTATCAGATGGGCACTTTTCAGTTCGCCCTTCAGTTCGCGAACTTCATCATTCACCCGGGCGAGACGGTCCTCCATGGACTGCTTCAGCTCCTCGGCTACTTCCTTGGCAGCCCTGGTAGTCTAAAGCTCCTCCTTAAGGCCATGGATGAGGCTATCTACATTTTCCAGGCCCTCCTTTATGAAGGTGAGGTCGTAGACCAACTGCATCAAAAGAGAGGGGTCATGAATCGAACAACTCTCAACACAAAGAGGATGGCGAGGATCATACCTGTTGCAGGGCAGAGAAGGCAGAATCGGACACCTTGGGAAGGCTCCGGTCCCAAGAATAGCCAAGTCATGAGGCAGAAGCGTACCCTTCAATGCCTGCCTGGCTATGGCCGGGACCAGTAGTCCCCCCGTAGGAGAAAGCTCCGAAGAGTTTGTCGAACGGCCTCTGGCTGAGGAAGCCCCGCGGGCGAACTCTCCTTCGACTTGCTGTGCTTTGCCCCTATCAGCGGCAGGGGGCAAAATGGTGGCACATCAACTCCCCGAAACGGGCTCCTCGTTGTGCGGACTGGGGAAACAGCCGCCGGTGGAGCTTCGACTTGATGGGGTCTTGACGGAGCCCCTTCTGCGGCTGCTACGTTTTCCCCTGAGGTCTCCCGGGAAGATGAAGTGCTTTGGTCCCCTTCGGGGCCATACCTCCGAGCCCTCTTTCGAACCACATACCTGGTAAGAGAGGCCTGTGCTACCCTGTTCTCTGAAGTCTGATGGAGCCAGCTCAAACCGGGCTTTATTCCACCGCCTGCAAGCAAAAGATTTCACTTCAATTGACTGAGCTATAATAAATTCAAGAAAGAGGAGCAGAAATTCCTATCGTTATATCTAATGAGGGGAATTTACTAATTCCCGCCCGATGGAGATTTCTCTCCTCCAACAGTTCCCGGATGGGGGCAACTTTAGAGTTGACCAAAAGGTCGTAATCCGACTGATCGGCCGCCAAGATCTTCTTCCCATCATTGGCGGTAAGAGAGGCCTGCGCTACCCTCTTCTCCGAAGTCTGACGGAGCCAGCTCAAACCGGGCTTCATCCCGCCGCCTGCAAGCAAAAGATTTCACTTCAATTGACTGAGCTATAATAAATTCAAGAAAGAGGAGCAGAAATTCCTATCGTTATATCTAATGAGGGGAATCTGCTAATTCCCGCCCGATGGAGATTTCTCTCCTCCAACAGTTCCCGGATGGGGGCAACTTCGGAGTTGACCAAAAAGTCATAATCCGACTGATCGGCCGCCAAGATCTTCTTCCCGTCATTGACGGTTAGGCGAGGCTTCTTCCACACCGTATTGAAGCCCCATGGATTAAGAGACAACACAAACACAAAAACGGGTTTCCACCCGTGGATGGTGCTGGGCATATCCTTGATGACCCTGTGGCATGATCTAGGGCCAATCACCCACCATCCTTGCTGTGAAAATCCCTCTTGAGAACGAAAAGGGCCGTGAACAGATTGGTCCTAGGTTTTATGTTTGCGATGCTGCACATAACCAGGAACCCACAGATGTTCCTGATGCTGTTCGGGGTTAATTGCACTGGTACCACTTGGTACAAGCGAAAGATCTTGATGAAGAAAGGGTACAAGGGAAATCGAAAACTAGCTTTCAGATGATCTTCATACACGGCTAAGCACCCAGGGGGAGGTTCGTTCACTCGCTCCTCAGGTGCGGGGAAAACGAGGGGAAACTCCTCGGAAATATGATAGCGTTCCCAAAGAAGGGCTGCCTTACCCTAAGAAACTGAGCTGGGAATCAACTCTAGACCTACTACGTCACCGGCCCCCGAGGGCCCAACCTGTTCCCCCTGACTCACTATGGTCTCTTCCATGACAAAGAAATGAAGCAAGGGAACAGAAAGAAGATTCTACCTGTGGAATAGACTGGTAGTCCAGAACAGTTTGGGCAGAGAATGAGACGAGATTGAAGAAGCTTCCCTGACCGGACCTTCGCCCTTCCCCAAAAGAAAAGCAGGGGTCTCTGGAGCCTCGCCAGGGTTGAAGTGACCCAAGGTTACCCTGGGAGGTAACCCACCTGCAACTAACCGCCAGGATGAGGCACGCCCATCATCCAATGGACAGGGAGGAGCCACCGTAACCATCAAAATCTTAACCGAAAGATTGGCTCAACCATCGTGCAACTGGAAAAGGAAAGGCGGTCCCAGGGCCACCCACTTTTTCCTTCTTCCCCAACCTGAGAGTGACAGTTGTCCACCATCTGATTTCCAAATCATGATGGACAGTCCAATCAAGGATCCCGTAATCATCCACTACACCGTCTCCCAGGAAGAAAATGACAAGGTATTAATACTCTCACTTCTCAAATCTCCACTTCGAAAACTGAGTAGGGGGCAACTGTTAGGATATCCTGGTTCAGCTACGGCCCAAACTCCGGTTCGACTGGTCGAAGTCCTTTTTCTCTGGACCACGGACTTCGGACCAAGCAAGGGATAGGCCAACTGTTGGCGACCCAAGGCTTCACACCGGACCACAACATCCGGAGGCCAATCCTTCGGGTAATGTCTTTGGCCTTGACCGAAAACCGAACTTCTCATCGACTTCCGAAGGCGCGTACTTCGGTCCCCGCCGTAGACCCGATCTCCGGCCCCGGGACAAATTCCAAGTCTTCGGCCAACGCAAGGAGAAACCCGAAGCTTGGATCACAATCTGGTCCAGAAAGGCAACTGTAACCAATGGTTACAATCGATACTCATCATGCCATGATCATGGCGCGCAACTCCTGCTGCCACACCTCCGATCTGGCCGGAACTGTTCAATGACAACCCACGATCGCCAATCATGGGGAAGATTGGCTCCCCATGATCACCGGAAAAAAGAGCGGGCCGCAGGCTAGAGGCATTCTTTTAAATAATGGTAAGAATGATAGCTCGAGAGGTACGCTAACACTCATGCTTACATACATTCATACATTCTCAAAGAACTTTCCTCTCACACTCTCGACATCCTTCCCCATTCTGTGGCTGGGATCCGCCACTGACTTAGGCATCGGAGTGTCCCCCGCCGGAACAACTCCAGCAAGAAACCTGTTTTGCAGGTGAACCAGGGAGCGGTCCTGCGACGCAGCGACTCCGACCGGCCGATCCAGGGACTCCACGCCAACATATGTCATTAAAAAAAGCATTTACCACTAAGGTGGTAGCGCAGTTGGTGGGCGCTTACGGCCTGAATCGAATATCATCTGGCGGGTTGGGGGCAGCTACATGATCTGGCGAGTTGGGGGCAGCTACAGTGAGATTTACCTCCCCTCCCTTTTTTTCTATCAAAAAAAAAAAAAAGCGTTTTGATTTTCCACCAACCGTTCTGGTTAAAGAATATTAAAATATAAAATATATTAGTATATTTAATTATAATATAGGTATTTCGTTATTATCACGATTTTAAATTTCTGACTCGATTTTTTTTGTAGGGATGCATCCGTCCCATTCCGATACGTTTGAGGGAATGTTCCAAAATATTTTAATTAAATATTTAAATGCTGAGATCCTTGGTTATTACACTTCATTATTATCGGAGGCCAATTCTGTCATCACCGTAATACCGAATCATAAGCGCAGTGGAAATACCATCCTCCATGACGGGGCATTACCACTTTCGAACAGCAAATACTCTTTTAGAGTATCGGACCGGTCTGAATTTCTTTACTGTTTGATCTTTTACTAGCGATTATTTTTTTTTTTTTTCGATTTAGTGTTTGCTGTTCAGAAATAGACACCAAATCCCAAACGAAAGAGAAGGAATTCCATCTATTTTGCGGTCGGAATCTGTCAGCCGGGGTTTGAAATCCAGAGCTCGGGCTCTTTTTATGCGAATTTTTAAGAACCTTTGTCTTTTTATTTTTGAGGTCATTGCATTTATGACCATAATTTTTTTTGATCAAATTACAATATTTTGCTTTGCCTTTATAACCTTAAGTTTTTTCTGAAATTATTTATCATAATATAAGATTGCAGGAGGGCTTTGTTAGTGTCCCGTGTCAGAATACAGCCTGTGCGATTTTTCTGGATCAAAGGTCCGCAGCTTATAGATGATTTTTCTTTTTTGGTTTCCTTCCGCACGACAAAATCTTGGTTAGACTCGGTTCATCAGCTTATTGATGGACAATCCAACTTCCAAGTAACATGCTTATGCTACTTCTAGTTTTTTTAATACCATATTTGCTATGATACTCCATATCTATTATGGTGTTCTAAAAAATAAAATTATTTTTTATTTTAAAAAATATTGATCATCAAAATTTATTCCTTGATATTTTTTTTATAGCACATAATTAATCGGAGCAAATAATTTTATAGACTGCAAGTATAATTTTTGTTTGATAAATTTTTTCTTTGTAACTCGACTCAATATTCCGTGTGCTCCACCCACAACCCCTACGAGGGTGCCACTTTTTTCATTCCAACTTTCCGCTTTTCGCAAGTTCATCTTTTGGCCACTTTTTTTCTCTACATGCACTCGTCCATCACCTTCTTCCTCTGCACGTAGGGCTAAAAATGGACCGGCTCAAAAGTCTATTATCTGAAACTGGGCTGGACCAGCTCAATAAATTTCGGACCGGTCTGAACTTGGTTCAAGATTCGGATCAAATTTTAAACATATTGGACTAGTATTAGCGCTGTAAAATAGAGTCCATTTAATTTTTAGATCAAAGGATGCCTGGATTCAGACAAAAAATTTTTAAAATATAATTTTTGGACCGGTCCATTTTCTGTCCTATCTGCACGCATCCATCCGTCACTTTTTTCATATACACAGCCCCTCATCATTTCCATCTTCTGTACAAATCCTTGCCCTCCAGCACCAGCACTACCTCCTTCCTCTATGCACCCCTGCCATCTCCTTCCTCTGCGCAAACCTTCTTATACGCATACATGGAGACAATTAAACGTTTATTTACAAAGTCCTAATTCTCTTTTTGTTATGTATCTTATACTATTGTGTCTTCTTGTTTTGGTGGTGATTGCAGTCCGTCCCGATATACCTTTCTGAGATGGCCCCAGCTCGGATGCGCGGAATGATCAACATTGGCTTCCAATTCATGATCACCATTGGCATCCTTGCCGCCAATCTCATAAACTATGGAACATCCAAGATCAAAGGCGGATGGGGTTGGCGCATAAGCCTTGGCCTTGCTGCGGTCCCTGCTGGCATCATCACCCTCGGCTCATTATTCCTTCCGGACACCCCAAACTCCATCATCGAGCGTGGCCATGCTGATGAGGCCATGCGCATGCTCCGCCGCATCCGTGGAACAAATGACATCCATGAGGAATACAACGATCTCGTCGCTGCCAGTGAGGTGGCGAAGCTGGTGAAGCACCCTTGGAGAAACATTCTTAAGAGGAAGTACCGCCCCCAGCTTATTATGACCATCTTCATTCCCTTCTTCCAACAGCTAACTGGCATTAATGTCATCATGTTCTATGCTCCCGTGCTCTTTATGACCATCGGATTTGGAGGCAATGCATCACTTATATCAGCCGTAATCATAGGGCTGGTTAATGTGTTTTCTACCATAGTCTCCATCGTCACCGTGGACAAGCTTGGCCGGCGGAAGCTTTTCCTGCAAGGTGGATCCCAGATGCTTGCTTGTCAGGTAAATTAACAACCTGTTCCTGAAGCATGGTCATGAATTGCACAACTAGTAATGACATTATCAGGATTCAAAGGATAGCTTTTTCCTGGTCCTATAGCAATCGGTGTGAATGATAGGCCAAAGTTCTTTTTTATTTTTTTTATTTTTCCATGTCTTGATGGTATCAGGTTCAGGTTCTCATTTTTTTGGTGGAAGAAGGCTTCTTAAATTGAATATTACCGAGACCTACGGCGTAGCTATATCGAGTTTAATTTTTCTATTCCTTTTACTTATCCCAAAAAAAAAAAAAAAAAATGTTTTCTATGGTTAAATTTCCTAGAAACGTTGTTTTTTTTTTGTGCTATTTATTTCCCAATCTTCCATTTCCCTACCGACCGTACCTCGTGAATCCCCATAGGAGTATACCATGCAGGCGTTCCGGTTAAGGAAATAACGCACATCCAGATCCCTTCTTCTGTATTTGGTTATTTCCTTCTTTGAAAGAAGCCTTCAAAAAGATTCCTGTGCTTATTCCATCAATTCCTGGAAAAAGGTCTCCAAAGAAGAATCCTCCCCAATCTATCTAATCATTCTCTTTTAATCAATTGTTTTTAAAAATTTGTAGAGGCAATCCCAACTCTGTATCTTCATTCTCCTTTCCGACATTAAAAAACTAAACAAAAATCTCTTCCACGCTCTGTTTACCATTCTCTTTGCATCTATGATGAAATTGTATACATAAATCCCTCACACGCTCTAGTTTATCACACTCCTTTCTCTCTTTCAGTTAAAACATCTGTTCATATTTTCCGTACCCACTCTGTTACATCATTCTTTTGTGTTACCTCATTTAAAAAAGTCCATTAAAAAAAATTCCTAAATAGCTATATTTCACCATCACCTTTTCCTCGTCGAGAGAGAGAATTTTTTTTTTAAAAAAAAATTGATCCCTTCTTTTCTTTTCTTTTTCTTTTTGTTTTGATAAACAAAAGAATGGAGAAATAAGTCCTGGTATAGCTATTCCATAGGCTTCCATCCCCTCAGGTAATATTTGATTTAAGATGCTTAAATTTTCGCAGTATTTTTTTCATGTAAGGATAGGTAGGTAACTGGCACTACTTAGCGATCCTAATCTCTCATTCACATCAGCAATCATGGATCTCAGAAGAATTTCTGGATTTAATCGAATCATCCACGGGATCATGTCTCAAACTCGCAACCGGTTGTAATGAGATAAGATCTCTACCAATCGAGCTGTTGGATCCTTACATTTCTGACAATCTCATCTAGTATTAAATTGATCAGGGCTTCAAACGCTATAAGTAACCCAATTTGGGATGAAGTGGTCAGGAATCAGCGGGCATTTTCATCCTCCAGGGACCAAAACTTACGAACTCATTTGCCTATGGACCGGATGTTTTAAAACCGGTCCACGGGGGGTTAAAAGTTTGAGGCATATCAATAAACGGACCAGCTGGGTAACTTCCGCCTTTGTGGTGCTTCCATCTCGCCAATTCTGGGCTGTCGTTTCTGAAAAGTTTTCCATCGAAATGGCTAATAACATGATGGTCGAAGCTCGGTCTTCATTTATGCGATCTGGTGTAAGTATAAATTATTGCATTGTGCAACCAGAAGATCATCGTCATCAAGGCCATGCTATTTGGATTAACCCAATCGTTTATTTATCACTTTCATGGACATAATGTGGATCATTCAAAAAATAAATTTACTGGAATTTAGAGAGATCAGTATCTTAACACCACCTCTGTTTTTATTCCAGTAGCAAGTTATAATTCGCATATATATGATCTCTTTTCAGTGCATCTGCTAAGACATGGTTGTTTCTTTGTGTAGATCATTGTGGGGACGCTGATTGCAATCAAATTTGGGACTAGCGGGGAGGCAAATCCTTCCAAGACCTATGCAGCCTTCGTTGTGTTCTTCATTTGTGTCTATGTTGCTGGCTTTGCATGGTCTTGGGGCCCATTAGCATCCCTAGTACCCAGTGAGATATTCCCGCTAGAGATTCGGTCAGCTGGGCAAAGTATCAATGTCTCAGTTAACATGCTTTTCACCTTCATTATTGCCCAGGCTTTCCTAACGATGCTTTGCCACATGAAGTTTGGCTTGTTCTACTTCTTTGGTGGGTGGGTTTTAATCATGACCACTTTTGTTGCCAACTTCTTTCCGGAGACTAAGAATGTGCCAATTGAAGAGATGATTCTGGTATGGAAGGCTCACTGGTTCTGGGGCAAGTTCATTGCTGACGAAGACATCCACGTCGGCGGCGACAGCATCGAGATGGCCAATGGCATGTTGAAGGCTGGGTCCAAGCAATGAATGTGACATCGGATGGACTGACCTTATAGGTGCTGGTTAGTGGTCTGGCTCTTTCAACCAGGATTGTTGTTGTTTGCTTTCTTTCTTTTTTTTTTTTTTTTCTTATGATCTAGTTTTTTTGTTTCTTTTCGATCTTGTATTCGGTGTCGATCAATTTTGAAAGAATTAAAAGATCTCAACAAAGCTTGGGTCATTGTATGATTGTTATGATGATGTATGTAAGGGAATTTTCTGCTCTTCTGCTCCTTTTTCTTTTGTATGAAGCATCGAAGTTGTAGCACATGGTTAAATTCTTGTCCGGTGGAAATCTTTGCATTACCCATTTATTCACCCCAACTTTAGCTGTTTTCTTTTATTTCCCCCCCTTTTTCTATTCTCTTCGGTAAAGCAATGGTTATATAACATAGCTAAGGAGGTTTGGATTCACCACATATGATCTCTATAGAGGAGTTTGTAAAGGTAACGTCCTTTAAATTAAAAGAAACATGCAAGGTCACACCCAAGATATGGAGGGACCCAATTTCCCATGGTGCTGTCGGAATGTGGAAGAGATCTCCGTGCCTTCGGACGGGAGTACATGATTGTAAGATTATTAGTAGGGATGGCAATTTTTACCGATCTGATAGGTATCCGATCCGATCTGCATTCTTATGAGACGGGTAAAATTCGACCAGCCTAATTTATAAACAGATATGGGTTATATAAAAAAAACCTGACTCGGGTTCGGATCGGGTATGGATAGTAGTACGTCCCGATCCGAACCCGACCCGTTTATATATAAAAAAAATTATATTTATAAAATATTTAAGTAAATTGGATATGGGACAGATATACCCGACCCGACTCGACCCGACCCATTTAACTTTTAAATAAACTAAGTTTTATGAGACCGGGTATACCCGACCCGATCCATACATGATTTTTTTATACCCGACCCGATCCGAGACGGGTATGGGACGGATAATTTTTTAGCGGGACGAATATGGGTTTTGGATGACCCGACCCAAACCCGACCCGTTGCCATCCCTAATTATTGGTTTCCATCTATATCATCACCAACTAGTGCTACCCACGTATGAAGCAAACAAAGAGAGCTTGCACCGAAGGTGTCATAATATATGTATAAGCAATAGCTACTTTAAATCTTAGTTATATCACAAGAAAAATAAATTTTTGTACTATAAAATTTTGGTATACTAGTAATCAAGTGACCGGCATTTCGGTTTTATCAATTTTGTTAATAAAATGACCAAATTGATCGCATTCAAAATAACAAGCAAACAAAGCTCATCATTTGTTCTTGTGCACATGCATGCTAATAACCCACGATGTAGCGAAATAAAGGTTAAAAGCTACCCTTGCATCACATGACCTCCATCAAAATCCCTCGATCCCTTATAACCCCTATGTTTGAAGTCTACTTCTTTTCTGTTGAGCTCGTCTTGATCCGACAAGCTTGTCTCCTCATCGGTCAAATCAGCAACCTATCTATTTCCTTTTAGAATCCCACCATTATTGTGAGAAAAAAATAGTTAAATATCTAAACCGAAGGTTCTGTGGCAAATTAGGAGGTATGAATTTAAAAATTTAGATTTTTAATTAGGGACATTAAGAAGATTGCATGGATATTTGCTTATAAAGTCCTGTATTTTATTTAGAAATAGTTATTTTTCTATATAATTTGGAGTGGTTCCCTAGTATCTCCCTTTAATTGTTAGAATAGTGGATCTCTATTATCTCTTTTCGTCTACTTCAACCTGTATTAGGATGCTTAATATCTCTTTCTATCTGCTAAAGGCCTATCATATTATAGTTAAGTGGATCCTTATTATCAGTTATTCATAATTAAATGCATAACAATAAGAACAGTTTTGATGAAATTTCTGTACTATTCAATGTAGAATTACAATCATATATTAAACCATTTAATAGTTATAATATTTTAATTATATTAAAATAGTATATGATATTATACTTTTTTTTGGCACATGATCTTATATATTGTTTTAAGATAATTTATTAAATGTTAACTACTGTATGGTACATTATATCAGACCTTGGCTGAATAGATTTGAACAAAACATTCATTATTGTTGAAGTAGCCCTTCTACAAAACTATGTACCGTCAAACTTCTGGTGGTATGTAATACCTTTGGGGCCGGATATGTTGGTGAAATCTATTAATGTTTGTACATAACATTTATTGATCTTTCTATAAAGAATCATCTTTTAAAACAAAGCTCATAATATAAAAGTATTACTGATTTTAAATTCCTACCTTTGTCTTAAGAGGCTTGGCCCTTTCACCATGTTAGTTAACATGTTCAGCTCTTTATTTCCAAGTAATTTGATTGAATGGGTACGTCTCTTTTAGTTATTTTGAAAGCTCTAAAGTCTGACTTTTTTATATAATTGTACCAATTATTGAATGGTTACATATTTTTTAAATCATTTTCATCATGGATATAGTTATTACAGTTGTATCCATCATGGTAGCTCATTTGTCAACCATCCTATGTTCAATTATATTGGTGGATTAGTGATAGAGGTAAATGATATTGATATAGATAAAATATCATATATTGGTATCATTGATAAGTTAAATGAGCTAGGTTACAATAATATAGACAAAGTATACTATGGGATACTAGAAGAGATTTCAAGTATAGCCATAGATTTTTATATTATGACCAACAAGTTTTTGAGATATTTAATCAAGTCAACTGATAGAGACATAATTTCACATTTTATTTCTCCTTATATTTAGTCTATTTGGTATATTTAATACCTCATTGTGATGATTAATGCATAAGTTTATATATGAGGATTAATTTTCAGCATTGTATAATTTCGCCTCTCTGATTTCTTGCAGGCTTTTGATAATCTTAGCATCAGAATTGGAAGAAATAATCTTCAGTGAAATTGTAGGGGACATCCTAAGCTTTCCAGAGAGCTATGGTGCATTAAAATCTGAATTCATTTGGACCTCCAAACTGTGCTTCAAAGTGACGTCTGGAAATTGAAATTTCTGTCTGAAGGCTGAAGCTTTGAAAGAGAATATCTTGAGCTTCCAAGGGCTAAATGATGTGATCCAAAAGTCTAAATTCAAGTGCATTCGATCAGATACAAGTTTCATGAAGAGCCCAAGGTCTAAAAACGTATCTATCCTATCAGAAAAAATTTAGGAAACAAATTCTGTTTTGGAATGCTGGGCGTCGGTGCAGAAGATGGCTGAAACTAATTTCTAGCTAGTTGGTACCATTGGAAAAGAGCATGGACGGCTACCAGCAAAGTTGGTTTAGTTAAGTAATCTTGGTGCGATCTAAGGACCCAACTGGGGAGCAGATAAGAGCATAAATCCGGAATAGATTGCTGGAAATAGAGTCCCTGTTTGTTGGAAGACCAAGGTGATGATTTGCTGAATTTAAAAAAAATGGAGATGCTGGAATACACAGTTGGGATACAAGTGAAAGGCTTGGAGTGAATGGATGCGGAATAGGTTATGGAGGCAGTCACGTTACAGAGTGGTTCGTTGGATTTGTTGAGAGACTAGGAAGAAGTTTATCAAGTGAGGAGGCGTGTTGCTGGAAGGGAGTTCAGCGTAGAACAGAGCAAGAGTTCTGTTTCGGAGAGGGGAAAGAGTGCTGCAGCAAGAGAAGAGAAGAGAGGAGTTCTTGGAAGCAGGGAAGAACACAGTGGGAAGAGGAGAAGTAGATTTGATTTCTGCTGGAAGAGCAGGACAGATTTGTTTGCTGCTACATTATTTCTGTTGGAAGAAACATAGCATCTATTTTTGCTGGAAGGGAGAAGAACAAGATTTCTGTTATGAACTAGGAAGGAAATCAGATCAAACTCATGTTGTTTTCCTTTCCCATGATTGAGTAATTTCTTTGTTCCGATTCAAGGGACAGCTAGCTATGTTAGCATGGTTGTGAGGTTGTGATGTTAATTAAATATTATTCTCTTGCTGAATATCTATGTTTCCTTGTTTTTATTGTTGATTTATTGTATAGATTAATTGATTAAGAGGCCTATTAATTGATTGTCTACATGATTAATTACTAAACTAAGTTCTTAATCCGTAATTGTTATGCAACTTGGTTAAAGTAGTACTTAGGCAAAATGATTATGATCCCAATTTTCATTATTGTCTAAAAGAAAACATAGAAAGAATTAAATAATTTTGACGCATATCAAATTGTTGTTCATTCTTAGCTTCACCCTATTATGTAATGCTATCAATGAATTTATGAAGATTGCTTAATACCAATTGGTTCATTGATAAGAATTTAATTTGGGTGCTTGACTTGAATTAATGAACGTGGGGATGATTAGATTTATCTAGCTCCTACGTAAGTCCTCAACTAAGTATTCAAAGAGGGAATGATATAATATATACCGATGATCAATCTATAACTTAGCACTAAATCCCTTGAATCGAATGTGAATCGAACTTGAATTGAATCTGAAATAAATCGACATTGAATTAAAGTTTTTCCTTATTTGCATAATTATTTAGTTGATTTTATAATTGTTCAAAACCCCTCTCATCTAATTGTTAAATTTGATCATCATATTCAGTCTCTAGGGTTCAACCTGGACTCACTAATACTACAAGAAAAATTACAAGAATTAATGAAACAGTAATTAATTTTGGTGAATTTGACAAGCATCATCAACCATAGGGGTATGATGCATCTTTATATTCAACATCAATTAAATATATATGAAGTCACAAATATGGATGATATTACTGAGAATCATATTGATACTGCTACTAGCAATGTTAACAAAAATACTGGTAAGGTTGTAAATAACACTGGAAATGATGTCCAAACTAGTACTCACAATGATAATAATAATGATTGTGATACTGATGGTGATACTAATGATTACTATGATAGTGATTTTAGGGATGTTCATGTAGAGAAAACAAGTGATACTACTAATTCTAAAAGTGATTATAAGGTGGAAATGTACATGTACAAAGATTAGGCCCATATATATAATCAATTCTTGAAGGTTGTCTATAAAGGAAAAATGCCTCGGTCTGATTATTTTGATTCTGATGGTGATAATGGTAGTATTAGGAGAAATGATGAATGCTTTGAGGAGTTTAATATTAAGATAGATTTGAAGAATCCAATATTCTCAAATGGAATGAAGTTTGATAATCATAAGGAGTTTAAAATGCTACAAGGACATATAAGATATTAAATTGATATAATATTAAGTTTAAAATAATGCTAGTTTTTACATTGCCGCTATATATGCTGATGGTTGTCCATGGAAAATATCTGTCTCATGGATGAGTACAAAAAAAGTCATTCTAAGTTAAGTACTATTGTCCTAAATATAAATACAATAGAGGGTATAAAAACTAGTAGATAAAGTCATCATGGCTTGCTAGGTACTACCTAGATAAGTTCAAGAACAATTCAAAATTTAAAACTAAGGAATTATATGATGTTCACGTAAACTTGGTTATTAATATTTTAATATATCAGTGTTATATGGAAAAAAGGAGGGTATTTGAAAAAATTCAATAATGTTCTAAGATGTAATATGCAAGATTGCATGACTATGCCCATTAATTGAAAAGGTCCAATCCTAATAGCATAGTTTTGAGGTAAAACCTATTTTTTAAAACTTTCTATGTAACTTTGATGCATGCAAGAAGGAATTTCTTGATGGTTGTATACCAATAATTTATTTAGATGGCTAATTTTTTAAATCAGTTTGCCAAGAACACTTACTGGCATCAATTGGGAGATGTTGGCATAGAGTCCCTGTTCCGGCCGGTCGGAGTTACTGGATCGTAGGACCGCTCCCTGGTTCACCTGTAAAACAAATTTCTTGCCGGAGTTGCTCCGGCGAGGGATACTTCGATGCCTAAGTCAGAGACGGGCTCCAACCACAGAATGGGGAAGGTTTTGGAGAAACAAAAGAAAAAGACTCTAAGATTTTTGGAGTATATTGTGCCTCTTACCTTGAGTATTCCCTCTTACCGTTATTTATAAAGAGCCATCCAGCCTGCGGTTCCATTCTTCTTCCAGCGGTTATGGTGGAGAGTTAATTACTTCCCCATGATCCGCAGTCGTGGGTTGTCATCAAATGGTTCCGGCTAGATCGGAGGCTTTGCAGCTAGAGTTACGTGCCATGATTGTGTCATGGAGATGGTCGATAGTAACCGTTGATTACCGTTGCTTATTATGTTTTGTAGTTATTTTAGACAGATCGTGGATCCATCTTCAAATTTTCCCCTTTTAAGGAGATTCCCGTAATCAGATCGAGAAAGTCTTTGTCCTCGGATCTTCTTGAGATAGATTGGAGATCCTGTCTTCGGCATAGATCGAGGACTTGATCCTTGTCAAAGGCCGGAGATCATGTCTTTGGCATGAACCGAAGAACGTATTTTCGGAGGTTAGTGAGGGTCATCCCTCGGATCAGGTTGGGAGTCTTGTCTTTATGAGCTGAAGGACTTGGTCTTCAATGAAGGTTGAAGACGAGATCCGAAGGCCTTGCCTTCAGGTGTCGTAGACCCACGAAGAGCTTTGGCTTGCCTATTGGTTGCCTGGTTTTTCCTGAATGTTTGGGTCTGAAGACGGTGGTTTGGAAGAAAGGTCTTCGACCGACAGAATCGGTGGTCGGCTTGTACTTGGACCGGGATATCCCAACAGTTGCCCCCCTACTCTCAGTTCTCGAAGTGAAGATTTGCCTCGAAGAGTAAGAGTATTAATGGTTTATCGTTTTCCTTCTGGGGGATGGTGTAGTGGATGATCGTGAAATTTCTGATTGGACTATCCATCATTGACTGCCGGTTGATTTGAGGGTCAAGTAGTGGATAGCTGTCATTTGCTGATTGAGGGAAGAGAAGAGAGTGAGCGGCCCTGGGACTGTCTCTTCTTTTTCTGTTGTGTGATAGTTCAGCCAATCTTTTGGTTGGGATTTGGATGGTTGTCGTGGTTCCTTCCTGCTCGTTGGATGATAAACATGCTTCATCCTGGCAGTTGATCCAAATGGGTTATACCCTTTGGATTACTCCTTGTCAAATCAGCCTGGTGGGGCTTCAGGGCCTTTTGGTCTCTTTTTGGAAAGAGAGAAGGTTCGGTTAAGAAGCTTCTTCAACCTCACTTCATTCTTCGCTCAGCCTTCCCTGCTCTTGGCTATCAGTCTCTTCTGTAGGTAGAACCTTCTGCCTTTTTGCTCCATTCTTTTATCATGGCTGAATCTGTAGGGAGCCGAGGGGGACAAGTTGGACCCTCGGAGGTCGGTGATGTAGTGAGTCCAGAATCAGTTCCTAGCTCTGTTTCACTAGAAAAGATGACTCATCTTCGGGAATGCTATCGCATTCCCGAGGGGTTTCCTTTCATTCTTCCCACATCTGAGGAACTAGCAAACAATCCTCCTCCCGGATACTTGGCTGTGTACGAAGATCATTTAAAGGCAGGCCTTCGATTTCCCCTGCATTCTTTTTTCATCAAAATCTTTCGCCTATACCGAGTGGTGCTTGCGCAGTTGACTCCGAATAGCATTCGGAACATCTGCGGATTCCTAGTTCGATGCCGCATAGCTAACATAGAACCTAGGACCAACTTGTTCACTGCCCTTTTTGTGCTCAAGAGGGATTTCCATGGTAGCAGATGGTGGGTGATCGATCCTCGACCGGGTCGCAAGATCATCAAGGACATGCCCAGCGCCATCCACAGGTGGAAACCTATCTTTGTCTTTATATTATCTATCGACCCGTGGGGCTTCGATAGTGATTGGAAGGATCCGCATTTAACCGCCAATAATGGAAAGAAGGTTTCGATGGTCGATCAGTCTGATTATGACCTTTTGACAGATTCAGAAATTCCCCCTATCTGTGAGTTATTGGAGGAGAGGAATCTCCATCTTGTAGGGATTAGCAAGTTCCCTGTGTTAGGTATAACGACAAAAATTTTCACCTCTTCTCGCTTATTCCTGTTGTTGTTCAGTCGACTCAAAGGAGTTTTTCTGTTTGTAGGTGGTGGAATGAATCCTGGCCTGAGCTGGCTTCGTCAAACTTCCAAAAAGAGGGTAGCTCAGTCCCCTCTCACAAGGTCGACGGTTCGGAAGAAGGTCCGAAGAGATGGTCCTGAGGGGGACCGGGACACTTCATCCTCCCGGGGAACCTCCGGGGAAGATGTGGTGCCGATGGTGGGGGCCCCGACAAGACCTCATCCAGTTAAAATTTTGTCAGCAGTTACTTCTCCTATCCACCTAAAGGAGAGTCCGCCTCAGATGGAAGATATGCCACCGCCTTGCCCCCTGTCGCTGACTGGGGCAAGGCGCCACAAGTCGAGGGAGAGTTTGTTCGTGAGGCTTCTCCAGCTGGAAGCTGTCCTGCGAACTCTTCGGAGCTTTCCCCTACAGGGGGATTGTTGGTTCCCACCGTGGCCAGGCAGGCACTGAAGAATACATTGCTGCCTCACGATTTGGTAGTTGTCCGAAGCCGAAGCCTTGCCAAAGTATCTGATTCTGCTTTTTCTTCCCTGTAACAGGTATGGTCCTCACTATATCTCCTTTGCTCCGAGAACTGTTCGGTTCACAACTTCATATTGTCGATGTAGTTGGTCTATGACATCATCTTCATGGAGGAGGGCCTGGAAAATGTCGACAGCCTCATCCATGGCCTCAAGGAGGATCTCCATACTGCTAGGGCCGAAAAAGAAGTGGCCGAAGAACTGAAGCAATCCATGGAGAACCAACTCGTTCATATGGACGCTGAGGTTCGTGGACTGAGGGGCGAGCTGAAAAGTGCCAAGTTGACAATTGCAGAGCAAGGAGCATGGTTGAGGAAGAGAAAAAAATGAGTCGAATCCTTGGAATAATCTGCCAACAAGAATCAAGAAAGCATGGAGAGTCTGACCAAGGCAGCGGAGGAGGCCATCAGGAGGGCCGAGGAGGCAGTCCTAGGGTCTGAGGCGACTAAGAGAGAGTTCGCAGCTCTGAAGAAGCTGGTAAGTGATGCTGTAGCATATTTCAGGAAGTCCTTACAGTTCTAGGAGGAGATAAATGAGGCAACCTTATATGGCTATCAGCATGGCTTCAACGACGAACTCGCCAAGGTCAGAGGGGCCTTTCCACACCTTGATCTTTCTGGCATCCCCACTTTTAACATAGTTGAAAAGGAAGAGGGGGAGAAGGAGGCCGAAGCCGTAAAAGAGGTTGAAGAGATGTCGAGCTTGAGGGAGGAGATTCTGACCATGGCTGGAGATGCGGGCGTAATTTCGGTGTAGGCCAGAGAGGCTGAAAATGTTGAGGAGATGCCATGATTGGGAGAGGAGGCTCCCACCTCAGCCGAGGTTCTGGATGTGGTTCCAACTCTAATCCCGACCCAGGAGGGGGCTCGGGTTGAGGAGGAAGTCCGAGCTGAAGGTTCTCCGGTCCCAGCTCAAGTCGATGAAATCCTTTCTGTGCAGATTGACAAGCTGCTTCAATCCTGCGGTGTTGGGTCTCCTTCAACTGGTGTTGAATGATCTAAGTAGCTTTAAGTATTGCTTTTTTCTTTTGACATTCCTCCGAAATGTAATTGACAACCTCTTGAATGACAACTTTTTGAACTACAAAGTAGCTCTCTCTTATATCGTATTTTCAGATATAGCTTGAATAAGGTCATCGGCTTAGTCTGTAGTTTGAACTTCACTACTCTCTCTTCTGTTCAGTCGAACGGCTAAGGCCGAAGGCCGTTTGGTTGGTGGTTGACGAAGACGAACTCTGGAGCAAGTTGGGATGCCGTTGCTGAAGACCATCTACGATCAACCAGGCTAACGTCACCTTCCTTTCATAATTAAACTGTCCATCAAGGGATAGACATGATGGACAGGTGTCATTTTCTTGTTGACCGGTGATTAAGGAACCTTGATCGTGATTCCCGTTGCTCGTGCTGAATGTGTCGATATTCGAACGGTCGCATTTTCTTGCACCTTAGGTGCTGCCAAATCTCTCTTTTCCAAAAAGGAGCTATTAATGCTATTGTCGTACGATGGGATTCCTCCATATTTGAAGCATCGACTGTTGCCATCCCAAGAATGGCTCTCAAGCAGTCTCCTGGGGTCTCGAAGCATCGCTCAAACACGTGGCACTCTTTGATGTGGTTGGGAAAGGACATGGAGCACGTTTCCCTGTGGCCAGTCGTGGGTATAGGGTCCTTATAAATGGGACCTTATCCTTTGCTGTCAAAGGTCATCACCTTCTCAGACTTCCTCTTTGAAGATTCCTTTTTTCCTTTTAGAGTTTCAATCGAGATGAAGTTCAGTGTCTCCGAGCTTCATAGGGTGGCAAAGAAGAGAGCCATCAGTTCCAGAGATAAGGGGATTCCAAGATTCTTTGGGTCGAGCGACGACAATGACCCCATCGTTGATCGTTTGGGGAGAAGGGTCCGTGTCCTGGAAGCTTAACTGAAGGAGGTCAGGACCCAGGTCGAGGCGGTCATCGCGGAGGTGGAGGAAGTCAAGAAGAAGGTGGCGGATGCCATCTTGAACTTCAAGGCATCTTCTGCTTTCAAAGAGGAGGTCACTGAGGCGGCTCTGGATTCTTATCACCAGGGGTTCCGAGAATGTAGGGGTAAGGCCTTCAAGTTTTATGACTTGAAGGGTCTTGACAACATCAAGCCTTCTGTTCCCTTCCCTGGACATGAATTCGACTCTGATTTCGAGGAGGAGTCAGATTCTGATCCGGATAGGAACCCTTTCCAATTCCCTGCAATCCTTTTTCTTTTCTCTCTTTATGAGAGTTTCTTTTTTTTTTTGTAAAAAATTTAGGAAGGAAATGAAGTATCTTAACTTTCCTTACCTTCTCTCATGTTTTCTTTGTGTTGTGTCGCAATATGGTATGTTGAGAGCGTAGACTTCTCAGACCACTTGTGATTTACGAAGAAGAGGTGAGATCGGCTGGGCCGTCCCAGGAATGTTTGTTGTCGACAGGAAGGATGACATAGGTCCGTTCAAGCATGTTTTCGGATTTACCGTAGGGTAAGGTGTCTTTGCCATCCCTGTGCATTTCTGTCATGACCAAGGTAGGCTGTTTAGGCCCATCCCAGCACGTCTTTGGATTTACCGTAGGGTAGGCTATGAAAACCATCCCTGCGCCTTTTTTTAGTATAAGATAGGCTGGTTAGGCCCGTCCCAGCACATCTTCGAGTTTTCCATAGGGTAGGTTACTTCAACCATCCCTGTTCCTTCTTTAGTATAAGGTAGGCTGGTTAGGCCCATCCCGGCACGTCTTCGAATTTTTCGTAGGGTAGGTCACTTGAACTGTCCCTGTGCATTTGATCTTTTTGGTGGTCCGATGGGGCCATCCGTTGCACTCATCGGACATGCCGATAAGGTGAGTGGATTAGACTCTCCTTTGCATCGTTGGCCGATTCCTCAGATCGCGCCATTTAAGTCGTTGTCGTTTTGTTGACGTAACAGGCCATTCAGAGTTGGACAAATTTGCACAAGAAATGTAGGGGTCAGTTTATTGATAGTATTTGCGAAGGTTGTGTACATTCCATGGCCGGGACAGAATTTTTCCCTCTAAGGTCTTGAGTCGATACGTTCCTAGATGTATGACCTCTTCAATCAGGTATGGACCTTCCTAGTTGGGAGAAAGTTTGCTCTATTCCGCCGGCCTGGACACTTCTGCCTTTCGCAACACCATGTCCCCTGTGTAAAAGATTTGCTTCTTTACTATGAAATTATAATATTTGGCGATCTTTTGCTGGTACATCGCCATTCTTATCTAGGCCTGAAGCCTAGTGCTTGGTAGCAAATCTAGGTCGATCCTTCTGTGATTGGAATTTTCAGGTTCTTCGTAGTTGTTGATTCTTAAGGACTGAAGGGAGACTTCGATAGGAACAACAGCTTCGGTACCGTATGCCAGGTTGAACAGAGATTCGCCGGTGGCCATCCTTGGGATAGTTCGGTATGCCCAGAGAATGGAGGTCAGCTTTTCGGTCCAAAGTCCTTTGGCGGCGTTCAACCTTGTCTTCAGGCCATGGAGAATGGTCCGATTAGTTACTTCGGCCTCTTCGTTGGACTGTGGGTGGGCAACGGAAGTCAGCCGGGGTTGAACATGGTACCGAGCACAGAAGTCTTTAAACTTTGAATTATCAAACTATCTCCCGTTGTCCGTGATTATTGCATGTGGAATCCCAAACCGAAAGATGATGAAATTTTTAACAAAATTCTCAACTTTGCCTTCCGTAATTTGGGCTAACGGTTCGGCTTCAACCCACTTTGTGAAGTAGTCGATGGCTACAAGAAGGAACTTCCTCTATCTAGAAGCAGGCGGAAATGGACCGAGAATATCCATCCCCCATTGGACAAAAGGTCAAGGGGCTATCAGCTGAGTCAAGTGACTTGCGGGTTGCCTCTGAACGTTGGCATACCTTTGGCACTGGTCACATCTTCGTATGAAGTCAGCCGAGTCCTTCTGGATGGAGGGCCAATAATATCCTTGTCAAATGATCTTGTATGCTAAAGACCTACCCCCTAAGTGATCAACGCATATATCCTCGTGGACCTCTCTCAGGGCGTAGTCCGCATCTATCAGTCCTAAGCACTTTAGTAGAGATTGAGAGAATGATCTTTTGTAGAGGGTTCCATCCAAGATGACATATTGGGATGCCATCTAGCAGATCCTTTTGGCCTCTGCCTTGTCTTCTAATAGCATACCCTCTTTAAGAACTTGATGATGGGATCTATCCAGCTTGGCTTGGCATTAATCTGGTGTACCTCCATAGCCTCCTCGGCTATACTTGGAGTTTCAAGATGTTCAACGAAGGTGCGTCCGAGAGATTCTGGGGTTGTAGTAGCAAGTCGAGATAATGCATCTGCCCGGGAGTTCTCTGATCGAGGGACATGAATAATCTCGAAGTGCTCTAGTTGAGAAGATAAAACTCGCACTTTCTCCAGATACTGCACCATGGCAAGGTCCCTGGCTTCGTATCCTCCTTTAACTTGATTCACGATCAATTAGGAGTCTGAAAAAGCCTGGAGTCACTGAACTCCCAAACTCTTGGCGATCCAAAGTCCGGCAAGCAGAGCTTCATATTCAGCTTGGTTGTTAGAAGCATGGAAGGAGAACCGAAGTGCATATTCTACAGTATGGCCATCGGGTTCAGCCAGTATAAGACCAGCTCCACATCCAGTGACATTGGAAGCTCCGTCCACATGGAGCACCCAAACGGACTCCGTATCCTTTGAAATTCTCTCTTCTGCTAAAGGTACTTCATCTTCGGACCTCCAGGTGCACTCAGCCAGGAAATCTGAAAGCACCTGGGCCTTCATAGCTGATCGGGGCTGAAAGCTAATATCAAATTCACTTAGCTTTACAACCCACTTGGCTATCCTCCCTAAGGTGTCAGGGGATCGGAGAACGGCCTTAAGGGGTCGATCAGTCAGCACCATGATTGCGTGGGCATGGAAATACGGCCGTAGTCGCTTTACTACAATCACCAGGGAGTAGATCAGCTTCTGCATTTTCGCATACCTTGTCTCAGCATCATGCAGAACTTTGCTGATATATTAGATCTGCCGGTGGGAGCCATCTTCTTCTCTTCGGAGAAGAATCGAACTGATCGCTTCATCTGAAACTGAGAGGTATAAGTAAAGCACCTCGCCTTCTTGAGGTTTTGAAAGCAGAGGCGGTGTCTCTAAATACTTCTTCAACTCTTCAAAGGCAGTACGACAGTCTTCACACCATTCGAAGCCCCTCGACTGTCGAAGCACCTTGAAAAATGGAAGACACTTCTTGGCTGAGCAAGAAATGAACCTTCTTAGGGAGGTAATTCTCCCTGTTAGCTGCTAGACTTCTTTCTTGCAGGAGAGATGCCTCATATCTTTTAGGGCCTGGATCTTCTCAGGATTTGCCTCAATCCCTCGCTTGGTAACGAGGAAACCCAGAAACTTGCCCGAGGTGACCCCAAAGGCACACTTCGTCGGATTCAGCTTCATGCGGTAGCATCACAGAGCACTGAATGATTCTTCCAGGTCCTGGATGTGATCTTTTTGGAGGAGGCTTTTGACGATCATATCATCGACATAAGCCTCAATGTTCCTTTCCAGTTGTTCCTCGAACACTTTGTTGATCAATCTTTGGAATGTCGCTCCAGCATTTTTGAGCCCAAATGGCATCATCTTGTAGCAGTACAAACCTTTGTCGGTGATAAAGGCCATCCTCTCCTCATCTTGGGGATCCATTCGGATCTAATTATAGCCAGAAAAAACATCCATAAAGCTCAGTAGTTGGTGGCCAGCGGTAGCGTCAACCAGCTGATCAATTTTTGGAAGAGGAAAACTATCTTTTGGGCAAGCCTTGTTGAGGTCCATATAATCGATGTAGATCATCCACTTGCCATTTGCTTTTCTTACCATTACTACATTGGCCAGCCATTCGGGATAGTGGGCCTCTCGGATGAACCCTGCCTTGAGGAGCTTGCTTACTTTCTCGTCTATTGCTTTCTGTCTTTCAGGGGCAAAGCTTCTCTTCTTTTGTCGGATTGGTTTATACCCGGGGGTGACTTCCAGTCGGTGAGTGATTACTTCGGCAGGAATCCCTGGCATGTCCAAAGCTGACCAGGCAAAGACATTGACATTATCTCTGAGGAAGCGGATCAGCTCTGTTTTGATTTTTTCATCAAGCATACTTCCAATCTGCACAACTTTGATGAGGTCTTCTTTCATCAAGGGTACCAGGACAGTTCATTCCATGGGTTCACCAAAATCTATGATTGGGTCCCTTGGATCCAACTGATCCAGGGTTGCAGAATCATTGAAGTGCTTATCTTGAATCATTAGGCACTATCGTGCCGCTCTCTGATCTCCTCTAACTTCTCCGACATCATTCCTAGTGGGAAAACGTACCAGGAGATAATAAGAAGACACTACGGTTCGAAACTTGTTCAAGCCAGGCCACCCCAAAATAATGTTATAAGCCGAGGGGGTTCGGACTACCATGAAATTAATCAACAGTGTCTTTTGTCGAGGTTCGGTGCCAAGGGTTACAGGCAATACTATTTCTCCCTCGGCATCAACCTAATTACCCCCGAAGCCAGTGAGCGGTATGGGGGATCTCCGTAGTCGATGTCTGGGCAAACATATCTTAGAGAATGCATCGTAGATCAAGACATCAGTCAAACTTCCATTATCAACTAGGATCTGTTGTATATCATAGTTGGCCATAACGGTCAAGATTATAATAGGGTCGTCATGCGGGAACCGAACTCCCGCAAGGTCGTCATCGGAGAAGAGAATAGCATTGTTGTCCTTGAGTCGCTTCGGGATGTTGTCTTCGTCTCTTCTCCAGTTGGTAGGTCGATGTATCATCCCCACGCCTCCGTTGGTGGGCCTTTGATTCGGCAATTCGGCCTCTTCAGGAGTTGGTTGGGGAACAACAGCTTCTGACCGAGGTCCTTGGCGACCAATATACCACCCCAGATACTCTCTTTTGATGAGATCCTCAATTGCATCTCTCAGTTGGATGCAGTCTTCAGTGTTGTGGCCGTGGTCCCGGTGGAATCGACAGTATTTGTTCCTATTCCTTATGGAAGAGGATGCCTTCATGGGACGAGGCCGTTGGAGAAAGTTTTCTTTCTCTATCTTCATGAGGATTTTTTCTCGAGGGAGGTTGAGGGGGGTGTAGGAGTCAAATCTTCCACCCGATGCTCTCGGTTCGGGGGGACTCCTTCGGCGATCAGTATACTTGTTGTTGGAGATTGGAGGACCTTGTCCCCTGTTATTTTTCTTTTTTGAAGGGGGCTTCCCTTCGATCAGTCATCGATTCATCGCCTGCTCTTCAGCATCAATGTATTTCTCAGCTCTCACGAGCAGCTCAGCGTAGCTTTTGGAAAACTTCTTATCCAGGAAAAAGGTGAGCCTGAATGTACGAAGTTCCTTCTTTAGGGCAGACATGGCCATGTGCTCGTTGAGATCGGGGATCTTGAGCGTGGCCGCATTAAATCTGGAGAAGTAATCTCGCAGACTTTCTCCTTTGTTCTGGTGAAGGAGGAATAGTGTATCCGTATTTTGGGGGGTCTTGCGACAAGTCCTGAAATGCAAGACAAATAATTTTTCTAACTCGGAGAAGGAATGGATGGTACCTGGTTGCAGGCTCGGGTACCACATCCGAGCAGCTTTCTTCAAGGTGGCTGGGAACGCGAGACAGTACATTGCGTCCGAAGCTCCTTGGATCATCATATGGGCTTTGAAAGTATCCAAGTGGTCGAAAGGATCGGAGGTGCTGTCGTAGGGTTCCATCTAGGAAACCCTGAAGTACTGAGGAATGACTTCGGCCATGATGCGGTCAGTATAGGGAGGACGCAGATCACATACTGTTGCATCGTTGTGACCCTGTTGCTCCTTGATTCTCGTCATTTCCGACTCGATGGCCTTGAACTTTCCATCGTAATCGGGGAGAACCTGGTTCGACACTTTTTCTACAGGGGTAAAATTCTCAGAAGAAGGAGAGGAGGTTTTCCTAGGTCTCTTCCCCCTTTATAGGGAATTAGCAGGCCTAGGCATTTCCGGATTTCGGCCTACGGGAGAGGGTCGAAGACGGGGGGAGAGATGTGTGGACCCCTCTCGAGGGGCTCTCTTCCTCCGTGAGCATGAGCTGTGTCTGGAGGTGGTCGACAGAGGTACCACCTGGAAAGCTCTGCTTTGGAAGTCCTAAACTATCGCCGTGAGATTAGTGACTTAGTTCAGGAGGGCTTCAAACTGCTGTCGTTCCACGACCATGGTGGGAGGTGGAACCTCGTTCTCTACTGGTGCTCTTTCCCCATGGGATGGAGCGCGACTTCGGCTAGTTGAGGCGATCTGAGTCTTCCCTCTTGCCATTGAAAATTTTATACTTTTCCTTGTTAGAGAGGGGAGCTTAATAATAGAGAGTTGCCCGCCCCCCTTCCTGGCATGCCAACCTATTGGCGTAGAGTTCCTGTTCCAGCCGGTTGGAGAACTGGATCGCAGGACCGCTCCCTGGTTCACCTGCAAAACAAATTCCTTATCGGAGTTGCTCCGACGGGGGACACTCCGATGTCTAAGTCAGAGGCGGGCTCCAGCCATAGAATGGGGAAGGTTTTGGAGAAATAGAGAGAAAAGACTAAGATTCTTGGAGTATATTGTGCCTCTTACTTTGAGCATTCCCTCTTACCATTATTTATAAAGAGCCATCCAGCCTGCGGTTCCATTCTTCTTCCAGCGGTTACGGTGGAGAGTTAATTACTTCCCCATGATCCGTAGTCGTGGGTTGTTGTTTAACGGTTCCGACCAGACCGAAGGCGTTGCAGCTAGAGTTACATGCCATGATTATGTCCTGGAGATGGTTGATAGTAACCATTGGTTATCGTTGCTTATTGTGTTTTGTAGTGATTTCAGACAGATCGTGGATCCATCTTCAAATTTTTCCCTATTAAGGAGATTCACGTAATCAGATCGGGAAAGTCTTCATCCTCGGATCTTCTTGAGACATATTTGAGATCCTGTTTTCGGCATAGATCGAGGACTTGGTCCTTGTCAAAGGCCAGAGATCATGTCTTCGGCATGAACCAAAGAACATATTTTCGTAGGTTAGTGAGGGTCGTCCTTCGGATCAGGTTGAGGGTCTTGTCTTTATGAGCCGAAGGACTTGGACTTCGGTGAATGTTGAAGACGAGATCCGAAGGCCTTGCCTTCGGGTGCCGTAGACCCGTGAAGAGCTTTGGCTTGTCCATTAGTTGCCTAGTTTTTCTCGAATGTCTGGGTCTGAAGACGGTGGTTCGAAAGAAAGGACTTCGGCCGGCAAGACCAGTGGTCGGCTCGTACTTGGACCGGGATATCCCAACAGAACTCTTTTTCATGTGATAAAGTCCTTCGGACTACATTGACTTCGATAAAGAGAGGATATATTAAGTGGTCCTTAAACCAGGTTCACGACCAAAGGATACATTGTACTGAATGGCAATGTATCAAGTGTAGGTTGTTGTGGTTCACATCGTTTGGTTGTCCTCTTGACCAAAGGAGTGTGGTGATACTGATGTGATCTGCAAGTGGGATATATGATATCTCATTGAACGTGACTCTATGTAGCCCCTTTCTGCCAAAGGGATACTCACGATTGGATATGGGTATATGTGTCCCTCTGACCTGAGGTCATCATGGTAGCTTACAAGCAACTCCCTGTGCTTTGGTGCCGGACTACCTGGATTTCTAATCCGGTGATGGAAGGTTTCTGGGCACAGGCAAGTACTTGTAGAGCAGTGGTGGACCAAGATGAAATTGACCTATCCAAATAGTTTGGATTGAATGTCTCGCAATGTCTCAATTTAGCAAATCCTCGACCGGGATAGTCCTAGTGAGGAGTCACTGGACTTGCGAGGTTGAGACATGTTGTGGATTGACTCAGCTAGGGTTGGCAGTCTAACCCTGGGTCATCTTGAGCATTGGAGGTCAAAGGGATGAATTATACGGTAACAATATGCCAGAGGTTCGATTGATTTGGGAAGCTAAGAAGATGAGCTGGGAATTCGATGGGCCGCACGGGTGGAGAACGAATCAAATTCGTTATAAATGAAGTAGTTAAGAACCATCAATTGGTGGTTTATTTCAGCCAAAATCGAGTGGAAGGAGGAGAGGAAAAGACGCCTTAAAATCCCTGTTCGCCCAAGCCTTTTATTATCGTGTTGATGGGTTTAAAGGCCGGTTCACAACCGGTTCAAGCATCCCAAACCAGTTTTAAACCAATTCACTATTCAATTAGATCTAAATCCAATTAATAAAAGGCTTGGTCAAGTCCCAGTCACCTAGAAACAATTCCTGGTAGATCCGGATAAAACTGATCGACACAAAACCGAGTCAATCCAAAGAGTGCTCAATCAAACCATCACCGAAATGATTCCTAATAATAAATCGGGCTTGGTTGTCCTCTTGACCAAAGAAGTGGTGACACTGATATGATCTGCAAGTGGGATATATGATATCTCATTGAACGTGACTCCGTGTAGCTCCTTTTCTGCCAAAGAAATACTCATGATTGGATATGGGTATATATGTCCCTCCGACCTGAGGTCATCATGGTAGCTTGCAAGCAACTCCCTGTGCTTTGGTGCCGGACTACCCGGATTTCTAATCTGGTGACGAAAGGTTTCTGGGTACAGGCAAGTACTTATGGAGCAGTGGTGGACCAAGATGGAATTGACCTATCCAAATAGTTTGGATTGAATGTCTCGCAGTGTATAGTAGATTAAAATGTTTAATCTATAGTTATGTATCTATATCTTAATCATAGGGATGATTAGGGAGTACTTTTAGGAACCTAGTTGAGACCTTCACCATGACCGTGTGTCTTTGGCACAATGCGGTTCGTCTGTGTTGGCTTCTTCAAAAGAATCCTTTAAGGAAATCAAAGGAACTAAAATTGTTTTAATTCAGATACATTTTTGGCATGACTTATAAATTTAAATATTTTGGGTAATGTAATATTTATAAAAGTATAATACTAGATATGATGCATGAATTGATTTGAAAAAGGAGTTTTACATGTTTTAATTAAAATTGTTTTAATTAAAATATTGGCTTATATTCAAACAATTTTGAATTGTATTATTAAATTAAATGACAAGTTATTTTAGGGTTTATGAAACCTAATGTCATTTAAATAAACCAATTGGGTTAATTGGGTTAGCTGTCTAATTGGGTCCATAATTTGGGTTAGACCTATATTTAGTTGAACTGGATAATAAGAAGACTAATCAAAAGTTGATTAAGATACTAATGAGAGGATATTTTCTATAACTTGGACATTAGTAGAGTCAGAAAATAAGAGAGTCCTAAGAATGGTTTCTAAATCTGCTCTAGATAGGTATTGATTTGTATTAAAAAAATGTTGGGTTTTTATGTCAAAATAATAAAAGTTAATATCAAGCAAAATTATGGACAAATGGCATTGAGCTCTGTTTGCTTGTTTTTCTAAATTTTATTAATTTAACTATTTTATTAACTAAATTGATAAAACCAACATGCCAATCACTCAATTACTAGTGTACCTCAACTTTATAATGCAAAATTATATTTTTCCTTTTTTTTTCTTTGATTAATACATGGACTCGGCTAACCATCCAGGGTCATCATCCAACGCCTCATGTAAGTAAGTGGAGAACAAACATAATAAAAGATTACCAAACCCGGTTGCATGAATCCCAGGATATGCCCTTTATTCTAGAAATAAACATTTAATTTTATAAGAGGACATCTAATTTTAGTTTCACTAGTCTAAAAAAATTGGGCCTTTCAAGATATTAGCATTTCTAGATGTGATTCGAGTGTGGCCTTTTCATCTAAGAAATTGGACCGTCAGGTTCATGCAAATAAAGAGAGACCCCCAACACTGTATTGAAAATGCTGAGAGATAAATGGAAGCTCATGACAATAAATTTTTGAACCCAGTTAAAGAAACTACCCTGGTAGCAAAACCAACATAGAATTCATTGCTCATTGAAAGAAACACACACACACACACACAAAAAAAAAACAAAAAAAAAAAAAAAGAAAAAAACAAAGTACTTCCCATAGAGAAACCAATATCCTATATCCTTTTATTCATAACCAACATGCAAATGCTCCATTTCTTGCAGACATGGTGGAGCCCTTCAACTCAAGCGGTTCCCACAATGCACAACCACTGACCCACAAAAAGGTCATCACAGTTCAGATTAGGGTTGATGCCACCAAACTCTTCTGAAGTCAAGTTGAATTGTTGAGCGACCGAGAAGCATGTATCGTTACTCTTCACCCCATAAACAAAGTCACAAATTGGGGTTGACGATTTTGCAAACCCAGCTGTTGCCACAAGAGATCAGGAAGAGTGTTAGGAACATACTAGACAATGAATTTTCATTAACACCCTCTAACAACCTAAATAAAATTTTAAAGAAGAAGCAAAAAGAAAGAAAAGTTCAGTTGTATGGGGTCTACCATATTGCCCTAAACTCCCACCATTGACAACAAACTACCGAAGTATCTATACAACTCTTAATTTTTCCTATTACTTATTTTTTTTTATCTTTTCCCCGGTTGTCACCTCTAATGTGGTTTAGAAATATTTCCGGACTCTAGCAAAGCTCTAATGTGGTTTAGAAATATTTCCGGACTCTAGCAAAGCCCAAAGCCTAGCAAGCTCAGGAATCTGAGATAGCCCAGCTGAGTCCGAATCTACCATCCCCTGGCCCAATCAGGAAAGGCTGCAACACAAACGAGAACCGGCAAGCCAAGCTCCGAGGAAAGCGTTGATCACTTTGTTAACCGTAGTTAGGGCTGGAAATGGGCCAGCCCAAAAGCTTATTATTTGGAACTAGACTGGGCCAGTTCAATAAACTTCAGGTCGATCTGAAATTGATTCAGATTTCGGGCCAAATTTTAAATATATCGGACTAGTCTTCGGCCTGTAAAATATAGTTCATTTAATTTTTGGGCCAAAAAGATGTCCGGATTCGTTACAAAAATTTTTAAAATATAATTTTTGGGCCGATCCAATAAATTTTGGGCCAGCCCATTTCCGGTCCTAACCATAATATTATTGGCATATAAGGGCACCGCGGAAACTTACAGCCAAACAGCCTACCCTCGGCCATGTTGATGGCGAGAAGGAGCGAGATCATAAGGGCCACGTTAACGAATACAGCAACTTTGTTGTTTGCCTTCGCCATCTTGTTCCTTCTCCCCTCTCCCCTAGCAAGTTGAAGCTCCGTTTATTCTTATGTTCTTCGTTAGAGGAAGGTCCCATCCTCTATATAGTGAGCTCCTGTGAAGGGATAATCTAGCAGGAAACCAAAAGATGATCTTTGGAACCTCCGATTAATTAAGAAGCCGGCTTCACCAGTTTACCAAAAAAAAGAAGCCGGCTTCACCTCTCGACACTGGATTCATTAATCTGTACACTGTTATATTAATTGAGACATGAGATCTTTGTTCGACGTTAGGACGGGCTTATCCAAGTTGAGATCCCAAGATGGTGTATGATTGTGTTGTCGATTTCTTGTCTTGGAATGTTAGGGACGGCAAAAATTTCTGGTAGTGTATCATAACAATTTTGTCTGCACCAAGTTTCAATACCATGGCATAGTTAGTTTACCTAGATTATTACATCTTTTTGCATCAAAAGCATGCTGGACTATAATAACATTAAAATCCTTGATATCAATCACTAGAAAATCTATTGAATGCACCAATAATATTTTAGAATGCAATTATTCACTTGGATCCCATTCAAGAACCCTCATGTAATTATGGATCCATTTACTATTGTTACTGCAAGAAAATAGACATGCTGATTAGAGTTGCCTGTTTTGTTATCGCTTAAAATAGATTAATAAATGGAAATTGAGTGACTGACCCAAACCCTACCGAGTAGTACTTGAAGCTATCAAAACTTATAAACCACAACATATGTTTGTGTACGTAAAAGGATGAAAATACATTTTTAATCATTCAGTGATATACTAGTAACATATCAAAGGGATAACACATTATATCCATTTCATACCTATTGTTTCCCCATAAGTTATATTTTAAAACAGCAAAATCTACAATTCCAAAAGAACCAAAACATTAGAAGCTCAACCTTCTCCCCATTAAGGCCAGCTTCACCATTTCTGCCTACATAGCCTTGGTTACAATGACCTTGCTTTGCTACTATCAGAACCATGAGCTCTTCTCTAATTCATACAAAGAACATTAACAAATTAGGCTCATGACGAGTATAAAGTAGGCAGGTGGCTTGCAACATTCCTGCTATTATGTCAAGATAATACTGTCCATAAATAATTTTAGTAAAAAATAACTTTCGAAAACTACCATCCATAAATAGTTTAAAATCCATCACAACATCTAGGAATGGCAACAAAATCCAAATCCATGGATACCCGATCTGATTGGACCGGATAGTCAACGCTTTGATTGGGTTTGGACCGGATTTGGGTAAAACCTGAATGCTTAACTTTGGATTTGGACCGGTATTGGATAGATATATACCCGACCCAAACCCGCTCCGAATTATTTTACTATTTAAATATATATAATTAATATATATTATATTTTATTTATTTCAGAAGTATTGAATTAAGTCTCGTTAAATTTTATTTATTTAAGATAATTTAAATTTTATTTTGAATATGAAACTAAATACTGTTGAACTAAAAATGTAGTTAAATTTTATTTTTTTAATATATGTATAATTTATAAAATAGTAAATGATTTTAAAGTTGATAAAAATAAAAAAAAAATTAATATGACTCAATTGGATTCGGGCCGGGTAAACCGAATTACCTGATATCCGATTAAGATGGGTTTGGATATAAAAATCCAGTCTCGATAGTGTTTGGGCCAGATTTTGATAGTTTATTGAGATTCAGGTTTGAGTTTGGATAGTTATGCACACGGCCTGAACCCAGTCCATTGCCATCCCTAATAATATCCAGCATGATATAATCATATAAAATTTAAATAGTTAATTATCATTTAAGGCACGTAACCATGGAAAAAAAAAAAAGGTTTAGGAAGGTGGAGCAGGCGAACCCAGCATTCCAGCTGATATCCTGTCGCCTTCCGACATGTTCCTCTCCTATCAACCCACCGCCATCCAAATCCCCACTAGAATCCCATTCCCTCCATTCTCTCTTTCCTTCTCGAAATTCTCAAATCGTTCATAAGAGTCTCTAAGGCTTCGCCTCTCCTCTTCCTGCTTCATATCTCACTGTCGTCCGATCGTAGTGCGGTGCGAGTTATGGCCCCCCACATATTAAAAAATTTTAAAATTCTTTTTAATAATTAATTTTAAATTTTTAATAATTTAATCATTGAATTTTTAATTTTTAACTGTTGGACTTCTTATTATAAGCTTTAATAAGCTAATAAAAACTAAAATGATCATACCTAATGGCTATAAAAGACCCTTTTAGATTCTTATCTTGCAAGCTATAAAAAAGCTATTTCAAGCTATCCAAAAATTATTCCTAGTTTTTTGTGTTTTCTCTTTTCTACAAAATCCCTTTCGATCTTTTTAATTACAAAATTATTCTTCTTTGTTGAGTCTTAGGTGGTGCATCCAAGATTTCAGGGGGATGGGCTAAGATTCAGGTTGGTCCGGTTTATCATGGTCATACATGATATATCTAGGGCTATGAGTGAGTCCGAGATGAGTCCTAGATGTTAGACTGAGTTTTGGTCAGTCTGGACATTAGAGTCGGCTCAGTTCTGATCCGAGTCGACTCTAATGGTTGGCATGGCATGGATGCAGGGAGGAGTTTTGCTAAGAGATGGCTTAGACTGTTGGGAGTCGGCTCGGATCACTGGGAGTCGGCTCGATTCTGCAGAACAAGTAAACCATAGTCTGGACGAGTCGACTCGAGGGATTCGAGCTGACTCATCCAGAGTGCTCTCTGCAGCATGGAGTCAACTCGAAGGGATTGAGCCGACTCGAATGACGAGATCTTTTGAATCACGTATTGCCGCACCGAAAAGTTCTGGGGGGCTAGGTCTTTTGCGATCTAGGTATATATATATATGTAAGTTGGGTGGTTATAAGTGAGGAGAAGAGAGAGAATGTCATTTATAACAATCTAAGGAAACAACCAGAATCAAGAAACCCCTCCATTTCTTCCAGATCTCGTTCTTTCTCTTTTCTCTCTTCTTTACTTCTTGATCAATCTAAAGGATTAATTGATCTTTGTTTGACCTGTATCCTATCGTGATCTTTGTGGATCGCTGGTAGAGGGCCTTTCGCGCACCTGGATCGCTTCTATTGGGCGTGGGTTCGCCGGATCATCTCCATCAATTTGGTATCAAAGCGAGGTTGCATGAAGGAAGATCTCTACATCCAAGAAGTACTAGAAGGTAAGATCTAGTACATATTGATTCTACTTAATTGTGGTAATGGCATCAAGTAGTTTCAAGGTGGATTTCAAGAAGTATGATGGCAAGAAAAATTTTACTCTATGGCAACAAAGGATAAAAGACTTGCTGGTTCAACAGAGGATCTACAAGGTCTTGGTTAGAGAGAGACCGGAAAAGATCAGTGTTAAGGATTGGAAAGAGTTAGAAGAGATCATATTCAGCATCATCAGGATGTGTTTGATAGATCAAGTTTTGCCAGAGGTGTGTACCGAGACTACGGCAAAGGATCTTTGGCTGAGATTGGAGAACACATATATGGGCAAGAATATGACAAATAAGCTGTGATTGAAAAAGCAGTTGTATAGTCTGAGAATGCCTGAAGGATGAGACCTCATTGCTCACATTCAAAGGTTCAACTTGATATGTTCTGAGGTGATGAGTCTAGATGTGAAAATTGATGAGGAGGATCGGGCATTGTTGCTGTTATGTTCGCTCTCGGGATCATATAATTGTCTAATAACAACCTTGGTGTATGGGAAGGAAACCTTGATCTATGAAGAGGTTGTTGGAGTGCTCAGGTCAAATGAGCAAAGGGAGAAGATCTGCAAAGGAAATCCTAACTCGGAGGTTCTTGCTATGAATGGAAGGCAAGGAAGACCAAAGGAAAGGGTTAGGGGGAAATCAATGGGCAGATCACAGTCTCAAGGCAGTAAGAAGGATTTGAAGTGTTTCAAATGTCATCAGTTTGGTCACTTCAAAAGGAATTGCCCTCTTTAAAAGACCAAGAAAGGGAAGGCCAACACTAGTGGTGCTAGTGTATCTGAAGGCGGTAGAGAAGATATACTGATAGCTTCAGATGGATCGGTTGATTGGGATAATACTTGGATGTTGGATTCAGCATGCTCTCATCATTATACCTCACATCGGGAGTGGTTTGATACCTATGAAAGGTCTGATGGAGGTAGTGTAAGCCTTGGTGATGATCATCCTTGTCCGGTGGCTGGAGTTGGCATCATTAGGATGAGAATGTATGATGGAGTGATAAGGACTCTGTCAAATGTCAAACATGTACCAAAATTAAAGAAAAAATTGATTTCTTTGGACACTTGGAAGGCAAGGTTATGCCTTCAGTTACCGGGCTGGTAGTGGATGTTTGAGGATAACCAATGGAGCTTTGGTGGTGATGAGAGGGAGAAGACTAAGCAATAATCTATACAAGATGAAAGGCTCAGTGGTGAATGATAGTGCGAAGGTGCTTATAGTGGCACAAGAGGAGAGCTCTCCTATCAGTTATGGCACTATCGGTTGGGTCACATGAGTGACCGAGGGCTTACTGAATTAAGCAGAAGAGGAAACCTTCCAGCACTGAAGAAGGATGGAAATGACCTGTGTGAGCCCTGCATTTATGGCAAACAACATAGGGTAAAGTTTGCCAGTGCTACCAAGCAGAGTGAGGATATTTTAGGACTAATTCACTAGGATGTATGGGGACCGGTACTTGTTTTATCCAGGGGTGGAGCAAGGTATTTTGTTACCTTCATTAATGACTTCTCTAAAAAATTATGGATATATCTAATGAAAGAAAAATCAGAGATCTTTGCCCGGTTCAAAGCCTGGAGGGCTGAGGTAGAGAAGGAGACTGGAAAACATGTGAAGTGCCTTTGATCGGATAATGGTGGGGAGTACTCTAGTAAAGAGTTCATAAGTTACTGTGAGAAAAATGGGATCAAACACCATTACACAGTAAGGATGACCCCACAACAGAATGGTGTTGCGGAAAGGATGAACCGGACACTATTGGAGAAGGCAGGGAGTATGAGGCTGCAGTCATCACTACCGAAAATTTTTTGGGGTGATGCTATTACTCTATCATGTTTTCTTGCAAACAGGTCCCCTCATTTCAAGCTGGATGGAGGACTTCCAGCGGAAGCTTGGAGTGGAAAGAAGGTGGAGCTTGGTCACCTGAAGGTGTTTGGTTGCCCGGCCTATGCACATGTGGAGACAACTGAACGGAGTAAGTTGGACCCTAAGTCAAAAAAGATGATCTTCATCGGGTATCCACAGGGAGTCAAGGGTTACCTACTATGGGATCCACAGTCTCAAAAGGCAGTGATCAGTAGGGATGTTATATTTGATGAGATGAGCATCTTGGAGAGATCGGGGAGTACAGATGAGTTTGCAACTTCAAAGGTGAACAGCAGTGACTGTCCTTCACAAGTGGAGGATAGGCCATCTACATCAACTGGCAAGGGTGTTTCAGTTGAGGTGGAGTTAAGCGAAAAAGGTCCTCTAGTGATGAAGGATCATAAAGGAAAATCAGTAGTTCAAAGTGAAGTGCAGGAATAGCCACAAACAGAAGACTTGCAGGACAGTGCAAGGGGAGTGGCATTGCATAAACCACAGCGCACAATCCGGAAGTTGATGAGATATGGCATGGATGAGAATATATCTTATGCTCTCATGTTTGTGAATGGAGATCCATGAACATTCAAGGAGGCCATGGAAAGTTTTGATAAAGAATCATGGATTCAAGGCATGATGGAAGAGATGGAATCTCTCTGAAGAAATAAGACATGGCAATTGGTAGATCTACCTGAAGATGCTCATGCAATTGGCTCCAGATGAGTGTTCATAAAGAAAATAGAACCTTCAAAGCAAGGTGGAGTGAGATTCAAAGCAAGGCTGGTAGAAAAATGATACTCACAAAGGGAAGGAGTTGACTACAGTGAGGTATTATCTCCAATGGTATGCCATATTTCAATTCGGGTGTTATGTCATTGGTGGCAGAACATGGTATAGAATTGGAGCAATGGATGTGAAAACAACCTTTTTACATGGAAGTCTGGATGAGAAGATCTATATGAAGCAACCTGATAGCTTCATAGAGATTGGACTGGAGGATAAGGTATGTTTACTCCAGAGGTCATTGTATAGTCTGAAACAATCATTTCGCTAGTGGTATCGGAGATTTGATGCTTTTATTTTAAGCCTTGGGTTTCTTAGATGTGAACATAACTGCTGTGTATATGTCAATGAAGTGGATAATAATAATGTTTTGTATCTACTTCTGTATGTGGATGATATGTTGATAGCCAGCAGAAGTATGAGTGGTGTAAATCAGCTGAAGAAAGCATTATCTGAAGAATTTGAGATGAAGGATTTGGGTCCAGCTCAGAAAATCCTTGGAATGGAGATTTGCAGAAATAGATGCAAGGGGTTTTCCATTTGTCACAAAAAGGTTATATCAAGAAGATTCTTGAGAAGTTTAGGATGCAGAAGGCCAAACCAGTAGAGACACCATTACCAGAGCATATATCTCTCTCTAAGATTCAAAGCCCCCAAACAGATGAGGAGAGAGCGTACATAGAGAGAGTTCCATATGCAAATGCTGTAAGCAGTGTTATGTATGCTATGGTATGTTGTAGGCCAGACATAGTATATGCTGTAAGCCAGGTGAGCATGTATATGGCAAATCCTGGGAAGGAATACTGGAAAGTATTGAAGTGAATTTTGAGGTATCTACAGGGAACTCAAAAGCATGGACTGGTATTTGGTGGGCAGCCAGAAGGACATGGAAAAAACTGTAGGAAATTGTATGGAGGTTCGTGTCATTTGGAAGGGTATATAGATGCAAGTTATGCAGGTGATCTTGATACAAGGTCTACACAGGTTATATCTTCTGCTTACAAGGTGGACCGGTTTCTTAGAGATCTACCCTTCAACCTATCACTACTCTATCTACAACAGAGGCTGAGATATAGGTATTACAGAGGCTACAAAGGAAGCACTATGGCTGAGGAGGCTAGTTGCTGAGATGGGAGTGGAACAGTGTATGGTGGTCCTGTACAGTGATAGCCAGAGTGCCATACATTTGACTCAGAACCCAGTATATCATGCAGGCACAAAGCATATTGTTGCCGATCTTACCGCGGTGGCCCGTAGCTCGTAAGTTGGCGCCGATTCTCAGACTCTCTCACCTCGAGATCTCCAAGCTTCTGGTCCTGCAAAACAAAGTCAGAGACCCGGGCCGGGGGTTTCGGCGGGGGTACTCCGACGGTCAAGTTAGAGAGCGACAAGATGGAACAGATCCCCTAAGGCGGGTTCCCAAAGGATTCCCGTGCTTAGAGGAGATGTAGATGAAAGAAGTGTGGGGAAGAGAGGGGTTGAAGCCCGGCTTCCTGTGCTGGGTTCACCGAGCTCACGCCTGAGGACTTCTTGGGATCTCAGGATCGCTCTCTCGATATTCTTTTTCCTTTTCCCTCTCCGACTTACCTTTCCGTCCGCTTTTACCATCCCTTTTATACCACCGGACTGCCATTGGCCCACGTCCCCTCCCGGAGGCTCCCGGAGATCTCTGAATCTTTTTCTCTCCCTTCTCCTCAAAGTCCGGGAGTTAAGTGGCCGGCACGCCTGGTCCGTCGTGTGTCACAAAAGGAGAAAACTGGCGAGACCTCGAGCTAAGTGCAGGAGCTCTCCTTTCGGGGCATTGATGGTGGGCTTCTAGCATTCCAGGCTCCTGTCCGCAAGGGTTTTATTCCTCGATCGCGGGGCCCTGCTTATTTGAAATAATCAAGGTTTCGAGCATTGCTACGGGCCGTATTGGCGCCCTGTACGGGACGAGGTGCACGCCGATTCTAGTGGTGACCTCGTGGCCCGTGTCTCTACCTCCTCGAGGCTTTTGCAGAGTAGGGCTGACTTCGGCCGAGGTGGACCCATTAGGGGGTGCCACCTGGCGAAGGAGCAGGAGGGCCCTTTTCGACCTCGGCAAAGGTGGACCCATCTTGGGGTGCCACCTGGTAAGGGAGCAGGGGGCTGCCAGCTTTGGCCGAGGTGGACCCCTCCTGGGTGGACACCTGGCGGGATGGCAGAGAGAGGCTCGGCTTCGACCGAGGTGGACCCATCTTGGGGTGCCACCTGGCGAAGGAGCAGGGGGCTGCTAGCTTCGGTCGAGGTGGATCCCTCCTGGGTGGACACCTGGCGAAGTGGCAGAGAGAGGCTCAACTTCGACTGAGATGGACCAGTCTTGGGGTGACATCTAGTGAAGGAGCAGGAGAGCCCGGCTCGACCTCGATCGAGGTGGACCTATCTTAGGGTGCCACCTGGCAAGGGAGCAGGGGGCTGCCAGCGGCCGAGGAGGACCTCTCCTGGGTGGACACCTGGCGAAGTGGCAGAGAGAGGCTCGACTTCGGCTGAGGTGGACCCGTCTTGGGGTGCCACCTGGCGAAGGAGCAGGAGAGCCCGACTCGACCTCGATGGAGGTGGACCCGTCTTGGGGTGCCACCTGGCAAGGGAGCACGGGGGGTTGCCAGCTCCGGCCGAGGTGGACCCCTCCTGGGTAGGCACCTAGCGAAGTGGCAGAGAGAGGCTCGACTTCGACCGAAGTGGACCTGTCTTGGGGTGCCACCTGGCGAAGGAGTAGGAATTTTGAAAGAAAAATTCACGTGGCACCGGAGGCATCCAACTAGATCTGACACACGTTCGACGTCAGCGATGTAGTCATATCAGTTGCCCCCCATCCTCAGGCCCCATCGAAGCGTCGTGGCTTGGGACGTGGGGAGTTAATGCGGAGATGACGTGAAAAGGATGAAAATCCCGCACCATAATTGCCATGATTGCTGTCGCTGCTTTTGTTGCACCCAAGACCCTGTAGGAGGCTGCCACGTGCGTGCATCTGATGGGCCATTAATACACCATTTTGAAAATGAGGCAGTTTCCATCGGACCAAAGCATCGATGTCGGGCATGCTTCCACGTGGCGGTCATCTGATGGCCCGGGACGGAAAGAGGCATACGGCTACTGTTGATTGAGTTTGAAAAGGAGTGAGACTTTTCGGAAACGAGGTCTCTCGGCTTTTTCACACCTCGCCGGCAGTTGTAGCGGTCTCCCTTCATCTTCCAGGGGTTGCCATTCCTTTGGTACAAAGCATCCCGGTGAGTGTCTGTGACCTTTTTCCTTCTTCTTCCATCTCCCAATCCTTGTGCTAGTTCTTCTTGCTTCCTCTTTCTTAATGGCGTATCGTCGTCATGTTTCCTCAAACTCGGATGAGGCCGGGACCATCGTCTTCCTCCTCAGAGGGGGAAGAGATTCCGGTCGAGGTCCGGAGGCAACTTCAGCCGGGGACTTTGACCATAGGCGTCCCTAGGGGTCCTAGATCTCCTCCTGTAGTTTTCGCTCGTTCCATTTCTTCCCTTCCTCCTCCAGTGGCAGAAGTCTCTTCTTCTGGTCCCTCTGGTTATGCCTCGACGATGACCAGAGATGATATTTCCTGGATCCGGGATACCTATGGGATTCCGGATTCAATCCGTCTCTCCCTCCCAGGACCTAGGGATCGAGTAACCTCGAGTGCCCCTGGGAGGGTTGCCTTCTATGAAGACTTCCTTGTTGGGGGTCTTCGTTTCTCCCTTCAACCTTTCTTTCTTTCGTTTCTCAGTCACTACCGTCTTGTCCTGGCCCAGTTGGCTCCCAATGCCATCCGGGTCATCTTTGCTTTCATCGTCTTCTGTCACTTTCACAGGTTTGTTGCCCGTTTCTTCCTTTTCAGGACCCTCTTCACCTTGAAACGTTACTCTGCCGATGATGGCTGGAGGTATATTTTACCCAGGCCAAGGTGCCTCAGGTTCGACCTCCCATCGTCGATCAAGGGCTGGAAGAATCGCTTCTTTTTCGTCTCGGTCGAGGAGGTCGATTGGGCCTGGAGTGAGCCGGAACGGTCACCGAACTGGAACTCCCAGGTTGAGCCAACGGATCAAGAAGTCTACACTCAGATGCTGGGCGACGTGGTCCCGGCCCTCGATGTTCTGCTTTTAGAGCAGAATCTATTCGAGGCAGGGATCAGTCCTATCCGGGAGTTGGGTGAGACCCCGGATCTCCTTCTTTCGCCTTCACTTTTTGCTCTGCACTTCTTTTCTTTTAAATTGGCCTAACTATCTTTCTCCTACAGGTATGAAGTTCTCCGTCGAAAGCCTGATGGAGGGCACCCAGAAGAGGGACGCTGCTGAGGGGACCCAGGAGGTCCCAGTGAAGAGAGCTCGTACTGAGGCGAGCTAGGGGCCCGTGCCCATTCCTGCCGCTACCGATCCTGGGGCAACGGGTCCTGCTCCTAGGCCGCCTCAGTCCTGTGCACCTGATGTCCCTATCGTCGAGCTCGATAGGGTAAGGGGAGAGAGGATGCCGGAACCCCCTCGGGTGACGCCTGCTCCAGTTGCCGTGCCGGTCATTTTCACGGTGGTTACCAGGGCGACGATAGCCCCACCGATGGCCGCATCGCTCGGTGAAGGGACGGCCACCCATCCTGCTACCGATGCCCACATTCCACCCCCAAGTCTCATCGCCAGCTCCTCCATCATCCACGACCAAGGGCTCGCGGAAAGGGTGATGGAATTTGCGAGCACCTCCCGGGACCGCTGTCTGAGGGGCGGCTGGGACTACGTCGACTCTCTGCTAGGGATACTCCCTCTACTCTTCACAGTAAGTCCCGAGCTCTCCTCTTTTAAAGTTCCAGTTGGATCTTACTGACATCTCGTGTCTTCCTTGACACAGATCGGGACCGATGTTCTGCTGCTGAGGAACTTCCTCTTGGGCTATGCCAAGAAGGATGTCGAGAAGGAGAAGAAGCTCGAAAAACTCGCGGCTGATGTGAAGGATCTCATGGAGAAGGGGGTTGAGCTGCGGAGGAACAACCAGGCCCTACGAGCAGACCTGGGTCGCGCCAAGGGGCGCGTGAGAGAGCTCGAGACCTCTCTGTCTGAAGAGAGGATCTCGAATCAGCGTCGTGCCGAGGATGATGCGGTGGAGATGGTGCCCCTTAGGGCCCAATCCTGATCGCTGGAGCGCTGGGTCGAGGAGGTCCTCAAGGAGCTCAGCGCAGCCAAGGACAAGAACTTCTACATCAACGGGCTGCTGGATGCGTCTAAGAAGGAGGCGCAGGAGGCCGTGCCGAGGTTCCGGGCCTCCGAAGAATTCAGGGCGGAGGTACATGAGGCGGCCGTTTACTCCTTCCTGAAGGGCTTCCAGGTGTGCCAGGAAAAGGTAAGCTCCTTCTTCCCCGAGCTTGACCTCAACGGAGTCATTCTGGGTGGCCGAAGGGAGGAGCCCACCGAAGGAGCTTTGATTGCGGTGTTTGCTGAGGTGGCGGCTCCCGAATAGCCTTCCGATGATGGCGCCGACGGAGATGGTGCCCCCCAGTCAGAGGAGGATGTGGCCGCAGCGAAGTAGTCCAGCGGCTCCTTTTGTTTTCACTTCATTTCTGGATGAATCATGTGTTCTTTTTCTTTCTTTGGGGTCACCCGGCCTGTCGGGGCCCCTTTTTTGTAAGGAACTTTTATCAGAAATAAAGATTTCTTTTTCATTAACTTGTTCCTTCTCTTTCTCTCCTTTTTTTTGTGCATCTTTCGGACTGAACCCCGGCGCCATCTACCGGGACTAAGTCCCGTGGTGCGTTCCGGGCTGAACTCCGGGATTGCGTGGGTGAACTAGGTTCTGCTCCACCTTCTAGATCGAGGTCCGGGACTTCGCTTTGGAACCAGGTTCCTTGTGAACTTCCGGACTGAACCCCAGGGCCGTAGGCCGGAACTGAGCCTTGTGTGACCTACCGAGCTATTCTCCGGGATTTTGTAGGACTGGGACCTAAGTCTCCGGGACCTCTTTCGGACTGAACTCCGGGGTCGCATGTCGAAATTTAATTCCATGCGATACTCCAGACTGAACTCTGGGATTTTTATGAGAGGGGACTTCGCGCCTTCGTGGATCTTTCGCCGTGCCCATGCTCGCCGAACCTAGAGCTGGATGGCTTTCATCCTACGAGATGAGAGTAGGCATTTGGTAAAAAAGATTTTATTATTGAAGTTTGAGGGGCCTTACACTATTGGTAGTACATCCTCAGGTTTGAGGCATTCCAGGTCCGAGGGAACTGGGACCCGCCTAGCTCCTCCAGGTAGTACGCCCCATGGGGAAGTGCCTCCGCTACCCTATAAGGGCCTTCCCAATTTGGGAAGAGCTTTCCGCACTCCCGTGGCTGGGAAGCTTCAGCGCGGCGGAGCATTAAGTCTCCCTGGCAGAAGGACTTCAGTCGCACCCTGGAGTTATAGTATCTGGCCACTCGTTGCCGGTAAGCTGCCATCCTAACTCGAGCCCTATCCCTTGTTTCTTCAAGGAGGTCCAGGTTCAGTAGCAGCCGGGCTGGGTTCTCCGCCTCGTCATGTTGCTCCACGCGCAGGGTCGGTAGGCTGAGCTCAATTGGAATAACTGCTTCCGCCCCAAAGATGAGGTTGAATGGGGTCTCGTCCGTAGCCGTCCTTGGGATAGTATGGTACACCCAAAGGATGCTCGGGAGCTCTCCTGTCCACCTCCCCTTGGCCTGGTCTAATCTTGTCCGGAGGCCTTGCAAGATGGTCCTGTTCGTTACCTCGGCTTCTCCATTTATCTGAGGATGCACCACCGAGGTGAAACGATGATGAATTCCGAGGTCGTCGTAGAACTCCTTGAACTCTCGACAATCAAACTGGCATCCATTGTCAGTGATGATAGTATGGGATAAGCCGAAGCGGCAGATGATCGACTTCCAAAGGAACTTGGTGACATTTGCCTCCGTATCCGGGCCAAGGGCTTGGCCTCGACCCACTTCGTGATGTAGTCGATAGCCACGATCAAGAATTTTCATTGCCCGGACACTGGAGGAAAAGGTCCGAGGAGATCCATGCCCTATTGAGCAAATGGCCATGGGGCGGAGAGCTGGGAGAGTGGAGCAGCGGGCTGATGTTGCACCACAGTGTGTCGCTGACATCGGTCGCACCTCTTTACGAAGTTAGCTGCGTCTTCTCTCATTGTCTCCCAGAAATAACCTTGATGAAGGGCCTTATACGCCAGCGTCCTGCCCCCTACATGGTTCCCACAAATATCCTCGTGGATCTCCTGGAGCACGAGTGCGACTTCCGCGGGTCTCAAACACTTGAGGAGTGGATAGGAGTAGGATCTCCGATACAGTAGCCCGTCCATCAATACGAACCGTGCAGCCTTCTCTTAATGAGGCCAGCCACCATGCGGTCCTCTAGCAAGGTGCCGTTGGTGATGTACTCGATGTACTTATCCATCTAGCTAGGCTCTGGGTTGACCTGCTGGACCTCCATGGGTGTTTCGTAGCTCGAGGCTTTGAGATGCTCGACGTAAGCGTGGCCCAGTGATGAGTCCGGTAGGGTTGCAAGGCGGGAGAGGGCATCTGCACGAGCATTTTCCTCGCGAGGGATATGGGAGACGCTGAAGCACCTAAAACCTGCCGCGCTCGTCCGTACGAGCTCTAGGTACTTCGCCATTTGGGGGTCCCATGCCTCGTACTCCTCCGAGACCTGCCTGGCCACTAGTTGCAAGTCGGTGAAGACCGTGAGACAGGCCATGCCCAGCTCACGGGACACTCTTAGCCCCGCGAGGAGTGCTTCGTACTCCGCCTGGTTATTGGTGGCGGTGAACTGGAAGCGGAGTGCACACTCGGCGACGACCCCTTCACCGTTGGCAAGGATGAGTCCAGCTACGATCCCACCGGAGTTCAAGGCTCCATCTATGTGAAGGATCTAGACGTCCTCCTCTGGTCCTGGCTCTGGCTGCCGGTCTCTGGGGCTCTCTTCTGGCCCCTCGCCCAGGCCTGCACACTTAACCAAGAAATCAGCGAGTACCTGTGCCTTCATGGTCGACCTCGGCCTGTAGGTGATATCGAACTTGATGAGCTTGAGTACCCATTTTGTCAGGCGCCCTGACGTGTCAGGTCAGCTGAGCACTGCTTTCAGTGGCTGATCCGTCAGGACAGCAATGGGGTGCACTTGGAAATAAGGCCTGAGATGCTGGGCAGACACGATTAGCGCAAAAATCAATTTTTCATATCGATAATACCTGAGCTTCACAACGCGAAGGAGTTTGCTCGTGTAGTACACTGGCCTTTGCATCCCTTTGTCATCCGTCCGAACCAGGACCAAATTGATGGCTTCTGATGTGACCGCCAGGTACAGGAGGAGCTCCTCTCCTTTCTCCGGCCGGGAAAGCAATGGCGGTGACGCCAATGCCCTCTTCAGCTCTTCAAATGCCTCCTGACATTTCCTCGTCCAGGTGAAGTCATTCATCTTCCTCACGCCTTGAAGAAGGGTTGGTAGCGGTCAGCGGACCTTGAGATAAATCGACTCAGGGCGGCTATCCGGCCGGTGAGTCGCTGCACTTGCTTCTTGGAGGTGGGTTGCTCCATGTCCAGGATCGCCTGGACCTTCTCCGGGTTGGCCTCTATTCCTCTTTGGGTCACCTTAAAGCCTAAGAACTTCCCTGCGGATATGCCAAAAGCATACTTCACAGGGTTCAACTTCATTTGGTGAAGATGGAGGTTGTCGAAGGTCTCTGCCAGGTCGCCGACATGGTCTGAAGTTGGCTGGCTCATCACCAGCATGTCATCCACGTATACCTGCATGTTGCGGCCAATTTGGTCTTTGAAGATCTTGTTGACCAGACATTGGTACGTGGCACCTGCGTTCTTGAGGCCGAATGGCATCATCTTATAGTAGTAGGTCCCGCGGTCGGTGATGAAGGCAGTGTGCTCCTTGTCCTCCGGATGCATTCGAATCTGGTTGTACCCGGAGAAGGCGTCCATGAAAGAGAGGAGGCGATGCCCTGAAGTAGTGTCCACGAGCTAGTCGATCTTTGGAAGATGAAAACTGTCCTTTGGGCAAGCTCGGTTGAGGTCGGTGTAGTCCACACAGATCCTCCACTTGCCGTTGCTCTTCTTTACCATAACCACATTCGCCAGCCAGCTAGGATACTGTACTTCTTGTACAAAACCGGTGGTGAGAAGCTTTTCCATTTTCTCATTGATGGCCTTCTGTCTTTCCGCAGCAAAACTCCTCTTCTTTTGGCGGACTGGGCGGCACCTTGGATCAATCTTCAACTGGTGGGTGATGACCTCCTAGGGGATACCTGGCATGTCTACAGCGGACCAGGCGAACATATCAGCGTTCGCTCGGAGGAAGTTTAGCAAGCGAGCCTGCTCTTCTTCCGGGAGTTGAGCTCCTATCTACACCATTTTCTGGGGGTCCGAGCCGAGGGGGTACGTCAATAAGCGCTCCACGGGACCTCCCTGGGATCTTGCACTCTCAGATCAAAGTCATCGACGTCGGAGCCGACCTTGGCACTCCGGGCCCCTGGGATCATCTGCAAGCAATGCGGGACAGGTTGGGCCATCCCCCTCATCACCCCCGTCCTAGAGGCGGTAGGGAATGCGTCCAGCTGGTTGAGCCCTGGACGATCTAGGATAGCATTGTAAGGTGATGGGAGTCTGACGATGGTAAACATCATCATGACCGTGCTCTGCCGAGATGGGGATCCGACAGTAACAGGGAGAGTGATCTCTCCTTCGACCCCCACAGAATCTTCAGTGAAGCCCACAAGAGGGGTATGCACCGGCTTCAGCTGATCATGAGACAAATTCATCCGAGAGAAAGCATCGTAAAAAAGTATGTCAGTAGAGCTCCCACTATCCACCATAATGTGATGTACAGGATGCTTTGCGATGGTCATCTTAACCACCACTGCATCATTGTTTACATTTTCATTTTCATTCCCCTTTTCAAAGGGGAGTATATTCTCCAGGTCTCCAGCCTCCTGGGCTCTTTTCGAGGCACGCCCTATCCCCCACGAGATCATGCCCACCGGCTTCTCCGTTGGACAGTTGTCAATTGCAAGGACGGGGGGAAGGGCCGTGAGTGGTTGGCCCTCCACCGGGGCCTCGCTCCTCACAAACTTTCGGAGGTAGCCCCTCTTGATTAGTTTCTCGATCTCCCATTTTAGATTGCGGTACTCCTCCGTGTCATGGCCGTGCTCGCGGTGGAACTGGCAATACTCCATCTTGTCATGGATGTTCCTCGGGTTCTGAGGAGGAGGTCGGTGGAGGTAGTTCTCATCCTCAATTTTCATGAGGATCTTTGTTCTAGGAGCGAGGAGAGGGGTGAAGGTCCACTCCGGAGCAGCACCATTCTTCTGCTTCGGACCTGGATGGAAGTCCGCAGGTGGTCCAGGCCTCTGGGTCCCAGGGACATCCCTTGGGGCAGGCTTCTTTGAAGGCTTCCCATCTAGCTCTCGCCTGGTACGGTCAACCTCCTCAGCCTGGATGTACTTGTGGACATGGAGGAAGATCTCAGAGTACGTCTTGGGGGCTTCTTGTCCAGGGAATACGTCAGGCGGGAGGTCTTGAGCCCGCACTTCAGCGCCAGCATGGCGACAGGCTCGTCTAGGCTATAAATATCCAGGGCGGCGGTCTTGAAGCGGGTGACGTAGTCTCGCAGCAGCTCCTGATCTTGTTGGCGGATAGAGAAGAGACTATCCACCTCCCGTGGCACCTTTCGGCAGGTGTCGAAGTGTGCCACAAACTTTCCTTCCAGCTATTGGAATGAGCTGATGGATTCTGGCTCGAGGCGGGTGAACCAAACTCGAGCAGCTTTTCGGAGGGTGGCTGGGAAGGCGATGCACAAAAGAGTGTCCGTCGCTCCTTGGACCCTGATTTATAGCTCTCCAAGTGGTCCACGGGATCGGTGGTCCCATCGTAGGGATCGACTTGGGGCATGCGAAACTGATTTGGGATCAGTTCCTCTTGGATTTCCTGGGAGAATGGTGGCTGGGCATTATAGCCCACTAGCTCAGCTAGGGAGGTTTGCATGTTGGCAAAACGGCGAGAGAACTCCGCCAACTTGCGCTCGCGTTCTTCTTGACACCTTTCGGCCTGGCGCCTGATGCCTTCATCGATGGAACCTTCCATCGAGGCTGCTGGAGAAGGAGGTGCTGATCGGTCTCGGCGAGAGGCCTTGCCCCGATAGCACCTACTGCGCCGTACTACTTCAGCGTCGTTGGCCGGGGATCAACTCTCGTGATCCGTCGAACCGGAGTGGTTTCTCTTCGCGGGAGTCTGATGGCTCCCACGGGGATTGGTAAATGCCCGTGAATGGGAAGGCCTGCCTTGGATGGAGCGCAGGCTTCCACGGGGACCCGTGGCTCGGGCCATGAGGGTCCCTGGCTAGGGCTGAGTGGCCAGGGAGCGCTGCTGGTGCTGCAGCTGCCGCACGGCCGTAGTCAGTGTTTGCAGCTGCTGGACGATAGCTACAAAAGGACCGTCCATCGAGGATGGCTGAGGAGGAGGAGTGGAGCAGGAAGTTCCCTCTTCGGGATGCGTGGCCCCTGGGGAGAAGGAACTTCTCCTGCTCAGCTGGTGGATGCTTCGCGCCCACGCGTCACCATCATGGTCGACGTACGCTCTTGCTCACGCAAAGCTTGTCTGTGCAGGGTTTGCTGTTCTGCCCCCTTACCTGGTGCGCCAATCTGTTGCCGATCTTACTGCGGTGGCCCGTAGCTCATGAGCTAGTGCCGGTTCTCGAACTCTCTCACCTCGAGATCTCCAAGCTTCCAGTCCTGCAAAATAAAGTAAAAAACACAGGCCAGGAATTTCGGCGGGGGCACTCCGATGGTCAAGTTAGAGAGCGGCAAGATGGAATAGATCCCCTAAGGTGGGTTCTCGAAGGATTCCCGTGCTTAGAGGAGATGTAGATGAAAGAAGTGTGGGGAAGAGAGGGGTTGAAGCCTGGCTTCCTATGCTCGGTTCACCGAGCTCATGCCTGAGGACTTCTTGGGGTCTTAGGATCGCTCTCTCGATATTCGTTTTTCCTTTCCCCTCTTCGACTTAACTTTCCATCCACTTTTACCGTCCATTTTATACCACCGGACCACCTTTGGCCCATGTCCCCTCCCAGAGGCTCCCGGAGATCTCCGAATCTTTTTCTCTCCCTTCTCCTCCAAGTCCGGGAGTTAAGTTGCAGGCATGCCTCGTCCGCCGTGTGTCATGAAAGGGGAAAACTGGCGAGACCTCGAGCCAAGTGCGGGAGCTCTCCTTTCGAGGGGTTGACGGTGGGCTTCTAGCATTCCAGGCTCCTGTCCGCGAGGGTTTTATTTCTCGATCACGGGGCCATGATTAATTGATATAAAAGAGGTTTCGTGCATCGCTGCGGGCCGTACTAGTGCCCTGTACGGGACGTGGTGCACGTCGATTCTAGTGGCAACCTCATGGCCCGTGTCTCTGCCTTCTCGAGGCTTTTGTAAAGTAGGGTTGACTTCGGCTGAGGTGGACCCATCAAGGGATGCCACCTGGCGAAGGAGCAGGAGGGCCGGGCTCGACCTCGACAGAGGTGGACCCATCTTGGGGTGCCACCTGGCGAGGGAGTAGGGGGCTGCCAGCTTCGGTCGAGGTGGACCCCTCCTGGGTGGATACCTGGCGGGGTGGCAGAGAGAGGCTCGGCTTCGACCGAGGTGGACCTGTCTTGGGGTGCCACCTCGCGAAGGAGCAAGGGGCTACCAGCTTCCACCGAGGTGGGCCCCTCCTGGGTAGACACCTGGTGAAGTGGCAGAGAGAGGCTCGACTTTGATCGAGATGGACCCGTCTTGGGGTGCCATCTGGCGAAGGAGCAGGAGAGCTCGGCTCGACCTCGACCGAGGTGGACCCGTCTTGGGTTGCCACCTAGCAAGGGAGCAGGAGGCTGCCAGCGATCGAGATGGACCCCTCCTGGGTGGACACCTAGCGAAGTGGTAGAGAGAGGCTCGACTTCGACCGAGGTGGACCCGTCTTGGGGTGCCACATGGCGAAGGAGCAGGAGAGCCCGGCTCGACCTCGGTGGAGGTGGACCCGTCTTGGGGTGCCACCTGGGAGGGAGCAAGGGGGCTGCCAGCTCCGGCCGAGGTGGACCCCTCCTGGATGGACACCTGGTGAAGTGGCAGAGAGAGGCTCGACTTTGGCCGAGGTGGACCCGTCTTGGGGTGCCACCTGGCGAAGGAGCAGGAGAGCCCGGCTCGACCTCGGCAGAGGTGGACCTGTCTTGGGATGCCACCTGGCGAGGGAGCACGGGGCTGCCAGCGGTCGAGGTGGACCCCTCCTGGGTGGACACCTGGCGAAGTAGCAGAGAGAGGCTAGACTTCGGCAGAAGTGGACCCGTCTTGGGGTTCCACCTAGCGAAGGAGCAGGAGAGCCCAGCTTGACCTCGGTGGAGGTGGACCCGTCTTGGGGTGCCACTTGGTGAGGGAGTAGGGGGGCTGCCAGCTCCGGCCGAGGTGGACCCCTCCTGGGTGGATAGTTGGCGAAGTGGCAGAGAGAGGCTCAACTTCGACCGAGGTGGACCCGTCTTGGGGTGCCACCTGGTGAAGGAGCAGGAGAGCCCGGCTCGACCTCGGTGGAGGTGGACCCATCTTGGGGTGCCACCTGGCGAGGGAGCAGGGGGGCTGCTAGCTCCGGCCAAGGTGGACCCCTCCTGGGTGGACACCTGGCGAAGTGGCAAAGAGAGGCTTGACTTCGACCGAGGTGAACCCTTCTTGGGGTGCCACCTGGCAAAGGAGCAGGAGAGCCAGGCTCAACCTTGACAGAGGCAGACCCGTCTTAGGGTGCCACCTGGTGAGAGAGCAGGGGGCTGCCAACTTCGGCCGAGGTGGACCCCTCCTGGGTGGACACCTGGCAAAGTGGCAGAGAGAGGCTCGACTTCGGCCGAGGTGGACCCATCTTGGGGTGCCACCTGGCGAAGAAGCAGGAGAGCCCGGCTCGACCTTGGTGGAGGTGGGCCCGTCTTGGGGTGTCACCTGGCGAGGGAGTAGGGGGGCTGCCAGCTCCGGCCGAGGCGGACCCCTCCTGGGTGGATACCTGGTGAAGTGGTAGAGAGAGGCTCGACTTCGGCCAAGGTGGACCTGTCTTGGGGTGCCACATGGAGAAGGAGCAGGAGAGCCCAGCTCGACCTCGGCAGAGGTGGACCTGTCTTGGGGTGCCACCTGGCAAGGGAGCAGGGAGCTGCCAGTGGCCGAGGTGGATCCCTCCTGGGTGGACACCTGGCGAAGTGGCAGAGAGAGGCTCGACTTCGACCGAGGTGGACCCGTCTTGGGGTGCCACCTGGTGGAGCAGGAGAGCCCGGCTCAACCTCGGTGGAGGTGGACCCGTCTTGGGGTGCCACCTGGCGAGGGAGCAGGGGGGGCTGCCAGCTCTGGCTAAGGTGGACTCCTCCTGGGTAGACACCTGGCGAAGTGGAAAAGAGAGGCTCGACTTCGACTGAGGTGGACCCGTCTTGGGGTGCTACCTGGCGAAGGAGCAGGAGAGCCCGGCTCGACCTCAGTGGAGGTGGACTCGTCTTGGGATACCACTTGGCAAGGGAGCAGGGGGCTACCAGCTCCGGCCGAGGTGGACCCCTCCTGGGTGGACACCTGGCGAAGTGGTGAGAGAGGCTCGACTTCGGCCGAGGTGCACCCGTCTTGGGGTGCCACCTGGCGAAGGAGCAGGAGAGCTCGGCTCGACCTCGGTAGAGGTGGACCTGTCTTGGGGTGCCACCTGGCGAGGGAGCAGGGAGCTGTCAGCGGCCGAGGTGGACCCCTCCTGGGTGGACACCTGGCGAAGTGGCAGAGAGAGGTTCGACTTCGACTGAGGTGGACCCGTCTTGGGGTGCCACCTGGTGAAGGAGCAGGAGAGCCCGGCTCAACCTCGGTGGAGGTGGACCTGTCTTAGGATGCCACTTGGTGAGGGAGCAAGGGGGGCTGCCAGCTCTGGCCGAGGTGGACCCCTCTTGGATGGAACCTAGCGAAGTGGCAGAGAGAGGCTCGACTTCGGCCGAAGTGGACCTGTCTTAGGGTGCCACCTAGCGAAGGTACAAAAATTTTGAAAAAAAAATCCACGTGGCACCGGAGGCATCCAGTTGGATCTAACACACGTTTCACATCAGCGATGTGAAAATATCAGTTGAAGCACTATGGCTGAGGAGGCTAGTTGCTGAGATGGGAGTGAAACAGTGTATGGTGATCCTGTACAGTGATAGCCAGAGTGCCATACATTTAACTCAGAACCCAATCTATCATGCACACACAAAACATATAGATTGAGGTACCACAAGATCAGAGAACTGGTGGAGAAAGGAGAAGTGGCATTGGTGAAGGTCCATACAAAGGAGAACCAAGCTGATGCACTTACAAAGGCTCTACCGGGAGAAAGCTTTCGTTTTGTATGTGGTTGATGGGTCTGAGGTGTCTGGTGTAATAACCTATAATCTTGGAGCACCAAGGTGGAGATTGTTGAGTCTTAGGTGTTGCATCCAAGATTTTAGAGGGATGGGCCAAGGTTTAGGTTGGTCCAGTTTATCATGGTCACACATGATGTATCTAGGACTAGGAGTGAGTCCGGGATGAGTCCTAGATGTTAGACTAAGTATTGGTCAGTCTGGACATTAGAGTGGCTCGGTTCTGGCCCGATTCAACTCTAATGGTTGGCACGGCTTGTGTTGCCCAGTAATGAAGCAACCCAGGAGGGAGGTGAATCGGGTTTTAAAAATTATTTAAACTATTTCAACAAGTACATGCTAATTTCAATTAAGTGCTTGTATTTTACTAAAGTATTTGTGTGCATAATAAAAATATGCAACAGAATTAACAAAGTAAATGCAAGAGTAAATAAGCAATAAATAAGAGCAATCACAAATACAAGAATATATAGTGGTTCGGTGCATTACAAGGCACCTACATCCACTTTCCAAGTTTTCCTTGAGAATTTCACTATAATTATCAGGATTACAATCGATTAGTTTTCCGGGCTCACTAATCAAAATCCAACTTGTTTTCTCGGGCTCACAAGTCAAAACCCCTTGTTGGTTTTATAACTTAGGCTAACCAACAATCTCCGATGGTTTTACGGGCTCATCAACAACCTATGTTGGTTTTACGGGATCACCAACAACCTATATTGGTTTTATACAAAGGCTAACCAACAACCTTTTTGATTTTCCAAGGCTCACCAAAAAATCTTGATACAACAATGTAAGAATGAAAGTAAAGAATATAATAAAGCTTTCTAAAATAAAGCAAGTATCTCTTTGAAGCCCTTGGATGATGTTGAAGAAGCTTGTTTTCAATTTGTTGAAGTCTTTGAATGGAGCTTGATGTTGTGGACTTGGATCAACTCTCTTATTTTTGGAAGCTTGAAGGCTTGAACCACTCAACTCTTGAATCCTTGAAGGATATTCAATAATCTTACCAAAAGATTTTTTTTTCATTTGATTTTTGGTATTTATATAGCTCTCCAAACTATAGATGACCGTTTATGACCATTGGAAATGAAAAACTAGCCGTTTGAAGCAAGTTGGAATCAATTCTGCACTTCTGAAAAATTAGCCATTACTCCAAGTGTCGACACTTGAATCTAGTGAGTCGACACTTGATTTCTATGAGTCGACACTTGGATCAACTCAAGGTAAAAATTCTGGATTTTCACAGTTCTATATTTTTCTTATTCTCAGGCCTTGAGTCGATACTTGAATTTTTTCATGAGTCGACACTTGCTTGTGCCAGTGCTGAAACTTGCTGAAACTTTTCCAAAATCAAACTTTAAGTCCTTTCAAGTCTTCCTTATATTCCAAAGTCCTTATAACTTGAAATTCTATGAATTTGAAGGACTTATTCAAGTGAAATGCAAGTATTTCTTCATTCAACATGGATGAGTCTAAGATCTGATAAACACACTAAAACATACAATTAGTACTGATATATACTTAAGTATTTTGTCAATCATCAAAATCAAGACCAGAGTCAACAGCATGGATGCAGGGAGGAGTTTTGCTGAGAGTCAGCTCGGACTGCAGGGAGTCGGCTCGGTACTGCTGAGAGTCAGCTCATATCACAGGGAATCAGCTCGATTCTACAGAACAGGTAAATCGCAGTTTGGACTAGTCGACTCGAGGGGTTTGAGCTGACTCATCCAGAGTGCTCTCTGTAGCATGGAGTCAACTCGAGGGGATCGAGCCGACTCGGATGACGGGATCTTTTGAATCACGTGTTGCTGCGCCGGGAAGTTCTGGGGGGCTAGGTCCTTTGCGATCTAAGTATATATATATAAGTTGGGACAATTATAAGTGAGGAGAAGAGAGAGAAGGTCATTTGTAACAGTCCAAGGAAACAACCGGAATCAAGAAACCCCTCCATTTCTTCCAGATCTCGTTCTTTCTCCTTTCCCTCTTCTTTACTTCTTGATCAATCCAAGGGATCAATTGATCTTCGTTTGACTTGTATCCTACCGTGATCTTTGTGGATCGCTGGCAAAGGATCTTTCACGCACCTAGATCGCTTCCGCTGGGCATGGGTTCGTCGGATCATCTCCATCATTCTTCCTGGATGCTGAAAGAGTTTCCATCAATCTCTTCCACGATCGTGCTCGCTGGCGGAGAAATTCCAGTCGTATCTTAGAATGGTATTTCTGACAATTCTCGCACGAGGGACCGAAATATGTCTTAGAACAGTGCCTTGCATGCTTTTGAATTTGATTTTTTTTATTTTTAGCAATTTCAAGTAAATATTTTATATTTTTTTATATTAAAAAATTATGTTAGTTTATTTAATCACATCAATAATTTTTAAAGTCTTGATCTAACAATCTAAGATATACTTCCAGATTTTGATTAAGGAACTAATATGGTGCTAATCCGAGTAGACTTTTATGTAAACCTGATATTTCATCCCTGCTTTATTAACAAAATGATCTATAACCTGCCTCTTGCTACTTCGGATATCTTTGCTTTCCTCTAAAGCTTTTTTCTCTCTAAATTTTAGCAAAAATTATCGAGGGTTTTGCAATTGACGATCCTTCCATGCCTGCTGTAGATCTTGTATATTTTTTAAATTTTTGCTTATGTTCCTTGCATTCTTATTAGTCATGTAAAACTGCAGTCTTGTTTATTGTTTTCACAGTCAAAAATAAATTTGGAACTTGAGTTTGTATTTAATTTTAATATATTTTTACTGCCTTTTGGAATGTTTTATGATATATGTAATTTTATATAGGCTACTATATGATTTCTTTCACCTAGCTTACTGTTGAATGCATATCCATAACTGTTATACTGCCTTTATGCTACTTTTCTGATGACATTTAGTATAATAACTTGTCTTAATAGAAATCATCACTTGCTCTTGTTTGATAGTGCAGTGATTGTTAAACCATATAGCCATAACCATAATCATTGAGTTTTTGGTGCCAGCTTTATAGGTTCCATTTGCTGCTTATTCCTCTCAAATTTCTCAGTTATTTTTGCCACTTTTTTATGAGTTTCACAAGTAGGGTCCTTAGTAAACAGTTTCTGATAATAACACTTAACATCTTTACTTTTTCTCATCTTCTACAAAAATATATTTTCTTCACTCTAATTAACTTGGTCAATATCTCAAGATTTCCTTTCCCTTATTTTGGCTAATTTATCGACTTTCTTCTCATCCTTATCTCTAACGTTCATTCTTATGCTTTCTTTTTAATCAATGTAAGCATCACACTCATGTATGTTTTAATCAATGTAAGCATCACACTCATGTATGTTTTGCTTTAGGATGTTTTCATTGTGTTCGAAATCCAATTTCATTTTTATTCTTTTTTTGTGCAATCAAAACTAAGCATTTACAGCATTATCTAGTCTACTATGTATTTGTTGTTCTGCTTCACACTATATTCAAATAGTAAGGTGCAATATTAGAGTTCATTTGGACCCATCAGATTAGAGAACTACCACCCAAGAAGTGTTCAAATCATATGTAGGCTTTAAACCCCTGTTTGTTGCACAGTTTTCGCTGCTGGTCATGGAACATTGAAATTTTAGTTCATGCATAGCAATAGTTGTAAGTTCTAACTACTGACTCCTAGATTAAGACATGATATTAAAATTGGTATTGCTAGTTTAACTACTGCTTGTCATGTCACTTGGAATATGCAAATTCGAATGCCCCAAACTACAACTCATGGGCTATATGCCTATGCATGTTTATTTCCCTCTCTTTACTACTCAACATTCAAAAGGATTTCTCTATTAAGTTTAGAAATGCTACTACTCGGTCTTACTTTTGTCCATATATAACCCCCCAAAAAGCAGAATTATTTCACTTCTTTAGATAATTAAATATTACCTTGCTTTGGATAAATATATGGATACAATTTTGAAAGTTAGATGAGAAACGAGGCATTCAGGTATTCCAGTGGCTTCGGATGCTTACCTTCGTGCCAGTTTTTCCTCTCATACAGTTTTTAATGAAAAAGTTTGATATTAGGAATGTTTTCTAATTGTCAGCTTCATACTCATCATTCTTGTTTCATGTCTTTGTTATTGCAGACAAACATTTGTTTACTTTGTCTATTTAATGTCATATCATTCATGATTGCAATTTCTTTAATTTTTTTTATTATTGGATCGCACTTGACTATGTACAAATATACCTTCTCATTTATTTTATTTTGTCTACCAAAACTTCATACACAAAAGGGCATACATTTCTTACCCAAAAAAATATGTAAATTATATTGATATTTTGGTTACTTAACCCATCATGAGACTTTCTTTAGTTTCATTGACATTAGATTTTACTTCAAAAATTTTGCTGTTGCTTCATGAGATTAGCCTTGCTAGTTTATGCTCAGTACCCAGTTTTGATTCTTAATGTTATATCCGAAGTGATTGTAATTTTTTTTGCTCCAACGGTCAAGAAAATTAAAAGTATTTTCCTGTTTCTACAAAACATGTTCATAAAACTTGTAAATCAAAGATTAAAATCCTAACAAGACATAACTAAAACATTGAGATGGTTCACTATCTTCACATTTAACAAAGTAAAATCATTTTAAGATATATAAGATTTTACATAGCAGTAGGTATGAAATAATAATATTTAATATTCAAAGTTTTTGATAAGTTTTTTAAAAAATATGTTGCATCTTATCTCTTGTTCATGATATATCTAAATTTATATTTTAAAATTTTACTATGGATATTCTTTGTATCATGGTGATTTATGTAATAGCATAGTTTAGATTTGTTTAACACTAATTTATTTGACATTAATTATTTTTAAAGGTTGCTCACAAGTATATAATTATACAGTCATAAGAAAGGTTCGATGATAATTACAATATTTGTTATTTAAATATTTAAAATATAAATATATTAATATTTATGTAAAATTGATCATCAAGTTATTTATATTCAGTTTTGTATATCTTTATTATCATGACTATAAATTCTAATGTACCTCACAACTTATAATGAAAGATTCTTATATTAGTATATCTTACTAAAGGATTAAATAGGACTAAGATTCTAAAGTCATTGAGGGATAGGACTTAGTCTATAAAGGACCTTCTAGCAATGGGAACCCAACCTCTATGATAGAAGATCTCTTGAAGAAGGTTAAATGTAGTAATAACAAGTTAATTGGTTGGTCAGGGAGCACATGTAGTTTATTTGATATAAGAGTTATAGACTCCGTCCCATCCCTATGGTGATTAGTACTCTTATGTAGTGATTAGGAATAGTTTATCAATGAGACCCGAGAGGTATTTCTCAAAATGTGACACTGCACATATTTTTGGAGGGGCTCATCTATATAAGAGTATTCATACATGGCCGCGGCTAAAGATATTAGCAATTTTTAGAAGCTCTCATGAAAACTTAAAATACATGTATAGGACCATTAATGCACAAACTTGCAATGAAAAATTATATAGTAGTTAAAGTTTGGGTCAAAAGAATGTAGTTCAAGATGTGGTTCACTCCCATTCCTTCAAATGAAACTATTGACACTAAATAAGGTAAGTCTTGTAAAGACACCTTACCTACTGCATAGTACAAGCACCCAAAAATTTATTTTTTATTATTTTCAAAAAATTTGAATTTAAAAAGAGATTGTTGGAAAAATCTAAAATTATCTTCAATAATTAATCTTGCAAGCCATGAAAAAGCTATTCTAAGCTATCCAAAAATTATTCCTATCTTCTTCTAGTTTTTTCTTTTTTATAATTTTTTTTAAATTTTTTTAATTATAATTTTTTTTAATCCTGGGTGCTGAAAGAGTTTTCATCAATTTCTTCAATGATCGTGCACACAGGCAGAAAAATTCTAATCATATCTTGGGATAACAATTTTTGTACGAGAAACAAAAATATACCTTAAGACAGTACCTTTCAGGATTTTTTTAAAAATAATATTTTTTTAAAAAAATTATTGAAGTAGGTGATTTGAGACATATTTACCGAAATAGGTGATTAGTCCTACATGGCTATCATGGGGGTACTTGAATTCGTCTTTGGAAAAGACGAATTCAAATTCATCTTTTCAAAAGATAAATTCTATTTAACTGAATACGTCTTTCGAAAAGATGAATTAAGAATAGTTAGAGTTCATCTTTCGAAACGATGATTTTAGGCAAACCAATTTTGTCTTTCCAAAAGATGATTTATGTTCGGGCAAATCCATCTTTCCAAAAGATGAATACTTAGCAATTATATATAACCCTACCCACCAATGAATGGGAAAAGAAAATAAAATTTTTAATTTTAAATAATTAATATATGAAATTAAAATTTTTAAAAATATTGATTTTATCAAATTATATTAAAAATTTTAAAAATTATTTTAAAAATATTAGTAAAAAGATTTAAATTAATAATTTTTTATAAAAAAATATAATGAGAAATCACGGGTTATATCCATGATTTCACCAAAGAATATATTTTTTTATTAAAATTAAATAATTTTTTTAAAATAAATATTTTTTAAAAAAAATTAACTGGAAATCATGGATTGTAACTGTGAAATCGATCCACAATATATAAACCATTTTTTGTATCAAAATTTTATAAAAAATATAAAAAATTAATAAAAAATTAATAAAAAAGTTTAACAAAAAAAAAAAAAGCGGTTGATCTTATAATAAGCCAGATTGATCAGTTCATTTGAGGTTAACAGTCTTGCCCAAGTTAAGTTCGAAGACCTCATACATTGAAAGAATCCATATTCAAGTTAGAGGCTATTACTTACCTAAAGACTACCTATTTTGAATCTCTCTCACTCAAGCCAAAGGCCTTGATATGTTTGAGAACCGCTACTTATCCCAAGATTGCTACATCTTATCTGAAGATTTCATACCTGGAAAATTCTTACTCAAGTGGAAGTTATTGTATATTCAAAGACTGCGATAGCTTATCCGAAGACTTCACACTTGAAGAAAAATTACGACATGACACAGTTTGGAAGAACAATGCACTTTTTATTGATATCAAAACGAGCATGTTTACATTTCTTCTTTTTACAAAGCAAAAGATAGAAGACAAAAACATAAAAACCATTCATCAACTTCGACCACCGCAGGAGCCTCTGGATCGGTCATAGGTGGAACTTTGGCCGTCACAGGAGCTTCTATAGATCGATCGCGGGGAGAACTTTCTCAGTCTGAACTAAAGGTACTAGATCTGCTACAACTAGCTCTTCTACTTGTTCTCCAAGGGCTTTGGCTGCGATCGGGACTTCTTCAGCCTGTCCCGGTACCTCTTCAGCTTCGGTTGGGGTCTCAGTCTCTTCTTTTTCTATAACTTCATACAATGGGATGCTTAAGAGATCCAACTCAGGATAAAGCCCTTGGACCTCTTTGATCCCATCATTAAATCCAAGTTGGTAACTGACTACCCCCGATTCAGTTACCTCCTCCTTAAATTTCGAAGACTTTCTAAAGTCTTCGACTGCCCTGGTTACCTGGTTCTTCAGGGCTTCAGACTCCTTAGCTGTAGCTTCAACCTCGTTGATTGCATCTTCGACCTTTTTCTGAATTTCCTTGGCTGATTGCTCCAAGGAACGGATTCTCTTCTTTTTCTTTCTGAGCTTAGCTTCTTGCTCAGAAATCTTTAGCTGAGTCATTTTTAGTTCAGCCCTTACATTTTGAACTTTAGCATCACTCATCGCCAACTTTCCTTTCATGGCCAACTTTAGCTCCTCGGCCACCTCCTTCTCAGCTTTCACCATCTGGAGTTCTTCTAGGATTTTGCGGTTGAGGTTGCCATATTCTTCTATGCTTTCCTCCATAAGGGTGATGTCATAGATCAGCTACATCAAATAGCCGAATCATCAAGTTAGGGATGTTGAATATGGTTATGAAGAAACAAGAAGAAGGAAGAACCTTTACCCTCAGTACAGCAGGGTATGCTGAAGCTGCCACTTCGTTGAGGCGACGATTCTTTGTGGCTTCCCAATCTTGGGAAAGTAGGGTAGTCTTCAGTACCTCTCTTGCTACTTCTGGATGCACTAAATCCTGCGCATCTGAGAACCTTGTAAAGTTTAAATCATAGTCCTGCTCCAGAGGAGTATTCCTTCCTAAACCCTCTTCGGCTTAGGAAGTGTTGCCTTTGTCCTTCAAAGAAGGACAAATCAGTGGTGCATCAACAACTGAAGCCGAGGCTGTTTGCTCCGAAACATGAGATGGGGTGGAGCCCCTTGAAGAAGACTCCGCACAAGGGACATCATCACCCCCTGATAACGCCCTTGCTAGGGAAATGTTCCTACTAGCCTCCTTGGCCCAAGCTTTCTTTCTAGCCTCTGACCCTCCTTGTGGAGCTGGTACTGCTCTCTTCTTGGCAGCTTGACGGAGCTTACTGAAGTCCGGTTTCATCTTGCCACCTACCGATGAAAGCAATTTTCAAAGTTAGTCTTCAGAGAAACAAATAAAGTAAGACAAAGCCGAAGCTAGCTATCTACTATACCTAATGTCGGGAACTTGCTAATACGAGCGAGATGGAGTTTTTGTTCCTCTAATAGCTCTTTAGCTAGGGGAACCTCCGACCCGGTTAGCATCTCAAAATCTCTTTGGTCGGACTTCAAAACTTTCTTGCCTGCATTCGCATTTAGGCGAGGAGTCCTCCATTTGGTATTGAAGCCCCATACTTAAGAAGAATATATGAAGAAAAAATAGGGTTTCCACCCGTGTATAACACTGGGCATACCCCGGATCAATCTCCGACTAGGACGGGGGCCGATGACCCACCACCCCTGGCCGTGAAAATCTCTCTTCAGTACGAAGAGAGATGTGAATAAAGAAGTTCTTGGTTCCACTCCACAGAGACTATGGAAAACTAGAAACCCACTAATATTCCAGATACTATTCGGAGTTAGCTAGGCTGGGACTACATTGTACAATTGAAAAATTTTTGCGAAGAAGGGATGGCAAGGGAAACCTAAGTCTGGCTTTTAGGTGATCCTCGTAGATAGCAATGACTCCAGAAGGTGGACGGATCACCCTCTCTTCAGATTTGGGAGCTAGTATATGAAAATTTGAAGGAATACGATAATGCTCCCTGAGGATTGCTAACCTAGTAAAGGAAATAGAACTTGCAATGGATTCTGGAGAAGACTCGGTAAGTCCTCTCCTAGAAAGACCTACAGTACCAGAAGGTTCATTTCTTTCTCTACCCGCCGGAGCTTCACCGGCGGAGGGGTTGCATAATGACTTAGACATGATAGCAATAAGAAAAGAAGGATTTCTACTTGTGAATAGAAAGAAGATGGCCTGAGGAAGAGGAGCAAATTCGGAACAAGTGAAAGAGGAAAAAAGCTTGATGAAGGCGAAGAAGCCTCTTCTGCTAGACCTCCACCCCTTTATCTAAGGTGCGAGAATAGTTCAGATGAACTCCTCAAGAAAAAAAGCACCTCTCCGATCATGCCACATATGGAGGTGCCGATCGTGGATGCGAGACCTAAGAGGCGTCAGTCGATTTGACGGGGGAGAGACAAACTGTCAGCCATGATCCGTGTAACCTCATCTGATGGCCAAGATGGAGTTCGTACATGATACTAAATGGATGAGATGATGCCACGTCCTCTATCTAGATTGAAGCCGAAGAGTCAGCCGGATTGCCATAATGACAGGAAGAGACACGACTCAACATAGCTTGCCATCTCCCTTCCAAGAGCCAACAAGAAAGCAACACATGTCCTCAGCACGACGATCGAATCAAAGGGCAATTATTGCAATCGATTGAATCGAAGATTGCCATCATTGGTCACACCTTTACTGCCGGTAAATGACAACCCATAAATACTCCCACTTTTTAAAACAAATAACTATTTTGAAATTAGGAGTGGGGGACAACTGTTGTGATAAGCCGGCTTAATGAAGACACATTCTGATTTAGAGGCCAATTGATCCTTTCTGAACCAGTCGCCCAAGCCAGAAGACCTGAAGATTACTCCGAAGCCCGATAAAGCGGCGATTCAACATTTCTATACTAACCACAGTAGAAGGTTAGTCTTCAACCTGTGCCAAAGAGGCCGATTTCGAGGTATACCCCTGACCTACGCTGTCTCAGAATGATTAGCCAGTCCTTCTTCGTGTCAGTCCGAAGAAGACTGGTCCGAAGAAGACAGCTAATTCATCTCTCAGCTTGCTCCGAAGATGACAAGTCCAAAGTAGACACTCTAGCCTATTCCGAAGAAGGTAGCTCTGAAACGAATAGCTAAGATGTCTTCGGCTTACTCCGAAGAGGATAGGTACAAGGCAAATGACCAACTTGATTTCGGTCCCTTCTGGATGAATGGCTTTGAAGTAAATCCTTGATTAATCTCAACCTAAAGCTACCAGAAGCGGGTTCGATTGTTATAACCAACCACGTGATCAACGGCTCTAGCTTCAACAATATTGAGATAACCAATATCCGACAGCAACCACTTTTAGTTACGGGGATGTTAAACTAACTGACTCCCCTAACTAAAATCTAGTAGGCTCAACCATATTCTGTTACGACTACTCCTATAAATATCGATAAGAGGGGACCCATAAGGTAAGCGATCCAAGGGAACAACAGAGCCAGTCCAGAGCTCACTCTTGGACGCTGCTCAAGCCCACCTTTCCTTTCATTTCACTCCACTTTACTCTACTCTCTTAGAACTCTCCATTCTGTTGCCTGGATCCTTACTGATTTAGGCATTGGAGTGTCTCCCGCCGGAAAAAACCCGATCAGGAACTTGTTTTACAGGATCTCCGGGAGGCAAACCAGTAATTCAGCCGCTCCATCTGATCTACGAGGGTTCAGCATCAACAGCATTATTTCTTGAACATGAGACATGGATGGGAAGCATGGATTATCATACACGATGCTCTACATCACATATAATCTGAATGAAAAACTCAAGGTTAACATGGAGACTCAAAAAAGATAAATCTTTTCCAGATAAATTAAATTAAAATTTACCTTCCTCTCAACTATCTAAATTTGAGGTCATATTCCTGCTCTTTGTGCAACAATTCTTTATTTGAAGGCATGTTACTGTACTCAATTCAGAATACATAAATCATGGAATAACACTTTGTTGAAACGTTGATGAACTATATAAAGAATATTTCTTGCTCGCGTTTATTCACCATTTTATTTAAATTAATAAATTATTATATCCCTTTTTCTTTAGAGAAAAATCGTGCCAATCACCTGGACCTAACAAGGCGATGTCGTTTGCAACTAACTAAAAATTACGATTAAATTCCAGATTTTTGAAAGCACGTAATTAAAGGTAAGGTGGGGTGGCTGCTACTCTGGCGTGGTAGTAGTATCAGGCTGACATATTCATCGATTGATGGGGAGAGTATGCATAAAATTTGTGATCCGAATCGAATAATCGTCTCGTGGGATGAGGCCCGATGGGAAAACTATGCTGAGATTTATCTCCCATCCTTTTTTTCTATATAAAAAAAAAAACCAAGAATTGCGAACAGGAAAACATGAAAAAAAAAAAAAAATCAGCAGATCGAACGGACCTGCATGGTGGGGGAGGTGTACTGGGGCGTGAATCGGACGGCGGAGATTCCGGCCGTGCACCACCACCTCGGGCGTGTACAGTGCGTATCAAGCTTGAGCGATTGGACGTAGGCCTTCTGGCGCACCGTCCAGATGCTGGACTCGTAGGGGTCCTTGCATCCCATGTAATCCCAGCACTCCACGTGGAACCATGGAGCCACCACCGAAGGTCTCCCCCTCCTCCTCTAGCCCTTTGAGCACCCCCTGCGCCAACATCACCACCACTGTAGGGACGGACCGCACTAAGTTTTTTATGAGGGCCAAAAAAAATGATATCATATTATAGAAAGTTAGGAAATATACTATGATACCTACCAAGCCAAATATAGATAAAACGAGTAAAAACATGGAGCTCCAATATCAAGCCATGGATAGGAGTTCTAGATATAAAAGGAGTCGGCAGCCGGCAGTAGGTAGCCGGATAGGAGCGGTGGTTGCTAGTTGGGGAAGAAAGGAGTTGACTGTAAAAGAGGTGAAGCCGAGAAGGAGACGGTAGATGGGGTTAGCCATCGGTGGTGGGTGGCCTGTCGAGGGCAGCAGCGAGTGGAGGCAGCGTCGCGATGGTTACCGGTTGGGGAAGAGAGGAGAAGTTGGTGAATCGGCGAGAAAGAAAGGTGAAGGAGACGGCGTGAAGAGATTGACGGTTGGAGAAGAGAGTAGTAGTCGGCGGCAATCGATGGATGGGGTTTTGGGATTGAGAAAGGTTTCAGTGCAAGAGCACAACGGATGAAATTTGGGATTGGGTTACTGCTGGTGAGTTCTTCACCGATTTTTTTTTTTTAAGACTCTTTGGGATTGATTTTTTTATAAGATTTATGGGATTCAATTTTTTTTTTGAAAATTTTTTTTATCAAATTTTAAGATTTTTTGAGATAAAAAAAAATTTTTAGGGGCCACATATCTAATTTTTTTAAAAAAATTAAAAAATTATAAAAAAATAAAAAAAAAAACCCAAAAAATTGGGGGGGCGGGGGAGGGGGGGCCAAGGCTCCCCTTGCCCCCTCGGCGATCCGCCCCTACACCACCGCCTCCGCATCCGGCAACGCCGCGCACACCTGCGACGAGAACAGCTACACCAGCATCGGCCCCATTCACCACCACTCCTCCACCATCAGATCTGCCGTCTCGTTGGTCTTCGGCAACGATAATGCGGCCCCCCACCCGAAGCAAGAGAATAGCCGGTATTAGATCAGGATTTTAAAAATTATTGGCATGATTAAATAAACAAATATAATTTTTTTAATCTAAAAAATATAAGATATTTAACTTAAATTATTAAAAATAAAAAATTAAATTTGAAAACATGAAAGGTACGAATTTTTTAAAATAATATTAAAAAAATATTTACGAAAATAGGTTTTTAAAACTATATTTACCGAAATAGGTGTTACGTGGCAGCGATGTGGCAAAGTGAAATCATCTTTTGGAAAGACGAATTTAAGTTCGTTGTTCCAAAAGATGATTTCTGGTGATACGTGGCACGTGGTTGAGAGAATTTATCTTTTAGAAAGACGAACTTAGACAGAACCCCATAAACCCCCATCCCCTGTTTTTTTTTTTTCGTTCTTCTTCAATTTTTTTTGTTCGTCCCTCGCTCGTCCCTCCCGTGGTCCCTATCTCCAGAGATTTCTTCGTCTTCGCCCATGGTCCCCTCTCTGAAGTCTTCGTTATCCCAGTCCCAGTTAGCGTTTTTTGTTTTTTTTTCTTTTTACTATTTAAACTCTTTTTTAATTAATGGTTTTGTTTCCTTGTCCAGATCCGACTTCCGGCTTCCGGTTTGTGGGGATCTAGATCCCGTTTTATTCTTACAAAAAATATTTCATATTTTATCATCCCATCCGGTTGAAGGTATTTCTTTATTAATTTATAGTTAATCAAATGTTTAAATTAAATTTTGTATATCTTAATTTAATTTTACGAATTTAATATTCAGTATAGTTGTGTTTTAAATTTTCTATGATAAATTTATTTAGTATTTATTATTTAATAATTTATATTATTGCTATTTATATTATGAATTAATCTTGAAAATTTTATTTTATATATAGTTAAATTAATATTTTAATTAAAAAAAATGATAAAATAGTATTAAAATTTGAGGGATGATTAGAATAATTAATTTATGTAATAAATAAAATTAAAAAGGATAGGTTATATAATTTATGTAGAATATGAAATTATTATAATTAATAAATGTATATGAAAATTTTAAGGTATTTAAAATTCAATAAGTTATTTTATTAATGTAAATAATTATTAAAATTATTTTGTTATGAGTTAATAGTAAAAATAATTTTTGTATTGTAGCATGAAATTAATTTAATATTTAATTATTTGATTTGTTTAATATAAATTAAATATGATGTTAATAATAAACTATTACAAATAATAATTTTTTTAGCACTTAAATAATGAAATAAAGAAAAATAAGTTTGTTATGCTTTATAAATAAATTAATAATATATCATAAAAATTTTTAATATACATAATGTATTAAATATATCATTTTTATAAAATTAAAATGATAGTTAATTATGAATATATAAATATATAAGAATAATATATTAATATATTAATAGTTAAATAATATATAAATAGGCGATCGTGATATGATTATTTATAGCATGTAATAGGTAGAAATTGGTATCATTGATGTAATTATGTTTGGAAAAAAATTTTTTGGTTAATTGTTCTATTTTCCGTATATATTTGTATAAAATTTGTATTGCATTGAACCATAGACCCGTCAATTGCTTAATATGCATACTTTTAGTATCCGTACATTTTTATAAATTTGTATGGATATGAAAATTATGCATATTAATCAATTGATTATCCAATTTGGATAGTTTGGAAATTACAAATAATTTTGCAGGTCAGCATACAATAATCAAACGTTGTGCAAAGAAGACCGAAGGAAATTTCGAACATCATTTTCCTTTTGTTCTTTGCATACATAAATATTTGTATGCGGAGAACTAAGGAAAAATGCTACTAAAATTTCGTTCGATCTTCTTTGCACATCGTTTGATTACTGTAAATTGACCTGCAAAATTAATGCAATTCCTAAATGGGATAGGATCTATGACCTAGTAGTTGGTGATAGGATGCTGTTGAAAATTGTGTCCCAAAGCCAATCATCTAGGCTGTAGACGGTTGAGCTGAGTTTTGTACTCTTTGTATGAATTAATAAATATTATTTTGGTGGCTCATCGCATTCTGACTTTTCCTTGTAATGAACTTTTTTTCATATGATGAAGTCCTTAGGACTATATTGACTTCGATATAGAGAGGATATATCGAGTGGTCCTTAAACTAAGTTCACGACCAAAGGATACATTGTTCTAGACAGCAATGTATCAAGTGTAGGTTGTTGTGGTTCACATCATTTGGTTGTCCTCTTGACCAAAGGAGTAAGGTGACACTGATGTGATATGCAAGTGGGATATATGATATCTCATTAAATATGACTATGTGTAGCCCCTTTCTGCCAAAGGGATACTCACGATTGGATATAGGTATATGTGTCCTTCTGAACTGAGGTCATCATGGTAGCTTGCAAGCAACTCTCTGTGCTTTGGTGCTGGACTACCCAAATTTCTAATCCAGTGACGGAAGGTTTCTGGGTACAGGCAAGTACTTGTAGAGCAGTGGTGGACCAAGATGGAATTGACATATCCAAATAGTTTGGATTGAATGTCTCGCAGTGTCTCAATTAAGCAAATCCTCGGCCGGGATAGTCCTAGTGAGGAGTCACTGGACTTGCGAGGTTGAGACATGTTGTGGATTGACTCAGCTAGGGTTGGCAGTCTAACCCTAGGTCATCCTGAGCATTGGAGGTCAAAGGGATGAATTATACGATAACCGTATGCCAGAGGTTCGATTGATTGCTCTCGCATCTTTGACCTATCCGGACGTCGGGACCCATTGCTAGATGGTATCTTGTGCTGGTACTGGAATTGTTCCAGTGCTACCACCTAGGTTCGAACTTATGAGGTCACACGCCATAGAGGATTTCTCCCTGATCCAAGTACTGATTTATGATTAGGAATCATTTCGGTAACGGTTTGATTGAGCACACTTTGGATTGACCCGGTTTTGGGTCGATCAGAATTTGTTCGGGTCCACCAGAAATTGTTCCTGTGTGACCAGGACTTGACCAAGCCTTTTATAAATTAGATTTTGATCTAATTATATTATGAACAAGTTTAGAATCGGTTTGGGATGTTTGAACTAGTTGTGAACCGGTTTTGAACCCATTCACATAGTAAATAAGGCTTGGGCGAACAGGGGTTATAAGGTGACTTTTCCTCTCCTCTTTCCACTCGTTTTGGCTAGAATTAAACCGGTGATTAATGGCTCTTCATTGCTTCGTTGAAAACAAATTTGATTCGTTCTCAAACCTGGTGTTCTATTGTATTCCCAGCGGGTCTCCTCAGCTCCCAAAAAATCACCGTTTTCTTGGTTCAAGCTGTATATATTTTCTGGGCGTTGAAACATTGTGTGTGTTCTTCCTTCAAAAGTCCCCACCATCCTTTTCACCGATGTTTTTAGGCCTGGGTTTTGTTGAGAGATTGGGAGTGAAAGAGTTCTTTAATTCCCTATTTTACTGGTGCTCAATTGGTAGAAGAAACCATTGTTTTGTAGAAAACAATTACAGAACACAGTGTTTTGTTTTTCTTCCCCTCTTACCGTTTCAAGAGCTTTCTGGCAACTAGCATCGCACGAGAAGCCGGATCAGAGGAAGCCCAGGCATGTCCCCCCTCTAGAGAGTGTTCTCTTGAGCACCTGTGAGTTGCATCAACCTCATAGCTGCTATTTTTGGTTTACTTTGTTTTTAGTTACAGAAATTACTGTTCTGAAATCTGGGTGAACGGAACTTCAACGTTATTGGATGATCAATGCATTAGCTCTCCTTTGAAGCAAGATCTATCAAGACGTTGCCTTACTGTGGTTGCAAGAAGGAGAGGCCAAAGTATTGCCATTTGTGGTTTGGGTTTGCTGCTCTTGGAGAAGAGACAAAGAACTTTCCAAACGGTTGCTGGAAGAAGAAGACTGGAATAAGGTTATTCCAGATATTCCAGCTATTCCAGTATTTATCCCTGCTTTATTCCAAGCAAGAATAAGATAAAATTTCTGTTTTTATTTCTCATGCATGCCTAGATCTAGGTTTATTAAATTGTTTATAAATATTACATGCCTATTTCATGCCTTTCTTTGCCTATGCATGCATCTTGAAAATGTTAGATCCTGTGCCGAGTAGATTTTTTCCGCTCCTATTTTAAAATTATTTTAAAATACAAACCTGCTCCTTGCATCGTTGCATGCTTAGTGTAGGCACTCGCAACCCCGTTTATGCTTTCAGTGGTATCAGAGCTAGGTTCAGGTGTAACATATATTGGTTGCATATATAGTAGATTAAAATATTTAATCTATTGAAATGTATCTGTATCTTAATCATAGGGTATGATTAGGAAGTACTTTTAGGAACCTAGTTGAGACCTTCACCATGACCGTGTGTCTTTGGCACGATGCGGTTCGTCTGTGTTGGCCTCTTCAGAAGGATCCTTTAAGAAAATCAAAGGAATTAAAATTATTTTAATTCAGATACATTTTTGGCATGTGTTATAAATTTTTTTTGGTAATGTAATATTTATAAAAGAATATAACTAGATATGATGCATGAAATTTTATGTAAAAAGAGTTTTACATGTTTTAATTAAAATTATTTTAATTAAAATATTGGCTTATATTCAAACAATTTTGAATTGTATGATTAAATTAAATGACAAGTTATCTTAGGGTTTATGAAACCTAATGTCATTTAAATAAGCCAATTAGGTTAATTGGGTTAGCTGTCTAATTGGATCCATAATTTGGGTTAGACCTATGTTTTGTTGAACTGGATAATAAGAAGACTAATCAAAAGTTGATTAAGGTCCTTCTTTTAAAACTATCTAATAGTTAGATAAGGTAGTCCATTCATCTAAAATGGATCTAATTAGTGGCTCCGTGGAAGCCCGAGTCTTTAGGCTAGTCTGATCGAGTCTGGTAAATCGATTGGTGTCGAGGTAGGTTTGGCATTGCGATCATGGTTGTACGAGGCTACCTCTTTCCTGGCCAACTTGGTTGGTGTCTAGGAAAGATGGTTAATGGCAGATACTCACCAATGATCTCACCTACCTGGCCAGTCGTGTCGACCAGAACTAATTATAAAAGTTTATTGACTTGAGTTAACCCATGTCACCCAGGTTGATCAGCCTGACTAATCGGTAGGTGCCCATGGATCAATTGTTGAATTGATTCAACCCTCCTGAAAACTGATTTGTTGTGGGAGGATGATCCATGTTCTTGTCTTATTCTTTTGTCATAACCTAAAATCCTCTAAAATTATTAGGTCCTGAAAAAGACTAAATCAAAGAGTTAATGATGTCTTAGCCTCCCATTAAGTGGGTTAGTAATGTGTCCTTTAACTTGGTGTTCATCGGCAGTTTCAAAGAATGGGTGTACATCCGGTTACTAGAATTACTCTATCATAGATGATAGTTCAGTGCAACCTTCTTAACGGTGATCAGGTGAGCCGACCATAGTCAGGCTTGGTCATTCATTGGCTAGAAGTATTGGATTTATCATGTTAATGGTTGGACCTAACCAGAGACCCGCAATAGGAGGCCCCTAGGTCGATTGGGGTGCTCTCTGGGGCAAAATAAATTACTGGAAGTTGCTTAGGGAAGTAATTGATTAGTGAACCTACCTTTAGGCGTGTATGAGTGAGCTGGCCAAAGTCAGGCTCATGCATGGTCTATTGGATTTCAGTACCCACTATGAAATAGTGATTTCACGGATTGGAGTTAGAGGCTCCCAATCTAAAAAATTAGTGGGAGAGACCTTTAGACTAAAGTCCAAGTCTTTTGGTTAATTGATTAATTCATACTCTTATTTTTCCTTTCAGATGTCTTCAAATCTTTCGCTCCGGTCACTTCTTGATAATGAGAAGTTGAAGGGTCACAACTTCGATAGCTGGTATCGAAAGTTGAGGATTGTCTTGAAGCATGAACGGATCCTTTATGTGATAACGGATTCGACACCTAAAATCCCTTCTGCCAATGCTCGGAGTTCGGTCAGGGACACTTATCAGAAGTGGGTTTTTGATCGGATTACTGTCCGATGTATTATGCTAGCGGCTATGAACGACGAGTTCAGTCGCAAGTTTGAGGAGGCCCAACCAGATGAAATCCTTCAAAAGTTGAAGGAATCTTTATGCACACCAGACGATGTAGAGCAGTACAAAGTATCTTGTGCCATCTATAATGCCAAGATGCCGAATGGTGGTTCTATCACTGATCATGTATTGTACATGATTGAGCTGATTGAAAGGTTGGGCAAGCTCGGATGTCCCTTGCATGAGCAGCTCGGCAAGGATGCGATTTTAAATTATCTTCCCTCCTCCTATCTTGACTTTCTCGACCATTATAGAATGAACAAGCCTGCAGTCAATTACCATGGTTTGATGGGATTACTATAGACTTACGAGAAAGACCATCAACTAAACAAGGGGGTGGTGAATTTAGTGGGAGATTCTAGAGGTCGTCGTCCCTTTAAGAAAGGGAAGAATAAAAGAAAGGGAAAGAAGGTGCTGAATGCTCCTGGCCCGAGTCAGACCAGGAAAGTAAAAGCTAATCAATCTGCTGCAGAGTGCTTCTATTGTAAGAAGTGGGGACACTGGAAGAGGAATTGTCTTCTTTACCAAGCATCCCTAGACCCAAACAAGCCAAGGAAGGGAAAGCAGCAGACTGCTGGACAAGGTATTTATATGATAAAATCTTGTAATTTCTCTATTTGTGATACTGCTAACTGGGTATTGGATATCGGTAGTCCTATTCATGTTTATAATTCGTTACAAGGACTGCAGGTTAGCAGGAGATTCGAAGATGGGGAACAGTTCCTGAGTGTCGGGAATGGAATTCATGTTCCAGTACTGGTGATCAGAGTTCTGAGTCTTGTCTTTGAGTCCTGTGCTGTCGAGTTAGTCGACTATCATTATTGTCCTAGTTTCATTATATACATAATCTCTGTAGGCCTTTTGGCCAATTATGGTTTTGAACTATCAATAAAAGGAGATATTTGCCAAGTTATTTTGAATTACTCTGTGATAATGAAAGCTAAGTTAAATAATGGCATTTATGTACTGTCACGGCCTGTTAAGATAATGTACACATCTAGCAAACGCCCAAGGTTAGCAAATGTTAGTGATCTGTATCTTTGGCACTGTAGGCTAGGTCATGTAAACCAGAATAGGATAAACAAGATGCGAGGAGAAGGCCTCCTCAAGGTCAGTGATTCTGAATCATTGCCTACTTGTGACTCCTATTTACTTGGTAAAATGACAAGTCACCTTTTACTGGAAAAGGTGAACGAGCTACAGAACTTCTGAGTCTCATACATACTGATGTATGCGGACCCATGACAGTTAGTGCTAGAGGTGGATACAGATATTTTATTATATTTACAAATAGTCTTTCAAGGTTCGATTATGTCTTTTTGATAAGACATAAATCTGAGTCGTTTGAAATGTTAAAACGATATCGTAATTAAGTAGAGAAATAAACTAGAAAAAGTATTAAAATCCTTCGATCTGATCGAGACGGTGAATACCTATCTGGTGAGTTTCTGACATACCTTAAGGAGAATGGGATTCTCTCTCAGTGGACTCCTCCAGGAACACCACAGTTGAATGGTGTGTCTGAAAAGAGGAATCGAACCCTGTTGGACATGGTTCGATTCATGATGGGCTTTGCAACTCTGCCACTATCCTTTTTGGGATATGCACCTGAGACAGCTTGTCACTTGTTAAATAATATTCCGAGTAAATCTGTTGTTTCCACTCCATATGAGATGTAGACTGGACGTAAGCCCTCAATCTCACACCTTCGGGTCTGGGGTTGTCCGGCTTATGTAAAGCATTTAGACTCAGATAAACTTGGTCCTAGGTCTGATCGGTGCCTGTTTATTGGTTATCCTAAGGAAACTAAAGGATATTTCTTCTACTTGGAAGATGAACAGAAAGTGTTCGTCGCTCTTAGGGCTATCTTTTTGGAAAAGGAGTTCATTGGAGAAGAAATTGTAGCCTCTAAGATTGAACTTGGTGAAGTTCAGCCAGTAGAAGAACCTGCACACTCTAAGGACATCATAGAACTAGCTATGATTGGATCACACCCAGAACCCATTATTAGGAAATCCGATAGAGTACCGCGTCAGCCGGATAGATACTATGATTTCTCGATCCGGGATGGCGATCCCATTGATCTCGACGAGAACAATGAGGATCCGATCACCTATATGGATGCACCTCAAAGATCTGACTCTGAGGCATGGCTTGGAGCTATGCAATCCGAAATGAAATCCATGGAGATCAACAATGTATGGACATTGGTTGATTCACCTGAAGGGATAAAATCCATTGAGTGCAAGTGGATCTTCAAGAGGAAAAGGGGCACAGATGGGAATGTGGAGACCTATAAAGCCCGTCTGGTTGCCAAGAGGTATCGTCAGCGATATGGTATCGATTATGATGAGACTTTCTCTCCTGTGGCAATGCTCAAGTCTATTCGGATCATGCTTGCTTTAGCAGCATATTTTGATTATGAGATCTGGCAGATGGATGTCCGAACCGCTTTCCTAAATGGGGAGCTGGAAGAGGAGGTGTATATGATACAGCTTGAAGGGTTCACATCCTCAGATGAGTCAAAAGTATGCAAGTTACAGAGGTCCATTTATGGACTCAAGCAAGCATCTTGAAGTTGGAACTTACAGTTTGATAGGTGTATCAAATCATATGGCTTCGTTAGGAACGGAGAAGAACCGTGCATCTATAAGTGGATTAATGGTTCTGTGATTGTATTCCTAGTACTATATATTGACGACATTCTCTTAATCGGGAATGACGTCGCAGCATTACAAGGAAGAAAGGTCTGGTTATCATCTCAGTTCTCCATGAAGGACTTGGGTGAAGCTTCTTACATACTGGGTATGAAGATCCATAGAGATAGATCTAAGAGGCTTCTGGGATTGTCCCAATCTATGTACATTGATACCGTGCTGAAACAGTTCAGCATAGAAAATTCCAAGAAATGCTATCTTCCGATAGGTTCTAGAATTACTCTTTCCAAGAAGGATTGTGCGACAACTCCTGAGGAAAGAGAGTGCATGAGTAGAATATCTTATACTTTTACAGTAGGCTCTATCATGTATGCTATGACATGTACTAGACCAGATGTGGCATACTCACTAGGGGTAGTGAGTAGATACCAGTCTGACCTAGGTGAGGTGCATTGGAAGGTTCTTAAGTCCATTCTGAAGTATTTGAGAAATACTAAAGACCAATGACTGATTTATGAAGAATCTGACTTGAAACTTGTGGGATATACTGACTCCAGTTTCCAGTCAGACAGAGATGATAGCAAGAGTGTGTCAGGGTTTGCATTTATCCTGAATGGAGGAGCGATATACTGGAAAAGTTTCAAGCAGGCGACAGTTGCAAACTCGGTATGCGAGGCAGAGTACCTTGCAGCATCAGATGCAGCAAAGGAAGACGTGTGGTTATGGAAGTTCCTTGGAGAGCTAGGAGTGGCATCTTTCCTAGATGGTCATGTTCCAGTGTACTATGACAGCACCAGAGCCATTGCTCAAGCTAAGGAGTCGAAAGCTCATCACCGCACCAAGCATATTTTACGGTGCTACCACCTCGTACGAGATATCGTAGAACGAGGTGACATCAATCTTATGAAGATCGATGGAAAGAAAAATCTGGCCAACATTTTCACTAAAGCCCTCGAAATAAAAGAGTTCGACTTTTGTAAAAGGAAAATGGGTATTAGATAATGTTCTGATTGGCTTTAGTACAAGTTAGAGTTGTTGGGAATTGTGTCCCAAAGCCAATCGCCTAGGCTGTAGGCGGTTAAGCTGAGTTTTGTACTCTTTGTATGAATTAATAAATATTATTTTAGCAGCTCATCGCATTCTGACTTTTTCCTGTAATGAACTCTTTTTCATGTGATGAAGTCCTTAGGACTACATTGACTTTGATATAGAGAGGATATATCAAGTGGTCCTTAAACTAAGTTCACGACCAAAGGATACATTGTTATGGATAGCAATGTATCAAGTGTAGGTTGTTGTGGTTCACATCGTTTGGTTGTCCTCTTGACCAAAGGAGTGTGGTGACACTGATGTGATCTGTAAATGGGATATATGATATCTCATTGAACGTGACTCCGTGTAGCCCCTTTCTGCCAAAGGGATACTCACGATTGGATATGGGTATATGTGTCCCTCTGACCTGAGGTCATCATGGTAGCTTGCAAGTAACTCCCTGCGCTTTGGTGCTGGACTACCCAAATTTCTAATCCAGTGACGGAAGGTTTTTGGGTACAGACAAGTACTTATAGAGTAGTGGTAATGGAATTGACCCATCCAAATAGTTTGGATTGAATGTCTCGCAGTGTCTTAATTTAGCAAATCCTCGGCCGAGGTAGTCCTAGTGAGGAGTCACTGGACTTGCGAAGTTGAGACATATTGTGGATTGACTCAGCTACGGTTGGCAGTCTAACCCTAGGTCATCCTGAGCATTGGAGGTCAAAGGGATGAATTATAGGTAATTATATGCCAGAGGTTCGATTGATTGCTCTCGTATCTTCGACCTATCCGGATGCCAGGATCCATTGCTAGATGGTATCTTGTACTGGTACTGGAATTGTTCTAGTGCTACTGCCTAGGTTCGAACCTATGAGGTCACATGCCATAGAGGATTTCTTCCTGATCCAAATACCGATTTATGATTAGGAATCATTTCGGTAACGATTTGATTGAGCATACTTTGGATTGACCCAGTTTTGGATCGATCAGAATTTGTTCGGGTCCACTAGAAATTGTTCCTGGGTGACCAGGACTTGACCAATTCTTTTATAAATTAGATTTTGATCTAATTATATTATGAACCGGTTTAGAACTGGTTTGGGATGTTTGAACCAGTTGTGAACCGGTTTTGAACCCATTCACACGGTAAATAAGGCTTGGGCGAACAGGGGTTATAAGGTGACTTTTCCTCTCCGCTTTCCACTCATTTTGGCTGGAATTAAACTGATGTTTAATGGCTCTTCATTGCTTCATTGAAAACAAATTTGACTCGTTCTCAAACCTGGTGGCCTATTGTATTCCCAGCGGGTCTCCTCAGCTCCCAAAAAATCACCGTTTTCTTGGTTCAAGCTGTATATATTTTCTGGGCATTGAAATGCTGTGTGTGTTCTTCCTTCAAAAGTCCCCACCATCCTTTTCACCAGTGTTTTTAGGCCTGGATTTTGTTGAGAGATTGGGAGTGAAAGAGTTCTTTAATTCCTTGTTTTACTGGTGCTCAATCGGTGGAAGAAACCTTTGTTTGGGAGAAAACAAATACAGAACACAATGTCCTGTTTTTCTTCCCCTCTTACCGTTTCAAGAGCTTTCCAGCAACTAGTATCGCACAAGAAGCCGGATCAGAGGAAGCCCAGGCGTGTCCCCCCTCTAGAGGGTGTTCTCTTGAGCACCTGTGAGCTGCATCAACCTCATAGCTGATGTTTTTGGTTTACTCTATTTTTGGTTGCAGAAATTACTGTTCTGAAATCTGGGTGAACGGAACTTCAACGTTGTTGGAAGATAATGCATTAGCTCTCCTTTGAAGCAAGATCTATCAAGACGTTGCCTTACTGTTGTTGCAAGAAGGAGAGACCAAAGTGTTGCCATTTGTGGTTTGGGTTTGCTGCTCTTGGAGAAGAGACAAAGAACTTTCCAAACGGTTGCTGGAAAAAGAAGGCTAGAATAAGGTTATTCCAGATATTCCAGCTATTCCAGCAGTTATCCCTGCTTTATTTCAAGCAGGAATAAGGTAAAATTTCTATTTTTTTTCTCATGCATGCCTAGATCTAGGTTTATTAAATTGTTTATAAATATTACATGCCTATTTCATGCCTTTCTTTGCCTATGCATGCATCTTGAAAATGTTAGATCCTGTGCCGAGTAGGTTTTTTCCGCTCCTATTTTAAAATTATTTTAAAATACAAACCTGCTCCTTGCGTTGTAGCATGCTTAGTGTAGGCACTCGCAACCCCGTTTATGCTTTCAGATGCATGCACCTATCTTTTAAGTCATAATAATCTCCATACATTGATAATAAATTGAAAATATATTATAATTTATATGTTTGTGTTTAATAAAATAAATATTTGTTTAATTTCATTGTCATATAATTTATTTAATTTCTTTGGTTTTTTGATGATGTCGATACAAATTTTGGGAATGTTATATCTAAATGTATTTTATTAATTGAACATGTAGGGTATAATGGGAGAAACAATCACATCATTATGTTACATTAATGGTTCTATGATTAATGGTTCAAATGGGATTGAGTATAACCAGGTACCGAAAAAGATAATTAGAATTAATTCTGGTATGACATTTCAAGAGTTGGAGAACAAAATCTGTAGAGTTCTTCATATTAACAAAACTGGAAAAAAAATATTGATTATCTATAGATATCCACAAGTTGTCCAATCGACATATGTAAAGTATAAACCTGTTCCACTAACCGATGATGAAGATATGGAGATAATGTTTTCAACTATCAATTCACATCCATGTATATCAGGTGCAGAGTTGTATATAGATATCCAAACTGTAGAAGCTTTTGAACCTAATTGCAAATATGATGATTAAGAAGAAGCTGTTCGAAATATAGCAACAACTCGTGTAACTGAACAGGTTCTATCATATAGTACTCCGAACATTGTAGATAATGATATCGAAAATATTGGTTCGATTTTTACTGTAGATCTGTTACGTATGGTGGACAGTACTGTACCAGAAAGTAATATTACATAAGCATCAAGATATACAGCTGCTGATGATAAGGTGCATATCAATAATCAGCTTTTTAGTGAGAATGATGATGAAAGTGAACATGATTTGGCTGACGAAGGTAACAAAGCCAGTACTTCACATCCAGTATGAAGTCCAGAAGATACCACTATTCCAAAATATTCTATATTTGAAGCTCCATCTAGAACATTCACTCAGGTTGATTGGAATGCTGCAAATATATCAATGTATTCTTCAATGCAGGAACAACATGTTATATGACAAAGGGATAAGGAATTACATAAAGGACTGTGCTTTATAGATAAGGCAAAATTACAGACTGCAGTAAAGCAATATTCTGTTGAAAGATATCATGAATTCAAGGTTATTGAGTCAAATCCAAATCTATGGCATGTGAAATATAAGAGCAGAGATTCTAGCTATCAATGGATGGTGAGAGCTATTAAACGTCATGATTTTTTGAGATCTCAGATATACCGGTCATCATACATGCCTATCTGCAATGATGTCTCAAGATCATTCCGGTTTGGATTTCACTTTAATTGCTAATGAAATTCGGGACCTGGTTAAAGAAATTTCTACCATTGTTGTTGCTGGGTTTGGTGCAGTCATAAAGAACAAATACAACTATACACCAAGTTATAGAAAATTATGGGATGCCAAACATAAGGCAATAGTGATGCTGTTCGGAGATTGGGATATATCATATCAATTGCTTCCGAAATAGTTGCATGCTATACAAACATTTAATCCGGGTTCCTGGGTAAAATTATCAGCACTCCAACTGGTATACCAAATTGTGCCTAGTTTGATCATGTATTCTGGGCCTTTGCACCCTCGATTACAGGGTTTAAGCACTGTTGTTCGGTCATAAGTGCCAATACTACTTTCATGTATGAAAAGTAAAAGGAGAAGTTGTTGATTGCAACTGCTATAGATAAAAATAATCAGATCTTTCCACTTGCATTTGGTATTGTCGATGAAGAGTCAGCGGATACCTGGGGTTGGTTTTTAGCTTGTATCAAAAGTTTTGTTACATCATATAAGGAAATTTGTCTAATTTTTGATTGACATGCTAGTATACTTGCTGCAGTACAGAATTAGTATCTGGGTTGGCAGCCACCGAATGCTTATCATGTATATTACTTGCATCACGTGACAAGTAACTTCAACTCAAGATTTCATGATCCCAAACTAAGAGATGTGGTGAAAAGAACTAGAATGCAAACGCAACCTAGAAAATCCAAAAATATATGAGGAATATTAAGAAATTTAATCCAGAAGCCGTTCAGAGGTTGAATGAAATTCCTTTAGCAAAATGGACACGTTCACATGATGACGGACAACAAATAGGATGATGACAACTAATAAATCCGAATGTTTCAATGGAGTTTTGAAAAATGCTTAATTTCTTCCTATAACAGCATAGGTACAGTTGACTTTCTTTCAGCTTGTGTCATACTTTGAAAGTCGACGTGTCCAAGCAACAGAGGCAATGGACAGAAATGAAAGGTTTACTCCTTTTGTCATGGGACATGTCATCTCGAAGCAAGCCAAAGCGACATCGCATACCATTACATGATTCGATAGAGCAACTAGCTTGTTCCAAGTCCAAACTATTAGACGTAGACTGAACATGAACAGGGATAACAAAACACAAGTACTTACGATCTTTATGTATCATTGAAAATATATTATTATGTTGTGTATATGCCAAATTATGGTTTTTGATGTTGTAGGTTGTTCGTCTTTCCCAGCAGACATGTATGTGTCAGAAATGGCAATATTTTCATTTACCTTGTTCTCACATCATTGCTGCTTGTGCACATGTTGCCATTTATTTTTATAAATACATTGATCGATGCTATACATTACATAATTATCATCAAACTTATGTACCACAATTTCATCTAATTCCTCATGAAGAATATTGGCCCCAGCAAAGTGAACATGGTATCATTATACCAGATATAAATAGGCTACGACAGAAAGGTAGGCCACGATCCACGAGGATTAGAAATGATATGGATATCAGAGAAGCCGGCAACAGATGCAAGTGTACAATCTGTAAAGAAGAAGGGCATGATAGATGGTCATGTCCAAGGCTTCTACAAGCAGATTAGTTAAATTATATCAGTATATGTTTTAAGGTATATCAGTTATTTCTGTTATTTATGCAATGCTTATCTATTGATTATTATCAAACTTATACCTATATTGTTTCTATTGTTTAAATTTTATTAATGTCTCATTACAGGACTTGCTTGTTGCTCCGGGAGTCCTAGACCATATTCACGTGACAGGTACTACACAGGTAGACTGGGGACAGCTATGTCATGAGTTATTAGGGGTCGTCCCACTAGACGATAGACTGCATGGATCACGACTGAGTTTGGTCTGGCTTACCGATCATTTTCAGGATTTAGCATTCGATGCCGACGAGATAGCCATACAGTGCTATGCTCAAGCATATATTTTACAGTTGATGGGTGGGTGCCTTTTTATGGATAAATCTGGGAACAACATGCATCTCTTGTTTCTCCTCTATTAGCGGATTTCGAGATGGCTGGATAGTATGTTAGGGTAGCACTGGACTTGCTTGGTTGTATAGAGAGATGTGCAGGGCGAGCCACAAAGATGTTACTGATATTGCTAGTTCTCTGTTGCTACTATAGCTGTGGGCATGGGATAGAGTTTCGCTTATTGCACCCCACAGACTACTTCAACAGGCTCCAGATCCGATGATCAATTTTGATTATGGTGGAGCTGGTTTACCACAGGGACCATTAGGGATGAGGTGAGTTTAGAATTTACATAATATTTTATGCAGTATATGATATATACTATTTTATTTAATTAATTTAATTAATTTATTTTATAGATGGAGAGATCTTTTTTCTGTGACACAGGTACCTACACACGTGGTCTCTTTATATCGTTATTTACTTGATCGACTGCGACCCAACGAGGTAATGAATATTGATTTTTTCGTAATGATTGACTTGGTTTATTTATTCTTGTTTAACAAATTATGCTTTAAATTATTTATAAACAGGTGATATGGAAGCCATATACTGTCTCTATACTTGCAAAGTACGTTACTAGATTACTATCTATAGGGTCAGGAGATTTGGTATACTCGAGTACCACTAGTTTGTTTTTATACAGTAGAGTGGCATTTACCTGATAGAGCGGTGTGCCAGTTTGGGATACGACAGCTCATGCCAGATCGATTTGATACGATGTCCGCACTACATCGTATTGATCTGAGAGGACGATTCAATTAGAATTGGTCCACCATTCAACGGGAGTATATTCAGTTATGGATGAGTCGACATGATTATATTATACATGGTGATCCATTCGATGGTACCATGGATTATCACGATCCTTATATGTAGTGGTACCGTAGGATCACTCGTCGATTCATCAGTCGCAATGGTGCAGTGTATGATCACATGGTAAGTAATTTAAATTTTACAATTTAATTAAATCTAATTTTAAATTTTATCTAACTAATTATTATTTTTATTTACAGGGTACTAGCATTACGATGATACTTGAGCTTGCCCAGCTAGGTTCCATCGGGACGTCCTCCCAGACTATACAGGATATATATCATTCTACCCTCCATACTCTTGGCAAGCATGCATGGGTTCCACTACGTGAGTTTTATCAGGAGGGAGACAGAGAGGACGAGACTCCTTCGCCTTATTATGCATCTTCATTGGGAGCACCTTTGCCAACTCAGCACAGATGAGGTACCCGATGACGTAGTACCTCTCCATATCCCCGAGCTCACATCTATTGAGGATGTGGCAGCACACTTTGATTATACTACTGCACCGGATTCCATGGGCTGGTAGCATGATTACTCCAGACTTGGGGGACACTTCTTTGGCGAAGGTTCGTCATCACATCACGTATCTGTACAATAAGCATCACACGATGTAGAGCATTATTGCCCAGAGAGCAACCCAAGAGGGGGGTGAATTGGGTTTCAAAAATTTAAAGCTAAGTTTGATAAAACAAGTAGCAAACTTCGCAAGACAAGATGTGCAATTCAATTCAACAAGGTACAGTGATTTAAGTGTAATGCTCTAATATAAAGGTGCAGAGAAAATTAAAGGCAATAAGCGAAATGTAAAGAGCAAGGAGGAAGAGAACAAGCAATCACAAACACAACAATCTATAGTGGTTCGGTGCCAACAATGCACCTACATCCACTCCCCAAGATCTCCTTGGGAATTCACTATAATCCAATGATTATAGCTGATTAGTTTTTCAGGCTCACTAATCAAAACCCGACTTATTTTTACAAGGCTCACAAGTCATAACCTCACTTAGTTTTACGGGCTAACCAAGAACCTAATTGGTTTTTACAAGGCTAACCAAAAACCTCTCTTGGTTTTCCGGGCTAACCAAGAACCTTAGTGGTTTTGCAGGCTAACCACCAACCTGATTGGTTTGCAAGGCTTACCAACAACCTCACTTGATTTTCTAATAGGCTAACCAATAACCTTTACAAGATAAAAGATGGAGAAATAAAGAACCAATGTAAGCATTCAATAAAAAGCAAATAAGTCGATGTAGTTCGAAGTAGTGTTGCTTTGCTCTTATTGAAGCCTTTTGAATGCCCAAGATTGAATGATCTTCAATGCACTTGATAGCTTTGAATGCTTGGAAGGCTTCCCTTTTCTTGAGAGTGGTTGAGCTTTGAATGAATAGGAGTTAAGGCTCTTCTCTCTTCTTTTCTCTTTAAACTCCTTTTGGATATTCAATAAATACTTTCTTGATTTGATTTGGAGCCTTTATATATCTTCCCAAACCCCCAAAACCGAAATCTAGCCATTATACTTGAAAAACTAGCCGTTGGAGGGCATTTGGGAGAGTTCTGCGCTTGAAAAAACTAGCCATTACTATTGTCAGAACTTCATGTATTGACACTTCCTCTTCATGTGTCGACACATTAGGTCGACACATGTTCTTCTTGAGTCGACACAAGTTCAAAATGTTCCATTCAAATTCTCTGGAAAAATCAGCTGAGTCAATACATTCTCAATTGAGTCGACACATTGAGTCGATATATTAGGTCCGTGTGTCGACACATCAACTGTTCCTTCAACTTCTGCAAGTTCTGTGGCTTGAAATTCTCAGGTGATGTGTTGATCCATATGTTGATACTTTGAGTCGACACATAAGGTCCATGTGTCAACACATCATCTGTGCCATTTAAAATTTTGCTGCGTCCCGGTCTGAGTCGACACACCATCTTCATGTATCGACACATCATGCCATGTGTCGACACCTTGAGTCGACACATCATCATGAAGGTACAGAAATTGCTGAACTTATACTGGAACATGTTTTCATTTGCCTTAGTCATCCATTCAACCAACTCTTTGAGTGTCCAAGTCTTGTTTTGTTCATTCATTCCATTCAAACTTGGTTCTTCAACACAATTGGGCTTCTTCAAATTTTGTGAGTATCCTTTCAATGAAAATACACTTAAAGCAAATCATTAGTCCTCAAATTATACTTAACTGTTTTGCTTATCATCAAAATCAATTAGTGGAGTCAACAATCTTCCCCTTTTTGATGATGACAAAACTCTTAAGTATAAATTGCTTTAAAAGTAAAGCTTTAAGAGAATTGATCAAGATGCACAATATTGAAAGCATTAAGTATCAATCATTACTTAAAATTATAATCATTCAAAATACAGGTGATAGAATTTGAGCTTGTTTCAAAGATAGAGAGTATCAGAACTTAGCTAGAACTTTGAAATTCATTTAAATGCAATAAGAACATGTATCATGATACTCTTACAATGAAAGTTTCAGTAATTAACAAAGCTCCCCCTGAATTAATGATTCATAATAAAATTTGTGAGAATCTTTTCAAAAACATTGAAAGAGGGGTTTTAAGAATCAAATTTATTTTGACAAAAGGTGAAGCTCCCACTTTAGTTTGGAGAAGTAAACATATTTATACTTAAATAACATCATGAATTACTCCCCCTTTTTGTTGTCTTTAAAAAGGTAGGAAGTAAGGGAAATGAATTAAACAAGACAAAGTATAGTCATTGAATGTATAAAAGCAATTCAAGACATCAAAGATATAGAAATGAGAAAACATAAGATTTTTTTTATATATGTTAGGAACTTGTACATCAAGTACACAACAAAGATAAAAGTACATGTAAGCATGAGAGTAAAATATAGAACTATCTAGAAATACATCAATGTCCTAATCCTCATCCATCGAGTCATCAGAAGATGAACCAATCTCAATCGGTCCGGTATCAGTGAAAGATCGAGCTCACGGCCATCATGGTCAAAGATCTTGAAGTCTGGTCCTAGTCGGCTAAGAAGGGGTATGGTGTCCACGTCCTCTGCGACGAATATAGGTCTGACCTCTGACTGAAGCAGTAGAGGTAGAAGCTACGTCCTCCACAGGAACTGAACTGATCGAGCGAATCATCTCAACAACAGCTGGAGCAGGAGTACGATCAAAAGTGGGACCTGAATCGAGATGCTGAGAGACGGGTGTATAAAACCCAAGCTCTCGAATGACTGATGAAGTATGAAGGCTAGGACTACCAAAAGTAGGTGTAACAGCTAATGATACAGGCATATCAAGAATAATAGTATCAGCTGTAGAAAGTATCGGTGTATGTACAATAGATGTATCAAGTGTGGGTGTCTGAATGATAGGTGTATGAATGTCAGGAGAATCAATAATAGGTAAATCAGTAACAGGTAAGTCAACAACAAGACTAAGAATAGGAATCGGAACTGGAACTGAAGTGTGATCAAGCGATCTGGAAGGAGAGGATGGATCAGGTATCGAAGCAGGTGAGAAGGATGGATCAACAGGTCTCGCAGCCACATCATCCATCACCTCCATAACTGGCTCTGACATAAGATCATCAATATCAAACCGGTCAAAGTCAGTCACCTCATCTCCATCAATATCTCCAACTATAGTATCTCCAACTCCATCTCCAATAGTAGTCTCAGCACCAGTATCAATATCACCAATGTCATCAGCTGGTGCTGGAGCAGGTACATCAACAAGAGTAGGAACTGTGTCTGCAGCAGGAGAACTCGTAGAAGCTCTGGACAGTGCTGAGAGAATGCCGAAATACCATCACGAAGACCCATGTGGCTCTCTCTCGTCTCAACAATAAAGATGTCTAGATGCTGTCTCATGATGAAAACATCGATCTCTATGCATCTAACTCTGTCCTCTAGAGTATCTGAAATACCAGGAGTCTCTGTCTGCTCTGGCTATGGCTGTGGCTGGGCAGATGTAGAAGGATCTGACTAAGCTAGCTATGCTGCCGTCTCAGGCTGTGTCTCACTCGGTCCAACCTCATCGAAAAGAATCTACTCCTCCTCTACTGTGTCCTCATCAATGTCAGCTGCATCCTCGGCCTGTCCTGATGTCCTCCGTGTCCACTGGCCTCGGACTAAGTGATAACCCATGCGATGCAATGACCTAATGTCATAGACATCGGTATGGATCAAAGTATGATAAGGCTCATCCTGGAAGCTGACTCCATACTCTCTAAGTAGTACTGTCAAACCCATGCCATACGGCAAGCAGAGCCGCTGGCTAGACATCGCCTCAGTAATTTGATGGATCATCAGAATAGGAAGACAAATCGGCATCCACTGAACCAGGGAGGCCATCACGAGCAGCTCTTGCTCGGCAATGTAGTCAAATAGATCGGTCTTCGACAGAAGAATCCGGGCAACTATGTGATGTAGCAGTCTCATCTCCGCAGATAGTCTCGAAGCAAGAACAATGGCTCCCTCTGGTAAGATATCAGACTCAAAAATATACCGGAGCCCACTAACTCTATCCAACAGACTGTCCATGACTAATCTAGTCATGGGTATATCCCATACCCTGCTCAGAATCTCTGCTGAAATGGAAATATCCCGTCCCCTGACCTGAGCAATCCAGCCATCTGATCCACGGGCAAGTGATCCGTAGAACTCTCTCATCAACCCGGGATAGTATCTCTCACTGAGCGAACAGAAGGATGCTAAACCAGCACGTCGAATCCACTCTCCTATCCGAAAATGCTACTGGTCCAAGAAAGAGAAGTCCACTCGGCATTCTCCAACCACTGTCTTGGAGCTCATTCGACTAGAAGGTGCAAACAACTGTCGTGCTGGTAGATCCGGAGCCCTAGACTCGTGTCGTGCCTTCGTTCTCTACTCTTCTTCATGCGGTGACTGACGCGGTCGGCGAACAACTTGTTTGCAAGGACCCATTGTCAATAATCAAGGTTTAGGCAAGGTTTTTAGTAGAAATACGGAGTTTCTAGGGTTTAGGAGCTAAAACCTAAGAGGATTTCCAACAAAAACGACTACCAAAGTCTCAAATCCAAGAAATCCATAGCTAAGAACCAAGAAATGGGAGGATGAACAATATGGATACCTGGAATCGAGGTGTCAGCTCGGAGGAGAATGAATTTTGGGAGAAAAACGGTTCGAAAACCCTTAAAATCTCAGTTTCCCATCGGGCATGTGTCGACTCATGCATGTGTCGACACATGATGTGTCGACTTATGATGTGTCGACACATCGACTTAAAAACTGAAAAAATTGGAATTTCACTGAATGATCAAAATCAATTGAAGTAACATGTATTTGGAGTCAAATCATCAATGATTAATCATGATTTATCAAAAATAAGGTTGAATAAATCTAATTTGACTCAAATTTGGAGAAAGGATTTAATCAAAGGGATTGATGATCCCGAGCTCTCTTCTAATCATACATAATCGATCTTCCAAGAGAGGTTTAGTTAAAATATCAGCTAATTGAAATTCAATACATATAAATTCAAGCAAAATATCATTGTTTTCAACGTGATCTCTAATAAAGTGATGTCTAATTTCAATGTGCTTGCTCATACAGTGTTGAACAGGATTTTTAGTCAAGCAAATAGCACTGGTATTATCACATTTAATAGGAGTTCCAGCCAACTTGATTCCAAAGTCTTCAAGTTGTTGCTTAATCTACAAGATTTGAGCATAACAACTTCTTGCTGCAATATACTCAGCCTCAGCTGTGGATAGTGCAACTAAAGTTTGTTTCTTGCTAAACCATGAGATTAAGTTAACCCCAAGAAATTGGCAAGTTCTACAAGTAATCTTTCTATCTAAAATACAACCAGTAAAGTCTGCATCAGAATATCCAATCAATTCAGCAGAATAATTTCTAGCATACCACAAACCAATATTAATAGTACCAGACAGATATCTAATAATACGCTTAACAGCCATAAGATGTGATTCCTTAGGTTCAGACTGATATCTAGCACATATGCAAACACTGAACATAATATTTGGTCTACTAGCAGTAAGATACAGTAAAGAGCCTATCATGCTTCTATATAATTTATGATCCACAGATTTATCATTTTCATCTTTATCTAGTTTACATGAGAAGCTCATAGGCATACCTATTGACTTAGTAGTCTCCATCCCAAACTTTTTGATAATTTCTCTTGTATACTTAGCTTAGTTGATGAAGATACCATCTGAAGTTTGCTTGATCTGGAGTCCAAGAAAGAAGTTGAGTTCTCCCATCATGCTCATCTCGAACTCACCATGCATAAGCTTAGCAAACTCTTAACAAAGAGTTTCATTAGTAGCACCGAAAATGATATCATCAACATACATTTGTACTACCAAAAAATCATTGTCTTTTCTTTTCAAAAATAGTGTTTTGTCAACATTTCCTCTAAAAAATTCATTTTCAATAAGAAATTTGCTTAACCTTTCATACCATGCTCTAGGTGCTTACTTTAATCCATAAAGTGCTTTGTGCAATTTGAAAACATGATCAGGATGTGCATGATTTTCAAATTCGGATGGTTGTTCGACAAAAATTTTTTTATTTATAAAACTATTTAAGAAAGCACTCTTAACATCCATTTGAAATAATTTGAAGTTCATGAAACATGCAAAAGCTAACAATAGTCTAATTGCTTCAAGTCTAGCAACAGGAGCAAAAGTTTCATCAAAGTCAATCCCTTCCTCCTGATTGTAGCCTTTAGCAACTAGCCTAGCTTTATTTATAATGATAAAACCATTTTCATCTAATTTATTCCTAAATATCTATTTAGTGCCAATAATTGAAACATTAGATGGTCTTTCTACAAGTGTCCAAACATTATTTCTGTCAAATTATATTAGTTCTTCTTGGATAGCATTGATCCAATTAGAGTCTTTTTCAGCTTCTTCAAAATATTTAGGTTCTACTTAAGATACAAAAGCTATGTAATCACATTCATTTCTAATAGAAGCTCGAGTTCTTATCCCTTTAGATGGATCACCTAAGATTAATTCCTTAGGATGTCCATGAGCATACCTCCACCCCTTAGGTAGATCAGATACACTGGAGTGTCATCTTCTTTCTCACCTTTGTCCTGATTCTCTTCATTTAGTTGAGCTTGATCATCCAATGTCAGCTTCTGAAGTTTGTCAGCACCTGCACATTCATCAAATGTATCCTCTTTTCTCGAGGACTTGTTAGAACATTCTTCAAATACAACATGTACTGACTCTTCTACAACTAAAGTCCATTTGTTAAATACTCTGTATGCCCTGCTTGATGTAGATTATCCTAAGAAAACACCTTCATCAGACTTGGCATCAAACTTCCCTAGATGATCTTTTTCATTGTTCAAAATAAAACATTTATAACCAAAAACTCGAAAATATTTTAAAGTTAGTTTTCTTTGGTTCCAAAGCTCATATGGAGTTTTCTTTAAAATAGGGCATATCAAAACTCGATCAAAACATAACAGACTGTATTTATAGCTTCAGCCCAAAAATACCTTGGCAAATTGTTTTCACAAAGCATAGTGCGTGCCATTTCTTCTAAAGTACAATTTTTACTTTCTACTACCCCATTCTGCTGAGATATCCTAGGTGCAAAGAAATTGTGTTCTATGCCTTTTTCATTACAAAAGTTTTTGAAATCTTGATTTTCAAATTCAGTTCCATGATCACTACAAATACAAATGACTGAAACACCTTTTTCGTTTGAAACTTTTCTATAAAACTTTATGAATACGGAAAAAGATTCATCTTTTTGTGCTAAAAAGAAAACCCAAGTAAATCTCGAAAAATCATCCACAATAACTAATCCATATCTCTTGCCTTCTAGACTTGATGTTCTAGTTGGTCCAAAGAGATCCATATGGAGTAGTTCAAGTGGTCTGCTAGTAGTTACAAATCCTTTTGGTTTAAAAGAAGTTTTGACTTGTTTTCCAAATTGACATGCTTGGCAAATTCTATCTTTTTCAAAATTGATTTTAGGTAAATATCTAACTAAATTCTTTTTGCAAAGTTTTGAAATAAGGTACATACTAGCATGCCCTAACCTTCTATGCCACAACCAACTAATCTCTTCTTTGGTAGAATTCATTGCAACAAAGCATTCTCCATTAGGTAAAGATAGATCATCAAGATCTACAAGATAAATATTTCCATGCCTTTTTTCAATGAATTGTACTCCATTTAAATCTGGACTAGAAATCATGCAATATGATGATTTGAAAACTACTTGAAAATCTTTATCGCAAAACTGACTAATACTTAAGAGATTATGCTTTAAATCATCTACTAGAAGTACATTACTAATATTATTAGGAGTTATGTGAACCTTACCAATTCCAATGATTTTACCATTACCATTATTACCAAAGGTCACACTTCCTCCATTCAAAGCTTCAAGAGAAGTGAATTGCTTCACATCTCCAGTCATGTGCCTTGAGCAACCACTATCAAGATACCAAATTTGTTTGTTTACCTTGGTTGCAAGACACACCTACAATAAGATCAAGCTTTATTTTTAGGTACCCAAGCTAACTTGGGTCTGATGCGGGACTAATATGCATGCAATTCTTTTTATATGTTTTATATGTGGGGTTAGGTGATTAATTCTCAAATTTCAGATCAAAATTAGTTATAAAAATTTTTTTATGAATTTTTAAAGCCAAGCATGCAGATTAGAATCTAGAAAAGTACTAAAGAAGGATCACCGGGGCTGAGAAGCCTCGGTTAGGGCAAGTTCTCCTACAATATAATTACTGAAGGTAGAGGGCGTGTACCTGACAACGTCTGAAGTGCCTAGTGAAGATCGCAGCGAAGGGATCCCTTGTTCCTCGATGGATGCAGCCTGGAAAATCGAGCCAAAGACCCACGGATACCCGGCTTTTTGCTCAGTGGTCCGATTGAGGCTTGGCTAGAGTCGTTGGATTCGTAGGAACTCGAAAACCTGCAAACGACCTATCAGGGGTTAGAAAACTCATAAGGAAGCAAAGAAATAAAGGAAAACAGCAAAGAAAAGGTGTCTTTTGAAGTGGGCGGCCAGGGTTCTAGAAGGTTGGTTGGCGGCAGGAAGATGGTTGCAGCACCGGGAAGAAGAAAACTCTCAAACCCCTTTATGCACACAGCAGGGTAATCACACAAAGTAATATAAGAACTCAAGGTTTATTTCATATCAAAATCAATCCTCATACAAGAGACTAGGGTCCTTTAAATAGACCCCTAGTCTTAGGCTCCAAGTAAGGACACATTAGTCTTTACATAAGAATCCTACTCCTACTCAAACCCTAGCTAGAAAATAATGAAACATTAGGTAGAAAAAATTTCTAAAAATTCTCTTGACTTGGTCAACACTCCAAGGATGCCTAGGGGGGCGTGTTGGGCTTCTAAGAGCAGCAAGAGGCTAGCCCAAAGGGGCTTGGGTGCATGGACTTGGGCCTTTGGAAGCTGGGGTGGCCTGGTAGCCAGGTAGCAGGAATATTCCTTGGTATCTTGCTTCTTAGGGGCTTTGGCTTGGCGCCTGGGCTTGATTTCTTTGGGCTAGGATGCAGGTGGACCTCTAGAATCATGGATGCCCCGGTTTATGAATATATTCTGGCATTTAGAAGGGAATCTGGGCATCTGGAGGGCATCTGCAAGGAATCAGGGTTTTCTGAATTTTTCTCCTGGGGTCTTCAAATCTTCAAGCTGGGTTGGACTTGGGCTCAGCTTCCATGTCTTCAATCATGTTGGACTTGGTCTTCACTTGTATGATGTGGTCTTGAGTCTTCAATATGCTTGGACAGGACTCAAAAAAATAAAATTAGCTCGACATGAGCTGACTAACACTTGACTGAACTAGCTCAACATGAGCTGACTAATACAGGACTCATATAAAACAATTCAGCTGGGCTAAGCTTTATTACAGTGGACTCAAATGTTATTTAAGTGATCCACAGAGGGTTGAGAAGCCTCTGCCTTATTCTGGTGCCTCTGGTGTCCGCACCAGGGTCCTTTCGTGTTAGCATTCAAAATGGTTCCTTTTGGAACCCACACTTTACCAAAAGATATGATTTTTCTAAAATTGCATTGATATGATTTATGGCCTAAGTTTTTGCAAGTAAAACAAGTGATACTGGGTGATGCAGGCACAAAAAAGTTTTTGAAATACTTTTGTTGCTTTTGGGATTTATATCTGAAGCCTGCCTTGTTGAAAACTGCTCTTTGATTGTTTAAAAGTAAATTCAGCTTTTCTGAACTAAATGTGAACTTATCAACAAAAGGTTTGATTTTCTCAAGTTCATTTTTGTATTTTTTTATTTTTAAGTTCCATGTTTTCTTTAAAAGATCATTGTTAGAAATAATATGTTTAGGTCTTTTTATAACTTCATTTTCCATAGCTAAAGCATTATTCTTCTTTTTCAAAACATCTAGCTTAGTTTTCAAAGAACTAACATCATTAAGTAAAGAATTATTTTTTAATGAGAAACTATTAGCATGCTTTTTTAATTTCTTATTTTCAGATAATACTAACTTATAATCATGCATCAATTCTTCAAAAGCACTTTTAAGCTCATCAAAAGTAAAATCAACTTCAGAGTCGGAACATACCTCTTCGTTATCCTGATGTGCCATGAAGTAGAGATTTGCAATTTCAGTCTGCTCTTCTTATGAACTGGAGTCTTCACTATCACTCCACGTGGCCATCATTGCTTTCTTTCTTAGTTTCTTCCTTGATTTCTTTAGAAGAGGACAATCAAATTTGTAGTGCCCGGGCTTCTTGCACTCGAAGCATATAGGTACTTCTTCTTTTCTTTTTCTTTTTCCTTTCCCTTTTCCTTGGATTAAAATTTCTTTTTATAGGAAAACTTCTTCCTCTTCATGAGTCTTCTAAATTTTCGGACAAGGAGGGCTTCTTCACCTTCTTCTTCTTCAACATCATCGGACTCTTCAATCGAGGATTCTTCTTGAACATTTGATTTAAAAGCGATCCCCTTCTTCTTTTTATCCAAGTCCATTGATTTCTGTTTCAAGTTAAGCTCATAGGTCATGAGTGATCCTACTAGCTGCTCAAGTAGAAGCTTATCTACAACTTTTACCTCTTGAATTGCGGTCACCTTTAGATCCCATAACGTTGGTAGTGACCTAAGAATTTTATTCACAAGATCAGCATTAGATATAACTTTACCAAGACTCCTCATAGCATTTACAATATTTATAAAACAAGTATACATATCAGTAATAGATTCATTTGGTTACATCCGGAATATCTCATATGTGTGCACTAACATATTGACCTTAGTGTTCTTCACTTGATCGGTACCCTTGTGGGCAACTTCAAGTGTATCCCATATTTCTTTGGCGGACATGCATGTAGATATCCTATTGAACTCACTAGGATCTAATGCACAATACAAGAGATTCATTGTCTTAGCATTGATCTCAGATTGTTTAATGTCATTTTCATCCAATCCTCTTCAAGTTTTGGGATGGAAACACCATTAACCACCACCGAAGGAACATGAGGACCTTTATCAACTACTATCCATAAATTGTGATCTATAGAATGCATATAAATTCTTATCCTAGTTTTTCAATAAGTATAATTTGCACCATTGAAAAATGGAGGTCTGTTTGAGGCTTGTCCCTCAACTACACTAGTACCAATTGGGGTTGCATAGATCTGTACTCAAGGCGGTAAAGCCTATATACTGAGAACAAGGCTCTGATACCACTTGTTGCCCAGAGAGCAACCCAAGAGGGAGGGTGAATTGGGTTTCAAAAATTTAAAGCTAAGCTTGATAAAACAAGTAGCAAACTTTGCAAGACAAGATGTGCAATTCAATTCAACAAGGTACAGTGATTTAAGTGCAATGCTCTAATGTAAAGGTGCGGTGGAAATTAAAGGCAATAAGCAAAATGTAAAGAGCAAGGAGGAAGAGAATAAGCAATCATAAACACAACAATCTATAATGGTTCGGTGCCAACAATGCACCTACATCCACTCCCCAAGATTCCCTTGGAAATTCACTATAATCCAATGATTACAGCCGGTTAGTTTTCCGGGCTCACTAATCAAAACCCGACTTATTTTTACAAGGCTCACAAGTCACAACCTCACTTGATTTTACGGGCTAACCAAGAATCTAATTGATTTTCACAAGGCTAACCAAAAACCTCTCTTGGTTTTCCGGGCTAACCAAGAACCTTAGTGGTTTTAAGGGCTAACCACCAACCTAATTTGTTTTCAAGGCTTACCAACAACCTCACTTGGTTTTCTAATAGGCTAACCAATAACCTTTACAAGATAAAAGATGGAGAAATAAAGAACCAATATAAGCTTTCAATAAAAAGCAAATAAGTCGATGTAGCTCGAAGTAGTGTTGCTTTGCTCTTGTTGAAGCCTTTTGAATGCCCAAGATTGAATGATCTTCAATGCACTTGATAGCTTTGAATGCTTGGAAGGCTTCCCTTTGCTTGAGAGTGGTTGAGCTTTGAATGAATAGGAGTTAAGGCTCTTCTCTCTTCTTTTCTCTTTAAACTCCTTTTGGATATTCAATACATACTTTCTTGATTTGATTTGGAGCCTTTATATATCTTCCCAAGCCCCTAAAATCGAAATCTAGCCATTATACTTGAAAAACTAGCCGTTGGAGGGCATTTGGGAGAGTTCTGCGCTCGAAAAAACTAGCCATTACTGTTGTCAGAACTCCATGTGTCGACACTTCCTCTTCATGTGTCGACACATTAGGTCGACACATTCTCAGTTGAGTCGATACATTGAGTCGACACATTAGGTCCGTGTATCGACACATCAACTGTTCCTTCAACTTATGCAAGTTCTGTGGCTTGAAATTCTCAGACGATGTGTTGATCCATGTGTTGACACTTTGAGTCGACACATAAGGTCCATGTGTTAACACATCATCTGTGCCATTTGAAATTTCGCTGCGTGCTGGTCTGAGTTGACACACCATCTTCATGTGTCGATACATCATATCATGTGTCGAAACCTTGAGTCGACACATCATCAAAAAGGTACAGAAATTGCTGAACTTGTGCTGGAATATGTTTTCATTTGCCTTAGTCATCCATTCAACCAACTCTTTGAGTGTCCAAGTCTTGTTTTATTCATTCATTCCATTCAAACTTGGTTCTTCAACATAATTGGACTTCTTCAAATTTTGTAAGCATCCTTTCAATGAAAACACACTTAAAGCAAATCATTAGTCCTCAAATTATACTTAACTGTTTTGCTTATCATCAAAATCAATTAGTGGAGTCAACAAGCATGCTGCACATCAGGCATCACACGACATAGAGCATGAGATAGAGCAACATGAGCCACCTCCGATCCGTCATCGTATGCAGCCTACACGCACGAGGAAATGGCCACCATGTGGGACCTAGTATTTTTTTTATATTTATGCATTGTATGTAACAAAATCAAATTATAAATTTTTATTTATATATGTGTTTATGAAAGGTAATAAACTGCTCTGGTTTGTTTTAGAGAATCATTTATTTGCTTAAATAAATTCAAAAAAATATATAATATAAAATTAAAATTATGAAAATAATAAATTATTTTAGGAATTATTAAAATCCATGATTTCCCGTTAATTTTAAAAAAAAATTTATTAAGTTTTAATGAAAAAATATTATTTGGTGAAATCACGGATACAACCCGCAATTTCTTATTATATTATTTTATAAAAAAATTATTTATTTTTTAATAATTTTTAAATTTTTTTTAATTTTTAATGTAATTTGGTAAAATCAATATTTTTTAAATATTTTAATTTAATATATTAATTATTTAATAATAAAAATCCTATTTTCTTTCTCCATTAAAATCATCTGGTGGAAGGATTTAATAATAAAAATCCTATTTTCCGTTGATCCTGCCACATATCTGGCCTCCAGTCTTGTCACCGTCCTGACCGCCGGTCCGACTTCTAGGACCCGACCATCAGTCCACCTATTGGTCTTGCTACCGGTCCGACCATCGGTCCACCTACCGGTCCTGTAATTTTTTGTTAAATTTTTTATTAATTTTTTTTATTTTTTATAAAATTTTGATACAGAAAATGGTTTATGTATTGTGGATCGATTTTAAAGTTACAATCCACGATTTCCAGTTAATTTTTTTTAAAAAAATATGTATTTAAAAAAAATTATTTAATTTTATTAAAAAAATATTATTTAGTAAAATCGTAGATACAACCCATGATTTCTCATTATATTTTTTTATAAAAAAATATTAATTTAATCTTTTTTACTAATTTTTTTAGAATAATTTTTAAAATTTTTAATATAATTTGATAAAATCAATATTTTTTAAATTTTTAATTTCATATATTAATTATTTAAAATTAAAAATTATATTTTCTTTCCCCATTCGTTGGTGGGCAGGGTTATATATATAATTGCTTAGAATTCATCTTTTGGAAAGACGAATTTTTCTGAATAGAAATCATCTTTTGGAAAGACGAAATTGGTTTTCCTAAACTCGACGTTTTGAAAGACAAACTCTAACCATGCTGAATTCATCTTTTCGAAAGACGTATTTAGTTAAATAGAATTCATCTTTTCTGAAAATGAATTTGAATTCGTCTTTTCGAAAGACGAATTCAAGTGCTCCCATGGCAGCTACGTAGGACAAATCATCTATTTCGATAAATTTGCCTCAAATCACCTACTTCGATAATTTGTTAAAAAAATATTATTTTAAAAAAAAATCCAGAAATGGGAGCCAATCAATCAGCAGATGCCGAGCAGAAGTAGAGCAGAAGCCCAACGCTTTCCTTTTCTCTTCCCTTTTTCCTTCCGAGACCCTAGAGAGTTTTATTTATTTTTTTCATGTTCCAACTCTAAACTTTCTTAATAACTTAAAAGTTATTTTTTTTGAAAATACTTATTTTAATTTAATAATAAAATTTTGAAATTATTTTTTTTATTCTTGTCATTTTTAATTTCTGCTCTAGGACTAATTTAAATAATTATAATTTTATTACTGTCATTTAATTTCTATAACTAGGATAGTTTAATTCCTACAATCTTTAATTTCTTGCAATTTACATTTTAGTACGTAGAATAGAGTTGAATTTATAATTTTTAAATAATTTTCAAAGTTTTTATTTTAATGCTAAGCAAATCCTTCTGGGGTTAGCGATGAAACTAGATCATGATTAGAAATCATTTTCTTAAGATTTATTTTCTTGGGTTTTTAATGTTTTAAGAGTTTTTCTTTCTTTTTAAGCTCTTAGCCAAGAGACTTGATAAGCTATTGTTGGGATTCATCCCCTTCATAGTTCATACTTGATTTAGTACAAGAGGGAAAATAGATAGAAGACTCAATATTTTTGAATCCCTTTTCCTTCTTTTTGTAGAAACCTTGATAGAGTATTATTAGAATCCTTTCATACTCTATACTTGGTTAATATAAGAAAGAAAACAAATAACATGAAAGTAATATTAGACATATTTTCTAAATCATTGATCTAGTGGATTCAAAAGCCCTAGATCTTTAAATTATTTATTTCAGCGATTTAAATTACTTTTGCTCTTTCTTGTCAGCTATTTCGAGTGAGGGTTTGAATACAGTTCGAATATAAATTTCTCGTGGGATCGACCTATACTCGCTGGACGTGCTACTCTGCACACCGTGCGCTTGCGATTATAACTTAAAGTTCACATCAAGTTTTTGGTGCCATTGTTGGGGAATTGGTTTGTTTTAAATTGTGTTTCAAATTCTTGATTTAATTTGATCTGTCTATTGTTTATTTTTAAGTTGGTGAATGCTGGAAGCCAAGTACACAATCTAAACTATTTCTTTTTCTTTCAACATATTATCTTGATATAAGTTTAGTTTAGTTTAGTTTTTAATTTAAACTTGTTTGATCTTTTTATTTATGCATAGCATTTTTAAATCATTTTAAGGGCACGAACCTAAAGAAGATAAGATGGGGATTTCATCATCTTTCCTTAATCCACAAACAAGACTCCTTCATTTGCATCAACCCAAGCTTTTAAATAAAATTAATTAGACACTGACCCTAGGGACATCCGAGCTCATTAGGACAAGGAAACCTAAGGATTATACCAAGCTAGATTCAATCATTGAATTGGTGTCTAGGAAAGTGGTTCAGGGATTAAGTCCCGAAGAAAGGCGGTTACTTAATTGGTTCCGTTCGCTGACCTGGCCAATCCGATTGGTGTCTAAGGAAAGCAACGGGGGGATCTCCCGCCAATCTTACACTTACCTAACCAATTTAGTGAATTGGTTGAACTTGGGGTGCTCAAAGGTTGACTTGAAACAGTTAGGAGATGTCTAGTTCTAGATTACCCCTAGATAGGATTAATTTTATGTGAAACTTATCTGAAAATTTAAAAAAAATTAAAAAAATTAATTAAATTATTTTAGGTGTTGTCAATCTTGACTACCCTGACATAAGGTTGTCCTGGCATAAATGGAAGTTATGTTACATGGTTGTCCTAGGATATTAAAAGGTTGAATTGATTTAGAGTTTTTTTTAAGAAAGCTTCTAAATAAAAAACTAAAACAATATAAATATAAAAAAAATCAAAAAAATTGAAGAGATGGTGGAATTAGTGAATTCTCCAACTCTTGTGTGGAGAAGGATTTCAGGTCGACTTGTTAGAATCGATTCAATTCCTGTTTCAGATCCTACGACCTCTACTATAATGGATTTAACTAATCAAACCCAAACCCTTAAGGATTTATGTTATTCAGTTGGTTTTGTCCAACCTTCTTGCATTAGGTTGCCTCAACCCACTGCTAATAATTTTGAAATCAAATCTCAAATGATTAATATACTTTCAAAGTTCACGGGAATAGAGGATGCATACATATTTATTAGGGAATTTGAAGAAGTTGGTGTAACTATGAGGTTACAACAATTGTCTGAGGATGAAATCAAGCTCAGACTAATCAATTTTGTCCTTAAGGATAATACCAAAAAGTGGCTTTATAGTCTTCTAAATCAATATGTTATGATCTCGGAGGGCTTTGTAAGAGTGTTCTTAAAAAAATATTTTTCTTATCATAAAACAGCTAAGATTAGAAATGAAATAAATCAATTTTATCAATTAGCCGGTGAGTCATTTTGGAAGTACTTTGATCGTTTCAAGAACCTCTTGATCCAATGTCCACACCATGGAATAAAAACTCAGAGACTATGTCAAATCATTTATGAGAGTTTAGATTCCAATTCAAGAACCATGCTAGAGTCTATGTGCCAAGGCCAATTTATGTATAAAGAACCCAATGAAGCACGGCAATTCTTAGAAGACTTAGCTGAAAAGAATTTACAATAGGAAACAATTAGGGAACCAGAAAGAACCACACCTTCAAGGGGTGGAATGCATCAAATGCAGACTTCCTTAGCTGTAGAAGCTAAAATTGCAACCTTGACACATAGGTTAGAGGCCTTAGAACTTCAGAGACCAGCCAGTTTGAATCAAGTGACTGCACCAATGTGTAATGGGTGCAATGCACCAGACCATGTCCTTGAGGAATGTCCACTTCTGATGAACCTAATAGATAATGGATGTGTACAGGTGAATGCTACATATCAGAGACCATTGAACAATCCCTATGCACCCACATATAACCCAGGATGGAGGAATCATCCAAATTTCTCATGGTCACATAACCCAAATGTAGGTGGTCCTAGCTTCAATCAACAAAATCCAAGGCCTAATCTTGTGATGAACAACCTACCACCACCAGGCTTCAATAATAACAATGATAGGAAACTAAGTTCTTTAGAGAAAAGCCTGGAAGCCTTAGCCAAATCCAATGCTGACATAAGTGCTACATTGAGTAATTTCATGCAAACCACAGGCCAACTTCTGAATTCAAACTCTCAGACCATAGCCCACTTGGAAATGCAGGTGGGTCAGCTAGCATCTACCATCAGTAAATGTGAACAAGGTAGGCTACCTAGCCAACCTGAACCCAATCCAAGGAATCAAAATGGTCATCCACCCTAAGGAAATCAAGTCAGTCAAGTTAATGTAATTCACACTTTGAGATCAGGAAAGCAAGTGGATAATAAGGTAGATACATCTGATATTAGAGAAGACTCAACTAATGAGTCAACTGAGCCACCTAATGAACAACCTACCTTACAAACTGATTCTGAAATTAATAGTCCACCAAACCAGGTACCTGAAATTTCTAGAGCTCCTTTTCCAAATCGATTAAGGTTAAATAAACAAACAGAACATTTAGATAAAATGTTAAAGGTATTTAAGCAAGTTCAAGTAAATATCTCTCTACTAGACATGATCCAACAAGTTCCGACTTATGCCAAATTCTTAAAAGACCTTTGTACCAAGAAAAAGACTACCAATGTACTGAAAAGAGCTTTCTTAACAGCAAGTGTGAGTTCATACTTGTTAAGTCACATGCCTATAAAATATAAGGATCCAGGATCTCCAACAGTTTCATGTGTCATAGGAGAAACCTACATTGAGAAGGCATTACTTGATTTAGGGGCTAGCATAAATATTCTTCCATATTCAGTTTATGAACAATTGGGATTTGAAAAACTATAGCCAACAGGGATCACTTTTTAATTAGCAGACTGATCTTTTAGAATCCTTAAAGGAATGGTAGAGGATGTTTTGATCAAGGTTAGAAATTTTATCTTCCCTGTGGATTTTGTTATTTTAGAGACTGAACCAGTATCGAATCCTAAAGATCATATCCCAGATATTTTAGGAAGACCATTCCTAGCTACTGCTAATACTGAAATCAATTATCGAAATGGGCTTATGAAACTATCATTTGGGAATATGACTATTGAGTTGAATATATTCAATTTGGAACAGCAATCTACTAAGTATGCTGATGTAAATGTAATCCAAGATAAAATTTATGAATCCTTAGACATTAGTAAAGAAGAAGTCGATCTTGAGTCTAGCATCCGGCCAACACATGAATATGAAGATATTGATAAAATACTTGATGATGACAATATTAGCCAGAGGTGGGAGTCTCCTACTGAAAGACTCATGGAAATGATTAAACCATCAACTAAGCCATCAATTAAGGAAGCACCAAAGTTAGAATTGAAACCCCTCCCCAAGCACCTGAAGTATGCGTATTTAGGTCCAGATGAAACCTTGCCTGTAATTATTACATCAAACCTAAATCCTAAACAAGAGGAGAAACTCTTGACTATTATAAGAGAAATCGAGAAGCAATAGGCTGGACCATGACAGATATTAAGGAAATAAGTCATTCCATAGTTCAACATAGGATACACCTAGAGGAAGATGCTAAACCAATTAGAGAAGCTCAAAGGAGATTAAATCCAGCAATGAAAATTAAAGAAGTTGTCAAGAAAGAGATTTTGAAGTTACTTGACAATGAAATTATTTATCATATTTCTAATAGTTCATGGATAAGTCCTGTTCAAGTGGAACCTAAAAAGTATAGAATAACAGTGATTCAAAATGAAGTAAATGAACTTATTCCAACCAAAACCCAAACAGGATGGAGGGTCTGTATAGACTATAGGAAACTGAATGCTGCAATAAGGAAAGATCACTTTCCTTTGCCATTTATTGACCAAATGTTAGAGAAACTAGCTGGACAAGAATTTTATTTTTTTCTTGATGGATATTCTGGCTATAATCAGATCCCCATAGCCCTTGAAGATCAAGAAAAGACTACATTCACGTGTCCATTTGGAACCTTTGCTTATAGGTGAATGCCCTTTGGGTTATGCAATGCACCAGCAACCTTCCAAAGATGTATGATCAACATTTTTTCTGACATTGTTGAATGAATCTTAGAAATTTTCATGGATGATTTTTCTGTGTTTGGCCCTACCTTCTCCGAATGTTTAAACTATTTGAGATTAGTTCTAAAAAAATATAAGGAGAAGCATTTAGTTCTCAATTAAGAAAAATATCAATTCATGGTTAGAGAAGGTGTAGTTCTTGGCCATGTAGTTTCAAAAAGAGGAATAGAAGCTGACAAGGCCAAAGTTGAACTGATTGCAAGTCTTCTACCACCCAAGTCTATTAAAGAAATTCATTCATTTTTAGGATATGCTAGATTTTATAGAAGGTTCATACCTAATTTTAGCGAAATGGCTTGTTCATTGACAAATTTATTAGCAAAGGAAGTAAAATTTGAGCTTACTCCTGAGTGCTTAGAGTCTTTTGAATTCCTTAAAAAGACACTCATTTCTACTCCCATCATTCGTCCACACATATGGAGTGAACCCTTTGAACTCATGTGCAATGCATCTGATCATGCTGTAGGTGTAATTTTAGGTCAAAGGCTTAATAAGCTGCCTAGAGTTATTTATTATGCCAATAAAATATTAAATGATGCGCAGCTTAATTACACGACCACAGAAAAGGAGTTCCTAGCCGTTATCTTTCTCCTAGAAAAATTTAGGTCATACTTGGTTGGGTCACACACCATTATTTATACTGATCACTCAGCCATCAAATATCTCCTAGCAAAGAAAGATACTAAGGCATGCTTAGTACAATGGATCTTACTCCTTTAAGAATTTGACCTAGAAATTAAGGATAAGAAAGGAACAGAGAATGCTGTAGCTGATCACTTGTCCCGAATCATTATCTCACCATCTATTGAACCACCTATCAATGAGTATTTTCTAGATGAACAACTCATGTCCGTGTCCACTGAACCATGGTATGCTGATATCGTCAATTATTTAGCCATTAGTAAAGTTCCTTCTCATTGGACTACTCAGGATAAACATAAATTCTTTTCTCAAGTGAAATACTTCATTTGGGATGATCCTTACTTGTTTAAACAGTGTTCTGATCAGATCATTAGGAGGTGTGCTCCGGATAATGAGGTTAGAAGTATTCTGTCATATTGTCATGATCAAGCATGTGGTGGTCACTTTGCATCTAAGAAGACAGCTGCCAAAGTACTTCAATGTAGATTTTATTGGCCTAATTTATTTAAGAATACACATGTGTACTATAAGAGTTGTGCACGATGCCAACAAATAGGTCGAATCATCAAAAGAGATATGATGCCGCTTAATCCAATCTTGGTGGTTGAGATTTTTGATGTATGGGGGATTGATTTTATGGGACCATTTCCAAACTCCTTTGGAAATGAATATATTTTTGTGGTTGTTGATTATGTGTCTAAGTGGGTAGAAGCTATTCCATATAGATCCACTGATAGCAAAGTGGTCATTAAATTTTTTAAGAAAAATATTCTCTCCCGTTTTGGTATTCCTAGAGCAATCATTAGTGATCGGGGAATACATTTCTGCAACCGACACTTTGCCACATTAATGAACAAATATAATGTTACCCATAAGTTAGCTATACCATATCTTCCTCAAACTAGTGGGCAAGTAGAAGTATCCATTAGACAAATCAAGCAAATCTTGAAGAAGACCGTTAATGCTAATAGAAAAGATTGGTCTTTGAAACTAATTGATGCACTCTGGGCATATCGCACTGCCTACAAGACCAACCTAGGATTGTCTCCTTATAGGATTGTATTTGGAAAATCATGTCACTTGCCTGTTGAATTAGAACACAAAGCTATGTGGGCAATTAAAAAATTGAAAATGGACTTGGATTTAGTTGAAAACCAGAGGAAGCTTCAGATCAAAGAATTAGAAGAACTTAGAAATGGAGCTTATGAGAATGCTAAGGTGTACAAAGAAAGAACAAAAGTATTTTATGATCAAGAAATTCATAGAAAATCTTTTACTCTTGGATAAAAAGTTATTTTGTATAATACAACGTTACATCTTTTTCCTGGGAAGCTTAGGTCTAGATGGACAGGACCTTTCATAATTAAAGAAGCTTTCCATATGGGGCTATAAAAATTGAAAATCCAAGCAATTGTGTTGTTTCCAAAGTTAACAATCAATGACTAAAACCATTCTTAGAATTACCCACAAAATCTATGAAAGAAGCCATGGTTCTTTATGAACCAACATATCTTGATTAGCCTACTATCACTACTTGGTCTGGCTGAAGACTTTAAACTTAGCACTCTTGGGAGGCAACCCAGCTCCTTTCTTTCTAATAATTTTCTTTTTAGCATGTTTAGGTTTAGCAGATCCTGACTCGAATAAGCTCCATTGGCTAAGTTGGGGGAGAGCTCAAGAAAATTCCTCAGGTGTCTTCATTTCCTTTTATACCATATCATGCATACATTTAGAAACAATTTTTATTTACTGGGGAGTAATAAGAAGAATAAGTATATATTTGGAGCTACCGTCACCTTATTATCTTACACTTGTTGATCTTAGACTGAGGGTAAATCATATACTTTTGATAAGTAATTGATTGAACAGTTTAGATAATTTTTAAAATATTGAGGGATAAAATATTAATAGACTCAAGTAAAAATGGTAAGTAAGAATGAAATCAAATTTCTAGATAATTTTAACCCTCCTATTTGCATCAAAGAAGAATCTACCTCTTGGATGTGTATGGGTGTTGTTAAATGCAAAGTTCTTTTATTAGTGGAAAAAAAAAGAATGAGAGAATAAAGCAAATTCTAAACATTGTTCCACCGAGTAACCAGGCCTCTTCATCTAAGTAAACGGTTGAGTCTCGCATCAAAAAGTGGAGATGCGAGAAAATTTTGCTATATAGCCGGTTTTGATCAATAGCCTTTCTGACTTAAGCCAGTAAGCCCGAGGGATGTTATACACCTAGTATCCTAAGGCCAACTGGTCTAGAAGACATTGGTCGAAAACTTGTTACAATGGTCAGATAGAAAGCTTAAGAGATTAAGACATTGCACGGTCTGTATCAAAAAAAAAGTGAAAGAATAAGAGAAATATCCTTGTACTAAAACGATATCTCACCACTCCATGGAAGTAGAGGATTTGTAAATAACAATAGGAGTTGGTTAAGAATTATTTAGAAAAATGAGGAGTTTGCACTTAACCAATTTACTTGAAGCAGTTAATATCCCAATGACCCTTTTCATCTACTATCTAATGGAAAATCTTCTACTTATAAAAAGGGTATGAAAATAACCTTTGAGTCTGAGTAAATTTATGTAAGGTATTAAGAGTTTTAGTAGTCTCCTTAATCAGTTATTTACTTGAGGACGAGTAAAATTTAAGTTGGGGAAAGTGATAAGTGCATAAAAATTAACCATAGTACATTAATTTATAATTCAATTTTACTTTATTTAATTAAAATTAATATTTTATGTAGTATTTTAATGAAAGAACCCTACCAATGTGAAGAGCATGATTTATAGGATCCAACGGCATGAACCATGTACAATTTGGACTTCAATTGAGCTGGAAATAGAATTTTGAAGAAATTATCGATGAAATAGCATGAAATTGATGCAGTTGGTTCACTGTGAACCAGCAGCTTGGCTTACAAGATGCCCAGTTGGTCCATAGCAGCCATTGCTGCTGGTCCACGGAACAGACCCGTGGACCACAGGCCTTTCCAAGCCATGAACTCGCCGGAGAAGATGCCAGAGCTCCTTCTCTCATCGCCGGTACCCTTTCACTGCCGGAAAAATTGAAGAAATCACCGGGAGAAGCAGTCAACAAGTCATCATCCAAGCCCCCTTCTTCAATGATCAAGCCACTGTTCTTCTTTCTCATCTTCACCAGTCGTCCGCCTCCTCCGATTTCATCAGCCGTCCACCGTCGTCTTCTCCCTGCTATCCCAGATTACTGCCCATTCTCCATTCACTACCACCGTCGAGAGGAGAAAAACATCACCATAAGCCACCTCCCATGGCCATCCGAGCTCTCTTCACTGCTAGGTTCTTCCTCTCAACGGCTTTTCTCATCTTCACCATCCAAGCACGCGCCCAGAGCCACCATCATCTGGTTCCCATCCTCCAAGCGATGCCCATGTCCATCCAAGACGTCATGAGCCTCCCTGCTGTTGCCGTCCCTGTTCCGGTTCCCTTCAACATGCTGCACTCCGCTTCTTATTCTTCCAAACCAAGCCATGTCCATCCAAGAGCCGCCACCATTTTCGCTGCATCGCTGGCCTTCTTCCCAGTCTCAATGGTTGTCCGAGTGTCTCACTGCACCATCCTCTCTCGGCTATCCAGGTTGTCGAGGGATAGATGTCCAAAGGAGTAGATGGGAAGAAAGGTCAGACTCTGCATGGATAACCCCATCGGGATTATGCGAGTGGATACGAGATAACACAACGTGGTGGTTGTGTTGGTCACGGGAACGAAGATGGAGAACCGAAAAAGACCAACACTGATCTCCTTTACGTCGATGCGTCTGACTCCTTTATAAATAAGGATCCATCGATAGAGGAAAGGAGGGGCGGAGAAATGGGAGCTAATCAATCAACAAATGCTGAGAAGAAGCAGAGCAGAAGCCCGTCGCTTTCTTTCTCTCTTTCCTTTTCCCTTCCGAGATCTTAGAAAATTTTATTTATTTTCTTTCGTGTTCCAACTCTAAACTTTCTTAATAATTTAAAAATTATTTTTTTATAAATGATAAGTTCAGTTTAGCAATAAAATTTTGAAATTATTATTTTTATTATTATCATTTTTAATTTTCGTTCTAGAACTAATTTAATTAATTACAATTTTATTACTGTTATTTAATTTCTACAACTAGGATAGTTTAATTCCTGTAATTTTTAATTTCTTGCAATTTACATTTTAGTAAGTAGAATAGAGTTGAATTTATAATTTTTAAATAATTTTTAAAGTTTTTATTTTAATCATGTCTGGCTAAGCAAATTCTTCTGGGATTGGTGATGAAGCTAGATTAAACTATTTTTTAAGATTTATTTTCTTGGATTTTTAATGTTTTAAGAGTTTTTTCTCTTTTTTTTGGGTTTTTAATGTTTTAAGAGTTTTTTCTTTCTTTTTAACCTCTTAGCCAAGAGACTTGATAGGCTATTGTTGGGTTATCTCTTAGGCAAAAGACTTGATGAGCTATTGTTGGGTTTCATCCCCTTCATAGTTCATACTTTGGTGCAAGATGCAAGAGGGGAAATAGATAAAAGACTCAATATTTTTGAATCCCTTCATCCCCTTCATAGTTCATACTTCAGTGCAAGGTGCAAGAGGGAAAATCAATAGAAGACTCAATATTTTTGAATCCCTTTTCCTTTCTTTTTAGAAATCTTGATAGAGTATTGTTAGAATCCTTTCATACTCTTCCCTTTTCCTTTTTTTTTTTGTAGAAACCTTGATAGAGTATTGTTAGAATCCTTTCATACTCTTCCCTTTTCCATTTTTTTTGTAGAAACCTTGATAGAGTATTGTTAGAATCCTTTCATACTCTATACTTTCTTAACATAAGAAAGAAAACGGATGATATGAAAATAATCTTAAGAATATTTTCTAAATCATTAATCTAGTGGATTCAAAAGTCTTAGATTTTTAAATTATTTATTCAACGATTTAAATTACTTTTGCTCTTTCTTGGTCAACTATTCTGAGTGAGGGTTTGAACACAGTTCGAATAAAAATTTCTCGTGGGATCGACCCGTACTCGTTGGACGTGCTACTCTGCACACCGTGCGCTTGCAGTTATAACTTAAAGTTCACATCAAGTTTTTGGTGTCGTTGCCAGGGAATTGGTTTGTTTTAAATTATGTTTTAAATTCTTGCTTTAATTTGATCTGTCTATTATTTACTTTTAAGTTGGTGAGTGCTGGAAGCCAGGTACACAATCTAAACTATTCCTTTTTCTTTCAGCATATTATCTTGATCTTAGTTTAGTTTAGTTTAGTTTTTAATTTAAACTTGTTTGATATTTTTATTTATGCATAGCATTTTTAAATTATTTTAAGGGCACGAACATAAACAAGATAAGGTGGGGATTTCATCACCCTTCCTTAGCCCACAAATAAGACTCCTTCATTTGCATCAACCTAAGCCTTTAAATAAAATTAATTAGACACTGACCCTAGGAACATCCGAGCTCATTAGGACAAAGATACCTAAGGGTTATACCAAGCTAGATTCAATCATTGAATTGATGTCTAGGAAAGTGGTTCAGGGATTAAGTCCCAAAGAAAGGCAGTTACTTAATTGATTCCATTTGCTGACCTGGCCAATCAAATTGGTATCTAAGGAAAGCAACGGGGGGACTCTCGCCAATCTTACACTTACCTGGCCAATTTAGTGAATTGGTTGAACTTGGAGTGCTCAAAGGTTAACTTGGAACTGTTAGGAGCTGTCTAGTTCTAGGTTACCCCTAGATAGGATTAATTTTGTATGGAACTTGTCTGAAAATTTAAAAAAATTTAAAAAAATTAATTAAATTATTTTAGTTGTTGTCAATCTTGACTACCCTGGCATAAGGTTGCCCTGGTATAACTGGAAGTTATGTTGCATGGTTGTCCTAGGGTAAAAGGTTAAATTGATTTAGAATTTTTTTTAAGAAAGCTTCTAAATAAAAAAGTAAATAAATATAAATATAAAAAATTAAAAAAATTGAAGAGATAGTAGAATTAGTGAATTCTCCAACTCCTGTATGGAGAAGGATTTCTGGTCGACTTGTTAGAACCGATTCAATTCCTGTTTTAGATCCTATGACCTCTACTATAATGGATTTAACTAATCAAATCTAAACCCTTAAGGATTTATGTTATCCAGTTGGTTCTGTCCAACCTTTTTGCATTAGACCATCCCTATGCCTTTGATTGATAGTAAGATAAGCTGATTAGGTCCACCTCGGCATGTTGTCGGATTTACCATAGGTTAGGTCATTTAGACCATCCCTGTGCTTTTGTTTGGTAATAAGGTAGGTTGGTTAGGCCCACCTCTGCATGGATGTTTCACTGAAGTATTTCGAAAAGAAATCTTTTATTGATGGTACTTGCGAAGGTTTTCTACATTCCAAGGCCGAGGTAGTAGCGAACCATCCAGAGTTTTAAGCCGATAAGCTCTCAAGCGTATAACTTCTTTGATTCGGTAAGGGCCGTCCCAGTTGGGGGAAAGCTTACCTTATTCTGTCGGCTTGGATACTTCAGACCTTTGTAGCACTAAGTCTTCGGGTTGGAAGGTTTGTTCCTTCACCCTAAAGTTGTAATATTTGGTAACTTTTTGACAAGATACCGCCATCTTTATATGGGCATGAAGCCTGGTGCTTTATAGCAGATCAAGATTTATTCTTCGACGCTCCAAATTTTCAGGTTCCTTGTAATGGACAATCCTTAAGGATTGTAAAGTGATCTCGAGAGGGAGGACTACTTCAGTGCCATAGGCTAGGTGGAATGGAGATTTGCCAGTAGTCGTCCTAGGAGTGGTCTGATATGCCCAAAGGACTAAATTCAACTCTTCGGTCCAATGCCCCTTAGCGCTGTTTAGCCTAATCTTAAGATCATGGAGAATAATCCTGTTTGTCACTTTGGCTTCCCTGTTAGATTGTGGATGACTGATGAAGGTCAGTTTGTGGATTATATGGTATTGGGTGCAGATATCTTCAAACTTTGGATTGGATTATGTGGTATTGGGCATAGAAATCTTCAAAGTTTGGATTGTCGAATTATCGCCCGTTGTCAGTGATGATGACATGAGGGATCCCAAATCAAAAGATAATGGAATTCCTCACAAAGCCTTCAACTTTTCCTTTGGTAATATGCACCAAAGGTTCGACTTCTACTCATTTGGTAAAGTAGTCAATAGCTATGATGAGAAACTTCCATTGTCCCAAGGCTGGATGGAACGGTCCAAGAATGTCCATTTTCCATTGGACGAAAGTTCATGGCGCATAACTGAGTCAGCTGACTTACCGGTCATCTTTGAATATTGGAGTACTTCTGGCATTGGTCATATTTTTGGACGAAGTCGGTGGAGTCTTTCGGAATAGTTGGCCAATAATAATCTTGGCATATTATTTTGTAGGCTAGAATCTGCCCCCCATGTGGTCTCCATATATACCTTCATGCACCTCTCTTAGGGCATAGTCGGCATCGGATAGCCCCAAGCATTTCAATAAAGTCTATGTAAAGGATCTCTTGTATAGAGTTCCATCCAAGATAACATATTGGAATGCCATCCAGCAAACTTGCTTGGCCTCAGTCTTATCTTCGGGCAAAGTACCTTCGTTCAAGAACTTGAGAATAGGATCAATCCGACTGGGCTCACGCTCAATTTGATGTACCTCTAATGTTTCCTCCGCTGTGCTCGAAGTTTTGAGATACTCTATGAAGGTGCGGCCGAGGGAGTCTGGAATAGTAGTGGCGAGCCTAGATAGGGCATTGGCTCGGGAGTTCTCCGTTCGTGGCACATGGGAAATCTTGAATAGTTCTAGCTAGGAAACTAAAACTCATATTTTTCCTAGATATTGGATCATAGTAGGATCTCGAGCTTCAAATTTTCCTTTCACCTGGTTCACTACCAGCTAAGAATCTGAAAAGATTTGAATCTTCCAAATTCCTAATTCCTTGACGAATCGGAGTTCTACTAATAGGGCTTCATCTTCCACCTGGTTGTTAGAAGCATGGAAGGAAAAATGGAGAGCATACTCTACGGTGTGCCCATTTGGATCGGCCAATATAAGACTAGCTCCACATCCTGCAGAGTTAGAGCTCCATCCACATAAAGTATCCATATGGATTCTGAATCCTTTCTGGTAGCTTCCTCCTCTTCGGCTTCCCCTAAATTGTCTTCTTGCCCCCATGTGCATTCGGCTAAGAAGTCAGCCAATACTTATGCTTTCATCGCTGATCTAGGTTGGAAGCCGATGTCGAACTCGCCAAGTTTAATGACCCATTTAGCTATCCTTCCCAAAGTGTTAGGACATTGAAGGACATATTTTAATGGTTGGTTTATCAAGACCATAATGAAATGAGATTGAAAGTATAGTCGCAAGTGCTTCGCCGCAATCACTAGTGAGTATATGAGCTTCTGCACTCTGGGATATCTTATTTCGGCATCATGTAATACTTTGTTAGTATAATAGATTGGCCTTTGAAGATTGTCGGCTCCCTTTCAGATGAGCACCGAACTAGTCGCCTCATCCGAAGTAGAGAAGTACAAATAAAGGGTTCCCCTTCTTAAGGCTTAGAAAGCAAAGGAGGATTCTCTAAGTATTTCTTTAGCTCTTCGAAGGCAAGCCGATAGTCTTCGGACCTTTCGAAGCTTTGGGATTGGCAAAGAGCTTTGAAGAAAGGAAGACACCTTTCGACTAATCGAGAGATGATGAATTGACTTAAAGAGGCAATTTTTCCTGTTAATTATTGTACCTCCTATTTGCAAGAGGATGTCTCATGCTTCGGATAGCTTGAATCTTTTCTAGGTTAGCCTTTATTCCTCGTTTAGTAACCAGGAATCCCAGAAATTTTCTTGAAGTCATCCCAAAAATGCATTTGGTAGGATTCAGCTTCATCCGATGATGTCATAAGTCATCGAAAAATTCTTCTAAATCCTTAATGTGATCATCTTTAAGGAGGCTCTTCATAATCATATTATCGACATACGCCTTCACGTTCCTTCCTAACTGCCTTTTCGAAGACTTTGTTTATCAACCTTTGGAATGTCGCTCTAGCATTTTTCAGTCTGAACGGCATTACCTTGTAATAATAAAGCCCTTTCTCAGTTACAAAGGCTATCTTCTCTTCGTCTTCGGGATCCATCTGGATCTGATTGTATCTAGAAAAAGCATCCATGAAGCTCAGCAACTGATGACCTATGGTGGCATCGACCAGCTGATCTATTTTTGAAAGAGAAAAACTATTCTTTGGGCAAGCATTGTTAAGACCCATATAATCGATACAAATCCTCCACTTTTCATTAGCTTTCTTCACCATCACGACATTATCTAGCCAATCTGGATAGTATACTTCTCTGATGAATCCAGCTTTAAAAAGTTTGTTGACTTCTTTGTCGATCACTTTCTCTTTCTAGGGCAAAGTTTCTCTTTTTCTGTCAAACTGGCTTATAACCAGGACAACTCCCAGTCAGTGAGTGATTATTTCGGTCAGAATCCTTGGCATATCCGAAGTCGACCAGGCAAAGACATCGGCATTACTCCGAAGAAAGTGGATCAGCCTTGCCTTTGTTTCTTCATCTAGCAGACTCCCAATCTGCACATTTTTATTGGATCATCTTCGGTTAGAGGTATGAAGACCGTTCTTTCCATGGGCTCCCTATAATCTTCAATATGATCTCTTGGATCCGGCTAATCTAGTGTCATAGGATCAGATGATTTCTTGTCTTGTATCAGTAGGCACTGCCGGGCATGACTCGCTGATCTCCTTTTACTTCTCTGATACCATTTCTAGTGGAAAACCGTACCAGAAGATGATATGTTGAGACCATGGCTCGAAATTTATTTAAAGCGGGCCGTCCCAGGATGGCGTTACAATCCGATAGTGTTTGCACTACTATGAAGTTGTTAGGAAGTGTTTTTTGGAATGGTTTGGTGCCAAGGGCTATAGGTAAGATTATTTCTCCTTCAACTTTGACTCAGTTGCCTCCGAACCCAGTCAGAGGCACAGAAGACTTTTGTAGTTGACTTTATGGCAAACCCATTCGAAGAAAGGCATCATACAGCAAAACTTTAGTATAACTTTCATTATCCACCAGGAATCTCCTTACATCGTATTTGGCTATGATAGCCAAAATTACAACAGAGTCTTCATGGGGGACATGGATTCCTTGTAAATCATCATCGGAGAAGCATATAGATTTGTTGCCTTTGAGTCTCTCCATAGCATCTTCTTCAGCTCCACTCCTCCAGCTAGCTCGTCGATGAAGCATGCCTATCCTTCTATCGGTTGGCTTCTGGTTGGGTAGTTCAGCTTCTTTCGTAGTCTTTTGAGGGGCGGTAACTTCGGTTCTGGGTTCTAGGTGGCTGATATACTTTTCCAGATATCCTCTCTTGATCAAGTCTTCTATGGCTTCCTTTAGTTAGAAGCATTCTTCAGTATTATGACCGTGATCCCTATGGAATCGGCAATATTTATTCCTATTTCTTATAGTGGAAGATGTCTTCATAGAGCGCAGCCTTTGCAAGTAGCTTTCTTTCTCTATCTCTATCAAAAAAAAATTTCTTGGGAGGTTCAGAGGAGTATAGGAATCAAATCTTTCGCCCAATGCCCTGGGTTTGGGACTGCGTCATCGAGTAGAGTCATCGTTGTTGGGGGTACAGGGGGATTTGACCCCTTATTGCTCTTCTTCTTGGGAATGGACTTCCCTTCGGCCAGGCACCAATTTGTCGCTTGCTCTTCAGCATTTACGAACTTTTGGGCTCTTGATAAGAGTTCGGCGTAGCTGGTTGGAAATCTCTTATCCAGGAAAAATGTAAACTTGGATGATCGGAGGCCTTTTTTCAAGGCAGACATGGTCACGTACTCATTAAGATTGGGGATCTCAAGGTTGACAGAGTTGAACCTCACAATATAATCTCTAAGATTTTCTCTTTCATTCAGGTGAAGGAAAAACAAACTGTTTGTATTGCGAGGTGCTTTGCGACAGGTCCTGAAATGTGAGATGAACAATTTTTCTAATTCAAAAAAAGAATTGATGGTACCTAGGCGTATGCTCGAATATCACATTCGACTCGCCTTCTTCAAAGTGGCGGGAAAAGCCAAGCAATGTAATGCATCAGAGGCTCCTTGCACCATCATGTGGGCTTTGAAGCTGCCCAGATAGTCAAGAGGATCAGTGGTCCCATCATAAGATTCCATCTGAAGGACCTTAAAGTGCCGAGGGACGATTTCCTCCATTATTCTGGAGGTGAAAGGAGGCTGCAAGTCATAAACCATGATCTCGTTGTCCCTTTGTTGATCATGGAGCCTCGCAATCTATGATTCAAGCATCTTGAACTTCTCTTCATAATCATAATGAGTCTCTTTCCGTCCAATATCTTCAGGTGTAGAATCTTCGTAAGAGACGAGGGAGATTGCCTGGTCTTCTTTCTATCGAGTTGGCTATCGGCCTGCCCCTAATGCTGGAAGCTTCTTCCTCTGTGAGAGAGTCAGTCTCGAGGAGAGTGCCGGGCAAATTCATGATGATGATCTCCTCTCGCTTTGGATCGGTGACTGAGTTTGGAGGTGGCTAGCGGGTACCCCACTTGGAGTGTTGCCTCTTGGAAGTTTTGAACCATGGTTGTTAAAGCATCAACCCGGTTCATGAGAACCTCAAATTGCTATTGTCCCGTAGCAAGTGCAGGCGGTGGCATGTTGTTTTCCACTAGGGGATCGTTCCTCTGAGAGGAAGGGCATCCTCTGCTTGCTGAAGCATTTTGGGTCTTTCCTTTCACCATTCTTACTTTTTAGAATTCTCCTTTCCAAGAGGGGGACGTCGTCCCCCTTCTTGGTGCACCAATCTATTGATGCTAAACCCTCACGGACCGGATGGAGTGGCTGGATTGCTGGTTCATCTCCCGGAGATCCTGCAAAACAAGTCCCTGACCAAATTTTTTCCGGTGGGGGACACTCCAATACCTAAGTCAGTAAGGATCCAGGCAACATAATGGAGAGTTCTGAGAGAGTGGGTTAGAGTAGAGTGAAGTGAAAGGAAAGATAGGCTTGAGCGGCATCCAAGAGTGAGCTCTGGATTAGCTTTGTTGTGCCCTTGGATCGCTTATCTTAGGAGTCCCCTCTTACCGATATTTATAGGAGTAGTCATAACAGAATGTGGTTGAGCCCACTAGATTTTAGTTAGGGGAGTCGGTTAGTTTAACATCCTTGTAACTAAAAGTGGTTGCTGTCGGATGTTGGTTATCTCAATATTGTTGAAGCCAGAGCTGTTGATCACATGGTTGGTTATAACAATCGAACCCGCTTTCGATAGCTTTAGATTGAGATTAACCAAGGATTTACTTCAGAGCCATTCTTCTAGAAGAGACCCAAATCAAGTTGGTCATTTTTCTCGTACCTATCCTCTTCGGAGTAAGCTAAAGATATCTTAGCCATTCATTTCGGAGCTACCTTCTTCGAAATAGGCTGGAATGTCTACTTTGGACTTGTCATCTTCGGAGCAAGCTGGGAGATGAATTAGCTATTTTCTTCGGACCAATCTTCTTCGGACTGATGCGAAGGATTGGATAATCATTCTGAGACAGCATAGATCAGGGGTGTACTTCGAAATCGGCCTCTTCAGTGAAGGCCGAAGACTGACATTCTGCTATGGCTAGTATAGAAATATCGAATCGCTGCTTTATCGGGCTTCGGAGTAAACTTCAGGTCTTCTGGCTTGGGTGATCGGTTCAAAAGGATCAATTACCTCTGAACCGATAATGTGTCTTCACTGAGCCGACTTATCACAACAAATGCCATCGCTGACTCGAACAATTTCAGGATTAATGTTAAATCTAGACATGGATGCGTTGATCAATGAGGCCCTTTGGTGCATGGTGAAGGTCCTCGAAAATGACCACATCATCCACTGCATGGAGAAGCTCCTTCCCCTCAAGGATGCCTCCACCAAGAACCTCTCTGGCTCCATCCAATTCCCTCTTTTCACACCTTCGACGCCGAGCACTTCTAGATCCTCGACACAATCTGAAAATATGTATATGATGAACTCATGTAAATGATGAGTTGAAGAGGAGAACGAAAATTTCTAGCCGTTTGATCATTCGATCCATCATTCTGTACAGTGGCCCCATGGTTTTATGGTGAGCTTTTCTTCTTCCTCTCTCCCTCTTTGATTTTTTTATTTTCTTTTTCTTTAATTCTTTTTTCTAGGACCCGAAGGGGAAGGCGATTGTGAGTGGAATTTCCAGTGGTTTGGATTTTAGTTGGTGGAATAGGCTTACATTCTTCTAAATAGAATTATCTAATTGGATTAAAGAGGATGCGTACATTATTAATTGATGCTTATATCTCATGATTTCAGTTTATCATTATCTAATAAGTTAACGATATATCAGCTAACTTTTAAATCCGTTTCCTAGCTACAATTTTATTGTATGATTTTTAATTTTTTTTAAAAAAATGTAAAGCATTATTGATTGATGCTTATATCTCATGTAAAGCATTATTATCGATATTTCAGCTAACTTTAAAATCCTTTTCCTAGCAACCATTTTATTGCATGATTTTTAATTAATTTTTAAAAAATGTAAAGCAGTGCTTCCCCCGTTTTTATTACATTTCCTTAAAATTTTAGCTTACTTTGATAGTTGAATAATGTTGGAAGAGGTGCTTTCCTCTCTTTCTAAACAACCTATAAATAATATTTCAGAAGTCTAATTCACAATGGTAAATAATAACCAAATAAAAGTTAAAAAACCAAGAAACCAAGAGAATAGATATATCAAAATGTTTACATGAAAAACCTTTAATTTCAAGAAAGTAAAAACTCATGGAATACCAAGTAGGAATTCACTAATCAATAATATGAAAAATACCAGAGGTCTACAATAACACGATCACATAAGAGCATAAGAAAACCTTTACAAGAAAAACATCAAAAGCTTCCAACTTACAAAGTTTATAGACACACCCTCAAAGAGTGAAATCTCCAACTTTCCGGAAGTACCAAAACACATGTAAATAAAATAAGGAAAATAAAGTTCTTATGTCTTAAATTTCAATCCAAGAAAAATCTTGTATGAGAAATCTTTATTATATAAAGGAACCTGCCTTTCTCAATATTTTTGTCTCCTCTTTTCTCTTCTTGTGTAGGCTACCAGTTAAAAATATATGCCTGATTAATGAGACCCATTCCCAACACCTATTAGTATGGTGTGGGCCACTTCACACGGGGCTAGTCCAAAATATTAGTAGTAAGCTCAACAATCCATGAGGACTTTCATTTCTTAGTGAGTCCCATGCCCAAGTGCCTATGCTCATCATACACCTATACCCACTAAGTCCCTACAAAGTTCTTGCTTTTTCTTGGTCATCATGTTTGATTTGTTGATGTGTTGTGAGATCTTCATAATCTTTATACATTGCTTCTCCAAGTTATCTTAGATTCAATGATAGCGAACATCAATATACTTGGTTCTAACATGATATATTATATTCTTACTAAGATCAATAGCACTTTGACTATCACAATGGATCACATATTCATCTTGTTCCAAGTCAAGTTCCTACAGAAAACCCATCAACCACAACTTTTCTTTATAAGTTTCGGTAATGGCTATATACTTTACTTTGGTGCTAGAAAGAGCAACTCATTTTTGAAGCTTGGATCGCCATGACACTGCTTCTCTTCTAAACATGAATAAGTGATCGAAAATAAACCTCCTAGTGTCAACATCACCAACAATATCCAAATCCATATAGCCCACCATGAGTGGTTTTGTGCCACCAAAGCATAAACATAAACTGAATATGCCTTTCAAATATCTCATTATCTACTTCACTGCCATTCAATGCTCTTTACTTGGATTTGCAAGGAATCTACTTACCATGCCAACTGCATATGCTATATCTAGTTTTGTCCAAATAATGGCATACATCATGCTCCCTATATTGGAGGAAAAAGGAATGTTTTTTATCTCATTTCTTTTCATCTCATTTGAAGGACTTTGTTTCAAACTCAACTTAAAATAGCCCATAAATGGTGTTCCAACTGGTTTGGCATTTTTTATATTAAACTTGTCAATTACCCATTTAATATAAGCAACAACTTTCTTGCTTCTTTGTCATGCTTGATTTTCATATTCAAGATTTTCTTTGTTGTCCTAAATCCTTTATATCAAAGGACTTGCTTGAATCTTTCTTTATCATCTAAATTCTTCCAACATTCTTGCCAACTAGAAGTATGTCATTAACATAAAGTAAAAGAATAATAAAGTCATCATCCTTAAACTTTTTAGCATAAACACAATGATCTGTATTTATCCTCCTGTACCCATAGCTTATAATAAAAATATCAAATTTCTTGTACCATTGGCAAGAGGCTTGTTTCAAGCTATACAAGCTCTTCTTGAGCTTGCAAACCAAGTGCTCTTTGCCCTTGATAACAAAATCTTGAGGTTTCTCAATGTAGATTTCTTCATCTAAGTTTCCATAAAAGTAAGAGTCTTAATATCTAGTTACTTCAATTCTAGGTCTAAACATGCAACAAGATCTAGAATAATCCGAATAGAGGACATCTTGATAATCGGAGAGAAAATCTCATCAAAATCAATACATTTTTGTTGCTCAAAGCCTTTTACAATTTGTTGAGCTTGTACTTGACTTTCTTGTCACCATTTCTTTTTAATCAGAACACCCATTTATTTTTCAAAGCTTTTTGACCTTTTGAAAGCTCTACCAAATTATACGTGTCATTCTTGTATGAAGAATCAATTTATTCTTACATAGCCCATTGCCACTTGTCTCTCTATTCATAAACCCATGTTTCTTGGAAATTTTTTCGGTTCTCCTGCATTACTGAGCATTGCATATTTACTTGAAGAGTATTTCTTTGACAGTTGATATAGCTTTGTAGACCTTCTTATTGTGGCGCTAGTGATGGTTGCTCTTAGAAATATTGTTCTTCTTGCTCATCATGAATTTCAGGAGGAGAATTTTCATCAAGCTTCATCATGGCTTTCTTGGACATCTCTCCCTTTGTCATAAATCACCAAAGAAGAAATATGTCTTAAATCAATAAGTTCACCTTCGGTAGCTTGTGTTTTCTTCACTTTTTCAAAGTCTTCAATAATTTATTTTTTAAAGAAAATAACATCTTAGGATCTAACTAGCTTCTTTGCTTTTAAATCCTAAAGCCTATAACCAAACTCTTAACATGCTTATCCCAAGAAAATGCATGGCCTTGACTTATTATTAACCTTGGTTCTTTGACCTTTTGGTATATGACCAAATGCTTTGCACCCGAACACTCTCTGGTGCTTGAAAAAGGCATCTTTCTGGTCCACACCCTTTTTGGATAATTTATATTCAATGATTTTGAAGGAGATCTATTGATCAAGAAGTAAATGATATGCATAGCCTCTTCCTAAAAAGATATTAACAATTTGGCATGTGACAACATACATCGAATATTCTCACAAATTATGTGATTCATCCTCTCCACCATATCATTATATTGAAGAGTTTTAGATTCCATTTTCTTATACTAAATACCATGATCATTATAATATTTTTTAAATGGACCTCTATATTCTCCACCATTATTAGTACATCTATATTTCAAAGACTTTTTAGTTTTTCTTTCAACTTTAGCATAAAAGTGCTTGAAAATGCTATGAACTTTATCTTTGTGAATTATAACATAAGCCCATACCTTTCTAGAAGTACTATCTACAAAAGTCACAAAGTAAATTGCACCCTTGATGAATTTTATTCTCATGGATCCACAATCATTAGAATAAACCAATTCCAATAAATCGTGCTTTTTATTAGAAGTATGTGTAAAGGAAACTCTATATTGTTTACCAAGAATATAATGAGTGCACTGGTTTAAAGACATACCTTTGACTTTCCAAATGAGTTCTTTCTTTGCAAGAACTAGGATGCCTTTTTCACATATATGACCAAGTTGCTTATGCCATAAACCCATGGTAACTTCTTTCTTGAGGACATTGATTTGATTTTTGCACACTTTAGCTTGTGTTTGGTAAAGTGCACGATATTTCCTCCCTCTTTCTATAATAAGAGCATCCTTGATAAGTTTTTAACACCTATAAACAAATTGATTTTCAAAGCCATCATCGTCTAAATTTTTGGTGGAAATCAAGTTCAAATGAAGCTCCAGAATGTGCCTCACACCTTTGAGTATTAACTTGGTACCCAAACTAGTCTCAAGATAAACATCATTTTATCCCCACAATTTTTTCAATGCCACTATTATCCATCTTTTTAAAGCCAAAATCACCTGTCTTATAAAAAGTGAAAAAATCTGTTGACTCCTGGCTTGATTTTGATGAATAACAAAATACTTAAGTATATTTGAGTACTAACCATGTGTTATAAAGTATGTTTATCAGAATAAGGTATTCATCAAAGTTATAGTATTGAAAAGATCAAAATGCTTGTCATCTTATTGAAGAAGTCACTTAAGTCACTACAAAAAATACTACAAAAAATAGGGTTATTCCCGACGCTAAAAAAGACCTATCCCGATGCTTTAAGGCATCTCTAAAAACCCTCTTGATGCTTTAAAAAATATCGTAAAAGTGTCGGGAATGCAGGAGTGGAGGCTATTTTTTTGATGCTTTAAAGTATCGGGAATAACCCTATTCCCGACTCTTTAAAGCATCGAAAATAAAATTATTCCTGATGCTTTTTAAAAGAATCGAAAATAAAGTTATTCCTGATGCTTTAAAGCATCGGGAATAACTTGGGATAAGGTTATTTCCAATGCTTTATAGCATCGGGCATAAAGTTAATACTGATACTTTTAAAAAGTATCAGGAATAGGGTTATTGCTGATACTTTAAAGCATCGAGAATAACACTGGTATTAGGTTATTAAAAGCATCGGGAATAAAGTTAACTTTATTTCCGATGCTTTAAAGCATAGAAAATAAGTCCATGATAAGGTTATTCCCGATGTTTTAAGGCATCGAGAATTTTATTTTTTAAAAAATAATAAAATAATTATTTTAAAATTTAAAAATCTATATAATATTTTTTTATCTATATAATGCAGTAATAACAAATATTTCTATCTCATTGCATGCATTATTCACACATCCAAATATAAATCCAAATATAAAATTCATTATGATCAAATATAATAAAATTTATTACACATATGTCTGTTTAACAAAATTAAAAAATACATAAAAATACAAGATATAAAATAACAAAAAGTTGAGGTCAATCATCTACAGGAGGTAGGTCGTCATCCTATTCGTGAGAATCTGATGCTCTAGAAGTCTATATAAAAAATATTTAAAGTATTTAATCTATGAAAGTATGAATGATAATATATTACATAAATTATTGATTTAATATAAAAAGATATATTTAAATATCATATATATGTACCTGACATGGAACATACATCTGTATGATAGATGTAAGCCACTCTATATGCCCTCTCATGCTCTCCATCGATGCTCTATCAACGGCACGGCTCTGTCGTATCTCCTCTAGCTCAGCGACATGCTTTATCGTATCTCCTCTATCCCCTCCTCGAGTCTGCAAACATGTATATCCTGAGCAGTCTCTGCAGCCTCACGTGTATATTTATTGATCATAGATAACTGAGTGGGGGTGACTTCAACTCCATAGCCCTTCACTCAACCGTAGAGCTCCGGGCCCATCAACTATATAAGCATCTCGACCTTGATATGACTACTCTGCGTAGATGCTGTAGAATCATCAATATGCTCGGTAATAAGAACTGTATCTCTTTCCTGTATTAATTTAGAAAAACTAGTTAGATCTTAAAGACTAACAAATCAAATTTAAAACGTTGCATGAAATAAATTGTAATCAAAACTTACACATACATCCCTCGACTCATCTCTGACAAAAATGCCGCACGATGAGTATGAGCCATCCAGTAAAACTCCACCTAATCGGGTTCCCTCCCATGCTCATCCACTTATAAAAAAATTATAATTTTAAGCAAATATTTCAAATAAATTTAAAAATTATTTAAGTATACGATATGTATATGTATCACGATACATCGTCCGCGATGGATATAGTATCGCGATACAATATGTGTACCGCGAACATATATGTATCGCGATACAATATGTGTACCGCAATATATATATGTATCGCGATCATCATCCATGATACATATATGTACCACGAAACATTTTTCATAATATATAATATTAGTTTTATTAAATAAATACTTTAATATTAAAAATATAAGCATATAGTTTAAGAAACTTACGAACTCCTGTCTGACTCACGCATAACTCTTGGATCTCGATGTATGGGAAACAGATAGAGCTGCTCGTGTAGCTCTACCAATATCAGAACATGTCTGCAAAATCAAAAAGATAACTTCTTATATCTAGAAAGAAATGTATATATATGTATAATGTACAATATACACTAAATATTTTAATAAACTTGCTTCAAAGAAATTTAAAAATATCTGTCCCCTCTCGAAAAACCAATAATGAACCAACTCCACCCACTGGTAAGGGGGTACATCAGGAGGACGGGTACCAACTACCTGCTTCTCTATCATACCCGGCAACTTGTACTCATCTTCAACTGTGCTTTATATTCTTTCCATTTATGGTTGAGAGATTTCAGTACAAAATCATGAGAGGATGAAAGAACTACAAACTTGGATTGCAAAAGAAAATAATTAATAAGAATATAAAACATAACATAATATTTCAACTATGCAAGATAACAAATAATTTATTACAAATTTTTTACCTGTATAACTTGTAGAATCTCTATTTTATACATCGAAAGCATGTCATTCCACTTTACATAACTAAGCGGACAAAGTTTATGCCTCCGTGCAACTATCCCCAAAAAAGAAATTAATAAGCTGGCGGCTTTTTTATTAGCTGCCCTAGCTCACTGCACTCGATCACTATCTTCTCACCCTCATGCATCTGCCACACATCTCATACTATTATGGGCCCGTGCCTACGTGTAACCCTCCTAGATCCGTTTGCATATAAATAGATAAAAGTAAGCTATAGTAAAAAGTATAATAAAATCTTATCTAAGGATATAGGAATAAATTATCCTAAATGTGTAGCTCATCATCTGCTAGATCGATGGAAGGATCATGATGCCCCGAGGATGATAGACCAGCAGTAGTTTGGTGTGCCGAAGGACTGGACACAATGTCTGATATGGAAGAAGGACCGGCATGAACATCATGTGATGAAGTACTGGCCTCCCCTGCAGTGCCGAAGAAGAACTACCAGCCTCTGTCCGTGAGTGCTGGAACTGCACACCAAGAAATCATCGCAAGCATGGTATAGTGTCACCTATCATTTACATTAGAGTCAAAATTAGTGAAGATAAACATTAATTTAATATAATAATTACTACAAATTACATACATTACAAAATTTTATACCAATAAAAATCAAGTATTAGCATTTTCTTCAAATTCCATTCTAACCAAGGAATTATAGCATGTACGTCATCAACGGTACAAAATTGAATAGCATGGAATGTATATAAGTATCATCATCTTCATCATCTTTCAGCTATTTTTCCATATCATATAAGTCCTGAGATTTTGTTTTAATAATAGTAGCACAATCTTTGTCTTTTGCATCTTGTATAAAAAATACTTGACGAGTTTGAAAAGAAAAAATAAATGAATCATCCTTCAACAAGATACTAGTATATATCAACCTTGTAAAATTTATAAGTGTAAATCTATTTACATCTTTTTTCAAATCCCTTAATGAGTTTATATCTACCCAATCACATCTAAATAATATAACTTTAAAGATTTCGTAGTAATCTAACTCATATATATCTTTAAGTGCACCATAATATGTCTTTCCATCAGCTCCACCATAACACCGCTATTCTGTATTTTTTTAAATTTCTCATGATCTTTAGTATAAAATTTAAAGCCATTGATTATGAAACCATTATATCTGATGATAACTTTGTTAGATCCTCGAGCCAGGACTATTAATTTATCTAAATAATTTCTCTCTATCATTGTTGATACCTAAAAAATAATAAAAAATGTAACAAGTTATTCAATGATAAATCTATCCATATATTCTTTAAATATATATCAAACCTATTTTGAAAAACATGTAGGAAATAACTTGACTAACCATCGCTGCTCAATCTTTGGATTAGGTCAAGTGCTAAGATTAGCTTGTCATTGGGACATTAAAAATTCGCTGCATAAAATTTATATTTATTAATGTAGTTTAAAAAATAAGATATGATATTTAAACTTGAACTACGTTAAATATGCTAACCTTCGATAGCCAAATATGATTTCACTATAAAGTAACACATAACGATGTGCTTATACAATTGATTTCTAATCTAATACAATACTTTCACCATTTCCCATTACTCTTTCAGCAGTAAAAAACTTATACAACTCAGCATTGTCTATGAAATTACTATACTGTTGAGGTCTATTAAACAAAGTATCTACACCTTGAAGATATCTTGAACTAAATGTCAAACACTCTTCAGCAATATATCCTTTCACAATCAAACCCTCTGGATTGGCTCTATTTCATACATAATCCTTCAATCGCACAAGATACCTACAATATTTAAAAATTTATTTACACATCATCATGACACTACTTTTATTAAAAATTATATAGAGATTAAAAATTGACAATAATACCTCTTAATAGGATACATCCATCTATAGTATACTGATCCACCAAGCTTGACTTCCAAAGCTAAGGAATAAGTAGATGTCCCATAATAGTAAAAAATTTAGGTGAAAACATCTTCTTCTTCTGACAAAGTATAACCGCAACATCTGACTCCAACTGATCAAGCTCTCCAGGATCAATAACCTTTGAACATAAAGTCTTAAAGATGATGATAACCAAATTATAACTGTAAGAACTTATTTAGACACTGATGATCTTGAAGCTATTGAAAAGATATCTTGCATCAATAAGTGACCATCATGATTTTTGAGATTAGAATTTTTTTAGTCTTTAAGATGCACGCACCTTGAAATTTTAGATGCATATCCATCATGTACTTTAATATTTTTAATACTATCAAAAAAATATCTTTTTCTTGAGTAGATATGGTATAAGATGCAGGAGGCAAATAAATTCTATCATTAGCAAGTATTTTGGGATGAAGCTCATGTCGGATATCCAATTCTTGTAAATCCATTCGGGCATTCATGTTATCTTTCATCTTTCCATCAAGATTCAACAATATTCCAAGCAGATTATCACATACATTCTTCTGTATGCGCATAACATCAAGATTATGCCGAATAAGATTATGTTCCCAATAAGGTAAGTCAAATAAGATACTTCTTTTCTTCCATAAATATTTGCTGGGCTAATTTATAGATGCTATCTGTATGTCTTCCTCATTTTTATTTTCAAAAAAATTATCAGGATCTTCAAATACATGTGCATCCATAGTACCAGAAGTCACTTCTTCTGCCAATCCTTTTTGATCATCCCTTCCTCTTTTTTTAGAAGACTTTGAGAATTTATCATATATGTAACTGATAGAATCCATTTGTCTATGAACATTAGTTCCAAAAGGTGGAATAGATGCACATCCCATTTTTATGGTACCATCAAATAAATCTTGCTAAAAATAAAATAGATGACTTGGTTCTAAATATCGATGATGTCCCATGTAACAGAGTTTTTCTCCATGTTTTAACCAAATTAAATGTATCGAATCTGCACAACAAGGGCATGCAACCTGTCCTTTTGTACTCCAGTCAGATAAATTGGCATATACTGGAAAATCATTAATAGTCTATAATAAAGTTGCCTGTAGTTACATGTTTTATTATTAGAAGCATCAATTGCATCGACACCTTCCCACAACTATTTCAATTTTTCTATTAGAGGCTGTAGACAAATATCAATATCATTTCCTGGACCCTTATCACCTGGAATAACCATTGATAAGATAAGTGAGGATTGTTTCATGTACAACCATGATAATAAATTATATGGTATTAGAATAACTGGCCAAGTGCTATATATAAAATTTAGAGTCTATAAAGGATTGAAGCCATTTGAAGCTAAACCCAACCGAACATTATGAATATCAAAGACAAAATCAAAATACCTAGCATTAAATGCTTTCCATGCTAAACTATCTGTTGGATATCTCAACATTCCATCCTTCGTACCCCCTTCATAATGCCATCTCATCAATGAAGCTATTTTTGATGATAAATATAGCCTTCTCAATCGAGGAATAAGAGAAAAGTAATGCAATACCTTGGCCAGTTTCTTTGTATGCCGCAGTATATCTATTCCATTCACAACATCATCCTTATCTCCTTCGTGAGTTATCCATCGTGAAGATCCGCATACATTGCATGACTCTCGATTAGCATTTTCACCATGATATAACATGCAGTCTTTCGAACAACTATGATCTTTTGATATCCAAGATCCAGATTGTTGATAACATTTTTTGCTTCATAATAAGATGATGGTAAACCATTACCTTCTATAAATGCATCCTTTAATAACCTCAGAAACATGGTAAAACTCTTTCCCGACTATCCATTCATATATTTTATATGAAATAAATGTATAAGAAAAGAGATCTTAAAAAATCTCAAACAGCCCGGATATAATTGTTCATTTACTTCTTTCATTAAATTATGATACCGAGCTTACTTAGAAGTTGATGGTTGCATCTGCTCCTCGATATATGTTTGTTCAATGAATGTAAAACCTTCACATATTCCAGTTGGTTTATGAGTATCAATTGAACCTCCAAAGTTTTGAACACCATGTCAAAAAGCATCTGTGATCAAACCCATTATATCATCATCTCCTACAGGATTCGCTTGCATATTATGGATCCAGGATCAGACAATGGTTGATTACTTGATTCTAGCAACATCAGTTCTCCATGAAAAATCCACTCAATATAACCTCTTACAAAACCATTTCATATCAAATGTTCTTCAACTATTTGTGGATCTAGATAGGAACTATTAACACATCATCGACATGGACATAAAATCTTTTCATTCAAACTACTTTTATCCATACCAATTTTAATAAAATCACGAACTTCATTTAAATATTCTTTGGTATTTCTTGATTTATTTATCTAGCTTTCATCCATTTTAGGATAAAATGATCCAACTTTCAAGTTATCTAAATATTAAAAAAAATTCAGTCAATAACAATGCACCAAGTAATTTTTTTAAAAAATATGTGAAAAATAACATAGGTTAACTAATAAATGCATCCTATCACCAACTAATAGATAAAGATAGGTCCTATCCATTCAAGAATTGTATTAATTATATAGGTCATTTACAGTAATCAAACGATATATAATAAAAGCTCTAAAAAAATTTTGGTAGCATTTTTCTTTAGTTCTTCCCACATGATTAAAGATATAAGAGGAGAACTAAAGAAAAATACTATTCAAAATATATCTGAAACTCTATCTATACTACTTGATTACTATAAGTACCTATACAATTATTTACAATTCTCAATCTGTCCAAACTGGACAATCAATTAACCACTATACATAATTCTTCCATCCATATAAAAATAAAATTAATGTACGGATGCTATAGAATATGTATATTAATTAATTGACAGGTCTATATTTTCATGCAATGCAAGTTTTATAAAAAATATTTAAAAAGTCATTATTGATCATAGCAAAACTATACATGGTATTGAAATGAAAGATTTGTAATAATGAACAAATCTTAAAGCATAACATGTTGAGTAAGATGCAGGTATACACCAAGGAGCCTTAATATTCTTAAAACATGTATATGATGCTATGCAAGTTTATTAATCCATATAAATACATGCCAATCAACATCATTGGATGGAAGATAGGTGAGTCAATTTATTAAGTATAATTATATTTAACCAAATACAAGTTGGAAAGGTTGTTTTTGAGTAAATGTTGCAAGGACTCTAGTTTAGTAGCCTAAACATATCAAAAATAATATATACTAAGGTATAATCTAGTGTTTGCACCCTTCCTCAAATGGATAATAATCTATATGTGAACCTTACAGCATTTGACACACAAATTCAAGTATCCTAGGACATAGATTACAATCTTGTGCTAATGCTAAAAGAAGACCATAGTGAGCTAGAAATGCCTTACAAGGTGACGAGTACCACAGAAATTATCATTATAAAATTTAAATCCTAGGTGAAGTACACAACTTCCAAATTTAGTAAAAATGTGAATGTGGCTATTGTAGCTGGTAATGGAATCCCAATTTGGTATCATCACTAAGAGAAACAATAAGTCATTTAGAGCTTCCCCAAATAAACTAATCAGACTAGAGGCCTTATGCAATAGGAATAGCACATATCTAAGTCATCACATCAGTTGAGAAGAGTCTAGACAGAGTTTCAGAATTCCATGTTTGAGAAGCAGTAATAAGATTGTTGACCTCCATGTTAAGAACCATTGAGAATCCATATTGATGTTGGTAGATGATGTTAAAAGAGAAATGGTATATATCCAAGGATCTATGTAGAAATTAATATCATTTCCTGAAGCTGTTAACCATTGGAATTAGAAATGAACCTAGGGCCCAACCATACAAATCCTCCCCCAAATCATAGACCAATGTCATGGCTTTTGATTATTAAACAAATTTCATGGAAATGATATTTAGCTTGAACTAAGTGGGCCCAGAGTGAATAAGGATCAAGTATTAACTAGGAAACTAAATTATGTAAACTCTAATGCTGATGATGCACCAATGAACACAAACCTACTTAATGAGCAAATAATCTAATAATACAACCTGACCCGACCCAACCCATTTAACATATTTACTATATAAATAAACTATTAACCCAACCCAAAAAATTAGAATAATAAATAAAGGAAAAGAATGAGGAGGGTCAGATCTACATTTAATCTGCAACTAAATCAAAACGACTACAATCGAATGCCTACAAAAGAAGGCCATCCAAGATTGCTGCCATTACAAATAGTTGAATCAGCAAAATATACATCCCAAAATCATCAATACAAAGCTTAAACCAATTTCAAAATAGGTTAGAAAGCTTCTTTACCCTCCAAGCAGTCAAGCACCTGATAAGAAAAAGACAACAAAACAGGTAGATCTACATGATAGAAAAACTACCAACAACAACAAGATTATGAATCATAAATCATGCTGCCATTATAAATGTATAGCATGTAAACATTTCTCATCTAAATGAAGGCAATTTAGAGTTTAGATACTCTCTTAGATGATCCTGTTCAAATGTAATCATGAGTAATGTTATGGGTGCCAGTTTCATTCATTTGAAAGTTCTTCCTGCCATGTAATCCTAGCATGATTGGTGTGTCCTACAAAAACTAGTATAATAAAGTTAAATATGGAGTTATTGAGTTAATGTTAATGGGTCCAGGTAATTTTTGATATGCATAAGGCTTAGGATGGAAGAAAATCTGATTGGAGTCCAGGCGAAGATAAGATCGAATCCAAGCCACTATCATCCAATGGGATTTTATTAAATCAACCAATCAACCCTCAATATGTTAAAACTAGTATGCTTACAATACCTTTTTCAAAAGATATCCTCTGAAATCCTCTATCCTTAATCTCCTCGTTCTACTTCATTTTTAGACTATGAATTGGCATCACAGGCTTTTGCTGAATTGGTCATTTACACAATGCTTCAGGCCATTCTTGCTAAATTCTATCTCATGTTCAACCCAAGCTCCTTATCACATTTCAAAAGATGCAGAACACCACTGACATCTCACAAAACTTAGTAAGTAATAAACACCAGCTAGAAGAGAACTATAATTACTTTCTGACATCCAAATAAACTAATCTATGATAGCAAACAGATGCTTGAATAATACCAAAAATTTTACCCAAAAAAAAAAACCCAAATTGAAAGATTAGGAAACAGATAGTGCACAAAACTTCTAAGGAGTAACAATAAGGAGGTGCCACCCACTCGAAAAAAACATGATATTTATATATCTTTAATGGCTTTGTAATAATCATAACTTAAAAACTCATAATATACGTGTATGTGCATAATAAAATAGCTGGACTTCAAAACTGTTGTAGTATAATTTATTTTAGACTTTGCTCTTTTAGACATTTATAAGAATTTCATACATGTCCCTCTATGAAGAAAATATCTTTCATAATTGAGGTCTCCAAAACTTTAATGGCAATTATCATTATTTTGAGTAAAGTGTCACTCAAATCATATCTTAAAAACAATTATACACATAATAATGAATACTGTATGCAGCCATTTCTAACACTAAAGGTATGGGCCATCATCAATCCTGCGATCGTGGAACAAGCACAACACTCTACTGCTTATTACCAAATCCTAGAAAAAACCAAGATGAATGTGACATTTACCAGGAATTTATAGTAATTCAGTGAGCATTATCACCATAATAACACACTACTAAAGCATGGTAGAAATTTAAATAGGTTTCTAATCCAAGATTTAGGACACAAATTAAAGATCCCTCGATGCAAAAAGCAAGCACCGTTCCAACCTTTCCTTGCTTGAATTTAGATGAAACATATATTCGTTGCCTACATTAGAGAGCCAAATACTAGCTTAGCAAGCTTACATAATAATCTTGAGATTTTGCATAACCACGTATTTTTAAAGGTTTATCATGAGAGCAACTGGAATAATGAAACCTCATCTGTGTGGATAGTATTAATTAACATCCCCTCTCTTATTCTAAACTAGAATCCATGATGAACCCTCACCTATTTCCTCTCTCTCCCTAGTCTATCATCCTGGAATTGATGATGAACCCTCCATCCTCCCAAATCTACGGTTGAATGTAACCAAAAATAGCAAAAAAAATTAAATCAGATGAGAAAAAAAATCTCTAAGATTTGTTGCTTAGGGACTTGGATGATGCAGGTCCCGACCGGTGGAGCAAGGCAGGGGATCTGGGTTAGCAGGGGCAGAGGGTGGGAGGGAGGGGCTTCGGTCGGTGGGCCGGTAGGGAGGAGGTGGTGGTTGGCTCGGGCAACGCGCTGGAGATGAAGGAGATGAAGGTGCTTGATCTATCCCAGAGGTTCGGTGATGACAAACAGACCCAAAGGCAACACGCCGAAGATGAAGGAAATGAAGGAGTAGAAAGGGAGGAGGAAACGGAGGAGAATAGGGTTCGGCAATAGATCGATCAAATGAGAAATTAGGGCTCGGAGGTGGGAAGAAGTGGAGGAATTTTTTGACTCTTATAAGCATCGTTAAACTCTAGCTTTGGACGATGCTTTTCAAAAGCATCAGTAGGTGGCGAAGCTTCGTGATGCTATCCCCTAGCATCAAGAAAAACCCGTCGGGGATAACATTTTTTGTTGTAGTGAGTTAATGGATTTTCAAGTTATATGGACCTTGGCACATAAGGACTTTGAAGGACTCAAATTTTGAAGTTATAAAAGTTTCAGCATTGTTTCAGCTAAGTGTCGACTCATGAAATTCAAGTATCGACTCACAGAAGCTTGAGCTGATGCGTAGAAAAAGTTTCAGCCAGCACGCAGAAGTGTCGACTCATGAATTACCAAGTGTCGACTCAAGTATCGACTCATAAAGATGAAGTGTTGACTAACCAGAAAAAGTGTCGACATACCAGTGCATTCCAGAGGGCTTTAGAAAACTTTTTTGACCTAGTATTGACTCATGTGTCGACTCATGGACTAAAGTATTGACACTTGCAGGTTTGACAGAACAGTAATGGCTAGTTTTTTGAAGCACAGAACTTTTTCATTTTGTGTCTAACATCTATTTTCTCCTCTCCGACGATTATAAACTATCTTTTAAGAATTGGAAAGATATTTAAATTTCACCAAACACAAGAAGGAAGCATTTCATTGATCATTTATTAAGAATTCACTAAGCATTCATTGAGTATTCATACTTTTGAGTGAGTTGAGCCTTCAAACATTCAAGTTCCACAAAGAGCATTCAAGTTCACATCATTCAAGCATTGATTGAGGCTTCAACAACTTGGAGACAAGCTTCTCAATAACATTCAAGAGCTTTATTGAGTTTATTTATTTTTTGAGAAAACTTATTGTATTTTTATATTATACTTGAGTTATTTTGTTGCTACTAGTTTCAAAGGGATTGAAACTGGTATTGAGGTTTGTTGGTGAGTCTTGAGTGAAAACCAACTTGGTTTGTTGGTGAACCTTGAGTAAAAACCAACTTGGTTTGTTGGTGAACCTTGTATGAAAACCAACTAAATTTTTGGTTAGCCTTGTAAAAACCAAGGGGTTTTGATTAGTGAGCCCAGAAAACTAATCTATTGCAATCAAGGTTAGATTATAGTAAAATATCCAAGAATAGCTTGGGGAGTGGACGTAGGTATTTTGGGATACACCAAATCATTATAAAACTTTTATGTTTGTGATTGCTATTTACTCTTTCTGCATTTACTTTACTACTTCTACTGCATATTATCATTGAGCACACAAACACTTTGGAAATATACTAGCACCTATTTTTAATTCTTGCAAAAAGTTTTTAGAAACCCAATTTACCCTCCCTCTTGGGTTGCTTTAGTTGGGTAACAAGTGGTATTAGAGTTTAGTACTCAGCTAAGTAGGTCTAACCGCCTTGAGTAAAAGATCTATGGCATCCCAAATAGGTACTAGTATTGTTGAGGGTCAAGCCTCAAATAGATCATCGTTTTTCAATGGCACGAATTATACATATTGGAAAACATGCATGCGCATTTACATGCATTCTATTGACTATAATCTTTAGAAAGTAGTAGTTAGAGGTCCACATGTTCCTTCAATTATGGTTAATGGCGTTTCCATTCTAAAGCTTGAAGAAGATTGGGATGAAAATGATATTAGGCAATCTGAGCTTAATGCCAAAGCAATGAACTTGCTTTATTGTGTATTGGATCCTAGTGAACTCAATAGGATTTCCACATGTGCATCGGTGAAGGAAATATAGGACACACTTGAGGTTACACATGAGGATACCCATCAAGCAAAAAACACAAAAATAAATATGCTTGTTCACACATATGAAATGTTTAGAATGGAGTCTAATGAATCCATCACTGATATACACACAAGATTTACTAACATTGTTAATGGAATGAGAAGACTTGGCAAAGTAATGTCTCATGCTGATTTGGTTAACAAAATTCTTAGGTCTTTGCCATCTTCATGGGATCCAAAGGTGACGGCGATCCGAGAAGCAAGAGATGTTGAAACCCTATCCTTGGAGCAGCTTGTTGGTTCACTCATAACCTATGAAGTGAACCTAAAGCAAAAAGTAGTGGATGCGGACAGAAAGAAGAAGATAATTGCCCTCAAATCTACTACACCAACAAAACCTTAAAGTGAGAAGTCGAAAGAAAATGAGAAGAAAGATGAAGAGGCTCTAGTGGCTAGAAAATTTAGAAGATTTATGAGGAAGAAGAAGTACTCATACAAAAAAAAAAGCCACACAAAGGAGAGCCTTGCAAAGATAAAGGCAAGGACAAAGAGAAAGAAAAGGAGAAGAAGAAGGATCAACCCATTTATTTTGAATGTAAGAAGCTTGGTCATTACAAGTTCGATTGTCCTCTCCTCAAGAAGCTCAAAAAGAAATATAAGAAGAAGGCAATGATGGCTACTTTGAGCGAAAGTGAAAACTCTAGCTCAGAGAAAGAAGAGCAAGAAATTGCTAACCTTTGCTTCATGACAAATAAAAATGAGGTACAATCCGAATCTGAATTTACTTTTGAAGAACTTAGAGATATTTTTGATAAACTTATACATGAATATAAATTATTAAAAATTAAGCACAAAAAATTAAAGAAGTAAGCTGATTCTTTTTCTTTTGAAAATAATAATCTTGAAAATAAAAATAAAGAATTAAAAGCCAAGGTTGCTATTTTGGAAAAGAAAAAGAATGTTCTCTCAAAGAAGATAGAAGTTTTAAAAAGATCCAAGATTTATGTCTCAAATGATGAGCTTATGAAAAAGAACAAAGACCTTGAGTTAGAAAACAAAAAGTTTAAAGAAGAGCTTGATGGAGTCAAGTCTTTTATTGAAAAATTTACGTTTAGTTCTGAAAAACTAAATTTACTATTGAATAGTCAACATGCAGTTTTCAACAAAGTCGGTTTAGGGTATAAACCTCAAAAATAATAAAAGTATTTCAAAAAAATTTTTGTTCCTACATCTTCTAGTATTACATGTTATTATTGTGGAAATTTTGGATATAAGGCATATCAGTGTAATTTAATAAAAGTAAACAAATCTGGAAAAGTTTGGGTTCCAAAAGGAACCATCACAACTAACCCTAAAGGATCCAAGATGGCTTAGGTCTCTAAAGTAATAACTTGATCTTTTTTACAGCTGTGTCTTGCAACCAAGAAGAAAAGAAGAATATGATATCTTGATAGTGGTTGCTCAAGATACATGACAAGAGACGTGAAGCAATTCACCTTTCTTGTAGCTTTGAATGGGAGGAATATGATCTTTGGAGATAATGAAAAAAATAAAATCATTGGTGTCGATAAAGTTCACATTTCTCCATCTACTTTTATTGATAATGTGTTATTAGTAGAAGGTTTAAAACATAATTTACTAAGTATTAGCCAATTTTGTGATAAAGATTTTAAAGTCATTTTTGAATCATCTCTTTGCATGGTGTCTGATCTTAGTGATGATGGACTGAAATTTTTTGAAAATAGGCATGGCAATATCTATCTAGTTGATCTTAATAATCTTCCTATACAAGATGGTGAATGCCTAGTTGCAATGCATGCCAAAATCAATGAGATTAGCTGGTTATGGCATCATAGATTATGACATGCAAGCATGCATTTACTTTTCAAATTATGCAAAAAGGATTTAGTCAAAGATTTTCCAAAACTTAGATTTGAAAAAAATAAAATTTGTGATGCTAGCCAATTTGGTAAACAAACAAGAACTCTTTTAAATCTAAAGGAATTATTTCAACTACTAGGCCACTAGAACTATTCCATATGGATCTTTTTGGGCCAACTAGGACTACAAGCCTAGGAGGCAAGAGATATGATTTAGTTATGTTGATGATTTCTCTCGTTTTACTTGGATTTTATTTTTAGCTCATAAAGATAAAATTTTTCTGCTTTCATAAAGTTTTATAAAAAAGTTTTAAATAAAAAAGGTACTTCTATTGTTTGCATTCGAAGTGATCATGGAAATAAATTTGAAAATCAGGATTTTGAAGAATTTTGCAATGAAAAAGGTATTGAACACAATTTTTCTGTACCTAGATTACTTTTAAAAAATGGGGTAGTTGGAAGAAAAAATAGAACTTTAGAAGAAATGGCACGCACTATGCTTTATGAAAATAACCTTCCTAGATATTTTTGGACTGAAGCAGTCAACAGTGCTTGTTACATTTCAAACTGAGTTTTAATCCGATCGATTTTAAAGAAAACTCCCTATGAACTTTGAAAAAAAAGAAAACCTACTCTTAAGTATTTTCATGTGTTTGGTTGTCGGTGTTTCATATTAAACAATGGCAAAGATAATTTAAGCAAATTTGATGCCAAGTTAGATGAAGGTATCTTCTTAGGATACTCCACATCTAGCAAGGCATACAGGATTTTCAATAAAAAAATACTTGTAATAGAAGAATCTATACATGTTGTGTTTGACGAATCCATTAACAAGTTCTCTAGAAAAGATGATACTTCTGATGATGTCGTAAGTATTCAAGGACTCAAGAAGCTGACATTGAATGATCCTCCTTCCAAAGAGAACAAGGAAGATCAAAGCAAGGAGAATGAAGAAGAAGTCACAAGACCTTCACCAAAGCACAAGGACCTATCTAAAGAATGGAGTTATGCTCATAGACATCCTAAGAAACTAATCTTAGATGATCCATCAAAAGGGATAAGAACTAGATCTTCTCTTAGAAATGAATGTGACTATCTTGCCTTTATATTCAAATAAAACCTAAGAGTATAGAAAAAACTAAAAAAGATCCTAATTGGATGATTGCTATGCAAGAAGAATAAAACCAATTTGAAAGAAATAAGATTTAGACATTAATAAAAAGACCATCAAATACCTCCATTATAGGCACTAAAAGGGTATATAGAAATAAGTTAGATGAAAATGGAATTATAACTAGGAACAAGGCTAGACTGGTAGCTAAGGATTACAATCAAAAAAAATGAATTGATTTTAATGAAACCTTTGCTCCAGTAGCTAGACTTGAAGCTATTAGATTACTTCTAGCATTTGCATGTTTCATGAATTTTAAATTATTTCAAGTGGATGTTAAAAGTGCTTTTTGAAATGGATACATAGAAGAAGAGATATATGTTGAACAACCTCCTACTTTTGAAAATCATGCATATCCTGACCATATTTTTAAACTGCATAAAGCCCTTTATGGTTTAAAACAGGCCCCACATTCATGGTATGAAAGATTAAACAAATTTCTAATTAATAATGGCTTTACTAGGGAACATGTATATACTATCTTGTTTCTAAAAAAAAATGATGATGATCTCTTAGTAGTACAAATCTATGTTGATGATATCATATTTAGTACTGCTAATAAAGTTCTTTGTCAAGAGTTTGCTAAGCTTATGCAGGATAAGTTCGAAATGAGCATGATGGGAGAATTAAGCTACTTCCTCGAACTTCAAATCAAGCAAACTAATGAAGGGATCTTCATCAACCGAGCTAAATACACCAAAAAATTCTGAAAAAGTTTGGGATAGAGAAGACTAAACATCTTGGCATACCAATGAGCCCTTCATGTAAACTTGACAAAGATGAATCTGGTAAGAATGTTGATCAAAAATCTTATAGAGGCATCATTGGCTCTTTATTATATTTAACTGCTAGTAGGCCAGATATCATGTTTAGTGCGTTCATGTATGCAAGATATTAGTCTGAATCTAAAGAATCTCATTTATTGACTGTTGAATGCATACTTAGATATCTTTCTTGCACTATTAATATTGGTTTATGGTATTCTAAGGACTCTGCAATAGATTTGATTACTTATTCTGATGTAGACTTTGCTGATTGTAAATTAGATAGAAAAAGTATATTTGAAACCAGTCAATTTCTTGGAGTAAATTTAATCTCCTAGTTTAGCAAGAAACAAAATTCAGTTGCACTATCTACAGCTGAAGCTGAGTATATTGCAGTTAAAAATTGTTGTGCTCAAATCTTGTGGATTAAACAACAACTTAAAAATTTTGTCATTAAATTAACTAAGACACCTATTAGATGTGATAACACAAGTACAATAAACTTAACCAAAAATCTTGTGAAACACTCAAGAAGTAAATGCATAAAAATTAGACATCATTTTTTTAGAGATCATGTTCAAAATAATGATGTTTTACTTGAATTTGTTTGTACTAAAAAATAATTAGCTGATATACTAACCAAGCCACTCAATGAAGATAGGTTCTGTATAATTAGAAGAGAATTATGGGTCATTGATCCTTTTGATTAGATCTCAATCAACCCTTATGACCTTTGGAATCCTCTTTCAAAATTTCTTGACCTAATGCCCTTGAAACTCATGATCAATCATTATTGGCTATTTAAATAAACTCTCTTGATCTTATCTACGATTTTTTCCTTTTTCAGATTTTTTTCCAAAGTGTCAACACTTAGAAGTGCCGACACATGGAAGTGTTGACACTTAGCACTTACCCATTAGTAGACACTTGACCAACGAGATCGGTGTTCAAATAGGGAAAATGATCTTTTTTCATCCCATTTCCTCTGAGCCGACACCTCTTCTCTTTGAGCCCTAGCCTTCTTAGTTTCCGTTTAGGGTTCTAACATTTCCTCTTTGAGATTAAGCCAGTTTTCCCTCGCATTTCCTTGTTCTTCATGGTTTGATCATGATTCGGTGCTAGTTTCCCTCTCCATCCTTGTATTTCCTTATTTTTTGGACAATGGGGCCTAGGAAACAGCTTGTGAAGAGGCCTCGATCAATTTCTCAAGATGCGGAGCACCGCACCAAGGCGAGGTACGATGATCAACCAATAGAGGCTCCAGTGCAGCGTGAGGTTCCCGCTCGACCACCACCAGTCCTAGAAGCTGATCGCATGGCCTCCAAGGTCATTGTAGGTGGACATAGGGTGGACTTTGATTTTATAGATCGGTAGCATTTCAGGATTGGAGACTGGTTAAGGGATGCTGGTTTATTTCAGTTTTGTACTCTCTGAGAGAGATTCTACCCGGCCCTGATGAGACAGTTCTACGGGACTTTGGCCAGGGATAGTGATGGATGGATCGTAGAGATTAGAGGAGTCTATATTCCACTATCTATAAAGATTCTGAGCCGTATCTGGGAGATACCCATGTGGGGGACTATTGCTAATTCTCTTGGTGACCGGATCAGTGGCTTCAGATACATTTTGGAGAGAGATGACCTGGGTGAGGGAGCCACTATTGTAGCATCGTAGTTGTTAGGGGAGATGAGGCTTCTTCATCACATTATGGCCTAGATTCTACTGCCAAAGACTAGGAGATTTGATTTTATTACAGAGAGAGCTCTTGGTTATGGTTGCTCTGATTCAGAGATTACCTGTCTGCCTACCATTATTGATGGTACACCAGATGATAGAGGCAGCCACGAGCAGACGACTCTATTTGCCTTATGGCATGGGTCTTATGAGGCTATTTAGAGCTTATGGAGTCAATCTTGTAGGAGAGCCATACAGAGAGCTTCTTCACAATGATACATATGATGAGAAATCTCTATACCTGATGGGATATCAGAGATACCGAGGTCACTAAAGGTGTAGAGTTTTTGGACAAGTGCCTGACACTAACTCGAATGAGGATGAGGATGAGGATGCTACTGCTGAGGAGGAGGAGACACATGGAGATGAGGCCGGGCCATTTGAGCCACCATGAGTTCACCTAAGATGCAGCCCGAGCTTTCTGTATCAGCACATACTGAGGTGCCACCTCCAGCAAACGTTTCTAAGGATAGGATCACTTGCTTAGAGACTGAGATGCAGACTTTAAGATAGAGAGTTGATCAGATTCATGTAGAGATGAGATCTGGATTTCAGGAGATGAGAGAGGGGTTTGCTATTGTGATGGATGCTTTACAGAGACTGACTCCTGGCACACCATCTTCCCCTCCACCATCGTCAGATTCTCCACCGGCACCACCAACACCACCAGTAGATGATCCGGAGATGGGTGCTGATCAAGGTGATTCGTCAGCAGATATTGACATTGATGAATTCATGGTAGAGCCTGAGTCGGAGATGAGAGCTGATCAAGACACCGAGCTTGCTGTTGATGAGACGAGGACATCTGAGGCTATTCCTGTTCCACCTAGTCCTACCCTT